>CAMTZB010000017.1:2970000-4424375 GCA_947086495.1 Morpho achilles | reverse complement strand
ATTGTATTGCTACAAACATTCATTCATAAGCCTTCATCACGGTCGAGCAATCATTACGGTCGTGAATAATTTAAAAAGGGCGTGGTAAAAGCACTGCGCGTTAAAATAGGTTATTGCTCAAGGTCGAACATGTGTCGTGGGTCATACACGTAAGGCATCGACAATCGTTTACTGTTATAAAAAATTCAGCTGCCCTTATTTCACTAATTTTGTTTGACATAGATTGCAATTTGCTTTCAAATTAGTCTCTACCCGTGACTTCGTCATTATAGATTTATTACCGAGATATCTGGGCAAATATCTATCTACAAAAAGATTAGATAAATCCATTCCACTTCCCCGTTCTGATTTTAAAGAACAAACAAGAATGCAAATAGTCTTTCATATTTATAATATGATTGAGGAATACCGATACTTCTATATCAGTACTTTTATTATTTAATAATATTTATAAATAAATAGGACAGTACAAAATATGGCTCGTGAACACAAACTGACCAAAATTACGCCAGCAAAATTCTGTAACACTTGAAATCACACACTTCGTCCTATTAGTAACCATCCGACAACAGTATCGTGTCTAAATCAGACCAATATAAGCAGCAAAGCAAGATCTAGATGCTGAGCATCTAATAGTGAGATCTAATCGGCTGACTACAAAAAAGACTACTCTGTTTAATACAGGAATTATCTTACACACTTGAGGAATCCAGTTTTGCCAATGTAATAACCGACATAAGAAAAACCAAATAACTATTACCGATTCCAACAGATTTGGACAATATTGTATTGTTTATTGTTGAAGGTTTTAGGCATTAATAGGGCCAATTATTTCCCCATTACCTGTTCATGTTTGATGTTATCGTTGTATAGTTTCGTAAACCAAAAATCTATACATCGATTTACTCGAATAACAAGCGTGAGCAAGAGAGGTGGGAAATTTGGCCACAATTGTCTTTAACCTTATACTTAACCATGTTTATTCTCATGATAATGTTACTACAGAGAGAGTAAATTGTTATGCTCTTGTCATGAAATTGTCAAATTGGCCATACCCGCAGATATTTGTTTACCTCAATTGTAAAACCAGTTCTGCGTGATAATACTAAATAGAACCAGTTACTGTATTGAATACGACATCGTTGATTCATTAAGAACTTGATGTTAAAGTCTAGTAATGAAAATCATTTGAGGCTTGATAGTAGATTAGAACTTTACCTGTTTCTCATTCATTAAACTAAGAAGTTCTTTCTCTACAATTCCTACACCAAGGTACTGAGATATTAACAAATTCTAGATTATTCGAAACAAGTCCTTCAAATCCAATATTCACTTAACGTGCGCAAGGTTTTTGTGTTTTTTCTGAACACATAGGCTCTGTGTTATTCCAATCCCAGACCAACTTCTTAGTTAAAAAATCGCAAAAAACCGTTAATAAGAGCATCAAGTGGTACAAACACACTTTCACGAATTTTTACCTTTATAATATCAGTAGGGTATTAATATCGGATATATTAACTAAAGGTTCGCTTAGTCACGAAGTTGTACATCTAAGGCCGTTCACGAAGTTGTCCAGCTAAGGTCGTCACTTCCGACTTTCGTTCAAACCGATCATCATAACACGAGAAACGTTAAAATGCGGTTTGGCTCGCTTTTTAAGGTTAATGCGTCTCAGATTTGATAACTTATTGGGCTATTTTTTTGAGTAGTTCAGGTCACGTTAATGTGCGGTTAGTTACCGATAAACCGGTGTAATGGTATCTTTCAATATACCAGTGTAAATTTTTGTCGCGAACTGTGGGTCATATAAGAAAGCTAGAAAGCGCTATAGTGAGAATGTCTCCAAGAGATTGAATCATTATGAAAATCAAAAAAATCTCAGGTTATTGACTAGTCCTACAGGTTGCAAGTTTTTGTCGTAATTTTATATGAACCATAGTTTTCTTATTAACTCAAATAGTTTTATTATTTCCTTTGTATTATGAACTTATTTAGGCACTGAAATGTCTTTAGCAGGTATCCTTTTTGTTGTCGTTGATTCTCTCTGCTTCATTCTGTTTTAATTGCTATAAATAAAGAATTATTTTTTTTTGGATAAAGGAATTCACAAAGCCTTTAATTATTTCCAATTCATATTATAATATTTATGAACTACTTACTTGATTACGGAACCTGGCTGATGGGAACATTGCAAAAAGATCCTCAAGTTGTAATCTTATTTCATTGCAATCTGATTACAGCGTGATGCAATGGCGTTACCATTCGTATTATTAAAAAGTTAAATTATTGTTATTTCTAAAGATTTGCAGTTCACGCGAATGAAATGAAAATATCTTTTAGGAATTCAGGTGAAATATTTTGGAACTCTCAACTTTGAGATAAGGAGAAATTTATATATTTCTGTCTTCTGCCCGCAATTTTGCCTGCGTAGACCACACTATGTATGTATGTATCTATGGAAAGTGACTCCAACCCTTAGTGGATCCAAGTTGATACAATCCGTCTCTACGCTGAAGAAAAGAATTGGAGTTTAGACAATTCTGATGAAGAGAATTTAATGAAAATCAATAGATTACACAAATGCCTATAAATTTACAAAGATATGTGGTAAGCGTATAGTGAATTGTTAATATCAATAAGGACCATGCACTTTTATAAAAATGCCTCTTCAATTTGAATCCTAGATATCGTGAAGATATCGTGATAATTTTTACGCGGACTCACAATCAAGTCATCGTGCATTTTTGATTATATAATTTTAGTATTTGAATTCTTCCTAATACAGTTGGGTGCTATGACCATCGAATAATTGCGTAATAAATGTTGAGGTTAAGATGTATAATACACATTTTAACAAATTGCACGTTGGCGACATTTGTTGGCGTTAACTGTTGCTATTTTATTATAAGTGGCAGCTCCAATGGCAGTAAGAATGACCAACATTACCGGTATGCCACGGTGAAATTGTTTGTAACGTTAATGTGCATGCTTATAATGACGTGCGGAACAAACAAACATAATGGCCACTTCATGAATCATACTGAGTATTGGTTATTGGAGTTGAATCACGCAGCCCTAACTTAGTTTTAATGTTGAACGATTTATAACCCTGATGTATAAAAGTACACTGGTACCCCAAGATACGGGTGCACACAATCAGATAGTGTTATATATTGGTCATTGTCAAATAAATTCTCAAGATTATTGTCACTATATTCTGGTAATAACACTGGACTCGTAAGAAGACTGAAGAGGCCAAAACCTTTTGAGTTAATTTAATATAGTGATAGTGTAGTGTAGTGTAGTGTAGTGCTAGTGCTACTTGAAAGAACACAAGAACAAAGTGTCTCGCATAACAAGAAAGACTAAGATAAGTCACTGGACCTATTCTTAGATATAAGTTAATTTATAAGTTTAGGTAATCTTTTAGTTGCTCATTAGCCTCTTGGCTAGATCGCAACATCAATAAAGTGTTCCCTTTTGGTTGTTTTTTATAATAGAAAAAAAATTTCTGGTAATTTAAACCCTAAAGAGTATTTTAACTGCCTCCAAAGCATTGTTTCATCTTTAGCGGGTTGCGAAGGTCGTGTGGTCGACGCTCTATGAAAATTGGTAACTTACCAAATATGCGTTCCAATAATAACCAAATGTTGAAAAAACGTAAATATACTATGTAGAAGAAATTGATTTATGCATTTCATTTCGGGAACATATTACGATATTTTGTTTTATTTGTCGCCGTGACCCAATTCCGTACATCGTGATAGTGAAATTAATTTATAGATTAAATAGTGAAATATTATATTTTCTTTTTCTCTATATTACCCGTATTTCACTTCTTGTCCTTTTCCTTGTGTTACTCAAAGGTTGACTAGAAGAGATCCCTTTTAGTGATAAGTCCGCCTTAATACATGTGCTTTTTTTGCTTTTTCTTTCTCTTTCTAACGGTTGAGTAGAATAGACCGCCCTCTTTTTTACAAAGATGTCGTAATATACGACTAAGTAAGTTGACGTTAGGCAGGCGGCCGGTCGTAAAATACGAAGTTAAATCATGCGAAAACATGTTTATAACATGTTGTGCCAACCCCACTTAAAGAGGGATAAGGGTAGGAGTATAAAATAGCCAGCAACTCGAGATAAAATATTATGAAAATCAGTACCTACATCATCATCATCATCCTCCTGCCCTCATCCCACTCTAACTGTGATCGGCACAAGATGTTACATGTTGTTACATGATTTGGCTACGTATGCCTGCCTGACGTCAACTTACCTTAGTCGTATTTTACGACTCCTCGGTAAGAAAGAGGGTGGTCTATTTTACTCAACCGGATACCACACGGCGGGTCGACTTACCTTAGTCACCTCTTACGACAACTCGGTAACAAATGAGGGTGGTACTATTCTATTTAGCCGGATACCACACGGCGTCACGAGTACCTTCATGTTTTATAATATTTTATAGTTATTTTATATCAACAATACATGTGTATAAAAAGCGTGTATAATTTTGCGGAAACAGTATGCATAAAAAATTTAACCGGTTAGTTGATACAATGCCTGAGTCTTTTGTTTCTGAGTTATAAAATATTGCGTCGACCAACTGATATAGCGATAAAATCTTATATCAAGATTAGATATTTTGAAAGCTTAGTAAAATATAGTAAGTTAGCTTTAAATTATACAGTAAGCCAATCAGATTATAGTGATTTATATAATAATATAAAAATATTATATCTAACCATAAATAATTTAACATATTTATTCAGCAAATATAATTCACATATATAGCGTTCGAGAAGTTTTACTTCTTATCTAAAAGCCAGCCAAAATGGAAAAATCATAATGGAGACATCTGGTTATATGTATTTATTATCCCCAAACATCATATTCTAAGTGTCCGAAGTTCAGATTATAATATTATACTATGTAGTACTGTTCATTTAAAGGTTTGTATATTTACCTGATAATATTCAAACGTAATTGTGATAATTACTTAATCATTAAGAGCTCCCATCAGACATTAAAATGTTTTACATATTCCAATCATAAGGTTACAAATAATGTAATAACGGTATGTTACTTTTACGCCGAAATTGCTTCGTATAATATGGAAAGGATTATGTTAACGATTTTTCTGTAGATATAAGCGATAAGGGTTACTTTGTTACACTTTAGTTACGTTTTCATTCCACCGTATTTTTACATAAGCAAAATATTTTCGGAATAAATAACTTTTATGACGTACAAATCCGACTATTTTGTTTTACTTGGGACATTTTATACGCTTATCGCGTCAAGTTATTTTGTATTTCTAAACAGAATTCATTTATTCAAGGTCTTAGGGGTTGAAAGTTCGGAAGGCTTTTTACACCATGTTATTTTGATTGTTATTGAAACTATCACATCATATTTTATTATTTTACTTTATTATTCATAAATAAATTTAAATAATTTTGTTCATCGCCACGTGTAAACGAGTTTTACATACATATTAAACATATTTGAATGCTAAACAGGACAATCATGTTATAAATAAAGAACACGTATCGTTTTTATTAGTTGGTAATAGCAGCTCAACATCTTCAAATGTCATAATAGTAAGTAACGGCCTGTTACTATCCCACTGCTGAGAATAGGCCTCTTCTCTCCGTTTTGGGAGAGAAGGATTGGAGCTAAGACCTACCACGCTGCTCCAATGCGGATTGGTAGGTTACACATACCTCCAGAATTCTCTAGAGATATGCAGGTTTCCTCACGATGTTTTCCTTCACCGAAAAGCGTGTGATAAATTGCAATTATCAATTAGACACATAAGTTTTAAGAGAAAAACTCTTTGGTGTCTGCCCGGGTTCGAAGCCGTGATCATCTCTAGAGATTCACACGGTCGCACCGCTGGGCCATCACAGCTTCAATGTCATAATAACGGTTTTAATTTTATAAAAAAAAATATTAAGCGATGGGTCCACACCATAAGCCAAACGGTGGGTCAACTTACCGTGGTCGCTTTTTACTACACCCCCCTAAGAAATGAGGGTGATCTATTCTTCTCAGACGGATACCACACGGTGTTTTAATTTACCTTAGTTTCCTTTTACGACACATCGGTAACAAATTAAGGTGGTCTATTCTTCAACCCTATTCAGCCGTACAGCGTCGCTGGTTATTTTCCATAATAGGTATAATATACTCTACTTTTGACAATATTAGATATATTATTCAAAATATTCTGTATATAAATAGACTTTAGTTAGTGTTTTAGATCGTCAATTTTACTACTTTTTGGAAATACCTGCGACGTATTAGGGTTAATAATAGTTGAACAAATTCTACCAGGTTTATTCACTATTTCGTTTAGTATCGTACTTTAGTTACATAAACTGAGAGCGGCTGGACATGCTGAAGGCACTTTCCATGAAAAACCATTTAATTATAAAATTTATTAGTATGATTAAATCCATTATTATATATCTTGTTATAAATCATAGATATCATCATATTTATATCGAAAAAGTTATCTAAATCTATGATTTAAGTGACTATGCACTTGAGATATGAAATGAATTTTAAAGTTTCTAGTACTAGGTCTATATTAAATCTTCTGATTATCTAAACTTAAACTTAAACAATCCTAATAATATAATAAATGCGAAAGTTTGTGAATATGGATTTATGTTTCAAAGAGTAACTTTCACGGCGAATCCGCTGAAACAATATTGATGAAATTTGTCACAATTATTCCTTATACTTTGGGTTAACATATGGGCTATAGATATCCTGCTAATTCTACAGGAATAGGATGACATTGAAAAGTGCCATCTATTATCAACCTATCACGCAACGACAGTCCACGCAAGCGAAGTTGCGGGTAAAACCTACTTAAAACATAATCTACACCTACACTTTGACTTTTTACACGCTCAGTTACCAGAACGTTAGCTATCTGAATAACGTGATGTTAAAGTAACGACCCAGCAACAGTCAATTGATTGCAAAAACTTACTTCTCACGGTAAGAAGTTATTTTTAGTTAATTTAAACTGTCATTGTTTGATTACTCATAAATATAAATGAGTGATATTTAAACAATGATAAAATATTAATATCCTACACATTTTTTTTGTTAATCTCATATAATGTTACTGGGGAATAAAAAAAGACATGTTGATAAAAAAAATAATTTATGCGTACATATATTACCATCAGGCATGATTGCAGTCAAGCGCTCGCCTATTCTGCAATAATAAACAAAAAAAAATTTCTTTCGAATTGAATGTATGCTGTTAGCCCTAACGGCTTTTACAGCGTCACCGGACGGGACGGGCGAACGCAGAAGCCTCGTCGAGGTTGCGAAATGCGGAGAGTAGAGCGCGGAAGTTCTAGCGTCGGGGAACGTCGTCTTAAGGGTGCCTCCTGTGAGGCCGGACCACGGCTTAGGCTGACGTGAAGTGGAGGGCTGATGGCCATTACAACGACAGAAGGGTGGACAGAAGAAAGTAGGCGTCGATGTGGGATTCGAATTAGAGCTATGAATATTTTAAAACAAAAGTTAAGAATTGTTTATCTGGCCCAAGCTAGTTCGGTGCCCCTGGTATACAGTATCAAATATCCGCATGTACTTATGTACTTATTACGTACTTTAGTTCAGATTCAAACGACACATCTGAGTACGACAAGGCGCGTGCCTTTATTTCACGTAAAGAGAAAGCGAAACGGCGCGTCCTTTATTTCCCGCTACGTGTTGCGATAAGATGCATTCACATTGAGGTCAGCGAGATATTGTACGCCGGCGTACTCTTTCATTCTGCATTAGTAACTTGATATTGCCGTATACTGAATCTATTACCTCCTCATATTACCTCTTCGTTTTTAGTTATTTTTCTTTTATTTATTTCTTTTTATACATATAGTTAGAAAAGAGAAAGAAAAAGTAAAAAAGCACATGTTTTAAGGCGGATTTATCCCTAAAAGCGATCTCTTCCAGTCGACCTTTGAGTAACTGAAGGAAAGGAAGAATACGGGTAATATATAGAGAAAAAGATATATGTAAATAAAGATATATTTTAAATAAGTACATATATAAATTTAATCATTTAATATATTAATTAATGTTGGCAAAATAAATAGATTTACCTTAATTTTATTTTACGACACCTCGGTAAAAATCTCTTCTTGTTAATTATTTAACTAAATATGCATGTATGGTTGAAATATAATAAAAATCTATACTTTACATCTGTCTGTATTTAAGCGATTTTCACAAAATCTAGTGAACTACTGACGGGAAGTCGGGATTTTTGTCTTATTACCTTTGAATATATAAAGATTTAATTTATTGGCCTTCAATTATTTTTGCCACAATTTTTACAGAGCCGCCGGAACCTTATTTTTGGTATTTCATACTACGTTGCAAACTGTAGAGAAGAGATATAAAATTGATTCAATAAAATTAACTACTTACCTTTAGAGCAGGGGTGTCAAACTCGCAGCCCCATACAAACATTTTTTCGGCCCAGTCAAATATAAACGATTCAAAGCAATACTAAAATAGGAATGTGTATCAGAAACGAAACAAGCATATGATATTATATGTAATACTAGTGGCCTGCCCTTCCTTCGCTCGGGTATAAAATATATATCCCATGTCAGTCAATGTAAAAAAAATGATTAAAATCGATCCAGTAGTTTTGATTTTTTCATTACTGCCCGAGGCCCGCAAGCGTTAAATTTGGAGAAAAACAATTTCCTCAATCAAAAATTGGTATAGGGATACCAAGACGATTTCCTGCTATCTTTGAAATATCTAAACTCATATAGTACATTTTTACTTATTTACTTTTACATTTTACCTATGTATTTTATTTTTACAATTAATTACAGAATGTCTTTAAACAAACTCTAAAAGATTCGAAGTGCTATAGGGTGAAGCGCGGCGTCCTTACGGCATTTTAAATCTGTAATATCTCCGAAAATGTTCACTTAAATTACCTGCTGTAAACGGCCATATTGATCTATATTAAATCTACAATTTATTTAAGGTACTCAATTGGATAAGGATTAATGCTGTATTGTATAAAAATTGCTTTGAACATAAGGCATCATTTTTCGTAAAAAGTAAATGAAAAAAACTGCTATTGTGGGTTATCCATAAGAGATAGATATATACCATCGCGGACTTTTCTGTAGACCTTTTTAAGGTGTACAAATACTTAGTACATCATTTTGATAAATCTCGTAGGGTTTAGCCTGCGTTTGCAATGTAAGCGGAAAAAAATGTAATTATTTACAGAAACCTCAAAAATTACAGTATTTCTCTACTTCGTATTGAATGTTATTATACGTACAAACCTTCCCCTGGAATCACTCTATCTATTAAAAAAAACCGCATCAAAATCGGTTGCGTAGTTTTAAAGTTTTATGCGTACATACGGAAATATGGACTTTGTTTTATAATATGTAGTGATACTCTTTTATAAACTTTATTTTATATAATCTTTAATTTACATAATTTTGTTTTTGTTTAATTCACATATTTCGTATTAAAGTGATGGAATCCAAATTAGACTTAATTGAGTTATATACATTGTAATCCTTGTTTTAATTCCATCTATGACATCACGCTACAAACTATTAAAAGTTAATGTTTTCTTGCTTTTTTAAGTTATGGGTCTCTTTAACACTCATGAATTTTGTAGGCGCTAATTGCAATGTACCACAAAACAACTTTTTTGAATTAGGTCACTTTAATACTTAGCGTGCTAATTATGTTTATTACAATGCACTAGTTAAAGTAAAAATATATGTTTCTATGAACGCGGGCCACTTAAAGTTAGGCATTGTGTCTGTGGCCGCAAAAATTGGTTAAGTTTTTGAGCTTGACAGCCCTATTTAAAAGTAATGATTTTTCAATTTTTAAAATATAATCTATATAAAAAAATAATTAATTCAATGTTTTTCCGTTTATGTCTTTAATGTCAATTTAATATTTCCTGTAAAATTTTATTGTGAATAATGGAGCGGATATTTTATAAACCAGCAGAATCAGTGCAGGATGTAGCCGAAGGTGATCGTGTTGCATGTGTTCTGCGACGTTAACGAGCTTCCATGTCCACTATAAAAGTTTAAGGTTCATAAAACGTGCGATGTTTCATTTATAAAGTGCTTCGTCATGATTGATCGATTGCGAATTAAAAGTATTTGTAACTGAGGATAAATTGTATTAGAATTTCCTTACTTTATCGATCACTGGATAAATTGAAATTAAATCATCTCTTAAAATACCCTTAAACATTGATTTTATCGTCATTTGGAACATTTTAACGTCGTCATTCACCTAGAATAAATATTTTAATTTATATACTTAATTAATTTATATACTTAATAAATTATAAATGTGAAAGTTTGTGAGTATGGATGTATGTTTGATACTCTTTCACGACGATATCACGATCACGATATCGATTAAATTTACCACAATTATTCCTTATACACCGGGGTAACATATAGGCTATAGAAATCCGGTTAATTCTAAATGAATAGGATGACATTGAAAAACGTCCTATCTGGCGATAACATTCCAAGCGAACGAAGTTGTGGTTTAAAGCTAGTTAATAAATAAAAAGCCTGCAAGTTCAAGATATAGATAGTTTTGATATAGAATGACGAGGGATGAAAACCATATGGCCAAACGAGTGTTAAAAATGAATGTGGATGGATATTTGACGAGATGTAGTCCAAAAAAAGGAAGTGATGGATTGTGTGAAGTATGAAATGCATATAAAAGGACTAACGCCATAGTTGACGAATGATAAGGGAGAATGGTAGAGAAGAAAAGCTCCAAGTGAGATAACGGCAGGAGAATGATAAGCTCTCATAGTGGAGAGTCTATCAACACTGTATCTTTAATTGTAAAGATTGATAATCCTACTTTTTATAAATTAAAATTAAATTTCATAATCTACCGATAATTTTAAGTGAAGTTCCTAGCGAGCAGATCCGGCAAGTAATTTAGTGGTAACTTATCTAACCATATTATATTATTTTACCTCATAGATATTTTAGTTTGTTTCGGTTAATGTGTTAATATCATCTTAAATAGATCCTGAACAAGTTACGCTACAGTATTTATTGTAAAATATACATTATATTTAACTGAATCCAATGGTGGCCGGCTGATATAATCCGTTGTTTACACAACGGCTTTCGCATTGACGATAAGCAGTGCAGATACCAAATCGAAACTAGCAATCACTTGAATTTCAATATATTCGATTCGAAATATCGATTTTATAACATTTACCATACTTACGAAATAGTTTTAATCGTGGTAAGTATAAACAAAACATTTTTAAAATTTGAAAAGAATTGAATTATACGCATAGAGTGGTAATAGAGTAGGGAAGACAGCCTAAAATGTGTCATATTACAATAAAAAGAAAGAGTCTGAGGGTATAACTGTCGGTCTCTCTTTTTAATATATGATTAGACAAAGATTACGAGTATACTTCGTATACTAAAGTATAACAGTTTCATCTTCCCGCTCATTAGATATTGTGACAGTCACAGGCGTGTCTGATTCTTCTGCTTTAGTATAATAGCTCTATAACGTAACGACTGATAGGTACTTGATATTGTTCATTATAATATGTTCGAGTTTCGATCGTTATAAATTATTTTCTCATCTCTCATATTTATATCCCTAGGATGTTTACACAATTTTAAAAGCACTTGTTAGTGGTTCAAACCATTTTCCACCAAGTTGAGTCTGAGGCAAACTATCTTAAACTATCCTATATATGAATATACCTCCCAAATCTCATAATTTAAAATATTTTCAATTATTCATTTAATTATATCAAAGTCCCACTAGAATGGTTTACCTATAAATGCATAATATTCGATTATGTCAAGCATTTTATATACTGCCTAATCACATAATACAAAGTTTATTGAGATATGTAGATTATAATTATAAATCATAAAGAAATTTTAATAGTATTTTAAACTTGCGTAAAAAGTTTTAACTAACCATCAATCTCCTGCCCTTATCCCACTCTAAGTGGGGTCTTCAAAACATGCGGTAACATAATTTGACTAGTTATATGTATTACGACCGGCCGCTTACCTGACGTCAACTTATCTTAATCGCCTTTTACGACACCTTGGTAAGAACGAAGGTCGGTCTTTTCTACTCAGCCGCATACCACACGGCGGGTCAAGTTAACTTAGTCGCCTTTTACGTTACCTCTGTAAGAAATGAGGGTGGTCTATTCTACTTAGTCGGATACCACATGGTGTTTTAAATAATATTGGCTAAAAAATTAGTTAAAAAAGCGTTAAAACCTCTGCATATGAATAGTAGATGCTTATATGAAAAAATGCTTTTTCTTAGCCTGTGTGTTTATACAAGCAGACGCTAAAGAAATCTGTAAATCTTTTATGTTGCAAATTTTTCATGGCCATTAAGCCATGGCCGTTAATATGGGAATTCGACTTTGAGGAAAATTAATTTAAACAAGCTTCCCTGACGTTCGTATGTTGAATGTAACATATAATTTTATATTGTTATGCCTAATGAAGCATGCGTCATAGTGCAGATGGTTTCCAACACGAGCACTTGTGCAAATGCTACCTATGTTTACAATCGTAATGATTGCGTAAAAAATATATTCGCGTTACCAGGAACGGTTTTAAAGACATTATATTTTTATGTCTTAATTAATTAATCTTGTGTGTATATATGTACATATATATATATTCGGAATCTCGAAAACGGCTTTAACGATTTTCCTGAAATTCAGCATGCCGAGGGTTTTAGGGGAGAAAAATCGATATAGCTAGGTTTTATTTAAAAGAAAAAATATTTTATCCCTGTTTTTGGGAATTAAAAAATAATAAAATGTATGTTGAATTGTAATTGAATGTGATTTATATTGAATTTTTGCCGTTAACAAGTCAGCGTAGCTTATTCAGGCAACGGATGGTCGCGAGAAATGAAAATACCTAGGATAGAGCCCCACCTACTTTATTATTTTTTTTAAGATTCTTTTTATTTTGTAAAAAATTACCGAGCAAGGCTCGGTCAACCAGATATTTTTACTAAAGCATTGAACAATTCTGTAATTTTAGAGTTAGAAATAAAAAAATATACCCATCACGGGGTGCTAGGCTTACGTTAATTGACGGTTCAACTTACCTTAGTCGCTCTTTACGACACCTCGGTAAGAAATGAGGGTGGTCTATTCTACTCAGCTGGACACCACACGCTATCGCATAAGATTTTATACATACGCAAAAAAATTTAACACTCTTTAAAGAAGCTAGCTTTTATATTGCTAGGCATTTATCATTATTCTTTATTATTTATCGGACTTCATGAGCCTTGAAATTATAATGGAAAAGTGTTAATGTTGTAATTGGAGTATAGCACGCCATTGGCACAGCATTTTAAGGTTAAAATGTGAGGTTCTATTAATTTCTAAATCCTTTAAATTACGAAATCAGTTTTGTATTTTCTTATTGCTTTTCTGTAACAATTTGATACATAAAGGAAACAACCTCTCGGGAATAACAGTATTTGTATGTAAACAACTAATTTATATTCGGTCGTCACTTCGACGAAACATTCGGTAAAGGCATGACAAAAAATAGCTTGGCAAATTTATGGAATATGTTTTATTTTCAAGCTTTCTCCTTTTCTTTCAATATATTTTTGAGCGTAAGCTTTTTTTAGCGTAAGCTTTTTTTAGATAGGACTGTTCGATCCAGATATGTGCTATACACTTGACACAGTAATATGAAAAAATTGTACCTATTTTAAGCTTAATTGCAAAGCACATCAAGACGATGCGCAGTGACAATCAAGTGCCGCCAGCTTCCCTAGCGAAAGCATATCAAGTTACAAAAGTTTCATCACTATCGGATAATTGGTTCACTCACAATATAGAACCATACTAAGATATATTTATTTATATTAAAGAGCGTTTAAATGTTGCCAAGTAATATTGACTTTAAATTTTGAATTTATTTTCCTCGTTTCTACACCGACTAAATATGCAAAATTTTGCAAAAGTGGGAAGTCCATATTGTATAAAGTATAATTCTCACTTGTGGACTTTCCTACTATATTCTGTAGACGGTAACTTAATGTGAATAATGGCTTATATCCGCAAACCAACGACCTTATATCGCCAGCGCAAATGGGTTTTTCGGACGCACGAGGAACTACGAGTGCGCAATTTTAAATTAAGCTCGCACCAGATGCGACACGGCAACTTTTACTTCTAAGTTCTTCGAAATTGAAGATTGAATGTACTCGCCCTAATTCGTTAACTTGTTAAGTCTAGTTCTGAGAACTTAAAAAAAACTAATAAAGTCAATATAATAAATAAAAATTCTTATATTTCCCTTACTACTTCGTAGCAATCTATTCTTAATACACAGTTTTATAATTTCATGCTTACATTATCCACCTGCCCTTATCCCACTCTAAGTGGGGTCGAAACAACATTTTACAAACATGTTGTGACATGATTTGGCTACGTATTTTACGACCCGCTATTTTATATAGTCTATTTGACAACACCTTGGAAAGAAAGATAGTGGTCTATTTTACTCAACCGGATACCACACGATGGGTCAACTAACTTAATCGCATTTTACAACACCTCGGTAAGAAATGAGGGTGGTCTTTTCTACTCAGCTGGATACCACCCGGCGGGTCGACTTACCTTAGTCGCCTTTTACGACGCCTCGGTAAGTATTGAGGGTGATACTATTCTATTCAGCCGGATACCACACGGCGTTTTTGTAATTTTGTAATTACATGCTTACATAGCTTAATAAAAATTCTATTAAAATTTAACTAGATTGGTGTGAGACAGTAAGTAAGTTGCGTAAAAACCCTTTCAATTTTAATCAATAATTAACTTTATAAGTTAGCGAATTAGAACGATCATGTAGTGAAATCGCACCTCACAGTATCATATATTTTCCGAAATGCGGAAGTAGGGTCAAATATCCAAATATCGGTCATATAGTTACCGCATTTGGTCACCGTTGTACCAAGCAACTGTCCCAACCACAATATAATCTGCAGTTTATACTGTAAAGATAATACTTTCATAGAAAAGAAATTAAGTATTTTTCCAATAACAAAAAGGAAAACTATTTAAAATATTGTATTTAGGAAACGGGTCTAATAATTTTCATAATTAGCATGTAGAGGATTATAAGGACGATAAATCGATCTAGCTAGGTTTTATTAAAACAAAAAAAATCCCTGTTTTCGGACACTGAAAAAATGTTAAAATGTAGAATAGAATCTAATGGTTAATTGGGCTGTCATTTGTAAAGTTGTAATAGCTCAGATGAGAACGGGCGGACTATACTACTTACTAAATCAAAATACTCAGGATCAAGTATTCATCACGCTAAGATGAATAGGAGAGGAGCAGCAATATTTTTTTTTTATAAAAGTTCTAAATAAAATTCCTCGACAGCATATGTATAGCTTTTAAGGTTAATCCACTTTACCCATTTTTATGGTTATCAAAAGACTATATTGCGGTCTTAATGTATCCACTCGGGCGGAGCCGCTGCCGATTAACAGTTAATTATATGGTAATAGTTAATACAATACACATATAGGCGTTGATATATTAACGATATCCTTAAACTAATCAAAGTAACCTAAACTTGTTAGATTTGTGTAATTTATTGAAACACGCAACGAAATATGAAGTAAATGTCCGTTCAATAACCTGTTGAGTGACTTTGAACTTGTGTTCAGGCCAATATTGAAACCAAGTTTTGGTGTCAAGACACATATACCTACTATTCGCAGATCTTATCACCGGGCTCGGAAGTATTGAGGAAAAAATTGATTTGCAGTATTGATATTACGAGGATGTATTTTTTATACAACTGCTGTTTCTATAATAAAAAAGGCTATAATAAAGTTCGCATAATATAGATCAAAACAAGATTTAATAGTATGTAATAACTGGTACGTTTGCGCAGATGGCAGTGATACTGCCTTCATCTCTGATGGTTGCGGGTTCGATTCCCGCCAAGGGCGAAAATTTTCTAAAAAGAATATTTTAGTTCTTCGAGTTTAGGTCTGGTCTATCACACATAACATAAGTATTAAGCTACTTTTGAGGAAGGATGACCGTGCGTTTAATTGTCCTATCTATTTATGTGTATATAATACAAAATCTTACTATTTTTCTATGATACGAAATAAAGTTTAATGTAGAATATAGCAAACAATGTAGTATAATTTTTGTTTGATCATAATTTTCATTCCATCAATCAATATTATCAAAACCACACACCACCTCTTAGGGCGGGTTATTTTAAACTTACCAAAAAAGCTAGAATCGATGAACGTGATCAGAAATGGGTCACTGGATTGTCTGGATTAAAATAGCTCAACCGCCTGCATATGGAAGTTGTTACTGAAACGAACATGAAATAACCGCCATGATTTATATTTATTTGAATGCATGAGCCTTGTATATGGCACCCCGCCAATGTTTAACTCCAAAGAGTCTTGAGGAATATATCGGAGTGTAATTTTTAAGATTTGCATACGATCCGAAACTCACAACATCCGTCGGCTATTTCTAAACGCGGTATTAACAATGTTTAGCGTTTGGTTAAGTTTATTGACGGAACATGTGCTACTGCGTTATCTAATGTTTATGATTTAGAATTAAGCGTTTCTTCACGGAGATACCTAATACGATCTTGACGGTGATACACAATACGAGGAACGTAAGAATGGACGATTGCGATGTTGTCGTGAGTCTAACGTGTGATGACGGTTCCTTTAGAGAGAAAATTGTTGAGATTGTGGTAGTGAACGCGTGCAATGCTACGCAGTGTAGTAGTGGTAATGAAGGTTTTTTTTACGAATACTGCATTATTATTGATTTCAACACTATAACTATAATAATTTTGATGAGAAATCTTGGACAATTGAAAAATTTATATAAGTTTACGATGATTGACAAGAAGAAGGATTAATTTTATCATGGCTTTTTAAATAATGTAAGGAGTATAACACTTTTTGAGTTAAAACTAGAAGTTAGGAATAGAAGAAAAGACTAGACAAAATTAACTCTAAATTATATCGTATGACATAATAGAAAATCTAAGCTTAACCACCCTTTCAGCTATTGGTAATTTTAGACCAACGCTTGTTAGGTTTCTCTAACTAATCTTTCCAACTATGAAGCCAGTGGTAGGTACTTAGCATAAACACATGCGTACATGTTAAATATAACAATTCTCGAATATAACTTCTAGTTGTAATAGGAATTATTTTTGTACTTCAAGCCAGTATCGCTTCATTAAGAAACCAATTGAATATCTTTGTACAAAACCTTGATAATTCTTGGTTCCGTCAGCGTAAATTGCACCATAACGAACTTGATTTATACTCGTTTTTATCTGTTACCTTGTTTTGTATATTTGCTATCTTTTTAATACTTCTTTAACCTTAAATTTTCGTGGTATTTAGCCAAGGTTTCTTTTAATTTCTATACCAATCTTACTAAATAGGCGATTGGTGCATGCATATTATTTTCTGATCTCCATAATTTGTTAAGTAAATGGCAGTGTCCTGTTTAAGTTACCTTAAAAAGGCCTGTTTTCTTTTCCCTAAGCTGTGATAGCCAAACGGTGCGACCGTGTGACTCGTTCCACGGGGTGACGGGTTCTAACACCAGGCAGGTACCAATAAATTTATCTATTAAAACTTATTTGTTTAATTGGTATTAGCAATTTATCACATGCTTTTCAGTTAAGGAAAACGTCGTGAGGAAACCTAAAGAAACTAGAGAAATATTTCTAACCTGCCAATTCGCATTGGAACAGCAAGGTGGATCCAAGCTCTAACCTTTCTCTAAAAAGGACAGAGGAAGCCTAGTAACAGTTTGTCTGTCCTTTCACGTCTGAAAGGAGTAAAAGATTGATAAGATTATAGGCACGTGCTTGGGCAATTTTTTAAATATGGAAATAAACGAAAAGTCTTTAGCACACGCTAGTTTAAGTTTATTTAAGTCAAATAACTTGAAACAAAAGTATAGTTAATATACATTTTGCTATAATCGCCGATTAGTTGAACGACGCGATGTAATTTAGCCAATTTAATGTAGAGTCTAGCCTCTGCGGCTAAGCTTACCGGCTTTAAATAATTTATAGAATTAGCCGTCACTTTGTCCATAATATAAAAGTAATGATAGCATTATTTTGCCATAATCCGCGATTACATTAAAACCACCGCGATCAAATTAATTGCGTTGATACACCGACCTCGCACTGGCAGTATTAGGTAGAATATGTAATTAAGTTTTTATTGACTTGCAGATTTTGCGCTTGATTATTATCGCTAGAAAATTAGAAATAATATTATTTCAGGTACAGACTATGGTTATCGTTTTAGTAGTTTTATGGTCATGTCGAGACTGGAAGTCTAGACCACGCCCACGATAAAACAATCGTTCTTCACACAATCCATCCATCTTTTCTTCAGCCTCCCTTTAGTCATACATCAAACCATGTTCATATTTAAAACTCTTTTGATGATATGATTTGGGAATAAAAGCATAAATAAATAATTTATTATCAAGAGATCAATTAAAATTGAAGCGTGTTATTTTTTTATTTACTCTGATACTATACTACAAAGATGATAAAACTGAAACAAATAACTGAAACTAACTAATTCTTATGACGAACATTACGTACAGGCCAAAAATAAAAAAAGTATCATTACAATACAGGTCTTGTATGGACACCTGTATCATAATGTAATATAACTTTTTTTCATCATAACGATACACCTATACAACCTCCAGCTGGACCAAGGAGGTTGAACCTCTACCTTTAAAAAAAAAATTTCAATGAACGAGACTGCGGCGACGCAACACGCATGCGCAATCGATGTTTGCGCCTTGGCCCTAACATTTTACATTTAAAAAAATCTTTTCAATATTTAAACAAAGTTTCGTTTTTATTAATATTGTTTTACGTATTATAGTATGAGAGAAGATAAAGTAGTGTAACTCTTATAATGCAACAGTATCATAATCTACTAATAATTGATACAAGAAGCAAACTTTGAAATTAAATCCATGTTGATTTATTGTCTAAGTTAATGATGAGTGAAATAATATTTATTTGAGATTGACCAAATGTATCGAAAAATTTGTATAAAATAAATATGATTATACATGGATTAATAAATAGAAATAATTTAATGTTTTAAAATATACAGTAAATTATAAAGTGTACAAAACTGTATAAGATCTTGTTCAAAATAATTGAACACAAGTTAGTGATAAAGGGCAACAAAGGTCCTTGAAGCCAGTACTGCAGCTGAGCATAGTATAGCAGGTATGGCATAGTATAGCATAGTAGTTGCTGAATAAGCAACTACTATGATGAGGCAATGCTTCTGTTATGGATGGATGTTTCTGCAAAGACAGTTAATAGTACTATAAGTGCGAAAATTAAAAAAAATTGTACATGGAATAAGGGAGGCGTTTGGTTAGTTGCATAATAGTCCTAGCCTTTCGGTTTTCTATTTAATTTACACGTATAATTTTGATGAACTTATTTAAATGAATTTGGTACGATTGAAGATTATATACCGCGCTAACAAATATGATTAATAAATCCCTTTTTTCCTTTAGGCATATAAAAAAAAATATAATCAATAATTAAAAATACGAAGCTGCGGATAAAACTAATAACTAATAATTAATATCAATATTCTTACTTTGTTTCCCCAACAAGTACGTTATTTACAGAAGCATCACCATTTCCTCATACGGAGTAATAGTTGGTAATATCCCCATCGCTAATTGTTGCCGGACTGAAGCGTTAATTGTGCCTAACTGGCTCGCAATGCTAATCACTTTGCATAGTCATTATACCTCACCATTACAAAGATCCTTAAATCATTTTCAATATTTGTTTTTGTTATGATAATTTATGTTATGGATTTCGGTTTGCATATCGGTTTCTGCGAAAACTTCCTGAATATTCTAGTTCTTCATTTAAGTTCCTATAGAATTTAGGTTTTTTACATATTCAGTTTTTTACGCTATATTCAAATGCTGATGTTATTTATAGACTAACTAATACATGACGAACATGTACATGTACACATACAGGAAACAAGCTGTATCTGCAACTCCGTAAGCTTCAAATTAAATGTTAAAATACCTTCAATTAAACTTAATTTAAGTTTAACTCTATTTTGGTCAACCAACCTGTGGTAGCCCAGCGGTAAGACCGTGCGAGATTTCCGAAGAGATCACGAATTTAAACCCCGGGCAGGCAACAATGAGTTCTCCCATTATTTTTTTTTTTTTATTTGAGATAAAATATAGATCTACTATCAGTTGTTAAAAGGTTAACCATTCTTTTCGAAGTAACTTGTGTATGATACAATAACACACATTGTCCATGCCTAAAGTAAGTTACACAACTGGTATATAAACATATATAGTTTTAATTAAATGCATAAATTCATAATTACACCCTGACTCGAACAACCAATTAATTGTGTTACGAGTAAACTTACGTGTCTAATTAATAATTGCAATTTATCACACGCTTTTCGGTAAAGGAAAACATCGTGAGGAAACCCTGCATTATTCTAGAAAATTCTTGGGATATGTGTCACCTAATAAACCGCATTGGAGCAGCGTGGTAGGTCCAACCCTTCTCTTCAAAAATGGAGAGAGGTCTAGGCCCAGCGGGGATAGTAACAAGTCGTTACTTTTAGTTAACCTGCCCTTGTTTTTTTTTAATTTTCATGTTCTCACTGTTCGATCATCAAATCTTAGTATTTTTAAGTTAGTCAAATGTATTCAAGTTTTAAATAGTTACATCTCTGTAGATGGAATTTGTTATTCACGAGTCAAACAATATTCAATTAACACTTAAATTTGATCCTATTCTGAGCACGAATGCTTGTCAACGAACTTTTGTTTTTAATACTGCCTTTGTATTCTGCAGGTCAGTCGTGATTCGATTTAAAACAAATCGTAAGATTGTTTCGACTTTCAATTCGTTTCGAGTTCAAACTGTTCTTTGAAATCTATCAAAGGGCTCATTCTGACATTTGTAACTTAGGGTCTTTTTTATTTTTGATTATTTTGACTGATCTGAGGTGCAGTAAGCAGTGCCTTCAGACCCCGCCGAGACCCAAGATTTTTTTATCTAGAATTTGTTGGTTCTTTGAGTCGGGTTGTATATATCCATTTAGGTTTCTATTTAAAATTATATATGTATATGTTTACTAATTGTCTGTCATCAATAACAGAAGTATTAAGTTACCTTAGGGATGGGCGAAAGCGTGTGTAAGTGTCCCATATACATATTTCTATCGTACACTACTTAACATAATTTTTACATAAACATAATACATCTATTTTCCTGTCCTTATCCCACTCTAAGTGAGATCGGTACAACATGTTTTTCGCTTTCATTCTCTTCTATTATTCTTCGAATTTTGACGCTGGTCCTTCTAAATGCATGTATTCTCACAATTTAACCATCTCTTTTTTAGCGCTACCTCTAGTACATAAATTGGTTGCATAACAATGAATTATCAGCATTGTGTAAGGTTGTGGAACTACGTTGACTCATTACGCTTATCGCATCCGTAGCTTTGGGTTCAATACTTAGAACGTTGAGTTGTTAGGCAAGCCCAAACAAGAGACAGATGAGTAGCCTCATTTGCTTTCTCTTATTTTTGCATGGACATATTTTGGCTCCCCTTCTCTAGTATAATAACTCAATGCTCCTGCTTAACTAAAAATCAATAAATTCCTTAGTTAGTTGCTCATCATTTCTAAACACTGGAGTTTACCCTATTAAAATGTCATCATATACTGATGACATTACACATCACATACATTATATACAATTTCTATACGTTCAGCTTATTGATAAGGCTATTAAAATTCAAGTCTGAAACCATACCCAAACTCTAGTATTGAATTAAATCATATCACCGCTTCAATTATTATAATTGGCATCTTGAATTGACTCCATTTAGACAATCAAGAAAAGTACCACTTTTAATAGGTTATTTTTAAAGATGCCCGAAACCACAGATTTCGTCAACAAACAATGGAATAAGATAGTAAGGTACAAGTAAATATTTGCACGTTACTATCCTATTCAATATATGTATTTGTTTCTTTTGTCGGGAAGGGAAAATCTTTTACAGACACTGACCAGCTAAAGTAGGTAAGGAGTGAGTGTTTCTCGCTTAAGCAAACATAGAAATAGTTCAGCATTACTTCTCATCGATCTCATATAGACAGACATCTTTTGGGGTTATTTCTTTATAATAAATATCCAATATAGATTTAATTTGTTTAGATTTATTGAACCTGAATAACGTCTATTTACAGGAATGATATCAGACATAATTGAACATGTGAAAATTTTATATCTGCGAATTATGAGACTGACATTATATTAATTTTGTTTCACATACGTCAACCGAGGTCGCCTTCAATCTGTATCAATTACGTACTCAATTGCGCACATCTACATCTGTGTAAAAATTGTTAGTTGTACAGATTGACGATACATTTGGTTCTGATCCAATCTCGGTAACTATTTATCTATTGTTGTTGTATATTATTTTTTATTCCTTTCCTTTTTTTGTCAAGTCGTATCATTAGTAATTACATAATTCACATAGGAATTGTCATCCAACGCCCATTGATTGGATATTTTATAGCGTTCGCACGATTATCGTGCGCGTTTTTGTTTCTCTTAACCTATAAAGTGTGAATGTCGCAATTTACCAACCACTAGTTTTTAGACGGTAAATTCATTTGACCGACTGATATACGTAAGTTTCGTATCCTTTTTTATCCTTTATATATTTGTTACGACGTAGATGTGACCCTATAACATACCTTCCGTTGAAATTCAAATATTAAACCAAATAACAGATGCTAGCATAAAATTCATTACATTTACCAATACCGACGTGCGTGCTTTAATTTTCCTTCACAGTTTATATTTCTTCTTTGTTATTTATTATTTCTTGTATCTATATTGTATGTAATAATTATCGATTTATTGTATGATGTAGACGAAAGGCCCGTTACTATCCCGATAGGGAAAGTTTCTCATAAAAGAGAGATTGACCCTAGACTGACTGACCACTATACTCATTAATTTGCAAATTACAGTTCATGTCATGAAAAGGATTATTCAGTTTTTTTTATTTATTCGGATCAACCAGTGGCAGTTACATTAAACGCATTAAATGCACTGCCTTTAGGTGCCACAGCATGCACATTATTATATGTAACGACAACACTTAACTGAAATAAACTAAATGTAACACTAAGGCTCCAATGTCTGGAGCTCAAGAATATTTTTTAAAACTTAATAAATGTATCGCTGAACATATCGACAGATTCGCAAATTGCATTATATTAGCACGATTTAGCTTTATTGAAAACAGCACGAAAATCCATTCTTTAGTTTTAGTTTATCACGAACCGATAAACAGGCCACGTCATTCATTAATATGTATAGAATAATTTATAGAATAAGGCGTTACCATGCAGATACTAAAGAAATGATAATATTGTTATAACTTTATATTTATTAGAAGTAAACTTAATGTACATTTAAATAAAACATTCTGTCAATGTCCTCAGGCTTGCTTGAGGCGTTGAGATAAGTATTCTCCACACTACAAACCTTACTGAGCTATTTGTTTGTTCACATTTCGTGCTGTTATTTGCTCTGTGTTCGGGTCATATTTGCTTTACATAAACATTTGATATGCAGCGTCGTCGCATGCCATCCTACCATCTAAATTTTTGTGAGTTTTTGACAAACTATTATTAAAATTGGTAAAGGAAAACTTAGCACGTAAAAGCCAATTTGCATAACATTTAGTTTTTAGCATACCATATTAGTATTTAAATTTTATATTATCAACAGAAAAAGGTGAGCTTCAAGTAAATTATATAGATAATATATAACCAAATTACAAGCAACAATTATTATCTTATATTAAAGATATAGCTTCTGAATGTTTCAGTATCCAACTTCGACATAAAATTTTCGTTTCAGTGTTGTATTTCTGTAAGTTTTTCTTTCTTTCTAAATTTAAATTCTCTTTACCGCGGATGTGTGATTTAGAAATGGATGAAATTATCAAGTTGGACTATAAGTGTTCACAGCATACTTCGATATTAAATTTTTCTTCATATCCTAAATAAATTATTTATCCTTACGTCATTGTTTCTATTTGTTATCATTTATATCAAAGCATGCGTACACTCCTAGATTACGAAGAAATACTTCATATTGGACATCATATTCAATATTACACTCAGCGCTGTCATTCCTTACTCTTTTAAGTGCTACTTATATCCAGTCCTGTTATAAATACGAAAGATATGTTAAAACAAATCAAATAAAATCAAAATAATCTTTATTCAAATAAGCTCTTTCAAGCACTTTTAAACCGTCAAGGATCAATATAATTAATAAAAGTACAACTGGTTCGGAATGTTGCTCCTACCGAGAAAAAACCAGCAAGAAACTCGACGGTCAATCTTTTATAAACATTTTCAATCTTACATTATTAAACCGCAGTCTTGTAAAAAGTATGAAAGGATTTTCAAATCCAGGCATTTTTATCATCCAAATAATTTTCAATTTTGTGATATTCTTTACGTATAAGCATATCTCTTACACTTAATTTAAATCTTTCTGTAGACTGAATTAGTATGAATTGCGGAATTATAAGTTATATCAACGGACAAGATTTATGTTTACTTTTGATAAAAGTATCAACCAAATGGACATTAGACGATATTAATTTAATAAGACAAAGATCTAATTATTGTTAAATATTAGTTTAAAATACTTTTAAGGCAGTGCTATTGCGTCGGTTGTTTTGTGTATTGCGATAAGAGATCTACACTAAGTCCGCTTACATCTTGAGACCCCAAGGTTTCGTGTAAGTATATGCTTCGCCCATCGTCACTTCAGTTTCCCGAAAATTGAGCTGTATTAGCTTCTACGGTCTCTAGTTGGTTTACGGATTCATATGTTATATATGGCATGTCACATGACATTCTAAAAAATAATAACACAAACACGGGGCAACAAGTGTTAAATTATCATTATTGTTACACGAGCGACAAGTCGCCAATGTTAATGAGCTGAATAGATACCGAAGGCCTTTCTTGCTTGCGGTAATATGGGAACCAATAAAAATACTTTATCGCTAAGTACGAGTTCTATTGGTTGCGAGTTGATATTTGTGACATGTTCCAACAAATAGTTGCCAATTGATTTTACCGCAATGACCTTTAAACTGCATTTTCAGCTTGGTACCCTTTTCGTGTTGGTATTATGAATTGTATTATGAAGAGATTGCTTTGGCGTTATTCCAAAATTATTTCCGTTCCAATGCAGCAAGCATTGGAAGCGAAAAATATGCACAAACAGGTATTAATAAAACCCTTTAATAAGGTATGGTTTTTATATGCCGTGTGGTATCCGGCTGAGTAGAATAGCCCACCCTCATTTCTTACCTCATTTCATGTTGTAAAATATGATTAATATAAGTTGACGTCAGGCAGGCGGCCGGTTGTCAAATCATGTGACAACACTTTTATAACATGTTGTGCCGACCCCACTTAGAGTGGGATAAGAGCAGGAGGATGATGATGATAATAACGTATGGTTTTGTTCAGTGACGATAATATGATTTTGCTACTACGAGTAGCTTAACCAAATTCAGATCAAATATTAGAATTATTTTAATTCAAATAAAGAATATTTAATACATTTTTATTTAATTTTTTTTAATTAATTTATTTAATTTAATTTTCTTTTAATCTGCGTTCAATTTTGACTTTATTAATATTTGATTTTATTTTTTACTCACTCTTCTTTCTTTTTACTAATATCATTTTTATTTATATTTTTTATTATTATTAGGCAGACCAGAGCCGGTGTATTTGATAGAGACGATGTTTTTATCAATTATAAATTACCACTGGCCCAATTAAATTACAGAATGTTTCCGAATATAACAGGATGAGTGATTAATTGATAGTAACAATTAAGCATCTGTTTTTACAGAAACCACTGATGTACTCGGACTAAAATGGACTTGCACGCACGACCCTATATGGCGCTCTTATGTGAAACGGAAATAAATCGTGCGCTGGGTTTTATCAACTAGTATTAACCGCGACTTCGATCCCATTTAGTTTTTAGATTATTAAAATAGATACTATGTGTATTTCCGTGTTGCAGAATTAAAGCCTTGCTTTTTTTGTTTACAAAACAAAAAAAGAAACTTGAAAGAAAAAGAAAAAAATATTGGGTAGGTGGAGCTCGATCCTAGGTAATTTCATTTCTCGAGGCACATTGTTTCCCGAATAAGTTACGCTGACTTGAGAATTTACGATAAAAAAAGTGTTTTATTATTAATATTAATTTAAAATGTTAATAATTTTTTATGCCCAAAAATAGAAAAAACGATTTTTTTTAACTTAAAATTTAGATCGATTTTTCTCCCCCAAAACCCTCCTACATGCTGAATTTCAGTAAAATCGTTGGAGCCGTTTCCGAGATTCCGAAAACATATATATGTACATACAAGATTAACTCATTTAAATATTAAAGATATTTTTATATATCCTCTATGATGTTCCAGGATATAAGCTTCAACGGTTTCATGTTTCATCAATATTGCTCTAGCGCAGGGATGGCGAAACAATGGCATGCGGCTCAATATTTTAGACACTTCATCGATCGCGAAATTATTCGATTACAATTTTTAAAGTACGAATGTAATTAAAACATTGCAAATGAATGAAGTTTTTTGTCAATACTTTTTTTTTAAATCATGATTCAAAATCAAGTCAAAATATTGCGTGACACTCCTATGGCCACATTAAACCTTTTTTTTAAAATCATACCACGATAATGCATAAAGGTTCGCCTACCCTGCTTTAACGGATTTACTTCAAAACGTACTTGAGACTGACAGCTAGACTTTGATAATAATATCTCTTAATTTATCTAATCTAATATCTTTATTTAATCTTATGAGGTAAACATAATATGTAGGAGGCGATTAATTGATTTAGTTAGGTTTCATTAAAAAATGACGTATTATCCCTATTCTCAAGCACTGAAAAACTCCTGTAATATTATAAGCCAATAAAGGTTAATTACGCTGTTACTTGCAAGGTATTATAATATTGTAGATCAGTTGGGAACGGGTTGTCTACAGAACTGAAAGTACCCCGGATCGAGTCCAGATATCTCAACCTTTTTTTACTTTCATATTACATCTTTTTCTTTTAAGTTTTCTAAAAAAATCCAACCCAGATATTTAGTAATGAACGCTAGAGTTGTCGGTTCAAAAGCACTTTAAAAGTTTACTTGAATAAAGAATATTTTTGAATGTGAAAATGGATAACTCAGTAGTTAGGTACTTGATTTCGTATCTATATCATACTAGAAACTAGTTTCGACTTCTGACAAGTGAAGGTCGTGTTTAAATTGGTTGCAGCACCGCGATATCTCACGTAAACATTTGTGATAAGTCAACGCTCAATAGTATAAATTTTCAATCTAAGTTAGTCTGATGGATGATGATTTTTTGTGATTTACAAAACCTCTTGATTTACATGTTATTTTCTTATATCTAGTTTAGCCACTAATGTTTCATTTATTTCTACTAATTCTATACATTGTTGTTTCTCTATTTTACATTGCGATCATTTTGTTGGATGCCGCGATTTGTTAGGCGCTACCAGTACAATCCCGGTTAACTCAGCTTATTAAAAGAACTTTTCTTAAATTTATTAGTTCGTTCGATCTCTATGGCGCAGTGCCAGTTAGTTCAGTTTCATTGTGGGTTACGCAAGTTCCAGTATACTATTCGAACAGAAGCAGGTTCCCTCGACCAAAAATAGATGATGTATTCATTTTAATAATTTGACGTCCATCTGTTGAACATAAACCTATTCTTTGTATGCATTTACTTGTCTCCTAGACGGTCAAGTGTCATGCCTCTCTGACCTAGTCTGGTCAGACCTTTCGTATATTTCTCATCGGCATATTAAGGACGGCATACGGTTAAGGTTTGAACATTGGAAGAGCCATCAAGACGTCGATTATATATCTATCGATATTCAATACTACTACCGGATACAAAATTCTTCTAACAATTTCTGTGTCAACGACTACTAATAATTCGTGATGTGGAATGTGGTTCGTGGTCGCAAGCCTGACTTAGGATCGATAACAGTACTAATTATACAAACTGATTTGGGTCACCTTGTACTAAAAAAATTACATACTAATCTAGGACAAATTACCTTATACTCTGACGTTACAGTTATTTTATTTATAGTGCTTCTTCTTCTTCAATCGATGGACATCCAGAGCTAAACATAGGTCACTTCATCACACGATCTTGATCTTGTGGCTTCCCGCGACCTTATTGAAGTTGTCAGTACACTTTGTTGATGGTATATCGACGCTGCTTTTCCGGTACGGGTCTCCATTACAACACCCTAAAACCCCAACGCTCTTCCGCACTATTTATCCTCCACACTTTACAGTGCTAAATAAAATTAATTCAAATATAATTTAAATTCTTTATTATATTGTCTTTCGTACTAAACGTCTGTGAGTCTGTGTGTGTAAAATGTCCTCTAATTTCAAAGCGTTGTTTTCCTTAGACTTAGATAATTTACTATCAGAAATATGTAATACTTGATTGACGCAGCTGTCTTCATCATAATTATTTGTCAGCCAATACGAATATAATGATTAATATTAGATTAACGATATTATAATTGCACAAGGTACAGCAGTTCAGTTTTTGCCTGCGTTACCTTGTCGAGGACATTGCCAATCACTTCCTACTTCATTTGATTGTCAATTGGGTCTTATCTGTCGACTATTTATCGGAATCGGTCAGCCGCACACTTATCCGTGTTCGGATTAGTTGATATTCAGCTGTTTAAAAAAAAACTATTAAAAACTATAGAACTACACCACAAAAGAAACAGCTCAACCGAGAAACTTTAAAATTTTGGTATACTAAACTCCTTCACCTTCAAGATTAACTATTATCTTTTACTTGATAAGGTTGATTCTATGAATCTTATGGAAGAAAAATAGAAGGTTCTTTGATAACGATCCTTATTAATGTGGATTCTACGAAACCTAAACAATATATGGAACAAGACTAACTTGGGACTGAATGCCTATTGACTCGAACATGACGCTCTCCGGAGTATAAAGCTCGTGGGGTAGCGGGCAATGGGCACAACGTTACCCTGCTGCTGCTTGTAGGAAAGCGAGCAATGGGCACAACGTTACCCTGCTGCTGCTCGTGGGAAAGCGAGCAATGGGCACAACGTTACCTTGCTGCTGCTCGTGTGAAAGCGAGCAATGGGCACAACGTTATCCTGCTGTTGCTTGTGCGGAAGCGGGCCATAGGCACGACGTTACGCTGTCACCTCTACCAAAAGTGTGGTGGAGCACTGTTAGATTTTAGTTGAGAGTCCAACATACACCCCCCCCCCCGTAAGGGGGCGACAATCTGTAATGGTTTATCCTGACAAAAAAGGACTAAATAACTAAAATAACTATATAACCTCTATGTATCCTGAAAGGGGCATAAAACCTTACATGAAATAGATAAAATATAGATGTAATTCGGTTTATTTAAATCTCATTTTCCTTTTACCTTTTACAATATCACCTAATATTCTAAACAATGCTATTGTTGATTTACTTCATTGACGATTAAGGAAACGAGTGGTAGTTTTTATCGCCTTTTGGACCGCTTTAAATAAAACGAGGAATTATTTTTTCTTTACTATTCTAAAAATTGGTTATTTATTTTACATAAGTAAAATTAACTTATTATCATAACCCGGTTTGCTAAATATCTTCATAACTTTCTTCAAGTATAGAAAAAGTACATACGCTTTTATGCCTCATCTACAACCCATAAAGTAAACTCCACACACACTTAAACTACATAAGTCGATGTTCAATATCTTGCGAACTCATGTCGTACACGAAGCCGGTTTTACTGCAAGCGGATGAAAGAAAGCGAATAGATAACGGTCGTATAAGGTTGGGTATACACGTATTTTTCAAATCGCCGAAAACCTAAAAATGATTTATACTTTATTTTCAATCTTTATTTTTTAGAGACTTTAGTACATGTCAGCCCCATCATAACCTAATTACAATTAACTTAAATTTTATATTTAATACACATAATAAAATAACTAATTATTATGGTTCATTTTTGAGAGAAGCACTAATAAACTCATAAACTTTAATGGCCGAATTACACAGAGGAGAAGCTAAAATTGAATTAAAATAACTGACATTAATTACATTTAAATTTAAACTACAAATTAGTGATTCTCTCGAAATTCGATTTCTGATTTTTACTTAAATTTAATGTCTGGTATGATTTATTTTCAACCAATAGATTTAAAGTATAATTAAACAAGTTATTTTATAAAATATTTTTATAATATAACATGTTTAATATATATATGTTTAAGTTCGATGTATTTTGTGGAACACATGTTTGTTTCCTTTACTAAATATCAGCTGGAAAAATAGAATAAAAAAATACCTATTTTAGCCTCAGTCTCAGTCAAGATATAATATGTATTTGATATTATTGATAAATTTTCTTCACTTACCTTCAGACATAAAGACTAAAAATTTCGAAAATACTAGTTAAGTTATATTAATAAGAATATTATCAATCGAGAATTATAGCTAAATAATTTTGTAATTTCTTTTGTATTATAATATTATATATAGTGATACAAAAGAAAATTGAAAAACTTTAAATCGGACAAACGATTTTCCTAATATGTGTAAACTCAGCGTTATGGTATTGATGACTCGTGCATAAACCACTTCTAAATTCGTGACGGATTCAATTTGCAAATGCCTTTCTCGTGTGAAGGTAGAATTGAAGAACGTTTTTCCTTAATATATAGTGTAAAAAAATTACAATAAAATGAGCAATATTTAGAAGCACTACGGTCTATGTGTATACCTTATATGTTAATATCTGCTAGCGTCAAGTAACGTCAAGGGTGTGTGGCCAGACCACGGCTTAGGACGACGTTTAGTGGAGGGCTGATTGTTTGTTTGTCCTAAATTTTTAATTGAAATTCCGTTTATCTTTGTTTCGTTTACTTAAAAAAATAAAGCGTTGTATCTGAAATGTTATACGGTCATGAATAAATGTCTTGTTATTGTATCTCATTCAAAAATATTTGAATAAAAAGGCCTTTTTATACAGAAATATCTCTCTGCTAGGCAAATGCTGTCTTAAAGGAAATGATTTAAATATTTCTCCAATGATTTTGACAGTTAACACATATCCTGGAGAATCTCTATACAGATGCAGATTTCCACACAACGTTTACTTAACCATAATGCTTTGCATCCATATAGTGTTGATATTCTCGTATTAAAATCTTGATTTACCTTAGCGAAAGGCGCTATGCAAGTTGAGCTTGTAGTGAAGTCATTAAATACGAGGTAGCTTGTTATGTTAGAAAATAGACTACAATGTAGTAACAACTGCTTAGTCACAGACAATTTACGTCTTATTAAAACGAAATAATAAAACGTGCAATTACCGTTCACTAATAACTGAATTAAAACTTAATTAAACAACTAGTTTCGTCTATGAAACATTTTAACAATGAGAAACATCAAACGCTGTTTAGTAATAATCGACTATTGTTATTAAAGATCCAGTATTAAAATATTTATATATAGTATAATAATTTCGAAATTTGAACTAGCGCGTTGTTGCAGATGGCAGTGACCCTGTCTTTAGCTCTGCAGATCGCGGATTTGGTTCCCATCGCGGGCCACTATTTTCTGAATGACAATTCGTTGATTCTTCTACCCTGGATGTATATATGTGTTTAAGTATTTATTTCAAATTATATGTGTATATATTTATCAAATATCTGTCACCCATAACCCAAGTATTAATTAAGTTACTTTGTGTTAGGACGCCCGTGTGTCTAATTCTCCCATATTAAAAAAAAATCAAAACATTACATATTACAATTATATTGTAATTGAATTCCATGATTATATTAGTCAAATTTCGTTTTTAATATCAAATCAAATCTAAATTTTTTTATCTCTTCTTAGTTGTTGATTTTCCCAAAATAAAAAGCCGTTTTATTTGACGCTACTTGTAAAAGACATTGTAAACAATAAATAATACGTCAAGAAATTTATAGAATATGGACTAATGATTAAAGTTAATATCAGAAATAAAAGTAAAATAGCTAATATCACACAGCACTAAATTATATTTAAAAAAAAGTTAGTTAATAATGGACAATTAAATAGACAATGAAGTTGTTGCATTATAAATAGCAACAGTATAATAAAAAAAATAAAAAAATGTAAATATTCGCCTTTTAAATTATAAACGTTGCAAGTGAGCTTATAAAAAAAAATTACACTACTACTAAAGATGTCGTGCTTTCGTGAACGATATAGTAGAGTCAAAAGTCCATTCACATTTTTGACACTAAGTATACATTCGCTCACAAAAAGATTTCTATTTCTGACAGACGTCTCCCTTTTATTTAAATGATGAATAACCTTTCTTGGACAAGGGTTTCTACAAACAACATTACAAAGGAAATTAATGCACTTTCGGGTTAATAATGTTCTGTTGCCATTATGACTAACAAGCCGTAATGGCTTTTACAGCTCAAATATCGGCTTAATCTGCAAGTATTAAACACACGATAAATTTTCGGTGGTGAAAGTGTTGTACCTACGTATTAAAGACCACTCATCAGCGGTGAAGGTATGTAATATGTATCTTCCTTTTAATCCTAAATAAGATTTATTTATTTTTACAGCAAAAATGTACAAGTTATATCTATCTTAAACTACTTACACGCTAGGACTATACAAATGACGCCCACCTGGAATGGTCCCAAGAATGCCGGCACCGTTTCTGCACTGAATCGCTAAGCTGATTCTTTGTGCGAAAAAGGGAATCCTGAATTAAATTCCTATTAGTCAAAAGATCACGTGAATACTTGCTTTTAAGTCATTTTAGTTAATGACGGTATGTATGATCAATGTTGGCTTTCAAAAAAGTAGGTTAATAAATACAAAGGTTTCGTGGAAATAATTGTAATCAAAACATCATTTAATCCTTCTTGATTATGAATCAGTCCGAACATACCATTTAAAAGTCATTAATTGATATCGTTGATGACTGCGCCCCGCCTACATACATGTTCTCACCTCGTAGCCCTGAATACATTGAATTATTGAAACAGTATATGCTTCTAGGTACTAATTGCAATTGCTCTAGCTAATTGATTACCTTTTCTGATATAGTGCTCTGTATTTACAGAATTAGACAAGAGTATAGAAAGTATGTAGCTGTGGTAGCCCAGCGGTAACACCGTGGGACTCTTTCGAGGAGGTCACGGGTTCAAACCCGGGCAGACACCAATGAGTTTTTCTGTTAAAACTTATGTGTCTAATTGATAATTGCAGTTTATCACACGCTTTTCGGTGAAGGAAAACATCGTGAGGAAACCTGCATATCTCCAGAGAATTCTGGAGATATGTGTAACCTACCAATCCGTATTGGAGCAGCGTGGTAGGACTTAGCTCCAATCCTTCTCTCCAAAAACGAGAGAAGAGGCCTATTCCCAGCAGTAGGAGAGTAATAGGCCGCTACAACATAGAAAGTATACTTATTTTAAATGTAGTATGTATTCGCAAATTTTCGATTAGAGAAATGTTCTTAACTCATATTGTCTCTTTATTTTTAAATTATATATATAGAGCATAAAAATATACAGAAGTGCAGTAAATGTGGCCATAATCTCTACATAGTATAAAACAAAGTCACCTTCCCTGTCTGTCCCCTATATCCATATGGATGCTTAAATCTTTAAAACTACGCAACATATTTTAATGCGGTTTTTTTAATAGATAGAGTGATTCAAGAGGAAGGTTTATGTGTGTTATAACATTCTCTATGGACTAGAGAAATACTGTAATAACCGCTAAATAATAAATTGCATACCTTATCGCAGATTATAGAAAAATAGTTTTATTATAACTTTTGTATTATAGATCTCCGCAAAGTAAAGTAATTCTATAGAATGACGAAATTTGTTACATTATTGTAAAATGTTTACTTCAATGTATCAAATAATATTATAGTTTTATTTCTCTTTTCATTGGTATAGTAATATAGCCGTGATGTATCCGGCTAAGTAGAATAGTACTACCCCTCATTTCTTACCGAGGTGTCGTAAAAGGCGACTAAGGTAAGTTGACCCACCGTCTGGTATCCGGTTTAGTAGAATAGACCACCCTCTTACTTACCGAGGTGTCGTAAAATACGACTAAGGTAAGTTGACGTCAGGCAGGCGGCCGCTCGTAAAAACGCAGCCAAATCATGTTAAAACATGTTTATAACATGTTGTGCCGACCCCACTTACAGTGGGATAAAGGCAGAAGGATATATATATATATATATATGGTATAGTAATATTAAACAGTGATTCAAGTGAGATTTAGTTAAACAAGCTTCACATTAAATGTGTGAAATCGAAAGTGGTATTGCGAAACATGAGCTTGTATAATTACAGCTCTTATTTTCATTTTGCTAGTTTCCGTGGTGTTAGTGATTTTTTAAATATCCTTAACAGGTTTGACTACTATCTTTCAAACGCGATAACCCAGAAAATTTCACTGAGAAGAGCCGCGAGGGCCTATTGGTTAGAATTAGTGGTCCTTAGCAAAGTGTTGAGTTAAACCTCGAGAAGGACTCTTTAATTTTTTTCGTACCATTTAAAAAAATACATCATTAATAAATTTGAATTGTTATGGTTGCATAAATTGACATTAAGGCATTGTCGTAAAGCCTCTCTCGCTGCGCGTCCGCAATGCAAATTTTATCCAAAAGTGCGTAATAAATAAAGAACCTTAATTTTCTGTTACAAAATTCGTACCTCGGTAAGAAAGATCGTTGCTTGTCTACCAAACCGGATACCACAAGTGGTTCAACTTACCTTAGTCGCCTTTTACGACACCTTGGTAAGAAATGAGGGTGGTCTATTTTACTACAACTAATTACGCTTAAAGAACGCCAAATTTAAATTGACCTAGGACGCTAGGTCATATAGATTGCGCTCGAATCAAATATGAGGAAGGAATAGGTATGTGCAGTATCTACGGGGCCATTCGGGAAACGAAGTGACAAAATCTAAACATTGGCATTGGCGAACAATCAGATGTTGATTGAAGTTGTAAACACATTGTATTTTATACTAGAGAACGTGCCAAGTTTTAATAAGTTCTTTTGTTATAACTGCTCTTACTTTATCCAAAATTCAGTTTTTGTTGTTTAATTTATTAATTTATTTTCTTTATAGTAAATACATATAGAGAAAGAAAAAGTTAAAAATCACATGTACAAAGCCGAACTTATACTTAAAAGGGATCTCTGCCAGTCTTACCTTAGAGTAACAGAAAGAAAAGAACAAGAAGTAAAATTTTTGTAAAATATAGAGAAAAAGAAAAGAAAAATAACAAAAAACTAAATACATAAATTAATATTTGCATACTTAAAATAAAAGATAAAAAAGATGCAATATAGTAATTTTTTAAATTTATATAAATTAAAGTATGTACTATACTTATAAGTTATTTTTTGTCAAATAAGTAGATGAACAAGATGCTACTAATATATACTCACTTAGTCAAATATTTTCATCAGCGTTTCTAACAAGCTAAGATAAAAGTAGTAGTTATCACATATTTCGTTCGCATGTAACAGATAGAAAAACATACTTTTTACATCACTGTTGTTACAAATTGGAAATTAGACTATAACTTTTTTAATTTAGGATATTTTTTCCTTATAATTTTGATAAAGGTGCGGAATGGGAAACCCACGGCGCACGTTAACGGTCACAATACCAGTTATTGTAACGCTTCGGGGCATTGGTTCATGAATTTTTTTAAAATATTTGATATTCAAAACATAGTTGATTGCATAATGTATTTGCAATATTATTACAATGACTTTTACAGATACGACTGAAAACTTTTAGACGACGAAAATTGTCGTCTCATTGAAGTTTCGATTCCAAATATAAAGCTTAAAGTCTGTTACTATCCCACTTCTGAGCAATGGCCGTTTCTCTGTTTTTAAAGACAATGACGCTGAATGAATGATGAATGATGATATTCAGATGTTATTATGGTATTTGTTCCTTTACCGCTTTCTTTAATAGCCTTTAAGAACTAAAGCACTTTTACCAATCGTCCAACATAATTAATGGATATAAAAAAATTCATGTTTGTGTGTATGCCCCTTATAGCCTCCAAAATGGCTGGACCGATTTTAATAGCATTTCAAATAATCTTTAGATTAAAGTTTGGCGGTGATCGGAATATTTTTTCGGTATAGAATTTTTTTCGGTTTTATTTCGGTAGATCGAAACCAGACTAAAACACAGCAACGCGTGGCTCGACCGTATTATAATAAAAGATATAGCTATAAATGTAAATCTGTAACTATGTTTTTAGTTTGACAGTAAACTTCCACAATAATCACAAAAAAAATTAAGTATCAACTATCTAATATATAAAAACCTATATATATAAAAGTACTCGTAAAGACCTGTCTTGTCTCCACAGTCATTCATTTTGATTTATTATTTTATAAAATTTCAGCTATTTCGCATTGAATAAACAATAACACTAAACATTGACATAATTTGTTTATGACAGATATTTATTAAAATTAAACAAACGATAATGTTTTTTCACCGTTCGTATGGGAATGTTTTCGTTATCTGGTATGTTTCCAAATGATTATTACATTTGGCGCATAGAAACATACTTCTGAATAAATTATTTGAACGTTTACTTTTATATCTCGAATCCGATGAAAGTGAGTGTTTAAACATTTACATTAACGCTATATTTTACTAAAAGTTTTTTTACAGGGTTGCTCTCGGAAATAAAAGGCGGAGTATACTTATTTTTTACTGTAGTATATTAATGTCTGAGTGTTTAAATGAACACTACATCGCTTATGGTAATTGGTAACCATCGGCTTAGTATGACATGTCAATTTGTGAGTAAAATACCTAACTGTTTCCGCCTGGAGGTACGACTAAATATTCGGCAAACACTATTTTTTATGAATCTTAATTTTTATACCTTTTAAATCGAACTTAACATAAAATAAACCTTCCTAAGTCAAAAGGGAAACATCAATTTTCCCAGTTGGAGACTAATGAGAATGTATGCCCATATTTATTTGAGGATTAATAAATTATTAGCATTATACCAGTAAAATCGTCATCACTATTTAAATTATTATGTTCTTTAACACTAATAAACATATTTAATACATTTTGATAGCACTTGCTAGCCAAAAACTTAAGTTATTTGCTTGCAAGTCTTGAAGCACTGTCCCTGAAGTACCTGTAAGTAGCCATTGTAAGTGAATGTTTTTTAGATTATATCCGTTGTATAAGTTGACGTCAGGCAGCCGCCTGGTCCTATAATACTAAGCCAAATCAAGTAACAACATGTTTAAAACATGTTGTACCGACCCCACTTAGTGTGGGATAACGGCAGGAGAATGATGATGTTTTTTAGAATATTTGGGTTCGAATCCTGGTAAGGATCTCACCGTACCATCATCATCATGCTTATAGTAAGTAGCGGTCTGTTACTCTGCCACTGCTTTGAATAGGCCTCTTCTCTCCGTTTTTGGAGAGAAGGATTGGAGCTAAGACCTACCACACTGCTCCTATGTGGATTGGTCGGTAACACATATCTCCAGAATTCTCTTGAGATATACAGATTTCCTCACGATGTTTTCCTTCACCGAAAAGCGTGTGATAAATTGCAATTAACAATAAAACACATAAGTTTTAACAGAAAAACTCATTGGTGTCTGGCTGGGTTTGAACTCGTGACCTCCTCGAAAGAGTCGCACGATGTTACAGCTGGGCTATCATCATGTATATATTGGTCATAAAATAAAATACAATCGATGCTATCTTTTACCTAAGTACGCAACAATATGTAATATTTCAATATTAGGTATTGTATTCTGAACTTATTAACATCTAGAAACCACAATATGTAAGTATTGTTGTTATTATAGAAGTAAATTTGCATTGAAGATTTAATACTGTAAAAAATCATTATCAGAGAGGCATTTCTTATTCTAAATACGAACATACAAAATTGACCATGTTGTTAAACGGGGCGAAATATTTAAGTATCCGTAAAATAAAATATATCCGTGTGGTATCCGGCTGAATAGAATAGTACCACCCTCATTTCTTACCGAGGTGTCGTAAAAGGCGACTAAGGTAAGTCGACCCGCCGTTTGGTATCCGGCTGAGTAGAATAGACCAACCTCATTTCTTACCGAGGTGTCGTAAAAGGCGACTAAGGTTAGTTGACCCACCGAGTGGTATCCGGTCTAGTAGAATAGACCACCCCCTTTCTTACCGAGGTGTCGTAAAATACGACTGAGGTAAGTTGACGTCAGGCAGGCGGCCGGTCGTAAAAACGCAGCCAAATCATGTGACAGCATGTTTACTACATGTTGTGCCGACCCCACTTAGAGTGGGATAAGGGCAGGAAGATGATGTAATGCTAAATTTATAATGTAATATTATTATATATTATTATAACTAATATGGATGTATCAGACGAAAACGCACTCTTACATTTAGCTCGATATAATTTTTATTGCATATTATTACAAAATAATATAATAATATTATTTTGTAATAATATGCAATAAAAATTATATCAAGCTAAATAATAAAACTGCTTCTGCATAATTATAGAATTAGGGTTACATTGTGAAGATCTATAGACTACTTTATAGAAATCATAATTTATATCCGCGCTACTCCAAACGCAAAACGCTTTAATTTAAGCCAAAAAAAAATTACTACATTTTTAGCTATTATGGACGTATTAAACACAGCGCAGCCAAAAACCTCGAAAAACTTATCGTCACTAGGAATGTGAAAGGTCAAAGAACAAGGAAAATTCGTAATACCAGATGATCAGATGTGAATTAAAGTTTTTAACAGCCTGTAATAAAACTCGTTGGCACTATCAGAAAAAATCATATCTTAGGCTTCACATCTTTAAATGAGTTAATCTCGTATATACATACATTTATTTAATTTTTTTTTATTTATATACTTAATTATACACCACAGATAAAAAACAGAAAAGAAACAAAAACAGCAATAAAAAAAAAGAAAACAAAATGTAATGTATAAAGGGCGGTCTTATCGCTTAGTTGCGATTTCTTCCTTAGGGTTAAGGAGAGCTGAAAATATTATGTGGGTGGTGCATACATATATGTATATAAATATATCTTCTTAATCTCATCGCATTTTGTAGGTGGTTTTGGAGGACAAAAATTGATCTAGGGTTTATTTAAAAAAATCCGTTTTATCCCTGTTTTTGGTAAAAAAAATGGTAAAATGTAGAATTGAAAGCAAAGGATTTTTTAGTTGTCAAACGTAATGTTGCGATAGCCGATGAGTAAGCGCGGACCGAAAATATTAAAAAACGGGTTCGAATCCCACATTTCATCGGCGCCTTCTTACTTTTTTTTTTTTCAATTTTTTAATATATTTTTTTAGACCTTTTAAAAAATTATCGAGCAAGGCTCAGTCACCCAGGTACTTACTACATTAAATATGTAATTTAAATATCAATCACTTGTACGGAACTACTATATTTCATTAGTCATCTTTAAGCTCTTATCATTATCAATGTCGTGAACTTGACGCCACGCCTCCATTTCACGTGGTTCGTGTTCGATAACTAATTATTATGCAAACAACATGTTTGTTTATATTGTTTTTAGTGAAAAAGTGTCAAAAGGCGACGTTAAAAGTACTTGGTTGTAATGCTAATTTTCACGGCTCTGTAGCCTTGCAAGTCTATTTGTTCTAATCTTTTCTTATATACTTCATACTCGATAATGGTTAGTATTGAATTTTAATCTTAAAGTAAGGTAAGGACTATCTGACTCTACTTTAGGAAAGGAATGTTTGGATTGAAGAAGAACTTCTAGGATCTATGACTTTAATGATGATAAGCAGGTTACGCAATTTAATTGGACAAACAACATTGACATTGCTAAATGTCGCTCATGCATTATCTAAGATCTGTTTGCTTGTAAGAATTTCTTATTCCAACCTTCCAAATATGTTAATGTCTGCATAAGTGCCAAGGTCTCCTCTCAATGGTGGATTTACTGAGAGGCTACATTCACATAAGATGTGCTACTAAAATAGTATGAAAATAAAGAATACAGTGGAAATCTGATATAATGTGTATGTTTTTGCTCAGAAAAACAAATTCGTATCTGGGTGATGTTTAGCAGCAGAAGTGTAAATGCGTTAGTGGTTTCTATAACTTAAAGTTGTTACTTTAAATAGTGAAGCTTGGATGATGCTTTCATTCCGAACGTTAACTCAATGGGACCACTAGATTCTTCGTCGTCTTCGTCTTGATTATAGTTGATTTTTGGCCTGTTACGAGAAAGTAGCATATTATTAAGTTGTTAGTATTCCGACTAGATCTGTAATGTTTATGATGTTAAAGAAATGCTATTACAATATTTCCTCATATTTCGTCTGTTTGTCTACATAAGTTTTTAAGATTACTCTCCTCCACTACACGCAATAGTGCTCCGACTACACAAGATGTACTAGTACCTTAGTTTTATGTTCCCCGACGCTAGCAGAATTTCTACGCTCTACTCGCAACTTTTGCAGCCTAGGCGACGCTACCACGCTCGCCTATCCCGCTTGGTAACGCTGTAAAAGCCATTAAGGCTCACAGCATATTTGCTATACTTATAATCGGCTATGCTCACGTCTCATTCTATCGGGTGAGCCGGGCTACTTTCAAGCCCCAACAGGGCCCTGAGTCTTGAGCTCTTTACGTGGCAGGAACTGCGTGTAGCAGCTTGCTGGACGCGACTCGTTAGTTGCTTGAGCGGGGGAGTATGGTAGCGGCGGTGGTCGCGCGTTTTTTATGTAATCCTTATCGCTCTTCTGGTCTTTGCAAATTGCTATTCTAAAAAAAAAATTAAGATTATTTATTAATGTAGTGCGCTTTACTGTAAAAGCAGCGGCATCATAAAAGTTGGAACACAATACTGTTGGATCGTAAAAATTTTGTTGTACCCGCTGTAATAGCCGCAATGAACAGTTTCACACGTATTGTGCATTTGGACAGCTGGCGGCGCATTATAAAGTTTTAAAAGTTGGACTTAATATTGCTATAAATGTGATATATGTTGCCACTTGAGAAATGATTTTCTGAGATTGTTAAGGCGCCTTGCAGTTTAACGCGTTACACAGTTGTTTTATTAGCAGAGAATTGTGTATCTATAGGTAAAAGTCACCTGGTTGTAGACGATAGTCAAGTTTATTTTTCTTTATGACAATTCATGTTCCCAGGATACAGAGTATATGCTATACATGATGAGTAGGCATATTTTCCTACAAATTCGTTAAAACATAGTACAGACTATATTACAAACACTTTCATACTTTCGCCTTTTTAGTAATAGACAATTTTAATTGTTTATTCCGCTATTAAAATAGGTTAATTATGCATCTTATTTATATCTGATTATATTTTTGTAAGAGATATTCATGTTTTATTTTAATTGCTTAAATCTAAGTTTCTAACTTTCTTATTAGTCATAATTAAACGGCTCATGTGTCCGGTTTTGGCTTATTTAGGAGATAATTAATTATTTACTGAAACCGTTCTCCTATATAGGTTTATAAGTAACTATATCTTTTTTTTTATTAAGTAGCGGCTAGTTACCATCTCTCAGGTAAGGGACGGTGTCAATAAATAATTTAGAGTTCCAGTACGATGCTGTGTAGGGACCGCAAAGGTCCTTCAAAATTTGCATGCTTCTGTCTTTAACTGTAACTTATACCTGAGATATGTCAAAAATAAATCGCTATCATAAAAAAAGTTGTGAAATAAAGAACATGGCACAAAATCACAAAGTTTTCTCCTGCTGCCCTCCTCACTTCATTTTGAAGATAGCACCCGATGATGATGATGATTATAAAAACCATTGGTATTGTCATCTTCTATCTCAGTTAAGTCTAATCATAAGCAGAAATAATCTCAAATTTTAGTAATTTAACGCTGTATAATGTCTACCCAATACTAATGATGTAAAAATGTGTTTTCTTGTTATATGTATTTATTTTACATCCAATATGGAAACGGTTTAAAGTTATTTAGCTATGGGTATAGTTAAATGTTTACAGAGTGACGAGAGCTATATTAAGTTTTTTAATAATAAAGTAATAGTATAAAAAAGTAGCGTAACGGCATGTTTATCCCACTGCTGGGCATGGCCCCACTTCTTTTTGAAGAAAAGGGAAGTGGTAGTATAAGACATTATTAAAATTTCTAGAGTTATATATTTTCATGCTTGATAACACTTTTTTTCTGACATTTCTTTAATTCTTTTACATTTCCCCATTATTATAAGCATTAACATTCGACAAAATCTATATCTCCATTTAACATTACACCTTGAAATACTAATAAAATGTGTATAATGTATACGTAAAGGCCAAGCGCAGCAAGGACAGCGTAAAACGAAATTAGGAACTGAAACTAACTTCAGTTTCAGCTTTACGTAACAGTATCGTGTAACTTGGCACAGTTTGTTATAAAAACATTCAATTAGTCTGGTTTATAATCGACGATTCGTTAACAAGTCGTTAAATTGAAAATGATACTAGTTTTAGTTATAGCGTTCCAGTATCGCTTATTTTTATTTAGTTTTTTTTACAGACCTGTTGTCATGAACACCTAATTGCTCTAATAACCTTACAATTCATTTACAAGTCATTAAAGCTTTATTAAATTGTTAACTGAAACCATTTTCACTTTTTACAGGACAATATTGTGTAAATAAATGAAAGTGATCATTAAGCGATTTACTCACTTGAGATTACAATAGCTACTAAAAATAACAAAATTAAAAAAATGATGATATTTTGGATTTTGCAAACATCGCACTAGCACAGATAATATTCTGCAATTATTTATAAGTCAAAATAATATAGTAATATAATTTCTGTCGATTTCCGACGAAAAACAATAACAAAATTTCATGTCCCTATTTTCCATGGTTCCATGTTCCTCGTCTTGAGTTGATGCTGCTGCCAGAATTGCCTGGCAACTATAAAGCTGTTTAGCTTTATAGCTTTTAAAAATTGAAACCGTTTATCCATTTTTCACGTAACAATACCTTAATAATTTAAATATTTCCTGGTACAGACGTACAATCGTGAATCTCCATATAGCTTTACAATCTTTTCATCATAAGGTCAGTTCAGCTTCATTACACGATGCAGCGATTAGCTAAAATAGAATCTCAACGTTCTTCAAAAGCGATGTCACTGTCCAAAGAAGTCCAACGCTAAGGCCGATAGTGAATGTGTTGGCCTTCACATTGCTCGCTCTGACCAAGAGGCGAGATCGCTGATGTAATGACGGTGCACTATACACCAAACAATGACGAAATTAGCCGCACCTCAAAGCCGGCAGGCGCGAGGGAAAGTGTGACATACTCTTTCCCGTTCTTTATTTACTCTTTTATTTAACGCGTTCTCTAGTACACCTTCAAATTTCGTTATCGTAGTCTCCGACTTGTTATAATAATTTTACACTCATTTATTTACTTTTTTATTTTATTTCTAAACAAATAATATATAAAAACTGGTATCCACTGGGAGTTTGAAGGAGTTAAGATTCCGGAGTAAACTTACATACATCCTTACTATACATTTCGTCTCACACGATACTGCTTTCTTTATTCTGCCCCTGATCTACTATGTTAAGTGAAACTCTTTGACATTGGTATTCACTAGGCTTCACTACTATATCGTTAACGTAAACAACTAGAGATAATTATTGTCCAGTCAATATTACACTTTTGCTATTCTTAAGATATATATTCTGCATTACAGCAGTTTCTTGGATTCAAGTTTCTTTGCTATTAAAAAATTCTCTCTCCCACTACTAATCTTGGGCAAAGGCTGAACGGGGAATTGTGACTTTCAATTAAATGCCGTATGATGGTCGTGTAGGTTTTGACATTATTCACGTATTTTTATCGCGTGTATGCAGATCGTCCGTAATTATGTACGAGTAAGTTCACATGGCGTTTATGGGGCCATTCGCTAAGTTCTTGACACAATTCCTTATATCACACAATAAAATCATCAAATCGCTAATTACTGCAGATTGCTAGATGCAGATTTCAAAATACTTTTCTAACTTCAAAATACTTTACTTCAAAATAGCTTTAAAACTGTCGGAATGTCACAAACTTTCTTTTTATTTATCGTTCTTGGAGTTTGTTTCTCCTTTTACCGATGGCCGTCAAGTTTGTCACTGTATTTCTTGTGCAGATTTCATTACAAAGCCTATGTTGGAATATGGCTGAGATTTCTAGACAAAGTGTGGATTATCCAATGCAATTTGCGTCGATGTCGTTATGTAATGTAAACACATTGAAAAGCTAGGATGTTAGCTTAGTATTAGATAAATATGAAGCCAAACACCTATCCGTTTGTATCCATAGGTACATCTATTCGTTACTTGAATATTGAAACGCCATAATAAGCCTTGATCATAAACGAATGAATTCAAATTCAAAATATTCTTTTTACAAGTGAACTTATTAACAAGTGCTTTTGAATCGTCAACTCTACAGCTAGTTCAGAAAGCTGTTTTTACCGAAAAGAGCCAACCAGCCAGAAACTCGGCGATTGCTCTTTTCAAAATGTACAGGGTCGAAGTGTAGTTTTATATCCACGCTTTCTTATCATCTATGTAATCTTCAATATACTTTTCTAACTTCAAAATACTTTACTTCAAAATAGCTTTAAAACTGTCGGAATGTTACAAACTTTTTGTTTTATTTATCGTTCTTGGAGTTTGTTTCTCCTTCTACCGATGGCCGTCAAGTTTGTCACTGTATTTCTTGTGCAGATTTCATTACAAAGCCTATGTTGGAATACAGCTGAGATTTCTAGACAAAGTGTGGATTATCCAATGCAATTTGCGTCGATGTCGTTATGTAATGTAAACACATTGAAAAGCTCGGATGTTAGCTTAGTATTAGATAAATATGAAGCCAAACACCTATCCGTTTGTATCCATAGGTACATCTATTCGTTACTTGAATATTGAAACGCCATAATAAGCCTTGATCAGAAACGAATGAAATCAAATTCAAAATATTCTTTTTACAAGTGAACTTATTAACAAGTGCTTTTGAATCTTCAACTCTACAGCTAGTTCAGAAAGCTGTTTTTACCGAAAAGAGCCAACCAGCCAGAAACTCGGCGATTGCTCTTTTCAAAATGTACAGGGTCGAAGTGTAGTTTTATATCCACGCTTTCTTATCATCTATGTAATCTTCAATAGTATAGTTTTTTACGTAAGTTGTTTTAAACTGCTGTAATGGCAAAGCTTAATACTACGACGCACGTGCTCTTTTAAAAGTAATTTCAATACTATTAATCATTATCATCATCATCTTCAAAGCTTTTATTTAACTTACATTTTATGTATTGTATGTGAAGGATGCTGTGTCGTATCCTGCTGAATAGAATAGTACCACCTTAATTTCTTACCGAGGTTTCGTAAAAGGCGACTAAGGTAAGTGTACACACCGTGTGGTATCTGGTTGAGTAGAATAGACAACTCTCTTACCGAGGTGTAGCAAAAGGCTACTAAGGTAAGTTGACGTCAGGCAGTCGGCCGACTCCACTTGAAATGAGATAAGGTCACGAGGATGATGATGTATGTATGTGAAGATGGAATCTTGCAAGTTTAATTTGACCCACTTCCCGGTGTCCGATTGAGATTAAATTTTACATACTGGTCCAGTCCTGGTGACAATACATATTGATGATAAGTATGACCTGATGCTGCTAGATTGATCTCCAGATGACGGAACTTATCAACGGTTAACAGTAGGGTAATGAAATTTGTTACAGATTCTTTATATATATTGACTTATTTATCTGAGGGATGCACGAAAGAAGCCCTCATGTTTGCATCTTAAATCTGTCCACCCGAGCTGATAAATGACTTGTACCCCAGAGCTCCCCGTACACGCAACTCTATCAAATCCACTCGTTAAACTGTTAAACAATCATTTTGTCATTATCCCACATATTGTCGTGCGCGCTGATATGAGGTTTTTTATTGCATTGTAAACATCGAGCTATTGTTATCATATAAACTTTAATAGCATGACTTATGGCCGTATATGTGAAAATATTAGTCATTCATTCGAACGCTTTTCTATTATAAATATACCTCCTATAGTTGCTTTAGTGATTAGTTAAATAATTATTAGTGCTACTAATATTATAGGTGAAGGTTTCTGAGTGTGTATGTCTGTCCCGTTTTTATGTTCCAACAGTATGTCGGATATGTTCTAAATTTGGCGTACCGATGTATCTACACTACTAGCCGACTTTATATTTCGGGAAATTTTGTTTAAAGGAAACTAATTATTAGATATTCTTCTATAACCTGAAAACCTACGGATAACAATAATTTTAAGTATATCCTTTAAAACGCGGATGAAACCGAGTGATTATTAGGGGTACCGCGTTTAATGACGGCTTTTAATATTATATACTTAATTAATAACGTTATCAACTATTCATTCACTAATTTGGGACGACTGTTTCTGAATACTAGAGTCGCTATTTGTAAAATATTTTGTAATCTACTAGCTGCGCTCGCGATCACGACCGCGTGGATATCAGTGTGTCACCATTTTTCCCGCGTAAATGACGGCCCTTCCGAAATGTTATGATAATAGTAGCCCTATATTTTTCCAATTCTACCTCTATCTTCCAGTGAAAGTCCTATCAAAATTGGTTCGTTCTGGAGATTCTATAATCGACCTAATCCTTCCTCAAAAATATTTTTGTTAAAACCCTACAAAAGTCCGTTCTGCAGATGATAAGAAAATCGATTTTATTTTAGAATATGTATAGCGGTATGATAGATTCTAAAAATAACAAACACAAATATGGTCCATATAATGCCTCACTAAAACTAGCTTTTAATTATAACATTATCGTTACATGCGAACAAACCTTGACGCCCACGCGGGGACCATATCAGTTGACTTTATTTTAAACTACACGACAACGATCAAAACTGACGGGTAGTATCGAATATGTAAATCACTATAGACTATTGTAGACTGCTTTTTTATTAATTCCTTAAAAGGTGTCAAGGTTAATCTTTGGTGCCCCGCGTTTTCTAAAGGTGCGTATAAATTAAATCAAAATAATCGTTATTCAAGTAAAATTTTTACAAGCACTTTTGAATCTTCAAGGATCAATTAGATGTTATGAAGCTACAACTTGTTCGGAATGTTGCTCTTACCGAAAAGAACCAGCAAGAAACTCGGCTGTCAATCTTTTAAACATTTTAAATTTACATTATTTAACCGCATCTTGTTTGAAGCTGAAAGCATTGTCAAATTGTCTAGTATGTTTACTTATAAGCATATTTCTTACACTTAATTTAAACTTTTCTGTAGATAACTAATAGTTAAGTTAGTGTAAGTAATACTTATTACACGATATATATTTTATTGTTATCGATAAATAGGCAAGTCTCTTGAGTCTATTATCTATTGATAAAAACATCTTATTGTTGGACAAAATTATCTAAATATATCGATATAAGAAGTATAAAGTAATGATTATAATATTTCGCTGTAATTCGCCATTAGAGGAAATCTAAGTAATGCCATGTATAAGGTATGAAAACGGATACACTTTAGCTTATTATTTTAGCTTAACATAGATTATCTATATCCGCGGATTATAAGCAAATGAGGGTTTATAAAGGATGATAAAAATATTATATAAAAATATAAATAATACAGTTTTTATTATATAAAAAAATTGAATTGAACTATGTTCTATATTGAATCCTTTGTCGTACGATACCGGTTTTTCATGGAAATCGTTGTTTGTAAATAAATCACGTTCGTTTTAGTACTATGACTCATTTGTGTTTATGGATTAAGCTGTAAAGCAGATTGGTCCATGACTTAACATCAAGCTTTTTATTTAAAAAAATTATCTGTATCCTGATGATTACGCCGTGTGGTATCCGGCTGAATAGAATAGTACCACCCTCTTTTCTTACCGAGGTGTCGTAAGAGGCGACTAAGGTAAGTCGACCCGCCGTGTGGTATCCGGCTGAGTAGAATAGACCAACCTCATTTCTTACCGAGGTGTCGTAAAAGGCGACTAAGGTAAGTTGACCCACCGTGTGGTATCCGGTTTAGTAGAATAGACCACCCTCTTTCTTACCGAGGTGTCGTAAAGTACGACATTGGTAAGTTGACGTCAGGCAGGCGGCCGGTCGTAAAAACGCAGCCAAATCATATGACAGCATGTTTATTACATGTTGTGCCGACCCCACTAGAGTGGGAAAAGGGCAGGAAGATGATGATCTGTATCCTGATGATTATTAGTAAAAAATAAACTATGCCATCCAATAGACTATTATTTATGTAATAAAAATATCGGTAGTGAGGTTCGCGACACTCAAAATTCCAGGAAAACGAAGCAATGAGGAATACCTTACATACATTTTAGACGGCTTATTATTACCTGAAGTAGTAAATAAAAATAAAAAAAACTCTCATGTTACTTTCTTACTTTCAACATTAAAATAAGTGTTTATCGCCGAATTAGGTCAAAATACTTGTTAAGTGCCTCAGTTTAATTAGCTGATAAACGCTGCGGCAAGTAGGTCACACCGGCATTTAATGCTAGTATGTAAACAGAAAATATTTATTAATAGTATTTATAGTCGTAAAAGGCGACTAAGGTAAGTCGACCCACCGTGTAGTATCCGACTAATTTAAAAAGACCACGCTCATTTATTACCGAGATATCGTAAAAGGCGATTAAGGTAACTCGACCCGCCGTGTAGAATAGACCAGCCTCATTTCTTACCGAGGTGTCGTAAAAGGCGACTAAGGTAAGATGACCCATCGTGTGGTATCCGGCGGAGTAGAATAAAACCGCACTCTTTCCTACCTAAAATACGACTAAGGTAAGTTGACGTCATCCAGGCGACCGGTCGTAAAATACGTCGCCAATGCATGTGACAACATGTTTATAACATGTTGTGCTGACCCCACTTAGATCGGGATAAGGGCAGGCGTATGATGATATAAACAGAAACTATTTGTAGAGGAACACCATTAGTGACTATTAAAAACAAAAGACGTTGTTCTCGATAAACTGTTCCCGTTAAGTAATGAACTAAAAGCAAGGAAAGTTATTTGAACATAGACAATAGCCCATACAACTAAATTCCCACGCTTCGCGTAAACAAGTGACGATTGGCACTTTCCTTTTTACCTTTAACCCCTTTAAGTCAGTTGTGTTTAAAACAAGCATTTGTTTTTCATTGTTTTGCCATTCAGATTTAGATACCGCTATTGAGGAATTTTCTTATTTTTACTTTGTTAAAGAGATTTCTTGACTTTTTGGTGAGAGAGAGTGTAGTTTGTGTTATCTCGAGTGCAAGTGTTAGTCTAGGTAGTTATATAGTTTTTCTTTATTTTTCTTTCTTTCTATATTATCCGTATTTCACTTCTAGTTTTTTTCCTTATGTTAATCAAAGGTTGACTGGAAGAAATACCTATTAAGGATAAGTCCGCTATTTTTTCTTTCTCTTTGACAATAAAGAAATAATCAAATACCTAAATAGAGCCGTACTAAGAAATCGGTTTCGATTTCGACCTACCTTTTTCAATCCTCAGAAAATATATCTTTATAAACTTTTGTGCCAATTTTGTATTATTACATTTATAAAGCTGTAGAAAATACATTATGAATTTGTTGTGTGATTATTTTTATTTCAATTGTCTGTGACATTACTTTTATTAAAAATAAAAATTCTGACCTTATCCCACTCGAAGTGGGGTTGGCACAACATGTTTTAATATGATTTGGCTGCGTTTTTACGACCGGCCGCCTGCCTGACATCAACTTACCTTAGTCGCCTTTTACGACACCTCGGTAACAAATGAGGTTGGTCTATTCTACTCAGCCTTATACCACACGGCGTGTCGTCTTACCTTAGTCGCCTTTTACGACACCTCAGTAAGAAATGAGGGTGGTACTATTCTATTCAGCCGGATACCACACGGCGTACATGAATTTTATTAAAATATTAGTATTTTTACACATTACAGTTTTTCCCCGTTTCGTTTACTCCTGCAGATAAGTTATCATGGCGTAACCCACGCATCGGTAATGATCGCTATAATAATTTATGTAATAAACGATAAGCATACATTATTAACTTTAGCTGGTAATTCCATGTTAATATATGTGTTTCCTTAAGTTGTGATAGCCCAGCGGTGAGACGGTCATTATAATCTTTATCTTTTCTGTTGTTGGGAGTTCACCAAACCCGTTTATTTTTATAAATTCATTTAATTCAATTTTATCCTTCTATAGATCTTAATATATAAAAATAAATGTTTGGATTCCGAAACGGTTGGACCGATTTAAAGTTCCAGAAAATCTTTAGAATGACCCACAAATCTCTTATAATTAACTCACGATATTTAATTTCCGAAATTTCGATTCGGGAAAAAATTGTGACACTGATTACCATGCGGGCGAAGCTACTGGCAGAGCTAGTATAATAATAAGTATGAATAGCGAAAAATTTAACTTAATAAATAAATATATGGGACACTTACACACACGGTCGTCCGTCCCCAAAGTAAGTAACTTAATACTTGTGTTATGAGTGACAGACAACTGGTGAATATATATACATAATTTTAAATACATACTTAAATACAAATATACACCCAGGCTCAAATACCAACAAATCGAACACGCGACCCGCGGAGCTGAAGGCAGGGCATTACCTACTGCGCCAACTGGCCAGTCAAATACTTGCTGTCAAAAATGTGCTAATACTTCAATTTACATTAGAACGGTAGTGTTATGTTGTTCGTGATTGATGTAACAATACTGTGATACAACGATCTTTGGTAATATCAGTTATCTCAGTGCGATAACCCAATTCTGATTTATCACGTACACGCATAGAATCAATAAAGATACGGCTCTAACATCGGGACTGTTGTTTATTCAAATTACACAGACTATTCAAACCTGTCTAGAATAATAATCGTACAGGTATTATAATAGAAGCTGTGGTAGCGAAGCTCCGCGGAGGGGAGAGGAGGGAGGCGGCGGAGCGGTTCCGCGAACTGTTGTTCTGGATCCAATCTGCTGCTGGTGAGTCCAGGTGTTAGCGACTTGCCCAAGCCCATCGTCTGCCGCCCTAACTTGGGACCTTTGGGCGTTCTGAACGGGGTATATCGGACGTCTGGTTTACAGGTCCCCGAGGCGGTCGGTGCATCTGGTGCTCCAGATGCATCGATTAGCGGAGGGGGACTTCTCTTTGAGGGGTCCTTACCCGGAGGAGGTGTTCTCTGGGATCAGAGCTGTCGGGGGCAATGTTTACAACGATACCCTGTCCTTGCCATCGGCAGCGTGCACACAGGTCGTGCACAAAGTTAAACTTATTTCAACATTTCTACAAATGCGAAAAGTCAAAAAACGAACATGTTAATTACCGACTTATAATTCGCACCAGGTCGTTAGTATCCTCATAAAGCAGTAATAAAACCGGTAAAGCTCCTATTACTGACAAAGAACGTCTGTATACAAAATCATTTACTTTTAGAATGATCTCATAAACGTTTTTATAGAATCTCCTTGTCAAGTTCATAGTTACAACGTCCTCTTTTAAATGGATTAAACGTTTAATTTAAGAACAGTTAAAATGAGATTAAAATGTATAGAAGTAGGTAACCTTATTTGAGTAACTTTACAAGAATAATATATAAAAGATTTTGAAATAGTGGCAATCGTCACTTTGTTAGCGTCAACTTGAGAGTTATAATAGTCCCAATAATATAATATATGTTTATCCCTGTTCTCGAAACACTAACGGCAATTTTTTTATCCTATATGCTACCCAATGTAACCGGTATCCGGCTGAGTAGAATAGACCACGCTCTTCCTTACCGAGCTGTCTTAAAAAGCGACTAAGGTAAGTTGAGTTACCGTGTGGTATCCAATTAAGTAGAATAGACGACCCTCTTTCCTACTGAAGATGAAACTTGTATACACCATCTTTGTCGATCTATACTAATATATAAAGCTGAAGAGTTTGTTTGATTCATTGATTGTTTGAACGCGCTTATCTCAGGAACTAATGGTCCGATTTGAAAAGTTATTTCAGTGTAAGAGATTCCATTTATTGAGGAAGTCTATAGGCTATATAAAATCACGCTAAGTTGAATAGGAGAGGAGCAGCAATAAAAAATAGTACGAAAACGGAAAAATTTAAAGCTTTCCTTGCGTGCGCTGAGTAAACGGTAACAGTTATTCAAAAATCATGTCTTACAAAATTGTTCCCCTCTAAAATTTCTAAATAAAAGTCGGCGACAGCATATGTCTAGCTTTTCAGATTGACCCATTTTCACCATTTTTATGGTTATCAAAAGACTATATTACAGTTTTTATTCTATCCACGCGCGCGGAACCGCTGGTGATTGCTAGTTACACATAAAAAAAGAAACAGATAAATAACCCTCATTTGCTTTCTCTTTATTGTAACTGGGCACATTTTAGGTTTGCTTTCCTACTCTAAATATTAATAACTCTATGACAGGAATACAGTCAATCGTTGTCATACTGATATTTTGAGCATTATCCATTTAAAATATCGCGTACGAATCTTTTGGCTTTCTTTTGTTTGAAAAAATTACAAGAGTGCCAATAACGATGGAAGAGTGAAAGCATAGAACTGTATTTCAATGGTTGATCGCTTTCTTTTTATGTTATGCCTTTGTTACCTGTTGCTCATTTATAGGGTTACCATATTATAAAAAATGTATGGGACAATACACGCACGGCTATCTGCCTCTTAAAGTAAGTAACTTAATACATATGTAATAGGACAGACCACGGTAAATATATACATATCTTTAATATGTAAATGAGTTAATGTTGTATATACTCTCTCTCGAAAACTGAATCCTGGAAACGGCTCGAACGATTTTTCATGAAATTTAACATGCAGGGGATTTTGGGAGAGAAAAATTATTCTAGCTAGGTTTTATTTTAAAAAAAAATTGTTTTATCCCTGTTTTTGGGCATTAAAAATACTAAAAATTACATTTAATATATAAAACACTATTATTGCCGTAAATTGTCAAGTCAGTGTAGCTTATTCGGGGAACGGGTGGTCTCGAGAAATGAAAATAACTAGGATCGAGCCTTACCTATCCAATTATTAGTTTCTTATTTTTAAGTTATTCTTATAATTAAGTTTTTTTTTTCTTTGTTAAATCACCATCGAGCTGAAGGCAGGGTAACTGCAAACTTCGCACCCGCGCCAGTTAAATCATATTTGTCTAGGTTGGCTATAGTATGCTCTATAAAGGATTTATTAATTTATTTTAATAATTAATTGATTTATCTTTGTATATTAAGGTTAAATAAAAAAAATATAAGCTCGCTCATCTAGTCCGTAGTACCGACCTACGCCATACCAATAGCCATTCGCGCCTGCCACTCACTCGATGTGCGTTGTCCTTAAGTTGCTTTGCGCAATATCGATCACTACTGGGAGTTCAGTATCGGTAACAGTCCCGATATATTAGGACAGATGGCAACCCTACTCTTTCACGCACACGTATTTGATTGAAACAAACCTCGCCTGGCGCGATAACATCGCTAACGCCATAATGCTTACGAAAAATTACTATCGACAAATTTATTTATTTCTTAGCTGTGCCTGCTCCTTCGCCCGTGTGGAAATCAGAATTTAATTGAAATTTTGAACATAAAAGCATTTATTTTCAGTTAACCATAAGAGATAGAGACATGCTGTCGCGGACTTTTTTGTACTATTTTTATAAATCTACAATTCTTTACAAGCTGTGGTAGCCCAGCGGTAACACCATGCGCCTCTTTCGAGGAGGTCTAGTGTTCAAACCCGGGGCAGGCACCAATGAGTTTTCTAGTAAAACTTATGTGTCTAATTGATAATTGCAATTTATCACACGCTTTTCGGTGAAGGAAAACATCGTGAGGAAACCTGCATATCTCTAGAGAATTCTGGGGATGTGTGTAACCTACCAATCCGCATTGAAGCAGCGTGGTAGAACTTAGCTCCAATCCTTCTCTCCAAAAAAAAAAAACGGAGAGAAGAGGCCTATGCCCAGCAGTGAGATAGTAACAGGCCGTTACTTTACTTACTACTTTACAATTCTTTAGTGGATTACTTTAGAGTTGGTAAAAACAGCCCATGAGACTAAAGCTCCAAGCAGGCTAGTTATTTTTAAACTGCGTGAATTTACATAAAACCTTAATGTACTATTAACTGAAACCATTGGTTTGATGCATTGAAGAATTGCACTACCTTTTAGTAAATATCGTAAAAAAAATCCGTTCATTTGAGAAAATCGACCGATCGACTTGCTTCTGCCCGTGACACCGCTTTCTTGGCCTGCGGTACTGAGACCTTAAGTATCAAGATAAAAAGCACTCACTCAGTAACTATTAACATACCAAAAATTATATCCATGTGCTACTCTGCTCAGACGTGATAGAAAGACCAACAAACTAACATACTTCCACATTTATGATATACTAGCGGCCTGCCCTTGCTTCGCACGGGTATAAAATATATATCCCATGTCAGTCAGTGTAAAAAAAATGATTAAAATCGATCCAGTAGTTTTGATTTATTCATTACTGCCCGTGGCCCGCAAGCGTTAAATTTGGAGAAAAACAATTTCCTCTCCCTATACCAAGACGATTTCCTGCTATCTTTGGAATATCTAAACTCATATAGTACATTTTTACTTATTTACTTTTACATTTTACCTATGTATTTTATTTTTACAGTTAATTACAGAATGTCTTTAAACAAACTCTAAAAGATTCGAAGTGCTATTGGGTGAAGCGCGGCGTCGTCACGGCATTTTAAATCTGTAATATCTCCGAAAATGTTCACTTAAATTGCATGCTGTAAACGGCCATATTGATCTATATTAAATCAACAATTTATTTAAGGTACTCAATTGGATAAGGATTAATGCTGTATTGTATAAAAATTGCTTTGAACATAAGGCATCATTTTTCGTAAAAAGTAAATGAAAAAAACTGCTATTGTGGGTTATCCATAAGAGATAGATATATACCATCGCGGACTTTTCTGTAGACCTTTTTAAGGTGTACAAATACTTAGTACATCATTTTGATAAATCTCGTAGGGTTTAGCCTGCGTTTGCAATGTAAGCGGAAAAAAATGTAATTATTTACAGAAACCTCAAAAATTACAGTATTTCTCTACTTCGTATTGAATGTTATTATACGTACAAACCTTCCTCTGGAATCACTCTATCTATTAAAAAAAAACGCATCAAAATCGGTTGCGTAGTTTTAAAGTTTTATGCGTACATACGGAAATATTGACTTTGTTTTATAATATGTAGTGATCTATCTACTAGCGGCCTGCCCCTGCTTCGCACAACTGTACACTGACTTTTTGTACACTGACTGCTTGTCAGTCAGTGTACAAAAAGATAATTAAAATTGATCCAGTTGTTTTGATTTATTCATTACTGCCCGTGGCCGTAGCGTTAAATTTGGAGAAAAACAATTTCCTTTCCCTATACCAAGAAGATTTCCTGCTATCTTTGGAATATCTAAATTCATATAGTACATTATTACTTATTTACTTTTATATTTTCCCTATGTATTTTATTTTTACAATTAATTACAGAATGTCTTTAAACAAACTCTTGAAAGAGCGACATCGCTGCTAAAGTCGAAGTGTTATAGGGCGAAGCGCGGCCTCCTCACGCCATTTTAAATCTGTAATATCTCCGAAAATGTTCACTTAAATTACATGCTGTAAGCGGCCATATTGATCTGTATTAAATCAACTATTTATTTAAGGTACTTAATTGGATAAGGATTAATGCTGTATTGTATAAGAATTGCTTCAAAAATAAGGCATTATTTTTCATAAAAAGTAAACGACAAAAAATGCTTTAGTGGGTTATCCATAAGCGATAGACATATACCACGCGGACTTTGTGCGAAAAAATGTAATTATTTACGACATCACATTAGAAACCTCAAAAAATACAGTATTTCTCTACTCCATATTGAATGTTATTAGACATGTAAACCTTCCTCTAAAATCACTCTATCTATTAAAAGAAAAACCGCATCAAAATCTGTTGCATAGTTTTAAAGATTGAAGCATACATAGGGATATACGGACATAGGGACAGACAGAGAATGCGACTTTGTTTTATACTATGTAGTGATATTATTTATTTTTACAATTGATTAGACAATGTCTTTACATACAACATTCATAGCTTTTTTATCATTAGACAATATAAACTTGAAAGAAGGACATTTAGTTGCGCCTCCGGTCGCTGCTAAATTCGAAGTGCTTATAGGTCTAAGCGCGGCCTCCTCGCGGGATTTTAAATCTGTAATATCTCCGAAAATGTTCACTTAAATTACATGCTGTAAACGGCAATATTGATCTATATTATATCAACAATTTATTTAAGGTACTCAATCGGATAAGGATTAATGCTGTATTGTATAAAAATTGCTTTGAACATAAGGCGTCATTTTTCGTAAAAAGTAAATGAAAAAAACTGCTATTGTGGGTTATCCATAAGAGATAGATATATACCATCGCGGACTTTTCTGTGGACCTTTTTAAGGTGTACAAATACTTAGTACATCATTTTGATACATCTCGTAGGGTTTAGCCTGCGTTTGCAATGTAAGCGGAAAAAAATGTAATTATTTACAGAAACCTCAAAAATTACATTATTTCTCTACTTCGTATTAAATGTTATTATACGTACAAACCTTCCTCTGGAATCACTCTATCTATTAAAAAAAACCGCATCAAAATCGGTTGCGTGGTTTTAAAGTTTTATGCGTACATACGGAAATATGGACTTTGTTTTATAATATGTAGTGATGAATAAATCCATCTTTCAGTTTCGCTAATTCTGTGATATCACGAATTTTCACGACCGAAATCATTTATCATGCACTCTACAATTTTGGGAATTGATTATATACTTGATGATAAGTTATCGTATCGTATCATGATAACGAATCAAATATAATTATTGAAATCCTTTGTAAATACATACCATATCAATGATTTCTTAGCATGAAGAATTCAAGCAGGTTTTCTACATAGCTAATTCTCTTTCCTGATATTCAGCCATTCATACTTATAAAGTAACTCTGTTATTCTCCCCCTGATAAGCTTGACACATAATTTTTTAACAGAAAAACTCATTGAAAGAAAAACTCACTTATTTTACAAGCGGCCGCCTGCCAAATGTCAACTTACCTTAGTCGTATTTTACGACACCTTGGTAAGATCTTATCACTCATCATCTCACACTACTGTACAGTACTAATAAATTAGTCGGATGGACCGATTTTAATAAAAAATTTCATAATTTTCTTATATTACCCACTGAATAATACTGTCACGTTTGGCGGCGATTGTAAATTCAAAATTCAAAATTTTCTTTATTCAAATAAACTTGTAAACAAGTACTTTTGAATCGTCAATTCTACTGCTGGTTCGGAAACCTGTTCCTACCGAGAAGAGCCAGCAAAAAACTCGGCGGTTGATCTTTTCAACATAATATTTATAACTAGTTACATTAAGTCATTACTATCTTGTACAGGGTCGGACAGTAGCTATATCCACGCATTCTTATCGCGTATTTTGGATTTTATTGGAGCGTACTTTTAACTGCTTATGGCTGTTTTGTTCATCGAGTCGAGTTAATTTCGAAACCAGACTGTTCGTGACCAGAACGTTAGATCATTATATATTGAAATTAATTATCATTATCAATTATCAATATTGAAAATCATCGATTGTATGTATGTAAAGAATGATAATGCATAAAGCCTCCGTATGTAAATATATGTTTACACAGTATGCATATTTCTGCATATCTGTGTAATCCATGATATATAACATACAAACGCAACCCCGTGTAAATAATAGCAAAGAACAATTTACATAATGAGTTGGGAACGTATGTTCGTTTGTTTCGTAATACTTAACAAACAGTTTTATCGAGGTTAAGATCGCATGTGTGACGGTCAAACCAGTGAACCGAAATCGACAATGAACGTACAAAGAAGTATAAAGGTAAATTAAACATACGTATAGACGTGATAACTTATTGGTGAGACTGCGTGACTCTTACTGAGACATCTCGGGTTCAAATTCCAGACTATGAGATTTTATTAACGTATTTATGTACTCTTGTATGGTATATACCTATGTAAAAATATAAATATGGATCCAAGTATTTATATATATATTTTTTCCTATTTTATCTATATATTATAATCCGCGATAAAGTAAATAATAAATATATATAATGCTAAATGTAGAGTGGACTATTTTTTTTACATACCGATACATGCAGGATTCGTAAAAACATGCACAAACCTCTACCACCGCCACCGCAATACTCAAGCACTACATACGTTCACTATCACAAACTCAACAATCGTTTCGCCCCGCAACCAAAGCATCATCAGGAGATAGACTCCAGGAAAAAATAGCGCATTTTAGAACTGAAATGACAATAATATTAATTTTAGAACAGCTTGAGATCATTAAACATAACATCGTACCCCATTAATATCAGATAACTGTTTCTAGTTCTCATTTGTTACAACTTTCAAGTGTATTCACAGAGAAAATAGAACCTAAATACATAATTTCAAGTCTATCGAACTGATTGACTGCTTTAGTTTCGATAGATATTTCGAAAAATTATCTAAGCTACTATTACAGTTTTCTGACTATAAATAAGTTGCTATAATTATACATATTCTTATTAGTAAGTAACTGCCTGTTACTATCCCTCTGCTGAGAATAGGCCTCTTCTTTCCGTTTGGGAGAGAAGGATTGGAGCTAAGACCTACCACGCTGCTCCAATGCGGATTGGTAGGTTACACATACCTCCAGAATTCTCTAGAGATATGCAGGTTTCCTCACGATGTTCTCCTTCACCGAAAAGCGTGTGATAAATTGCAATTATCAATTAGACACATAAGTTTTAAGAGAAAAACTTATTGGTGTCTGCCCGGGTTCGAACCCGTGATCGTCTCTAGAGATTCACACGGTCGCACCGCTGGGCCATCACAGCTCATATATATAGTGTATTCTTATTACTGTAATGAAAATCTAACTGAAAATATCCGTATTAATATAATAATTGCAAAAGCTTGTCTATATGTCTCTCTCATACGGTTCGACGGCTAATTTGTTGAAACGATAACGATGACATTTGGTTCCATTGAACCACCCAATATATTATAGGTTACAAAAATTTATGGTTTTCCTTTGAGAACACGGAACTCATATTACACTATTAAAGATATTTCAACACTTAAAGTAAACGCGGAAGTCGCGGAAACAAATAGTTTATTTATAATTTTCTTATTTATTCTCAAATTAGGTGTTACTGTAATTTCTAAATATAACTTAAGAGCTTTCAGTATGTAATGTATATTTTTTTTTTTCTTAGATCAGTGGAGAGATACGTGCGAGTGAAATGGAGAGATGTACGCGTAGGGGATCTAGTCCATCTGTCTAACAATGAAGCGGTACCAGCGGACATGGTGTTGCTACACTCTTCGAATCCCATGGGCATTTGCTACTTGGACACCTGCAATCTAGATGGCGAAACAAACTTGAAGCCCAGAGTAGTAGCACCTGGGTTTAGAGATAAGGTAAGATATTTGAAGAGCTCGCTGAGAATCATCATCATCTTCTTGCCCTTATCCCGCTCAAAGTGGGGTCGGCACAACATGTTATAAACATGTTTTCACATGATTTGGTTACGTATTTTACGACCGGCCGCCTGCCTGACATCAACCTACCTTAGTCGTATTTTACGACACCTCGGTAAGAAATTCAAATTCAAATTGTTCTTTATTCAAATAAACTTGTGAACAAGTGCTTTTGTATCGTCAACTCTACTGCTGGTTCGGAAAGCTGTTCCTACCGAGACGAGTCAGCAAGAAACTCGGCGGTTGCTCTTTTAAAAATATAATTCTTAATACTATTTACATTAAGTCGTTACTGTCTTGTACAGGTTCAAAGAGAGAGAAAGAGGGTGGTATATTCTACTTAATTTCAATATACCTTAGTCGTATTTTACGATACCTCGGTAAGAAAGAGGGTGGTATATCTAATTACTTTCAACATACATTAGTCGCGTTTTATGACATCTCGGTAAGAAATGAGGGTGGTTCTATTCTACCACACCACATAAGTGTTCACTGAGAATCATTTTATTATTTAATATTTCGATCGATACGATCTAATTCATCTAATAAATGAAAGTCCGTCTATCTGTTACGGTTTCACAGCTAATACGAGAGCAACGATAATGAATTTTGGTATACACACCGAGCTAATATATAGAATAAAAGATTAAATAAACGCGTACTTAATTGTGGGTCTTTTAACAGTAAATTTGTCGCAAATTAAATTGCGGGACAAGTCTTCAATAAATAGACAAAACAACTTTGTTTAATACAAAATGGTATAGTATCAAAAAAGATGTAATATGAATAAAAAATTAAGTATGTATGTCCAAAGAATTTATTTTCTCTTTTATCAATAACATGTATTAAGTATAAGTGGTATATAAATCTTTTTGCTATTTTACTATTCTAATGCAAGCTTTATTTAGGCATTTATAAAGCTAACATGAACTTGCTTATTGTCCCATTGTCCGATATGTAGTTCACTAACTAGATATTCACTGAACTGTTAACTCGCGTTGTACTTAACCTCGATAATAGTATAAACGGTATTTTTAATAATTTTATAGGAACTGTCGTAACAGCTACCGTGGGAATACTTTCTCTACAATTTTCTTTTTTTTTGTAAACGACTATTCAATCTTGTATTCTACTTTTTTAATACTTTATTCGTTACTTCCAGCAATTAGAATTTTCACCGGTGAAGTTCAGAAGCTCTGTAGAGGTAGAGAGGCCGTCTACCAAAATATACAGGTTCACTGGGACTTTGTCCCACCCAAACGGATGCCGTGTGCCGCTAAACTCAGAACATCTCCTACTTAGAGAGTGCACGATCAAAAACACAGATTACGTTGAAGGCATTGTAGTATATGCGGGACATGAAACAAAGGCCATGCTCAATAACGGGGGACCAAGGTATAAATGTTCCAAACTAGAGAAAAAGATGAATACAGACGTCATATGGTGTGTTCTGGTCTTACTATTTTTATGCTGCGCCGGAGCAGTCGGCTGTAAAATTTGGCTGGATCAATATAGTCAAATTCCTGCTAAATATACACCGTTCATTCCGTACTCGGGTAAACCGGCTTATGAAGGCTTACTTATATTTTGGACATACATTATAGTGCTGCAAGTAATGATACCGGTGTCTCTATATGTTACTATCGAAATGACCAAGCTCTTGCAGGTTTACCATATACATCAGGACATAGAGATGTACGATTCAGTTACGAACACGCGGACGGAATGTAGAGCGTTGAATATAACTGAGGAATTGGGGCAGATTAACTATCTATTTAGTGATAAGACGGGCACTTTGACGGAGAATAAGATGGTGTTCAGGCGGTGTACGGTGAACGGCGTGGATTATGATCACCCACCTGGGCCTGACTACGAACCGTCTACTATCCTCCCGCCTATAGTGACTCCTCTAACCAAAGTATCGCCGAACAGACGAATGCACCAACATCTAATTGATAGCAACGACGCTCAACATACACAAAAGGTAATAATTTATAGAATTAGGCGTTACTTTACGGAGGTCCATAATACAAAAGTAACGAGAATATTAATTTGCTATAATTCGCGATAAAAGAAAATATATGCGAAAAGCTTTGCGATTTTGTCGTGGAGTCTATCTTATGACGATGCTTCGGTTACGGGGCGAAATAATTTTTGAGATTGTGGTGGTGAATGTGTGCAGTGCTTGTATTGCTGTGTTATCGGTGTCGGGTAGTGCATGAATTCTTACAAATTCTGCATATATCAGGCATGAGAACGAATAGTACACTCTACATTTAGCATTACATATAGTTTTTTTAGCGCGGATTATAGCAAAATAATATTCTCATTGCTTTTGTTTTTTACAAAAGGCAATCTTAATTCGTTGCGTGACAATGCTGTTTATTAAATCCGACGTACAATGGCTTTCAGCGACATAATCGCACAATAATACGGCTAATAAAGATTAATTATCTCTGGCGATTAACGAATATATACGGAATTGCGATAAAATGTATTAACACGCATCAAAATATTTTTTTTACGAAAATCGAATATTACGATTTAGTAGCAGCAGACGTTACTTTGAATGAACAGAATTCCATAATACAGAAGTTATGATAGAATTATTTTTCTATAATCTACGTTTGTTAAGAGAATCTATGTAATTCGGTGAAGGAAAACGTGAGGAAACCTGCATATCTCTAAAGAATTATTGGGGATATGTGTAACCTCATCCACGTCCTCATCCAATCCACATTGGAGCAGCGTGATAGGTCTTAGCTCCAAACCTTCTCTCCAGAAACGGAGAGAGGACGCCTATTCCTGGCAGTGGGAGAATAATAGGCCGATACTTTACTTTTTTTATTCATTTAAGTTTCAATATGGGAATTATATTTGCAATACACTTCTTGTGCTAGACCCCAAAACTAGGAAAACCCGTATCTTAGGGGTCAGTACTTTTCCGTGTATGTATGTGTGTGTCTGTGTGTATGTATATATGAGTATGAGTGCGTGTGTATGTGCGTAAGTATGAATGTGTGTGAGTGAGTGTGCGTGTGTGTGTGCGCGCATGTATGAGTGTATATGTGTCAGCTAGCTAAATAGTTTGTTTTGTTTATTTAAAAAAATGCTAAACTGAACTGAACTAAATATAGAAGAAGTGTATTTCTTGACTGGCTAGTTGGCGCAGTGAGTAGTGACCCTGCCATCGGCTCCACGGGTCGCGGGTTCGATTCCCGCCGAGGGCCAACATTTTCTATAAATGAGTTTGTTGGTCTTTGAGTCTGGGTGTATATTTGTATGTAAGTATGTATTTAAAAAATATATAAGTATATATTCACCAGTTGTCTGTCTACCATAACACAAGTATTAAGTTATGTACTTTGAAGACAGACGACCGTGTGTGTAAATGTCCCATATATTTCTTTATTTATTTCTTTACATTCATAATTTTATCTGTTCAGGTCCGTGAGTTTCTCCTGATACTGGCGGTGTGTAACACGGTGGTCGTGAGTCAGCCGCACGTGGACACTATGCAGCTATCTGGCTCTAACAGTAGCGAACAGTTGCGCTCACAGAAGGCCTCGCGGTCCAACGGTACTCTACGCTCCAACGATAAGTGAGTAATCGTAATTATTACGCTTTAATGTTCCAATAAATAACTTAAAGTAACGTTAATATGATATGAAACACGAGTCGTAAAATACTCGTGACTGAACAAGTTTCAAATCTGTAATTATCATAAAATAAAGTCCCAAAAAGCTGTCTATCTATATGTGACTGTTTAGCTCAAAATCTACTCAACTAATTTCTATATGGTTTTTATTAAAAGATGGCGAATTTCACTATCTTGGAGAAGCTTTACGTTATTGTTACATTACGGTTATTTTCCCGTGGGGTCGACGTTTACCCTAAGCAGGAGGCACAGCGAGTCTTATACATAAAAATGAATGGTTGTCTGTATGTCCTTTATAGATTCCGAAACGGCTGTACCGATTTTGATTAAATTTTCACACATTCTTTAAAATGACTCAGAAAATGATCATGTTAAGTTTGGTTATGAACGGAGTATTTTTTTCGTAACTGTAAATGACAGTATTTTAACTATTGATGTCTTTTAATTAAGCCCAGCGAAGCGGGCTGTTATGTTATTATTATCATATTGTATGCTAATACAGTATGATGATAATAATATATCTGCTTCGATAATAACAGAGTACAGTAACAGAGTACTTTAACACTTAAGTTTACGCAAACGAAGTCCCCCAACTGTGAATTAATTTTATACAACTTGTATTAAATAAATTCACTTTAAATCTATGAAAATCTAAATTTAATTTCTATTTCCGTTTGAAATTGGCGATCCGTTAATATTTATCTACAATTGAATCCGATTGCTTTGGAGGTACGCTAGATTAACTGAATCTCGGTCCACAACGCCGTCGCCGCCGCCGACCACTACCTCGCCCCTTCGACTCCGCCTGCCCAAACTGACATTCGGTAGCCGAGACGGCAGCGTCAGCGAACCGAGCACGTCCACTGAAGTTCAGGTATAACAGAAATTTATTTATTTACTAATATAAATTACACTATCTACCTGCTGAGCGAATGTGACCTTAATCTTAAACCAGATATGGCGAACCAAATAGTAAAAATGCAATATTTAAATAGGTGAAAAACTTTATAGCTTCATGAATTATATCTTTAATATTTAAATGAGTTAATCTTGTATGTATATATATATGTATTTTCGGAATCTCGGAAACGGCTCCAACGATTGTCTGAATTTCAACATCTAGGGGGTTTTGGGGAGAAAGATCGTTCTAGATAAGTTTTATTTTGTTAAAAATTAGTTTTATCCCTGTTTTTAAGCTCTAAAATTGTTTTTGAAATTTACGTTGGATACAATCACAACTTTTCGCTGTCAAACGTTAAGTCATGGTAGTTCATTTGGGGAACATGCGGTTTAGAGAGGTGAAAATACCTAGGATCGAGCCCCACTTGCCCTATTATTTTTCTTTTTTTTTTAAATTTTACTCTTTAATTTTAATTTTTTTACATCATACTGTTAAAATTATATGAGTTCGATCATAAAATTTTATTGCACCATTTTCGTTTTCGAATTGTATATCATTGTAATATAAGTTTGCATATTACGAAGATTATAATAAAAATAAATTAATAATATATATAGCAATAACGTTATCTCCATATTCGATATACAAGTATTCACATATAGAACGGTCATAAGACCTGTCGTATTGTATGGATCAGAATGTTGGGCAATGAAAAAGACCGATGAAAGAAGAGTGCATACAAATGAGTGATGAGTATATAAGGGGAAGCCTGAAAGTTGCGCCCATTATAGAAAAGATGAGCAGTACAATATTCAGATGGTATGGACATATCATAAGGAAGGATGTAACCATGTGACCAAACGAATGTTAAGGCCTAAAAAGAGGTAGTTGGATCGTGTGAAGTATGATATGCATGTAAAAGGAGTACTGCCAGAGTTGACGCATAATAGAGTAAATGGAAGTGAAATAAATATTGTACCGACCCCACTTAGAGTGGGATTAGGGCAGGAGAATGAAGTTTTAAAATATAGAGGTGTCAGTGATATGTAAACAAGTTTTCTTTTAAATATTATTTCATTCAGTTCGTCGATTGTTCTATTTATAAACTAAACTAGGCAATACAATTTGATAACAATCTCTTAAAAACTATAAACGTATAAACTAATGTAATAATTTCCATATTAAATGTATACGGCCCAAAATATTTCCCATTCAACAATTAACGCATAATAATTACATTTACTTGCAACGAAACGTAATACTTTCAATTATTTAAACTAATGCAAAAGCAGACAGTTTGAATATGAATAAACTTTCTCCGAGAAATTAAAGACTTTTATTGCAAAAATTAACATTGCTCGTTATAATTTTTTTTAGTAGTTAGTATTTAATGGCCTACAAACCAACCTACCTTCCAATTCCCAAAGGCAGATTCTATATTGTTTGACATCGATTATGTTGCTAGACTTAAGAGCTAAGAGTTTTCTACATACACAAATAATATAAGAGTTTAAAATAAGAGTATTAATAATAATAAGAGTTTAAAAAAAAAGTATATAAAACTATGTTATAAGTATATAATGTTTATTCAATATACTCGTCATACGATTTATGGAGGAGAAAAACATTGGAAGGAGTCATATAATATACGTACCCTGTCTGTACACATTAATCCAATGTGTTGGATTTTACATTAAAATTTTGGTAAAATAAAGTAACGGTTTGTTACTATCCCCCTTCTGAACATAGGACTACGCTTTTAGAGAGAAGCATTAGAGCTAATTCCTACCACGCTACTCCAATGCGGATTGGTAGTTTACACATGTCCCTAGAATTTTATAGAGATATCCAGGTTTTCTGACGATGTTTTCCTTCACCAGTGATAAATTACTTAATTAAAAACTCATTGGATCCTGCCCGGGGTTTGAACTCATGACCCTACGAAATATCGCACTGTCTCGCCGCTGAGCTATCACAGCGTCATCATTATGTGTAGCTAACCAACCAAAACCTGGAGATAACAAAAAACTATACAACAAGTCGTCACTTTGCCAAGTTCCATAATACAAAGAATAACCAAATGGTGAGTTTGCAATTCTTTGGAGAAAGTCTCAAGTACCCGAGGCAGGCACCAATGAGTTTTATATTTGCAATTTTTAATACACTATTCGATATAGTTTATCGTGTGGAAACTTGCATATCCCTAAAGAATTTTGGGAATATGTGTTTCAGTTCACATTGGAGCAGCGTCGTGGTGGTAGCAGAAATAATTATTTCTTGTATAACAAAAGAGTTTGATTAAACAATATCCGTAATTACAGATAGCACGCTTCGAGGCTGAAAGTCCTGATGAACTAGCTCTAGCCGAAGCAGCACTTGCTTACGGATACGAGCTACGAGGGAGATCACCTGACGAAGTCGAACTAGGCATACGTGGAGAACTATCGCGACTGAAAGTGCTCAGGGTGCAGCAGTTCGATTCCAATAGAAAATGCATGTCTATAGCCTTGAGAACACCTACTGGGCAGGTAAAAATGTGATTTATGATACTTATATTTTTTACAATAGCGAAATATATTAACCTAACGATACAATTTATCTCTTCTACACCCACATCGCCTTATTAAACTATGACAACTAATTTGGAACGGAAATACTTAATCGACCCTATCACCAATTCTAAATACTGTCGTTAACTGAAAAAAAACTGTTAATTAATTTTTATTATTTTCGGAAAAACGAATTATAAGTGGATCTTTTAATACAAACTACTAAGTTTGGATGGACACGAATCTACCAAGCGAAAATTGTCTTTTTTAGCCCAACTTCAAAACAGGATGGCTTTCCATTAAAATCCTCCAGCTCCTGAGCTACTGCCCCATTCACTAGCGCATTTACACTTTGTTCCTTCATTATTTTATTTATGTAAGGACCACCAGTAGCTACCACATTTAAATAAATTATTAAACTATTAAAATATTAATATCGTTCGTTAAGGTAGGCACAACATGCATAAAACAAACAAGTTTTATTACTTTACAATAAATTAACGTTAACAAATTAACGTTACGACAATGTGACGAATTGAGGTTGCGGAGTCATTGAAGACTTAGAATATGTGTTGTAAAGCCGTGTAATACGGGGGATAGGTGAATTGCTGCCTAGTTTAGTGTAAGTGAATTTTACATCGAAAGTGTTGGGGCGCAATCTAACGTTTCTTCTAGGAACTTTTAATTTTGCCAGGCTCAGGATTATAAAGCGTTCCCTCAAATGCTGTTTAATTGTAACCAGTGCATTATATTTATTTATCAATGTCAAAATTACCAAAGGTTATATAACAATTGCAGGTGGTTTTATACGTAAAAGGTGCAGACAGCACAGTACTCGGAGCATTAGCTCCAATGCGAGCTGGATCAGCCGAATCAGCTGCCTACGATAGGACTAGATCGCTCTTGTCCGAATATTCCCGCGCGGGTCTTCGTACATTGGTCATGGCTAAGCGCACCATGCAGCCTGCGCTATGGGAAGAATGGTTAGCTGGTCATACTCGCGCTTCTGAACTTGGTGAAGGTAAATTTATGATATTTTTATTAATCAAATGCTTGCGAGCTATTTTCAACCAAAAATTAGTTCTCTAGTATTTTTTTTGTATTTTTGCTATATGTAATTACTACAAGTTTTACTTATCTTCAATGAATTTTCATTATTTTTAGCTGCAATGACCGAAATCATTAAAGTCGCCTGTCCACCTAGTTAAAGATTTTCAAAACCTCAAATCTATAGGGTACGCCACTCTAATACTTTAAGAGTCCATCAGACATTCCACAGACTGTAAAGTGCACTAATCGCCACTTCGACTTCTATTTAGAATATATTTTCCTTTCTTATTTACCTTATCATATTTATCCTCAATGTTGTATGTTTGTCTATTAAAATATTGTACAGCTATCGGGACAAAGTACCAAAGTAGTAAAATATCCGAGATTCCCGATTGGTCAGAGTAGTTACCAAGTGGTATCGTAGTTTTAAACCTTGAGAAAAAACGTAAATAATTGTTTATGAAATACCACGCCATAAACAATTATATACGTAAAAAAAAACATCGTGATGGGATTCAAGAAAATTCCTGGCAAATTATTTCCGAGAAGAAAAGAGCCATTAAAGTAAAAAGGATGAATACGTATATGAGATAATAGCATGCCGCCTGTAAACTAATATATACAAACCTGTAAACTAATACTGTCTTATGTCACCAGGTAGAGAAAAACGTATTCGGGACTCGTTAGCGCGGCTAGAAAGCGCCCTGACCCTCGTTGGGGCGACGGGCGTCGAAGACCGTCTACAAGAGGACGTGCCGCGTACTGTACGAGCTCTACTCGACGCTGGCATCGTTGTTTGGGTGCTGACGGGAGACAAGCCAGAGACTGCCATAAACATTGCGTACTCCGCCGCTCTGTTCTCTCAGAGCGATCGGCTGTTGCATCTCATGTCCCGCAATAAAGTGAGTGTATGGAACAGTTATTTTAACATAATCTGTGTGTATCGCAAAAATACACAATAAAGACCAACTAATTTCCTTTCAAATCGGTTTCCTACCGTTCCATATATTTGCCTGACTTAGTAATTACAAAATCACATCGGGACCTTCACTTCAACCGTAGAATTCGTATTCAACGGTAGAGTTCGTTACGTAGTTACCAGTAATAAATTCTTAGTACATATTAATAATAAATTGTGTAAAAATTTGCGAAATTGTTTTATCTGTTCACGCGTGATGCGATAACCGTGAGATAGATCCACTTATATACAATATATATCATACGTTTAAAAGTAATCGAACTTAAAAATGTTGTTTTGTGGCCAATTGCAAATTGTTAAGATTATGCGACATATAGATTATAAGAACACTGACTTATAAAACCCAAACAAATGCTATCCACTCGATAGTTTGAGCAAAATACATTTATTCGTTCGTTTCTGGTATGTTCAGGAAAATAAACTCAGTCATCTATCTGGCGTATACAATAAGATGCGTTCTATTTAAAGGAACACGCCGAATCAACGATCAAAAGTTATTTAGAGGGCGGCGCGGTAGAGAGCGGCGCGGGCCGCGCGCTGGTCGTGGACGGCCGCACCCTCACCTACATCCTGGACCGGCGCTCCGGGCTCGTGGCGCCCTTCCTGTCGCTGGCGCGGCGCTGCTCCTCCGTGCTGTGCTGCAGAGCCACGCCGCTGCAGAAGGCCTACATCGTGAAGGTGAATATTTATGTTTTCACAAGCTTTTACCCGCAACTTCGGTCGCGTGGACTGTTACTGTTACTTCCGCTTGATAGGTTGATAATAGAATCGCTTTTCAATGTCATCCTATTCTTGAAGAATTAATAGGATTTCTATAGCTAATTTATAGAATTAGGCGTTACTTTGCGGAGGTCCATAATACAAAAGTAATGAGAATATTATTTGCTAGAATTCGCGATAAAGCGCGATAAGATGAAAATAATCCGCGTGATCCGCGATCCGGGTTTTATCGCGGATTATAGCAAAATAATATTCTCATTACTTTTGTATTTCTATAGCTTATATGTTATTCCGGTGTATAAAGAATAATTGTGCCAAATTTCATCGATATTAGTTCAGCGGATTGGCCGTGAAAGAGTTACAAACAGACATCCAAACTCACAAACTTTCGCATTTATAATATTAGTAGGATTTCTGACTTTCTGTTAATTAAATTTTTTTTACCGTTTTTCCCAGGCAGTTAAGGAAGAATTGGGAGTGACAACGCTGGCCATCGGGGACGGGGCCAACGATGTTTCCATGATTCAAACAGCCGATGTTGGCGTTGGTAAGACAAAATAGCACATAACTACATTATTAATTTAATTAATTTTGTGTAAATTTCTATTTATTAGAAAATTACATATTTTCATTGAGTTTAATGTTGTTCCGACATTTAACTAAATTTGCATGATCTGCAAAACACTCTTTTTTTTTAGGCACTTGTTTAAAATTATTAAAAGAGACTTATATAGAAAGGCTTATTTGCTTATAATATAAACTATATTATTGCGCATTACGTTAATATTAAGAATGTGTAGATATATAGCTACATAATTATATTTTGAAAAGAGCAACCGCAAATCCCATGGTGGCTCTTCACGGTTGGAGCAGATTTTACCAACCATCAGTAGAGTTGACGATTCAAAAGTACTTGCTCAGAAGTTACTTAAATAAAGAATGACTACACATATCCTTTAGTACTTAAAACCTTTTAAGATGTAAAACTTTTCTTATGTTGATTTTCTATTTTGCCCAGGTTTATCAGGTCAAGAAGGTCGGCAAGCGGTAATGGCGTCTGATTTTGCGCTATCTCGATTTAAGTTCATTGAGAGACTTCTACTAGTGCACGGCCACTGGTGCTATGATCGCCTCGCGAGGATGATCCTTTATTTTTTCCTTAAAAATGCCGTAAGTTTCACTTGGAATACGAATTTAAAGTTTAATTTTAAAATTAGTCCACAATTGCGCATCCATAATATATAATTTTTTTTTGTCCTAACGTAAACTGAAAATTGCGCACCATTATAGCAAGGGCGATAGGATTTGATATAAATATTCCTAAGTGCCCTACATCTACTATCACCATCGCATATTCTAGCATCGAATGTGTACCAGCATCGAACGTATCGCAACGATATGTCTTGCCATTTACAAACAAATTACATAGGGAACCCTAAAGCATTTTACCTTACGTTGCAACTTCTACGTGACGCAAGATGTTGGTATACGGAAATACCTACTAAAATTGAGGTCATGCCGAGTCTACAATTCGCAATTTCAAAACCAATTCTTTCACTTTCTTTTTGATCGCACTTAAATCAGTCATGTAGGTTAATTTATACATAATTAATTATTATTATTTTTATAAATATTTTATTGATTGTAGCAAAAGTAATTAGTGAGAGTCATTGATGAGCAAATAAATGTAAATAATTTGTACGTTGTGATACCTGATGTACTCCAAGCGCATACGAAGGAGTTTTGTGACATACTTTGATAGAATAATCCTTCTCTCATGGAGATTACCCGACAATATGACAGCAGATACACTAGCTGATGGGAATTATGCCTTATTATAATATTAAGAGATCAAACGTATGATAATCCTGGTTATAATTATCTACATGTGCTATTGTCATTTATTCACAGACATTCGTGTTCCTAGTATTCTGGTACCAGCTGTACTGCGGCTTCTCCTCCTCAGTGATGATCGACCAGCTACATCTCATGGCGTACAATCTCATCTTCACCGCATTTCCTCCCATTGTTATAGGTGAGATTATAATATATTTATAGTGCTCCGAGAATTTCAACTCTGTTGTTAAAGAAAGAAATAAGCAGCAAATTATCTACAGTGTTTAAGTTTTTTTATAAACCCAGATTTTTTGAATAATGTAGACAGATCTGTGCTAACGTCTATCGCTATTTTTAATTCAATAAAAAAGTCTTTATTCAGCTAAAGCAAATTTGCCCTTGACTTCGTCTTGATATATTTATGCAAATTAAATTTACATATTCAAGCAGTGTATGATATCAATGTTTCACTTTCAGACTTATGCTATTGTAAAACAAACAAATAATTTAATCAGATTCCAAAAACATAAAGCAATGCTTCATTAGGTAGTAGTAAAATGGGCCTTTATGTGAATGTAGGTTAAACGAATGTCTAACCTACTTTACTGTTATAAAAGTAATTGTTTTTCTAAATTTACAAGTTCCTTATGAGGTTAGCCTTAAGGAACATTGTTTTCTTCTTGCCTGGTGTATTCTTCGAACTAAGAAATGCATACATGATTGTTTATGTTGTTATAAATAAATAAATAAAAAATAATGAAATTGGTCAACCCTATTTCAACCCTAGGGTTGAAACTGAAATGTAACGGTTTTTTGATCACCAAATGCTGTAAAACCACTCCCAGTAAGAGAATGTTTTAAGGTCCAACCCAAAATGTCCACAGGAGCGTATGACCGGGTGGCGCCGTCGGCACTCTTAACGGAGAGGCCAGGCTTGTACAGCACATCGAGACGAGGGCTGGCGTACAGGGCCTACTCCTACTGGACAGTGCTCGCGGAGTCCATCTACATCAGTGTCGTGATCTTCTTCACATGCACGTACGCCTACTGGAACACCGACGTGGACATCTGGCTGTTTGGCCTCTGCAACATGACGTGCTGCCTCGTCATTATGCTGGTCTACGTTGCGATAGAGACCCGCAGTTGGGTGAGTCTTTATTGACATTAATTCTACACCATATCTAATTTTATTAAATCTTACAATAGCATTATTCCCTTTGGTATATCCCCGATACTGGTAGTTGCAATTTAATAAGTGAATTATCTTCTCCCGGAAAAGAATACCCGTATAAGCGTTTCTTTGCGAAAGTCCATAATACAAAATTATAATAGTATTATAGTACAATCGGTCACATAGATACAGATGGGTCACGCAAACATTTGGAGACGCAAACAACACTCTCATCCTCGTAGATACGGACAGAGGTCACGCTCATGTCGAGCCTGTTCCAATCGACACGGCCTTATTCGTAAATACGGTTTGAACATCTGTCGACAGTGTTTCAGAGAATATGCACATGATATTGGATTCAAAAAGTTGGACTAATGATGGAGTGTATTTAGCATATTAAAACTTCTTATTCGTAACAAGAAAAAATCCGCTAATTATAGAAAAATAATCATTACTTTTCTAGGTGTATCCATATATTCCAGCTATGTCAGCACGGAAATGATCATGTTTAGTACACATGTGGTTCGGCCGGCGTTTGATTTTAGTTTTTATAGGAGAGCTAAACGGGGCAATGCCCCAGGGTTCCCTTGAGCCGACCTCCCCCTAGGAAACGTCGAATTTGGAACGCGAACATTGGGAACAAATGATTTTTAATAGTTTAGTTGGGGCCCTAAATTATTTATTACGTAGGGTCATTGTACTTTACTATACCACTTTCCTAGAGGTCTCTTTTCTGACTTTACTGGAGGGCTTTCTTTCATCCACAATATAGAGGTTCATTTCTACATGTTTTTATACTTTCATGCAGCTTTTCTATTTCAAACTTGTAAGTTACAGTGTGATATGAGTGTGGTAGACAAACAAAAGTGTGGTAAACATGCAATCGCATATAGAGTATTACATGCCGTGATTTTTGCACTGTAAGATATTCTCGGATCCAGCTTCCTGTTTATTTGCGTCATCACTCCATATACGATGATTGTACAATCGTTCGATATTCGTACTTCTGTTTTAGATGTTAATAAAATAAGTGGAAATAAAGTACAAACTTAATTTCTAAGTGATTTAACGTACTTAATAATATTGTTGATTTTGTAGGACGTCTGTTATAAGATTTTTAATATCAGAACAAAAATAAAAATGCACATATTTTTAGAAATATGTGACATCATTCCAATACTACCAAAAATAAACATAAGGTAAACGTTCAACAATGATTTTTACACATAGTTACTGCACTTTGTTCGAAGCACTTAATAGATGTGTTCAAATTAGATTACTGATCTGTAGATATCGTAGGTGAAATTGCCACTTACAATCACTCTATGGCACTTTGAGAATTTAAGAAATTGTACTTAAAACTTTAAATAAATAAAAATTGTCAGAATTAGAAATTATTATGGTTAACCATAATAATTTCTAATTCTGACAATTAACTAATTAATTGAGTTTAACCATAAGTTTAAACTTATGGTTAAACTCTTGTTGGTTTCGTAACTAATAGAATCTAACCGACCATATTTCCACCTCACGTATTGCATAAACTTATAATTTTCATATGTTGATAATCTTTTTTCTTCAGACGGTGATCCAACTTCTGGCGCTAGTAGGCTCGCTGGGCTCGTTCTTCGTACTCACACTAATTTATCAGACGATCTGCGTGTCCTGCTACAAGCTGCCTTCCACCTACTTCGTAATGCATCACGCCTTTGTGGACCCTATATACTGGCTCGTAGTGGTTCTCACCACGGTGGCTGCATTGGCTCCAAGGTAGGAAAACTAAAAACATTTAGTACTGCTTCTTTTACAAATCTTAGTTTCAATGTTGTAAGCTCCTTTTTACCTTTCAGAGAAATTGGTTGTCACAGATTGAAAAAATTTATAAGACAGTAATTTGTCGTGCTAGTGAAATAATTCGTATTAAATATGCGAAATGTGTTTTAATATTATGATTTGTAGTACTTATAAATGATAACATTATGTGGCTAAGCCTATTTTAATTCTATACTGAAAATAGACCTCCTCTGCCATGTTTTATAAAAGAATGAGATGAATTTTTATCTGGCATTAAATTTAGTGAACAGCTTTTTCAGCTTTTAAGTTTACTTCTTTGTGAAAACTTCCTCCATTATTGGTTAGATTATCATATAAATATAAAGTACTACCTACCTAAAGTAAGTTGCATGTCTTTATTAAGCAGATTGATGATACTGTATTATATGTATATCTAACATCTAAATGTTTACACAATCTAGGCAACAAATAAATAAATAAATACTTTTCTTGTCTGAATGGGTTATCTAAAACTAGTTTATTTATACCCGGTCTCCATTTGAGAACTTATATTGGTATCGTAGGCTGGCGTACCACGCAGCGCGGAATTCAGTGCGGCCGGGTGCGCTGGGCCGCGCCGTGCTCGCTCGCCGGCGGCGGGCGCGCCCGTACGCCGCGCACTACCACACGCCCTCGGCCTCCGCTCACGTCTACAGGTATACCTAATAATACTATTATTATTTTTAATACATTATTGGAAGAAGAAGAAGAATAACATTATTGCACAAATAAAAGTGAAAAGAATAAGATACATAGATAATAGGTACAGTTGAATGTGCAAATGAGACTGATTAAAAATATTTCCTTTTTGATCTGGCAAGCCGACGTGTCATTAAAGCATATTTATAGTATGGTTTGTCCCGTCAGGCCGACGGACGAGGACGGGCTGCAGAAGCCGCACGCGGAGGTGGCGGCGATCACGTGACGGCGGCCGCACTGACACCGCGCACTCGCTTACATTTAACACTAGGCTGTGATCTGTCGTTAGAACTAATGTATTATAACGTAGATTTAATGTTGTGCTTTTATACAACGCGGGACCAACGCGTCAGTCGCCGGGAGTACGCCGGGCCGTGCCTTCCTCGCAGAGAGTTATTGTACTTAGAGTGTAGGAGCTATAATCAGACCATTGAGTATGTGTATCCATCAAATAATAAAAGAAGGAACTAAAAAATGTTCAAAGTATATAAAAGGAATTTAAATATAGTAGAAGCTCTTTATTCGCGCTTTCTTCATTCGCGTCTTCACTATTTGCGGACTAAAAATTGCGACTCAAGTACTATATTCGCGTAATAAGATTTCTTTATTCGCGGATCGAATCCGTACATTGTTACATACATATACATATTATGTACCTAAATAAAAGCATGTGGTATCCCTTGTCAACGCTGCGTCAAGTGAACATATAAAAAGATAAATAAAATAGATCTTATTACAAGTACGCCTAGATTACGTTTTCATAAGCAATCGGCGTTGTTTGTTTCTTTTGGGGTAAGCCGCCTCCGCCGCGGTCGGCGTTGTTGTAAACAAACAGAATATTTAGTTAAAACAAACTTATTAATCTAAACATTACTAAATTACTAAATTTTTTAAACCATTGCTTAAATCTGAAGATAATATATAACTTATCAAATGTAAAGTCAAAAACTTATTTTAAATTGATTTTTATGTTTTGCTTTTTTTTCGTCGTTTAGGATCTATTGCTCTCCCCCCCCCCCTCTATAACCCTATATAAATTACCACTCATTATTCACGCTTTCTGTATTCTTGGCATATTTACGTGTATCCCGCGAATAAAAAGCTTCTACTGTACTTTGAAAATTTTTTGCGCAGCGTTTTTTTAATACTAAAAGAAAACCAACCAAATAAATAAAAATAATAAATAGAATCTTCTAATAATTCGCAAAAAAGAGGTACAGATTATTATTATTATATTTAATATTCATAAAAATTATTTGCCTTCTCTTTTTGTCGTTGGACACATTTTAGGCTGTCTATCGTACTTTACTATAATAACTCAATGCTTCCTTGTCATACTAGAATAGTTGACGTGTAAAGTATTGTTTGTTCGTAAGTTACCTGTGGAATGCAATTCGACGTTCAGAAACGACGTTTCCATAGATCTGCCGACTTTTTTAACTATATATTAATGTAATTGAATTTAATTTGTTTATCTTGCGACGTCCGCATTTGTAGTGCTGTGTTTTATTTTAACTCACAGCTATCAGCAAATAAACCCAGACGCAACTTCCTTTAACATATATTCAATTTTTTTATGTTTAGCGGCTAGAAAGGCTATATGAAATGATTATTTTTAGTCTGGAATTTTAACGCATTTTAATTTGCATGCACTTATAACAATAGGGAACATGCTTATCTTGGATTCAGACAGTGTTTAAATTGCAGTTTTCAATTTAATTCAGTCAGGTGTTATCTTGATAGATGGCTTAATAATGTGAAGCCGTTATTATAACGACCATATTGTTACTAAAATGGTCGACAAGGACGTTTAAAGCCATCATATTAAGCAGTTTGCATAGGTAACCGTTACTGCCTTCACTTTAGTTAATGTAATTATAAAAACTATATGCACTGTGAATTAAAAACATCTTAATGACCACTATGGTAGTTTGGTTGCCAAGATATCTAGCATGTTCCCGAAGCTCTCCGTTCAGCCATAGTTTTAAATTAGTATCTTCTGTAACTATTTATATATTTGGATGTTGATACGATTTGACATTCATATTATTCAAAAATGTGTATGTACTTATTAAACGTAAATGTTTTGGACACTTTAAAAGATTTTTAATCTTTGTCGAATATCGTTTGAAGTATTTAATTTTTATTCGAGTTATTAATGAGAAGTAGTAGTTATTTTTTTCTTTTTATTTGTAAATAACTTAATCTAAGTATGTTACCAGTTTTGTGATGTATAAATAATATAAGATCGATCGTTCAATATTCTTGCCCCTTATAGAGGAATAACCCAAATTTTATCTTACATAACACCTATAAAATACAGATTATCTTTAATATCCGGTTGGATTATTTATGGTTATTAGTCAAGATTGGTTCTTATTCAAAAGTCCTTACATAATTTAAACTAATGATATAATTATTTTGCTATAATACTAGGAATTATAGTGTAATAATTTTATTATTTCTTTTGTGCATTATATTTCAAAAAGTTACCTATTTCTGTAAATTATTTATTAAAATTAAGTTGTTCGTTTGTAATATCTATGGCACGATGAGTGGCATAAATGACATTTTATTAGCTCGAATAAAAATTTTGGTTTGTAATTCGGATAAAACTACAATCGGAATAAAAAATATAACTAGTAATTCGAACTGTAACGTTTTAAAAAAACGCTTTTACAGGGGTCGTGTATACTTAGCCTTATATTGCCTGGTGGTTTTGAAAACCGCTCGGTTTTTTTTCGTGTTCATATTATGCGTGTGATAGTGTAAACCTTAATGATAGTGTATTTTTGTATGGACTAGACGAAACGGCTTCCTTCGTGTCATAGCTTATAGTATACTTGCCTTGTCGGAGACTGCACGCGTTCAAGCGTTACTGCCTTACAACTTCTGAAAAGTATTCAATAATATTTATTATAAATGGCGTATAAGCTGTAGATTTTTATTACAGACAATAATTAGTATTTTTATTATTTTCACTGTATATAGAAAATTTATTTTTAACAATTAGGTGAATTCGGTATTGAAACTAAGCGGTACGAAACAGTGAATAATTATAACCAAAAAAGTTATCAAGTTAGATTTTATATTTCTCACTAAATCTTATTTTGCACAGATGACTGGCTCATTAGTCTAGCACCTTTACAACGCTCTAGGACAATATTAATTCATTTTCGTTTACTACGCCTCATTGCCTATATTTATTCGTTTAATTTTCAAATAGAAAAAACAATAGCCAATATACTTTTCAGAGGTTATTTTATTAGGTATAAATTAGTGAGAAATACACTTGTTGCGTTGTCTTTCAATTCAAAAACATTCCATTATCATTTTTAAAACTATCATAGAGTATATTTGAGTAGGAGAGCCATAGACATGTGAGAGTATCACAATAAATAATGAAAGGGAAGATGAAACTTGTATATGTATCTTTGTCTAATCACAAATAAAAAAGAGAGATAGATGCACTCTCATTTGCTCTGTATTGTAATGTGGCACATTTTAGGCTTTCCTACTTTAATATAAATAATTCTATGAAAACTATACGTCTTTTTATCCATTTGTATTCTATCTGCGATTAAAAAAGGTAAAGATAAATAAACTGTATTATAGATCTTATGAATCTTTATTATATCCATACAAATAGCGTATAAAAGCTGAATATTCATAAAGTGCCTTGTTTAGCGCAAGCGATCGGTGTATTTCTTGCCCCTCGGCTCCGCTTATGTCTAGACGATTCCTAAAGATTTGACTATTTTTAATACTGTTTCTAATTGTACATACAACACAAATATATATTTATACATTAATTGTTATATGTACAGTAGGATATTTTTTATATAAAATAAAATATTTGTGTAAATACCTTGTATGTTCTAAGACTGTTGTTTATTTTAGAGCTTTTAATTTGTTGATTTGAATTAAAAACTATTAGGTTATATTATATATGTATTTTCCAGTCATTTTAAGTCTGTCATGTCTGGCTTTTAGATCTTGCCCATTGAATGAAAATTATAATCTTATGATGCCTAGTGAAAGTAAACTAACAATAACAGTATTTTACGATACTTATGACTTATATATGCAAAACGTTTCTCGATTTCATTGATATACTAAATTAAATACCACAATCTTGTACTTCCTTTTGTAAATGAAATATGGTTCCAAACGCATTATTATACCAATGACCTAAAATTATTGTAACGAATTGACAGTAAATTATAGCTTTAGACAGTAATTGCGATATCACGTATAGCGGATGTTCATTACAAATTCCTAACACAGAGAGCGAAGTAAATTTAACCTTCCTTAAGTAAATTTTTGTATAACCTATACCCGAGGTCTTATAGACCGAAGGTTTGACTCACAAAACTTACATAGATAAAATTTAAGTTTAAACCTACCTAAAATGTTAAGTAAAAAAATAGCGTTTTTGGAGAAAAATAAGTAAATTTTAAAAAGTGTGTCGGTTTCGCAGACCAATCCGCCAGTATAGGAAGGTTAAATATATCACGCATTTACTACAATCATTCACTTATGAGTGTTCTTTAACTACATTTGAGATGCTAAGTTGTGTAATTGAATAGGCAGCTACTTTCCAGAGTTCTAATTCAAAGTAATAACAATTTAATTTTTCTAGAGTCCGCCATTAGAGAAGACTACTATTACACGGATTTTCTAATCGCGGGTTAAAGGAAAATAACATTATAATTACTATGCTGGTTTGAGTAATTTTTTTTGTGCTTGTACGGTTATCAAAATGGAAACGATAGCTGAGACTTATACATGTCACTTGTAGGTTTTGAATAATAAGCATGCATATTCAAAAATACACAGTTTTTCAGTACTTAGTGTCGATAGGATCGAAGGTGCAATCTTGGACATAGAATGATGTTTAAGAAAAAACAGTGCCCGCGAATGAGAATCGTTTTTATGTTTGACTCTCTATTTAATTATTTCTTTAGACTGTGACAAAGGTAACATAAAATAAAAACAACTAATTTAAATTATCATAAAATAATTGTAGTAGGTATATACTAAAAACGTTGCATTTTATTTTTAAGCCTGACATTTATTATTTTAGGCATTGTGTTATAATATTAAAAATATGTCGATGTTTGAAACAATATGCAATTTATATGGTATTATTTTGGACGTGTTATCAAACAGTATTTTAAATTAAATCGACCAGTCCTATCAACGAATATAAAAATTTCTGAGTTTTCTTGAGTATTACTTACAAAACTATATTTTTAATAGATTTATATTGCGTGTGTAATTTCTTTAAAATGGATAACGGAAATTGACCAACTGACATTTTTATTATGGTAACACTGCTCCATTTTTATATTATTATTGTTATTTCGTCTATGGGCAAATAAAGATATTTTTTTCTGACTGATATATTTTCTTCAAGAGGTGCATCCAAAAATAATGTTATTATATCACCAATAATTATCAAAATATTTTTTAATAGATCGTGATGTAAAATGTAATAACATTAACATTTAACATACAAAAAATATTATGCCATTTTATTCGTTCTTAATTAAGGCTTTTTTTTATTTCTGGTAACAGTTAAATTACTAATCTAAACTGCTTGATAAAATATGAGGCATACTTACATTGCTATGAATTGCCAATGTTTACAGCCGAGTGACACACCAAAGATTTTTATAGATAAAAATAAAACGTCTATTCGCTACTAATGTTAGTACTGCAATATAATTCGGAATATAAATATATTTATTTTAATTATGGGCGCCATAATGAGTTAGCAGTATGTTATAACATAAATATGAAAATTGTTTTCAGATAATTAATCTCTTATTAATCATGATTCAACCGTTTGCTCCAAGACAAAATATATTGTTTTTGGTCTATAACTAAAGTGACTACATTTTCAGTGAGATAAAGTGGGCTAAATGGGATGACATTGAGAATTACAATTTTGTTATATGGAAAAATGTATTTTTTATAAATTATTGGTATCTACAAAAATATTTTGTAAAAAATAATAATTTGAACATCATGGTTTTTAATCAAATTAAACTTTCAATTTAAAAAATAATAATTTTCTTTCTTTTATTTTTTCGTCATTTTAAATAACAATTGCAAATAATTTTTTTTAAACGGATGTTTTTAATGAAATCGGTACACGTGGTCACTTTGTTTTAGATACAAGCGAGTTATATAATATAACCTTAAGGACTAGATTATTCCGGTTAATAAAATTATTAAAATGTACCATTACAATTATTTTGTAGGCCCTCACACATTAAATAATTTTACAATAAATTATTTATTATTATTAACAGTAGAAAATCCATAACAGGTTTATATATTTAAGAATAAGAAATAAGGCGTGTCAGTAGTTGCATACAACATGCATTTAAAGATTTAATACAGTATAACATATGTTTGTTGAGAAAACTGAAACAAGCACAGTTGTGACTAGGAAATACATTTATATTCGTACGCGTTGTTTTATAATATTAAAAAATAACAAAATATTTAATTTCATTAGAAACTTTGTTTTATTTATCACCTTTAAACAGTATTCGAAATATTAATTACATCTTCCCAAGAGTTTTTAGCGGCGCAGTGTAAACGGTTTGTCAATTCAATTATTTGTAAAAGTATCAACAGATTGTATAAATCGTGTCACAAACAAGTGGTAATATATAAATTACTCAATATACAAGTAAACAAATGTATTAAATACATTGAAGTATAACTTTGAAAGTTCATCTACAGTATAATATTTCCATTAAATATTAACAGACAAGAACTTAGTTCTGTTCTATCTTATACAACTGCTGAAGCATCCAATGTCATGTAAAGCTAAAATCTGAAAATTTATGCAAGTTGTACATGAAAAGCTATGAGACAAAACGTAATGGGTTTTTGTTTAGGAATAAATAATTATATGTATCCCGCCGTGTGGTATCCGGCTGAGTAGAATAGACCACCCTCATTTCTTACCGAGGTGTCGTAAAAGGCGACTAAGGTAAGTTGATGTCAGGCAGGCGGCCGGTCGTAAAATACGTAGCTAAATCATGTGACAACATGTTTATAACATATTGTGCCGACCCCATTTAGAGTGGGATAAGGGCAGGAAGGTGATATAATTATATGTATCAACTATATCCGTTTTCTAATTAAGGAACTACATAAAGTAAAACCACTACTTTACAAGCTTCTATGTAGGTTTCTACGACATCACTACTTAAACACTAGGCGAATTTGATTCTCTAGGCACAATTATCAGAGTCCGGTTATCCCATCAAATAAAAATGAAAAGCATTAGGCCTGTGCTCAAATAGCATGACTAGTGGCCATGAAGGAAGCTTATTAAAACTGTTAAAGTGACTGGTCATGTATGCATAATGCTTCATACACTTAGCATTACATAGATCCTCTTAAAAAACGACAATTACAGATAAACAATTCTATCATTACTTTTATCTACTCTGATACTATAATACAAAGATTATAAAACTAAAACCAAAATTCTTATGATAAACATTACGTACAGGCCAAAAATTAAAAATTAAAAAGTTTTATTACGATACAGGTTTTGTATGGACGCTTGTATCATAATATAACTTTTTAATCATAACGATACACCTATACAACCTCCAGCTGGACCAAGGAGGTTGAACCTCTACCTAAAAAAAAGGTTTCAATGAACGAGTCCGCGGCGACGCAACACGCATGCGCAATCGATGTTTGCGCCTTAGCGATAACATTTGACATTTAAAAATTCTTTTCAATATTTAAACAAAGTTTGGTTTTTATTAATATTGCTTTACGTATTACAGTATGAGAGTAGATAAAGTAGTGAATGACACTGTACATATCTTGGTCTTATAACACTCGTGGGATACTAAAAAAAACTCTCCTGCGGCTGGTTTTTTTAAAACACACTCGTGTTATAAGAAACCTTATTATACAACAGTATCATAATCTACTATTATACTATAGAATACCGTAAAGTACCGTCTATTTATATAAAAAAATAAGTATCTTTCCTATAAGATCTCATGTATTGAACAAATAAGCTAAAACAATATTTACAAACTATCACAAATAAACTTTAACAGAGATTCAATCAGATAACAACGGAAAATAAAAAATATTTTAATAGCAAAAACTTGTGTAAAAGTTATTGGTGCTCGTATTTTTCTCTACGAGTCATACTCGTAAATTATTCGCGTACATAACTGCATTAAGAATAAGTACATACAGTACTAGTGAGTAGTTTTACTCCTTTTCGTGAAAAGACTTAAGCGCAAGAAGAAAAAATGTTATCCAGGTTATGTTATTAAAGCATATCGCCCTATCCCAGTGGTCGGCAAAATGTGGCTCTTTGGTCCTTTAGTGCCGCTCTGACACAAATATCTACGGAAGGCGCAATAATATTTTCAAATTAAAAAAAACTCAAACCTTCCAAAGAGATGCAAGCCCATTGTTCGCATTAATAAATATTTATTAAGTATGAAATTTATTTTATTTAGTGTAATAAACGTTTACTAAACAAGCAGATTTGGCTCCCAATTTTTTTTAATTGTTGTAATGTTCATATTTCATCATGCGACCAAGAGTTTTATATATGAATGTGGATAGATGTATGGCTAGGGGGAGGCCAAAAAAATATGGATGGATTGTGTGAAAAATGATATGCATGTTAAAGGAGTGGCACCAGAGTTGACGAATGATAGAGGAGAATGGAAGAAGAAGATATATTGTGCCGACCCCACTTAGAGTGGGATAAGGGTGATGAAGGGGAATGATGGTGTTGTAATGTTCATATTTGGCTCTTTGGCTAATAAGTTTGCCGACCTATACGAAAAATAAAGTCACATTTCTTATTATACATGAGGCATGTGACTTTATTCTTCAGAGTGGCGATATATTATGATTAAATTGTATCAAATTTCATCAATATTGTTCAGCGGATGAGCCTTAAAAAATTTCAAACGTCTTGAAGATGACTGATGGGTACGTAGCAACGCCACTACTTTTGTGCTAAAATCTTCCGCATTTGACAGCGTCCAAAAGGCGAAATGCGAAGTGGTAAAGTATGAAGCTGATGCTTTTATTACTTTGTAGACAATGTGATTGTCAATTAGACACAAGTTTTAATAGAAAAACTTGTGTCTAATTGACAATTGCAATTTATGAAATGCTTTTCGATGAAGGAAAACATCATCAGCATATCTCTAGAGAATTCTAGGGATATATGTAAACTACTCCACATTGGAGCAGCGTGGTAGGTCTTAGCTCCAATCGTTATCTCGGAAAATGGAGAGAACCTATGTCCAGCAGTGGGACATAGGTTAAGGTTACGTTACTTTTATATGGTGTGAAATGTTTATGTATCCAATATACAAATATTGATAGCTAAGATAATTTATGTAAACATTTCATGGGCTGCAATAGTGTTACAACTCAAAAAACACGTGTTTTGGACTAATACGTGTAATTGTTTAAATACATTATTTTCATCAGCAACACCAGCATAATACATAAATCAATTTTAGGCCGTTCGTTTAAACGAAACTAAAGCATTTTTATGCATTTTCCTTAGCAATGACAAATTTAAACCCATTTATCTCAAAACATGATTGTTTTGTTATGCCACTATTGGAGACTATAAGCCATCCTGTTCGTTATATTATCACAAGCCAAAAGGAGTAAAACTTGAAAAAAAAACTAAAAAGTAAAATTATTGCAACAAAAATTTACAATACCCGTTTCAAAATAGCATTAGGCACGTCCATAGTGTGCTCATTAACTAGTACTATGTCAAACTTGTCTATATAATTCTGGAGGTTGGCCTCAGTGTTGCGCCCAAGGAATCCTATTTTGACTATGACGTCACAATGCTCCATGCCCTCCGCCATGCCCGCATCCCCTATATTGTCCCCCATTAGAAGCACGTTGTTCCTCTCTTTGACCATATCGTAATACTCTGTATTCTTAATGGCCGTCTCGTTTTTGTTGTACGTGTGTATGACGTCACCTTTTATCCCAACTACCTTCTCGTATTCGTCCAGCGCGAGGAAATTTGATACTACCTGCAAGAATAGCAATTTTGAGTGTTAAAAATCTTCTTCTTATTCAACCGATGTTCACATCATTTCTTCCCGCCGTATGGTATCCTGTTGAGTAGAATAGACTACCCTCAATTCTTACCAAGGTGTCGTAATAGGCGACTAAGGTAAGTTACTTAAGTAAGGTAAGTAAGTAAGTTACCGAGGTGACACCTCGGTAAAGGTGACTTAGGTAAGTTGACCCACCGTGTGGTATCCGATTAAGTAGAATAGACCTCTTTTTTACCGAGGTGTCGCAAAGTACGCCTAAAGAAAATTGATGTCAGGCAGGCGGCCGGTCGTAAAATACGTAGCCAAGAAGAAATGATGTTCACATCATTTCTTCGTACTATGTGCCCTACTTATTAACACTTCAGCTTCGCGACACGTATAGCTATACCGATACTTTAATTTCTAATATCCTCATTTCTAATTTTAGAGAAACTTCTAACATGACTCTCGTTTCATCGCCCACTGAACGCCCTAAACTTCCTTATGAGGCCCAGAGTTAGATTTTCGTGTAATTCTATTCTATTCTATATCTATACATATAATAAAATCGTTGAGATTATAAATCTCTGTGCGCTTGATCCCGCTAAATCTCAATATCCGCTGATCCGATTTCGACGCTGTTTTTACTAATAGGTAGTAAAAGGCGTCACTTAAAATATAGGGTATGTTATATTTCAATTGGTAAGCAAATTAAAAAGATATGATAATTTTAAGTTGAACGGTCGTATACTACGATACTGGTACTTGCATACTGCAACTTAGTGGCAGTTAACCGGAACATTTTTTTTTATAACTGTATATAATATATCTTAAATTAAGCACGGCAAAGCGGGCTTGACATACTAGTAAATAATAGTATTTTAAAAAGACTCCAAATCTAGATCTCGATTAAAAAAAAGAAAGAGTCTAGCTTAATGAGGCAAAATTATGGCCCTTACGTGTGTATACCGTTGACAACAAATATATTGCAGGGAATTGCTGGTAAGCAGCACAGAATGGTGTAGTGGGAAAATTTTGACGAGACCTATATCTAATCTTTCGGTTGAGAAAGAAGAATGAATGGAAACAAAAGTAATAATAAAATTATTTTGCTATAATCCGCGAAGAAGTAAAATAGAAAACATATATAATGCTAAATGTAAGTGGACAATTGGTTATCATACCTGATACAAGTCTATCTCCTTTTTTCCGAATTTTATTATTGCTTTGCGATTTTGGTCGTGGAGTCTATCTCCTGATGATGCTTCGGTTGCGGGGCGAAACGATTGTTGAGTTTGTGATAGTGAACGTATGTAGTGCTTGTGTATTGTGGTGGCGGTGGTGGAGGTTTGTGCATGTGTTTTTAAGAATCCTGCATGTATCAGGTATGATAACCGATTGTCCACTTACATTTAGCATTATATATATTTTCTATTTTACTTCTTCGCGGATTATAGCAAAATAATTTTATTATTACTTTTGTATTATGGATCTCCGCAAAGTTACGCCTAATACTATAAATTATTTAAAAAATGAATGGAGTACACAAACATACTGCATCAACAAATATCTATGTATCAATTTTGCAACTTTAATATATCACCTTCACATGAGGCAGCAGGAAGCGCGCTGCGGTAAGAGCCGCCACGACGCACTCACCGAGACCCGCAGAGAACACCAGCACGGGCACCTGTTGCTTCTCGCTCCACGCAATCAATTCTTTCACTCCACTCCTGTAATATAAGTTTATGCAAAAAAATAACTATACGCGGTGAAACCCTGTTCCTATATTTATACGATGCAGTAATAATAAGAAAAATACTTTATTGCACTAGAGAAAAAAACACATATATAAACATTCTTAAACTTAAAAGTAGTGCAATGGCGGCCTGTGCAGTGTGTGCCAGTGCAAAGTGCAAAGGAAACAAGTCTTCACCTTATGGCTGAGTGCCCTATGTACTCGCTGGTAAGAGGGGAGTTACTAGGTAAGGATGGAATTGAAGTTGAGCACCTAACAAATATCCCCTTCAGGGATATTATCAGGTTTGTAAAAGCAACAGGTAGGTTAAAGCAGGTGACACTGTAGGGACAGCAGTGAACCCCGTGTCCCAACATGGGGAAATGTGTGGAATAGTCCAGAATAGGAGCTGACCACCCGTCCTGCAACGACGGGCGCCCCCACAATTAGATAGATAGAAAGGCGGCCTTATCACTAATAATGATCTCTTACAGGTAACTTTACATAAGAGACACTAAAACTAGGAGTATACAGGACGGTGCACAAAGTATTTATTGATAAACGTAAATACATTGTAATAAATACACCCTAATACATATAAGAATAATGATACAGTAATACATACCTTAAATAATACATATTATTTAAGGATTTATACATTATCAATAGATACATACATATTTATATACACAGTACTTAAATTTATAAACACTATTTGGTTTAGTTCAGAATACTCGCGTAGTGAATAAAACTGACGTAAACACGTGTGCTTAAAACGAGCGTGTCGTTTTAAGCTGTGAAAATTTAACAGACAGACTAACAGTATGTTAAGCAAAGTTGTTTCTCAAATCGTTTGATACAAAGAAATCTAAACAGCTGATGTCTCAGATCAGGGAAAATGTAGCAATTGTAACAGGCATTACAACTGGGCACTCCCTGTTAAACAGACACCTGTCAATAATGAGAATAACAGAAGATGCTGAAGTGGAGAGGAAGAAACGAGTCCTCACCTTATGGCTGAGTGCCCTATGTACTCGCTGGTAAGATGGGAGATACTAGGTAAGGATGAAAAGTTGAGGATCTGACAAATATCCCCTTCAGGGATATTATCAGGTTCGTAAGGGCTACGGGTAGATTAGAGCAGGTGACACTGTTGGGACAGCAATGAAACCCTTGTCCCAACATGGGGAAATGGGTGGAATAGTCCAAAATAGGAGCTGACCACCCGCCGTGCAACGACAGGCGTCCCCCACAATTAGATAGATAGATCTTACGCTATTCAGTGCTCTTAATATTGAGGTTTTTTACGTGTGTCGAAAAAAAAGCAATTTCTTTTATTTTAAATAAATATTAAAAAGTTATATAATAATGTTAATTACATCAATATTGGTACAACAGATTAGCTGTGAAAATATAACAGACAGACTAACAGTATGTTATATCAAAATTTTGTGTAATATACATACCTAAAACATTCTATCATTTTCTGACTCACTTCAACCAGTTCAGTCCTTGGAAAATGTACACCCCTGAAAATAAAAAAATGTATATGACAATTATGATTTTTATGTCTTTTTCTTGACTGATGAATATGAGACACAAGAATTATAACTAATTTTAGAAAATTTTGTAATAAAAGGGATTATATAAAATTAATAAAGACAAAATAGATATCAAACTGCCCTTATCCCACTCCAAGTGGGGTGGGCACAACATGTTATAAACATGGTGTCATATGATTTAGTTGCATATTTACGACCGGCCATCTACCGTCAACTTACCCCAGTCGTATTTTACGACACCTCGCTAAGAAAGAGGGTGGTCTATTCTACTAAACCGGATACCACACGGCGAATCAATTTACCTTAGTCGCCTTTTACGACACCTCGGTAAGAAATGAGGTTGGTATATTCTACTCAGCCGGATACCAGACGGCGGGTCAATTTACCTCTGTCGTATTTTACGACACCTCGGTAAGAAAGAGGGTGGTCTATTCTACTAAACCGGATACCACACGGCGGATCAATTTATCTTAGTCGCCTTTTACGACACCTCGGTAAGAAATGAGGTTGGTATATTCTACTCAGCCGGATACCAGACGGCAGGTCGACTTACCTTAGTCGCCTTTTACTACACCTCGGTAAGAAATGAGGGTGCTACTATACTATTCAGCCAGATACCACATGGTGTAGACAAAATAGATATATTTATTTGAATTTCATAAAAAAATTCATTTAAGTATTTTTTTTCTTCATTATTACAATTTAAACTTCCATACAAAGTAATTAAATTCAATAACATTCTTTTATTTCCTAACGATCATTAGATTCCTATTATCAATACAATAGATTTTAACATATTGATTATAATAATAGGTTTTTTCCATGACAACAACTTTGAGTAGTTGATATCATCATAATCTCATAATTATCCTATATAATTACACAATGTGACTAGATGTATTGTAAAATTTAAACATATGATAACAACATCGAACTTGATATGCTATATACACAATTATTTTATTACAAACTCCTTAATGATAAGAATAAATAAATGAATATAATAAGCAATACAATGTAAACTGTTCTTGAGGTGATGAATAATTCATAACTTTGATAAAAATATTTCTAAAGAGCACTTAAAATGTCTAGACTTTCTTATTTCAAATTATGCCAAGGTAAAAAGTTTCTTTTATAAACAATATTAAGAAACCGCAATTTCAGTAACTTAACTAAGATTTATTGTCTATTGGTGACTCGCCTGTTTGCCTGCCTACAGCTTGAGTCACAGGTTCAATTCCCGCCAAGGGCAAACATTTTCTATAGCTTCTTGGTTAACTTATGTGTAACTTTACAGAATTCCAAAACACAAAAGTAATAATAAAATAAGTATACTATTACTTTTATAGAATGATTGTTCTTCGAAAACAGGGTGTATATAAGTATTTAAAAATATATATTTTTATATTTACTAGTTGTGAGTCACCCATAACAGAAGCATTGAGTTGTGTGTGTCTAAAAATCAAAAAAACTTACTTCAATAGTTCATGTGCAGCCAGATACCAATCTACCATATGTTTGGTTTTCTCTTCCACACTCATTATGGGGTCCACTTCAATAGGCTTATAAATCTCAGCCAGCCTCAATTCCTCATGTTTGTAATCTTGTGGTACTGAAGGACATTCTCTAAACATACCTTAAATAACAGAACATAATGTTCAACTTGTTGCTGACTCAATACTACAGTGCAAATAACCACATCAGCCTACAAGATATCAGCATGACTCGCCTTAAAAATGCCTTAAAAATGGAGTGATGATGGAATCACAGAACTCCTGAAGGTAATTGAGAGACCAATATTCTAAAATCCTTCAGTGATTATTCAATTTTGACTAGCCTGTAGGCATAGTTAGTTAATGACCCTGCCATTAGCTCCGAGGGTGGCGGGTTCGATTTCCGCAGAGTGCCCACATTTTCTATATACAATTTGTGGGTTCTTTGAGCCAGGGTGTATATTTGTATTTAAAAATTATAGATGTATATATTTACCAGTCATCTGTCACCCTAACACAAGTATTAGTGTAGTGTCTCATAGATTTATACTTATTATTAATTTCTTTTATACAAAGAGAGGAACCAAACGTGCAACAAAGTGTGATAAGTCTTATCTAGGATATTGAGGATTTACAGATCTATCTAACTGGTGTGACAGATTTATAATTTAATACATAAGTGAATTTAAGAGAGTGTCTGTATAACAATATTTACCAAAACTAGTAAGTACTGTCTTTCCATTGTCCATATTGTGCCTCGTCAATGTGTGATCAAAATCCGTAACTATTTGCAGCTTATCATGCCCGTCACTTATAATTCGATTGAGTTTCTTCATCAATTCTTCCTTATTCCTTATATGCACGTTGACGTTATCCATTTCTTTTATATCTTGTAGGCTGGTTAACATTTTCATGTCTAAAATTTTAATTATTCATTCATGAATATATTACATAAACTAAAAGCTAAACTAAATTAAAGTTTAATATTCTTTTATCAAATATTAACTTCAAGCATACACTTACTTCTTTAAATGTATTTTATAAAAATGAGAAACTTACTTTTAAAATAATACACTACTCGTAATTTAATTTTGTATAAGTAATGCTGTAATTATTAATTAAATAGCGCAAGAAAAATCTGTCGAGATCGTAAACGTTTCCTATTCTTTTTTTAGTAATTTTGAGCAAAACACTACGATCTGACAGCCAAGAATCAACTGTCGCCACCATAGATTACTAACTAAAATAGTCGCCACCATGGACGTAGTATATACTGGACGGCGCCAAAAGACGTTGCCGATCTTGCGTCTGTGTGTAAGCGATTTATCGTTTGTCTCTGTTCTTATCGCGAACTATACATAAGAGTGAAAGAGATTGTGATGAAGTTTGGCAACGTCGCTAAAAATGTGTCCAGTTGGTGACACCAAATGAGGCTATAACATTGAGTTTGTTGAAGATTATTTCTTGAAATCTAAAGCAAATACGAGTGTTACTGATATATTTTTTCAAAAAAGGTGGAATATGTCGTGTGCTGCCTTAACGTGTCCATCAAGAACAACGAAAGGAGGAGTTAAAAACATGGAATTACCATTTCATAAGTAAATCTTTGACTCTCATTTGCGTGCTAAATTAAAGCGTTTTATTCAGTTAAAGCGTTTCAGATTATAATGTATCAGTACAGTTTGATATTCTCTAGCCGGCACGAGTGTGGGATACTGATAAAACATAGAAATTAATCATTAAATATTCGATTGAATTGTGTTACCTACGTAGTGATGTACACACTAACGAATTATTATGTATCGATAAATATCAGTCAAAGTTATATTTACTAGCCAAGTAAATGCAAATCTCTAATTTTAGATTATTTTCTAAGGTTTCCTAAATGCCCACATATAAGAGAACAGTGGATAAAAGCTGTCACCGGTCTTACGGATATGTAAATGTTGGGAATAATGTGGATCATGATATTGTTCAATTGGCCACCGAAGCACTAACATTTATGTCAACATTTCATCTATACATAAAGCACCGAGTATGGGCTGCACCTTCGACTTTATTTTTAACGCTTCAAAGGATTCTTTGGTAAATCTAGGCTCACAGTCAATTGACTGATACCATTTTTGAGAACCACCCATCACAGTAAGATATGCAGTAAAGATGTGCATCGGATAATTCATGACATTATACTGCAGACTGTACACTCAGGAAATTATGTCAATCTATTCAAATGTTTAAATCTATTCTGAACAGTAAACCAACTAGGTTGGTTACAACTGTATATTAACTTTACATTACCTGAGCTAGGCTTCGATAATTATCGACGCCTAGTTTAGCTTATCGATAAGCTAAGTACTTCCCTAATCACGCACACTAATGCACTTCTAAAAGTTCACACAAGCATAAAACGGACACACAAAAATAGCTAAGGCGGCATCCAGTGTATTCTTTATCCAAGGTCGCCACAGACTGTCACAGATAATACACTATATGACTGTCACAAGAAAATTGACATTTTATGCTTATGTATGACATTATTGTAAAATGTTATCAATTATAAAATAGGTTATCATTACCATTTAGCCATTAACATTACCAAAAAATATAGTTTATTTCCTAAAGTTAAAAAGTTTCGTTTACATCTACGATTCGGGTAATATTTTAAAATTAGTAACATTTAATTCATTCGTCGCGTTTTATTGGAATTCTTCATTTAATATGACCAGAATCTTTTGATATGTACTCAACATATCATGTTTCTTAAGGTTTCAGAAGTGTAGAAAATATAATTGTAATCCGCCAGTAAATATATCTCATGTCAACCAAAGCTCGTAAGCCGCGCGCACAATCTATACTACGGAACAGTTGAGGACGTAAGCACGGATGTCTTGTATACTCATTCGCATGGTTAATGTCTTCTAAAGATGATTTTTACCTTAAATCTACCGCTAAAATTCATTACATTTGTACATACAATACGGACAATAATTTAAAAATTAAACTACAATTAATGTTTTGTAATCAATATAATTTTTTTTGTCTTTTTCACTGTCATGCTTCAAAATAGTAACATATGTTATACACATTTAGCTAATCAAGAGTTATAAATTTTACAAATTAGTACAAAATGACAACTAATATGAAAATATATATAATAATAATATTAAATCCTGTATTCATTTACGCAAAAATATGAAGAAAATTTTAAGATGTCATGAAACAATTCATAATGATAAAAATCTTATTATTTAAACAAATTTAAGAAGCAAACACATAGACTTACAAATATCAAAAGATATGAAATTTGACCCACTTATTACAATTCAAATTTCATCACAATTTGTACATACTAATTGGGGCGTTTGCAAAACAATTTCTATAGGTATACCTATGATATATACGTATTTTCAAACATTATGTTCACAACTTAAACATCTTAATGAATCAAATATATCTGTAAAACTAAACAGTACTTATACATATTTAAAAACAAAAAAAATAGTAACAATTTATGTACTTATTTATAGTATTGTGGTATTGACAGAGCTTTATTTATATATATTAAAATTCATGTCATAATTGAATCTTAATACTTACGAACGCATAATTTTAGTATTATATACACTATAATATATACAGTAAACAGTAATCAAATAAAATTAAATTATAATAAACTTATCGAGATCTACAACAAAAATAAATATCACTAACACCATTTGTATTTACTTCAATCTTCTATTTGACCGAACTTTAAAAAATTAACATATCAACTTACTATACATGTATGATATTATCGATAGGTTAATTTTTTGATTAATTTAAACATGTTACTTCGAAACGTTTTGGTAGGTTCATTTGAATAGGTAATACATTTTTTATTATTATGAGCAAATAATAGTACTTTTAAATTCTTATAAATAATCAAAATTAATTCAAAGTCTTAAATTGTGCTGTTAAACAAATAATTTTAAAACGTTTTATTTGTTTTATTCTAATGGGAAGGTTTACTTCATTAACGTAAAATTCAACGTGCAATATTAAACGGACTGAAGACTGTATCTAGAACTGTAATACAGTTATTTTATTTTGCGTCTAACTTTATTATATATTTTGTTTCTTCATGGGTTTACGACACATAATACACGTGAAGGCAACCAGGCAAATATAAAAAGGCGGATTATAATTCAAAGAAAAATTGAAAAAGCTGTTATTAACACGGTTGTGTTGTTGTAAAAAATGTTTTTTTACTATTTTCCAGCCAGTTATTATACCTATATCACAATTTATATACAGTATATTGCTCAAAATTACCCAAAATAAAACCTTATGCTTATGCCTTGATCACACATACCGAGTAAACCGGCGAGACAGTAATAGTCAGTCAGTTCAGTTCTATTAAGACACTTTAAAAAAAAAAGAACGTGCCGCGACGTGACGTACGGCCGAGTGAGTGAGAGAGACAGTACAGTGTAGCGATAGGGTGGTAACTCGCTCCAGTAAGACTGGATTTGAAAATCCTTTCAGCTTCATACAGTACTGCGGTTTAATAATCACCATCCTCCTGCCTCTAAGTGGGGCCGGCACAACCTGTTATAAACATGGTGTAACATGATTTGGCTGCGTTTTTACGACCGGCCGCCTGCCTGACGTCAACTTACCTTAGTCGTACTTTACGACACCTCGGTAAGAAAGAGGGTGGACTATTCTACTAAACCGGATACCACACGGTGGGTCAACTTACCTAACGCGCCTTTTGCGATGCCTCGGTAAGAAATGAGGTTGGGCTATTCTACTCAGCCGGATACCACACGGCGGGTGCGGTTTAATAATGTAAAATTAAAAATCTTTAAAAGATTGACCGCCGAATTTCTTTCTGGTTCTTCTCGGTAAGAGCAACTTTCGGAACATGTTGCTTCATTAATCATATTGATCCGTGACGATTCAAAAGTGCTTGAAAGAGCTTATTTGAAATAAAGATTATTTTGATTTGATTTAAGTAGAACGGCAGCCGAGCTACTGTCTCGCCGCTTCGTTCGGTCGTGCATTCGCCGCTATGTTTATACGTACCGAGTACTCGGCCGAGAGCAATATCTCGCCGGTTAACTCGGTACGTGTGATCAAGTCATTAGAGCTAGGACCAGGCTGTTTACAAACTTAATTTATATTATTTGACTGTATTTTTTTTATCATATGTACACTTGTATGTTAAATTAACACATTTTGATTTAAATCGTATTCATATTATAATATTTTATAAAACAAGCAACAAGAATTTCCTCTGAAATAACTATGTTCCTAATATAATGAAAAAACATTGACACAAAACTTTCTTCGTTGTTTCCTTGTAACTTCACATTTGTTTATTTTGAATATAGTATTTAAATATTTTTTAACACTGGAACGAAATAAGAATTTAACATATACAACGATATCCTAAAATATATTTTTTATTCACAGCGATAATTAACATTGAGATATACGTACTGCGTACTGAAACGAGTCTCGCCTGCTTACAACACATTTCTACATAAATTGACAAGATATTCAATTTAATTTGACTTCTTGAAGGTTTTAATATATTTTAGACCAATTAGGTAGAATTATAATGTATGATGTATGAACAACGTTGTTTTGCCATATAAATTATTAAATAAATAAATATATGGGACACTTACACACACGGTCGTCCGCCCCCAAAGTAAGTAACTTAATACTTGTGTTATGGTAGACAGACAACTGGTAAATATATACTTATATATTTTTTGAAATACATACTTAAATACAAATATACGCCCAGGCTCAAAGGCCAACAAATTCATTTATAGAAAATGTGGGCCCTCGGCGGGAATCGAACCCGCAACTACACTACCAACTACCAACTGCGCCAACGGGCCAGTCTATATTATTACTAGGGAATTTCTAGTATTATAAAAAAAATAAAAATTAGGTCCAAAAATACTAAACAAAAAATGTTAGGCGTGGACAACCCTTATCATTTACGGGTATAAAAAATAGATAGTGGCCGATTCTCTGACCTACTGAATAGGAATATAAAATTTTATAAAAATCGGTCAAGCAGTTTTTGAGTAGTATGGTAACTAACATCACGACACGAGAAATTTATATACAAGATATAAATTTCTGACCGAAATTCAAATAATATATACAAGATCAATATACAATCAACGAAAAGGGCAACAATGATTTTCATGAAATTTAGTATGCAGGGGGTTTCACGTGCGATAAATCGATCTAACTAGGTTAATTTTTTAGATAACGTCGTTTTAACCGTGTTATCAGCTAATAAAAATTGCTACTATATCATTAGAATGCAAAGTTAAATTTTGTCACCATTTACAAGGTTAAAACGGCTCAGATGGGAAAGCGAGCTGTGCTGATACTAAAAGACCTCGATTCTAGATGTATCCAGTTCGATTTTTTCCCCTTTTTGTACCAGTCTTGTGTGAGATTAATAGAAGCTTGAGCAAAACTCGCCCAACCTGTTACTAAATGTGTTTTGAGTAACATTTAGATACCTTAATTATATATCACAAAAGTGTACCACTAACACATTGAACAATTGAATGAATTGAAATTAACAAGTGAAAATTTATTACCGTGTGTGTAGAATAGACCATCCTCATTACTTACCGAGATACAAGGCGACTAATGTAATTTGACCCACCGTGTGGTATCCGGCTGAGTAGAACCACCCTCTTTCTAACCGAGGTGTCGATAAATACAACTAAGGTAAGCTGACGTCAGGCAGGCGGCCGGTCGAAAAATACGTAGTCAAATGTAACATGTTTGTGCCGACCCCACTTAGAGTGGGATAAGGGCAAGAGAATGTTGAGGAATGATGATTAACATTACAAACATGTAAGCTCGTTCAACTGTTTTAAATCATTTCTTTGAAGTGAAAAATTACGATTATATTTGAAAATTACTCTGAATAAAGGTTCAATATAAACAAGAATAATGAAAAATCAAATAATATAAAACTAAAATAAATATATAAGAAAATTACAACCGTTCAACGAGTAGGTCTTTTGGTGACCGACTTATGTTATTAATATTCTCATGTAAGTGGCAATTGACTTTTTTTGAGAATAAATTATTTAAACCTTAAATTAAAGATAGGCAAGAAATCTACATCGCCTTAGGTGGTGAGACATCGCCTTGTAACTAATGTCACGCAGTACATATACCTCTATTTATATAAATAATTTAATAATTCGTTTCCTTGGTCCGTTGAGCACACGTTAGTCGATCAGTCATCACTTATACGCCTTTGTTTTTTCTTTTTACTTTTCTCCATGGCCTCCATTCGCATATCTTCTAAATCTTCCATTATGCCTGAATTGAAATAATAAAATAGATATTAATAAATAATATTTAATATATGGGAAAATTACACACAGGTTGTCCATACTTAAAGTAAGTTTTCAGTGGGAATCGAACCCGTGAAAGCTCGGAGCTAAAGGCAGGCTTACTGCCACCTGCGCTAATAGGCCAATCAAAATTAGTTACTAAATGTAAAATAAAGTTGACTTCGTCTTTAACCCCATACTAAGGATGTACTTGCAATAGAAAAAATCGATGAATAAATAATCGATTTTTTTAATCGATTAATTCATATAAAAATAATCCAGTAATAAAAAATCATTTTTTTTTGCGCTGTTTAAACAATTACTTTTTTAATATTAATTATTAATTAGAATACATAGAAGCTAATTATTTTGCTTACTTCCATAATGTTATGTCCTATGGAATGTTGCTAAGGGGTAAATGCGCGGATAATGAAAAAATCTTTGTATTACAAAAAAGAGCCGTACGTGGCATTTTCAATTTAAGTCCGCGGGATTCCCTGCGAGAGAAGTTTAAGGAAATAGGTATTCTTACATTTGCTTCACAGTATATAAAAATATAAAGAATTATAAAACAATAGGCGATTTATATAATAGACAAAGTAGGAAGCGACATAAGCTTGCGGACCCTGCTTTGCGCCTTGAAAAAGTATGTAAGTCGTTTGTGGGTTTAGGTATAAGATTCTATAATAATTTTCCACAATCAATTTTAACTTTGCCATTACAGCAGTTTAAAAACACTATTAAGGAGAGGCTGATACAGAAAGCCTACTATACTGTTGAGGATTATTTAGACGATAAAAATGCGTGGATATAGATATTGTTCGACCCTGTACAAGATAGAGACATTAAATGTAACTAGCATTAAGAATTGTATGTTTTAAAAAAGAGCAACCGCCGAGTTTTTGCTGGCTCTTCTCGGTGGAAACAGCTTTCCGAACCAGCAGTAGAGTTGACGATTCAAAAGCACTTGTCTACAAGTTTATTTGAGTAAAGAATATTTTGAATTAAAGTGGGCAATTACCAATAGGTAATCCAGATGCACTGTTTGTAAAATTCGATTAAAATCTGTATTTGGTTATATTGGTTTCATCCCACAATGCATATCTTATCTTAAAAAACAAGATGAAAAGTGACTAAAGAAGAAAAAGAGGATATTTAAAAAAACGATTATCAATATAAAAAAATCGATTGCTAAAAATCGATTATTATAAAAATGGATTATTTTTTCACATCCCTATCCTACACTTATAATGAATATCATACAGCGGCTGAATATTCTAAATATGACGTTGATAAGTTTATAAATACAAAGTATCACAACAAGTAAATACCTATTTTCTTGCTAATGTACTCCTCCCGCTGTTGACGCGAAAAGCTCGATTCCATTGTGGGATCATCGTCATCGTCCATGTCTCGATACCTGAAGTCATCAAATTAATATATACAATTGATATACCTATGCTATTTTAAATATGTCTTGAAAATCCGCGATAAAAGTTTTATCGTGAATAGCAAAATAATATTTTCATTACTTTTGTTTTTTAATAAAGCATAAAAATAAAACTCACTTTGACCTATCGTAACCAAATATTTCTTTAATATGCGTAGAATAGTCCATATTCTCGTCGCCATCGTCAATAAAGTCATCCATTTCAGAATCGTATTCAGAATCCGAATCCACCGTACGACCTGAAAAAGAAACCACCATAATTATTGTGTACAGTTCGAAGAACCCATAAATATTTTGAGGATCTCAACATATAGTCAACCCTATGGCAACCCTAATATATTCAATAATAAATTCAAAGTTGGAACTTAAAGTGGGGAAAATTAAGACTGAAAATCATAACTGCCATAAATACTTAAGGCAAGGTATATCAAAGTAGAAACCAGTAAATTGTAATCATATGTAGTTTAAAAGATATAAAAATAGTTTCTCAAGTATAATAAGTAAATAATATATATACAGCAAAGGACTTACGTTTTTGTTTTTTTCTAATGTCGTCGGGATGTAATTTTCTTTTCACAGCACCAGGTGGGACCTTATTTCCATTCTTGCCCAAAGAACTAACATGCTTGTCAAAATCGAAACTTGCGGCCACCTTACTCGACCCTGGTACCGATTTAACATTATGCATTGGGTGCCTATCATCCGGCCTCTTAGGCATACTTTTATTCGTTTCTTGTAATTTTTTATCTGTCCTGACATGGCCATTCGTTTTCGGAGACCCTTCGCCAAACAAAGTTTTCTGTTTTGCAGGACCAAGTTTGTCCCTAATTTCAGTCCTATTTACCATTTGTTCTTTTCCTAATTTTGGCACTGGTTTGTTTTGCACGTGTCCATTCGTGAGTCGCTGATCACTTTTTTGTGGCAAACTTAATCTCTTCTCATTAGAGTTTTTGTCTATTCTATAAGTATTTTGACTCTTTAAATCTATGCTCTTTTTAACTTCATATTCCTTCGAAGCTATTTTGGGCTTGTCAACAGTTTTATCAGTTTTTAATTTATCACTGGTTTTTTCTAATTTCGCTTTAGTTTTCTCTAATTTTTCCCTATCTTTGTTTAGTCTATCCATTTCCCTGTCAATTCGGTCTCTTTCAGCTTTTAGTTTGTCAAGTCTTTCTTTATCTTGCCTCTGTTTCTCTCGTTCTATTTTTTCTTTTTCCATTCTCAAACTATCTTTTTCTCGTTGAATTCTATCTAGCTTTTCTCTTTGACTGTTGTTTGTTGTTGTTTGTCTATCTCTTTCGTAGGTTTTAGGTGCATCTGTTCTGTGATTACTAGAGTTTTTATCACTTAGTTTCGGAATTCTACCAAAACCAGTAGGTTCTGGTTTTTTTTCTTTTTCAATATTTCTCTCCTCTTTTGGCACTGTAACAAATATACAAATTTAATCATAGACATTTTGCGTTGTGACTATCATATTGTAATATTATAGCTTTAATATATACGGAGTTACAGTACATACTAACGTACAGGGTGCATATTGTAAAAAAAGGCATTAGTTAGAAGGTAAGTTCGAGAAAAATTGTAAAGAATTTAAAAATAAACTCATTTTTTATTTTTCTCTCACGGAGTTCTACCTTTTTTTCCACCAGACTTTTCAGCTTCGATTCGTTCTTGCCTCCGCTGACGACGCGCCATTTCCTCTTCGTATTCCCGTTTTTGTTTCTTTGTCATCAACCTGTCTGGTTCCGGTTCGGCGACAACCTTCTTAGCACCAACTTCCAATGGTTCACTTTTTTTCTGCTCGGCAAGTTTCAACAGCTGATTGAAGTCCATAGGTGGCGGCGCTGGCTTCCGAAATTTAGGTTTCTCTGGCTTCTCATCCCTTCTCTTCTCTGGCTCGTATTTTTCTGGAGGACTTGTTTCTCTGTCTTTATCTGTAATGTTACAATGAACGGTAAATTAATATGGTTTTTTTTCGGCAAGTTAAGGGCCTGGCTGCGATCTCGCGTTATGACAAGTGAATAATGCAGCCTAATGTGTACTGTGTTTAACAATGTAGTGCTTATTCGTTTTTTTTTTCATTTTGTAAGTGATAGGATTCCGCATAGATACATACAGAAAATTTCAAATTTAGGCCATACATAAAAAAGATAAGACAAACAGCTTTGTGAGGATTTTAGGTATTATTATTAGGTAGGATTGATTGTGTAGCTGGGGAACATATTAACAGATTATATAAAACAAATTTCCCAGCCATACTTGAATTGAATACTCTCCACAACTTTTCTGAGGTATTTTCACCAACCTATCAAGTCATCAATCTTACGTACTCAGATATACCATCACATTCAATACCTTGTATCTCCACACTAATATCTAAGTTGTTTTGCTTCTTTTACGGATCTTTAGATTCATTATTTGACTAGTGGTACCAGCTAGTTCGTTCACTTTTCCTTTGGTGTTAAAATACGCTCGATTATGTACTTGTTTTGTCCTATCCCCGACCCAAATCGGGTTTTTTTCATCCTACATGTTGACTCGCTATATAAGAATCAATAGCAACAAATTTCATTAATATTTCTCGAGATCATTTACTGTGATACCGTAACAGACATAAAAAGATTGTCATGTGCGAATTAATTAGTTACATTTTAATCATACCCACTTTCGTTTATGCAAAGCGATACCTGAAGCTTAAAGCCTAATAATTAGATTTTGTATCCATAAGTCATCACTAGCAACAAGCACAACCTGGAAATGTCAGTTTTCAGCCTCGAAACGAATTTCAAGATCCCTCTTAAGTTTCAGAACTGTACTACCCGAGTTTGATTCGAGGATCTATCTTCATAACAATAGAATTGGATAAGCATTTTAGACATAAAAAATTGACATTGTAAATTTTATTGATTTTTAACACTTTCAAATTCAAATTCAAATTCAAAATATTCTTTATTCAAATAAACTTGTAAACAAGTGCTTTTGAATCGTCAACTCTACTGCTGGTTCGGAAAGCTGTTCCTACCGAGAAGAACCAGCAAGAAACTCGGCGGTTGCTCTTTTAAAAATATAATTCTTAATACTATTTACATTAAGTCGTTACTGTCTTGTACAGGTTCAAAGAGAGCTATATCCACACATTCTTGTCTTCCAAATAATCTTCAAGAGTATAGTAGGCTTTCTGTATCAGCCTCTTTTTAACAGTGTTTTTAAACTGATGTAATGGCAAAGCTGAAAGTGATTGCGGAATTTTATTATAGAATCTTATACCAAAACCCACAAACGAATTACGTACTTTTGCAAGGCGCAAAGCAGGAACCGCAAGCTTATGTCGGTTCCTGCTTTGTCTATTGTATACATCACCTATCGTATTATAATTCTTTATATTTTTATGTACATAAATAAGATTGCTTAAAATATACTGTGAAGCAAATGTAAGAATACCTGTTTCCTTAAACTTCTCTCGCAGGGAATCACGCGGTCTTAAATTATAAATGCCATGTATAGCTCTTTTTTGTAAAACAAAAATTTTTTCACTATCCGCGCATTTACCCCATAGCAATATTCCATAAGACATAATGCTATGGAAGTAGGCAAAATAAACAAGTTTTACTTATGTTATGTATTGACATAATTTAAATTTAATTTTTTAATTTTGTAATTTTGCATGTTGTAATATAGTAATTTTAGTCCTAGGTGAAACATTTCTACTAGATAATCACTACATATTATAAAACGAAGTCCCTATATCCCTATGTACGCATAAAACTTTAAAACTACGCAACAGATTTTGATGCGTTTTTTTAATAGATAAGAGTGATTCCAGAGGAAGGATTGTACGTTTTTTTTTTTAAATTTATTGAAACCAAAGAAACACAATTATAAAAGAAAATACAAACCTAAAACCAAAGAGGTTTGTCTGGTATGTGATATAGTTAGTGCGACCGACGCGATAATAACATTCAATACGGAGTAGAGAAATACTGTAATTTTTGAGGTTTCTGTAAATAATTACATTTTTTTCTGCTTACATTGCAAATGCAGGCTAAACCCTACGAGATTTATCAAAATAATGTACTAAGTATTTGTACATCTTGAAAAGGTCTACAGAAAAGTCCGCTATGGTATATGTCTATCTCTTATGGATAACCCACTATAGCATTTTTTGTCATTTACTTTTTAAGAAAAATAATGCCATATTTTTGAAGCAATTTTTATACAATACAGCATTAATCCTTATCCAATTACGTACCTTAAATAAATAGTTGATTTAATATAGATCAATATGGCCGTTTACAGCATGTAATTTAAGTGAACATTTTCGGAGATATTACAGATTTAAAATGCCGTGAGGACGCCGCGCTTCGCCCTATAACACTTCGACTTTAGCAGCTATGTCCCTCTTTCAAGAGTTTGTTTAAAGACATTCTGTAATTAATTGTAAAAATAAAATACATAGGGAAAATGTAAAAGTAAATAAGTAAAAATGTACTATATGAATTTAGATATTCCAAAGATAGCAGGAAATCTTCTTGGAATAGGGAAAGGAAATTGTTTTTCTCCAAATTTAACGCATGCGGGCCCCGGGCGGTAATGAATAAATCAAAACTACTCGATCGATTTTAATAATTTTTTTTACACTGACTGACATGGGATATATATTTTATACCCGTGCGAAGCATGGGCAGGCCGCTAGTAATATATATATAACACCTTATTGTAAAAAATGTTTCAGCAAATGAAAAAAATTGAATTAGAATTTGAATTCATTTCCTATTTAGCTACAGCTATTTCCCCATATCAGAGATTGTACTTATCTACAATTTTCCAAAATTATCTTACCCCCATTTTCTGTGCGACGTCTACGCTTATGTGGTACTGGCTCCTCTTCGTGTTGCAAAGCGTGCTTTACCCTCTCACGAGTCCCGTTTAAGTCCTTGTTTATATTACTACCTTGAATTAGAAATATAATCCATGAGAAAATTTCGACTATATCAGTTGCCATATAAGTTATATTGACTGGCCCGTTGGCGCAGTGGGTAGTGATCCTGCCTTCATCTCCGCGGGGCGCGGCTTCGATTCCCACCGAAGGCCAACATTTTCTATGAATGAGTTTGTTGGCCTTTGAGCCTGGGTGTATATTTGTATTTAAGTATGTATTTGAAAAAAATATAAGTATACGAGGTGTGTTCAAAAAGTATCGCGAATTTTGAATTTTCGCGAGTTATATATATTCCAATTTCGATTTTTTTGTGGCGTTATGTTGGTACATATGTCCCTCACTTATGCTGACAAGTTGGGCCATTTTGAATGTTCGGTTAATTGTTGACAGCTGCTTTGCTTGCACGTGTTTTGGTTCGTCTTTGATTTTTACCTATTCAAAAAATGGAACAAGGAACCTGTATCGATTTTTGTGTGAAAAACGAAATTAAGTGCGCGGATGCATTCCGAGTGTGGACTTTGGCATATGGAGAAGCTACTTTGGACAAAAGCAACGTTTATCGGTGGTACAAAATGTTTTTAAAAGGCCGAGAAGATGTGAATGACGAAGAGCGTGCCGGACGCCCGAGCACTTCAACAGCAGACGAAAAAATTGATGAATTGAAGAAAATGGTATTGGCCAATCTTCGAATCATCGATAGAGAAATTGCCGAGGACCTAGGCATATTGATTGGCTCGTGCCATTCGATTTTAATCGATAATTTGTGGAAAAACAAAAATTGGCTTTTGCACCTCGATAACGCCCCTGTTCACACATCCCTGCTTGTACGCGACTTCTTGGCCAAAAACAACAGACCAATGATACCGCAGCCACCGTATTCCCCAGATCTGGCCCCCTGTGACTTTTTCTTGTTCCCGAAACTGAAGAGGCCCATGAAAGGACGACACTACGCCAGGATTGACGAGATAAAGACGGCATCGAAGGAGGAGCTGAACAAGATACAAAAAAATGATTTTTTGAAGTGCTTCGAAGATTTGTAAAAACGTTGGCACAAGTGTATAATATCCCAGAGGGATTACTTTGAAGGGGACAAAATAGATATTTACGAATAAATAAATAATTTTTGAAAATACACAAAATTCGCGATACTTTTTGAACACACCTCATATATTAAAAAATTTTCTGTCTACCATAACACAAGTATTAAGTTACTTACTTTGGGGACGGACAATTGTGTGTGTAAGTGTCCCATATATTTATTTATTTTTTTAATCTTTGAAAAAATACTAAAATTTAGCATTAATTGAATGGGTTGATAAATGGTTTGATAAAAAAAATGGGTTGACAAAATGATATTTTCAATAAACACATACTGCTTGTTGGAAATTTTGGTTCATCAGGCAATTTGCTATACTTCTGCATCATTTTCTCATAAAGGGCAGCAGCCTCTTGGGACTCATAACCATAATCGTCTTGGTCTGGCTGATCTGGACCCTCCCGAGTAACAGCAGTATGCTCTGTGTCGATGGCATCAGCTAACACTGATTTATTCGCAGATTTAATGACTTTAAGCGTCTTCTGGATCTTTCTTAAAGCCTGAAAAATTATGCTCATTATCACTAAATAGTATAAAACAAAGTCACATTCTTTGTTTGTCCATATATCTCTATGTATGCTTATTTCTTTAAAACTACGCAACAGTTTTTGATGCGGTTTTTTTTAATAGATAGAGTGATTCAAGAGGAAGGTTTTATATGGAGTATGGAGTACAGAAATACTGTAGTTTTTGAGGTTTCTAACAAATATCGTAAATAATTACATTTTTTTCCACTTTCATTGCAAACGCAGGCTAAACCCTACGAGATTTATCAAAATGATGTACTAAGTATTTGTACACCTTGAAAAGGTCTACAGAAAAGTCCGAAATGGTATATGTCTATCTCTTATGGATAACCCACAATAGCATTTTTTGTCATTTACTTTTTACGAAAAATAATGCCATATTTTTGAAGCAATTTTTATACAATAGAGCATTAATCCTTATCCAATTAAGTACCTTAAATAAATTGTTGATTTAATATAGATCAATATGACCGTTTACAGCATTTAATTTAAGTGAACATTTTCGAAGATATTACAGATTTAAAATGCAGGGGCAAAGCGGTTGCGGCGGCGCACTGCGTGCGAATAGATAGCGCAGGCAATATATTTTATACTCGTGCGAAACTGGGGCCGCCAGTTGTATAAAATTTGTATCATAAATTAAAAAAAATAAGTTAAGTAGTACTATGAGATAATTTCGAACTTATTTTTCGACTCATAATTTAGAAGATGTCTTGAAACATCTGCAAGAACTTCACAGCTGTACAGCTGTGAAGTTCTTGCAGTAAAGAATGACAATATAACTATTTATGCAGCTGGTTCTGTAGAACATCTCACAGCAGTAATGACTAAAACAATAACTGTTTGCAAAAGCCTCTCTAATCCATTATAGAGGTCTTGTAAAAGTTTAAACAGACTACTGTTCCAATAAAGGTTGTTGGATTACTTGTTTTACCCACAATTTTCAGAAGGGTACAGGTTTTCTGACAAAATTCAGATACTAAATATTAATTATACATGTAAGCTATGTCCAGTGTTTGAACCATAACTCCCTGATGGAGATATACTTACTTTTTTTTAAAAGAATTATTGCTTTGAAAGAGTTTTATATACTTAATTTTATATTTAAAAGTAAAACATTAATGTAAGAACATCATTAAATTATCGTTCAGAAACATTAAAGTTTCTTCACTTCAATCTTGAAAAAAATATAAATCATCATTTCTTACTTTTGGATCTCGCAAAGCAAGAAGTTCTTCTTTTTTACGTTGTGCTTCAATCTTTTTCTGACGTTCCTCTTCTTCTTTCTTGGCTAAAAACTTTTGAATATTAGCTGATAGTCTATCTCTTGACTTTTGTTCTTTCTTAGGCGGATCAAAACGGGCTTTGTAATATGTACTCCCCTATAAAAAAGTAGTTTAATTAATTTAATACCCTCTAAACATTTTATCTACAAATAAAAAATTAGTAGTATATTGTTAAACATTTTAACTACTTAAAAATAAAAAAAAACACCAGTTCTGCAAAACAACTTTTGAACCACCTTTAAAGGGCAATCTAAAAAATAAGATTTATTTATAAATTGTAAAAAATAAAATCGTGAACATTATTATTTAGTATAATTTGCTTTAGGTACCTAACACGTTCTTAATGGATAAACTTTCGTCTGATAAGTGGCAAAAGTAGAATCAAAACTTACAACAGATGACTTTTGTTGTTGGTTTCTTTGAGCGGCCAACAGCGTTTCGCGGAACTCCATTATCGCAATGTTAAATAAATCACAGCTACAAAAGCTTAATCAATTCAACAACATAATAAACTTTTTGAGAATTAATTACGATGTTTAGCTAAATACGTGTCAGAATTAAACACACAATCCAACCATTTTCTCGAAAGGTACTGAACAGAGAGTAAGGACTTGTAATCGTAGCCGTGTTGTACAAAGACAAACAAAGTTAAATAACAAACATAATATTTATATTTAGTAAAATATTCGTTACTAACATTATACCTATTATCTAATCAAAAAATTAATAATACCAGATTGAGTAAAACAAATGATTATTGGTTGTAACACATTATCTCTTTAATAATTCTTTAATAGGAGAAATATATATTTATGTAATGATATATGTATACCCAGATTCTCTGTATCCTATTTAAAAATTATCATTTTAAGGATGCTTATGTCGTGAAGCATTCGTTAGTCGTAAGTCATCAATCCTTATAATATGAAAGATATATAAATATTTTGCGCAATTCGGAGTGGCTCTGTTTTCAACACTGTGGGTCGCGTGTTCGATTCTCGCCGAAGGGCAACACTTACTATAAACAACTTGTTTATTTTCAAATCTAAGTGTAAATTTGTATTTATCTATGTATTTAAAAATTATAAATGAATATATTTATCTGTTCTCGGTCGTCAACTACACGAGTATTAAGTAATTTACTTTAGGGATGGACAGCTGTGTATGGAAATGTCCCATATTTCACTTTACTTTTATTGTAGCATTGACAGTAAGTGCATTTAATAGAAATTTTGAACATAGAATTAGTTATTGTATGTTAACCATAACAGACTGAGACATGCTGTCGCGGACTTTTGTAGTATTTTTGTGTCTACAATTCTTTAGTACATTACTTTAGTGTATCTCTGTTAGTTTATGCGGCGCACGCGATTGAAGCTTCAAGCAAGCAAGTTCTTTTTACTGCTTGACTTGTTCAACATAATTTATATAAAACCGTAATGCGCTATTAATTAATTAACTTAACCATTTTGGAAGAATTGCATTGACTTTAAGTAATACTTACCTGTACAAAAATACTACACATGTTTTTAAAAAAAAATGATCAAACAAAGTCCCTTTGTTTTGATGTTTTGATAAGTATAGATATAGACTAGTAGTTCCAGGCCGCTTCACTGGGCTTAATTTAAATATATCAGTAGGTAGTAAAAACTTTCATTGACAGTTACAAAAATCCTCCGCCAAACTTTACATATCATTTGCCATTTGGTCATTCTAAAGATTGTCTGAAAATTTCACTAAAATCGGTCCAGCCGTTTCGGAGTCTATCCAGAACATACAAAGTACAAACAAACGTAGTGGCGACCATAGATTACTAAGTAGTGAGGCGACACTGGCATTTTGTCAGAATTTTGTTCATCTGTTAATTAGTCTGTGATTTAGTTTGACATTGACTAGTTTATTTTGTCTCTTTCTTTTTCATTCTTGTCGAGAATTGGAAATATGGTTCGTGTTTCAATGTCGTTATTTATCTTATATTATTTTATTAATCGATGAATTAAACATAGTGATTTGTGTTGATTTTTAATTACGTAGTTCTGAGTATACTGCCGGCATAAATATTTTTAGAAAAATAAATAAATGGAGCAAATAATTGTTAACCTATCTGTTTGCTTCAGGCTACCTCCAAGAAGAAGACCAGAAAGTTGAGAGGACATGTAAGCCATGGACATGGACGCATCGGTGAGAATGTTTTTACATTATTTTAATTGATCCAGTTATTGTGTAAAATTTGTTTACACTTTTAAAATTTCGGCCTAGTGTGTGAAATTTGACTGTCTTTAGTAATAAAAAAAAATTCTCTTTTAGGTAAGCACCGTAAGCACCCTGGTGGACGAGGTAACGCTGGTGGTGAGCACCATCACAGAATAAACATGGATAAATACCACCCTGGATACTTTGGAAAGGTACCTAGACAATCCTATTAGTTTTGTCAGGCAATCAAAATGAAACTAAAATGTTTCATATCTTGTAATATATGAATTATAGGTATCTATACTAATATTTTAAAAATTTGTATGTGTATTTGTAATGTTTTCACACAAAAACTAGTGGACCAATTAGAAAATTCTTTCACCATTGGAAAGCTGCATCTTTACTGAGCAACATAGGCTATATTACATTTTCAAAAAAAATTAGGGATTCATTATAAAAAAAGTAATAAGGTGTAAAAGAATAAAAATTATGTATCTGAAACTGCAGATTATTACTAGTATGATATAAAAGTAAATGTGATAGTATTGCAATAAAGTCATTCAGATTGATATAACCAATATAAATAGATGTATATTTTTATGTGGAAGTTGATTCAGAAAACTAACACTTTAAATTGATTTATAAAAATTTCATGAACTTTAATGACACTGCTTAAAATATGAAGAAAATTGTACCAACAATTTGGATAGAAAGTTCTTGTGATTGGTAGTAACCAATATTCAACATCTATTGTATAAGTATATTATATTAAAATGTCTAAATACTGCCCCAGACCCAAACTTTATATATGTAACAAAAATCTCATTAATCCATTACTCAAATTTCAAAATTGTAGTCAAAATACAGGCACAATTTTAGGATGAATGAATTCCTAAGTTTTTTATACTTTACTCTCAGAAATAATTATTTTGCTAAATAAATATTAAAATAATTGTTGACTATTTTGCATGTATTAAAATTCTAAGTAATCTAACTAAGAAACCTGTAAAATAATGTACAGTATATCTTTGAACAAATTTTAAACGAAGAAACAAATTTTTAATTACAGTTGGGTATGAGAAACTACCATTTAAGAAGAAACAAAGACTTTTGTCCTGTTTTAAACTTGGATAAACTCTGGACCTTAGTTTCCGAACAATCCAGACTGAAGTATGCTACAGCCACAGATGGGAAAGTTCCTGTCATCAACATTGTTAAAGCAGTGAGTATGACGATGTTTGTGTATATATAAAAGTATTGAAGAGGTCATAAAATATTAATAAAAAAAATGTTACTTTTTTCTAGTTATAACTCATCCAATCGAAAAAATATTGCGCCATCCAAAAAATAAAGTTACATGATACTGAGCTGAAAATAAATAAATGAATTTAAAAAAAATTATCTGTTATGTTAATGTTTATTATTAAATTATTTATTATTATTTATATTACTATATTTACTATATATTAAACATATGGAGACAAATTATTGTGTAATTAAGAATTCATTTCTATTAACTTTTGGAATTCATAAATTTTTAAATTAATACTGAGACTAGTTGCCACAAAAATAGTAGGTAAAAATAAGGTTAATAATTTTGAAATACAACTACTTTAAAAAATAGTGGTCAACTAAGATCAAGGATTTAATATAATATTAGTTATTAAAAAAAATGACCAATTGGGACTTTGCACATGTTTTATCTGCATTTCATGTGTAGTAAATTGGTGTTTTGACTGTATTTGTATTGTTTTTTTTTCAGGGTTACTACAAATTGCTGGGCAAAGGAAAGTTACCCAAACAGCCTGTCATAGTGAAAGCTAAGTTTTTCTCAAAGACAGCTGAGAAAAAGATCAAAGCTGTTGGAGGGGCATGTGTATTGTCAGCATAGTCTAAGTTTAATAAAATTGTATAAAAACTAATAATCTTTTTGATTTTCCTTAATAGGAAATTTTACAAATAAGTAAAATAACATCATATTAAAATGCATTGAAAAATTATATTATATAGATTATATTACCCATTAAACATTTTTATACTCTTACCAGTAATAGGAGTAATCAAATAATAGATTATTTTTGTAGCAAATATAATATTACATCTAAAATATTAAACAATCCTTAATATTTAAAATAATAATACATTATATGAAATTAATATAAATAAAAACTTCCTAGCTTATTTCAATAAAATAACTGTTTTCTTAATAATAATGACTAAAATCATAATTTGAATATGAGTAAAAAAGAAAATGCTAACTAAATGGCATACATAAAGTACTTGCATAATAAGATTTTTAGATTCACATATTGTCAGTCCATAAATATTAGCAATCACTGGTGTAACTAATAATACTTTTCTTATTAATAGGTAAACTCAGAGCACAATTGTCATTTGTAAGCTACTTAAAGCTTGCAAATAACCATAGGTACACTAAGAAAATATAATGATTATATGTTCACCTAACCTTATGTCTAATGTGATTTAGGAATTAATTTTTATTAGCAGATCAGTCAACAAACATTCATTCTAAGAGATGCTTATTACGTATATATTGTCACAGTATGAGTAGGTCTAATGGGTTGATGTGGGGGTCTAATAGGCGCAAGTTCTGTCCTTATTTGTGGTTGTTCATTAGGCACCTGTGTCTGAACAGTTTCCTGTGGCCGAGCCTGCTTGGCCTTTTTTCTAGCAGCATCACTTTCAGCATAGTACATCCCTAATCTTGTTTTGATAGCAGCTAATGCAGCACCATTGATCTCATCATGAAAAATATTGGTATACCTCCACTGTTTGACTAATGGGCCCTTTTTTCTTTCTTTTTTTATTTTTTTTACAGCTTTTTCACATGTATCCTCTATTTCAGGGCTTTGATTATAAGGTGCATTGGCGATAGCTAGGGTATTGTTATCTGTATGGTGGGGCTCTTGTTTGGTTTGTAATAATATAAAAGCTGTGGGTTGTGTAGTTCTTGTGACTGTTGATTGGAGTAATATACCCATACCTTGGGCACCATTCTGAGTTGGATAGAAATTTGCAGTGTTTGTTGTAGTAGCTAGTGCAGTTTGGTACTGATTTTCAAAGTAGTTCTCTGCAATGTTGACCAAGTGTCCACTTCCTGGATAAGCTATTGGAGCAAAGGATTCCTGGGGAGCTGGATGTAGTGTTGGTGGAGTCGGTTCTGTTTGCAAAGCAATATCTGTGCTTCGCTTCGATTTAGGCATTGTTGCTGTTATGTTATCAGGATCATAAGTCTTTATATAATCTTTCCACATTTTGGATATATTTATTTCTAGTCCTGCAATTTTATCTAATCTAATAAAATCTTTTAATCTATGTGTGTGCACAATAGAGTAAATGTGGTTTTTAATTTGGTCTATTACACCTGTGGGAAGACGTACCTCTCCAGATCTTCTGTGACTATTTTTACCTCTATTATCACTTGGAAACATCACTCCATCATCCATTTTTTTACATAGTACTCTAACTTTTCTCTCGGTTATGGCGTGAATGTTTTTAAAGGCAGTTTGACATACTTGAGTTTCTCGTCCTTTAACTCTTACGAAATACTCAAAAGTGCAAGTGCGACGGCTGCTAGATTTTACCCTTTTTCTTTTTACATCTACTTGTCTCATCAGACCAAAGAGATAGGCGTTCTGCTCGTCGTGAGTTTTCATAGAATAAAACCCTTGAAATGTCCGTAAACGAATTTCTTCAGGAACTTTTTGAAAACATTTTCGGCGGCAATTGCAATCCGGTCCCGGTTGCTTTGGCGGTACAATTTTTCCATTCGCATTTATGTATTCTAGACCCGCTATTCTTAATCGTTTTTGTTTTTGCTTGTGCCATTCTATAAAAATAAAATTTTAAACTGTATTAAATATCTATATACATTACCAAAAATAATTACTTAGTTTTTTATCAGACAATATATTAATTTTAGCGAAGAATAAACGTGTACAGTGTAATATTCTTCAACACTAAACGATAAAACTCTTAGCAATTTTTTCAGATCGTCGAACAATGTTCAAAACAATCGGTAAACTGTTTGTAATTCAACTTACGTATCAAAAAGTAGTAAGAGTCAAAAATATATCATTCATTTATGCATTTAACACTCGAAATACAAGTGTAGAAATTGGTATATACTGAATGATTATGTCCACGATTTTTGAGTGTAAAACCTCAAAGTTACCTTCTGGGTTTCGTGTGCGTCTTTTCACAACTTTACCATTTTTTGTTAACTTTACTTTTCGGTCCTCACTTGAGACATCCGCCATTTTAATATCAAAGAATCTTGTTGTTTTTTACTAAGTGAATGGCTTATACTGTCAAAGTTGTGTTACATACAGCCAAATATTAAAAGTAAAATTTGATTAGATTATAAAATAAAGGATAAGTATTGCATTAATTTGATAAAATACGTTAATTAATTTACGGTTATATTCTTTTTCTACATTATTCAATAAAATTATTAGTATTTTTTCATCGTCTGTGAAGTGTGACTCACACACCGGCACCATTATTGTATTTTGGTCTTTGGTCAAAAATTTGGACATAATTCTATGAATCAAATTAATAATTATCTCTTTCTCACAGAATCTCTTTCTGTAAGCTAGAGAGAAATGTACATAAGTTGTTTTGTACCTATTCATCCAGCACCAAAGAATATAAGTCGACAATATACCTATTACCTACATATATCGAATATTAATAATTATTGCTTTTTTCTATGTGAAAACTTGTATCATAATTCATAGAAAAGAATCACAATTCACATAGAATAGGATCATAGAAAAGACATTTGGACCACAATATTCTTTGAACTTAAGAAGTAGTTTGTGATACAATAATTCTTTAGATTGACATTTATTGTCAATGATTTGATTTTATTACGATTGATACTTTACCAGACAAATAAAACACTGCTAGCTGGCAGCTGCTTTGTGTTTGTGTCAACTTGTCAAGAATTTACGAGTGTCGACTAGGCGTAGTCTTTAGTGAGTTTAATTATTCAATGATATTATCATAACTTGGTATTCTTTTGAAACATTATATTCTCCGCAAAAATTTTCGGAGAATTTGTTGTTTTGTTGTTGTGTAATCTTTACATTAGAGTTTCATCATATTCAATTTTAATGAGTCAGTTGTTAATAATTAATCCTACGGAGAGACGTCGACTTTAATACAATACAATATTAAATTTTTCTTTAGGTTAAAGAAAAACATGGCCTTTCAATCGCCGATGCCAAGTAGAGAATTTCTTTGGGACATTTTTAGAAGGTAATTTGCATTTATTTATTTATCAAGTCAACCTCTGTAACCTGTAAGCCATCAAATAAGATTATAGTTCACTTAAGATAAAATTAAGTTTGAAATAATATACATATAGCAAAGTAACCAAAATAAATTAAAGAAAAGCATGAAAAGAAAATGTGTATTTTCCATTTATCACCATGTCTTCTTTCTGTTTTAATTATAAAGAAAACAAACATTTTTATTTGTTTTACAGAGTGGATAAAGATAGAAGTGGTTATATATCTGCTGATGAACTTCAACAAGCTCTATCTAATGGAACATGGAATCCATTTAATCCAGAAACTGTTAGACTCATGATTGGTAAGTCATATTGTGAACATATATAATGATCAATGATGTCTGTGTTGTACATCATTATTGTACATTATTATAAATCATTTGCCTATTGGTATTTGGCTGAGTGCCCTATGTACTCGCTGGTAAGATGGGAGATAATAGGTAAGGATGAAATTGAAGTTGAGGATCTGACAAATATCTCCTTCAGGGGTATTATCAGGTTCTTACAAGCTATGGGTAGATTAGAGCAAATGACACTGTTGGGACAGCAGTGAAACCCTTGTCCCAACATGGGGAAATGGGTGGAATAGTCCAGAATAGGAGCTGACCACCCGCCCTGCACCAACAGGCGTCCCTGAAATCAGATAGATAGACTATTGGTATGTTTTATGAAAGTATTTTTAATCTACTCCATTGCAGAAGCGTAATGCTAATTGTAAAATATGTAGTGCTGGAACTGCAGACACTTGATGTTGCTGTTGTATGGGTATACAAATTGGCATTACACTTTCACAATCAAGGAGGTTGAAAAAAACTAGCACTAAGTACACAGTAAGACATAATACTGTTTTGACTAAATTAAGGACCACCAGCTGTTAAGTGTTGTAACATTTTTCACAAGTGATGATTGTTCTAAAATTTAATAAAGTATATTAAACTACAGAATTAAAATGTTTGTCTTTTTATATAAAATATCTGGGTGACCGAGCTTCGCTCGGTAATTTAAAAAAAAAAAAAACTTAAAAAAAAAGAAAAAAACAATTATTTAGTTGGGATCGATCCTTGGCACTCACATTTCTCGAGGCTGCCCGCTAACCGAATAAGCTACGTCGACTTGACAGTTAAAGGCGAAAATTCAATTCAATATAAATGTTAGTGTTTTTTAATGCCCAAAAATAGGGATAAAACAATATTTTTTTTACATAAAACCTAGCTAAATCAATTTTTCTCTCCCAAAACCTCTTACATGCTGAATTTCAGGAAAATCATTGAAGCCGTTTCCGAGATTTGGAAAATATATATATATACAAGATTAACTCATTTAAATATTAAGATTGTATTCAATTAATTTGTAGTGAGACTAATGAATAAGTATTCAGAATTATAATTTGACTACAGTTTTGTATATTTTCCATTAAGCAGATTATTTATGTTTAAATGATATTTGTTATTATCATTAGTTGTTATCACTAGATGTGATAAATAATTATTAATATAGTTTATGTGATTCAGACTAGGAAAGAGAAGGTGAGGTCATAGGTGTCTTTATGTCTTGTCGTTGTGTACCTTTGTGTTTAAAATTACCAATACATATTAAAATTCTAGAACTGAAGGTACAGCTTATAAAGAAAATGTTATTTAAAAATAATATTATTTAGTTTTGTAAATGCTTACTGTTAGCATTCAGTTTTGATGTAAATTATCTACAGTAATGTTTAAGCTACTTGTAACTTAAAGTGAAAGTAAAAGTGGGTACTACAGTGGGTAGTGACCCTGCATTCAGCTCCGGGGGTCGCAGGTTCGATTCCTGCTGTGGGCCAACATTTTCTATAAATGAATTTGTTGGTTTTTGAGGCTTGGTGTTTATTTGTATCTAAGTATGTATTTAAAACTATATATGTTTATATTTACCAATTGTCTCTCACCCATAGCACAAAAATAATTTTAAAAATTATCATTTTCAGGTATGTTTGATAAGCAAAACAGAGGCGTTATAAATTTTGAAGACTTTGGTGCACTTTGGAAATATGTTAGCGACTGGCAAAATTGTTTCCGTTCCTTTGATCGTGATAATTCTGGAAACATAGACAAAGTTGAATTGAAGAACGCCCTTACGGCCTTTGGATACAGATTGTCAGATGATGTTGTCAATATAATGTTACAGAAATTTGATAGATATGGTCGTGGAACAATTCTGTTTGATGATTTCATTCAATGTTGCGTTACTCTTTATGTAAGTATTTATCAAGCTTTATTTTAAGACACAATGTACTAAAAACTAGATTTTTTACAAAGGCGATTCTGTCTGTTTCTAAGATATTATAAAGAAGTCAGAATTTAAATTGAGAGAAATAAATATAAATTTGGACAATCTGTTATAGAAATATTAAAAAAATTACAAATAATTTGACTTTCTAATTATGAATTCCATACATTGCATACGTGGTGTAAAACAAGAAACACTGAGCATATACTTAAAAATTTTCTATGGAAGCTAGTGGTCAATTAATATTTGCAAATCACTTTACCCTTTTCAGTGAAGGAAAACAGATTGAGGAAACTCTCATCTTTCATATTTAAATGAGTTAATCTTGTATGTATATATGTATATTTTAGAAATCTCGGAAATGGCTCCAACGATTTTCCTGAAATTCATCATGTAGGGGGTTTTGAGGAAGAAAAATCGATCTAGCTAGGTTTTATGTAAAAAAAACTCGTTTTAGCCCTGTTTTTGGGCATTAAAAAATACTAAAATTTATATTGATATGAATTTTTGCCATTAACTGTCAAGTCAGCGTATAAGCATCGTTCCCCGAATAAGCATTCGGGGAACGGGCAGTATCAAAATATGTAAATACCTAGGATCGATCCCCAACTTAATTTTTTTTTCTTAGTTATTTTTTTATTTTGTAAAAAGTACCGAGCAAGGCTCACCGGTCACCCAGATACCTGATTTATGTATAACTTGCCAATATCTATCTTTGCCATTTTTGGTAAATGCTTAGTAGATCTACCTTTTGTATTATATGTCATTTACTTAGATAATTGTTTTCAGTCATTAATGACGTCTTTCCGTCAGTTTGACACCGACCAAGACGGTGTAATAACGATACACTTCGAGCAATTCCTCCAAATAGTGTTTGGATTGAAGGTATAAATACTAATGGAACTATCGAAGATATCATCTATCGAGTTCAGCATAATATGATTGTTTCATTTTACAAGATTTCTATTTTTGGTACTGTTGACAGTGTGTGAGGTTACAAATATTTATTTTAATGATACTTAACCATATCAATAACTTATTTATAGAATTAGGCGTTACTTTGTCCATATTTAAAAAGGAATGAGAATATTACTTTGCTATAATCCGCGTTAAAGAAAATATATGTAATGCTAAATGTAGAGTGTACTATTCGTTCTCATACCTGACACATGCAGAATTTGTAAGAACTTTGCAAAAGTCTTTGCGATATTGTCGTGGAGTCTATCTCGTGACGATGCTTCGGTTACGGGCGAAACAATTGTTGGTATTGTGGCGGTGAATGTGTGCAGTGCTTGTGTATTGTTGTGTCATCAGTGTCGGATAGTGCAAGTTCTTACAAATTCTGCATGTATCAGGTATGAGAACGAATAGTACACTCTACATTTAGCATTACATATATTTTCTTTTATCGTGGATTATAGCAAAATAATATTCTTATTACTTTTGCATATTAATAACATATTTGGTTATTGGAAAAACTAAAATATAAAAAAATTCTTTTCAACATATTTCTTTACAATTACTGTACCAAGAATAGAAGTTTTACTAACTGCTATAAGTATGATTGATAAACGATTACAGTAAATATATTCCAAGGTAAGTTTTTAAAATTCAAACATAGTTCTGAGTCATGGTTACTATAGTTAAAGCGTTTTTGCAACCATTTTTTCCTCATTAAATACATCTTAGTAAGTAATATAAAAAAGTATTTTTGTGTAAATCGGACCTATATTGAGTATAGACTTTATTGTATTTACTTGAATTGGGTAGCAATGTGAAAAAATAATCGATTTTTAATAATCGATTATTTTTTCATCAAAATCGGTTATTTCAGGTACCTCTTTTCCTTTTTTACTCTTTTTCTTGTTTTTTAAGGTTAGATATGCATTGTTGGATGAAAACAATTTAGTCAAACTACTCATTTTAATCCAATTTCACAAACAGCGCATCTGATATTATTTCTTGGTAGGTGTCCACATTAATTAGCCTGTATTGTAATTAATTATTATTATTAAAAAGACAACTTTTGAAATGGTCAGAAAAAATAGATTATTTCGTAACAAAATAATCGATTTTTTAAAAATCGATTATTTATTTAATTCATTTTATTACTACAAGTCACATCTCTAGAATTGGGTAATGTTGGTACTGTGTTTGAAAGTTTGATACGTTGATTAAAAGAAATAAGTTTTTTAATTGAATACAGATACTTAATGAAAAAAGACATCTCTTGTTTGAATAATGATAAAATTAGTTTTCTTATTACTTTGTATATAAATATAATATTATGAATGTTACTATTAGGTTCATGTTAGCTGATAGATCTTTATTGAGATCTGTTATATGTATATAATGAAACTAATATATTGTCACTATGGGGCTCGCATTGCTTATTATATTTAATACCTCATATAAGTATAATCATAAACTATAATTTCATAATTATAATTCATATGATAGGATAATCATAAATGTAACTTGTATGTATATTTATAACATTTCTCAATTTAATTTTTACATATTATTCATAAATATGTGATTTCTTTAAGAAGCGAAACAGTTGAAATGTATCATACAAGATTACAACATCAATTAAATTAATTTATTAAAATAGCAACAATGGTTAAATTATATTAAAAACGATTTTTTATTCAAGTTTTACAAACTGTTTGAATCATCAACTTTGAATGAAGCTACATTGGTTTGGAAAGATACCCTTGCCGAGAAAAATGCAAGAAACTTGGTGGTCACTCAGTTCAAAAATAATATAGAATTATATAATAATACTATAGTTTCTAAAATGTCTCATCAATACAGTGACATTTTGTGATTTTGATGGGTGTTTCAACTTATAAAATACAACATTCATATACTCTTCTTATATTCTTTTAAGTTAGAACATCTTGATATATTGGTTGAGGCCATTAACTATTATTTTATGCTATTTAGATTACAGATCAACAACAGATCTAATAATTGCATAATTAATATCATCATCTTCCTGCCCTTATCCCACTCTAAGTGGGGTCGGCACAGCATGTTATAAACATGCTGTAACATGATTTGGCTGCGTTTTTACGACCGGCCGCCTGCCTGACGTCAACTTACCTCTGTCGTATTTCACGACACCTCGGTAAGAAAGAGGGTGGTCTATTCTACTAAACCGGATACCACACGGTGGGTCATCTTACCTTAGTCGCCTTTTACGACACCTCGGTAAGAAATGAGGTTGGTCTATTCTACTCAGCCGGATACCACACGGCGGGTCGACTTACCTTAGTCGCCTTTTACGACACCTCGGTAAGAAAAGAGGGTGGTACTATTCTGCTCAGCCGGATACCACACGGCTAAATTGCATAATTAATATATTCTATATAAATGTTATTTCAAATGTAGTTTGAATATTTAGTGAGTTATTTTATTTTATTCTTCAGTTTTTGATGGGCCCATTAGCACAGTTAGCAGTGACTCTGCCTTCAGCTCCATGGATTGTGGGTTTGATTCCCTCTAAAGATCAACATTTTCTAAAAAGAATTTGTTAGTTCTTCGAGTCTTTAAATTATGTACATACCAGTTGTTTGCCACCACACAAGTATTACTTTGGGGGCAGACAGCTGTGTGTGCAATAGTCCCATATATTTATTTTTAAATTTATTAATTATTGTTGAGTAGAATATCAAACTCAAATTCATATCAAATTTTTCAGTTCACAAATTTTAAAATTTGTGTTTTGTTTAACCATGTATAACATGTTTTTCATAGATTTTGTTCAAACTTAGATATTTATTATATGAACCTTTGAACATTCTATAGTAAATGTTCATCCTATATGAAACGTATATTAGTTAAAAATGCACAAATAATTAGGTATTGCATATATTTTGTCATAAAAAAATCTTGAGATGAATGTAATTTATAAAAGAAATATTTTTTGGCGTTAATAAGTTAATGATTTCAAAGAATCTAAGTAATTCATTGACACGTTAACACCATGGGTCATATAGTATAGTTTCATTCGAATTACTTGATAACATCATTTATTGTTTAACATTAATCTCTCAATCAATACGTCCAAATACATACATATTACCAAATGCTTTAAAGCCATAATAAATTAAACTGTCACTAACTATTATTTAATCTAACCGCGAATTTCTTTTCCGTCCAGTGTTGGCCGTAAACATCGGTCGTCAAGCATCGTAAAGGTTTGAACTCTCGAGACCGCAGTTAGCAGCATTGGGTTCAAGTTTTATTCCGTTCTACTATAGTTTAATCATGTTAGCGCACTCTTTCAACAATAACAAGATATAATAGGAATACCACAATTCCCGCTCCACACTACATACACTTCTCTTGAATAACGAACAAAGAATGAATGTCACTGAAACGTTTTATCAAAAGGCAGACTCCACCGGAAACAAAAACGGCACAGTGTTCCCACCATTTCAATCAAAAATGGCGCGATACTCTTGTTCCATGACTGTGTTGCTATAAAATACAAAGCGGAAATCGTTGGCGACAACAATCAGTTATTTGAAACGGTTTTGAGGTTTTCTGTCGCTCTGTTGTTTCTACGAACAACTCCGTATGATTTCAAAGGATAGTAGTAAAGCTGACAATTTACACAATATATTACATAAAATTAGCTTTATCCATAATGCATAATTTTTATTTTGTCACCACAACTTATAGATTATGAATCAGCGACATAAATAAACTTGGTGAGCTAAAACTTGACCCAATGCTGGTATAATTAATTTCTATTAGATACAAATAGTTTACTATTATTTTATATTGCATTTATTATTATTCTTTCTTATACTGTAATATACCTACGTCGATATTGTAAAATTGAAAGAAGGGGGCTAATTTTCTATTGTTATTTTAAATCAAGGACATTTTTATGTGCTCAATGTTCTTTAGGATTGTCAAATATATGCTCAGGTTTATGACATTGTAAAAAAAATTATACTATAAAGAAATATTTTAATATGATATATCAAGTTTGTCACAAAGAAATATATAAAATTATTCAAATGTAAATGACGATACATCAACATAATAATGGATTATATAAAAAACAAATTCAATATAATTTCATAATTACTTTTGTATTGTGGATCTCCGCAAAGTAAACGCCTATTCTGTAAATTATTTTAAGGTATTGCTAAATTAGCCCCCTTTTAAAATTATTCGTTTCCTAGATTATTAAAAAAAATTTATTTGCATGTTGTCTGTTATGTACTATTAAGATTTCGTCTATTTAAGTATATTATATGCTATATTAATTTTATTAAGTATATTATACGCTCATATTCGTAAAAAGTTATAAATATTGGAAATCAAAAACCAACCTAATTATTTAACATCAAAAAGAACTAACTTCTCAACAAATATTTTTACCTTTTTTAGTATGTATATTATTTAGTAGTCCTACATATTTCAATATATTTCTCGATTTGATACGCTTTTTAAAGCACTTTTAAATCATCGAGGATCAATATTAATAAAGCAGCCATTGGTTCGGAATGTTGCTCTTACAGAGATGAACCAGCAAGAAACTCGGCGGTCAATCTTTCAATCATATTACATTTTTAATAACAGAACGTATTTAAACTTTTTACGTATACAGTGAATAGCTTTATATCTCTCACGCATGGTGAAGGTTTTGCCAAATGTAATTTGTGGAACCTTTTTTTATACCTAATTAAGCAAATATACTAACATAAGAGTTTATACATTCGCAAATATATTAAAAATATAGTTTTTACTGTAGTTAGTTACTGTAGTAAGTAAAAAAGAGGACGCAAATTTACTTATGCTCCAATATACATATACTACTTAATACAACCGACATTTGAGCATTTTGGTTCACTAGTCTGAAAATTTTTCACGCAATTTGTTGCCAACGATCACTAGCAGTTTACCGTCACAAAATATCGTCAGGCTTATCCTATATTGATAAGTAAGGTATATCAAACAAAACTTAAAAAATATTGTTTTCAATGACAATTTAAGTGTTTATTTATAGCGACGAAATTGCTGACAGTTTACGGTATTTAATTTCATCATTAGGTACTTTTGCCAAAGCATATGTGTAAATTGTCTTCCAGTACGAACTGGATTCAGATATAGCCTTCGATTTTCCCATAATTATAAAGTAATTCGCCGTTCTTGACAGTAACGTTATAATAATCAAAGAAAATTGAGGAGTTTATAAAGCTAAATCACAATTTAATTACCGGCGAACGCGGATGATAAATTGTCAGATCTCATTTATGTTAGCAGTCAGAGGAAACTGAATTATTTGAAAGTACATGTAATAATTTGTAGAAATCAGATAAAAATAAATATTCCAATTGAATGGAATAAGGACAATGATACTTTTTTTTTAATATCACATTAGATACACATTTTACAAAGCAGTTGCTCAAAAAGTGAGCTCAAATTAAATTTAGACCGTTTTGGACATATTTCTGAATTAAAATCTACTATATTTATATTGCTCATTGACAAAAATATAAAATTATTATATACATGCACTATATGCCAAATGCTTGAAATTATTGTCGTGTATAAAATTTATGTGAAGAATTTGATGTACGTATGTGATTTAATGTCTCAATGTTTTCTACTTATTGTCTTTAAATAAATGTTCAAAGAGCAAACAAAACTTTTTTTTTTCAAGTCACTCTTCAAGCAACAAATCGTTAATAGAAATTGACCCACGGCTGTAATCGAATCCGCGACCTGTAGAGCGTTTTTACATTACATATGGCTGGCCCGGGGCACAGTGGGTACTGACCCTACCTTCAGCCCCGCGGGTAGCGGGTTCGATTCCGGCCGAAGGCCAACATTTTCTATAAATGAATTTGTTGGTCTTCGAGTCTGGGTGTATATTTGTGTAACAGGAGTAATAATTGGGATAAGATGGGTGAGGTGTGGAGAGGTGAGGTGAGGTGCGGACAGGCGCTATTACATTTAAAAAAAATGTATAATAGCTCGGAGGTTTGATGTTGTCAAAAAAAGAGTAAGAAATTAAATTGATTTTGACTTATGAAAATGCTCCTTATTTCTATAGTAAAAAAATAATGAAAATATCGTATTTAAGTATGTATTTAAAAATTATATAAGTATATATTCACCAGTTGTCTGTCACCCATAACACAAGTATTAAGTTACTTTGGGAACGGACAACCGTGTGTGTAAGTGTCCAACAAAATTGACGGTATTTCTCCATTAAATTCTTACATTACAGGATACATAAGAAAACTGCAATATATTGTTTGTAGATATATAATTTGCAACTATTAAAGTTATAAATAAAATGTTTTAACCTCGTTTATATTTGATTTTCCACGCTCCGATCGTGTATCTCAGCCAAATGAGGCCCAAATCACAGCCCATTTGGATCCAGGAAATGACCGGCGTCACTTTGGAACCCTCGATTTCGGTCCATCTTATTGGAATTTCAGCAATCGGAATGTTTAGTTTTTGTGCTATGTACAACAGTTCTACATCAAACGCCCTGTAAAAAAAATATTTAATTATTAAATTTTTTATGCTTTCTACATAGTTTTAATAATTTTTCATTATATTTGTCGGCTGAGCAAAATAGATCGCCCTCATTTCTTACCGAGGTGTCGTAAAAGGCGACTAAGATAAGTTGACCCACCATGTGGTATCCGGTCGTAAAAACGCAGCCAAATCATATAGCAGCATGTTTATAACATGTTATACCGACCCCACTTAGAGTGGGATAAGAGAAATTTTACGACACCTCAGTAATAAAGAGTGGTCTATTCTACTCAGCCGGACACCACACGGCGGGTCGACTTATCTTAGTAGTCTTTTACGACACCTCGGTAAGAAATGAGGTTGGTCTATTCTACTCAGCCGGATACCACACGGTGGGTCAACTTACCTTAGTCGCCTTTTACGACACCTCGGTAAGAAAGAGGGTGGTCCATTCTACTAAACCGGATACCACATGGTGGGTCAACTTATCTTAGTCGCCTTTTACGACATCTCGGTAAGAAATGAGGTTGGTCTATTCTACTCAGCCGGATACCACACGGCGGGTCGAATTACCTTAGTCGCCTTTTACGACACCTCGGTAAGAAACGAGGGTGGTAGTATTCTATTTAGCCGGATACCACACAGCGTATTTGTAATTATATAAGTAATGATAAAATAATTAGTAACATTCCAATATTTACCATCTGTTCACATGCAAACTCTGAAACAACATATCGGCCGTCTTTCGTGTGAACAGCTTGAAGCCACATTGAGTGTCCTTGATGCCTTTCACGGTAAACAGCCAGACGAGAAAATGGAATCCATACATTAATATATTTCTGTAAAATATTATTAATTTTAAAATAATTCAAAACTAATTAAAATATTATTTTGCTATAATCTGCGATAAAATTTAAATTATAATAAATTATCATGGATTATAGCATAATAATATTTTCATTATTATGCTATAACCGTAATGCATTACGATTTTGTTCGTAGAGCCTAGCCTCCTACACTATTCGAAAGACAATTCACAGACGTCGAAACAGCAAAACTTGTTTATTTTGCCTACTTTCATAGAATTATGTCTTATGGAATATTGCTATGGTGTAAATGCGCGGTAGTGATAAAATATTTATTTATTTACATTTGCTATTTTACATTTGTAATTGAGCAATTTAATTTATGTACATAAAAATATAACGAATTATAAAACGATAGGTGATGTGTAGAAAAATCAAAGCAGGAACCGACATAAGCTTGCGGCTCCTGCTTCTCGCCTTACAAAAGTATGTAAGTCGTTTGTGGGTTTTGGTATAAGATTCTATAATAAAATTCCACAATCAATATCAGCTTTGCCATTACAGCAGTTTAAAAACGCTGTTAAAAAGGAGATTGAAGATAACTCAGAAGATAAGAATGTGTGGATATAGCTCTCTTTGAACCTGTACAGGACAGTAACGACTTAATGTAAATAGTATTAAGAATTATATTTTTAAAAGAGCAACCGCCGAGTTTCTTGCTGGTTCTTCTCGGTAGGCACAGCTTTCCGAACCAGCGGTAGAAATTTGAATTTGTACTTTTATATGTAAAACTATTACAATGGCTATTATGAATAGTGAAGATTTAATTAATTGCACTCATACAATAAATATGTATGTTAAAAAAAATATATACCTAAACATACTTCGGGTAGCTAATGATTCCTTTTCAAGATGAGCTCTAGATCCTATGACAATTGCTTCACTGGTACTAGTTTCTTCGGGTTGCTTGATGGGGTCAAATTTTGTTATCTCTTTAAGAGCTGCTTCTAACTTAACTATGTCCTCAAATTTTGATGCTCCATCTGCATCTGCAAACAGTATGGTAGCCCCTCTACTGCTTAGAACACCCTATAAATAAAGGTTTTTTTACAGTACGATGCTAGTTTATTAATGAAATGAAATGAAATTTATTCAGAACAATAAAAATGCACTTTTACAATGGCAACGAAGACATTGCCATTGTATAAGTGCATTTTTATTTTTATTTTAAGCTTATGATTTTTAATTCATCATCATCATCTTGATATTATTGAGAAATATTGAGAAGACTGAAAAGGACAACGCCTTTTGAGTTAGTGATAGTGTAGTGAAGTATTCATCATCATCATCATCTTCAGCCATTTCTGGTCCAATTTTGGACGTAGGCCTCTTCCATTTCCCTCCATGCTAGGCGGTCTTGTGCTCTCAGCATCCAGTCTCGACCTGCGTGTCGACTTATGTCGTCTACCCATCTCTTGGGAGGACGGCCACGGGATCTGTTGTTAGCCCGTGGTCTCCATTCCAGAAGTCGTTTGGTCCAACGAGTAGTGTCCATCCGTGCCACATGTCCTGCCCATCTCCACCTACTTTTTGCAATAACGGAGACCACATCTTTCAGACCTGTCCTCTTCCTGATCCATTCATTTCTCTTGCGGTCACGCAGAGTAATACCAAGCATCGCCCTCTCCATCGCTCTCTGCGCAACTCTGAACTTCTCGGTGGTCTTTTTAGTGAAAGACATAGTCTCGGCTCCATAGGTCAAGACCGGCAAAACACACTGTTCGTACACTTTTGCCTTAAGTTTTACTGACAGTTTTCCACGCAAAATCTGTTTATTCGCTCCGAAGGCTGCCCAGGCTTGGGCTATGCGACGGTCTACCTCTGCGGTTTGGTTCGAACTACCCAGTGTAATCGTATGACCTAAATATACATAGGAGTCGACAATATCCACAGGGAGCGCATAGTTTTTAGCTTCGGGTATGTTGGTGATCTTAGTTTTTGACATGTTTATGTTAAGCCCTACTCTCTACTCTCTCTACTCTACTAAGTGAAGTATTAGGGCTATTGACAAAACACACAAGAACAAAGTGTCTCCTATAGTAAGAAAGACTAAGATAAGTCATTGGACCTGGTTCTTAGATAAAAGTTAATTTATAAGTTTAGGTTAAAACTTAGATGTTTATTAGCCTTAAGGCTAGATTGTGACTACAATAAAGTACCTTCATTGTGATGTACTTTATAATATGCAAAATAAAACTATCATCATCCTGTCTTTATCCCACACTAAGTGGGGTTGGCATAACATGTTATAAACATTTTGTCACATGATTTGCCTACGTATTTTACGGCGGGCCGACTGCCTGACGTCAACACAACTTTGTCGCAAGTATCTCGGTAAGAAAGAGGGTGGTCTACTTTACTCAACCGAATACCACTCGGCGGGTCGACTTACCTTAGTCGACTTTTACGACACCTCGGTAAAAAATGCGGGTGGTACTATTCTATTCAGCCAGATACCACACAGCGTCTAATAAAAAAAGATATATCACTTAAATTATATTACTCACCAGTCGCACAGCTCCACCTTTTCCTCTATTTTTTACCAGATTCAGACATCTCAGTTTATCACTGCCATACTTCTGCACGTAAGTCTCTGCTAACTTGACAGTATTATCTTTGCTCCCATCACTTACAATGATAATCTCATACTTGTATGAGCTGTGCTCTTTGACTCTGAGTTCCAAAAATTCCAAAGTCTCATCTAACATTGGTGGTACTGAATATTAACAGAATAATTTTGTTATAAAACTGTTAAGGAATGTATACTTATTACTTATATGTATCTTTTCTCTTTTGGTTATGTTTGAAAAGATATTAAAAAAAAAAATAATAATTACAAAAATGAACTAGGTTAAACAGGTAATGATAAATTTTTGTTTACTTTATGCTTTTGAAAGCCTGCAGGTTTTGCGATGTTGTCGTGGAGTCTATCTCCTGACGATGCTTCGGTTATGGGGTGAAACAATTGTTGAGATTGGTGGTGAATGTGTGCAGTGCTTGTGTATTGTTGTCGGGTAGTGCATGAGTTCTCACAAATTCTGCATGTATCAAATATGAGAACGAATAGTACATTCTACATTTAGCATTACATATATTTGTTTTATTGCGAATTATAGCAAAATAATATTCTCATTACTTTTGTATTATGGACCTCCGCAAAGTAACACGTAATTCTATAAATTATTTAAAGCCTGTATGTAGGTTCTAAATCTATCTAGTTTAGATAAAATCACTATTTTTTTCTATCATGGGTAACATACATAGAGCATATAATAAAGCTATCTTCACAATAACATGTATAATAACTGCACAATCACTACATATTATAAAACAAAGTCGCATTCTTTGTTTGTCCATATATCCCTATGTATGCATAAAACTTTAAAACTACGCAACAGATTTTGATGCGGTTTTTTTTTTAATAGATAGAGTGATTCCAGAGGTAGGGTTGTACGTATAATAACATTCAATACGGAGTAGAGAAATACTGCAATTTTTGAGGTGTCTGTAAATAATTACATTTTTTTCTGCTTACATTGCAAATGCAGGCTAAACCCTACGAGATTTATCAAAATGATGTATTAAGTATTTGTACACCTAGAAAAGGTCTACAGAAAAGTCCATGATGGTGTATGTCTATCTCTTATGGATAACCCATTATAGCATTTTTTGTCATTGACTTTTTACGAAAAATAATGCCTTATTTTTGAAGCAATTTTTATACAATTCAGCATTAATCCTTATCCAATTAAGTACCTTAAATAAATAGTTGATTTAATATAGATCAATATGGCCGTTTACAGCATATAATTTAAGTGAACATTTTCAGAGATATTACAGATTTAAAATGCCGTGAGGACGCTGCGCTTCGCCCTATAACACTTCAACTTTAGCAGCTATGTCGCTCTTTCAAGAGTTTGTTTAAATACATTCTGTAATTAATTGTAAAAATAAAATACATAGGGAAATGTAAAAGTAAATAAGTAAAAATGTATGAATTAAGATATTCCAAAGATAGCAGGAAATCTTCTTGGTATCGGGAAAGGAAATTGTTTTTCTCCAAATTTAATGCTTGCGGGCCACAGGCAGTAATGAATAAATCAAAACTACTGGATCGATTTTAATCATTTTTTTACACTGACTGACATGGGATATATATTTTATACCCGTGTGAAGCAGGGGCAGGCTGCTAGTAACATATATAATAACTACACAATATACACATTATCACCAGATATTGGCTGTGATGGGATTTCATCTACTGTCTATTTTAGGTTTGTAATTGTAAATTTTTTACTAAGAATGATGTGATTTCCTGTAATTGGAACTATTTAATTAATTTAAGACTTGCATATTTTTGGATTATATAATATGTTAGCTGTTGGAGATCCATATAAATAAATGAATAAATCATCATATCTTAACCAAAATAATTTATATAAAGTTTGTCTCATTATTGATCTTTCTGTTACATACATCTTTCCTCTTCATTGTAGGCAGGAACAATTATGCTTAAATGAACGGTATAAGGGTCATTAATATCTGGAAATCTTGATTGTGTCATTGCTATAGAATCATTATATGTTTCTTCTTCTTTAAAACGTTCAATTGTTGGAAAAGGTTTTGTAACCAAATACACTGTTACTGCTATCTGCAATGAGGAATCAATATATAGAGATTAACAAGTATACAAGGATAATAAAATGAATTACATTTTTATGGAGTATAAAAGAATCTACCGGTGGTATCCGGTTGAGAAGAAAAGACCACCCAGTTTCTTACCGAGGTGTCGTAAAATACGACTAAAGTAACTCGACCTCAGGCAGGCGGCCGCTTGCAAAATACGAACCCAAATCATGTGACAACATGTTTATAACATGTGCCGACCCAATATAGAGTAGGATAAGGGTAGGAGAATGATGACAATAATAATTAATTGGTTCTTCTATCATAACAATAAATAAATACAATATACTTACGATAAAAAAAAGACCGCCAGTTATTGTTGCGACATATATAATAAGGTATGAAGAAATTGACAAAAGGTCCATTATGATTTTCAATCGAAAATTTAAATAAATCGAAAATTAAATTGTATAATAAACAAAAAATAAATTGTAAAATGTTAAAAATTATGTTTCATCATTTTAAAGTTTTGTTTAACTAATTTGGTAATCGCTACGTCAATCCCACAATTATTCTAAACTTATTTGAGATAATATTTAAGTCGAAAATGTTGCATTGAACATTTTTATAAAGTTTACAAATTCAACGAATTAGTCAAAGTCACGTCAACATTATGACCATAGATTATACACTATAATCACAGACTATAGTATGAGGTCACAACTCACAACATAAGAAACAAAAGATCTACTCTCGATTTTTTAAACTTCACTTTATCATATCAATTGATAGTGCGCAAATCACGTAGCAATATCAGAATTTAATACATTAAATAATTTATTGTATGTGTGTAGTAAATGTAGGTGCCAAAAAATGCGTTAACATTTATTTTTCTGTGCAATTATTTTCTACACAGCTTACTTATATTAATAAAATTTTTTTTTAAATAGAACCGCTTTGAAAAGAATAAATAAATTATGTTTATGCTTGTACATATTGTAAAATATAAAATAACATTTTTTTATTTCACGAATCTGAGAACGAAGTGCGTTGGTTGAAGGTTGCTGCTATGCTTCAATTTAAATGTTGTTAATATCTTAATTATTATTAGTACTTAATTGAAACTAAATTTAGAATAGACCACCCTCTTTCTTACCAAGGTTTCGTAAAATACGACTAAGGTAAAGTTGACGTCAGGTAGGCGGGGCCGGTCGTAAATTACGAAGCAAAATCATGTGACAAAATGTTGTGCCGGCCCCACTAAGAGCGGGATAAGGGCAGGAGAATGATTTATTTAAACTAAATTTAATTTAGTTTATGGTACGCGACGTTGCTCTAAGCCACAACAACAGTTTTATTTTTTTGTTAAATTTAATGGTACGTTATCCGAAAACTTATTTTAGAAATATTAATGGTCTAACTGAAATTTTGAGGGATTAAATGAATAGTTACTAATAATAATAATCATCTGTAGTAAAAATAAAACTATGACAAGGTCAATTTATGTTATACAATAAATTAATAAAACAATAATAACATATACAAAAGTTTTTAATAATAAATGTGGCTCAGTTTTATTTAAATTAGTAGGCTTATATTGCAATTCTGCATAAAAATCACATAAAGATCAACTTAAATAATAAACATAATATTTGAAAATAAATGCTACCATAGATTTGTTCAGGTGTTCAACCATCAATAACGAACATAATGCACAAAAGTTTGTCAATATTATAAAATATTAATATTTCTGGTTATATACGGAATTAATATATACAATATGATAACTTTTTAAATAATATTCTTATTGCATAAAATATTTGTAATGGCAGGTATCTTATGATTCACTTAAGTATAAATCAAATATTTCGTTATCAAAATTCACTATCTACTATAAAATTATACATAATAGTTTAAATTTAGAAACGAAGTGAAAACATTATTTAATATTTTTATAATAATTTTTATTGATATGATTGGATATCATTATACTATTATATTAATATTGAGGTTAAGATTTCAATTTTATTTTTATTAAAACGTCGATAGAATTATTTTAGATCATCGTTGTGTTGAGCGCAAGTGTATTTTGATAGTTCAAGATGGCAGTATGCTTACAAAAGCATTTTTTTTTAACTGAAGGTTTTACTTTTTTTTTATATGAGACACTTACACACACGGTCGTCCGTCCCCAAAGTAAGTAACTTAATACTTGTGTTATGGGTGAGAGACAACTGGTATTTTTAAATACATACTTAAATACAAATATACACCCAGGCTCAAAGGCCAACATATTCATTTATGGAAAATGTTGGCCCTCGGCGGGAATCGACCCGCGGAGCTGACGGCAGCATCACTACCCACTGCACCAACGGGACAGTCAACTTTGTTGCGATTACGTTATCGTTACGTTACGTTATCGTCAAAGTGAAATATACGGGGAATTCCCCGCCATAAACATCTCGACACAGCGATAGATCAATATTATTTTACAAATTACCTTAAAACAAACAAACATTCTGTACAACTCTAAATATTAATAGATACAATTTTATTTACAAGATTCAGTAACTATTCAACTAACTAATGAGGCACGAACAGTGAAATAGCACCAAATCGAAATTTAGAATTACATTATACATAGTTATTTTAAAGTTTTGTCTATAAATTATACAGTATAATTTATGGTTTATATGGAATATTCCCGTCTACATCATATTAGTGTTTTAATCTATATAGCTTTTCCAATCAATTAGATATGTGGCATAGGAGTTGATAGATTAACTTGACATCCAGAGTCGAGAGGTTAAAGCAGTGTTTCCCGACCTTTTTTGGTCCTTGTCCCATGTTAAAAATTATTTTGCCCCCCTAAGTAACATACCTCCTCCTGCCCTTATCCCACTCTAAGTAGGGTCGGCATAACATGTTGACACATGATTTGGCTGCGTTTTTACGACTGGCCGCCTACCTGACGTCAACTTATCTCTTCGGTACTTAGCACCTCGGTAAGAAAGAGGGTGGTCTATTTTACTCAGCCGGATACCACACGGCGGGTCGTCTTACCTTATTCGCCTTTTACGACACCTCGGTAAGAAATGAGGGTGGTACTATTCTATACAGCCGGATACTACACGGCGTCCCCTAAGTAACATACATAAATTTTAATATTAAAGAACATAAATAATACGTTTTAGAAATAATTTTTTTTTAATGTTTAATTTGGCATTTAGCATTGCACTTAAATGATCCAGAGCAGGCTTAAACTCGTGTCGAGTTGTCCCCCCTTAGCCATCAAATTGCCCCCCTGTGGGTCGTGGGCCGTAGGTTGGGAAACACTGGGTTAAAGTAATGGTCAAATAAATTATATAATCTCAGAATAAAGTCATTTAGCGTATTACTCTCGAGTATTATACATTCATTTAATGTTGCTTGTCATAATTAGATAATAGTAAATTCAAAATGATACCTATATTATCTGGTTTATGTTTATTTGTACATTACGAGTATATTAAAATACATTCCAAGTATGCCGTGTGGTATCCGGCTGAGTAGAATAGACCTTCATTTCTTATTAAGGTGTCGTAAAAGAATACTAAGGTAAGGCGACCCACCGTGTGGTATCTGGCTGAGTAGAATAGTACCACCCTCATTTCTTACCGAGGTGTCGTAAAATACGACTAAGGTAAGTTGACCCACCATGTGGTATCCGGTTGAATAGAATAAACCATACTCTTTCTTACCGACGTGTCGTAAAATACGACTAAGGTAAGTAGACTACAGGCAGGTCACAAAATACTTAGCCAAATTATGTGACATGTTTTTTTTGTCGTGCCGACCCCACTTAGAGTGGAATAAGGGCAGAAGGATGATATTAAATTACATTCAAGTTTTACTACCATGAATTTTATGGTTTTTGTGTTCTAGTAACTGATATTAGATGGCTTGTACAACATAGCGATGACAACATGTAACTAGTTTTAAGTATTATAGTTTGACAGAGTAACAACCGAGTTTCTTGTGGGCTCTTCTCGGTAGGAACAGTTTTAAGAACTAGGAGTAATTCACGATTCAAAAGCACTTGTTTACACGTTTACTTGAAATAAAGAATAATTTATAATAATTTTAATGTGAATGGACAATCGAGTGTGCAATTATCCCATATGTTTAGTTAATTAAGATAAATCCGTGATTTTTTAAAATATCTGTGATAGTTAATTAAAAACGCTCGCACGCTTAGTATAAAATTGACCTAATTCAAAATTAGTCTTAATTAAGTTAGGTGTATTGTAGTACTTATTTCAATGTCGCCTCTTTTGGCACCGCGGTAAGAAATGAAGGTCTATTCTACTCAGCCGGATACCACACGATGTTTAGCAAAAGAATTTAATTTTAGGTCACTTTAATACTAAGCGAAACAACTGGATTCTGCTTATTAATATATAAACAAACGAGTCACATCGCGATAATCTCGAGTTACCTTTGTATAAGGTTCGACGTTTCGGATTAATTAATTTATATAAATTAATTAATTAATAAATTTATATAAATTATTATATAAATATTTATATAAATATTTATATAAATTATTATATAAATTAATTAATTGGATTCTGCTTATTTTTTCACTTATTCAGTAGAGCAATGGTGCTGGTGACGGTGGTGGTGCCCTCGCTGGTGGTTCAGGTTCGGACTCGTTGGCGTCGGTGGAAGCAGGAGTGGGTGGTGGGGGGCGGTTGGACGCCCGGTAGTGGCGGTACGCGCGTCGCCTCCCCCCCGAAGCGGTCGCTGGGCTGGGTGGGGGGTTGGCGGTGGGGCGAGGGTAGCGGCCGCAGAGGCTGTCAGATGCTGATCCCGCTGACCCCGATCCGGTAGCACTTAACCTTTAGGCAAAATTGATAAATAAATATATGGGACATTTACACACACGGTCGTCCGTCCCCAAAGTAAGTAACTTAATACTTGTGTTATGGGTGAGAGACAACTGGTGAATAAATCTTTAATATTTAAATGAGTTAATCTTGTATATATTGTACTAGCGGCCTGCCCCTGCTTCGCACGGGTATAAAATAAACAGTTCATATCACTCAGTGAAAGAAAAGAATAAAATCGATCCAGTACTTTTGATTTATTCAGTAATGCCCGTGGCCCGCACGTGTTAAATTTGGAGAAAAACGATTCCCCTTTCCCTATACCTTAAAATTTCCTGCTATATTTGGAATATCAAAATTCATATACTAGGTATATATTACTTTTAACATTTTTCCCTTTGTATTTTATTTTTATGTAGGTATGTATTGAGGACCTTTTCAAGGTGTACAAATACTTAGTACATTATTTTGATAAATATCGTAGGGTTTAGCCTGCGTTTGCAATGGAAGCGGAAAAAAAATATTATTTAAAATATCATATTGGAAACCTCAAAAATTGCATTATTTCTCTACTTCATATTGAATGTTATTATACATACAAACATCGGTTGCGTAGTTTTAAAGTTTTATGCGTACATACAGAAATATGGACTTTGTTTTATAATATGTAGTGATTTATGTATGTACTTAACAGATTTTGATGCGGTTTTTTTAATAGATAGAGTGATTCAAGAGGAAGGTTTGTACGTATAATAAAATTCAATACGAAGTAGAGAAATACTGTAATTTTTGAGGTTTCTGTAAATAATTAATTTTTTTTCCGCTTACATTGCAAACGCAGGCTAAACCCTACGAGATTTATCAAAATGATGTACTAAGTATTTGTACACCTTAAAAAGGTCTACAGAAAAGTCCGCGATGGTATATATCTATCTCTTATGGATAACCCACAATAGCAGTTTTTTTCATTTACTTTTTACGAAAAATGATGCCTTATGTTCAAAGCAATTTTCATACAATACAGCATTAATCCTTATCCAATTGAGTACCTTAAATAAATTGTTGATTTAATATAGATCAATATGGCCGTTTACAGCATGCAATTTAAGTGAACATTTTCGGAGATATTACAGATTTAAATAGCCGTGAGGACGCCGCGCTTCACCCTATAGCACTTCGAATCTTTTAGTTTGTTTAAAGACATTCTGTAATTAATTGTAAAAATAAAATACATAGGTAAAATGTAAAAGTAAATAAGTAAAAATGTACTATATGAGTTTAGATATTCCAAAGATAGCAGGAAATCGTCTTGGTATAGGGAGAGGAAATTGTTTTTCCCCAAATTTAACGCGTGCGGGCCACGGGCAGTAATGAATAAATCAAAACTACTGGATCGATTTTAATAATTTTTTTTACACTGACTGACATGGGATATATATATATTTTATACCCGTGCGAAGCAAGGGCAGGCCGCTAGTATATAATATAATACATAAAGATATATGGACAAACAAAGAATGCGACTTTGTTTTATACTATGTAGTGATTTGGTCTTTTATGTAAGAATATATATTTTCGGAATCTCGGTAACGACTCCAACGATTTCCCTGAAATTCAGCATATAGGGGGTTTAGGGGGAGAAAAATCGATCGAGCTAGGTTTTATGTAAAAAAAAATCGTTTTATTCTGTTTTTGTGCATTAAAAATACTAGTCTCGTAAAATGTAAATACCTAGGATTGATCCTAGTGATCGGTGATAGCGATCTTTTTCCCCCAAAATCCCCTACATGCTGAATTTCAGAAATATAGTTTTAAGCGGTGTTGCGTTTCTGCGGAGACTATCGGAGGGATGCCGCACCGCTAAAACTGTTGACCCCGACGTGATAGTGAGTACTACGTCACAGTAATTACAATATATAACCGTCAACTATTTAACGTCACAATAACTATGCACGTCACAGTAACCCATCATAATAAACTATAGCCCTGGTGTGTTGTTTTATTCTCCCATAGAATATATGTCTGTCACTATACCAAAACTTCTCTGATAATAAATAATAAGCATTGGTATGTCGTTTCATTTACTCCTTTCCTATTTCCTGGTAATGGTATTTCAGGTACTGATTTGGTATGTTTGTTTTTATAGGTAATAATAGGTAAACAAAGGTAACATATTTGTAGCTTCGTCAGGCAGCTACATAGTTGGAGCCGTTTCCTAGATTCAGAAAATATATAACAAGATTAACTCATTAAAATATTAAAGATGAAATGGGGACTTTCGCAGTAGCTGTTGCTTATAAAACTTGTTTTCTATACTCACTCTGAGGAAGGCAATGACGTGCGAGTAAGTGGTGGGGGCTTAACGAGTGGGAAGTTGCGTTGGGCGTGGGGCGGTCGGCGCGTGCGGCGCAAACGACGGAACGCGGCCCACGCGGCGCCCAACGCTGCGCCCGCACCCGCCACCGCTCCGCACGCCACCAACGCGTGGGACTGGCCGCCCACGCCCACACCACCAGCTGACACCACCTGTGTATTTATTTATTTGGATAACTAACATAAGAAACAGTAACAACTAACACAAATCATTAATAATTTAAAAAATTTAAATCCATATGTCACACATAGCATGCTGTGGTTGGTTACCTGTAAATGTGAGAACAGTGAAATGCATATTAATATTTATAATATACATTTCACGTGACTTAAATCTAAGTGTAATTAATATTTGTATAATATTTGTATCACTACATATTACAAAACAAAGTCCATATTTCCGTATGTACGCATAAAACTTTAAAACTACGCAACCGATTTTGATGCGGTTTTTTTTAATAGATAGAGTAATTCCAGAGGAAGGTTTGTACGTATAATAACATTCAATACGAAGTAGAGAAATAATGTAATTTTGAGGTTTCTGTAAATAATTACATTTTTTTCCGCTTACATTGCAAACGCAGGCTAAACCCTACGAGATTTATCAAAATGATATACTAAGTATTTGTACACCTTAAAAAGGTCTACAGAAAAGTCCGCGATGGTATATATCTATCTCTTATGGATAACCCACAATAGCAGTTTTTTTCATTTACTTTTTACGAAAAATGATGCCTTATGTTCAAAGCAATTTTTATACAATACAGCATTAATCCTTATCCAATTGAGTACCTTAAATAAATTGTTGATTTAATATAGATCAATATTGCCGTTTACAGCATGTAATTTAAGTGAACATTTTCGGAGATATTACAGATTTAAAATCCCGCGAGGAGGCCGCGCTTAGACCTATAAGCACTTCAAATTTAGCAGCGACCGGAGGCGCATCTAAATGTCCTTCTTTCAAGTTTATATTGTCTAATGATAAGAAAGCTATGAATTTTGTATGTAAAGACATTGTCTAATCAATTGTAAAAATAAATAATAATACTATGTAGTGATAGTATAAAACAAAGTCGCATACCTTACATACAAACCTTAAATATAAATATTGATCAATATGACCCTTTACAGCATGTAATTTAAATAAACAGTTTCGAAAATATTACAGATTTAAAATGCAGGGGCCGCGCCGCGAGCCTATAAATAGCGCGTCGGAGGTCGTGGTTCGCCTCTCGACGATGCTTCCGCGCTCGCCCGTCTTATCGGTGACGCTGTCAAAGCCATTAGGGCTAACAGCATTAGTCAAATTCGAAAAAAAAAAACGCGGTTCGCCCTTTAACTATTTGAATTTAGCAGCGATCGGACGCATTTATGATCGGAGCTCTCTAGCGAGGAAAATAACAATCACTACATATTATAAAACAAAGTCCATATTTCCCTATGTATGCATAAAACTTTAAAACTACGCAACAGATTTTGATGCGGTTTTTTTTAATAGATAGAGTGATTCCAGAGGGAGGTTTGTACGTATAATAACATTCAATACGGAGTAGAGAAATACTGTAATTTTTGAGGTTTCTGTAAATAATTTCATTTTTTTCCGCTTACATTGCAAACGCAGGCTAAACCCTACGAGATTTATCAAAATGATGTACTAAGTATTTGTACACCTTGAAAAGGTCTACAGAAAAGTCCGCGATGGTATATGTCTATCTCTTATGGATAACCCACAATAGCATTTTTTGTCATTAACTTTTTACGAAAAATAATGCCTTATGTTCAAAGCAATTTTTATACAATACAGCATTAATCCTTATCCAATTAAGTACCTTAAATAAATAGTTGATTTAATATTGATCAATATGGCCGTTTACAGCATGTAATTTAAGTGAACATTTTCGGAGATATTACAGATTTAAAATGCCGTGAGGACGCCGCGCTTCGCCCTGTAACACTTCGACTTTAGCAGCGATGTCGGTGTTTCAAGAGTTTGTTTAAAGACATTCTGTAATTTATTGTAAAAATAAAATACATAGGGAAAATATAAAACTAAATAAGAAATAATGTACTATATGAATTTAGATATTCCAAAGATAGCAGGAAATCTTCTTGGTATAGGGAAAGGAAATTGTTTTTCTCCAAATTTAACGCTACGGCCATGGGCAGTAATGAATAAATCAAAACAACTGGATCAATTTTAATCATTTTTTTACACTGACTGACATGGCATATTTTATACCCGTGCGAAGCAGGGGCAGGCCGCTAGTTTATTTATAATGTATATTATAAATATATTAATATTTATAATATACATTTCACGTGAGTTAAATTTAACTGTTCTTACATTTACATGTAACCACAGCATGCTATGTGTGAGATATGTATTCAAAATTTTACATTATTAATGATATGTGTTAGTTGTTTATTTGTCTATTTTTTTCCTATTTTATGAATTATTATTATTATTTAATTTTATACTTATATTCATTACTATTTATTCCCTATTTAAAATTTATTATTTATTATAGGCGAGGTAAGTCAACTTTTAAAAGTTTTAATTTAAAATTAACAAGATTATCGAATTTCGAAAAAAAAATTTGAAGTGTAAACTACTTTTTAGCTTGGGTCTGGGTATAAAATTGAATTGATTAAAGCCTCCATGGACCGGCCCGGGCGAAGAGGTTTGCCTCGAGGCCCGTACCCCGCCTACCCCTCAAGAATATGCAAGATGACCCCTGCTGCTCTGGGTATAAGATTCTAGTACCTGGTAGTAGTTCTTTACAAATAAATACAGTACGAACGAAAAGAGCTTATTAAAATTTACGTCTATTTAATAAATTATCATTAAAAAAAGGATATAATTATATGTAAAAAAACAATACTCCAAAGCTTTGTTATGGTTATTTTTGTGCAATTTTACTGTTATTTATCGTAACACATTTTTATATTACGATGCGATGTATTCAAAAGATGAGAAGTGCGAGTTTAAGCTGGAATGGTTATGTAATGAGGAGGGAGGAAATCATTTGACCAAAAGAGTTTTAAATATGAATGTGGATGGATGTATGGCTAGGGGTAGGCCCAAAAGAAGATGGATGGATTGTGTGAAAAATGATATGCATGTTAAAGGAGTGGCACCAGAGTTGACGAATGATAGAAGAGAATAGAAGAAGAAGACATATTGTGCCGACCCCACTTAGAGTGGAATAAGGGTAAGAGAATGATGATTATGATGATGATATTCAAAAGGTGAATTCGCTGAAAATCTGTTCTGGCCTAGCACTATGATTATTAAAAATAATCGAAAGTCACCGGATTGATTGAAATAAGATCTTTCGGCATGCAAATATTTCAGTCGTAAATTCGATGACGAAGACTATAGGTGCGACAAGGGTTATATAAAGGACGCGCGACCACCAACTACCCTCACCCCCCAACCCCGCCAGCTATTGAGTCGCGCCCAGTGAGCTGCTTTACGCAGTTCTTGCCGCAATAACGCTCTAAAAGAGCTCATGAATAAGGGCCTTGAAGAAAACTATGCCCAACTTACTGTTATGGGTTCGAAATAATACAGTACCAGGTCTTTATGAACGTATCCGCAAGAGGCGGGCGACTCGTCCGCGCCGTCGTCGCAGTGCGTGTGTCTGTCGCAAAGAAGGTCAGGCGCCAGGCACAAGCGATCGTCGCATCTGAGCAAAAATAATATTTATTTATTTATTAATGTAAGTAGTGGCCTGTTACTCTCCCACTGCTGGGAATGGGCCTCATCTCTCCGTTTTTGGAGAGAAGTATTGGAGCTAAGACCTCCCACGCTGCTACAATGCAGATTGGTAGGTAACACATATCCCTAGAATTCTCTAGAGATATGCAGGTGTTCTCACGATGTTTTCCTTCACCGAAAAGCACGTAATAAATTGCAAGTATCAATTAGACACATAAGTTTTAACAGAAAATACTCATTGGTAGGAACCAATGAGTTGCAACCCCGCGACTCGAAAGAGTCACAGGGTCTCGCCGCTGGGTTGTGACAGCTTTTTTACGTGTAAATAATATGTCAGCTTCTGTTAGATATGCGTACTAATACTCGATATAATTTTTATAATTGTTAGACGTACTTATAATAATCAAATATCCTACATATTATAAAAACAAAGTCGCATTCTTTGTTTGCCCATATATCCCTTTGTATGCATAAAACTTTAAAACTACGCAACAGATTTTGATGCGGTTTTTTTTAATAGACAGAGTGATTCCAGAGGAAGGTTTGTACGTATAATGACATTCAATACGGAGTAGAGAAATACTGTAATTTTTGAGATTTCTGTAAATAATTACATTTTTTTCCTCTCACATTGCAAACGCAGGCTAAGCCCTACGAGATTTATCAAAATAATGTACTAAGTATTTCTACACCTTGAAAAGGTCTACAGAAAAGTCCCCGATGGTGTATGTCTATCTCTTATGGATAACCCACAATAGCACTTTTTGTCATTTACTTTTTACGAAAAATAATGCCATATTTTTCTAGGATTTTTTATACAATACAGCATTAATCCTTATCCAATTAAGTACCTTAAATAAATAGTTGATTTAATATAGATCAATATGGCCGTTTACAGCATGTAATTTAAGTGAACATTTTCGGAGATATTACAGATTTAAAATGCCGTGAGGACGCCGCGCTTCGCCCTATAACACTTCGACTTTAGCAGCTATGTCCCTCTTTCAAGAGTTTGTTTAAAAACATTCTGTAATTAATTGTAAAAATAAATTACATAGGGAAAATGTAAAAGTAAATAAGTAAAAATGTACTATATGAATTTAGATATTCCAAAGATAGCAGGAAATATTCTTGGTATAGGAAAAGGAAATTGTTTTTCTCCAAATTTAACGCTTGCGGGCCACGAGCAGTGATGAATAAATCTGGATCGATTTTAATCATTTTTTTTTTACACTGACTGACATGGGATATATATTTTATACCCGTGCGAAGCAGGGGCAGGCCGCTAGTAAATTATAAAATATAAATACAAACGTTATTAGGAATAGAATGATAATGAGGAAGTATTTTGTCTACCATAATATGTTGTATGTAAAAGAATGTAAAAGATTGTGACACGAGTCTTGTTCTCTAATGATTCATTCATTCGTTCTGAATGTTCATTCAACAGTTTTATGCATTCCAATTCAACACCATTGAGGAGTTAATATATCCTAAAAGTAAAGTATTGAGTTAATAATAGTTATGCTTAAATTACATTAGCTTTCAATTTTTCATTTATTTTGTTATATATTATTAGAATTATTTTTATTTTACATTATACTTATATGGCACATTTTTTTTTATATAAATATAGTGTTAATTTATTTTTATAATCCTTAGATCTTCCAGAGAAAATGTTATTCCCACCTAGTTCACTAAGCAAAAAGAAATCTTTTCATTGGCTCCGCAATACAGGTTTTCCTAGTGCGGAGTCCGCCAGTAAAATAGGTTTTTTAAGTTTTTAGATACTTATTCATAAAAAAATGTTGTTAAGTAAGATCTACTCTGTACAAAAAAGGGAAATAAAATTATATTATTATTATTATAATAAAGTGTGTGTGGTATCCGGCTGAATAGAATAGTACCACCCTCATTTCTTACCGAGGTGTCGTAAAAGGCGACTAAGGTAAGTCGACCCGCCGTGTGGTATCCGGCTGAGTAGAATAGACCAACCTCATTTCTTACCGAGGTGTCGTAAGAGGCGACTAAGGTAAGTTGACCCACCGTGTGGTATCCGGTTTAGTAGAATAGACCACCCTCTTCTTACCGAGGTGTCGTCAAATACGACAGAGGTAAGTTGACGTCAGGCAGGCGGCCGGTCGTAAAAACGCAGCCAAATCATGAGACAGCATGTTTATAACATGTTGTGCCGACCCCACTTAGAGTGGGATAAGGGCAGGAAGATGATGATGATATTATAATAAAGTGTGTGAGGCTAACAAATATAAATATAACCTGAAAGCATTAGGTATCTGCGCGTGCGTGCAGTACGCGCCGGTGGTGCACCCGCCGAGTGCGGGCGCGCACGAGCCGTCCGCACAACGCAGTCCCGCGCACGCGTCGCACACCGACTCGTCCGACCCGTCGGGGCAGTCGCGTTGCCCGTCGCATCTGTAACAAAACCACAGATAAATAAAAAAGCGACAAACTAAGTTTTTTTTTCCACTTTTGAGTGAGACACGGGGTCGTTTAAGTGACTCACTCGGCCAAACTAATCCAGGTCAAGGGTGGCGGCTTCCGCTATTGAATACGTCCACCGCCACCCTTGAAAGAAGACCTTAGGAAACGGATAGAAGCATTCGAGATGTGGGCATACAGGCGCATGTTGGCTATAAGCTGGACCCAGAAAATCTCGAATGTGGAAGTTCTGCGACGCGTCCATCAAAACCTGGAACTTTTGCAGACCGTTAAGATGAGAAAAGTCGCATATTTAGGGCATGTACTCAGGTACGACAGATATGGGCTTCTGCAACTCATCTTAATGGGAAAGGTTTCCGGAAAAAGAGGTCTGGGACGCAAAAAATCCTGGCTTCGTAACGTAAGGGAATGGACGGGGATCGCGAGCGCCGCTGAACTGTTCCGGCTAGCGAGGGATAGAGATGAACTGACTGCCAACCTTCGCTAGTTGGAGAGGCACTCCAAGAAGAAGACCGCCCCCCTGCCTGTGAAGCAGTGAAATTAACACAGTCTTTATTCAATATTACATAAATTACCAAACTAAAAGTGTTGATTATAGTTGGCGGCCAGAACAACCCATAGATAAATATAAAATCCCCAAACAAAGAGTTGTGATTAAAGTAGGCGGCAAAGTACCGATTGATTGTTTTAGGTTTAAGATGTTGAAATAGATGCCGCAGTTTGGTATCCGGAGTACTGAGTAGAATAGACCACCCTCAGTCGTAAAAGGCGACTGCGTTAAATTGACCCACCGTGTGGTATTCGGATAATTAGAATAGACCACCCTCTTTCTAGTCGAGGTGTCGTAAAATACGAGTAAGGTAGGTTGACGTAAGGTAAGTTGACGGCAGGCGGCCGGTCGTAAAATACGTAACCAAAACATGTAGCAACATACAGTAAAATCGTTGTATTTTTGTTTCATATTATTCATCTATTATTAATGTATCAGCATAAAATAGTTAACCAAAGCATTATTAATAAAGAAAAGTGTACAAAGGTTAGTTTATCCCTTATACTGAGATCTCTGTCAGTTAACCTAGGAAGGGAGACAATTTATAGTAGAACAGTAAATATAAAAATTTATTTATTTATTTATTTATATATGCTACATTTGCGAGGATGGCATTGCGATAGTATAAAACTGTGTGCATATGCCATCCTTACAGTCAAAATTATTAAAAGAACATAAGATATTAATAATTTATATACTACTAGCTTTTACCCGAAACTTCGTTCGCGTAGACTGATAGGCTGTTAACCCTGCAAATGTGTATCTCTATCACAAAAATCAGATCGATCCGGGAAGAATCAGAGGGATTTACCGTTTTACCAAGAGCATAATTTGATAATTTTAGTAAATAAACCGTACTTACAGGATATATATATTAAAATAGCTCACTAAAAGAAGTGCAAAAACATTATGCATCAAAAAATTTATAATGTTTTTCTAATATTAAATGTCTCTATAAATATATATTTAAAATAATTAAAACAAAATACTACTACTAAAAGCTGTGGTAGCCCAGCGGTAGCACCGTGCGCCTCTTTCGAGGAGATCTAGGGTTCAAACCCCGGGCAGGCATCAATGAGTTTTCTAGTAAAACTTATGTGTCTAATTGATAATTGCAATTTATCACACGCTTTTCGGTGAAGGAAAACATCGTGAGGAAACTTGCATATCTCTAGAGAATTCTGGGGATGTGTGTAACCTACCAATCCGCATTGGAGCAGCGTGGTAGGTCTTAGCTCCAATCCTTCTCTCCAAACAAAAAAACGGAGAGAAGAGGCCTATGCCCAGCAGTGGGAAAGTAACAGGCCGCTACTTTACTTTTTTTACTATAATGTATATTATAAATATGTATATTAATATTTATAATATACATTTCAGGTGACTTAAATCTAACTGTTCTCACATTTACAGGTAACCACAGCATGCTATGTGTTAGATATGTATTCAAAATTTTACATTATTAATGATTTGTGTTAGTTGTTAATTTGTTTATATTTAAAATAAGTAAAAATACGATTATGGTAAGTTGATGTCAGGCAGGCGGCCGGTCGTAAAAACGAAGCCAAATCATGTGACAGCATGTTTATGGCATGTTGTGCCGACCCCACTTAGAGTGGGATAAGGGCAGGAAGATGATGATGATGATTTAAAATAAGTAAAATAAAATATTACTACTAAATAAATATAAATATAAATATATATATATAAATATATGGGACACTTACACACACGGTCGTCCGTCCCCAAAGTAAGTAACTTAATACTTGTGTTATGGGTGACAGACAACTGGTGAATATATACTTATATATTTTTTAAATACATACTTAAATACAAATATACACCCAGGCTCAAAGACCAACAAATTCATTTATAGAAAATGTTGGCCCTCGGCGGGAATCGAACCCGCGACCCACGGAGCTGAAGGCAGGGTCACTACCCACTGCTCCAACGGGCCAGTCATATCTATGTTTCCTTAAAAACTCACTTCCATTCAATTGGTATACAGTGCGCATCGGGCTGGGAGGCAGGGGCGGATCCAGTGGCCGGTGTCAGGGTCGACTCGCACAGGAAGTGGTTGTCCGCACACACGCGACGCGCAGCGCACTGCAGACCGCAACCGCAGACGCCGGCCGCACCGCAACTGCCGGGCGCACCTCCGCACGCACGGCCGCCATAGCACGGGTGATCGCGCGATACCTGCGGAAAGTTAAAAGGCCTGTTACTATCCCACTGCTGGGTATAAGCCTCCTGTCTCCGTATTTGGAGAGAAAGATTGGAGTTAGCTTCCACGCTGTTTCACTGCGGATTGGTAGGTTACGCATATTCCTAAAATTCTCTTAAAATATGCAAGTTATCACTATGTTTTCCTTAACCGAAAAGCGTGTGAAAATATGCATTTGACAGACACATAAGTTTAATAGAAGGGCGTACGGAAGGACGTGTATGTATTGTCTCATATATATATATATATATATAACAAAAGAAAAAAGTGTAAAGTTCAAGGTTAAATAACCTTGAAGTATGTACTTCTTGAAACAACCTTACAACCTTCAAACCTTGAATTTAAATTAATATTAGATGCCTTGTTTACTGAGAATAAAAAATATTATTTTTTTTACAGTTATATATTCGTTATACGTAGGTTATAATGTTCTTTCACGGATGGATTCAGTAGCGGGCACAAAAAGGGCACTATTCTGTCTAGATATGCCATTGGGAAAGGACACAAATAAAAGAATAATCTTTGAGCAAATAAGTGTAAGATAAGTTACGTACGCGGTGAACGGGCGCGGCGGCGACCAGGCGCGCTAAATGCGGCAGAGGAGCCGCGGGCGCGTCTCTGCGGTGTAGTGGCAACCGCATTGGCGCACGCTCCCCGCCCATCAAGTATAGCGCACCGCCGAACGCGGCCAACGAGCCCACCCACCCACCTTGCCACACGACGCGTCTGGAACGAACACGTGAGATTAGTGCTATGCTAATCCACGAAATATGATAATTTCTTATAATAATTATCGGTAGGAACAGCTTTCCGAACCAGCAATAGAGTTGACGATTCAAAAGCACTTGTTTACAAGTTTATTTTAATAAAGAATATTTTGAATTTGAATATTGGAATTCTATTTGGAATTATTTGGAATATCTAGACATTTTTTAACAACAATTTGTTGTTTCTTCGGGTGTATATACGTAATTAAGTATGTATTTAAGCTATAATAATATATAAAGCTGAAGAGTTTGATGAATTGATTGTCTGAACGCGCTAATCTTAGGAACTAATGGACCGTTTGAAAAATTATTTCAGTGTAAGATAGTCCATTTATTGAGGAAGGCTATAGACTATATAACATCACGCTAAGATGAGTAGGAGTGGAGCAGCAGTAAAAAATAGTACGGAAACGGCAAAATTTAAAGCTTTCCTTGCGTGCGCTGAGTAAACGGTAATAGTTATTCAAAAATCATGTATGACAAAATTGTCCCCCTCTAAAAGTTATAATTAAAAGTCCGGAACAGCATATCTCTAGCTCTTAACGTTGACCCACTTTAAGCATTTTTATGGTTATCAAAAGACTATACTACGGTTTTATTCTTTCCACGCGGGCGGAGCCGCTGTCGATTGCTAGTATAATATATTTATATAATACACCTTTTGTCTTATATATTTACTATTTGTCTGTCACCCATAACATAAAGTAAAGCTTATGAAAGGTACAAAGGGCGGCCTTATGGCTGTGTAGTCTTAATGCCACACTTAATGCCACACCAAGGGCGAGAGGCAACAACATCCAGACAACCTGTGTTATAGGATAAAACATATTTATCATTATGTCACGTACTAGTTATGTCAAACTATACAACGTATGAGCGAAAATATTCATATCAAACCTGTTGGGTGTGTCGAGATCGACGGCATGTATCTGCCTAGCGACTGCCCAGTATACGGTGCCGCTGTTCTGCTCCACGGCCAGCGCGGTCACGTTGGAGACCCGCGTGAGCTCCACGCGACCAGTTCCGTCCACATTTGCGCGCATTATCGCACCAACTCCCGCGTCGGTCCATATCAGTATTCTAACAAAAACGTGAAAGATCAGAAGTAACGGCTGGTTACTATCCCACTGCAAGGCATAAACCTCTCTCTCTCTTCTTCTCTCTTTTTGGAGAGAAGGGTTGGAACTAGAGATGGGTAGCTCGCGAGCTAGACAAGAGAGATATACATATATCTCTTTTCAAAAGATATAATCACTCTCTAGCTCGCATGTGTTCAATTATATCTCTATATATTTATACTAAAGAGTCAATTTGCGTGATGAGTTACGGCTCGTTCAGAGTAAGAAAGGAAGAGAAAAGCTTATATAGCAATTTACACGTAAAAAAGAGAGACAGATAGGTCTTGCATATTTGTATTTAAAGAGCCTCTTTTTTATTTGCGAGTAGACAAAGATAACTGTATACTTATATCAAAATAATGAGAGGAAACTCGCATGAGTTTCCACTCATTATTTTGACACTCTCTCTTACAGGCCTGGCTGTGACTCCCCTACTCTAGCATAATAACTCTATGAATCCTACTTGATAATACTTTAAGGTACGAGATGATCTATACAACTCAAGAAACCGAACATAAAGTAAGCCAGTAAGGCAATTAAAAATTACAGACACTAGCGTTAAGGATACGGCTACTGCTACCATCTAGGTTTGATTGAGAACAAAAACAACAAATATGCTCCTAAAAATATACATGCCACTCTATGTATAACCACCGAGAGACGTTTTCTGCATTGCGAAATCCTGCGGTCACTATCACCGCGGCCCGTCGCGACGGGCGAGAGGCAACACCCCTCGGATACAACATCCATACCAGCCGATCAAGACGCGGCCGAATTTGACACCCATAATATTGACGCATTGATCTGGGAGCTACTACTTCCACCACTCAAACCCGAGACCCCCATAGGTTGACTAGGAGTTAGGCTTAATGGCCTAAACACTTACCAGGCTTACTAGCCTTCGAGGAACTGGCTGGGAAAAGTGGTTAGCCTCGAGGCCCGTACCCAGCTCCCTAAGAGCAAAGACAAGAAAAACATACCTTTTAGTTTGATGGAAAGCCAAATGTCGTGGCATCATCTTCTCCCCGCGCAATATGACACCGACTGAAGAGTTGTTGTCAATAGAAGTGGCATTAATAGAGTCCGTGTCCAAACACGTCCAGTATAAAGCTCGGCCCAATACGTCCAAGGCCATATGGAACGGTCGCGACAGGCCGGTGACCACCGTTGTGGAGTCGGCCACAGCTGAGGTGGTCGAGTAAGAGATGGTGACACGTCTGATAGAATGACTCTCGTCGTCCATCCAATAGAGGTGTCTGCAGAATATGAGAAACGTGTATTTTATCTAATGAACCGCTAGATATAATAAAATAAAATTATTGTTATAATAAAAAGTTTAAAAATAGACTTATTCTATCTCTTTAAGGCGCAATTAAAGAAGGAAATTTATAAATTACATAATATACATATACTTAAAGAATATTAAAGGATAGGGAGTAATTTTTTATATAAATATTTATTTTTCTTTATTTTCGAAAAAAAACACGCCTACCAGACTCAACACACATCCACAAGGACACACACACACACACACACACACACACATACACACACTAACTATACTTTTTTCTGTAAAATTTAAATTATTTTAGAGTAATCTTTTATTGGCCTTATTGTGAAATAGCAATGTTTATTGTTCATTAATAAAACTTGTGAAACGCTGTTTGATTACCAATAAAGAAATATAAAATTCCAGATGCGTACGGTTAGTAGAGTATATTGTGCCTAGAGTAACATTAGTGTATATCGCGTAACTTTTTACTTGGCGATGATTCCTAAGATAATCATTTACATTGTATGATGTATTACATCAGAGCTCACTTCACCTTACGTCCGCGAGCCATTGGCCCTTGGCCCGCAGACGAATTTTGTATGAATATTTGAAAATTCTCATCATGTGGAAAAAAATTTAAACCCTTTTGGCGCCACATATTAAATTGTAACATACAGAGAAGAAATGGCACAGCTAATAAATAAATAGTAGCCCGCCAAAGATTTATGTGGCGTCCACTTGACCTAACAGATAAAAAAGTTTGCGCCCTATTGTTAAGCCTGAAATGTATGTATTATAATTTAGTATAATTTATGGAAGTTGGTGTTACTTTGCGGAATTCCACAGTACAAAATATTTCTATCAATACTTTTGATTTATTATGACTCTATCGAAAATAAATTTTCTCAATTACTCTGCGAAAACCTTATGAAAATCCGTAAGGTAACAAATTTGTAGCATATTTGAGTTTATAGCAAAACGACAGACAAGTAGAAAGTTGTGGGACGTTGTTTTAGATTTTTTTCGATCATGTTGAGGTCGCCTGTTCAATTACTAAAGGCATAATCGCTATTCACAGAGCAGGGTTTCCATTCCAAAGTCTTGGGACCTAAGTATTAATCTGTTGTTGTGTATGTAACAATACCGCGGGCTGCGTCCCCGGTCCAGTCACGTACGCATAAGTTAATAAAGCAGTATGTTCCCAACCGGCCTTTTGAGTGGACGTGCTACCCCTCTCTCTCTAACCGCGAAATAGACATAACACGTGGCGACGGGCGAATTCCCACTTTCCCAACGTAAAGACGTTGTAATATGTCAACCGGTATATCGTTTGGACTTTTATCCACCTTCGACCATCTGTCGCAAGAGTGGAAGTGTTATAAATCGCGTCTACATCAATGGTTTATCGCGAACGATATTACGAATGATACGGACAAAGCGGCAGTAAAGCGTCGGGCGGTATTATTGAGTGCGTTAAGCGAATCGACGTTTAAGTTAACGAGTGACCTCGCGTTACCCAATAACGTAGAACAATTAGGTTATGAGGTAATACTTAAGCTTCTTGACGACCACTTCACACCGAAGAAGTTCGGATTTGCGGAGAAGGCGAAATTTTACGCTGCAACGCAACGGCCGGGGGAAGGGCATGCTCAATGGGCAGCCAGGCTGCGGGGATTGGCGGCACACTGTGGCTTTAAACATTTAGAAGAGGCCTTGCTGGATAGATTCATCATGGGCATGGCACCAGGACACGAGCGGGACAAATTGTTCGCTCAGGATCAACAAGAATTGACCCTGGCGAAGGCCATTGACTTAGCGGAGAGCGTGCGCTGCGCGCGCCAGGCTTCGTCGGTGGCAGGGCCGAGCGCGAGCGGCGCCGGCGTTGCCAGTCCGGACGGCGTGTTTAAAATTATGAAAAATCAAAAGTGCAGTGTGTGCGGTGGTAACAACCATAAGTCAATTCAGTGTAAATATAAAAATTATAAATGCAAAAGGTGCAATAATAAAGGGCATTTGCGTAAAATGTGTCCCAAAGAGGACAAAGTTAAGTATGTCGAAGAAGGTTCCGGAGATGAGGGAGATGACGGTGAGCGTTTTTACAATATTAGATGTGTGAGGGGGAAGCCGATGACCGAGCGCGTTACGATCAGTGGTCTGTCATTAGAGTTCGAGATCGATAGTGGTTCAGCGGTTAGTGTTATTTCAGAAAAAACTTATATGTCCTTTTTTAAAAGATTACCATTGTCAGCCACAAATAAAAAATTATTTAGTTATACGGGCGAAAAAATTGAAACGATCGGTCTGATATTATTGCCTATATCGTATGGGGGCCGAACTCGTTCATTATGCGTATACGTGGTGCGAAACGGTGGGCCGCCACTGCTGGGCCGCGATTTCATACAGGCGTTCGACCTTGAACTTGCGCCGGCGCCCGTTCACTCAGTGTACGCTCGTGCGCCGTCGGACGGCGATACGAATATTGTAAAGGAATTATTTACCGCGTTTCCCAAAGTTTTCTCCGGTGGTCTCGGTTCGTTCAACAAACATACTGTTAAACTTCATTTAAAGCCAGATGCGCAACCTGTTTTCTTTAAAGCTAGGCCGGTACCTTACGCTTTAAGAGAAAAGATAAATAACGAAATAGATCGGTTATTAGCACTAGGTATTTTGGAACCTGTGGAGTATTCGGAATATGCTTCGCCAGTGGTTCCAGTATTGAAGAAAAACGGTAGTATACGGTTGTGTGCCGATTATTCGGTTACAATTAATAAACAGTTATTAGTAGACAAATATCCTTTACCTACGGTAAATGATCTGCTGAGTAAATTACATGGAGGCGTACAGTTCAGCAAGATTGATTTGTCTATGGCATATAATCAATTTGTTTTAAGTAAGGAGTCTCAGAGATTAACTTGTATAAATACTCACCGAGGTCTTTTTAATTTTACCAGGCTAGTATTTGGATTGTCGAGTGCGCCCGCGATATTTCAGCGAGCTATGGAGTGCTTGCTTACAGGAATAGACGGAATCATCTTCCTCTTGGACGATATTCTCGTCACGGGGTCGAGTAAAGACCAGCATAGACAAAGACTGGTAGCGGTGTTACAGCGGTTGGAGGATGCCGCGCTGACAGTCCAACCGAGTAAATGCGAATTTTTTAAAAACGAGATATCGTATCTCGGGCATGTCATAGACAGGTACGGGGTACGGAAATCGCAAGATAAAGTGGCGGCTATCTTACAAGCTCCCACACCACAAAGCGTAGCACAATTACAGTCATTCCTCGGCCTTGCTAACTATTACCGTAATTTTGTGCCTGACGCATCCTCAGTATTAAGTCCTTTATATAATCTCTTAAATAAGAACACAAAATGGAAATGGACTCCTATACATGAGGATGCGTTTAATCGTATAAAAAAAATCTTAGCATCGGATAAGACTTTAGCACACTTTGATCCTAACGCTAGATTAATTTTAACGGTGGATGCATCGTCGACGGGGCTAGGAGCAGTACTATCGCAAGTAGGTTGCGACGCCTTGGAACGACCGATATCGTACGCTTCCCGGTCGCTCACCCGGGCTGAAAAAAATTACGCACAAATTCAGAAAGAGGCAACGGCTATTATTTTTGGGGTAAGGCGCTTCCACCAGTACCTGTACGGACGGGCGGAGCCTTTTGTTTTAAGAACGGACCACAGGCCCTTGTTAGCTATATTTGGCCCGCACAGGGGCATCCCGGAGGTGTCCGCCAACCGACTACAACGGTACGCCATATTCCTATCGGCTTATAACTATATGATAGAATACGTTTGTAGCAAAAATAACAGCGCAGATTATCTATCTCGAGCGAAGGGGGTGGCGGAATTACAGGACCTACCAGGCGAACTCGCGGAACCGGAAGTGCGCGCGGCCTATGTCAACTTTATAGTTGATGGTGACATGCCAGTGACGCTAAGTGACTTGCGTAACGAGACGGCTCGTGATGAAAATCTGGTCACTGTTATACGTTATGTACTAAACGGTTGGCCACGGAAGGTACATGACCTTAACTTAAAGCCTTATTTTCAATGCCGATCACAGCTGTCTTACGAAGATGGCTGTTTAATGCGCGGACACAAAGTCGTCATTCCGTCGTCATTACGCGAAAATATGTGTAAAGAGTTACACAGTTCACATTTCGGTATAGTCAAAATGAAGGCCGAATCTCGTAAACGGTTCTGGTTCCCGGGACTTGATGCCGCTATAGAGCGTATGGCGGCAGCGTGCGTCGTATGCGCACAACTGCGCCCCGCGCCGCCGCGCGCCCCGCTTGCGCCCTGGCCGTTGCCGCCACACTCTTTCTATAGAATCCATTTAGATTTTTTAGCGTTTCGCGAGTATATGTTCTTAGTTATCGTAGACGCCTATAGTAAGTGGATTGAATGTTATGATGTTACTTCGAACTACGGTTCGAAAGCGGTAATCGGTAAACTATATGATTTAATGTCGCGATTCGGAGTTCCCCATACGATAGTTAGCGATAACGGTACTTCTTTTACCTCTCAGGAATTTAGCGAGTTTTGCGTCGTTAACGGGATAGAACATGTATGTTCTCCCGTATATCACCCATCCAGCAACGGGCAAGCTGAAAGTTACGTTAAAATTATTAAACAAGGGCTCAAGGCTATGTTTCTGCAAGGATGTAATAAAAAAAACATAAAGGACAATTTAACGAAATTTCTATTCGATTATAGAAACTCTAAAAACAGTACCACTGAGAAATCACCCGCAGAATTAGTATACGGACGGGCATTGCGGTCGCGTCTAGATTTAATAAGCCCCGCCGCGCCATCCTCCTCATCGACAGAACTCACTCGAACCGTCGAACACAATCAGTCCTTACAGGCTAAATATTATAAAAGTAAACAAAGAACAGACTTCCAAGTTAATGATAAAGTATGGGTTACGAAACACACTAATAATAAAAAGTACTTTTGGATTCCGGCTATCGTCAAAATGAAAATCGGGAGAGTCATGTATAAGGTGTTCGTACCGAGCATGGAAAAAGAAATCACGAGACACATTAATCAGATTAGACCTCGATTAACCGAATCATCTAAGGTTGAACATCGCTGGGACCCAGATGTGGTAAGGGATTTGCAACCCTCTGTTGTCTCAATCTCCGGATCAGCTACACGGCTAAGGGACGGAGGAGAGGCCCGGGAACATCAAGAGGAAAGAATTGCGGGGCAGGATGTAGAAGGACATCTGACAGCTTCGCCTAGCTCTGCTAGCACTACTCGCCGACGTCAGGCGATAAGTCCCATTTTCTCGACCCCAACTTTACATCATGACGATACAAGCGATGAGGAACGATATCTAGGATCTTAATTTAATTTAGTGGTATCTCTATATATCTGTAATTTATATATCCTAGCTATAAGAGGGAGAGATGTTGTGTATGTAACAATACCGCGGGCTGCGTCCCCGGTCCAGTCACGTACGCATAAGTTAATAAAGCAGTATGTTCCCAACCGGCCTTTTGAGTGGACGTGCTACCCCTCTCTCTCTAACCGCGAAATAGACATAACATCTGTATTTTAAAGTATTAGAGTATAGAGTCTAACGCATTAAGACATGCAACTTTGGGGCTCGTTGAGGCGATGATTTTCGTTGTTTTACGGATTTCAACATTTTTGATTTGTAGCAGCCTTCATTTCGAGTAACATTATCACATTTGATTCTAATAAATAGGTGGGAAGTTATTATACTTACTTATTGATCGGATCGTATTCAATTGCTCGTACGCTCTTCAGACCAGTTAGCGGTATGAATGCATCGTTACATTCGCCATTAGCTGTTAAAATGCGACCGACAGCGTTCTTTTGAGCAAAAAGCAGGAATTCCTCTGGTTCTGGAAGTTTAAGAAATTTAAATAAAATATTGTAAATAGCCAATGTCTTTGTCTTAGCCTTTTTTTTTTACAGCTCAAATATGATGTATGAAGTGTGAGCTTTTTTATCCCACGTCTCAATAAGGCCCCTGCATTTTCTCGAAATTGTGGTTTTTATAAGTAAAATATTTTTTGTGTAACATATTTATCTGTTTATTTTGATACAAAGTATAGATGATGAGTATGAAATGAAGATAACCAATCTCTGAGGTGAAGCCCAAGTCCACAAGATTTGCATATTAAATTAGTTACCCTAATTTTTCTATTTTAGTAACACATATGGCCCCAAAATGGTACTAACAGCACTCACCTGATAGTTTTGTGCATGGGACCAATATAGTACCATCGGCTCTTACACAATAGTTTTGGATGGCACCTTAGTGGGATCACAGGCACATACCCGATAGTTTTGTGCATGGGACCAATAAAGTAGTACCAGCGGCTCTTACCCAATAGTTTCGGATGGCACCATAGTGGAATCACCAGCACATAACCCGATAGTTGTCTCTACGGCACCAACAAGGGGCCGTCAGAGAGCATAGTATTAATACGGCATTGAACATAAGCGATTGGATACGCGAAGATGTCTGGTATCAATTTTTACTATTTTCAAATAAAAACAATTGGCTTTCTTTGAATTGAATTTGATTTTTGAATTGTCCGCCTACGAATAATAGAAGGTTCTCAACGTTTAGAAATAAAGTTAGGCCCTTATATTAAATTATGAGATATAAGAACCTATTGGTTAAGGGGTTGACCACCCCGTCCACCTGCTCACCCCGTACCCTATCTCAGTGTTAGACCCTTATCTATCCATTGTCCCTCAAGATATTCAATTCAATTGTTAATAATCGATATTTTTGATACGAGTTAATTCGATTTCCTACATCAATTTTGATGGTCGAAAAATTGATTATTTCTTATTAAATTTTTTCTACTCTAAGTGACATCCTTAAGGGTTACATGGTACTTAAAAGTTGTTTTTATTAGTTGTTAGTGTTATTGGTATGTTGTATTATTTTTTTTATATTTGGGTCGCCAAACATTTTTGTATCGTCCGTTTGGCCCGGCCGTTTAAGAGGTTAAGCACCCTTGCTTTAGATTATGAGCCCACATTCCCTCACTCACCTGAACAAGTAAGGTTGTCTTTATTGAGGCGATAGTGCGTCGGACAGGCACAGCGGTAGTCGTTGTTGGGTAGGGGAAGACACAAATGGGAGCAACCACCATTGTCGACCCCGCACTGGTTGGACAGCGTGTCTCTACCTCGGTGGTATACCTTCAGGTCCGATATGTAGTCCAGTTGGTTGTGGATCGTTCTTCTATTCGTGCCGTCTGATTTTTTAGCTACCTCTATAAGGCCTATGGAATGTTTGATTCGATTGTTATAATAAGTATTAAGTAGTTTAGATAAGTATTATATTGGTTTCTATATAGCATCTGCCAACACGCATGGAAGAATTACCGAACAAGTAATAAATATCCATACGTATGTAATCTAATAAAGACTGTGGAATAATATAAAATATAGGAAACAATCGAAATATGGTCAAATTGAGATTTTTATCATCTATTCTCTTTTGGAGAAAATAGAGGTCAAGACTAGTGACTAGTGTAGTGTAGTGTATGTGTTAAAAGGTCATTTAGTTGCTTATTTAATAATCCACGATTAACTAAGAAACTACAGTACAGTACTACTAAAAAAATAAAGAAAACCGCATACATATTTCTTCGATAAATTATATACTATTCAAATTAAAAAAAAAGTCAGGGTCTTTTACGTAGGAAATCAAATACGAAGCCAACTTTATTAATAAATTTAAATGCGTTAAAAGCAAAATATTTCTTACCAGTATTCCAGTCTCCCCAAAACACGCGGTCACCGTACAAAGCCAGGGCGTATGGCATAGGTATGTCATCGGCTAATACTTTCCTTCCGGTTCCGTTCAAAAACGCAAACTCTATAACAGGAGGGTCTAAAGCTGCCCAGTAGATTGCACGTTTCTCGTAGTCTATGGCCAGCGCGTGTACCCGACCTACTTGTTCGAACATGACAGTGGGCGAACCCCCGTCCATAGTGGCACGTTTGATGCTCTTCGAGCCAAGTTCCGACCAGAACATATAACTGAAATAAAAATAATAAGGCCAATATTCAGACTTCGAATGTTAAAATGCAGTGTTGGTTGTGAAAATCTTGCTAAAGATGTTAATGGCTGATCTAAAGTTTAGATTCATAGTTAATTTCAAGGACTGATTAGATTTTACTCAAATACGATATTCAGAAGTAAGTAAAAGTAACGGCCTTTTATTATCACACTTTAAATATAAATGAGGCACATAAGTTTTAATAGAATCACTCAGTGGTGCCTTGCTAGATTGTAAATCCCAAAATAATTACAAAAAATATTATGTAATTATATTTATATATATTACAGCGAATCATGCAAAAGGCGCGACTAGTCCCATATATATTGCAGATAGTTTTATACCATTCCATTTCCCAACATCAGCAATTCTTAAACACTAACCCAAAAAGAAATATCGGATAATAAGCAAAATCGGCTTTGGGTTTTATAATGTATGGGCCTCATAAGAAGGCTCCAAGTCGCTCAGCGGGCGATGGAGTGAGCTATGCTCGGAGTATCTCTACGTGATTAAATTAGAAATGAGGAGATCCGTAGAACCAAAGTTACCGACATAGCTCAGCGTGTCGCAAAGCGGAAGTGGCGAAGGGTGAGGCACATAGTGCAGAGAACCGACCGGCGTTGGGGTCTCAAGGTGTTGGAATGGCGACCCCGCACCGGTAAACGCAGTGTCGGTAGACATCCCACGAGATGGATTGACGACTTCAAAAAGGTCGTGGGGAGCCGCTGGGTCCAAGCGGCACAAGATCGTGTAGTGTGGTGATCCCATGAAGGGACCTATGTCCAGCAGTGGACGTCCATCGGTTGACAGAGAAGAAGAAGAAGTGCAACGGTGTTTTGTAAAAATATTTCTTTCGTCTTACCCTTTCCGTGGGTCCAATACAATGCTCTTAGGTTTCTTCAGGCCTTGCCAGATGAGAGTTCGCCTGCTAGATCCATCGAGACGGGCAACTTCTATTCGCTGCGAAGCTGTATCCGTCCAATATATATTCTGACCCGACCAGTCTATTGCTAAACCTAAAATATTTTATATTTTCAATTTTCAACAATATAAATTTGGTATGGACAATCTTCGACTCATGCTCAAGTTTTAGCATTGATTCTTGAAACAAATAAGCTATAGAGGTTGGGATAAGAGAAAATTATTAACATCTTCATAGAAATTTAGAATAACTTGCCTGCACAAAACAGTCGAACAAGTTTCTAAAATAAAAGTATAATATGTAAAATTGCATCGCTGAATTGTAAAAATGCAATGCATTTCTCTTAGGAGATTTCAAGATGTTATCTAGTTCATTTTTTCATCGTCAAGTTAAAGTACAACGTAACTCAAGGTGTTACGGTCAAATTTGAGCGTCGAAATAGATTAAAAAAGTTTATACAGAAGTTCAACGCATCATCCCACTTCTGAAGGTTAATTAGATAGAATCAAAATATTACCTTCGACTAAGCCCATCCATTCAAGTATTTTCTCCATGTTGGATCCATTTATGGAACAACGGTTTATGGTCTTTGTTTTGCTGTCAGACCAATAGATTTTCGAGCCTGACACGTGGACAGCCAAAGCACTGTGATAAACAATCATTTTTTGCTACCAATATCGATAAAGATAACAAGAGAAATCTTCTAAATTCCGAATTTATTGAAACTCAAAGATTTCAAAAAAAAAAATATCTGTGGTAATAACAAATCTATTAAATGTTAAGTATTTAATAGATTTGTTACTACCACAGATAATTTTTATTCAGAGTAACATACGAGAATACACTTATTTTACATATATTTGTTTTTTAACCAAATTCACCTGATCCCTGACATATCCCTATATTCTTACCTGACTTCCTTTAACTCTTTTATAGGTAGAACGGCGTCGTTATTGTCGTTTTCGATGCTAATTCTTCCGATAATATTTTTTCTACTGTATATAAGGAAGGCTTCTGGTTCAATGCAAGTTTTACGATTTTTGCCAAGCTCCAATCCTAAATAGGAACAAGTAAGAAACTCTTAGTACAAAAAATAATACGTATTAGTAACTTAGTTGTATCAAATTTATATGTAGTTCGATTTTGGAACGCTGACTACGGTATTTATTTATGGAAAAAGAAACAAAAAAGAAAAAAAACATTTATTTCTACTTCCTGTGATACACAACACACATATATAATAACCTAATAAAAATATTAGTACCTTAAAACTTTAACGAACTATTTGATAAACGATAAGGATTAATAAAATCAATGCAATCAAGCAGCTGATCTATTTTTGTTTTTTAGTTGGTTATTTTCGTTAGGAGCAACCTTCAGTGGTCTTTAATGATAAAGAATTTTTTTTTATTTAACCTTCACTTTGCTTGTAGGCAGAGTTGACAACAGCTTTTTATATTTGCAAATATGTGTGTTTTAACAAATGGGACACCTACATATTTCATTACTATTACCTTAATGTGGAAAGTTATTAGATGTGTTATATTTTGGGTATAAAAGTTATCTATCTAAAATTAAATTAATTAAAGTAAGAAGTGACAAATTAAGGAAAGACACACAAATAGTAGATACGGTCTAAAACAAAAATGGCGGTGGGCAGGTCACGTTGCAAGACTGAGTGATAATCGCTGGACCCTGGAAGCGACCAAATGGTACGGACCAAACGGAAAGCGAAGAAGAGGGAGACCTAAAATGCGATGGGTCGATGAAATCAAACAAACTGCTGGGAAAGATTGGACAAACGTTGCCAAAAATAGGTCCATGTGGCACCAGCTGGAAGAGGCCTATACGCGAAAGGGGCCCACAACATATACCAATACTAATAATACTAACGTAGATTAAGAAACTATACTTAACACAACTAACAACAAACTCATAAAAGCATGTAAGGTTCTGAAATGAATAAAGGCTTTATTATTATTATTATAATCTAAAATTAAGTTACCAAGAGGACAGCTGCAAACATAGCCCTGTGGAAGATTGAAGCAGAGATGGGAACAGCCTCCATTGTCGTCAACACAAGGGCTGTGGCCCAGGGGTTCGCCAAGACGAAACGCCTTTACACCCATCATATTCGCCATCTGTTCTACAACCGCTTGCCTTTCTAAACCTACAAAATATTCAATACTGATTGGTTAAGGTTTTAAAAATATTAATAAAGTTTACGTTTCATAATACGATCTTACTCTACATTGGCAATTACTGATTTTTTGTAAAATCTAAAATTTGTTGATTGTTGATTGTGTTATGTGAAGCTGAATTTGGAAATTTTCGAATTTTGTACAATAGTTTCTGGTTGACCTGGTAGGTACTCTTTTACGAAAAAAAAAAAACTAAAAAAAATGATTAAATTATATGGTAGGTGGGGCTCGAACCTAGGTATTTTCATTCCTCGAGACCGCCCGTTCCCTGATTAAGCTACGTTGACTTGATAATTTACGGCAAAAATAGTGTTTCATATTAAATTTAAATGTTAATAATATTTTATGCCCAAAAACAGGGATAAGCGAACGAACGAATTTTTTTAAAAATAAAACCTAGGTAGATCGATTTTTCTCCCCCAAAACCCCCTACATGCTGAATTTCAGGTAAATCGTTGGAGCCGTTTCCGAGATTACGTATATATATATACATACAAGATTAACTCATTTAAATATTGAAATATATTGCGTATCTATACTAATCTGAAGAATTTGTTTTTTTATTTAAACGCGCTAATCACAGGATCTACTGGACCGATTTGAAAAATTATTTGAGTGTAATATAGTACATTTATCTATAACTATATTATACATTTTAACATCACGCTAAGATGAATAGGAGAGGATCAGCAATAAAAAATATTGCGAAAACAGCAAAATTTAAAGCTTGCGTTCTCTAAGTAAACGGTCAAAGTTATTCAAAAATCTCTTATAATTAACTCACGATAACTACTTTTTTAAATTTTTGATTCCGGAAAAAATTATGACACATTGATTTCCATGAGGGCGTAGCTTGCACATCAAGTAATAGCTATAATTTAATCGATAAGGTTGTTGAGTATATTGGGGTAGTTGGGTGAACAACTTAATTTTTCGTACATAGCTTTCAATCAAATTATATAATTGCTGAGCTAGCAACTTGACATTTTTGCAACATGGATATTTGATTGTAAAGAAGAAGAACCAACAAAACAACATTGGACCTCGGCAGGAATAAAATTCGCGACCCTCTGAGCTGAAGGCAGGGTTTTTGTCACCTGCGACATCGGGCCATACAAATGCGACATGCTTCATGATAGAACATATATCTTACCCGTGTACTTGTTTATCCTATCTAAAGTTCTCCGTTGCATATCCGTCCAATATAAGTGTTCGCCAAGTAGGGTTAGTCCAAATATGTGTAGAATATCGCTACTGTGGAGCTCGCGTCTGTCAGTACCATCCATATTACACACCTGGTACAAAATGGAAAGTCAATGGTAAGTTCATTGTTTTTCTTTGTCATACGTCACTTTTATGCTTATCGTTTAACTCAGGCTTTGCCTGCGGGGTACTTGGGCGCGGGGGTTGGACGAAAACGGGCGAAGTAAGTGCGGGTGGCGAGCGCTCAAAGCGGTATATACATGACGTAACCGCTCACACCTATCACAACTTCCGCGTTCTCCTTCTCCGCAAGCGAAGTCTGAGTTAAACAGTTAGCCTATAAATAATCGTTTATTTGTCTTCAGAGTGTCAGAATTGCGTGATTTTATTAATTTAATTTTTCAAATTTGCAGCACACTGTCCTTAAGGCTTGATTTAATGGCTGGATGTAAAAAATGAGCAAAATAAAGCGAAATAGCGAGTGAAAGATAGGGTGTAGATCATGTTTTGAGATAAATGGGTTTTATGTTTAACTGGATGCACTTAAAAATTCTGGTATAATAAATATATTAGATTTGATTCGTTACATTAACTATGCTTGACCGAAGGGTTGGTACATGTCTATCAAAACGCCATAGAGTTTAAACACTTAGCCATAGGCAGGCCTGTAAGTGAGAGTCGCAATAAATAATGAGAGGGAAGATAAAACTCGTATACTTCATCTTTGTCTAATCCTGTATAAGAAAGAGAGACAGATATATAACCTAAATGAAAATGCATAAAAATGCTTTATTCTGCTTAAGGAACGGCATAATAATAAATTATGAGTTCTGCTGGTATTGCTGCTGAAAATGAATGTGCATTTTAACATTTGCACCTACACCCAGTCCAAAACAAGTGTTCTTAAGTCGTGCCACTATTGCAGCCTACGAGTGATATGTTATATTTTTAAATTATATTTTATTGTAAATTTAAGAGTTCATCAATTCAAGGTCAAGCGGTGCGCTACATCAAAAGAATTTTATATAGATGATAACATTCAAAGAAACATGAAAATAAACAAATTACCAAAAATAATTGTTGATAAAACTGTTATGTTTACGATAAGGTTTCCGCAAACTGAGGTCAAAGAACTATTATAATATTTTACAAACAAACATGTATTTTTCGGTTTTAATATTATAAGGAAAAAAAATAAGGAACAATATAATTAATAGCACAACATTTTTAAGAAATTACTTTTGCATACTTTAAGTATACAAAAGTAATAATTACATATTTCATTAATGTATTAAATTGTAACAAAAAATTATATGAATAGTGATAAAAATTCTATGGTAAGTCATACTAGATTTTAATTTTATCTGTGTATTTGTGTTATCAATTTTTATCTTATGTGTTATGCTATAAGCTGTGATAGCCCGTCGGTGAGAACGTGCGCCTCTTTAGGTTTAAGCTCCAACTTTTCTCTCCTAAAACGGAGAGGAGACCTATGCCCAGCAGTGGGATAGTAACAGGCCGTTTACGCAAAACGTTTAAGTACGTTCAGCCGTTGGAGTAGTTTTAAGCGATAAAGTAACCACACACAAAAACACACGCGCACACACGCGTGCTCACGCACACACACACACACACATAGACAAATATTCAATTTTATAATATTAGTACAATTGCGTTACTTCACGCACGCAAACATACACACACACATACACGTAGAAAGAGAGAGAAACATTCAATCTTATAATATTAGAACAATTGCGTTACTTCACGCACGCAACAATACACAAGCACACATATACTCACACACAAATATAAAGAGAGAGAAACATTCAATCTTATAATATTAGTACAATTGCGTTACTTTACGCACGCAAACATACATATCTACACACATGCACACACATAGAGAGAAAGAGAGAGAAAAAGAAAGAAAGAGAGCACAGGCACACACCCACACACATAGAAAGAAAGAGAGAGAGGAACAGAAGCATTCAATTTTATAATACTAGTAGAACTGCGTCACGTTACCTCAATTTTATGTGTTCTTGCGTCACCCCAATACAACTTATTGGTGGCCGTGTCCAACGCGATGCCGTTGGGCCACGTGAGCTTCTCAGAGACCAACAGTATCCGGTTGCTTCCATCCAAGTTGGCTCTCTCGATCTTAGGCTTCTTCTCATTCCAATCCGACCAGAACATCCAGCCGGCTGTTGGGTGCAGAGCTATCGCTCGTGGATAGTAAAGGTCGTCATGGATTATTACCTTTAATTAAAAAAGAAAAAAACATCTGTGCATTAGTGTGAATTTAAAAAAAATGTCCCAATTAGACTATAAAATCACTGTTATTATAGCATATTTGACGTATTACATTTTAATTAACTTTTTTTGTATACCTTCCATTTTAAATACTTTATAGAATTAGGCGTTACTTTGTGGAGGTCCATAATACAAAAGTAATGAAAATATTATTTTGCTATAATCCGCGATAAAAGAAAATATATGTAATGCTAAATGTACTATTCGTTCTCATACCTGATACATGCAGAATTTGTAAAACTCATAGACTACCCGACACCAATAACACAACAATACACAAGCACTGCACACATTCACCACCACAATCTCAACAATTGTTTCACGTAACCATAACCGAAACATCGTCAGATTTTTTTTTTACTTTGTAAGGATAGCGCCTGGTTTCGATCTAGCCTGGCAGAAACATGCAGCATATACTAGCCAGAAGAGGGTGGTCTACTCTATTAAACAGGATACCACACGATGGTTCAACTTCTCTTAGTCGCCTCTTACGACAACTCGGTAAGAAATTAGGGTGGTCTCAGCCGGATACCATGGCTAGTTCATTTAAACAATTTTTATAGTTATTAATCGAACTGCCTTTCCATAATACTCACCTTCCTGTAGCTGCCGTCAAGTCTGGCCACGGTGATGGTGTCAGAAACAGGGTCAGTCCAGTAAATGTTCCTAGCGAGGGGGTCGATTGCTATACTGTCGGGCACGCCGTTGCTGTGGACCACCACAGATTGCTCGCTACCATCTAGCCGCGCCCTCGATATAGTTTTAGACTGCAAAATAATATAACACGTGATATCTAATAAGCTAAGAAAGAAGTTACAATAAAATTATTTTGCTGTAATCCGCGTTTGTTAAAAGAATACCTGCAATGCTAAGTGTATGAAGCAGGCAACAATCACATACCAAATACATGCAGGAAAAGCCGCCACACGTATCACAAGACGCCGCCAACACCAACACTCCACACAAACACTACACACACTTTTTTTTAATTTAAACTATCGTGAGTAGTATTCATAGTTAATGTATAGAACCGGCTATACTCACGTCTTATCGGTTTAGCCCGACCAGTTTCGAACCCATCCGGGGCACTTATTCATGAGCTCTTTACACGACGTTATCGCGGCGGAAACAGCCTAAGTTCCCGCTCCAGTTCCCGCCGCGATAACGTCGTGTAAAGAGCTCATGAATAAGTGCCCTGGATGGGTTCGAAACTAGTCGGGCTAACCAGATAGAATAAGACGTTAGTATAGCCGGTTCTATACATTAGCTACTACACACACTCACCACCACAACCTCTACCATCGTTTCGTCCCGAAACCGAAGCATCATCAGGAGGAATAGCTCCACAAATAGCGATGCGTGGAGCCTATCCTCCTGTGTCTGTAGTGCTTGTATGCAGTGTTTTTGTTGGATCGTAAAAGGTGATTAAGGTAAATTGACTCGCCATGTGGTATCCGGCCGAGTACAACAGACCATCCTCTTATTTACCGAGGTGTCGCAAAAGGCGACTAAAGTAAGTTGACGTCAAGTAGGGGGCCGGTCGTAAAATACATAGCCAAATCATGTGACAAAATGTTTATAACATGATGTGCCGATCCCACTTAGATAAGGGCTGGAGAATGATGATATTTATGTAAAGTGTATAGAATGAGCTGGAACCTATGTAGGTGTCGACTTATTAACATCATCTACTTTTAAATAAAGGCAATCATTATTTACCTGACATTATCTTTAATATTTAAATGAGTTAATCTTGTATGTATATATATTTTCGGAATATCGGAAACGGCTCCAACGATTTTCCTGAAACTCAGCATGTTGGGGGTTTTGGGGAAGAAAAATCGATTTAGATAAGTTTTATTTTAAAAAAATGTCGTTTAATCCCTGTTTTTCGGGCTCTAAAATTTTTTTGAAATTTTTTTGAACGTTGAATACAATCACAATTTTTCATTGGTTCATTTGGGGAACGGGCGGTCTAGAGAGGTGAAAATACCTAGGATCGAGCCCCACCTGCCCTATATTATTTTTTAATGTTTCTTTTCATTTTTTTATTTTATATTTTGTTACAACATATTAAAAATTACCGATCTAGGCTGGGTCATCCAGGTACTGTTCCTTAAATAGAACCCTTAATTGGTTTCAATACAATATGTTACTCACCAAACTGTCAGCCCAATATATGTATTCACTCTTTGGATCAAAATCCACAGTGAGAGCCCTCTTTAAGTCCTTTAGAGGCAACGCGTAGGGTGTAAAGTCAGGGGAGTCTAATGATATTTTTGATATGACGGACCGTTGGGCTACAAGAAGCATTGATTGTGGACTATTGTAGCACGTTGTGTTACTACCCTCCTTTAATTTAACGCCTGTCGGACAGGCACAGTTGTAACCTTGAAAAAATAGTCAGAGATGTGAATTTATAAGACAATTAAAAGTAAATATTGGAACTTTAAATTGAAGAAATTTATTAATGTACAATCTTTACATACATATATATAATATGAATTTTATTGTGTTATACGATGTGCCAGACGCGCCGCCTGCGTGAAAATTTGTCACAATTTTTTTCCAAAATTGAAATTTTAACATATAAGTAGTTATTGTGCTAACCATAAGAGATAGAGACATGCTATTTCGGACTTTTCTGCAGTATTTCCATAACTCTACAATTCTCTAGTACGTCACTTTAGTGTTGGTTTGCGCGAGAGAAAATCTCCCAGCTAGCAAGTTTTTTTTTTAAAACTGCGTTACCTCTTTAACACAGTTTACATAAATCGGTAATGTACTATTAACCAAAACATTTCGAAAGAATAGCACTATTTTTTGTAGTAACCGTACAAAAATCCGTTCAGTAGATTTTGAGAAAATCGATCACATACAGATAGACAGCTTTTTAGGACTTTGTTTTACAATAAGTATAGATAGAAAGGCTATTTTTTAAATTATTACGACCTATACGTTTAAGTAAACTCAATAAAACTTGGCGTTTTCTTACTGTGTTTCCGAAAGAATAAACGAGTTTTTTTACCTTCTTTACTCTTTTACATCTATATGTATTGAATGGTTCATTGGCGCAGCGGTTAGCCACCCTGTCTTGAGCCCTGCGGGTCGCGGGTTGGATTCCCACCGAAAGTCAAATTTTTAAAAAAATAATTGGTTGGTTCTTCAAGCCTTGGTGTATGTATATAAAAACTATATATTCACCAGTTGTCCCACACTCATAACACAAGTATTAAATTACTTACTTTGGGGAAGGAAGACCAATTGTCAAAAAAAAATTGCAACTTACCTGAAGTAGGCGCCAATAGACATAAATGTGAACAACCTTCATTATTTTTGCACGGGTAGTCTCCAGGAGGCATCAACTGTCTACTTTTGTCGTATACTTTGATATCAACAGGCACTGGGTCAGATTTGATGAGCTCCTTTATAGCGCCATTCGTGGATATATCCCACATGTATACAACCCTTTACAAGTTGAAATACATTTAAGGTAAGTGCACTAGTAATTGACTAAGTACTAGTACTTTCTAGTAGTTGACCGTATTGTGTGAAATTTTAAATAATAAGAGTTTTGTTTGTTGTAGCTTATAAAAAATATTAATTAATAGTAATAAATTTTAAATATTAAACAATGAACTAAAGTTCTGAGGTTTATTTCAGGTAATTACAAAATTTATTTTTTACTAGCGGCCTGCCCCTGCTTCGCACGGGTATAATATATATAGCCCATGTCACTCAGTGAAAAAAAAAAAGATTAAAATCGATCCAGCAGTTTTGATTTATTCAGTACTGCCCGAGGCCCGCAAGCGTTAAATTTGGAGAAAAATAATTCCCCTCTCCCTATACGAAGAAGATTTCCTGCTATCTTTGGAATATCTAAATTCATATACTACATATTTACTTATTTATTTTTACAAATTTTCCCTATGAATTTTATTTTTACAATTAATTACAGAATGTCTTGTAAATAAAGACACAGCTTCCTTGTCGTTAAACAAACTCTTGAAAGAGCGACATATAGCTGCTACGGCATTTTAAATCTGTAATATCTCCGAAAATGTTCACTTAAATTACATGCTGTAAACGGCTATATTGATCTATATTAAATCAACAATTTATTTAAGGTACTTAATTGGATAAGGATTCATGCTGTATTGTATAAAAATTGCTTTGAACATAAGACATTATTTTTCATAAAAAGTAAATGACAAAAATTGCTATTGTGGGTTATCCATAAGAGATAGACATATACCATCGTGGACTTTTCTGTAGACCTTTTCAAGGTGTATAAATACTTAGTACATCATTTTGATAAATCTCGTAGGGTTTAGCCAGCGTTTGCAATGTAAGCGGAAAAAAATGTAATTATTTACAGAAACCTCAAAAATTACAGTATTTCTCTACTCCGTATTGAATGTTATTATACATACAAACCTTCCTCTTGAATCACTCTATCTATTAAAAAAAACCGCATCAAAATCTGTTGCGTAGTTTTAAAGTTTTATGCATACATAGGGATATATGGACAAACAAAGAATGCGACTTTGTTTTATAATATGTAGTGATGTTTAATTTACATAAATAAATAAGATTTAAAATTGAGTACCACAATAATATATTTGTTCTCACCATGTTTTCCAATCAGTCCAATAAAGTTTTTCGCTAAAATATGCCAAAGCATAAGGATACTTTAATCCTTCTTTTATTATCCTCTTCCTCTTGTCACCATTAAAATCGATCATGTCTACAAACTGTAACTTCGCATCAACCCAGTATATTAAATTATTATTATAGTCTATGGTAATTCCATTTGGCCAGAATATATTATCTTTTACTATCACTTTACGAGTTGCTGGATCACCATTCATACCAGCTCTTTCAATTTTGGGGATTTCACCCCAGTCAGTCCAAAACATTAGCCTGAAAAAATGTAAAATGTTAATATTTTTTAGTACACAAAATATTGTGGTAACATACTAGTAATTTTCTAATGTTTGGCTAAAACTCTAAACGTCAGTAACTCTAAAACAATGAAATATCCAATTAATATCTACAAAAGTGCTCTTCAAAGAATTTATATGCCACATTATCTGGTACTGCCAGGATCTAGCTACTCTGTAAATTGTTAGAGTTCTATAAGCTAATAGAATTGTTTCATTCTCCTGTAATTATCCCACTCTAAGTGGGTTTGGCACAATATGCCGTCACATTATTTAGCTACGTATTTTACGACTGGACGCCGGTCTGACGTTAACTTACCTTAGTCGTATTTGACGACACCTCGGTAAGAAAAAGGGTGGTCTAATCTACTCAACCGGATACCACATGGTGGTTCAATTAACCTTAGTCGCCTTTTACGACGCCTCGGTAAGAAATGAGGGTGGTCTAGTTTACTCACTCTGATACCACATGGCGGGTCAACTTACCTTAGTCGCCTTTTACAACACCTCTGTAAGAAATGAGTGGTCTATTCTACTCAGCCAGATACCACATGGCTATCAAAATGCAGGATAATAACTTTTTAAAATAATATTATGTATTACAACTGACCCTTCTTTTGGAACTACAGCAATAGCTCTAGCGAGGTCCACTTCAGTCCAAAATAAAACTTTCCTATATTTGTGTTCTATACATATAACTTCTATTCTATTTGTTTCTCCATCTGTCCAGTAGATTTTGTCAGTGTACCAATCTATTGCAAGACCAGTGGGTGTTATTAATCCTTCTGATACTATTCTCATCTGTAAATCACTACATATTATAAAACAAAGTCCATATTTCCGTATGTACGCATAAAACTTTAAAACTACGCAACCGATTTTGATGCAGTTTTTTTTAATAGATAGAGTGATTCCAGAGGAAGGTTTGTACGTATAATAACATTCAATACAAAGTAGAGAAATAATGTAATTTTTGAGGTTTCTGTAAATAATTACATTTTTTTCCGCTTACATTGCAAACGCAGGCTAAACCCTACGAGATTTATCAAAATGATGTACTAAGTATTTGTACACCTTAAAAAGGTCTACAGAAAAGTCCGCGATGGTATATATCTATCTCTTATGGATAACCCACAATAGAATTTTTTTTCATTTACTTTTTACGAAAAATGATGCCTTATGTTCAAAGCAATTTTTATACAATACAGCATTAATCCTTATCCAATTGAGTACCTTTAATAAATTGTTGATTTAATATAGATCAATATTGTCGTTTACAGCATGTAATCAAAGTGAACATTTTCGGAGATATTACAGATTTAAAATCCCGCGAGGAGGCCGCGCTTAGACCTATAAGCACTTCGAATTTAGCAGCGACCGGAGGCGCAACTAAATGTCCTTCTTTCAAGTTTATATTGTCTAATGATAAGAAAGCTATGAATGTTGTATGTAAAGACATTGTCTAATCAATTGTAAAAATAAATAATATCACTAAATAGTATAAAACAAAGTCGCATTCTTTGTCTGTCCCTATGTCCGTAAATCCCTATGTATGCTTCAATCTTTAAAACTATGCAACAGATTTTGATGCGGTTTTTTTTTTAATAGATAGAGTGATTTTAGAGGAAGGTTCACATGTCTAATAACATTCAATATGGAGTAGAGAAATAGTGTAATTTTTGAGGTTTCTAATGTGATGTCGTAAATAATTACATTTTTTTCCGCTTACATTGCAAACGCAGGCCAAACCCTACGAGATTTATCAAAATGATGTACTAAGTATTTGTACACCATGAAAAGGTCTACAGAAAAGTCCGCGATAGTATATGTCTATCTCTTATGGATAACCCACAATAGCAGTTTTTGTCATTTACTTTTTACGAAAAATGATGCCTTATGTTCAAAGCAATTTTTATACAATACAGCATTAATCCTCATCCAATTAAGTACCTTAAATAAATAGTTGATTTAATATAGATCAATATGGCCGTTTACAGCATGTAATTTAAATAAACAGTTTCGAAGATATTACAGATTTAAAATGCAGGGGCCGCGCCGCGAGCCTATAAATAGCGCGTCGGAGGTCGCGGTTCGCCTCTCGGCGATGCTTCCGCGCTCGCCCGTCTTATCGGTGACGCTGTCAAAGCCATTAGGGCTAACAGGATTAGTCAAATTCGAAAAAAAAAAAACGCGGTTCGCCCTTTAACTATTTGAATTTAGCAGCGATCGGACGCATTTATGATCGGAGCTCTCTAGCGAGGAAAATAACAATCACTACATATTATAAAACAAAGTCCATATTTCCCTATGTATGCATAAAACTTAAAAACCACGCAACAGATTTTGATGCGGTTTTTTTTAATAGATAGAGTGATTCCAGAGGAAGGTTTGTACGTATAATAACATTCAATACGGAGTAGAGAAATAATGTAATTTTTGAGGTTTCTGTAAATAATTACATTTTTTCCGCTTACATTGCAAACGCAGGCTAAACCCTACGAGATTTATCAAAATAATGTACTAAGTATTTGTACACATTTAATAGGTCTACAGAAAAGTCCGCGATGGTATATGTCTATCGCTTATGGATAACCCACTAAAGCATTTTTTGTCGTTTACTTTTTACGAAAAATAATGCCTTATTTTTGAAGCAATTGTTATACAATACAGCATTAATCCTTATCCAATTAAGTACCTTAAATAAACAGTTGATTTAATATAGATCAATATGGCCGTTTACAGCATGTAACTTAAGTGAACATTTTCGGAGATATTACAGATTTAAAATGCCGTGAGGAGGCCGCGCTTCGCCCTATAACACTTCGACTTTAGAAGCGATGTCGCTCTTTCAAGAGTTTGTTTAAAGACATTCTGTAATTAATTGTAAAAATAAAATACATAGGGAAAATATAAAAGTAAATAAGTAATAATGTACTATATGAATTTAGATATTCCAAAGATAGCAGGAAATCTTCTTGGTATAGGAAAAGGAAATTGTTTTTCTCCAAATTTAACGCTGCGGCCACGGGCAGTAATGAATAAATCAAAAAAACTGGATCAATTTTAATCATTTTTTTTACACTGACTGACATGGGATATATATTTTATACCCATGCGAAGCAGGGGCAGGCCGCTAGTATATTATAAAATGTAAATTTGTAAGATAAAGGTCCTTCTTAAATAAAAGTGAGTATCTTATATTACAAATACTGAGAATTAATAATGGTGAATTAAGATTTATATGTCAAATGAGACTTACAAAATATAACTACGTTTAAATGCTCATACCATAAAAAAATTATTCTAAATATAAAGTTTAACACAAATTAATAAATAATTTAACAATTTAATTTAAGTCTGGGTGATTCTCTGCGAGAGAAGTTTAAGGAAACAAGTATTCTTACATTTGCTTCACAGTATAATTTAAGCAATTTAATTTATGTATATAAAAGGATAAAGAATTATAAAATGATAGGTGATGTATATAATAGACAAAGCAGGGACAGACATAACCTTGCAGCTCCTGTTTTGCGCCTTGCAAAAGTATGTAAGTCGTTTGTGGGTTTGGTATAAGATTCTATAATAGAATTCCACGATCAATTTCAGCTTGGCATTACAGCAGTTTAAGAACACTGTTAAAAAGAGGCTGATACAGAAAGCCTACTATACTCTTGAAGATTACTTAGAAGATAAGAATGTGTGGATATAGCTCTCTTTGAACCTGTTCAAGACAGTAACAACTTAATGTAAGTAGTATTAAGAATTATATTTTTAAAAGACTAACCATCGAGTTTCTTTCTGGCTCTTCTCGGTAGGAACAGCATTCCGAACCAGCAGTAGAGTTGACAAATCAAAAGCACTTGTTTACAAGTTTATATGAATAAAGAATTTTTTGAATTTGAATGAAAAAATATTACATACTTTTTCTCCAGAGTGTGTTTCGTTGTATTCCATACATTGTATCAATTCCGCAGTCTGATCTGACCAGCATATTAAATTTTTCCTATATAGAAAGTCAACAGCTGAACCTTGTTCTAAACCTTTAATTATTGAATTAATTTTTCCTAATTTAGATATGTTCGCCACACGAATATCTGATGCTGTTGAATACAATAGCACAGGGTTACTGAGGCTTGAGTAATAACCTGGTAAACAAACAATTTTATTTGCTTTTAGTACACGTTATAAATTGAATACATTTTAGTTATTTTTTTTAACAAAACTTACCTTTAAGTTGTAAAAACATCAACAAACAAAACACATTTAAAACATTTTGGATTATTTTGTCAGCTTGAACTATTCTTCGGCGCTTGGACATAATGAAAACAAATATATCTTATTGTTGAAAACCTCATGGATATTAAGTAATATTGCACTTAAACTTATAAGGCACGTGCAGGAATTGTATGCATTTTATATTATAAAGTAAAATTTTTGAAATATAAAATTATCACTCTTATTTCGATTTTTTATTATGACTCTAAAGAAAGTCAACCACAAACAAATAACTAGCACAGACTAGTAAGAAAATAGTGTTGTATAGTTAGCGAATGAATTAGTTTGAAAGAGCGCTAGCACAGACAAAATACGTCAACTAGATCCCATATTTCCCTATTCGTAGCTCATTAAATACTTCATAACAGAGTTAGAATTATTAGTGAAGGTGATTTAACCAAACTAATATCGTTTCGCTCACAGTCGCACTGAATTCTATATGCCGCTCGCTCATTGAATTGTATTCGTGACTACAATAATATAAAAATCTTGATTAATAAAAGTGAATGATCTTTATTATACTTTTCTAATTTATTTGTATTGTTGTTTATTATGGAACAGAATATGTGTATTATATATGGGTTATAGTTGACTATTTTCAAAGCCAAATAAAAATATTACATATCTTTATCTTTCTTACATCTCATTTCCATGCAATCTTCCTTCATCCGTCTTTTTCATTGCCCAACATTTTAATCCATACAATACGACAGGTCTTATGACCGCTTTATAAAAGCATTATAAGAAAAACATATAATGCTTGGATAATAATGGGTTTTTTTAAATGTAAATTTAATTTTTAAATTTACATATTTTAAGTAGGTATCCTTTAACGAACATAAAAGTATCGTAGATTTAACCACATTACAACCCATACTATAATATTATAAAAGAAAAAGTCTATCTATCTGTCTTTCCGTATTTACGCTTTCACAGCTAATCTGCTGGAACAAAATTGATTAATTTGTTACAATTGTAAAGGTGTACAGAATAACTTGTTTTAAGTTTATGATATGCCGTATGAATTTTGTATTATCATTTAAGATTTTCATCATCAGGTCATAGATAACAGGTAAATAAATACAAATTTAATTTTAAATATATACTTATTTACATAAATACACCCAGACTCAAAAAAAGCAATAAGTGATATTGTAAATTTTTTTGGCTCTGGGCGAAAATGGAACCTGCGACCCGCGGGACTGAAAAGCATGATCATTGCCACCTGCTCCCATTCAAATTTCATATGTAAAATATATTATATGGGAAAGTCCAAAACATATACAGGGGGCGTATTTATGTGGCGGTAGTAATTTGATAAAGTTAAATATTATTTGTATGTTATCATGCTGGATCTAATACTTTTATTCACGCGTGTTATAACGCCCCTTGAAATATAATACATTAGTGATCAATACAAACTTGCTTCAATTTATTATATGGTAACAGCAAGGTCTTTAAATCTCTCATAAAATGAAATATGACTTTGAAATAATGATATTTTACACGTATTTAAACATGTTTTTATATATACACTTCTGAATGTCACAACTTTACGGCAAGTCATAAATACGTGATTTGAAAATGAAATGTTTAATAATGAAAGTGAAGCTCCTAAGATGCTGCGAGCCTTGCTCGAGACTCGCTCTCCACCTTTTTGACACTTGGCGATGCTTCCGCGCTCGCCTATCCTCCCGGTGACGCTATTAAATCCGTTAGGGTTAATTAGTTAGTCTCCGAACACAAATATAACCGCGGTCTTGAAAAAGCTTTGACTTGACCTAGAATGAGGCGCAAAAATCTCTACTGGCACGTAAAAATAGCTTTGGAGCTTTTGTCTTCATCTTTTCAGTATACTCCCAAATACATATTCGCACATAATGGCGGTTGACTTAGTTTTGCGTGTCAATATCTGCATTTCTTACACTTGTAAAAAGACAGCTAACTAGTAACATCGTATAGTTCTGAATCATAAAAAAGAATAGATTCGTTCAGTAAGTATAATCTTTATACCAAAAGTACTTGTTCATAAGCAAGTTCTGATTCAAATTGCTTTATTGCCACAGTATATTCTATACACTAAAGAATTAAATAAGCTTATCTTAAATAAATAGAAATAACTTATAAATAAAATTATTTAGTAAAATTTTAAAAAAAATCGCCCAAGCCTACAAGGGTGGTGTATGATAAATATCCATATGCTTATGTAATTGATCCGCATGGTCGGTGTACGCCCATCTCATCTGCTCTGAAGCAGCTTTATACCGAATTAATAGCTAAACTAATTTAGTAGTGAACAGTCTGCAGTTATTGTTCGAACCATCATACGGGTGAACCGTATGATGTCTAAAATATACGTTTATCTTTTCGGGTTGATTGTTTTATGTAAAAATTTCGAGTGTAAAGTGTATAATGATCGACCTAAAATAAAAGTTTTGGATGGCGATCTTATATTAGAACCAGCCTATGACAGAAATATTTATTTAAACTCAAACGGGCCCAAGTCTAAAATTTACTACGGCGAAGGAAATGTTTTAAATATGTACAATGTTACAAATATAGGTGAGCCTAAAGTATCTGATTCTAGTCCTTTCATTGATAAAGGGCAATTAAATGATATATTAAGCAGGATACAGAGATTGGAATCGTTAATTGGGTCTATTCCAAGAAATTTAAATTTAAATATTTCTCATTTGACCCAAAGAGTGAACCGAATCAACGATAAAGTACGAACAATTCAAACTTTACTTCTTACAGGAAGAGACGACTGTAAGTCAAATCCTTGTGAAAACGGAGGAACTTGTTTAAATCTGGTTAACCGATATCATTGTCTTTGCCCTTCAAATTGGAAAGGAACAAATTGTGACGAAGACGTTAATGAGTGTCGTAATTTTGCGGGAACGGACTTAGGATGTCAAAATGGTGCAACATGTATCAATAGACCTGGCTCATATGAATGCATTTGCAAGCCTGGTTGGTATGGAAGGGACTGTACTAGAACAGAGAAAAATTGTTCAGGGGGCGATTTTGAAATGTGTGGCCATGGTATTTGTGTACCAATTAATAGTGGCAAAGGTATTAAGTGTATTTGTGATCAAGGTTGGACAAGTAATGGTACTGATATCGCGTGTCTGACAGATGTAAATGAATGTGCATCTGGTCAGGGCAATCGTTGTTCGACAAATCCAAGAGTAGACTGTATAAATCTACCTGGTTCATTTCGCTGTGGAGAGTGCCCAAGGGGCTACGAAGGTGATGGTTTTGCTTGCTATGATATTGACGAGTGTTTAACTATTATGAATGGTGGTTGTAGTATGAGTCCTATAGTCCCTTGTTATAATACCATTGGCTCTCGAATATGCGGTTCTTGTCCTCCTGACTATCAAGGCGATGGTATTTTGTGTACGTATACAGGTCCTTGCTCTGTTAACCATGGAGGGTGTCATCCTTCGGCTCAATGCATTGAAAGTTCAGGAATAAGACAAAGAGCCCAATGTATTTGTCCCCAAGGAATGGAAGGGGATGGAATTGGACTGTACGGTTGTTATATATCCTCGATAGGAAATAATAATACTCAACGATGTGAAAAAAATTCTTGCGGTAAAAATGGATATTGTCATCCCGTGAGTACAGGGTATACATGCATTTGTTATCCAGGATATGGTGGACCTTTTTGTAATGAACATATTAATTTCTGTACTAATAACCCATGTCGTAATGGTGGTAGCTGTAGACAAGATGATAGATCAGCGCGAGGATTTAGATGTGAATGCACGGCTTTATATTCTGGTGATCTTTGTCAAGTCCATTCACAACAATGTGGAGGATTTCTTGACTCTGAAGAGGGTAGTATCATATATCCAATAACAAATACAACATATGGACATAATTCTCGATGCGCGTGGGTAATTCATACTGATCCAGATAAAGTAATTAATGTAACATTTAGTAAATTTAAGTTAGAAAATGACTCTAATAAATGTCGTTATGATTTTTTACAAATACATGATGGAAGTAATTCAGCAAGTCATCTTATAGGTAGATTTTGTGGAAACAATTCTCCAAATGGGGGAAATATTATATCAAGTCACAATTATTTATATTTTTGGTTCAGATCTGACCAGTCGGTTGCGAAAGAAGGATTTGCTTTACATTGGAATAGTATATTACCTTTATGTGGTGGAGAAATAAATGCGACAACTCATGGCCATATTAGTTCACCCGGTTCACCTGGCACATATCCCCTTAATCGTGATTGCTACTGGCATTTAACAACGACTTTAGGTAAAAAAATACAGTTACATTTTTATCAATTAGACATCGAAAAACACGATAATTGTAGTTATGATTACTTAGCAATTTATGATGGCGAACATACAACGGACCCACTTCTTAATAAATATTGTAATTCAACACAACCTGCTCCTATTCAATCACTCAGTTCTGAGTTGCTTATTTATTTTCATTCTGACGCCTCTGGTAGTGGTAAAGGTTTTCAAATAGTTTTCGCACCTATTGAAGGTGTGCCAGGGTGTGGTGGATTATTTACTTCCGATAAGGGAGAGATTATTTCGCCTTCATACGATGGTATTTATTTGAATAATTTACTTTGTGAGTATAAAATAACAACTCGGCCTGATACGAAAATTCTCATTTCGTTTAAGTCTTTTAACTTAGAAAAATCATTAAGATGCAAATATGACTATTTGAAAATTTATGACGGTGTATCATCTGATTCACGATTAGTTGGTAAATTTTGTGGTACAACATATCCAAAAACATATACATCTTCTACGAATAATCTTTTCATTTTGTTTAAAAGTGATCATACCATGGCATCCAGTGGTTTCAAATTGTCATATGAATCAGTCTGCGTACATACCATAATTGGAGATAGCGGTATAATAAAGTCTCCAAATTATCCAATGTTTTATCCAAAGCATACAACATGCGAATATGTTATCAGCACATCTCCAGGAAAAATAATAGAATTGACATTTCAAGATTTCGATATTGAAGACAGTAGGTATTATAACTGTAGTTATGATTATGTTGAAATTAGAGATGGGCATTTTGTCAACTCATCTTTATTGGGAAGATTCTGTGGAAATTCAGAAGCCATTCCGCCGGCACAAACATCTACATACAATTATATGTATATCAGATTTCACTCAGATATGAGTGTGACCAGTAGAGGATTTTATGCAAATTATACAACACTAGATGCAGAATGTGGTGGTGTCTATAGAGAGAATTCTGGTATCATTAATCATCCAGCTGATGACAATCTGCAATATTTTAATAATCAAAACTGTTCTTGGTACATAATTGCTCCTGATGGAATGCATATCAAATTAACATGGAATAGATTTGAGTTAGAAGATATGGAATCGTGTTATAGTGATTATGTAGAAATAATTGAAATAGATGAAAATAATGACAATGTCGGGTTAGGTAAATATTGCGGAAGTTCCATACCTCCAGCACTGACTAGTTCATCAAATCGCCTTATAGTGAGATTTATATCAGATCTAAGTATTCGTGAGTCTGGATTTTCAGTATCGTATTCATTTTTAGACGATAAAAACCATTGTGGTGGATTATTTGTTAAACCCCATGGTTATATATTTTCTCCGAATTGGCCACAAAATTATGAACCCAACCGCGATTGTATATGGGTTATATCCATTCCCATTGGTCGACAAATAACATTGAATATAACTGACTTTGACATTGAACAACCTTTACGAAATAAATGTGACCTAGGGGACTTTCTAGAAATACGGGATGGTTCAACAAGTGATTCTCCTCTTATCGGCAAGTTTTGTGGTTCTTTTAAATCAAAAAGAATTACGTCAACAGCTAATAACTTGCGTCTTAATTTTCATTCCGATTTTTATTTGAGTGGTAAAGGGTTTCGAATTGAATGGGACGGTGCTCTAACTGGTTGCGGTGGTACGTTGACTAGTGTTTATGGTTCTATTTCGTCCCCTAACTATCCACAAAATTACAATGAAAATGCAGAATGTTTTTATCGTATTGTTACAAATAGTGGATCGAAAATTCGAATCAGTTTCGTAGAGTTAAAACTAGAAGAAACACAAAATTGTCGTGACGATTATGTTGAAGTATTTGATGGACGTAGTGAACAGTCTCCGAGTTTTGGTAAACAGTGTTCTATGTCAACTAAATTAAATAATATTGAAACTACTACCAATTTTGCTTTTGTTAAGTTTAGGTCAGATATTTTTATAAGTAATAAAGGGTTTTTGCTTAATTATAATACCGTTTGTAATAACAATATAAGCGGAAGTTACGGTGTAATTGAGAGCCCAGGTTACCCCGATAAATATCCATTAGATTTAAACTGCTTGTGGACTATTACTGTTCCTAAAGGTAATAAAATTAACGTGACATTTACGCATTTCGATGTTTTTTCACCATTTCGTCCACTTCAGATGGTACATCGACCCTGGTATCGTCATTCATTCTTATCATTAGGTATGCAGAGAAATAATAATCCACACAATTGTGATAGAGATTATTTACAAGTTAAAGAGACGTCAGCTAAAGATTTTGCTGAAAGACTATGCGGAAAATCTTTACCAAAACCTATAACTACAATTGGTAATTCCTTACAAATTAAGTTTGTTTCTGGTAGTTACTTTCCTAATGTAGGATTTCGATTAGAATGGGTTAATAACGGTTGTGGTGGCTATATAAAAAAAAGCGAGGGTGTCGTAGCAGTAGACAGAATTTCAAGTTCTGCCAGTGAAATGGAATGTCAGTGGATATTAGAAGCACCAGTTGGAACAGCTATATCTATTACATTTTCTGAATTCTACATGATGGAATCTAAAAACTGTACTATAGATGCAATTGAAGTTTACAATGGCCAAAATATGGATTTTCCTCTATTATCAAAGTTTTGTCATAAAGGTACGATTACTTTAGAAGCCAGTACTAACTTTTTGTTCATTAGATTAGTTAAAAAATCAACATTAAGAGATGTATACTTTAAATCATCTTTTACTTCACATAAAAAAGGTTGTGGAGGTTTGATAGAATCCCAATCGGGATTTATTCATTCCAACAACTATCCCAAAAATTATGATAATAATATAGATTGTATATGGACTATTAAAGTACCAAAAAATCATAGAATTCAATTATTTTTTATGGTTTTTGATTTATACTTTGACTATAACGCTGACTATGATTGCGGTGATGCAGTTAAAATTTATGACGGAGGTGATGTATTAAATTCAAATTATACTTGGCTCATATGTCCAAACTCACATGTATCTCAAATCACTACGAGTAATTCTTCAATGACTGTACAGTTTCAAACAAATGATTTCGGAACAGCTAAAGGTTTTAAAGCTAATTTCAGTATGGTTTGTGGTGCCGTAATCGAGGCTTACTTTGATGGAATTATAACGAATGATAAATTTATGAGTCACACAAATCAAAACTGTACATGGACCATATTAGCATCAGATCTAAGTAAAAAAGTAACATTGACTATTCAGCATATGTCGTTGGCTAAAAACACTGATATTATTACAAATCGAAAGTGTCCATCATCTTATCTTAGGGTTTATGATGGGGACGATGATCTGTCACCGGTTATTGACGAATTCTGTGGCAGTAAAGTGCCACCTATAATTGTAAGCCATGGTAGTGCACTTACAATTCAACTGGGCTCATACACCAATAATATAGACGGGCATTTTTCAGCCCACTACTCAACTGTGATAAATTCATGTGGTGGAAAATTAACATCAGAAGAAGGGAGTATTGCTTCACCAAATTATCCAATGTCATACCCCAATAATGTAAACTGTGAGTGGATTTTGAATACATCACCTGGCAATAGAGTATATATTACATTTGAAAAATTCGACTTGTATTATTCTGATGGTTGTAACGAAGATTACTTGGAAATACGAGAGAATGATGGTGGCGGTCAGCTACTAGCTGTTTATTGTGGACAAGAAATTCCAACTAACACAACAACGGGAACAAAATTATATTTAAAATTTCATAGTTATAGCAAAGAGGCTGGTATGGGATTTCTTCTGCACTATGGTTTCATTCATGGAAATGATATCATTGGACTACATAGTGGTGAAATAACTTCACCTCTTTATCCTTTTCCATATTTGGGACAAGGTGATTACAGTTGGAGAATATTAACAGAGCATGCAAAAACTATTTCGATGGAAATAGATCATTTGGAAATCCATAAAAACCGAGATATCTGTAATAGCAAATTACTTATTTACGATGGTTACGATGCAGATGCACCACTTTTGGAGGAATTATGTGGATTATTAAAAGATAAAAGTAAAGTCATAAAAACATCTGCTAATGTTGCGTTTATTGAACTGGTATTAGATGATACAAATATTGGTTCAACTTTTCACATTCTGTGGGCTGAATCTGACAGAAATTTGGAATTAGATTCAGATGGTTCGTTTACATGCGGAATTAATAAAACTGAACTTGTGTCTGTTGAAAGAGGTTTTGACTTTAACTCACCTAATTATCCCAATTCTTATGATGCAAATTTAAACTGTGTATGGATATTTCAAGCTGCTCCAATACATCACTTAAAATTAAGATTCAATGAAATATCTTTAGAAGAAACTCCCGAATGTTTTGCTGATTCTATTTCTGTTTATTCTTCAAACAACCTTGCTACTTGGACACCATTAATTGAAAAAATTTGTCTGTCTGAAAAAGAAAATGAGATTGATTCAACATCTACTTACATGAAAGTAACATTCAAAACTGATTCCAGTATCGCACGAAAAGGTTTTAAAGCTCATGTGAGCTCCACGTGTGGCGGAATTCTTCAAGATAGCTCTGGTGCTATAGAAGTAATACAATCAGACTACATTCAGTTCATTAACACCAAATGGAGATGTAATTGGACAGTTAGAGTACGCCCAGGTCGAAATATAAGAATTAAATTTGAATATTTTAATATAACAAACACTAATGATTGTGCTACATATGTTATTTTAAGGAATGGTGAAAGCATAGAATCACCTTTTTTGGGGAATGGAAAATATTGTGGTTACTCGCATGAAAATAGGAATGACATAGTTTCATCAAGTAATATTATATTTGTAAGCTATGTTGTCACAAGAGCATTACATTCTGGAAACTTATTTGAAAATTTTAAATTGCGTTACGAAGAAAAAGGTATAGAGTGCGGTGGCACATATATTTTAGATTATAATCGTAAGTGGGAAGTTATAACTTCTCCTAACTATCCTTCAGTTCCTTCACCTTATACCGAATGTGTATGGACATTTAGAGGACCCCTCGGTGAAATTCTTAAAATAGATTTCCTAGACAGATTTGATTTGGATCCCTCTGATCAATGCATGTCTGAATCTGTCGAAGTGAGAGATGGTATATCCCTATCATCACCACTTAAAGGACTTCTGTGCAAAGAAAGACCACGGCCAGGCACAATCAAAAGCAGCGCGAATACACTATTTATAAAATATACAACACAAATAACAGAACCGAGAGATGGCTTCAAAGCTAATGTGTCTATTGACGTTTGTGGAGGCATTATTGTATCTAAATCAGGTGAATTATTGTCACCGGGTTATCCTCATATGCTGGCACTTCATGCTGGAATCGTTTGCCAGTGGGAAATTATATCACTGCCAAGACATGTTATACAACTAGATTTTATAGACATTGACTTGCCAGAGTCTAAAATACCATGTCAAACCAAAATTACTATTGAAGAAAATATACCAGCAAATAACTCTGTGGCAGAGGCTCGGTTAAAATTATTTTGTAATTTGGATCTTAGTGACTCTACAAAAAAAATTGAAACATTAACAGACAGAGTGATAATCAAATTACATTATGGCGAACCGGGCGAGTGGACACATGTATCTGAAAGTAGAGGATTTAAAATAATATTTAATTCAAGTAGACCTTCTTGTGGTGGAACAATAAGAGCTTCTGAAGGTTATTTGACGTCGCCAGGTTATCCGGCAGAAACTTCTTTACGATTTTGTCAGTGGAAAATTATATCACCAAACGTGAACCGTAGAATACGTTTAGAGGTAATCGACTATGATAGCCGTCAAAATGTTCATGCTTTCAATGATATGTCTTTCAATTCTATGATAGAAGGATCAAATAAACAAAATTTATCACAAGCTGTTTTTGAGTCCAGTCAAAATAAGTTAACTTTTTATGTGTGGTTATCATCAAGAGGGCAGATAACACATCGATTTAAAGCTAAGTTTAACTCTGATGAACCAGCACTTTGCGGTGGAAATTTACATGGCCTTGAAGGAGAACTAACATCTCCAAACTTGCATCAATCATACTTTTGTGAGTGGCACTATACCAATTTGCTTGATTTAAACAATTCATCTCGTATATATAATACAATATACTTACACGTTAATGTGTCATCAATAACTGGAAATAGCTGCCGATATCTTGATTCTAAACTCAACATAAAATCAGATGTCGGTAAAGCTGAAATTTCATTTAATCGAAATGTTTGTGCAAATAATGAAATTTATCTTAGAATACCTACATCCAATATGCATTTGACAGCTATACAATTTATATCCAAACCAATCACCTTTAGTCTAAATTGGAAATTACAGCCTTGTGGAGGTACTGTTTATGCTGTTCAAGAAGCTATTAATATAATAAATGTTCCAGTTTCTCATGATGATGTTTTAAGCTGTGCTTGGATTCTTATAGTCCCTTCAGGATTTAGAGTTGAATTCAAACTGGAAGGTTCATTTAATCTAGAGTGTTTGGATGAATTTATTCAAATAAAATCGGGAATAGCAGAAACACTTTCTTTTGGTGATTTTTGCAAGGGCAAGACTTCAGATCATGCTTTCGAATCATCATTTACGTCTCCATATATTCAGTACCACTCAAAACCACAAAATAAAACTAGCATAAAACTCATGACAAAAATTGTAAGCCGTCAATGCGGAGGTTACCTATCGAAGTTTGACCGAACCTTTACTTCACCTAACTATCCTGGAGATTATGAAAGTAATCAAGAATGTACATGGGAAATTGAAGGGGAAATAGGTTTCAGAATATCCCTCAAGTTTTTCGATCGCTTTGTGGTAGAGGACGTATCTAATTGCACGAAGGATGTTATAATAGTCTATGATTGGGTAGAAGAAAAATACGAAGAAATGGCCAGGTTATGTGGTCGGCGTCTGCCATCTTTATTTAATTCTACATCTAATAAAATGAAAGTTACTTTCCGTACAGACGCTAATATAAATTTAGATGGTTTTAAGGCACAATGGAGTCCCATTTGTGGAGGAAATCTAACAGCAAAAAGTAATGTACAATATTTGTATAGTCCTGGATACACAAACTTATATTATCCATCTCTTGACTGTATTTATAAAATAGTAGCTCCATCAAGTAGGATGACGATAACATTTTTAGACTTTGAATTAGAAGGAACTTACCCTGATTGTAAATATGACAATGTTACTTTAACAGAAAGTAGTGAATATACCAATTTCTATGGACTCTATTGTGGAAAGGAAATACCACCACCATTACATGGTTACGAAAATGTTGAAATTACTTTTAAGACCGACAAATATACTCAAAAGAAAGGATTTAAGTTAGCTTATTCATTATATTCTTGCGGAGGACAAGTTAAAGAGCCGACAGTAATAAAATCGTCACAAGTGGGAACAACTGACGACAATTACCCTGAAAACACAAATTGTACTTGGTTTATTGAGGCTCCAAAGAATAAAGTAGTGGTTATTAAATTTTTATATATAGATTTAGAAAGTTCATATAATTGTTTCAGTGATTACATAGCAGTGTACGAGGGGATTGGAATCGATTTTGACAAACGATTATCTTTATTATGCGGGTACATTAATACCACAACAGTTATAAAAAGTAAAAGCAATAATAGTATGACCTTACAATTTATAAGTGATAGCTATTTAAATTACAAAGGATTTAAAGCAGATATAATTTTCTCTTATTCGTCGTCAGTTGGCTGTGGTGGTGAGGTTGATTTACAGTCTACATCCAGATACAACTTACGATCACCTTTAATCGATGAGAAAGTCGTATATGAAAACTATTTAGACTGTCACTGGACTGTTAAAGCACCATCCGACCACGTTGTTAAAGTAGACTTTACATCATTTCATGTATCTTCTTGCGTCAATGTTAATCAAACTGCTATAGGATTTAGTAAATGTGACTGCGATTTAGTAGAGTTAAAAGATGGATTAAATCCAAATAGTCTAGTTATTGGTACATATTGTGGGCATAATTATCCACCACAAATATATTCATCGAATAACTACTTGAGCATCAGATTCTCAACGGATGGAGAAGGTACAAGCTCAGGATTTGAAGCTATTTTAACATCGCAACCTTCTCCTTGTGGTCAAACGATTTTTATGGTATCTAATACTTTGCAAAGAATCAGATCACCTGGATACGAAAAAGGATCTATCCCTCGAGGAATACATTGCAGTTATATTATAGATTCTCAAGCTGAACCTTATAGCACTGTTCATATACGAGTGAACGATCTAGACTTACAATCTGACATTGAAAACAGCTGCATTGAAGATAGGCTCGTGATTAATGGTATGTCGCAACCACCAAATTCCAGCTTAGGCAAAGAATTTATTTTAAACGAGTCTGACGATTTTTTTTCGCACGGATATTATTATGAGTCTACTCTACGATTTCCAACACACATAATTCTTTGTGGCGTCAAAAAATCACTCGATTTTTATGTTTCTAAAAGCGCGACTATATATTTAAAGACTTCACAAAGTGCGGCTCAACATCGTGGCATAGATATTGAATTTTCTTACGTAGGTTTTTGCGGTAAAAATTATACCGAATTACAAGGCAGAATACAATCTTCATATCAAACGCAAAATGATACGGATATGCATGACTGTTTTACATCGATTGTAGTTCCTGAGAATTATACTATTTCAGTTTATTTCATGTCTGTATCACCAGTTTATTGGGATGATAGTATATTTTTCGAGATATTTGATGGCAACAATACCAATGCACCTCTTTTAGCAAAAGTAGCTTCTGACTATCAATCCAATCTTCAAGTATTTTCTGAGGGCAACTTTATATTGTTACATAATCGTTTGAAAGGATCTGATTCTGTGACTTTTGATTTTAATTATGTTGCAACAAATAAAGGGAAAGGCTGTGGAGGAAAAATATATAGTGAATTGGGTCGGGTGACAAGTCCTCTTTATCCTGAAGAATATAGAAAGATATCAACATGTGAGTGGGAATTAGAAACACCTACTAATACACAGCTATTTTTGAAATTTACCACCTTCGATTTAGGCACAATGTGCGATCAGAATTATGTTAGATTAATAGATAAAAATGGAAATATAATTTCTACTTATTGTTCAGAGACCCCAGCAGAGCACACAAGTGACGATAACTATATTAAAATAGTATTTACTACCACTAAAAATAATGGTGGCACGGGATGGGTTGCAGATTTTTATGGTGTATTTAAGTAATCATTACATATTTGTACGTAAATTCATTTATTTTGTCCTCCCAATATTTGTGTTTATTACTTGTTAGACCAAAAATTAAAATTAAGTTCGTTCGAGCGTATTACTAAATTATATATGTATTAAAACTTAACTTGTGGAATGACCAAATACAAGTTCGAACATGTAATTGGTAATTACACTGAAGTAGAAGCTTCAGATTGTAATTCAAGGTGTGAGCACTGTCATTACATGAAAGATTTATTACGTACAACAAATATTACCCATTTAAAAAACCGGATATTATATTATATTCAGCTTGTCATTGTTAGTTCTAAAAGAATGTATTTCATATTTAAAACATACTACAATGTTTATTTAATTTAGTGTCTAGAACCAAGTGGCTTAATAAATATATATGACCTTATTATTATCTTTTTTATTTGACATCCATTTCTTTTGTTTGTCTGAAATATTTGAAGAAGTTACTGCGAAAACGGACAGTTATATCAACACTGTGCACGATCATCTTGGCAGTGGGGACCTAATGGCCGAGGATCAGGGCAATATGCTGGAGAAACGATTAATCATACTGGCTGGCTTTTCCTGGCATTTTTTGCTATGAGCAAACTACCACAGAAATTTAAATGCTTGATGGTAAGCGGTGCTGATTGCCGTTTAGGACGATTCCAGTAGACGCCATATCTTACTACCATAATAATATTATTATTTTTCTTTTCAGTTTTTTTTATTATCTACTCGCTGTGACAGCATCATCATCCGAGTGAAAATCAGTCACAAAGCTTTTCCCGAGTAAATGCCTTAATTTTATTCTATTACTGAAAATTTGGAATAGTATATTGTAATAGTAGTATATTGGACCTGATGCTATACCAGCTGAAGTATGGAAGCATCTGGAAGTTGAGGGATGGGAGTGGCTATCTTTATTCTTCAATAAGTTGTTACATGACATTGGACAAATTTAGATTGGACAAATTTAAAACAATATGTGAATGAAGCAACTCACTTTAGTAATGACAGCCGCACGTTACTCGATATCATATGCACCGATGCTAAAGTTAGTCAAGTTAAGGTTGACTACATATCGGAGCTAAGTAACCATGCGTTTATTTTTTGCGAACTTGATATACCCAGGCAAAAATTTGTTCCAAAAAAATTTTTAAGTAGAAATATTAAGGATATAAATGATAAAGACCTAAGTGCACTTTTAAATTCCTTAAATTGGACTGGTATTACATTAATGCAAAATATAAATGAAATGGTGACAGAATTAAATAAATATTTTCACTTTGTTTTTGACATTCTATCACCTGTCAAATTATTAAATATCAAAACACATCACTATCCTTGGATAACACACAATATTAAACTTATGATGCAAACTCGCGATAAAGCACATGTTCGAGCTATAAATAGTAAAAAAGATTCACATTTAATTTATTACAAAGAACTTAAACAGTTGGTAAAAACAGCTATAAACAATGAAAAAATCGCTTATTTTAATTTTTATATTAATTCTAATATTAAGAAGTCACAAATATTATGGAAACATTTGAAGAGGCACGTTAGTATTAAAAGTAGCAAAGATTGTGTATTGCCGAGTCATTTAAGTAACCCTGATGTAATAAACGCTTACTTTTTAAACATTCCTGGACATGCCAATGTACCTTTGGAATATAAAAATTATTTTTTACTTAACAAATATACTGACTCTATATTCTCTTTTCAACCTGTAGATGCCAGCATTGTTACAAAAATTCTGTTAACTCTCAAGTCTAATGCTACTGGAATAGATGGCATTTCTCTCCATATGCTGTTATCCACCATGTCGATAACGATTGATGTCATTGTTTCCTTAATAAATGCCTCTTTTATACAAGGCGTTTTTCCGGACAACTGGAAAAAAGCTCTTATTAAACCTATTCCTAAAGGCGAAAATCTAAAAGAACTTAAAGATCTACGTCCCATTAGTATTCTGCCTTGTATCTCAAAAATTATAGAGAAAGTTGTAGCTAAACAAATGGCAGAATTTTTAGATTTAAATGACATTCTTCCCCAAAATCAATCAGGTTATCGCCCAAAACGTAGTACTACCACTGTGTTGATGGATGTTGTGGATGACATCCTTAGCGCACAAGACTCTGGTGAAGGAACGATACTCGTTCTCCTTGACTATTCTAGAGCATTTGATACTCTACATATACCACTACTTCTGTCAAAACTCAGTTACTATGGCTTCAGTCCTCATACGGTTAACTGGTTTGCCAGTTATCTTACTAACCGTGTTCAATCAGTAGAAGTAAAAAATATCGATGGTACCAATTCGTTATCAAAAAGTGCAACAGTTACGAGAGGCGTTCCTCAGGGATCTATATTGGGGCCCATTCTTTTCATTCTATACTGTGCTGATGTTGTTAAGACTATAAAAAATTGTAAGTACCATATGTATGCGGACGACATACAACTATATATATCATTTAAACCTGAACACACTGCTTCAGCCACAAATAAGTTAAATGAAGATCTGAGTCGATTAGCAGCATGGTCAAATGATAATAGCCTAGTTTTGAATCCAAATAAAACAAAGTACATAATTTTAGGTACACCCCACCAGATTAATACAATTTCCAGTTACGATCCTCGAGTTTTGATTATTGGCCAACCCATAGATCGCGTAACTGAGGTGCGCAATCTTGGTGTGGTTATGGATCAGTGCCTGAGGTTTGAAAAGCATGTTACTAATACAGCAAATAATTGTTTCTACCGTTTAAAGGTTTTGTATCAGATACGTAGTTACTTAAGTACTGAAATACGAATTCGGGTATGTGAATCCATTGTCTTATCGAAGTTTAATTACGCTTATGCTGTCTATGGACCGCGACTACTTTCTAGATCTAAACGAATTATTCAAAAGGTACAGAATGCTTGTGCCCGGTTTTGTTTTAGCATCCCGCCTCGTACGCACATTTCACCTTTCCTTTTTAAATCTGGTATATTAAAAATGAATTACAGATGGCAACTTCACTTCGCTACTATGCTTTTTGGTATAATTAAGTATAGAGTACCTACTTATCTGTATCATAAGCTCAAATGGGCAAGTGATTACTATGCTATGCGTGGCACGAGGGCATCGTCATATATCATACCTACGCCACACCACCGCACAGCCGCGTTTCAGGGTAGTTTCAGGTATAATGCATCCAAGTGCTGGAACAATATCCCACCGCCTATCCGAAATTCACTTAATTTATATAGTTTTCGTAAAAATTACAAGTTACACTTATTAGACGTACAAAGACAGACTTGGTTGTATGATACCTGAACAAATGTTGATTTTATAAAATTAATGCTCTTTTTATTTAAATTTAATATAATTCTTTCACTTAAGATGCACTACTTACACACGCTGCACGTAATTTTTTTACTTTTATTTTTTTATCGTTATTTATCTGGACCATAAACATAGAAGCATATAAAATTTAATAAAAACAGTCTCAACTGTTTCGGAGGAGTATATATAATAACACTGCAACTAGATTATTTAATTTATAAGATATACTATGTATATATGTGTGCTAGACTGAATAGTCGAAAAGTCACTGTCGGGCGTATGCGCGCCCTTACTGGTGACCACTGAAAATCGGCGTTAGGGTCTCGCGACCTCAACAATAGCCGAGTGGTTTTCCAATTTGTGAAGGCACATTATTTCGCTGGGAGTTGTTGGTGAAGTAATTTAAGGTAATTTTAGGTATTAATATTGTTTAAGTTTCTTTTTTTATTTTTAAGTTATGTATATTTTGTCTTTTTTTTTAATTTTACTTTTTTTTTTTTTTATCTTTTACCATTATAATTTGTCATCTTGTTACTCTTCGTCCTGTGTTGTAATGTGCCACATAAATAAAGTTTTTCTTATTCTTATTCTTATTCATGAAGAGGCGATTCCAGACGAGTGGTCTATCAGTACATTGGTACCCATCTTCAAAAATAAGGGTGATGTACAAGAATGTAACAACTATCGAGGGATAAAGCTCATGTCACATAGCATGAAAATTTGGGAAAGAGTAATAGAGCGAAGAATGCGAGAAGAATGTAAGATAACCCAGAACCAGTTCGGTTTTATGCCAGGACGTAGCACGACCGACGCTATTTTCGCTTTGCGTCAATTATGCGAGAAATACCGTCATGCGCGTAGAGACTTGCATATGGTCTTTATAGACCTAGAAAAAGCGTACGATCGTGTTCCACGTGACGTTCTGTGGTGGAGTTTGAAAGAAAAGAGACTGCCTGGGAAGTATGTACGGATTGTATGTTCTATGCCAGAGCTAGTACTCATGTCCGGTCTGGAGCCGGAGTAACTGACGATTTCGATGTGGCTGTAGGCTTACACCAGGGATCGGCTTTAAGTCCATTTTTATTCCTTCTAGTAATGGATGCACTTACTGCTAACATTCAAGAGGAGGCTCCTTGGTGTATGTTATTCGCCGATGACATTGTACTCGTCGGAGAAAATGCAACTGAGGTCCAAAGCAGATTGGCGAAATGGCACTCCCAGTTGGAGAAAGTCGGTTTAAAAATCAGTCGTACTAAAACTGAACATATGTACTACGATTTTAGTGGGACCTCCAATTTCTCCCCGATCGGTTTGGATGGGAACATTTAGCCAGTCTGCTCTGATTTTCGGTACCTTGGTTCGCTTTTTCAAAACGACGGTGAAATAGATCGAGATGTGGGTAAAAGAATGAATGCAGGATGGATGAAGTGGCGGCAGGTCTCAGGCACAATATGTGACCCTCGAATGCCCCTTAAAGTTAAGGGAAAAATTTATAAAGCAGTCATAAGACCTGTCGTATTGTATGGATCAGAATGTTGGGCAATGAAAAGAAGGGATGAAAGAAGAGTACATGCAAATGAGATGAGAATGTTAAGGTGGATGTGTGGTGTGACAAAACTGGATAAAATACGAAACGAGTATATTAGGGGAAGTCTGAAAGTTGCGCCCATTATAGAAAAGTCGAGAAGTGCAAGATTGAGATGGTATGGACATGTAATGAGGAGGGATGAAAATCATGTGACCAAACGTGTGTTAAATTTGAATGTGGATGGATATGTGCCTAGAGGGAGGCCTAAAAAGAGATGGTTGGATTGTGTGAAGTATGATATGCATATAAAAGGAGTGGCGCCAGAGTTGACGAAAGATAGGACAGAATGGAAGAGGAAAACATGTTGTGCCGACCCCACTTAGAGTGGGATAAGGACAGGATGATATATAATACTGAAAATTTGGAATAGTAACTAGTTAACACACAATAACAACTATTTGAACAATAGTTGTTATTGTGAGTTAACCACAACAGATAGAGACATGCTGTCGCGCATTTTTTTGTAGTATTCTTGTAAATATATAATTCTTTAGAACATTACTTTTGTGTATGTCTTTTGATTTACATGCGACTAAAGCTCCCAGTAGACGAGTTTTTTTTTACAACTGCGCGACCCCTTCAACACAATTTACATAAAACCATAATGTATTAACCTAAACACGCCGGAAGAAATGCACTACCTTTTAGTAAAAACCGTAAAAACCGATCATAAATTAGTAGAATAGATTTTTAGGAAATAGATCACATACAGACAGACAGCTTTTGATGATTTTAGCTTTTAGATTTTAGATGAAGCATTACTCGGTAATTTAAAAAAAAATAATAAAAATGGAAGAAACAGTCGGTGACATGTGTGAATTTTCACATATTTAAATCCGACCGTTTACCATTACATTGACAAATGACTGCAAATTAAAGCTTTACAATCTATTTTTATTTTAGCATATTTAGTGCCCGAAAACGGAGATGCAACGACATTTTTTTAATGAAACCTAGCCTGATCGATTCCCCCAAAAGTCCCTTAAATGTTGAATTTCATGAAAACCGTTGTAGCCGTTTCCAAAATTCACAAAAATTTAAGTACAAGATTAAGTCTATGAAATATTATATCAGATATTTATCTAATAGATTTATTTTTTATTTAAAGAAATCATAATTTATTAAGGATAAAACAAAAGGCTAAAAAAATTAGATTCATTTGTGATCGCATGGTTAACGGCATACGTCTATTATTCTACTTATACAGAGCTACGAAAAATTGTTTCTTAAAATTTTTGTCATGTTCACAACATTTTGATTATATAATTAGCAGTGTTGGGGTGATTACTTAATTCCACGCCAAGTGGACACGACCCTCATAAAGATAAGGCAACGACTGGGCTCTTCTTAATTTATAGACATTACAGCGGCAGCTCCTGAGCTTCATATACTATACTTGTAGGTATTTTTGGAAATCTATATTTCAAATCTATAATAACACTAGCGGCCTGCTCCTGCATCGCATGGGTATAAAATATATAGGCCATGTCACTCAGTAAAAAAAAAATTAAAATCGATCCAGTAGTTCTGATTCATTCATTATTGCTTGTGGCCCGCAAGTGATAAATTTGGGGAAAAATAATTCCCCTCTCCCTATACCAAGAAGATTTCCTGCTATCTTTGGAATATCTAAATTCATATACTACATATTTACTTATTTATTTTTTACATTTTTCCCTATGTATTTTATTTTTACAATTAATTACAGAATGTCTTTATATACGACATTCGCAGCTTTCTTGTCATTAAACAAACTCTTGAAAGAGCGACATATAATTGTTCTTTCACCCTAGGAAAGCTGCATCTTTACTGAGCAACATAGGCTGTTGTAGTACATTAAAAAAATAGAGAGAAATTATGTATGTTTCTAGTACACTCTGAAACAACTGGATAGGTTTTAAGAAATTTGCAGAAAATGCTTGAATTTAGTCAGCGGCTAATTCTGTAAAGTTTGGTGGCGATTGGAGAATTTTTTGAACTATCAATGACAGTTTCTAGGGGAAGTCGAAACCAGACAAGCTACAGCATCGATACAATCAAATCATTTAAAGTTTTTCGTTATAAGCATGCTGTCACATGATTTGGCTGCGTTTTTAGGACCGGCCGCTTGCCAGACGTCAACTTACCTCCATCGTATTTTACGACACCTCGGTAAGGAGGGTGGTCCATTCTAATAAATCGGATACCACACGGTGGGTCAACTTACCTTAGTCGCCTTTAACGACACCTCGGTAAGAAATGAGGGTGGTCATTTGCACTTGTTTAAGTGTTAAAATACCCCTAAATGTGAACTATATTGTTTTTTTCCTATTTCCCAATTAAACACGAAATTTTTTTACTCTGTATGTTAAACTGTACTTACTGAACCTGTGATAGCCCAACCTTGACATCATGCAACTTTTTCAAGGGGATACGGGTTCAAACTCCGGGCTTGCTAAATGGCCAAAGGCCAGTGAGTTTTTCTGTTATAACTTGTAAGTTTTAACGGAAAAACTCATTGGCAAACTCATTATTAATAACACAGATCTGTGTTATTAATAATTGCAATTTATCACACGCTTGTTGGTGAAGGAGAACATTGTGAGGAAACTGAGAGAATTCTGGGGATATGTATAACCTACCAATCCGCTCCAATGCGGAGAGAGGAGGCCTATGCCCAGCAGTTGGATTAAGTAACAGACCGTTACTTTACTTTTACTTTATGTTCTACTGGTATATAAGCGTCACACACAGAGAGACAGGCAGACAAACATTCGCATTTATTATATTAGTATGAATATTTTAAATAAATAAACAGTTTAATCGCGAATATCAGCTTTGATTTGGCGTCCCACGCAAATCCTGTAATCTCGTTAGCGTCGCCTGACGCTGTTTATTAAACAAAGTACAATGGAAAGTAGACAACGTGCTCCCTAGTCGGGGAGATATAATTAATTTCGAGTCACAGTTTTGATTTAATTACTGTGCTCAGTCGTTCGTTTAGTATTTTGTAAAGAAAGTCACGATGTCCTTAATTTTAATGTATGAGAATACTATTTCGTCGTCCCTAATGATACTCTTTGACTGTAACAAGGTCGTCTATTCTTTGATTTTTGCATACTTTTGGTGTTTGACTTGAATCTTTGTTACATTAGCTCACTAACAATCATCATCTGTAATTGTTAATGGACCATGGATCTCAATGGACAAGTGCCCTGGTGGTGGGATCAACCACCTATCTTAGCAAATGCTGTTTGTGTCTTTATGTAGATATACATGATAATCACACATCTCAACTCACATACACTACATTCCATCGTTACTTGCATTGTAAAAGTTTAGCACAGGCTCAAACACGGACTATGAGTATGCCACTCTCGTCCGCACATCTGTTGCTACTGACGTTAGAGATTGTGTATGGATATTAATGAAGGTATGATATGTTTATGTCTATATGTAAATATACAAGGTAATATTTACACATCTGAACCTACATATACTACAAGACGTATGAAAGAGTGCCAGTAAGACGACTAGTGAAGAGGTCGGATGGAGAGACAAGCGGTGTCCCGGGGTCCCGGATTTCCGTTAAGACTTATGTGTCTTATTGATAAGTGCAATTTATCAGACGCATTTCGCTGAAGGAAAACACCATGAGAAACCCTGCATATCTGTCGAGAATTCTGAGGGTTATGTATAAACTACCAATCCGCATTGGAGCAGCGTGGTAGGTCTAACCTCCAACCTTTCTCTCATAAAACAGAGTATAGGAGGCCTATACCTAATTGTGGGATAGAAATAGATGGTTACATTAATTTTAATATTAAAGTGCCGCGGTTTACATCTATACTAATATATAAAGCTGAAGAGTTTGTCTGTTTGATTGTTTCAAAGCGCTAATCTCAAGGTCTACTGGACCGATTTAAAAGATTCTTCGAATATAAGGTAGTCCATTTATCGAGGAAAGCTATAGGCTATATAACATCACGCTAAGATGAATAGGAGACGAGCAGCAATAAAAAATATTACGCAAACGGTAAAATTTAAAGGTTTTCTTGCGTGCGCTGAGTAAACGGTGCAAGTTATAAAAAAATCATGTATTACAAAATTGTTGCCCCCTAAAAGTCCTAAATAAAAGTCCGCGACAGCATATGTATAGCTTTTATGGTTAACCCACGTTAACCATTTTTATGGTTATCAAAATACTATATTAGTTTTAATTTATCCACACGTGCGAAACCGCTGCAATTTCTAGTTATTAATAAGAATACAGCGTACCGCAGTGTAATTTCATTCATAAAAGACAACAGTTACAAGTTAAAACTAATTGCTTCGCTCATAATATGTCTCCATAGAGGCATAATCTCAAATCACATAAGGAATGCCATTCAGACCCGGCGTGGAATGGCGTTATTCGTCGCATTGATGTTGTATTTACTTCGTCGGTATTCGCTAATGAAATACAGCCGCAATTACGAAACTTAATTATTTCGTTTTAGTAAATATCCTTGATACGCTTTTCACTTTGCATATGCTTGATACAGAACCAATCAGTCATTGCTCGAAGAGCTCAAGACAAGAAACCAAGGCTTTCCAGCATATGCCTACGGACATTTTTGAGTTCTTTGGGCACATTGCTCGCAAGCCGGGAGACGACCTCAAGAAACTTATTGTCACAGGCAAGGTCGATGGCAAGAGATCCAGAAGACGTAGCCCCATGCGCTGGTCAGACCAGATCCGCACCACACTCAATACGACAGTCTCCGAGGCCATCCACGTGGCTGAACGCAGAAAAAGTTGGAAGACCATCGTTAATATCTTTATATGAAATAAAGATGGTTGAATGGTGGGGTCGTGACCTCACTTGAATGGTGGGGTGTGGCCATTATTGGGGAAACGATGCAAGGAGAATGTTTGATATGGCATTAATTTTTAGAGGTTTATATAGTATTTTCATGCACTTCTTGGTTTTACTTGATGGGACTGCAAAAGTAAAGTAAAATGACATCATCCTCATGACGTCAACTTAACTTAACTCGGTAAGAAAGGAGGTGGTCTATTCTCAACCGGATACCACACGGTGAGATAACTTACCTTAGTCGCCTTTTACGAGTTTTTTAAGGTACCATTTAAAAATTAATTATTAAGTTATGAATTCACTAGTGATGTGAGATAAAAATAATTAATTTAACCCAACACTCTATAAGCTGTGATAGCCCAGCAGTGATACTGTGCGACTATTTCGAGGAAGTCATTTTAGCACACGCACTAATAGTATGCCATTACACGTCCACTCTAGCCCGCGCATCTGGTGCTACTGACGTGGTGTTTTAGAGATTGTGTACGGATATTAATGAAGATATGATATGTCTTTATGTAAATACTAGCGGCCTGCCCCTGCTTCGCACAGGTATAAAATATCCCATGTCAGCCAGTGTAAAAAAAATGATTAAAATCGATCGAGTAGCTTTAATTTATTCATTACTGCCCGGGGCCTGCAAGCGTTAAATTTGGAGAAAAACAATTTCCTTTCCCTATACCAAGAAGATTTCCTGCTATCTTTGGAATATCTAAATTCCTATAGTACATTTTTACTTATTTATTTTTACATTTTCCCTATGTATTTTATTTTTACAATTAATTACAGAATGTCTTTAAACAAACTCTTGAAAGAGCGACATAGCTGCTAAAGTCGAAGTGTTATAGGGCGAAGCGCGGCGTCCTCACGGCATTCTAAATCTGTAATATCTCCGAAAATGTTCACTTAAATTACATGCTGTAAACAGCCATATTGATCTATATTAAATCAACTATTTATTTAAGGTACTTAATTGGATAAGGATTAATGCTGTATTGTATAAAAATTGCTTCAAAAATATGGCATAATTTTTCTTAAAAAGTAAATGACAAAAAATGCTATAGTGGGTTATTATGGATAACCCACATCACCTTAGATAGACATATACCATCGCGGACTTTTCTGTAGACCTTTTCAAGATGTACAAATACTTAGCACATTATTTTGATAAATCTCGTAGGGTTTAGCCTGCGTTTGCAATGTAAGCGGAAAAAAATGTAATTATTTACAGAAACCTCAAAAATTACAGTATTTCTTTACTCCGTATTGAATGTTATTATACGTACAAACCTTCCTCCGGAATCACTCTATCTATTAAAAAAAACCGCATCAAAATCTGTTGCGTAGTTTTAAAGTTTTATGCGTACATAGGGATATAGGGACTTTGTTTTATAATATGTAGTGATACAAAACAAATAATCGCACATCCCAAACTACATATGCTACAAGACCTATGAAAGCGTCCCAGTAAGACGAAGTCGGAAGTAGTGCAGAGGTCAGATGAAGAGACAAGTGGTGTGATAGCTTAGCGAAGAGACCGTGCGACTGCTTTGAGGGGGTTCAATCCCCGGGCGGACACCGATGAGTTAAATTAAAACCTATGTCTAATTAATAATTGCAATTTATTACTCGCTTTCCGCTGAAGGAAAACGTCCTGAGGAAACCTGCATAACTCTAGAGAATTCTGGGGATCTGTGTAACCCGCCAATCTGCATTGGAGCAGCGTGGTAGGAATTCGCTCCGATCCTTCTCTACCAAAACAGAGAGAGGAGGATTATGCCCAGCAGTGGGATAGTAACAGTAGTACTAACAACACTTTGTTTTGACATTTCTTTATTTTGATAAAATAACAACTTGATTATTCTATTCTATATTTTAAGTTTAAGAATTATAATAATTTTGATACTATTTTCAAAACAACATAATTACATTAATATTTACAAGGTTTAGCGAAAATGTTAACAAAGCCCGCAGTCACAATAAAATATTTATTAAATTAAAATTAATAAATATATATATATTTACACTAAATCAAAACCATCCATTCCATTGCAATGGGGTAGAGTTCCTAAAATACTGGCAGCGTTGCCCCTTTGTATGGCCAAACTTATTCGTTGGCCAAGGTAACTGCCAGCTCTCGGGTCCCCGGTACGCTCTACGAGCCTTTATTAAATTGAATTTCATAGTTCTAACAAAGCACCGACATTTAAAATTAAATAAAACATAATTATGACGTGCCTTTTGGACAGGGAAAATAATATTGAAAATTTAATGACGTTATGAATTCGCAATAAGCCTAACCATTTGGCCGGCTTGCTTTATCCATGCTGATATAATAAAAGCGAAAGTCTTGTCTGTCGGTCTGTTACACTTTCATGGCCATTATTCACTATTTCATGGGCATTGTAGTAATATTGATGAAATTTGGTAACATAAATAAAAAAATAAACATACGGGGCACTTACACACACGGTTGCCCGTCCCCAAAGTAACTTAATATTGTGTTATGGTAGACGACAGTTGGTGAATATATACTTATATATTTTTTAAATACATAGTTAAATACAAATATACACCCAGGCTCGAAGACCAACAAATTCATTTATAGAAAATGTTGGCCCTCGGCGGGAAACGAACCATCGACCCGCGGAGCTGAAGGCAGGGTCACTAACCACAGCGCCAACGGGCCAGCCACATACTATCATACATAAGTAAAAAGTAAGTAGCAGCCTGTTACTCCCCTACTACTGGGAATAGGCCTCTTCTCACCGTTTTTGGAGAGAAGGATTGGAGCTAAGACCTACCACGCTGCTCCAATGCGGATTGGTAGGTTACACATATCTCCAGAATTCTCTAGAGATATGCAGGTTACCTTAAGACGTTTTCCTTCACCGAAAAGCGTGTGATAAATTGTAATTAACAATAGACACATAAGTTTTAACAGAAAAACTCATTGGTGTCTGCCCGGGTTCAAACCCGTAACCTCCTCGAAAGAGTCGCATGTTGTTACCGCTGGGCTATCACAGCTCTATAGATAGATATATTATTATAATAAAATAGAAAATTAAGGCGAAAGGTCAAACACTAAAATTTCTTTAATGAATTTACGTGGAACAGAATTTTAAACAATGTTGCTGAACAGAATATTAAATTTCTACCTTAATAACAAAGCTGAATAAAAATAAAATTACTACGTATCAAAACATTATTTAATTTATTTTATATTATAACTTTTACAGAGTGTCCCAAAAGTCAACGTCAGGCGGTAACTGGGTAAATTAGCAGGCTATACCAGCTTTAATATAGATAAGAAAGAAAATCTACAATTCTTGGTTAAGGGACAACTGTCATATTTCTGAAATTGACGAAAATCGTCACATTTTTCATTATTTATAGCTACGCCACGCTATTATAGCGATAACTTGTCACACAACAAATGTCTTAGTTTCGTTAAAAAAAAAAAACAATTTAATAGAGCAAAGTTTAAAAAAAGTAGGTTGAATAACTTTAAGACTTAATTAAAAGAAAGTTCCACTTCCCAATGCAAGTAGCTTTAAAAGATGACCTATTTATTCCAGATTTCAAAATAGTACAACACTTGCCACTACTCGCTAAATCTACTGTCAAAACAAGTCTGACCAAGTCTTGCTCGGTAATTTTTCACAAAATAAAAAAAAACACAATTAAATAATAATTTTGTAGTTGGGATCGATTCTAGATATTTACATTTGTCGAAACTGCCCGTTCCCCGAATAAGCTACGCTGACTTGACAGTCCATAGCAAAAATTCAATTCAATATTTTTGAATTTGATATATTTTTTAATGCCCAAAAACAGTGATAAAACGGTTTTTTTTACATAAAACCTAGCTAGATCGCTTTTTCTCCGCCAAACATGCTGAATTTCAGGAAAATCGAAAATTCCGAGATTCCGAATATATGTATATATGTATATACATATAAGATTAATTCATTTAAATATTAAAGATTTTCAATTTGCACAATCAATAATATTTTGAAATACAAAATATTGATTCTTCTTCTGTCGTATTCTTCATTACTAAAGGTCGTGTCCTAGTTAAAAGTCCTTCACAGTTCTTATAATTCGCCTCCATTTCTCTCGGTGTTCGGCTTTTCTTAGGGCGGATGTTACGGAGAGACCAGTAAGTGCGGTCACTTGGTCACACCAACGACTAGGTGATCGGCCGCGGGGTCGTTTTCCTTCAACCATGCCCACCACTATCAACTTGTCAATGTTATCCGGTTGACGGCGGGCAATGTGACCAAAGTATCCTAAGATTCCTAAGATTAAAATATTGATATGGTACACATATTCGTATTAAAAGTATTTGTAATGTATTAACAGAGAAAAGGAAACTCACAATAGAGTTTTTCTCCACAGTATCGAATTTATAAAGTACGTAATGTTCGAACAAGAGGCATCTCATTAGTAAACTTTACAACACTGCTCGATTTAACTTATAAACTTGAGATCATCCTCCTGCCCTTATCCTACTCTAAGTGGGGTCGGCAAAAATGTTACAAACATGTTGTCATATGATTTGGCTACGTATTTTACGACCCGCCGCCTGCCTGACGTCAACTTACCTCTATCGTATTTTACGACACCTCGGTAAGAAAGAGGGTGGTCTATTCTACTAAACCGGATACCACACAGCGGGTCGACTTACCTTAGTCACCTTTAACGACATCACGGTAAGAAATGAGGTTAGTCTATTCTACTCAGCCAGATACAACACGGCGGGTCGACTTACCTTAGTCGCCTTTTACGACACCGCGGTAAGAAATGACGGTGGTACTAATATATTCAGCCGGATACCACACGGCGTATCACAGCTCAAGTATGTTTTACCCAAAAAGTGTGAATCATTTTTCTTTTAATATGTGCAACATTGAATTAAATTGTTTCATATTAAATTATAACGACACCATTTCCGCATGTAAAAGCTGCTTGTATGTAAATGAGCAGCCATTACGCTTCAAATTTATGTGTCGTCGGATAGTTTTAAACCAGATTGTAAAAACTAACATGCTATATTTATATTATATTATACACACAGCTTATTCTTGGCAGTGTTTGTTTCCTACCATCATAACAGGGGTTATAACAAAGCAACATGGACGCCGTGTGGTATCTTGCTGAATAGAATAGTACTACCCTCATTTCTTACCGAGGTGTCGTAAAAGGTGACTAAGGTAAATCGACCCGCCGTTTGGTATCCGGCTGAGTAGAATAGACCACCCTCATTTCTTACCGAGGTGTCGTAAAAGGCGACTAAGGTAAGTCGACCCGCCGTTTGGTATCCGGTTAAGTAGAATAGACCACCCTCTTTCTTATCGAGGTGTCGTAAAATACGACTGAGGTAAGTTGATGTCAGGCAGGCGGCCGATCGGAAAAACGCAGCCAAATCATGTGACAGCATGTTTATAACATGTTGTGCCGACCCCACTTAGAGTGGGATAAGGGCAGGAAGATGATGATGATAACAAAGCAACATGGGTTACAGCTTTTATAATCACAACTGGCCCCAGTACATTTCACAGGCGCCCTAAAAGCCTCCTTAACGACTCGACGATGCTATGACAGCATCAAACAAGATCTACATCCAATACATACAAAAGCAGCGTCTTCGCCTATCTATACTTATTATAAAATAAAGTCCCCAAAAGCTGTCTGTATGTATGTGGTCGATTTTTCAAAATCTAATGAACCGATTTTCGTACGGTTTCTACTAAACGGTAATGTAATTCTTGCAAAACGTTAAGTATAATAGAACATTACAGTTTTATGTAAATTGTGTTAAGCAGTTGTAAAAAAATCGCCTGTTGAAAGCTTTAATCGCGTGCGCCGCGTATACCTACAATGACATTAAAGTAATGTACTGGATAGTTGTAGATCTACAAAAATACTACAAAAATACCGCAATAGTATACCTTTACCTCTTATGGTTAACTCACAATCATGTTATGTTCAAAATTGCAATTAAATACACTGAATTCCACGCGGACAAAGCTGTGATATCTATCAGCTATGATATCATAAACTAGTGTAATGTTTGAAAGTACAAACTGAGTAGATATTTCAGCATATATGCTCCCCAAACTGCTATAAGAGCTCCAGGCGTACAATCGCAATCGAAGTTCTGCAAATTTAGTGGACGCAGCGACCGACCAGTTACATAATGCAGCGGTAACCGCAAATAGCGGCTATTTCGATTTGGCGTCCGCGCGTTCATAAATAACAATAACAATTAACCGCGGTGAATTCAATGCTCCCACTCGTTGGGTCGTTTGTTCAAACATTGGCCTCATTATCTAAACCTATGTTTTAAGTGTGTTCACTATATTAGCATATGACCATCCTCCTGCCCTTATCCCACTCTAAATGGGGTCGGCACAACGTTATAAACATGCTGTCACATGATTTGGCTGCGTTTTTACGATCGGCCGCCTGCCTGACGTCAATTTACCTTAGTCGCCTTTTACGACACCTCGGTAAGAAATGAGGGTGGTCTGTTCTACTCAGCCGGGTACCACACGGCGGGTCGACTTACCTTAGTCGCCTTTTACGACACCTCGGTAAGAAATGAGGGTGGTACAATTCTATTTAGCCGGATACCACACGGCGTATGCTACTTTAACCTATGCAAAGAATAAAGTTACATTTTCAATGCTTATACATGGAACCTGTGACTTTATTCTTCAGATGAGGCGATCTCTCTCGCTCTCTTTCTTTAGGGAAATGTTTGGAAGTCCGGAATAGGAGCTGACCAGCCATCCTATACCGACAGGCGTCCCCGAGATAAGAGATCTCTCTCTCTCTTTCCAGCTATGAATCCCACATGGTGGTCGGTTTAGCCTTCCTTATCCTTCTCTTCTAATTCGCGGATTGGATTCTTGGACCTTCTTACTGGTCTTTGACCTGGTACGCAGTGCTGTAGTGCTAAATTTCCAACGTAATCAGATGGCTTTACTTTACGTGTCTACTTTTCACCTTTTCACCTATACATTTAATATTATTTAAAATATATGCCGTATGGTATCCGGCTGAGTAGAATAGATACCCTCATTTCTTACCAAGGTTTCGTAAAAGGCGATTAAGGTAAGTCGACCCACCGTGTGGTATCCGGTTGAATAGAATAGGCTACCCTCTTTCTTACCGAGGTATATAGGACTAAAGTAAGTTGACGTCAGGCAGGCGGCCAGTTGTAAAATACGTAGCCAAATCATGTGATAACATGTTATAAAAGTGGTATAGGGGCAGGATGATGACCTTTTAAAATTATTAAAATCAGAAACCTTAATTTGTTCGTGCGCAATGGAAATGTTGACTTTGTAAGACAATTTCATGATGGACTCCAATATTTCGCATACAATTCGTATTAATGGATTCTGCCGTGCTCAATTTTACCAAATTGCCGAGCAATTTATTGAGATCCGCTACGATAAACGATTACCCCATTATTACGGTTATTGCATTTTCATTAGTTGCCTTTCAGAATTAATTAATTAAGTCCTATACATTGAGAGCGTTATAAAGTACGAAGAAATCGTTGTTGAAATTAATAATGTTAAAAGAGATGCACTTAGGGCAGAGTTATTAGAACGACACGCTATTACCTTCTTATCAAGGTAAATTGGGTTGTGGATATAAAATAGCTTTTCATGTATCGCACGCCCAGACTAAATTTATTATCATCTTAAATATGAGACAAGAATATCCCAATTAGCACCTAAGTAAATTGAACATTGTAGGAATTAAGAAGACGCGATAAGTGTTGGGATTCTAAGGTAGAAAAGCAATCTTGCACCTGAAATTGCAGCTTTCACAGATACCCTTATAAGATACTTTTAATAGCTTTAAAAAAATTATACATGTATGGTAATTTGTGACATCAATCTAATTACTTGGTACATGTAATTTTTATTTATTTGATAAAGCAATTATTCTTATTATTACTAAGCATTATTTCTTAGGCATTGTGACTTTTGAGGCAATTATTATTTCTATTTTTATTATTATACTAGCTTTTAACCGCAACTTCGTTAGCGTGCACTGGTGTTGCGTGATAGATTGCGCTTTTCAATGTCATCCTATTCCTGTTTAATTAACAGGATTTTAATAGCCTATATATTACCCCGGTGTATAAGGAATAATTGTGGCTAATTTTATCGAAATTGGTTCAGCGGATTCGCCGTAATAGAGTAACAAACATACATCCATACTTTCGTTTTTTTAACATTAGTAGGATATATAGGTTCAATGATTTTCCTAAAGTTATCAGTTCAATTCTTATAGGATAATAAGACAATGTCCATAAAAGCTCTAAAACATCTTGAACTTTAACGCAGCCTTTTTTTAGGCACAAGGGTTGAAGTTTACTTTAAGCTCTAATCAGTATTCGCAGATTGCACATATCCCAAATCTTGTCTACGGATATGCTGCCTTAATCACGAAGTCGAGAAAAATTATAAAATGTTGAATTTAAAAACATCTTACTGAATATTTTCTCGAGGTGCAAATCGGAGCGAATCGAATTATATGAAGTGTACTTTTAGATTCATCAAAGCTCTTATCATGGCATATGTGGTTCAGAATTTTGAGACGAAAACTTGTCGTCTAACTCCTTTTACATTGACTCTACCTATTAATAAATCGTATATCACATTCAACGCCAAATACACGGCGCCGTGGACACTTGCATGGGCGAGTACACGGCGACGTGTGGTGGTCGGGGCTATCCTATATAGTGTATTATCTATGGTCGGGGCCGCATACACGCGCCGTGTCTCACCTGTTATTATAATCATCAGTATGATTTTAGCGATTGACAGCGGTACGAAACGTACGTAGCCATACACCTAACAAATCATTCTATATAAAACAAGTGTTACATATATAAATACGGACATTTGAAAAGTGTATATTTTTATGCATTTTCATTGTTCGGCCACTTTCTTACCAAGGTATTGTAAAATACGATTAAGGTAAGTTGACGTGAAGCAGGCGGCCAGTCGTAAAATACGAAGCCAAATCACGTGACAAAATGTTTATAACACGTTGTGCCGATCCCCCTTAGGGTGGGATAAGGGCAGGATAATGATGATAATTCGAAATAACAATATATTAAAGTTATATCGTACTAAAAATAATTAAGTCGTTTCTTACGAAAAAATACATCTGAGATTAATCTCATTGGGCAAAGTGGCATTGAATGTGATATAGGATAAACAGGAAGTTAAAAGTTTATTAAACAGTTTTTCCCTAATACGCGGGTCAAAACGTGGCAATATATTGTAATACTCCCACAGAACAAACTACGCATTCTGTAGATACACTCAGCAATAAAAGCTTACAACATCACGGTAAGTATAACATGCGACATAATCTCCAGCTTCTAAATGGTATTGTTCTGAAAGCTAAATACAGCTGTGTAATAAAAAGCAGTTGCTCGTTTTCATAATTCCATACACTAATGTCGTTCAGCGACGTATATATACAGCTCACTCGTGTGACTTTATAGGCCGGGAGCCAGCGCCCGATTAGTCGAGACAAGGCTACAAACAATTAATATTTCGAAAATGATATAAAAAAAAGTTATTTAAATCATACATTGTATGAACATATTACTTTTGTATTATAATTTTAACGAAATCATGGCTTTTGTTGTTTAATTCTAAATATGTCTTTCTTAATGCACTACATTTATCAATTATCGATAAGATTCTAAATAGCGTGCAAATTAGTATTTATATTTAGTTGTATTTACGTCGTGAAACAATTGATTACATCCAAAGGAAACATTTTGTTAATGGCATTTGTTATATAAAATTAATTTTATTCAAATATTTTTTTTAATCGATATCAGACAAATACAAAATAATACGAAGACGATTGGTGTGAATTCTTTCAGCTGACTCCGGGAATATTTTCTTGGATTACTTCCGAACCAAGCTTCGAGATCACGCTTAAGGATTATGGGACTCAAATAATACGCTCTTAAGTTTATACGGCATGGGCCACGTGAGAAATAGCGGACCGTTAGAATGTTACGTTAAGAAATATATATTAGAAAGGAAATGACAATGAAAGATACACTAATATTGATATTTAACTTTTACTGTTGGTATAAATAACTGAAAAATATTGAAAAGAAGAATGGTGTTAAAGTTGATTTAAATTATGATTTAAATTAGGATGATACAGAAGCATTGTTATAAAAACTAATATACGCAACCATTCATACATATACATGCACTCACTCGCACACAAAAAACATTCGCAACAAACGCACGAACACACACACACACCCACTACACTCACACACACACAGCTCTTGCGTATACAAAAAAACACGCACTTTCTATTTCACATTATGTTTGAAATGTTATGGAAGAGCGGGGCCTCCTGTCACAAATACTAGTAGAAATATTAGTAACATACTAGGATGGTCCCAGATTATGTTAGAATTTTGAAGGAAATAAATATTTTTTGATTTTGATTTAAGAAAAATAATCATAACAAATCCGATATACTACGGATACTATAATAATAGTACGGAGTTCACATAGTACCTTATTTGTACAGTTTAGTCACTATGACTCTGTTGAATTGTATAAGAGGGAAACGTTTGTTGTCATAGTTAGTTTGGGGAGACACCAGTAACATATAATAGTAATGCTTATTGCCTTCTTTCTATTAAATTCAACAATGTACCACTATCAAAATCAAACCAAAGAATATTTCTTATACTTAATTTAAACTTTCCTGTACATAAATCTAATATGGATTGCGGAATTTTATTGTAGAAGCGAGTATCAAATTAAAAATATGATGTATTGGGAATAATTGAAATAACAATATAATCAAGTTACTAAGTTCCATTTAGATCCAGTATAGGGCATCCTCCTGCCCTTATCCCACTCTAAGCGGGGTCAGCCAACATGTTATTAACATGTTGTCATATGATTTGGCTACGTTTTACGACCGCCCGCCTGCTTGACGTCAACTTACCTTAGTCGTATTTTACGACAGCTCCATCGGAAAGAGGGTGGTCTATTCTACTGAACCGGATACCACACGGTGGGTCAACTTACCTTAGTCACCTTTTACGACACCTCGGCAAGTAAGAGGGTGGTCTATTCTACTCAACCGAATACCACACGGCGGGTGCAGTGTAATAACCATCATAGCATTGAGTAATTTTTAACTCAAATAAATAAATAATATCTGGGTGACCGAGCTTCGCTCGGTAATTTAAAAAAAAAAACTAAAAAAAAGAAAAAACAATTATTTAGTTGGGATCGATCCTTGGCACTCACATTTCTCGAGGCTGCCCGCTAACCGAATAAGCTACGTCGACTTGACAGTTAATGACGAAAATTCAATTCAATATAAATGTTAGTGTTTTTTAATGCCCAAAAATAGGGATAAAACAATATTTTTTTTACATAAAACCTAGCTAGATCAATTTTCCTCCCCCAAAACCACCTACATACTGAATTTCAGGAAAATCGTTGGAGCCGTTTCCGAGATTCGGAAAATATATATATACAAGATTAACTCATTTAAATATTAAGATTAAAGATTAACTCATTTAAATATTAAAGATAAGACGCATTAATTGAACTATAGACAGTGTATCCAAAATTAATTAATAATTACGAAGACAGTCTACACAAACTGTCGGGTACCGTAATTATCTTCGGGCACCGCAATTTAATCGCTTCAAACTTGCTTGTACAAGGTGAAAATTATTAGGGTCTAGTTGTCATGAGATGTCGCCCATACAAATCCCTCCAAATCATAGTGACCCTTGCAAATTGTTTGCAGTAATGTAAATACTTTTCCTATTACGCGTTGTTATTTAGAAGTCTTCTCTGAATAACTGTCATTTTAGCAGTAGATAATTTTGAATTACTTTGCAATTAACATGATTTGCATTAAAATAATAAAATAAAAGATAATTTATTACAATACGTTATGCTCTGCGCAAAGCTATATAATTCCACGTTTTTTCAATCGACTATAATCCGGACTAGATCCGGTTGAGTAGATAAGACCACCCCCATTTCTTACCGAGGTGTCGTAAAAAGTGACTAAGGTAAGTTTACCCACTGTGTGGTATCAGGTTGAGTAGAATAGACCATCCTCATTCCTTACCGAGGTGTCCTAAAAGGCTAAGGTAAATGACGTCACGTAGGCGGCTGTCGTAAAATACATAGCCAAATCATGTGACATGTTTATAGCGTGTTGTGCCCATCATTAGAGTGGGATAAGGGCAGGATGATGTTAAAATGTAATAACAAAACGTGTTTGTATATTGCGAACTACAAAACACCCTTGAAGTGGCCATATTGACAAAGAACATAAATGAATGGGCGATTTCGTGGCAGTTAGACCCTAATAATTCTTGCTTTGGATCGCATCTGTTCGGGAATAAAATCCTCCTTAAATTCGATATATTGTATAAATAGTAAGCTGGGTGACCGAGCCTTGCTCGGTAATTTTTTTTATAGTATAAAAAATTAGAAAATGAAAGAATGCGCCGATGATACGTGAGGTTCGGACCCGGGTTGTGAACATTTTTGGTCCGCGCGTTATACCCATCGGCTACGTTTGCAAGCTAAAAAGGCCTTTGCTTTCAATTTAAATTTTAAATATTTTTAATGCCCATGGAAATCAGTGTCACATGTGAAATTTTAAACATAAAAGTAGTTATAGTGTGTTAATAATAAGAGATTTTTGAATAACTTTTACCATTTACTTAGCGTACGCAAGGAAAGCTTTAAATTTGCCGTTTTCGCAAAATTTTTATTAGTGGTTCTCTCCTATTCATCTTAGCGTGATAATATATAGTCTATGGCCTTCCTCCATTCCTGGATAAATGGACTATCTTACACTAAAAAAAAACTTATCTTACACTAAAAAATTTCAAATCGGTCCAGTAGTTCCTGAGATTAGCGCGTTCAAACAATTAAACAAACAAACTCTTCGGCTTGATATATTAGTATAGATAATTATAAGCCTGGATCCGCGTTTTTATTCACATTTCTGTTGATTTCCTGAAAACATACACAGTGCCAGGAATAAAACATGAATAATAACTTTGGATAAAGGCTTGTCGAATTATATAGATGGCAACACCCGTTTATTTTATGTTCTTTGATCTTACTCCGGATGGTACCAGAAGCGCAATAAACTTTTTATGTAAATATTATATTATTATAGCCAGTTTGTTGGCTTGTTATTTTTTTATTTATGAGTAAGATAGCAAATATTAAAGTAATTGGTATTGTTGTTTGTGATTGTTAATCCATAATCTGATATATATCAAATAAGATCTTTAAGATAGTTATGGATTTAGATGTGGCAAGTATAGCAACTCATTCGATGGTCTCGGTATTCGCTTCTACAATAAAATTCCGCAATCCATACTAGCTTATTACAAAACACAAATGAGGGTGGTTTATTCTACAGCATGGTTTGCGCCGGATTCCATACGGCGCAAAAAATGTGAGCAAACGAGTGTTAAATATGAATGTGGATAGATATGTAATTAGAGGAGGTCTAAAAAAAGATGGTTGAATTGTGTGAAGTATAAATGATATGCATAGAAAAGGTATAGTAGAGATCCACTTAGAGACGAATGATTATTCATCCATATCATTATCATTCTCCTGCCCCTATCCCACTCTAAGTGGGGTTTGCATAACAAATTTCAAATATTTTGCATGTTTTGGCTAGTTATTATACGACCAGCCACCTCCTGCCTGAAGTCAACTTTACTTAGTCGCCTATTACGATACCTTAGTAAGAAATGAGGGTGGTTCGTTTTATTAAGCCGGATACCACGGCGTGGCGACTTACCTTAGTCGCCTTTTACGATACCTTGCTAAGAAATGAGGGTGGTCTATTCTACTCAGTCAGATAACACACGGTAGAAGCTCACAGATAAATTCATTTACGAGAAGTGAAGATATATCAAGTCAAAAGTCACTTAACGTAAAATGACAGAACAATATCATGTTTGGTCATTTTATGATCACCGCGCGACCACCAGTGTGTTATTAACGAGTCTCGCAGTACAGTACTGTATTTAACCATTACACTTATTGACATTCAGCCACGATCCCGTTTACTTTTTTTTAATTACACGCTCCCGACGACGTGATTTCACGGTTCGGGAACACGTTTTGTTTAACGTATTTTAATTAACACAAATAACAGAGTATAACCCCGTGTTCATAAAAGATATATTTTTACCGAGGCAGGGAAATATATTTATTTCAATTTATTTATTTTATTACTGGCTGTACTAGTGACTCCTTTAACGCCATCTTAAGCACTGAACTAAAACGACTAAGTTGAGTTGCCTCACTGTATCTAGCTGAGTAGAATAGTTAGCTAGTTAGTAATACTCCATTTATTATCGAAGTGACGTAAAGGCGACTAAGGTAAGTATACCCACCGTGTCGTATCCGGTTGAGTAAAATAGACCACCCTCTTTCTTACCAAGCATTCGGTTCGGCATAAACTGTCAAGTCACCGTAGCTTATTCGGGGAACGGGCAGTCTCGAGAAACATGAAACAAATACCTAGGACTAGGATCGCTCCCCAACTACCTAATTATTATTTTTTTAAGTTTATTTTTATCTAGTAAAAAATTACGAGCTACTTACTTAAATATTTATACCAAACAGTGGACCATTTTCGAACCCGATAAATTATAATTATTCAAGTAGGCTAATAAAATAGGCACTTTTAAATCGTCAAATAATTTTAAAGAAGCTACTGATTGCGTTGCTCTTACTGAGAGGAACCAACAAGAAACACAGCGGATATTCCTTTAAATTAATAACAGAATCATTATATTTATTATTTTCGTATAATGCTCGGCTACAAATAAAAACGATATTTTGTCACTTAGATAATCTTTAATTGAACAGTAATCGTTTGGCGGTACATCTACGCAGCTAGGGCGATAACAAGCTACGGCGTAGCAGACTTTCATCAGGTGGGACTAAAGATAATAATTTGAAAAAATGTAGAAAATTCTTTTATGTAACAAGGTGCTAAGAGATGGCACCATTGCGATACCAGCCAGCCAATAAGATCGCACTCCTGTGATGCTGGCCAATGAAATACAGCCGTGACGTCACATACTTCTACCAATCTTAGCCAACCAGCCATTAAATTTTTTCCTAAAGTTCTAAAGTGAACTTATCAAAAATTAATAATAATAATAAAATATGGGACACACACGGTCGTCCGTCCCCAAAGTAAGTAACTTAATACTCGTGTTATGGGTGAGAGACAACTAACGAATATAAACATATATAAGTTTGAAATACCTAAATACAAATATACACCCAGGCTCGAAAAATCAATAAATTGTTTATAGAAAATGTTAGCACTCGGTGGGAGCTGAAGGCAGTGCTACCTACTCCGCCAATTGGTCAGTCAAATTAAACCGGAATTTTTAGTAAAAAAGCCACATACCACTGCGATGGGGTGATCTTTTCTATCGTACATGTTTAATATACGTATATCTTGTGCCACATAGTTTGGCACGTGAACTGGCACTGTTGTAATTCGTTCATAAATTAAGAGCCCCACTCGTTTCGCTATCTTTATGAGGGTGGCGTCCACTTGGCGTAGGAATAAGTGATCATGTACCTACTACAAACATAATATAGGCGGCACAATTTTACTGGCCTCCCAAAAATTTCGTACTGCTCCTTAGATTCCTGCTTACAAAGTATTATTAAACATTTACAGCCTTACTTATAAATGTTAATTAAATTTAAGTAAGTAGTCACTGGTTAGTTAGATATTTTTTACTTATAAACGATATAATTAACTTTAAATACTGTTTTAATCAATGCGTAAGTATTAGTCAAAATAAACACCACTAGGACGTTATTTAACGATTGTTTAAGCAATGGCGTCGGTGTAACAGCTGATTTTGGTATCGCTCTACCATTACACGAATCGCGATTATACTATATTATATAGAAGAATGGATGTTTTTGAAAACGATTTAGGTAAATAACAGATAAGATAAATAATTTTCGAGGAAAGCGCACCAACACGTATAAAATTAAAATAATTCTATTGGAAAAAATGGACGACGTCGAGGTTCGTCGCAAATATTGTCCATGTTAAAAAAAAAAAAAAACCAAGTTATTTAAATTACAGAAACTTGAAACAAGTTTTGTCGGTTTTGAACATGGACGTAGTATATACTGGACGGCGCCAAAAGACGTTGCCTATAATAGGCTCACAGTCAATTGACTGATACCATTTTTGAGAACCACCCATCACAGTAAGATATGCAGTAAAGATGTGCATCGGATAATTCATGACATTATACTGCAGACTGTACACTCAGGAAATTATGTCAATCTATTCAAATGTTTAAATCTATTCTGAACAGTAAACCAACTAGGTTGGTCACAACTGTATATTAACTTTACAGTACCTGAGCTAGGCTTCGATAATTATCGACGCCTAGTTTAGCTTATCGATAAGCTAAGTACTTCCCTAATCACGCACACTAATGCAGTTCTAAAATTTCACACAAGCATAAAACGGACACACAAAAATAGCTAAGGCGGCATCCAGTGTATTCTTTATCCAAGGTTTTGAACATGGACGTAGTATGTACTGGACGGCGCCAAAAGACGTTGCCGATCTTGCGTCTGTGTGTAAGCGATTTATCGTTTGTCTCTGTTCTTATCGCGAACTATACATAAGAGTGAAAGAGATTGTGATGAAGTTTGGCAACGTCGCTAAAAATGTGTCCAGTTGGTGACACCAAATGAGGCCATAACATTGAGTTTGTTGAAGATTATTTCTTGAAATCTAAAGCAAATACGAGTGTTACTGATATATTTTTTCAAAAAAGGTGGAATATGTCGTGTGCTGCCTTAACGTGTCCATCAAGAACAACGAAAGGAGGAGTTAAAAACACGGAATTACCATTTCATAAGTAAATCTTTGACTCTCATTTGCGTGCTAAATTAAAGCGTTTTATTCAGTTAAAGCGTTTCAGATTATAATGTATCAGTACAGTTTGATATTCTCTAGCCGGCACGAGTATGGGATACTGATAAAATATAGAAATTAATCATTAAATATTCGATTGAATTGTGTTACCTACGTAGTGATGTCACACTAACGAATTATTATGTATCGATAAATATCAGTCAAAGTTATATTTACTACCCAAGTAAATGCGAATTCTCTAATTTTAGATTATTTTCTTAGGTTTCCTAAATGTCCACATATAAGAGTACAGTGGATAAAAGCTGTCACCGGTCTCACGGATATGTAAATGTTGGGAATAATGTGGATCATGATATTGTTCAATTGGCCACTGAAGCACTAACATTTATGTTAACATTTCATCTATACATAAAGCACCGAGTACGGGCTGCACCTTCGACTTTATTTTTAACGCTTCAAAGGATTCTTTGGTAAATCTAGGCTCACAGTCAATTGACTGATACCATTTTTGAGAACCACCCATCACAGTAAGATATGCAGTAAAGATGTGCATCGGATAATTCATGACATTATACTGCAGACTGTACATTCAGGAAATTATGTCAATCTATTCAAATGTTTAAATCTATTCTGAACAGTAAACCAACTAGGTTGGTTACAACTATATATAAACTTTACAGTACCTGAGCTAGGCTTCGATAATTATCGACGCCTAGTTTAGTTTATCGATAAGCTTAGTACTTCCCTAATCACGCACACTAATGTAGTTCTAAAAGTTCACACAAGCATAAAACGGACACACAAAAATAGCTAAGGCGGCATCCAGTGTATTCTTTATCCAAGGTTTTGAACATCAACATAAACCAATAGCAAAATTTACCGACTATGAATTTGACAATAATCTACAGTCTGTTTAATATTATTTATGTCTGTAATATTATCTATAGTCTGTGTCGCTACAGACTAAAAATAAATAATATCTCATTTTCATTCGTCTTTTGTTCAGTGTTGCAGTTCTTAAATATTTTGTATGTTGATGAACTAATTGCATCTTAAAATAATTTATAGAATTAGGCGTTACTTTGCGGAGATCCATAATACAAAAGTAATGATAAAATTATTTTGCTATAATCCGATGTATTAAAATAGAAAATGTATGTAATGCTAAGCTAATATAGCATAATAGTTAAACGACTGTTGTAACGATAGTTAAAACAGTCGTTTAACGAAAAATTGACACACAGTTAATAGGATATAGACGAATACGTATATTAGAATGTTCTTTTGCTGCTTTGTGTACTCATACATTAAAAGAAAAGAAAGTTGTTACCGCCCGAAGAATAGGAGACTAAGGAGTCACATCTCATGATGTGTAGTAATTAATAATCAATATTTATATCAAGAGTTATAAATTAATCATATCTTTCAAATCTCAGTAAATAAGTAACTCTTTTGACATAATTATTTAGCGCCAGCGATTGTGGCGCTATCTTAAAGTTGTTAGAAATGGGAATAGTCAAATATCGTCTCTTTAGTTATTTAATGCCAAAAACGCGGTTACTACGTGACCAAGCAAAGGAGAGGCTTGTTAATTGTCTATAAAATAGCCAAGCTTGCCATAGCGAAAGAGTCTTGCTGTAAAATTGAATTAGAACGGTTAATATACTGTTACGTTGCCGGATCTTGTCATCACTAGGAGTCTAGTTGAAAAAGCTGACGTGTACGATTATTAAAATGTCCACGTGTCTAAGTCAAGATACAATATGTCCGAGGGAGTTCTGTTGTGAGGTTAAACTGAACTAGTGTTTTGTTTTGGGGTTCGCGTTTCTTCTTCTTTTACAAAGTGCATATGCTGCGCGGCCACAAATAGACACCCAGCGGCCCTTGGGTCGCGGTTTGGACACCTATGCCCTACACCGTGTCTAATTTGAAATGGCACGCCCCACTACTTAATATAAATGTGTGAGTGCTAATGTTTATAATGAAATTTTAAGTAAGTGCACTAGTAATTGACCATGTACTAGTAGTTGACCGTTTTGTATTAAATTTTAAATACTAAACGTTTTGTTTGTTGTAGCTACTAAAAATAAATTTGTAATTACCTGTTGCCATCTATTAACAAGTGTCCAAAACCTCAGAACTGTAGCCCATTGTTTAATATTTAAAATTTAATATTAATAATTAATATTTTTTTATTAGTTACAACAAAAACGCTTTTTATTTAAAATTTCATACAAAACGGTCAACTACTAGAACATGGTCAATTGCTAGTGCTCTTACCTTAGTTTTTGTTTGTTTCTTAGGCTAATTGGTTTTACGACCGGCTGCCTGTCTGTCGTCAACTTATATATGCAGGCCTAGAGCAGATTTCTGTATTTCTATGGCCCCGTCGGTGTATCAAGGTCCTATGTAGTAAGGTGGACTGTAAAACATATTTATCTATAGATAATAAACGTTATTTAGTGAACATTTCGCTCATACGTAGTAAAAGTATGAACGCCCCGAACATAAAACCTTAAAATGTTATATCGTTATAAACTTGTTTACGAGTTTAAGAAGCGTCCGTGACATAACCTCTTTAGTGTTATACGGTTAATGGATATCATTACAACTATAGTATAAACAGTTTAAGCTGAACATATTGTATTACTTGATTAAGAAATAAAAATTTCACTATACTCTTGAGGATTACATAAACGATAAGAATGCGTAAGTTAGTTATGACGAAATGTAACTAGTTATAAGTATTATATTTCGTAAAGAGCTACCGCTGTGTGGTATCCGGCTGAATAGAATAGTACCACCCTCATTTCTTACCGAGGTGTTGTAAAAGGCGACTAAGGTAAATCAACTCGCCGTGTGGTATCCGGCTGAGTAGAATAGACGAACCTCATTTCTTACCGAGGTGTCGTAAAAGGCGACTTAGGAAAGTTGACCCACCGTGTGGTATCCGGCTGAGTAGAATAGACCACCCACTTTCTTATCGAGGTGTCGTAAAATACGACTGAGGTAAGTTGACGTCACGCAGGCGGCCGGTCGTAAAAATGCTGCCAAATCATGTGACAGCATGTTTATAACATGTTGTGCCGACCCCACTTAGAGTGGGATAAGGGCAGGAAGATGATGTATAAATTGCCTTTGTATACTACTTGAACAGTATTCATAATATTCTTTATTCAGATAAACTTGCAAACAAGCGCTTTTGAATCGTTAACTCTACTGCTGGTTGGATTGCCTGTACCGAGAAGAGCCAGCAAGAAACTGGTGAAGAAGGTGGTCTATTCTACTCAGCCGGATACCACACGGCGGGTCGACTTACCTTAGTCGACAAAGGCCTATCCCCCCATTTATACATATAATTATATATACATTATGTACATTTAATTGCAATGTTCATTTTTAACGAAACGCCACGAGGTATCCGGTCGAATAAAATAGACCACCCTCATTTTTTACCGATGTGTCGTAAAAAGGGATTAAGGCAAGTGTCACCTCTCCAAATGGTGTCCGGCTGATTAGAATAGACCACCATCATTTCTTACCGAGTTGTCGTAAAAGGCGACTAAGATGAATTGACAGGCAGGAGGTCGTAAAATACGTGAGCCAGATCATGTGACAACATGTCTTCTATTTTTATTTGCACAAAAGTTAAATAAAAGCGATGGTCATGCGGGCGACATTTAAGTTACTATTTGACTTACGTCTTGTAAACGATAAAAACAATGAAACTATTTGACATACTGCATTTATAAGAATGAGAGAGACTTTTTAAAATTTAATTTTACCTTGTATTTGTTCCGTTGAATTAAAAATCATTAAAATATTTATTTCCCATATTTTTGCGAACTTAAAATGAGAACTACAGAAAAATATAGTTTCCACAAAAAACATTTAATTTTAAAATCAACTGGAAATCGAAGGAGGGTGGTCTATTTTACTAAACCTGATACCACACGGTGGGTCAACTTACCTTAGTCGCTTTTTACGACAACTCGGTAAGAAATGAGGGTGGTCTATTCTACTCAGCCGGATACCACACGGCTATCTTGATTTAAAAAATATCACAGATAAACATTTAATTACGAGTTCTTTTTTACTTAGTCTCTTACAATGAAACAGATAAATAAGGAAAATTTATAACAACTAACTAATTATTTTTGATTAAAGAAGTGTAAGCAAAACAAGAAAGTTAATCTGTCGAAACGAGCCGGCCACACTTGAATTTCTTTTATTAATAAACTTTAATAACAAGTTTCTGCGAGTTCGGGCAAAAAAGTATTTATTTTCTAGCGAATTTTGAAGACCTTTCGCGTTATAATAAGGAAGAGTTTTCGCTTATTCTTGATCCAATAAGAATAATTGAATAAAAAATATGTAGTTTGTTTAAGAAGTTTCGCAATTACAAAGGTACCAATGAGTTTTTATTAAGAACAAATGTCTAATTGATAATTGCAATTTATCACACACTTTTCGGCGAAGGAAAAAATCGTTTATAAAACCTGCAGATATCTAAATAATTCTAGGGATATGTGTAGCCTACCGTATTGGAGCAGCGTGGTAGGTCTTAGCTCCGATCCTTCTCACCAAGAATGGTGAGAACAGTGGGATAGTAACAGACCGGTTCTTTACTATTATGCAATGTCCTTATTTTTTTTTAAGTTGAAAACTTGAAGATTTTTGGATAATAAAAGCCTGGATTTAAAAATCCTTTCAGCTTCATACAAGACTGCGATTTATTAATATAAAGTTGAAAAGATTGACCGCCGAGTCTCTTTCTGATCTTCTCGGTAAGAGCATCATTCCTAACCAGTTGTAGCTTCTATATCATATTGATCCTTTACGATTCAAAAGTGCTTGAAAGAGCTTATTTGCACAAAGATTATTTTGATTTGATTGCATTAGGTTTACAAAAAAACAAAAACTCATTCCCAACTCCGAGTTTCCGAAAACAATAACAATTTTCAGGTTAAGTAAACAGTAATTGCCCCGCCCCTATCTCCTCCATCGCAATCATCTCTCCCATCTAAATGGTATTCATTAACTAGGAATCCTCGTAATGCGGAAATCACTAACTATAAAGACAATGATCCTAAACAGATTCGAAATAAATCCCCCCACAGACCGCATCGGAACCGTAGAGGGTGCTTAACAAGTGTGATAAAGGTAGTTTAATTAATGAGGTGAGTTTGATTGTAGGGACGATGTTCATTAGAGTCTATCTGTACTTTATTCTTTAAAATAAGTACCTGGGTGACCGTTTTCAAATGATATAAAAAAATTAAATAAAAAAAAAAATTGAAAAGAAAAATTAAAAAATAATAGGGCAGTTGGGGCTCGATCCTAGGTATTTTCACCTCTCTAGACCGCCCGTTCCCTAAATGAACCACCAAGACTTTACGTTTCGCAGCGAAATTTCAAAAAAATTTTAAAGCCCGAAAACAGGGATAAAACGACATTTAAAAAAAAATAAAACTTATCTAGATCGATTTTTCTAGCCCAAAACCCCCTACGTGCTGAATTTCAAAAATGAAAAGGAAATTCTTTCTGAAAGGAAAATCGCTGGAGCCGTTACCGAGATTCCGAATATATATACAAGATTAACTCATATAAAATAGTAAAAAAAATTGAAGCCGTTTCCGAAATTCAGTAATTTTGTTTAATTACTTTTTATTTTATTATTCACCCTCCAAAATAAATAGTTTCCCACAAATATACTTATCGAGTGAAACATTATACAAGTTGCAAGCCAAAATAATGGTTCTTGCGGTACTACGAATTGTACACCGGAACTATCACTTGATATTTTGCATGATTATATAGTAAATTAATATAGAATCAATTTTAGTAACAGGTTTCTGTCTGTTAATATTAATTCAATTCAAATTCAATCTATACTTATTGTAAAACAAAGTCAACAAAAGCCATCTGTCTGTATGATACCAATTTTTATAAAATCTACTGCACGGAGCTTTGTACGGTTTATAGTACTTATTACTTTATTATTGGTACATTACGGTTTTATTTAAATACTGTGGTGTGTCGTTTTAGCCGCGTGCCCGGCGTAAACCAGCAGAGTCACATTAAAAGAATGTGCTAGAGAGTTGTAGATCTACAAAAATACTAGAATAAAAGTCCGTGTACTAAAATAAAAAGACGTGCTATACGTCTTTATTTGTCATTATTATAGTTTTATGTTTAATATTTAAATTCGGGAAACATTTTGTGAAACGCTTATTTCTAAGCGGCAAAGCCGCTGGTTCAGCTAGTAGTTTATAAACATCTTGCGGTGAATATGCAATTTTGCCCATAAAATTATGTACCAAAATGTAGTGCTAAACAAATTTTGGAATTCTGATAATACATAACAATATCGTTTCCGGTCATCCCATGAGATGTGAAAATAATACGCGCTCGAGGCTTAGTTAGTCGAGCTTATTAATGCGGCGCTGAGAACGGCGCAGTATTATTATTCCCATAGTACAATGGTATATAAGCTTCTTCTTCTTCGCCAACCGATGGACGTCCGCTGCTGACCTTAGGTCTCTCCATGGGATCTCCACACCACACGATCTTGTGCCGATTGGATCCAGCGATTCCCCGCGACCCTTATGAGTTCTTCAGTCCATCTTGTGAGGGGTCTGCTGACATTGCAGTTTCCGGTGCAGGGACCATCCGGTCACCATTTCTTGAGACCCTAACGCATATCGGTTCTCCGCACTATGTGCCCCGCCCATCGCTACGTCAGCTTTCAGGCTGGGCTATATCGATCACTCTGGTTCATCTAGGGATCGCCTCATTTCTGATTTGCTCGCGTAGAGATACTCCGAGCATAGCTCGCTCCATCGGCCGCTGAGCATCTCTGAGCCTTCTTATGAGGTCCATAGTCAGCGACCATATATAAGAAAATTTTATAATTAAATCTATACAATTGTTACTCACTCATTTATTTATACACAGATTCTAATACATTTAAAATATTAAAAAAAAAACTAAATATATAACAAAATCAGGATACACGGGGAGCGGAGAAAGCACCCAAGCTCTCGTTAGTTAGGAATACAGAGTGAGGAACCTCTTCACAATACGTGCCGTCTGAAGCAACACTGCCTTCTGTATCCTACGCTTGATCCATCTAAGCGACAGCCTCTTGAGATGTTGGTCGAGGCTCTTCGTAATGAGACCATAAACCGATACAACAATTGGAACAATTATAGTTGAATCAATATTCCACAAAAGCTATGATAGCCCAGCCGTGAGATCGTGACTCAGGTCATGGGGTCAAATCACAGGCAGGCACCAATGAGTTTTCTGTTAAAACTTATGTGTCTAATTGATACTTGCAAATCATCACACGCTTTGCGGGAAAGGAAAACATCGCGAGGAAAACTATGTCTCTAGAGGATTCTGTATGTGTAGGTAACCTACCAATCCGCATTAGAGCAGCGTGGTAGGTCTTAGCTCCAAACCTAAACAAAAACGGAGAATGGAGGATTATTTACTTTTACTTTTTTTAATGTTATTTATCTTTTACTAGCTGTCCAAGCACGCGTTGCTGTTGCTCAGATTTTTAGTTTCGAATTACCCTTGAACTTATCTCAACTAATAAAAAAAAAGTTTATTTTAACTACTGCGGAAAATTTTAAAATTACTCTGTAGTAACTGCTACGCAAGCTCGGTTTGTTACAAACAATACAATAGCCAGCCAGCGCATTAGCACTGCTTGAATTACACAGTGCCGCTTTATGTCCTAATTACTCCAAATTGTAATGTACATTGTGCTTGCCAGTTTCAGGAATTGTTAACAAGACTTATCGGTCCCCAAGTATTTAGGCAACTTGACGTTAACAGCAATTTAGCTCGGTGATAAGCTATTTCATTTATTATTCTATTTCGTGTTTACAATGCCTATGTTCTATAACGCCGTGTGGTATCCGGCTGAATAGAATAGTACCACCCTCATTTCTTACCGAGGTGTCGTAAAAGGCGACTAAGGTAAGTCGACCCGCCGTGTGGTATCCGGCTGAGTAGAATAGACCACCCTCATTTCTTACCGAGGTGTCGTAAAAGGCGACTAAGGTAAGTTGACCCACCATGTGGTATCCGGTTTAGTAGAATAGACCACCCTCTTTCTTACCGAGGTGTCGTAAAATACGACAGAGGTAAGTTGACGTCAGGCAGGCGGCCGGTCGTAAAAACGCAGCCAAATCATGTGACAGCATGTTTATAACATGTTGTGCCGACCCCACTTAGAGTGGGGGGGAGTCTACTTATGTTAGTCGTATTTTACTACACCTCGCTAAGAAAGAGAGTGGTCTATTCTACTCAACCGGATACCACACGGTGGGTCAACTTACCTTATTCTACTCAGCCTACTATTTTTTTAATAAGCCCCAGCTAGATCAATTTTTCCTACCCAAAGCATGTTGAATTTTATGAAAATCGTTGGAGCCGATAAATATACAAGATTAACTCATTTAAATATTAAAGATTAAAAAAAATTAAAATGTTAATTGCAATCCTTAATCAAACTTTGTCGCTAATTAAATTCATAATACACAATCTACGTTATTTTCATGCAGTATTTTATTACACAACGATCAGAAATTTTACGATCGTCCTCAATTTCAAAATTTATTCCGTCCCAAGCCCTAAAAAGTGGACCGAGGCATAAACAATACTTTAGGACAGATGGCTCGCGGCCCTATATTCTGATATCCAATAAAGAGGAGCTACATTTTTATGTGCCATTCGAAGGGTCGCCACTTTGAATACCTCAACTCGGCCTTAATCTTTCACCGAGTATTGTAATGATGTCGAAACTTTCCTAACCTTTTGTAGATGGGACGGCGCTGCGGCGGAATTATAGCGGTTTCTGTGAAATTTGTTTAAGCGAGCATGCTTAATATTATTTTATGCTTATGTTATATGACGTATAAACCGTCATGTCGTATCCGGAGTAGAATAGACCACCCTTATTTCTAACCGAGGTGTCGTAAAAGGCATCTAAGATAAATTGACGTCAGGCAAGCGGCTAGTCATAATGGTAGGGGAGCCCATGCGGGGATTTTCCGCGTTACTAAAGCGCGTCAGAAAATTATATGGGGACAAATCGTTGTACACTGTAATGTACCCCTGCCATATATGAACCTTTAATGTAGGGGCCTGCGTTGACGACAGACTGTCAGATTTAAAAAAAAATCGATCCTCCGAAAAACTCGAGCGCGTCAGATTAAGGCAAGGTGAGTTAAGTACATGCAGAATAGCTTAGATTTCAATAATCTGACGATTGAAGCGTGGTATAAGGTAATAGGCGAGTCACAAAGATGTAGAAAAAATACGTTATATCAAAATACTCGAGCGCGATTAAACTTTTTTTTATTTTGAAGGAAATCTTTTAAAGATTACGGAAAAAATGTAATCTGACGATTTTAATGGGGTGATGTAGCTAAAACCATAAATAAAGTGTGAAGCGTGCAGCTGCTGAAAACTGTATACTGTAAGCTTTAAAAATATATATATAACAGTTGTGGAATATCATGAAATCAGTTCGAAGATACGTTTTATTTTTAATACTGTAATATAAAATAAAAAAAATATAAAGTTCATAACCATTTCTTTTTAGAAACAAGATGACAATAAAATCGATCAAATATAAACCAATTTCGATATGACAGTTTGGTAAGAAATGAGGGTGATCTATTCTACTCAGCTGGATACCAAACGGCGGGTCGATTTACCTTAGTCACTTTTTACTATACCTCGGTAAGAAATGATGGTGGTCTATTTTAATCAGCCGGATACCACACGGCTATATGTACTGTTCATACATGTGCGATGAAAAATTTTCAGTACAAGAAGCAATTTAGGCTTTTTAACTGTAAGGTACTTTGCACTCCTAAATTAATACCTACCTTTTGAAGCGGACAATATTTACGATCGAGGAAAAGAGAAGTTTTACAGACGTACCATCTTTATTAGCCGTCATTGCCAAAGGGTTCTATACAGTTAATTAGAGAATGTGTACAGAAGGAAATTAATTTTTGCGAGGAAATATTTGATACGTTAAAATATAAAAGCCTTGCACACTGTTACGTTAATTAAATATCGGCTTGAGTTTCAAAAACAGACGGAAGAGTTAATGTTGAGTGTGCCAATTTTGATATTTTTAATGGCAAATTGCTTCTGTTGTACAATAAAGTGTTTACACGTGCTTAGGGTATATGTATTTTTGTTTAATTTATTTATATCGAAGGTGAACATTTTCATAAAAACTAATAATTTTGCCAAACTAATGACAAGTTTGTTGGCGAGTACACGCTCCACTATCCATTCTATCTATAAAAAAAACAAAAACATGCACATTATCAGTATTTAATTTTTTAAATTAAATAAATTATGCACATACACATATACTCATAAACATATACATACATATATATACTTACTAGCGGCCTGCCCCTGCTTCGCACGGGTATAAAATATATATCCCATGTCAGTCAGTGTAAAAAAAATGATTAAAATTGATCCAGTTGTTTTGATTTATTCAACTGCCATGCCATTCATACTGCCCATGGCCGTAGCGTTAAATTTGGAGAAAAACAATTTCCTTTCCCTATACCAAGAAGATTTCCTGCTATCTTTGGAATATCTAAATTCATATAGTACATTATTACTTATTTACTTTTATATTTTCCCTATGTATTTTATTTTTACAATTAATTACAGAATGTCTTTAAACAAACTCTTGAAAGAGCGACATCGCTGCTAAAGTCGAAGTGTTATAGGGCGAAGCGCGGCCTCCTCACGGCATTTTAAATCTGTAATATCTCCGAAAATGTTCACTTAAATTACATGCTGTAAACGGCCATATTGATCTATATTAAATCAACTATTTATTTAAGGTACTTAATTGGATAAGGATTAATGCTGTATTGTATAAGAATTGCTTCAAAAATAAGGCATTATTTTTCGTAAAAAGTAAACGACAAAAAATGCTTTAGTGGGTTATCCATAAGCGATAGACATATACCATCGCGGACTTTTCTGTAGACCTTTTCAATGTGTACAAATACTTAGTACATTATTTTGATAAATCTCGTAGGGTTTAGCCTGCATTTGCAATGTAAGCGGAAAAAAATGTAATTATTTACAGAAACCTCAAAAATTACAGTATTTCTCTACTTCGTATTGAATGTTATTATACGTACAAACCTTGCTCTGGAATCACTCTATCTATTTAAAAAAACCGCATCAAAATCGGTTGCGTAGTTTTAAAGTTTTATGCGTACATACGGAAATATGGACTTTGTTTTATAATATGTAGTGATTACAGAGTTGTATTACTACTGAAAGAATGCCTAATAAATAGTTCTTAAAGTCTCCATTTAAGGGGCTCCTACACTGATTTGCTTTCCCCTATCTCATCCTCATCCTCCTGCCCTTATCCCACCCTAAGTGGGGTCGGCACAACATGTTATAAACATGCTGTTACATGATTTGGCTGCGTTTTTATGACCGGCCGCCTGCCTGACGTCAACTTACCTTAGTCGTATTCTACTAATCCTCGGTAAGGAAGAGGGTGGTCTAATTTACTCAACCGGATACCACACGGTGGGTCAACTTACCTTAGTCGCCTTTTACGACACCTCGGTAAAAAATGAGGTTGGTCTATTCTACTCAGCCGGATACCACACGGCGGGTCGACTTACCTTAGTCGCCTTTTACGACACCTCGGTAAGAAATGAGGGTAGTACTATTCTATTTAGCCGGATACCACACGGCGTTGCTTTCCCCTATCTATTGACTTTAAATATTCCATATCATTATATAATTTCGGTACCAACTAACTATTTAATCTTTTCGAATAATAATTTTTCACCCTTGGCAAAGCTAATTTATATTTCCTTACTTTTCTAATTGATTGTTTACCAGTCACCAGCAATACATATATATTTCTGAAGTGGTGATAGACTAAATAAAAAAGCAAATACATTGCATTCAAAAACTGCTACAATTTTATGAGAAAGCAAAGAATAATTACTTTTTAAATTGCAAAGTCATGATAGCTCTATTGGGTAACGGGCGATCTCGAATTCAGAATACTAGGATCGATCCCAGATATAATCTTTTTTTAATATTTTATCAAATTGCATTTTTTTATTTATTAAATAAAATTACCGAGCAAGGCTCGGTCACCCAGGTGCTTTGTATAACTATCAATCATTTGAACTAAAACTTACAAAAAAAATAAATTGAAAAATATTTTCAAATAGTAACACTAAAAGAAAAAGCTAAAAGAATAAGCTGTGGTAGCCCAGCGGTAACACCGTGCGCCTCTTTCGAGGAGGTCAAGGGTTCAAAGCCCGGGCAGGCACCATTGAGTTTTCTAGTAAAAACTTATGTGTCTAATTGATAATTGCAATTTATCACACGCTTTTCGGTGAAGGAAAACATCGTGAGGAAACCTGCATATCTCTAGAGAATTCTGGTGATATGTGTAACCTACCAATCCACATTGGAGCAGCGTGGTAGGTCTCAGCTCCAATCCTTCTCTCCAAAAACGGAGAGAAGAGGCCTATGCCCAGCAGTGGGATACTTACTTACAGGCCGCTACTTACTTTTTACTTTTTTTTTTAACACTAAAAGACTATAGGTATATGTTTACTACCGACATGTTTTACTAAACGCAAGTGATTTAAATATCTAGTAACTTTGTGACATCATGTTATTGAGGAAGGATGGATATTCAGCAAAAGTACATAATGTAACGTAATGCGCTTGGGATTTCAGAAATAAGAGTGCTTACACACTGCCTACAAGAGAAAAAATTAAACACGCCCTCAGAAGCGTGCGGTTAACGACTAACTAACTCAACGTTATGAAACAAACTACACTACATGTCTTGATCAAATTATTGGTCTATAACTTATTTTTTCCGTGTTTCACCATGTATGCCATTCAATTATGATAAAAATTAAGTCCAAATTTCTTCTGCGCACGTTTTTTCTTAATTTTAATATTTGTAAATGAATATTGCAAATAAAGTATATGCATATACAATGAATGCCAAAATATTTTTACACAAATTTTGATCTATGGAAATAAATTTATAGGGTTCGTTAAACAAAAATCATATAAGAGTATGAGGATAAAATAAATTAGTTGTGTTATTTATCACCTATTTAACTATTGTTATACTTGTTTTACTATTATTATTGTTATACAGTAGTGATTTTTAGTGCGCCTTATTGCTGATTAGGTGTACTAATATATAAAAAACTATAATTCTTCAAAAGTGGCATTCTAAACAGCTACTCAAATATTGATCATCCTATCCTATTCTACTAATATTATAAATGTGAACGTTTGTGAGTATAGATTCTTGTTACTCTTTCGTGGCGAATACTATGAATACTAATGAAATAATTTAATAAGAAATAAGGTTAATGTAGTTAAAGGTTTTATAGGTAAAAAAAAATAATATTAGACAATATATACATGTCGCGAAACGCGCGACAAAATTCGCATTGCGTAAGCTCCTTAACAGATTCACCTCGAGTTGACGGCTAAACGTGTTAGTTCACTTTATTGAATATCGGGAATATGACACAGTCCTGTGGGACCCCAAATATCGGAGGTCGAAGTATCCGACATTAGTTGCGTTCTCAGCGGATTTTTTGGTAACTTTTAGGATATAATGGATTTTTGTTTAGTGACGTCTCATGAGTAGGTATACAGGTAGGTATAGCAGTTTATAAGTTATTTCTTACGCTCCTGCTTTTTACATTACTCTTTGCGTTCAACATTTTAGTTCATAGCTTTTCTAATTTATTAAATAGGTATATATATATATATATATATATATATATATATATATATATATATATATATATATATATGTATATATATACGCTGTCAAAACGTGTGTATTTATGCTTAAGGAGTTTACTTATAAGTGAATTGTTACACTTAACTTATATACTAAGCATGTCATAATTTATAGTATTAGTGTAAGCAATTTGTAAGTGAACCTAAATAAATAAATTAAAAAAAACATGCTTGGTGTTACGAGTAGAAACTTATTTTATAGATTTATTTTATCGATCAAGATTTTCTTGTGTGTTAAACTAAGCGATAGTTTTTGTTAAATAGGAAGAACAAAAAAAAAGTAAGTGGTATTTGGCTTTGTATTTTACGACCGGCCGCCTGCCTAACTTCAACTTACTTTAGTCGGATTTTACGACACCTCGGTAAGGAGGTAAGGGTGGTCTATTCTACTCAGTCGCATACCAAACGGCGGGTCGACTTACCTTAGTCGTCTCTTACGACACCTCGGTAAGAAATGAGGGTGGTCTATTCTACTCAGATACACACGGCTAATTATTAAAAAATGATTAAAAACAATAAAAATTACTTTTGAGCTTCCGAATTTATGTAGCTCATACGCAAATTTACCCATTGCAAGTTTCAAACGACAGACATTCTTAGTAATACATCTGACTGATAAAATTTGGTCTACTTGGTTTCAAGGTTTTTTAAACAAAAAAACCCAATTTTTTGACATTAGGATAGCTGTGTCGTACCCGGCAGAGCAGAATAGACCCGCTTATTTCTTACCGAGTAGTCGTAAAAGGCGACTAAGGTAAGTTGACCCACCGTGTGGTATTCGGTTAAGTAGAATAGACAACCCTCTTTCTGACCGAGGTGTCGTAAAATACGACTATGGTGAGTTGACATCAGACAGGCGGCCGGTCGTTAAATACTAACCAAATCATGTGAAAACATGTTTATAACATGTTATGCCGACTCCACTTAGAGCGTGATTATGGCAGGAGAATGATGGTTTTAACATTTAGTCAAATTCAAATTCAAATTCAAATTCAAAATATTCTTTATTCAAATAAACTTGTAATCAAGCGCTTTTGAATCGTCAACTCTACTGCTGGTTCGGAAAGCTGTTCCTACCGAGAAGAGCCAGCAAGAAACTCGGCGGTTGCTCTTTTAAAAATATAATTCTTAATACTATTTACATTAAGTCGTTACTGTCTTGTACAGTTTCAAAGAGAGCTATATCCACACATTCTTATCTTCCAAATAATCTTCAAGAGTATAGTAGACTTTCTGTATCAGCCTCTTTTTAACAGTGTTTTTAAACTGATGTAAATTAGGAACTTCATATAGATGGACCGATTAATTAAAAGGAGGGTTAGAAGTAGAAGTAAAGAAAATATGTGTTCATTTGAATTCTCTCCAAAACGCATAATTATTTTATTTAATTTTATTTAGTTCACAAAACTGACATACAATTGAGGATATCAAAATTCACCATAATAAGTAGCTTATAATAATTATTGTCTTCTTAACCTAGCATGCTCACAAGGGTACCATATGTTTTATATTAAATTACTGCTTAATATAATACGAATTATCTGTTCACTATTTAATAAATACATCTTAAGAAAATGAGTATAATAAAAAAATAAAATAAACTTCAAGAACAATGTTTCGCATTTCACAAATAAACTTATTAAATAAAATGAAATACGCGACCAATAACTCAGAGCGGGGACGAGAAAGTTCGCGAAACAATAACAGCGCCCATATTTCACATTCGCGTATCGGAGTTTGCTCACTTCGATCTGCGCCACATTTGTGTTACTTCATGTTTGTTTTAGACTTTTTACATTTGCTATAACATAATAAACGATTCTATATTAAATTGACAGCTATTAATATAGCGTCGGCGAAATTACACTTATTTCGCGAAAGATGATACGTCAATACCAGGATAAGTGAAATAATCAATAAATTTTTTTAATTTCTGCCTCAATATCCTCACCTCACCACCACCGCTAGACTATAGACTATAGACCTAGACTCCGCTAGGCGATTAACCGCCGTTACTTTGTGGAATTTCATGCCACAGTAATAATTATTTAAAAAAATACAAAAATATTTATATCTTTTCAATAATTCATTACAAGAAATACGCCGTGTGGTATCCAGCTGAATAGAATAGTACCATCCTCATTTCTTACTGAGGTGTCGTAAAAGACGACTAAGGTATGTCGACCCACCGTGTGGTATCCGGCTGAGTAGAATAGAGCAACCTCATTTCTTACCGAGGTGTCGTAAAAAGCGACTAAGGTAAGTTGACCCACCGTGTGGTATCTGGTTTAGTAGAATAGACCACCCTCTTTCTTACCGAGGTGGAATGGAATGGAATGGATTGGAATGGATTGGAATGGATTGGAATGGATTGGAATGGATTGGAATGGATTGGAATGGAATGGAATGGAATGGATTGGAATGAAACGGAATGAAACGGAATGAAACGGAATGAAACGGAATGAAACGGAATGAAACGGAATGAAATGAAATGACTTTTAATATTATAGAAAAAAAAGTTTTCAAAAATCTTAGGTTTAGCAAATGGGCCACTAATGGCATCTATAAGAGTAGGAATAAGTTATTTGATCTGTATGCAGAAAAACAATATAATCAGTCCCCCACTTTTCTTGAATATGTAAAATAATATTCAAAAACGTTTAGAAGTGTCTGCACACAGGCCAAATCTCTTCATATTAAAAGTAAAATAATTAATTCCAAAAATAAAATAAAAACAACCTGGAATGTTATTGGAGATGAAACAGGTAGACGTAAAATGTATAATTCTTCCATAGAGCTTAAAATTGGGAATGAACTTATTAATTCTGATACAGCAGTAGCTAGTGCATTTGAGCATTTCTTTCAGAACATACCCATTTCTATCACTAGCTCAATAAACTCATCCCCAATGGAAGCTTTTAATGTTTTGAAGGACAGCGTCACGAAGTGCAGTGTTAATTTTAAATTTTAACACATTTCCCCATACGATATCGTCAAAACTTTTAAAACATTAAATATTAAAAAACAACTGATCTGTGGGGAATCTGTGTTCAGGCTAAATAATTTGGTACTGAACTCAAATAAAACTAAATGTATAGAATTTGCATTACCAATGCCGCAAAAACAGCAAATAGGCTCTCTTTAAATAATGTACCACTAAAAACAGATAATTCAACTGTATTTTTGGGAGTATCCCTGGATACAAAACTCCAATGGAGCACACACGTTACAACTCTTGCAGGGAAACTGAGTTCAGCGGCCTACGCTGTTCGAAAGATAAGACAATTAACAGATGTTGAAACAGCAAAACTTGTTTATTTTGCCTACTTCCATAGCATTTGTCCTATGGAATATTGCTATGGGGTAAATGCGCGGATAGTGAAAAAAATTTTGTTTTACAAAAGAGAGCTATACGTGGCATTTATAATTTAAAACCGCGTGATTACCTGCGAGTGAAGTTTAAGGAAACAGGTATTCTTACATTTGCTTCACAGTATATTTTAAGCAATTTAATTTATGTACACAAAAATATAAAGAATTATAAAACGATAGGTGATGTGTACAATAGGCAAAGCAGGAACCGACATAAGCTTGCGGTTCCTGCTGATACAGAAAGCCTACTATACTCTTGAAGATTATTTAGAAGATAAGAATGTGTGGATATAGCTCTCTTTGAACCTGTACAAGACAGTAACGACTTAATGTAAATAATATTAAGAATTATATTTTTAAAAGAGCAACCGCTGAGTTTCATGCTGGCTCTTCTCGGTAGGAACAGCTTTCCGAACCAGCAGTAGAGTTGACGATTCAAAAGCACTTGTTTACAAGTTTATTTGAATAAAGAATATTTTGAATTTGGATTTGGATTTGGATTTGGATTTGGCTTTGGCTTTGGCTTTGGCTTTGGCTTTGGCTTTGGCTTTGGCTTTGGCTTTGTGAAGTAAATGAAAGACCGTGCACTGTGATCGCTCGTTTATTACTGCGTCATCGCTAGCTATCCATACATAATGTAGTGGTGTGAGTGTAAATATGCATCATTCCTCCCCACTAATTTTCGACCTTGAACAATATAAGAAATAAGTTAAAATTATATAACATTACCGCTTAAATTCTAAACAAAAATTTTTATAATCTATTTTCTTCCGGGGTCGTCGAGATCGAAGTTCGAGTGAGGGTGAGGGGACAACCTCAATGTTCTGAGGCACACAAGCCTGCGGAATGACAGGGGATTTGTACTGATCTACAGTTGAAGTCATCTCAGTTTGCCCTTGCTCACTCTCCTCCTCACAGTCGTTCCATTCCACATCAGAATTCTGACCCTGATCATCTCTGTTCACCGACACCACCTTTGAATCTACTATCTCTGCAACCGGAGACGGTAGATCGTGCCAGATCTCATTTGAGGTCTGGCTCTGACATACTGGAGGGTATGGAGACTTAGGTGTGGGTGGAATGGTATGAAATCTCTGTGTTGATATTATATCTTTAGGCCTTTGACGAAAAGATCCCTTGTACTTTATTATTTGGTCTACGTGTCTAATAATAGTATTAGTATCTAAGTTTACCGGTTGCAGTTTGTACATTCTATTACCTATTTTATCTTGCACTGTACACAATTCCCAACATTCTTTATGGCCACCATACCATTTCGCCCAGACCAAGTCACCTATCTTAAAATTCTACTATTTTTACACGTTTCCAGGTCGCTTTTGACTGGAAAAATTAGATCTAATCGTGTTCGTAGCGCGCGGCCGAACATAGACTTAGCCGGGGTTTCTCCTGTAGTACAGTGTATGGTATTTCTATAAACGAACAAATATTCTAATAACTTATTATGTATGATTTGTTGGGACGCTGAATTATCTTCTACAATACATTTTATCATTTTCTTACACGTACGGACTGAATTTTCGGCTTGCCCATTACTCGCCGGGTGATAAATGGGTGAAGTCATATACTTTATCCCGTTGTTGGAACAAAACTCTCTAAATTCATTCGAATTAATTTTTACATCATTATCCGAGACTAACACCTCCGGTAAACCAAATATTGAAAATATAAATTTTAACTTAGCTATTAGAGCACCCGTAGTAGTCCCGTTCTGCATATATAAACATTCCAACCACTTGCTGTGCGAATCAACTACCACTAAATAAACACGCTGGCGGATCGTCATATAATCTATGTGAACACGGTGCCAAGGCCGGGGCGCGCGCGGCCACGGTGCCGGCGGCTCGCGCGGCGGTGAGGGGCGCAGGCTACTGCAAGTGTTGCACGCGCCTATCCATCGTTCTATGTCCGCGTCGATGCCGGGCCACCACATCCTACTGCGCGCGTTGTTTTTAGTTTTAGTGATACCGAGATGCGTGCCGTGCAATTCACGTAACAAGCGTTCTCGTAAAATGGTCGGGATAACAACCCTATGACCGCGTAAAAGGATTCCATTTTCCATTTGTAAATCGGTTTTACATTGAAAAAATGGCAAAATTGATTTACAAATTATTTTTCTAGGCCATCCATTTAACATGTACTTTTTTACCATTTTAAGAATTTTATCTTCTCGAGTAGCCAATAGGAGCTCATCTGAGCGTACCGCGGGAATGACGGCTTCAACAAATTTTAACGATGTGTACGTATCGTATTCTTTATCGCTTTCGCACACTGTATTAGGTAGCGAAGCTCGCGAGAAATAGTCTGCGACAAGATTGTTTTCGCTAGGCGTATATTGTACGACGTAATTATATGCGGGTAGTATGATAGCATATCTTTGAAGTCGAAGGGCTGTAGTGACCGAGATGCCCTTTTGATTTTTAAAAATTGACACTAACGGGCGATGGTCGGTTTTTAATATGAAGGGTTTGTTGTTACCGTACAAATACTGATGAAATTTTTTTACCCCGAATATTATAGCTGTTGCTTCCTTTTGTATTTGACTATAATTACGTTCGCTAGCCGCTAAGCGATCGCGATGCATAAGCTAAAGGCCGTTCGTGGCCCTGAGAGTCGCGCTGCGCGAGCACTGCCCCCAGCCCCGAGGGGCCCGCGTCCACATTCAATACGAGCTGCGCTCCGGGCTCAAAGTGCGCCAGGACGCGCTCTGAAGCCAACTCCTTTTTTACTTTGCGTACCGCCTCTCGATGGTCGTCCTCCCACTTCCACTCCATGCCAACTTGTAATAATTCATGAAGTGGCCTCATTAGGGCGGATGCATTCGGTATAAAGTTCCTATAGTAATTTACTACACCCAGGAATCTTTTGACTTCAGTAACGTTTGTCGGTTCGGGGGCGTTTAATATTGCATTAACTTTGTCTGGGTTCGTCTGTAGGCCGCATTTATTTATAGTAAAACCTAGATATGATACACTTGGCTTAAAGAAATCACATTTATCTCTCTGAAGACGTAACCCGGCCTCACTTAGTCTACTAAGAACTTCCTTGAGTCGTTCTAAGTGGATTTTTTTGTTCGGTCCAGTAACACAAATATCATCAAGCCAGCAGCTCACCCCATCGATACCTGAAAGGAGTGTTTCCATTGACCTCTGAAAAATGGCTGGCGCGTTTGCCAAACCATACACTAATCTAGTATATTTAAATAAGCCTTTTGAAGTATTTATTGTGGTTAGCTGCTGGGATGAGTCTGATGGGGATAATTCCAAGAATAGGATCTGTGTGTTTTATCCAGTTATATATTTCTTATCCAAGATTATCTAAGATTATAGAAGTTCCAAAATTGACAGCCTTGTTACTCTCATTTTCTTGTTATTCTCGTTGCCGTAGTAACGAGGCCGTCCGGTGTTGCCGGCCAGACGTATTAGAATTCCCAACATCCTCCCCCCCCTTGGGAACTTGCTTCCCAAAGAGCTCTTGGGAATCTGACGTGCCTTCCAGTGCACAAAGTTTCGAGATGGATCTCTTGATGATACCACCTGCAGTTTGAACGTCGACGACTCTGCATAGTCCGTCGGCGCCAAGGTAGAGTTGATGGATGCGGCCTAGAAGCCACTTCATCGGCGGTAAGTGATCATCCAGTACGAAGACAAGATCACCGATCTTGACATCTCGCTGTCTTGTCCTCCATTTCACACGTTCCTGTAGAGTCGACAAGTAATCCCTTTTCCAGCGTGACCAAAAGTGATGTCTCAGGCGTTCGATCAGCTCGTATCTGTTGAGGCTGATACGTTCGATATTAGGCGAAGGCAGTGAAGTCAACGGTCGACCCACTAAGAAGTGCCCAGGTGTTAAGGGTAGTAGATCAGAAGGATCGGATGACATTGACGTAAGTGGACGTGAGTTCATGATCGCTTCAACCTGAGCAAACAGTGTATACAATTCTTCGAAAGTTAGACTAGAGTTACCTGCTATTCGTTTTAAATGATATTTGGCCGATTTAACCCCTGCCTCCCAGACCCCACCAAAATTAGGTGCATAGACCGGAGAAAATTTAAAATTAATACCTTCATTGCACGCAAAGTCGCTGACTGGTGCTTGACATTTCTTTAGAAGTCTGTTTAGTTCATTACTAACTCCTACAAAGTTTTTCCCATTATCGCAAAAAATAGTATGAGGTTTACCACGTCTTGCGATAAACCTACGCAAGCATAGAATAAACGCATTGCTATTAAGGTTTAATTAATTAGGTCGCTAACTACTTCCAAGTGTACAGCCTTTGTAGCAAAACAGATGAAAATACATAAATAGCACTTGGAAGTCTTTGCACCTCTACCTTTACGATTAAGAATAAGAAAAGGTCCAGCGAAGTCGGTGCCACAAGTCTCAAAAGGAGAAGCAGGAGTAACACGAGGTTCAGGTAAGTCACCCATTAATTGTTGCATAGGCTTAGCCCTAAATCTTTGACAACGTACGCATAATCGTACAGTAGCAGTTGCTAAAACTTTGCCACCTAATGGCCAAAAAAGTTCTCTAATGGAACTCAACAACTGTTGAGGACCACAATGTAAAAGCCGTAAGTGTTCTTTTTCAAATAACATTCTCGTAAATACATGTTTAGGGTCTAGTAAAATAGGATGCCTTTTATCATAAGGGCAATATGAAGCGTTGTCGATACGACCACCGACACGTAATATGCCTTGATCGTCCAAAAACGGATTTAAAGAAAGAATAGAAGATTTACGATTTAGGATTTTATCAGTTTCTAGCGAGTGTATATCTTTAATGAAAGTTTCTCTCTGTGAAGCTTTCGCCAGCAAGGTAATTGAAGTGTGCAATTCAGAACAGGTGAGATAACCAGTTATTTTGGTATTATTTTTTCTAATATTATTCATAAATCTCAGTACATAACCAATAATTCTTTGCAATTTATAGAGTTTAGAGTATTTATTGAACGGTATTACATCATTAGGTAGAATATTAGTATTTAAGCTTATTCTTGTTTCAGATAACACAGCAGGAGCATGTGGAGAAGAAGGCCATTCTTTTTCAGAATTAGCCAGAAAGGACGGGCCGTGCCACCAAAAGACATTCCCAGGAAGAAGACGAGGCTGAACCCCTCTGGAAGCCATGTCAGCAGGATTCAATTCGGTAGGTACATGACGCCAGCAGTTTTCGTTAGTTAAGTCCCTAATTTGTTCAATACGGTTACTAACAAACGTTTTAAGTGTTTTAGGTGGAGTGTGCAGCCATCCCAGAACAATAGTAGAATCTGTCCAGAATACAGAACGAGTAATAGGAATTTTAAGTGACTGTATAACCTTAGAATATAATTTAGCGCCAAGCAAAGCGCCTAGGAACTCTAAGCGTGGAATAGTTTCAGATTTCAACGGACTGACCTTGGCCTTAGCACAGAGTAAATTAACAGATTGATCACCCTTATCATTAGTAGATTTTAGATAAATGCATGTCCCATAAGCGTCTTCTGACGCATCTGTAAAGCAGTGCGCTTCTACATACGTAGGAGATTCACAAAGTACATATCTAGAAACATGTCTTCAAACAATTTCGTCTCATTATAGAAGCTTAGCCAAGATTTTTTTGTATCTTCTGGGAGGCTATCATCCCAGTCAAGTTTACTAAGCCATAATTTTTGAAGAGTAATTTTATGGAATATGGTACAAGCTGATAACAAACCCAATGGGTCAAAGATTTTACAAGAGTTTGACAGTATAGAACGTTTAGTTACTTTAGCAATGTTTTCGACATCAACCGAAAAATGTAAAGTATCAGAGTCAGGTGTCCATCTTAGTCCCAATACAGAAGACTGTTTACAGAAATCTTGAAATTCATTACAAGTAGGAATATCGTCAAATATATCAGGAGCATTAGTACGGAATTTCCTCAAAGGAAAACAACCTTCGTTAAGTTTATCAATAACCCCTTTCACAGTGGAAGCTAAGACAGTTTTAGAATCAGAACCAGTATTCAAATCATCGACATAGAAATCATGCCTTATGGTGAGGAATATAGTAACCAAAGTTAAGTCGGTCCATGACTTCTCTCACGGTACCCAAGTTCGTAAGATGTCCTAGTTTTTCAAGTTCCATTTAGACAATTTATTTTCCGGATTATAGAAACGCCTTTTGGCCAGATGATAAGAGTCGCCAAGAGCCACCTCGGGGATCTCGCGAAAAGGAATTTTAACAGAGAACCTACCATTATCCAAGCGCACAGTATTAGAAGTAAAATGGTTTTCACAATATTCCTTATCTTTAGAAGGAGATACATTAGTAGGTAGAGGAATATCTTCGATTTCCCAGAATTTAGCAATAGAATCTTTAATCTCTTGACAAAAGTTAGAATGAGTAGTAGAAGTAGGTCCCTGAGTAGTAGTAGGTCCTGTCACAAGCCAACCTAGTTTAGATTTCTGGAGCATGGGCTTATTTTTGCCTAACTTGATTTGTTTAGAATCCATTATTTCCCAACAAATATCGGCACCAAGTAGTATATCAATATCAGAAGGATGATGGAAATGTGGGTCAGCAAGTTCAATAGAATCAGGAAGAGAAAGTCGCGAAGTATCTACCTCGACACAAGGTAGTTTACCACTAATCGCAGGTATGACATAGCAAGAAACATTACACTTGAAAGTATTCACCCGTGACTTCAATGTTACCTTACATTTCTTAGTAGTAGTAGTGACTCTATTGTTTATACCAGCAATAGACAGATTAGTATTCGAGCAAGGAATTTGTAATTTATTTTGCAAATTTTCAGTAATAAAAGAAGACTGAGATCCATTGTCTAGAAGAGCTCTAACAACATGACACTTATTGGTATTAGTATCAACAAGCTCGACTTCAGCAGTACACAACAAGACCTGACCGACAGTTACAGCGGACAATGATACAGGATCCATCATGACAACAGTGGAAATCTGAGCAGAAGCTTCTTCAGACGAAGAAGACGCAGGAGCGGACGCTGCGACAGAAGCGCCAGATATCATTCTAGTATTTTTATGTAATAATAGATTATGTTTTTTATTACAGAACTTGCATGGAGTATGTTTGCACCTAGAAGAAAAATGTCCAGGACGCAAACAATTTTGACACAAGCGGTGTTTTAAAACCTCACTGTATCTAGAGTCTATTGACATACTACATATATTGGTACTATAGGTGTCGCATATTCGGAGTTATTAACGGAAACCAAAATGCCTAAATTTATTAATCGTTCTAATTCTTTTTCTACTTTTTCTTTTAGGGCAAAGGGCACCGGGCGCGCCTTAAAAAATTTCGGGAGCGAATTTTCTTTAAGTTTTAATTCGACTTTAAACTTAGTAAACGTGCCTAACTCGTCACGCCATATGGCCGGAAATTGTTCCAACAACGATTGTACGTGTATATCATTAGATAACTTATTTATTTGAACCGTTAATACTAAATTAAAGGCGGACATAAAATCGCGGCCTAACAATGGCGGGCCTCCATTTTTGACCACAAAAATTTTAATAGGCTTCGTATTACAATTATATGTGATATAAGCGCTAAAATAACCTAACGGCGAGATTTTATGTCCGTTATATAAACACATTTTAACATCACAAGCATTCAATTTATATCCTAAAAATTTCTCATGATACAAATTATGTGAAATTACTGAAGAGCCAGAACCAGAATCGAGTTCCATGGTTATATTTATGTTATCTAATGTTACATTTAGTTGAATCGGCTTATCTGTAACGTACCTTAGGTTAAAGTTATGACATTCTTCGCAACACATCGTCTCGGTTTTAGCCGCATGACATTCTATATTATTCACATGTGAATGTGAATTTTTGCACACTTTTTTTAAATGCCCTTTTTCACCACACTTTTGACACCGATATCCTTTGAAACGACACTTAGCCGAGGCATGGTTTTGCATACCACAAACAACACAAACTGGGAACACTTGACTTTCACTCAAGGGAGTCACGAACGCACGGCCTCCCGGGCCGCCGCCGCCGCCGCCGCCTCGCCGCGAGCCTGCGCCGCCGCCGCTTCTACTCGTGTAGGCCGCCCGGTAAACCGGTTCCTCTTTGATAGAAACTGCGCTCATCGCGCTCATCAAGGTCTTCGCTTCCCTTGCAGTATCTGCTTTTTGCGCTATTTCTAACGCCTCTGCCAGTTTAAAATTATAAGCGTCGTGTTCAAATAATTTGTCACGGACGGGCCCTGCATCCATGCCCAGAACGAAGCGATCCGTGAGGTTCTGTTCCAGAGAATTGCCAAAGCCACAATAGCTCGCTAATCCTCTTAATCGAGCCGCCCATTCGGCTAACGTTTCCTCCGAGTGCTTCGTTGCTCCGTAAAATTTTGCTCTTTCTACATATGAGCACTGTCGTGTCTTGAAGTGTGCGTCGAGTAATGCAACGAGCTCAACAAACTTATATGCACTAAGGTCCTTTGGGAACGCAAGATTACGTAACAGACAATATGAGTCATCTGACAGGTGGGTCAAAAGAATTGCTCTTTGCTTTGTTTCGTCAACGTCATTAATGATGAAAAATTCATTTAAACGTCCTTTAAATATTGACCACTCACTCGCTTTATAGTCAAAAACCATGGACGTAGTATATACTGGACGGCGCCAAAAGACGTTGCCGATCTTGCGTCTGTGTGTAAGCGATTTATCGTTTGTCTCTGTTCTTATCGCGAACTATACATAAGAGTGAAAGAGATTGTGATGAAGTTTGGCAACGTCGCTAAAAATGTGTCCAGTTGGTGACACCAAATGAGGCCATAACATTGAGTTTGTTGAAGATTATTTCTTGAAATCTAAAGGAAATACGAGTGTTACTGATATATTTTTTCAAAAAACGTGGAATATGTCGTGTGTTGCCTTAACGTGTCCATCAAGAACAACGAAAGGAGGAGTTAAAAACACGGAATTACCATTTCATAAGTAAATCTTTGACTCTCATTTGCGTGCTAAATTAAAGCGTTTTATTCAGTTAAAGCGTTTCAAATTATATTGTATCAGTACAGTTTGATATTCCCTAGTCGGCACGAGTGTGGGATACTGATAAAACATAGAAATTAATCATTAAATATTCGATTGAATTGTGTTACCTACGTAGTGATGTACACACTAACGAATTATTATGTATCGATAAATATCAGTCAAAGTTATATTTACTAGCCAAGTAAATGCGAATTCTCTAATTTTAGATTATTTTCTTAGGTTTCCTAAATGCCCACATATAAGAGAACAGTGGATAAAAGCTGTCACCGGTCTCACGGATATGTAAATGTTGGGAATAATGTGGATCATGATATTGTTCAATTGGCCACCGAAGCACTAACATTTATGTTAACATTTCATCTATACATAAAGCACCGAGTATGGGCTGCACCTTCGACTTTATTTTTAACGCTTCAAAGGATTCTTTGGTAAATCTAGGCTCACAGTCAATTGACTGATACCATTTTTGAGAACCACCCATCACAGTAAGATATGCAGTAAAGATGTGCATCGGATAATTCATGACATTATACTGCAGACTGTACACTCAGGAAATTATGTCAATCTATTCAAATGTTTAAGTCTATTCTGAACAGTAAACCAACTAGGTTGGTTACAACTGTATATTAACTTTACATTACCTGAGCTAGGCTTCGATAATTATCGACGCCTAGTTTAGCTTATCGATAAGCTAAGTACTTCCCTAATCACGCACACTAATGCACTTCTAAAATTTCACACAAGCATAAAACGGACACACAAAAATAGCTAAGGCGGCATCCAGTGTATTCTTTATCCAAGTCAAAAACAGTTAAATTTCCGATAAAAGTCATTTTAAACGTTTTTTTTTTTATATAGTTTGAAACGCGGGTACTTGACGCTCGTCGCCAGTGAAGTAAATGAAAGACCGTGCACTGTGATCGCTCGTTTATTACTGCGTCATCGCTAGCTATCCATACATAATGTAGTGGTGTGAGTGTAAATATGCATCACTTTGGCTGTGACTGTGGCTGTGGCTGTGGCTGTGGCTGTGGCTGTGGCTGTGGCTGTGGCTGTGGCTGTGGCTGTGGATTTGGATTTGGATTTGGATTTGGATTTGGATTTGGATTTGGATTTGGATTTGGATTTGGATTTGGATTTGGATTTGGATTTGGATTTGGATTTGGATTTGGATTTGGATTTGGATTTGGATTTGGATTTGGATTTGGATTTGGATTTGGATTTGGATTTGGATTTGGATTTGGATTTGGATTTGGATTTGGATTTTGATTTTGATTTTGATTTTGATTTTGATTTTGATTTTGATTTTGATTTTGATTTTGATTTTGATTTTGATTTTGATTTTGATTTTGATTTTGATTTTGATTTTGATTTTGATTTTGATTTTGATTTTGATTTTGATTTTGATTTTGATTTTGATTTTGATTTTGATTTTGATTTTGATTTTGATTTTGATTTTGATTTTGATTTTGATTTTGATTTTGATTTTGATTTTGATTTTGATTTTGATTTTGATTTTGATTTTGATTTTGATTTTGATTTTGATTTTGATTTTGATTTTGATTTTGATTTTGATTTTGATTTTGATTTTGATTTTGATTTTGATTTTGATTTTGATTTTGATTTTGATTTTGATTTTGATTTTGATTTTGATTTTGATTTTGATTTTGATTTTGATTTTGATTTTGATTTTGATTTTGATTTTGATTTTGATTTTGATTTTGATTTTGATTTTGATTTTGATTTTGATTTTGATTTTGATTTTGATTTTGATTTTGATTTTGATTTTGATTTTGATTTTGATTTTGATTTTGATTTTGATTTTGATTTTGATTTTGATTTTGATTTTGAAATGAAATGAAATGAAATGAAATGAAATGAAATGAAATGAAATGAAATGAAATGAAATGAAATGAAATGAAATGACTTTTAATATTATAGAAAAAAAAGTTTTCAAAAATCTTAGGTTTAGCGAATGGGCCACTAATGGCATCTATAAGAGTAGGAATAAGTTATTTGATCTGAAGTCATTTGAGCATTTCTTTCAGAACATACCCATTTCTATCACTAGCTCAATAAACTCATCCCCAATGGAAGCTTTTAATGTTTTGAAGGACAGCGTCACGAAGTGCAGTGTTAATTTTAAATTTTAACACATTTCCCCATACGATATCGTCAAAACTTTTAAAACATTAAATATTAAAAAACAACTGATCTGTGGGGAATCTGTGTTCAGGCTAAATAATTTGGTACTGAACTCAAATAAAACTAAATGTATAGAATTTGCATTACCTAATGCTGCAAAAACAGCAAATAGGCTCTCTTTAAATAATGTACCACTAAAAACAGATAATTCAACTGTATTTTTGGGAGTATCCCTGGATACAAAACTCCAATGGAGCACACACGTTACAACTCTTGCAGGGAAACTGAGTTCAGCGGCCTACGCTGTTCGAAAGATAAGACAATTAACAGATGTTGAAACAGCAAAACTTGTTTATTTTGCCTACTTCCATAGCATTTGTCCTATGGAATATTGCTATGGGGTAAATGCGCGGATAGTGAAAAAAATTTTGTTTTACAAAAGAGAGCTATACGTGGCATTTATAATTTAAAACCGCGTGATTACCTGCGAGTGAAGTTGAAGGAAACAGGTATTCTTACATTTGCTTCACAGTATATTTTAAGCAATTTAATTTATGTACACAAAAATATAAAGAATTATAAAACGATAGGTGATGTGTACAATAGGCAAAGCAGGAACCGACATAAGCTTGCGGTTCCTGCTGATACAGAAAGCCTACTATACTCTTGAAGATTATTTAGAAGATAAGAATGTGTGGATATAGCTCTCTTTGAACCTGTACAAGACAGTAACGACTTAATGTAAATAATATTAAGAATTATATTTTTAAAAGAGCAATCGCTGAGTTTCTTGCTGGCTCTTCTCGGTAGGAACAGCTTTCCGAACCAGCAGTAGAGTTGACGATTCAAAAGCACTTGTTTACAAGTTTATTTGAATAAAGAATATTTTGAATTTGGATTTGGATTTGGCTTTGGCTTTGGCTTTGGCTTTGGTTTTGGCTTTGGTTTTGGCTTTGGCTGTGGCTGTGGCTTTGGCTGTGGCTGTGGCTGTGGCTGTGGCTGTGGCTGTGGCTGTGGCTGTGGCTGTGGCTGTGGCTGTGGCTGTGGCTATGGCTGTGGCTGTGGCTGTGGCTGTGGCTGTGGCTGTGGCTGTGGCTGTGGCTGTGGCTGTGGCTGTGGCTGTGGCTGTGGCTGTGGCTGTGGCTGTGGCTGTGGCTGTGGCTGTGGCTGTGGCTGTGGCTGTGGCTGTGGCTGTGGCTGTGGCTGTGGCTGTGGCTGTGGCTGTAACACATTAAATATTAAAAAAACAATTGATCTGTGGGGAATGTCCGTAAAATTAATTAATAATATTATTGATATTATCGCCCCGATTATGGCCATGATCTCTAACAAATCTGTAGACACAGGGATATTTCCCAATTTAATGAAACACGATCCCCCTTTTTAAGTCCGGCGATAAGAGCGACCCTCAGAACTATAGACCCATTTCGGTCTTGCCAACTCTAAGCAAGATTTTTGAGAAAATCATTTTAAAGCAGCTGCTCCAGCATTTTAATTTAAATAATTTACTTCATCCTGAGCAGTATGGGTTTACTAAGGGTCGGTCTACAACGGATGCGGGTGTGAAGTTGTTAAAGCATGTCTACGATGCGTGGGAGAACTTACAAAATGCCATAGGGGTATTTTGTGACTTGTCCAAAGCATTTGATTTCGTTCAACACGAAATTTTATTAAGGACACAGGTATTCTTACATTTGCTTCACAGTATATTTTAAGCAATTTAATTATGTACATAAAAATATAAAGAATTATAAAACGATAGGTGATGTGTACGATAGACAAAGCAGGAACCGACATAAGCTTGCGGTTCCTGCTTTGCGCCTTGCAAAAGTGCGTAACTCGTTTGAGGGTTTTGGTATAAGATTCTATAATAAAATTCCGCAATCAATTTCATCACTGCCATTACAGCAGTTTAAAAACACTGTTAAAAAGAGGCTGATACAGAAAGCCTACTACTATACTCTTGAAGATTATTTAGAAGATAAGAATGTGTGGATATAGCTCTGTTTGAACCTGTACAAGACAGTAACGACTAAATGTAAATAATATTAAGAATTATATTTTTAAAAGAGCAACCGCCAAGTTTCTTGCTGGCTCTTCTCGGTAGGAACAGCTTCCCGAACCAGCAGTAGAGTTGACGATTCAAAAGCACTTGTTTACAAGTTTATTTGAATAAAGAATATTTTGAATTTGAATTTGAATTTGAATTTGAAGTTGAATTTGAATTTGAATTTAAATTTGAACTCCAGCCATCTCATCGCCCCACAGGAGAGTTCCGAAACTGCGCGAAATATAAATTAGGCGGGCCAAAGACCCAATTTACGGTTCTTAAATCTATAATAAATATTTCCTTCTTTTGTGTTGACTAAAGGGCTTGTTTCTTTTTTTTTGCCAGCTCAAAAACGTCACAACTTAAAAGTTAAATATAATAATATTATTATTAATCTGCTATAAAAGTAATGGCCTGTTACCGCCAATCCAACTGCTGGGCATAGGCCTCCTCTCTCCGTTTTCGGAGACGTTTGAGTCTAAGACTTCCTAACGATGTTTTCCTTCACCGAATAGTGTGTAATAAATTACGATTATCAATAAAACATAGTCATCATCTTCCTGCCCTTATCCCACTCTAAGCGGGGTCGGCACAACCTGTTATAAACATGCTGTCACATGATTTGGTTGCGTTATTACGACCTGCCGCCTGCCTGACGTCGACTTACCTCAGTCGTATTTTACGACACCTCGGTAAGAAAGAGAGTGATCTATTCTACTAAACCGGATACCACACGGTGGGTCAATTTACCTTAGTCGCCTTTTACGACACCTCGGTAAGAAATGAGAGTGGTACTATTCTATTCAACCGGATACCACACGGCGTTATCAATTAAACATAGTAATAACAGAAAAACTCATTGGTGCCTGCCCGGGGTGTGAACCCGTGATTATGATGTGATTATACATTGCGCTCGAAGTAATTGAAGGAATGTTTTAATTTAAATAATGCAAAAGCAGCGAAATTGTTAATTGTGAAAGCTAAATTGCACGCGGTATTTTTCATTATGCAAAATATTTTCCAGCTGCATAAAACTTCAATATTTTTTAATTGCGCCTTAGCGAATGCACACTTAAGTAGATTGAGGGTATATTTATATACGTACTAGATATTATATACAGCAAAAAACCGTGTGGTATCCGGCTGAGTTGAACAGACCATTTCATTACTTATCGAGGTGTCGCAAAAGGCGGCTAAAATAAGATTAAAATAGGAATTTATCTTGACAGATAATATTTTTATGTCATAGAACTAAGTCATTAAACAATAAAACAATACCTAACATTGGGATTAATAGAACAAACGGTAAAATATAACCCTTGAGTTTAATTATGATCATCATTTTCCTTCCCTTATCCCGCTCTATGTTGGATCGGCACAACATGTTATAAACATATTATCACATGATTTGGCTTCGTATTTTACGACCGGCCGCCTGCCTGACGTCAACTTACTTACGTTATTCGTATTTTACGATACCTCAGTAAGAAACAAAGCGGTCTATTTTTGCTCAACCGAATACCACACGGTGGGTCAACTTATCTTAGTCGCCTTTTACGACACCTCTGTAAGGAATGAGGGTTATCTAGTCTACAGCCGGATGCCGCACGTGATTTTAATTTGTTCATATTTTTTTTTAATTTACGTTGGTTGATAATATCTCTAACAATATAAAAGTCTTATAAACTTCTCTAAAATATTCACCAGAGAAATTAAGCAATTCTAGTGACTATTAGGTATTGTTAGTTGTTACCGCTATATACCTCTTTCTCTATCATACATATAGTCCCGTTCTTCTCGCACGCTTACAATTACTGCACGCGGATCGTCGCAAGATGGCGGCACTCGGCTTCTGCAAACGTTCGGGACGAACACGCGGCGCTCGCGCACTAATTAACATATTTTTAATTAGTTTAAATTCAGTGTAAGTTTAGTGTCAAGTGTTGTGAAGTGCCAGACACTGCCTGCCGATTATCCTGTGCTCGAAACTAACCAACAGGTATGCGTGCCTCCATTTCGCTCCTTAAATTATAGTTCTTCACCCCCGCCATTTTTTCCTATACCGCAATGAACCATCCCCTTTAATCATAATAATAATAAATTCTTTATTTAAAGCATCTATGGCCCAACATATTTACACGAAATAATAAAATTATAAAAATTAAAATCAAAATAAAAAATACATTGAAAAATAAAAATAAAATTTGAAAATTAAAATAAAAAATATTATAAAGAGAATGGGTGAATGGACTTAGGACGGCATCACAACACAGCACAGCAAAGTGATGTAGGACAGGTGAGTCCATCTTACCTATTAGCATCTTAAGAATACTGCGATACATATATGTATCGTTTAAAAGCCAACTCATCATGCGTTAAGATTACAAGCAACACAGATTTATAAAATGATGCTGTTAAAAAATTAAAAAAAATTACAGTAAAGGCTGATACTTTGAATAAGTTAGAAGCCTATGAAATTAATTTAGAAAAATACAAATAAGCATTAAAATTAATTTGACTTATCTATACATTTTATTAATAATCTACGAAAAACACAGGATGTACTGAAGTTAATATATACGTAATACAGTCCACTTTCTATATTATATTACTCATCCCGCTTCCTTCCAGGATCCCGCGCGATTTCAATTATTATTGAACATTTTAAAGGGACGTAATTCGAATTATCAACATATTCTTATCACATCGCGGGTTCGATCCCCGCCGAGGGCTAACATTTTCTATAATTTGTTAGTCTTTGAGCCTGGGTGTATATTTGTATTTAAGTATGCATTTAAAAATATATAAGTATATATTCACCAGTTGTCTGTCAACCAGAACACAAGTATTAAGTTACTTACTTTGGGGACGGACGACAGTGTGTGCCATATATTTATTTATTATTATATATATTTTTATTATTATTATTGTTATTTATTATTCACCCCTGTTACGCATATACCTGTCAAACTTTAAAGCATAGCTTTTGATGTCATGGATGTCATACATTGTTCGGAACAGTATATGTAAAAAGTAACCATATAAATATGCCAGTCGGGGGACATCAAAAAACATTTTCATACTAAATATCGGAAACTGCGGCGGCCTCATAAACTGTCGTGTCGAAAGTTCCCTTCTTTTCGGCGACAGATGTTCCGATATTACGGCCGCCATATTTCTTTATGGCGTCATTTAAATAAAGAACCACTCAAGGGCCACAATGGTTATAGATATCGTTCGGAAGTTTATCAACATTTGCCGTGTGACTTATGTTTTGTTTGTGAGAGACCTATGGGTTTTAAGTTTAGAAAGTGCATCTATAAAAGTAAAGTAAAGTAACGGCCTATTACTTCCCCAATGCTGGGAATAGGCCTCTTCTCTCCGTTTTTGGAGAAGGATTGGACCTACCACGCTGCTCCAATGCGGATTGGTAGGTTACACATATCCCCAGAATTCTCTAGAAATATGCAGGTTTCTTCACGATGTTTTCCTTTACCGAAAAGCGTGTGATAAATTGCAATAATCAATTAGACACATAAATGTGTCAGAAACATTTATGTTATAGAAAACTCATTGGTGAGTGTTAGGGGTTTGAACCCTAGAAAGGAGGCCTATGCACAGCCGTGGGATAGTAACATGCCGAGACTTTACTTTTTACTTCTCTAACGTATCTTTTCTTATGATATAGCCCCTTCTTGCTTCACTATCGAGATTAAAATGTTCAGGTTAACCTTAAACTATAAACTTCAACTTTCAATCTATACTTATTATAAAACAAATGCCCCAAAAGCTGTCCGTCTGTATGTTATCGATTTACTCAAAAATATTTCTGAATAGATTTTTGTACGGTTTTTATATTAATATTACACAAAATGTAAACACTTTCATATTAGCTATATAGATTTGAGCAATGTAAATTAATTTAAACTTATTATTCCAAGCTAAATATCATAAATATATAATATCATAAATATTAACGCCGTGTGGTATCCGGCTGAATTGAATAGTCCACCCTCATTTCTTACTAAGGTGTCGTAAAAGGCGACTAAGGTAAGTTGACCCACCGTGTGGTACCCGGTTGAGTAGAATAGATCGCCCTTTTTCTTACCGAGGTATTGCGAAAGAAGACTAAGGTAAGTTGACGTCAGGCAGGCGACCGGTCGTAAAATACGTAGCCGTAGTTCGAGGTATAACGCTTTTATGTGCTTGGTTTTGGTAAAAAGAATCAAAGGATCGATTCCAACAGTGAAACCAATAGCCGAATATTTTGTGTATAGAAAGCTCAGTATACGGAGCTTAGAATGCCCAGTATATTAAATGTTGAGCTCTCACGCCAGGCCAGTGATTCAGAGCCGGCAGTACTGTGGAATTATTAATGAAGTGCAGGTTCTAGTGGCGACCGCATTCAGACATATGTGTAGTACGTAGGATACCCTGCAGACTTGTGGCCAAAACGCTGTGTTGATTTTCTAGTATATCCTTAAATATTATATAACAAGATACGCCGCTACGTCCCTCTGTTTCCGTGTCTGACTGTTATCAACTCAAAAGTACTGGAAATAATAATAAAAATACTTTATTGCACAACTAGAAAAAAAAACAAACAAATATAAAGAGTCTTATAACTTAAAAATAGTGCATAGGTGGCCTTATCGCTAATAGTGATCTAAAAGTAAGTGTGAGCAAATAAACTTTTCTCAAAAATAGATAGAGTAATTTTCGCGGAAAGTGCATAATTTATTAAGTTCTGGTGCAAATTACTTGAAATATGATAACTGTTGAAAAACCAAAGCTTCCATCGAAAACACTGCCTAAACCGTTTAAGATGTAACATAACATTTATAGCTATGTATATTGGTGATATTCTTCCTTACAAAAGTCTAATTCTACTAATATTAAAAATGCAAAAGTTTGTGACTATGGATGGATGTTTGTTACTCTTTCACACCGAATCGGTTGAATCAATATCGATGAAATTTGGTACAATTATTCCTTATACACACATAAAATATAGCCTATCACACAGTTCACGCGAAGTCGCAGGTAAAAACTATATGACTATATTTTAAGGATAACTTATTATGGGTATTTTGACGAAATTGTCGATCGACGTGTAGCGTTGAGAAACGTCGTCAAAAAAACGACTCCTATCTTTTTTTTAAAATTTAAACTATCGCGACTATTATTTCATTTAATGTATAGAAACTTTCTATACTCACGTCTTATTATATCGGATTAGTAACCCGATAGAGTATAGCCGGTTTCTATACATTAACTACTCCTTGTTTAAATTGAGTTGATAGGAGTTGGTCACATAAAAACAAACAGTCATTCATACAAACAAATATACATACATACACGTGATACTATAATGTGTTTAGTTATAATTTTTCAATGAAAGAATATTGCTAACAAAATAAAAGCCTAGAAACAACGTTTTTCCGCAATTATTGTTTGTTATACCTTCAACGTAATATATCGCTAATGAGAAGGGATGAAGCATAATCAGTTGGGGTAGATTAATTCTTATTAGTCGTCATCCTTTCAACGTTTTGCACCTTCTCTGAAATATGGATTAACTAGCTTTTACCCGCAACTTTGTTTGCTTGGACTGTTGCCGCGTGATAGGTTGATAATAGATGGCGCTTTTCAATGTCATCCTATTCCTGTAGAATTAACAGGATACTATAGCCTATATGTAACCTAGGTTTATGACGAATAATTGTGCCAAATTACATCGATATTGGTTCAGCAGATTCGCCGTGAACGAGTAACAAACGTACTTCCATACTCACAAACTTTCGTATTTACAATTTTTTTATTTATTTATTTTATTTATTATAAGAATAGGTAGTAGCGATTTTTAAATAGAATTGATAAACTTCCGATATAATTTGTCATATCTGATGGCATCATTATATCAACTGTTATTCTTGCACTCATATTTAAAATGCGCTAAAATGCGACACTATTATGGGCGTTATACAAGTATCATAATGTTCTTAATTTTTGAATTTTTATTAGTAATTTATTTTGATTTTTAAATTAAAAAAATGTGAGGCTTGTAATTAGAATAGTCAGATATGACAAATAATCATTGTGATTGTTGTATAAAATGTAACTTTCAATAAAACGAGCGTTTTTATTTGAACGTTTTAGTAGCAGGTCTGCCCGCCCATTAATATCGAAAGTTTCTCCACCAATATGGTTGGCAGGCTGTGTGTGGAGCCAAATAAAAGATAAAAGCAGCTGTAACTCGTTTCTAAGTTGGGCACTACTAGTTAAGCCGTGTTATTAATGTTATCTCGCCTTTTCTTCGTGTCTTATTTATGGGGCTGTGCGGGGGTTATTAAATTCCTAGACGTTATGATCTCTTAATGAGATAAGTTTTCTAAGCGAATATCGGAAAACTGTGATAATAGGAATATTACTTGTGTATTGTGGAAACAAACAATTGAAAAAAACAATTGCAATTTTAATATGTACTACATCGATTTTATTATAATAGTTTTTGGAACTTGCGGTGGTCGTGATTTCGTTAGCGCCAACTTAAGTGTTTAATTACCCTCAAAACCTTTTCTAATGATAACCAGCCTATTGCTGGTTATCAGCAATTAAGGTTATGCTATATTATATCGCACGCTTAGTATTAAAGTGACCTAATTAAAAAAAATGTTTTGTGGTGAATTGCAATAAAACGCATCGTAACGCTCGTGTTAAAGAGTTATGAGTTTCTTTAACACTCGCTCGCAAGTGTTAAAGAAACTCATAACTTAAAAAAAATTAAATGTTCTTAGCGTGATGTCATAGATGGCATTAAATAAGGATTATAAAGTTCGATACATATTAAGGTGCGCACATACGTCACGAGGCGTGCGTTGCGATTGGTTCGTCTCGCATGCCTCGAGGTGTGTGGGCGTGTGTGCTCACAGTAAGCATTCGCGTCATACGATCGTCGCGTACAATGGCTCAGTGCCAGTTGTGCGCTCCGTGTAGACGGACGTTTTGTTTTGCTTTAGACGCTCATGAATCATAAAACCCATGAATTACCATAATGTAATGGGTTCATAAAAATATTTTTGTCCACCAGCGTCTTTTCTCTATTTTTAATATTTAATGAATTACTATAAAGCCGCAGCCGCAATCTGCACGTCACACCTTGTCGGAGCCATTTTTCTACTGACGAATATCATGCGTTATTTGTGTGCTCAGCTAAAGCATGTGTCATTCGGGACACATGTATAAATGACGGTTGAGGCATGCGTGATGAATTATTGACAAAGCACGTCTCGCAATGTCTGTACGCGGTCTTACAATGCAGACTAATTTTTAATTCGGTCACTTTAATACTAATAATATAAAGTTGCACAATAAAAAAACTTTCAGAAAGTATCTATTCCTTTGAAAAACTAATGATTGCGGAGCGAAAAAGAAACGGAAAACTTTCACGTAAATTGTCTGAGATTGCACCGAATAGATTCGCACTTCATTGATTTAAAAAAGCACTACTGCATAAATTTACCGTTTCTATTATGCGGGAATGCGCTTATAAACGGACAACGAGATTGTCCGCTAAGCTCCTTTCGTGCAAGGAAAAATTGCTACAGTGTTAAAAAGGCCAGTGTGCCGACAAAGATAGCTGAAAATGAAATACTATTTTGCATTGAAGCGGGAAGTAGTCATGATAGTGGATTGGTAAGAACGAATAATTTTTTTCTAAAGCTCGCGAGTTCTCACTGTGTAATTTCTCTGTTCTATAAATTTTCTATAACAACTTGTGCTTGTGTCGTATCAGGCTAAATAGATATCAGATAAATAGACCACCCTAATTTCTTGCCGAGGTGTCATAAAAGGCGACTAAGGTGAGTTGATCCGGCTGAGTAGAATAAACCACTCTGATTTCTACAATACACACCACCCATTATTACCCATGTTACCCATAGCTATGTCCTTTCTCCGACTTGCTTGCCTGGAAGAGATACGCCATGTGCTATCCGGCAGAATAGAATAGTACCACCCTAATTTCTTACCTATGTGTCGTAAAAGGCGACTAAGGTAAGATCCAGCGTATGGAATCCGGTTTAGTAGAATAAACCACTCTCATTTCTACAATACACACCACCCATTATTTACCCATGTTACTTATAGCTTTGTCCTTTCTCCGATTTGGTTGTCTGGAAGAGATACGCAGTGCGGAATCCGGCTGAATAGAATAGTGCCAACCTCTTTTCTTAATGAGGTGTCATAAAAGGCGACTAACGTAAGACGATCCGCCGTGTGGTATCCGGCTGAGTAAAATAGACCACCCTCATGTCTTACCGAGGTGTCGTAAAAGGCGACTAAGGTAGTTGATTCACCGTGTGTTATCCGGTTAAGTAGAATAGACCACCCTCTTTCTTACCGAGGTGTCGTAAAATACGACTAAGATAAGTTGACGTCAAGCAGGCGACCGGTCGTAAAATACGTAGCCAAATCATGTGACAACATGTTTATGACATGTTGTGCCAACCCCACTTAGAGTGGGATAAGGGCAGGAAGATGATGATGGTTGTACATTTGGACCGCCAGATTGTACATTTAAAGAAATTATAGTATGATTATTTTAATATTTGTGGTGTACAATAAAAGTATCATTCATTCATTCAACCTACCAATTCACATTGTAGCATTATGTTGGATCTGAGATCCATTACCTCTCCAGAAAAGAGCAGAGTGACAGAAAAGGAAGGCCTTACTGGCTATAGCTAGCAGTGAGTTAGTAACAGACCGTTACTATACCCTTTACAATCATCATTCTCCTGCCCATATCCCGCTCTAAGTGGGGTCGGTACAGTTTACCCGTTCAATATTATCATAAGTTTTACAATTTTATCAAAGTATAACACTGTCACGCTCATATTATTTAACCGCCTAATAAATGTCGAGCAAATGGTAAAACTAAAAATACAGCCATTCAACTTTCCATTTAATGTTTGGTCTCGCACGTTTATATGAACGTAATTAGCTCAAAAGTTTTTATTAGATTAGAGAACGTTGAAAGCGTTTAAAACTTTCCCTTACATGTAGAGTTTAGTTGAGACCACCGAATATTTGCGGTAGATTAAAAACATTAATTCTTTTACTTGTAGTGCAAAGACCTTTTCACACATTCGAGAGAAGAGAGTTAACAGCATCCACCTAGTAAAATGTAGAGTTCAACAAAGATTAAAGCTATATCGCCATCGACAGTAACGACCTGTTACTATCCCACTGCGGAGCATAGGCCTCCTCTCTCCGTTTTTAGAGATGAGGGAGCTAAGTCCCACAACGCTTCTCCAATGTGAATTAGTAGGTTTCACATACAGATTAACTTGCGACAGTAATTTTAATAATCCGATTTTTGTTTTAATAAGGAATAAATTAATACTGGTTTTTTTTTAAATATTAACGTCCTGTGGTATCCGAATAAATAGAATAGAGAACCCACATTTTTACCCAGGTGTCGTAAAAGGCAGCTTAAGTAAGTTGCCCCAACGTGTGGTATCCGGTTGAGTATAATAGACCATCCACATTTTTTACCGAAGTGACGTAAAAGACGACTAAGGTAAGTTGACTCACCGTGTGGTATCCAGTTGAGTAGAATAGACCACCCTCTTTTTACCAAAGTGTCGTAAAAAACCGACTAAGGTTGCCGTCAGACAGGCGACCAAAAAATACGTAGCCAAATCATGTGACGACATGTCTATAAGATTTTGTGTTGGCCCCACTTAGAGTGGGATAAGGGCAGGAGGATGATGGTTTTTGTGCTAAACCGTTATAAAAGTGTTGAAATTATTCCACAGGTGCGTATTATAAACAGATGTATATTACAAACGATAACTAGCAAAAACACCGTAGGCAGAGGTATCAACCTACAGAAAACAATTAAGATAAAACCCCTATGGGGTTAGAAACTTTTTTCGATCCTCTCACCACTTCAATATTAATGGGATAAATACTAGAGGGAGTTCATTTTATAAGCCCATAGCGATCGATACGAGAAAGTTTGCACGTGGACGCTTAATGTAGTAGTTGAACGCAAGAAAATAAAAATTTTAAAAAGACAAATAATAATGGTCGTCCATGTGGTATCCGGTTGAGTAGAATAGACCACCCTCTTTGTTATCGATGTGTCGTAATACGCGATTAAAGTAAAGTTGACACGCTGTGGTAAATCGGTCTGAGTAAAATAGACCACCCTCTTTCTTATCGAGGTGTCGTAATACGCGATTAAAGTAAAGTTGACACGCCGTAGTGTACGGGCTGAGTAAAATAGATCAACCTCTTCCTTATAGAGGTGTGTAAAAGACGACTAAGGTAAGTTGACCCGCCGTGGGGTATTGGGCTGAGTAAAATAGATCACCCTTTTCTTACCGATATAATAGACGACTAAGGTAAGTTTACGACAGGCAGACGACCGGTACATACATAGCCGAGCCGTAGGGATAAGGGTAGGAGCTTGATTAACAATTATACTATAAGTTTATAAAGAAGAAGTATTTCTCAGATATGTAGTTTTTCCGACTATGTTTACCTCAAGCGTAAAGGGCAAGTTGAATGAAATAAATATTTCTTAAACAGATTTTTTTTGTAGAGATGTCAAGTGTTAGTTATAAGTGCCTCTCAGGGATTTAAACCTGCAATCTACTGATAAGGATAACAAAGATTCACCGTTCGGCTAACGCAGTTTGAACAGTGAAGCCTGGATGTAATTCGATGAAACGATCGGAAGTTGAGGGTAATCCGCACAAACTTGATCCGAAAAGATATTGACTTTCAGTAAACAATTAAGATAAACTCCCCATGGCGTTCGGGAAATATCCGACGCTCGCGGTGTCGCTAATATATTTATGGGATAATTGTTAAGTGGTTTATTTATGAGCCGTGCGGTTTACTAACGACAGAGTATAAAAGATGATTGCGGTGCGTGTGGTTTTAGCTAAGCTCATTTTTCTATTCAATGAGATCTAAGTAAAATGTGCATATCGATGCATATTCAAATTAAATTAAATTAAATTAAATTAAATTCAATTCATTTAAATTCAAAAGATCAAGGCACATGCACATGCATTCGTACTCACACATGCACTTATGCATGTATTTTATTTTTAAGTATTTAAGACGTAGAGTTATTATAAATAGAGTAGATAAACCATTGGCAGGCCTGTAAATGACAATGACAATTAAATAATGAGAGGAAAGATGAAACTCGTATACTTCATCTTTGTCTAATTACACATAAAAATAGGGACAGATAAATTTAGTTCATTTGCTTATGCTCTTTATTGTAATATGTCACATTTTAGGCTGGCTTCCCTACTTTAAGTTTTTAAGTTTTACTCGAGTTTCTTGCTAGCCCTTCTTGTGGTAGGGTTTCGAACCAGCACTAGAGTTGACTATTCAAAAGCTACTTTACAAGTTTACTTGAATAAAGAATATTTTGAATTGAGTTCAATACACACAACTCAGATATCAGCGGCGTACTTAAGGTGCGTACAGACATCGCGAGGCGTGCGTTGCGAATGTCGCATGCCTCGAGCTGTGTGGACGTGTGTGCTCACATTGAGCATTCGCGTCGTACTATCGTCGCCAACGCTCCCTCAGTGCAAGCCGAGCGCTCCGTGTAGAAGGAAGTTTTGTTTGCGGTGCACACTCATGAGTCATGGAGCCCATCTACTCATAGTTTATAAAAAAATCTTTTCGTCCACCAGCGTCCTTTCTCTTTTTTAAATATTTTATTAATTACTATATAGACCGCAGCCGCAATCTCGCAATCTCCACATCTCACCTTGTAGGAGCCATTTTTTTACTGACGAATACCATGCGTTGTTAGTGTGCTCAGCTTGAGCATGTGTCATTCGGCATGTATAAATGTACCGTTGTATGCCTCATGTTGAGGCATGCGTGACGAACTATTCGCGACGCACGCCTCGCGATATCTGCACGCGGCCTTAAGCAACGTCATTTTTACAACTTAATTGCTACTATACAATATTATTAACATATTGTAGTACTAAAACACATAAAAAAAAAATATTTTTCTGTAAATCATCACAAATATCTGATATCAAAGTTTAATAAAAGTATCTCATCTCTACGATTTTATGAAGCTTCCCTCAGCAACATTTCAAACGGAGTAAAGAAAGAACGCGAAAACCTTGCAAACTGTACCTTGCATAATTTTATTTGAAGTGAAATTTTTCTTTTACAAAGAGTTATAAAATATAATTCGCTGAAAGAAAAGGTGTGGAGTTTTCATTTCCTCGCGCTATTCAAAACAAAGGCACGCGAAATAATGGAAATTGCTGTTCTGAAACAAGAATTCGGTCACAGGCGATGTTTGGTGCGATATATTATAACAATAATATTTTTCCTTTACACTTATTCAATAGGAAGCATCATCATTTTTTAAACATGTTTTGTCTAGTTAATTTATGCCTGACGTCAACTTACCTTAGTCGCATTTTATACCATCTCGGTAAGAAATGAAGGTGGTCTATTCTACTCAACTGAATACCACACGACGGTGAATAAATAAGAAGCAATTATTTTCAAATATCAATCCATTTATTCTTCTTTAACAACTTGTCATTTTTAAGGCGATTAGTCTTTTATGTTATTGATTTAATTATTTGAAGGAGGTTGTATTTTAAACATTTTGTAACAACATTATTAACTAGAGGTGGTCGCGAAAACTTAAGTGTTAAAGTAACCTCAATAATGCTATATGCGTTTTTTTCACTGGAACCGGTTCAATTCGGTTAAATGAATAACCGTTGCCTGAAAAAATAATAATGTAAATCCTTTAATACTCATGAAAACATTTCATCATCTATACTTCTATACTTATATATAAAGCTGAAGAGTTAGTTAGTTAGTTTGTTTTTTTGGTTGTTTGTTTGACGCTAATCTCAGGACCGATCTATAAAATTCTTTGAGTGTAATAAAGTCCATTTATCGAAGAAGGCTATAGGCTATAACATCACGCTAAGGTGAATAGGAGAGGAGCAGTAATAAAAAATATTACGAGATTATAATTTAAAGCTTTCCTTGCGTGTCTTGAGTAAACGCTAATAATTATCCAAAAAAGTCCGCGACAGTATGTGTCTAGTTTATTATAAAAAATCAAAGTTTTCACAACTTTGGGGATTTTCAAAGTCTTTATTAACAAAGATCAAGGCACGCAGCGCTTCCGACAAAGTTTGTTATATCAGCAAAATTCGTTGAAAGATATTCGTCGCAATTGATAAATTAACGAAGTAAAGTTTCCATAGACTTACTTGATTATCTTCATTTATTATGCACCAATGAGTTTTTCTGTTAAAGCTTATTTGTCTAATTAATAATTGCAATTTATCACATCCTTTTCGGTGTAGGAAAACATTGTGAAGAAATCTGCATAGGTATCTTTAGAGAATTCTAGGGATTGTGTAACCTACCAATCTGCATTGGAGCAGCGTGGTAGGTCTTAGCTCCAATTCTTCTCTCCAAAAACGGAGAGACGAGGCCTATGTCTAGCAGTGGGATACCTACTATATACAGGCCTTAAATTACTCTACTTTTTTACAAATTAACTTTAAAACAAATACAATTTACAAAATACAAATTAACTGTAAAACCGTTACCTTAACTTTCTGAATTCCACTACCTTTTAGTAAAAACTGCATGAAAATCCGTTTAGTAGATTTTAAGTAAATCGATCACATACAGACAGCTTTGGAGGATTTTCTTTTATAATAAGTATAGATAGACGTTTCGAAGATGTCATCTGTTTCTAAAGCTTTGATGCAAATACATTTCCGTGAGTACATTCCAATGTGCAAACACACTGCCTTACAAATGTCAACAAAAAGGTAAACACCAAGTAAACCAGAGTTGACACAACTAAAGTTCTCTGAATACGAAATTCTATTCGGCAATACATTGAATTTGTGGCACCGAAGGTAGCGGCATGCATACAATTTTCTCGCAGCCGTTAAAGACAATACCGTATCAAAGTCGTAGAACGCGAAGTAAGAGAGTTTGCATGTACTAAACGCAAATATGAACACCAAAGTAAAGCGAACTACGATGCACTCAGTAGTCCATAACGTTTCAAAGCCCCAACATTATCATATAAAATTGTACTTTAACTTAATGGTACTATTGTTGAGTTTGAATTGTAAATGATAGTAGGAAGAAAGAAGGTGGCATATTCACTATTACTTACATTTATTCCCCCAGTCGGAATGTGTTCCGTGATATGCTAAGCAAAAGGCAAGCAAACGAATTGGTTGCAGCGCTGGCGGGAGGTTGATGTATTCTAAGAGATTATACAAATGAATGCATCTTTAGAAGTGAAAGATAATATTACTTATGTGCTGCTTAAAATTTCGTAGGACGCGTTTACATTAGTGATAAGCTTTTAATACCTCTCTAATTTCGAACTCTATTACTGTTTACGTGGTGGTGAATTTATATATGTAGGTACCTAGTTTGTTAATTCTAATTCTAATCAGTGTTCATTTGTTAGGACGTGTTTACACTAATGATAAGCTTATATTATAAATATCTCTTTTATGTTTGAAGTCTATTACTGTTTACGTGGTGGTGAATTTATATATGTACCTACTTTGTTAATTCTAATTCTTATCAGTGCTCATATCTTAGGACCTGTTTACACTAGGGTTATAGTATAAATATCTCTTTTATTTATGATGTCTAGACTGTTTACGTGATGGTAAATTTGTATACCTAGTTTATTATTTCTAATTCTAATCAGTGTTCATGAAAACTAAACTTTAACTTTAAACTGATTTCAACGCTATAGGCTTGCTTGTTTTTGATTAGTTTTTACTGAATATTAAATATTTATTCAATTAAGTTATGGTCTGTTGTTTAATGAAGTTTTGAGTTTGTTAGTTAAATTAAATGATCTTTAATAAGTTTAAATGGTGATAAAATAGCCATCTTCGATGTCAACGGGTTTAAGCATAATAGAATAGCTAAAGAGAGTAATGTAGTGTTCTATGTTTCCGAAAGAAAAACAGAAATTGTTTTACCTTAAATATTATACACTAGCAATTACAGTGGCTCGCAGCTTTTGAAATATTAAAATCGTAATACAGTATTATGATAACCATAAAAAGGGTTAAAGTGGGATAACCTTAAAAGCTAGACATATGCTGTCGGGGACTTTTATTTAGAACTTTTAGAGGGGAACAATTTTTTGACACATGATTTTTGAATAACCTTCACCGTTTAGCTGTAGCTTTAAATTTTGCCGTTTTCGTAGTAGTTTTTATTGCTGTTCCTCTCCTATACGTCTAAACGTGATGTTATATAGTCTATAGTCCTTCTTCGATAAATGAACTATCTTAGACTCAAATAAATTTTCAAATCGGTCTAGTAGTTCTTGGACTATCTTACACTGAAAGAATTTTTCTAATCGGTCCAGTAGTTCTTGAGTGCTTAGCTTGAGCGATTAGCGCGTTCAAACAAACAAACTAACAAACAAACAAACAAAAAAACAAACAAATATACTCTTCAGCTTTATATATTAAGTAAAGATTGATGAATTGGTGCAATCTAAAAATCTAAAACTACATATATGGGCATTGTAAGTTTTCGCTCAAAGGGTCAGAGGAAAGTCGATTATTGTAGAGGAAAGCTTACTCTAAACTCCCTGTGGTGTTCGCCTGTAACATAAACATGTATAGAAGCCATACAGAACTTCCGACTAAGTTCGTAAGACCAAACAAAACTTTCCAATGGTTAGTTCCCTGGACAGTAAACTTAAACTTTTTAAATACGAATAAATAAAATGTTCAAGAAATAATAAATATAGTGTAACTTCGCAATTTGTATAGCAGAAAAGTATATAAAGTATTACGCCGTGTGGTATCCGGCTGGATAGGATAGACGACTCTCATTTCTTACCGAGGTGTCGTAAAAGGCGGCTAAGGTAAGTTGACCCACCGTGTGGTATCCGGTTGAGTAAAATATGTCACCCTCTTTCTTACCGAAGTGTCATAAAATATAACTAAGGTAAGTTGACATCAGGAAGGTGGCCGGTCGTTAATTACGCAGCCAAATCATGTAACATGTTTATAACATGTTGTGTCGACCCCGCTTAGAGTGGGATAAAGTCAGGGGGATGATGATATAGTGAAATAATATTTTCTTTAGTTTTGTATATTGGCCTCCGTAAAGTAACGCCTAACTGTATAATTAATGGATAATATGGTGTTTCTTGATTTTCTTTATTTATTTAAAAGCTTTTATTTAACTTGAAGTGTACCTACGTATGTGAAGGTGAATCTTGCAAGTTAAATATCATAAAAATCGCGTAATGACGTTATAAGTTAAAAGTAAAAAATTTAAAGAAATATATTTTTAAGACGAAAGATGAATCTTATTATTTACAATTTAATTTTGTGATCCGATCTGTGTGTAAATGTTCATTGATAAAAATTGCTAAAGAAGTTGAATTTTTCAAAACAAGATAATGAAGCCCCTTAGTAGCAAAATCTTCGTCAGATTTTAAACACTACCGAATCGGATTTATCCGTGATACAGCAAAATATTTGATTGATCATCGTGTCTAAAGCAATCGCCGCCGATAAACTCGCCGACCACTTCATTTACTGAAAGAGCCTGTTGTTTAAACTTTGCCAGCCGCGGAGTGATGTTGCTGTTTTTTACTTTTCCACTGGCGAAGCGTATTTGCCTTACGTTGTTCTTGTTTTTGACACAAGCATTTCCAATATTATAAATTTTTTGATTTTAAACTATCGTGAGTGTTATTCATAATTAATGTTTAGAAACCGGCTATACTCACGTCTTATTTTATCGGATGAGCCCGACGCCCATACGGACGGATACGCTCTTATTCATGAGCTCTTTACGCGGCGTTATCGCGGCGGGAACTGGTCTAGGAAACTAGTCGTGCTCATCCGATACAATAGATGTGAGTATAGCCGGTTTCCACACATTAATTATAAAATTTATTTTATCTCTCTTTTCCCATCTACGAATCCAATGGGGTTAAGGGTTAGTATTTTTATCTTTATCTTCCACTGCACTCAGTCAAGGACATCGTCGTCAGTGACATTGTGTACACTCTTATCGTTTAGAACTATTTCTTTCTACCTTGTCTTGGATCTTCGTACTGGTCTTAAACCCGAGGTGTAACGCTGTAGCGCTAAATTTCTGACTTAGTCTGGTGGCTTTTTCTGGACGTATCGATATATCATTATAAAATTTATTTTATTATTTCAAAAACATAATGCATTAATTATTAAATTTATGCTAAATAATAAGTTTCGGGTTTAAAAAAATTGTTGTGATTTCTGTTTGTCATTTGATGTGTGTCATTTGATATATTTTTCTGCATTATATAGCCACAGCCCAGTGGTAAATACTAGAGCACTATAAACGGAAAACAATATTTATATTTTAAATTTTTATATTGCCACCTCTAGTTTACCCAGACATATTCATATGTCAACATGACACAGAATAGCAATCGAAGAAATAGCGATAATATTCTTCGTCTTCTTTACCATAAAGATGAACGAGGAAACGTAGACGACATGCTCTCTTTCTCAGAATATAATTAAAATAAACTCAACCTCTACTGAGATTGGATTTAGACAATCGAACCTAATGTAATAAACTTTTAAATTATATTTCTTCCTTAAAACTTTTCAGTGTGTAAATTCAAAAAATTTGAGAAATAAATTCTTTGACCCGAAACTACTTTACGCTTACTTGTCAAACAAATAAGTCACGAAAACTTAACAGCCCTTCAACGTATCGCTATTTGCTGTAGAAGAAAACGTTAACTCTATTCAATTTCGTTAAAATTCCTCTCAGCAACGGCGAGCAATGAAAAGAAAATTTATTAACCCCGTACACAAATGGTTTATAGAGGAGATTGATTACTATCTATTTAAAAAACATTTTTGCCTTATTAAAAATAACTCAAGTGCTATTTAGTCGCATATTTAATACCTATTTTATTTTGGTCCTTTATTATCAACCGACATATCACGACTATACCGATATATCACGTCATATGCCGTGTGGTATCCGGCTGAATAGAATAGTACCACCCTCATTTCTTACTGAGGTGTCGTAAAAGGCGACTAAGGTAAGTCGACCCGCCGTGTGGTATCCGGCTGAGTAGAATAGACCAACCTCATTTCTTACCGAGGTGTCGTAAAAGGCGACTAAGGTAAGTTGACCCACCGTGTGATTTCCGGTTTAGTAGAATAGACCACCCTCTTTCTTATCGAGGTGTCATAAAATACGACTTAGGTAAGTTGACGTCAGGCAGGCGGCTGGTCATAAAAACACAGCCAAATCATGTGACAGCATGTTTATAACATGTTGTGCCGACCCTACCTAGAGTGGGATAAGGGCAGGAGGATGATGATGACCGATATATCACGTCATATCACGACTAGACCGATATATCACGCGACAACATTCCACGCAAACGAAGTTGCGGGTAAAAACTAGTAAATAAATAAAATACAAACAATTGTGTGTTGACAAAGATAGAGGTATAACTAAGTGGTGATACATTATAATAACTTTGAATACATAATAACTAAATTAAATAATTATTTATAGAATTAGGTGTTACTTTGCGGTGATCTATAATACAAAAAGTATTATAAATATCATTTTGTCTCATACCTGATACATGCAGAACGTTAAATGGTTGAAATGCTAAAATGAATGTTAAGCACATGTTGTTTAACGATTTGGCTAGTTATTTTAAGACCAGTCGCCTGCCGACGTCTTCTTACCTTAGTCGTTTTTTACGATACCTCGGTATGAAATGAGATTTTATTACACTTTATATTATTTTTACATTAACGACAGAATTGTCGTAAAAATATATACATATATTTTGTTAAAAAAAAATCAAATAAGAGTATTTTGAAAGCATCGAATCCACACAGGTATTTGAAACGTGTTTTAATCAAAAAGCTATTTTATATAACGCCCAACATACACCGGCCAATTAATTTGTACGGGCGGGAAATCATAATGGAAATTGTGTGAAACAATTTTAATAAAGGCGCGACAAAAAGTGAAATATTTAAGCAGGTATATACAATTTAAATGTTATAAAAATTCACTTTAAAAATGGCAAAATGTCAATCATAAATTTTTCTACCGAGTGTATATAACAAGAAGTCGAATATATTTACCCGCACCGTGTGGTATCTGTGTGGTGGTGGCTTAGAAGAATAGACCAACCTCATTACTCACCGAACTATCGTAAAAGAAGACCATGTGGTATCAGCCTAATAGAATAGACTACCCTCATTTATTATCTAAGTGTTGTAAAAGGCAACTAAGGTAATTCGATCCGCCATGTGGTATCCGGCTTAGAAGAATAGACCACCCTCATTTCTTACCGAGTTGTCGTAAAAGGTAACTAAAGTAACTTGACCCGCCGTGTGGTATCCGATCTAGTAGAATAGACCACCCTCATTTCTTACAGAAGTGATGTAAAAGGCAACTTTGGCAAGTCGACCCGCGGTGTGGTATCAGCCTAATAGAAAAGACCAGCCTCATTTATTATCTAAGTGTTGAAAAAGGTAACTAAGGTAAGTTGACCTGCCGTGTGGTATCCGGCTAAGTAGAATAGACCACCCTCATTTCTTACCAAGTTGTCGTAAAAGGTAAAACTAAAGTAAGTTGACCCGCCGTGTGTTATCCGGCCTAGTAGAATAGACCACCCTTATTTCAACTCATTCATTTTCACTCTCTCGTTGGCGGCGTCTTGTGACACTTGTGGCGGCTTGTCCTGCATGTATGTGGTATGTGATTGTTGCCTGCTTCATACACTTAGCATTGCATTCTCTTAACAAACGTGGATTACAGCAAAGCAATTTTATTGTAACTTATGTAATAATGAAAAAATACTACACGACGCAGTAACCGAGTCACGTTAAGCGCATGGTTTGTTTTTGTTATACGGCTGCTAAAATGCTCACTTTGACGGAAGGTTTACTTAATACCCCCATTTTCCCGGTCCCAGTGACGACGCGTCCCCGTCGATCTGTCTTAGGCTTAAACAAATCCCACTAATACATTATTTTTATTATACAACGTTTATTCCGGCATATACCAAAATTCCTTCAGGGGAATATATTATCTATTGTTTATTTATTATAAGACAAACAGTTATAGAATAGTTATAAGAGAAACAAAACAAAAACATAAACCAAAGAAGTCTTTGCAGCAAAAGGAAAAATAAATATGATTATTTTTTTCGAATTGACTATATGCTGTTAGCCCTAACGGCTATATTTGCGTTATATACTGTGTTACCGTATTGGTGAATATACAAATATAAAATATATAATAATAATAATACAATAATAAATGGACGTTCCACTTTTAAAAATAGTGATGTACCAGCCTGGAAGAAGCGTATAGAAAACCGTATCTCCCTTACTAGAGTCCTCATAGGCAGACTACAGTGCTTTAAATCAGGCAACAGAAGACCAAGGATTGTGCGTTCTGTTAGAATAGCCTTCAATGGGCTCGATGTTAAATTGAACCAGGCAGATATAGCCCAAAAGCTAACAGAACGCATCGACGAACTAAAGCAAAAAATTGCTGCGTGGGGGAATCGTATCCGTCGTTACACAGAGAGAGTGAAGCGCTTCCGACAAAATCGAACCTTCGTGAGTGACCAGAAAAAGTTCTACAGGAAATTGGAGTGTCCATCGTTGTATCCCGACTCCCAGCGAACAGATTTCCCTGAATTTAATGATTACTGGAGGAATATTTGGTCGCGGAACGCGGAGCATGAAGAGGGTTCTTGGATTGCGACAATAAAGGAAGCATGTGACTCGATAGCACCGATGAGCCCGATTATCGTCTCCGTAGAGGACGTATCGAATGCAGTAAGACGGGCTGGGAATTGGAAGAGCCCAGGGCCAGATGGACTGCATCACTACTGGCTGAAAGGGTTCTCGAAAAGCCACTCCACCTTGGCTAAACAATTCCAAGAATCGATCGAACGTGGGATCCTTCCAAACATTTACGACCGGGATCACTCACCTAGTTCCGAAAACAAACAATGCCGCCGACCCTTCGATGTACCGCCCTATTACGTGTCTCTCTTCTATCTTTAAGACACTGACATCGGTTATAAGCCACAAGATCTCGCGTCATATCGAAGAGAATCGTATTTTGTCTGTGGCTCAAAATGGATGTCGAAGCGGTAGTAGCGGTGCAAAGGAACTCCTTCTTATCGACACCGTCGCAAGCCAACTGGTCAAGCGCAACCGTCAAAACCTCACCGCCGCCTGGATCGACTACAAAAAGGCTTTTGACTCGGTGCCTCATTCGTGGCTCGTGAGAGTCCTTGAATTGTATAAGATCGATGATGTACTTCGGGGTTTCCTTGAGAAATGTATGTTGCAATGGAGCACGACCCTTTGGCTCCGAGGTAAGCGGTTGACGGACACTGGTGACCGAATTAGGATACAGAGGGGTATATTCCAGGGCGACTGTCTTAGTCCGTTATGGTTCTGTCTGTGCTTAAATCCTCTCAGCTTGTTGTTAGAAAGATCTGGCAAGGGATTTCAGTTTCGGAGAGGAGGTGCAAAAGTATCTCACCTTCTTTACATAGATGACCTTAAATTATTGGCACCTAGCACAACACAACTGCAGGAATTGCTAAGGATCACCACTGATTTTAGCAATTCCATCAGAATGGAACTTGGAGTGGATAAGTGTGCAGTCATCCAGGTGAATATGGGGAAGGTCAGTGAATCTACTACAATTAATCTTGAGCCATCTGACTTAAGAACCCTTTCCGAGACTGATACATATCGCTATCTGGGCATGTCACAAGGTTTGGGAGTAGATGAGGCAGAGATGAAAAATTCAGTTTGTAGGGCCTTTTTTGGACGTCTGACAAAAATTCTTAAGAGTCATTTGTCGGGCTCTAATAAGGTCCGTGCTTACAACGGCTGGGTTATGCCCATTCTCTTGTACTCTTTTGGCGTACTCAGATGGACTCAGACGGAACTTGAATCCCTGGATAGAAGAGTCCGCACGACTATGACTCTCCATCGAATGCATCATCCTAAATCATCAGTCATGAGGCTGTATATCCCTCGGAAATGCGGCGGCCGGGGGCTGTTAAGTGCTAAGACCATGCACAATCGTGAAATATGCAGACTCAGGACCTACTTTGAAACGAAGAAGGACTCTCTGATGCATAGAGACATCATACAAAGTGACAAAGGGCTCACTCCCTTATCTTTGGCCAAAGACGAGTGGCACAGACCTGTAGTACTTAGTACTTCTGACCGGGAGGCCGTATGGAAGGAAAAGGAGTTACACGGTCGCTTTTTCAAAGCTCTCCACGAGCCCCATGTGGATACAAAAGCGTCCGTTCAGTGGCTGCGCTTCGCCGACCTTTTCGGGGAAACCGAGGGTTTTGTCCTTGCGATACATGATCAGGTTATTAAGACGCGAAACTACCGAAAGTACATTCTAAAGGATGGCACTCTTGATATCTGTCGAGCTTGTCGCCAACCTGGTGAATCACTGAGACATGTGCTTTCGGGTTGCCCAGCGCTTGCTAACACTGAGTATCTGCATAGACATAACCAAGCAGCTAAAATCCTTCACCAAGAGCTAGCTCTGAAGTATGACCTCTTGGAAGACAGGTTGCCCTATTATAAGTACAAACCAACGCCGGTTCTCGAACGCAACGGTGTGCGACTATATTGGGACCGGTCGATCGTTACAGATAAAACTGTTCTGGCCAACAAGCCTGACATAGTGGTGGTGGACCGGGCACAATCGCGGGTGTTTCTAGTGGACATCACGATCCCGTTTGACGAAAACCTCGTGAAAGCTGAAACTGAAAAGAAACGTAAATATTTAGACCTAGCACATGAGGTTACCGCAATGTGGGACGTGGCGTCCACTGAAATCATCCCGATCGTTATATCTGCGAATGGCTTAATCCCAGCCAGCCTCGCTTACCATCTGAGGCAGCTGGGTTTCCGTGGCAGCTCGCTCGCAGCGAAAATGCAGAAAGCGGTACTGCTGGACTCAGCTAGAATAGTCAGTCGTTTCCTCAACCTGTCGCCCTGACCCCCGGCCGTTTGGTCTCCCCTGCCGGGGTATTATCCTCCGCCCATCTTTTATCTATTTATGTTTTATATTTAAGTTTATTTTTATCTGTATTTTATTTTAATTATATCTTTTTTTTTAAATAATACGTATATATAACTCGGGCGAGAGTGAGTGAGTTCATCATAATAATAATAATAATAAAAATTTATTTCTGTTTGTGTACAAAAAAACTATAAACTAAAATAAAAAAAAAAAAGAAAAAAAGGAATCTATATAAATGTACAACACAGAAAAAAGGATGCGTCTCAGCATTTTGCTGCAATAATATGATTATTGCAGCACTGATTTTCAGACACACCCTAAGAGTGACGTCCCGGACTTGTCCGTTAGGCACTCGTAACACAAAAAAAAAAAAACAAGAAATACACTTAATTAACAATAGGTTATTCTTATTATATATTATATTATAATATATATTATATATTTGAATGGCAATATTTGCATATGCTTTCAGCTACAACGCCTTCTCGATTACAGACTTAAAAACTTTCTACAGCACATTTGCTAATAAATTCACTTATTGTCATGTTTTATTAAAATTTTAAATAACCACGATCCTTCCATAAAGTTCCTTTAAGGTCGTTACTGAACATATTGAAGGCGGCGATTCAATTAAGCTGAAGGTGCAGCTTAAAGACAAGCTAAAGTGCTCTTCAGATTATAGCTTAGAATTTCATGGTACATGTGGCTAGAGCGTAGCTTTAAGTCGAACATTAAAGGTAAACTTATTAGAAAATAATCGAAATTCTTAATAATAATATATTTTTCTATTCTAATAATAATATAAAAAAAATATTTTTCTGTTATATGCCTTTGTTAGGAGAATCTATGTAATGCTAAGTTTATGAAGCAACATTCACATACCTTATATATGCGGATTTGGACAAACACGGATTGCGGCAAAGTAATTTTATTGCAACTTCTGTGGTATGGAATCAGCAAAGAATCGCTTGTTTTTCATTCGAATTTCTTAATTTTGAAACAATTCTTTTTATCCTCGTCATTTTTATATTTCGTCGAATTATAAATTATTTAACCAATTATTGTGTCGTACAATACCGTCAAGGTAAATAAATTGCAATTAGTCGAAAATTACGTAGCCAAATGATGTGACAGCATGTTTATGACATGTTGTGCCGACCCCACTTAGAGTAGGCTAAGGGTAAGAGAATGATTATGGATTTATCGAGTAAAACATTATTTTTAACACTGTTTACTAATATTTCTGTTTCTACTTAACAGAAGGATTAGTCTCACAATAAACTACGTCTTTTAAAGTCGACGCGCATTTCCTTAATATAACCAGTTTTAATTAAAATCGACAAAACACATTTGCGCAGTCGACGTTTTGAAGTCATGGCCGTTGAAACTATGTAAATAGCTTGCGAGCTTTATTGAGCTGTAGAACGGCACATCTATACTAATATATAAAGCTGAAGAGTTTATTTGTTTGTTTAAACGCGCTAAGCTCAGGAACTACTGGACCGATTTGAAAAAATTCTTTCAGTGTAAGATAGTCCATTTATTGAGGAAGGCTGCAGACTATATAACATCACGTTCACACTCATCTGAGATGCGTAGGAGAGGAGCAGCAATAAAAAATAGTATGAAGACGGGAAAAATTTAAAGCTCTCCATCAGCATTCAAAATCATGTATTACAAAATTGTTCCCCTCTAAAAGTTCTAAATAAAAGTCCGCGACAGCATATGTCTAGCTTTTAAGGTTAACGAACTATAACCATTATATTATGGTTTTAATCTTCTCTCCACTTTCTTCTGTCCTCGGCTCGAACTCGGCGGTTGCTCTTTACAAAATATTCAAAATTTCGAATTATTAAAACTCTTATTACTGCTTCTTATGCAGAAAGAAGCAGAAGTGAAAATATCCCGGATTAAGTCCCAGGTATCCCCAGCCCTTATTTCTTTTTTACTTTATGAATTTTTTTTTTTATATATTTAAAAACAAAAAACAACCAGGTACTAGTACATTAAAACAGAAATAATATTTAAAAAAAGGCTTACACAATGTTATATTTAAGTATAAGCTGCGATTTAACGAATGAAGGCCAAAATGAGCTTACATTTTTCAATAGACCCAGTTTAAAATTAAATTCGGCTGAGTGTACGTTGTTTGCGCAGTTGACGTTTTGAAATGTCAGAAACGCCGACGCGAACTATGTAAATACGCTCTCAACTTTATTGAGCTTCATAACAGTCGGCTTAATACGAACTGTTCGGAGAAAGTTTCGACTCGAAATGCGATCCAATGATGGTTTTATTTTCATTAATTGTTATTTGATTTATAATTGTTAATTGTTTAAATCAGTGATGATCCAACTTGAAGCGAGATGGCAATATCGTAATTATATAAAACAACAAAAATCCCGTTTGGTATCCGGCTGATTAGAATAGGCCACCCTCATTTCTTAGCGAGGTATCGTAAAAGGCGACTAAGGTAAGTTGACCCACCGTGTGGTATTCGGTTGAGTAGAATAGAACACCCTCATTCTTACCGAGTTGTCGTAAAATACGAATAAGGTAAGTTGGCGCCAGGCAGACGGCCGGTCGTTAAATACGTAACTAAATCATGTGACAACATGTTTATAACATGTTGTGCCCACTTAGAGTGGGATAAGGGCAGGAGGATGATGGATGATATGAACATACATATTATACGAAAGCATCATCAGGAGAATAAGCTTGACGACAGAATCTTTTTTAAAGCTTTTCGATTTTGACGCAATTTCAGTACCGGGGCGAAACGATTGTTCGATATTCTAATAGTGATTGTGTGTAGTGCGTGTGTTTTGTGTTAGTTGTGGTGGAGGTTTATGCATGTGTATTTACAGGATTTATGAATACTGCATGTATCAGGTATGAAACTGTCCACTCTACTTTTAGCGATATATATTTTCTATTTACTTTTAGCATTTTTTATTTTTTATTTTATTACGTATTTTTTATAGATAGATATATCAAATAAATAGATGTAAAATCATTCTTGAAATGTTTATTAAGTTAAGATAAACTGCTCTAATAGATTCGTCAATAGGAATTGTTAAAACTCATTACGTTTTACAAAATTATTAAATATACAATTAATAACTGATAAATAATTATAATTGACAATTAATAAATTTCGATTTTTAATTATGGTCTGGTTCATTCAAGCTATTTTTAAACGAAAAACATCAAGCGCGAATATTTACAATACATGCTTTGAGTTTTCAAACGGTTGTATACTTTCGAATGGTCCGAGTTTTAATTAAAATCGCCTGAATGTTTACATAACTGACGTTTTAACGCGTCAGGAACGTCGACACGGCGCTTTGTAAAATAAACTTTAAGTTTTCTGAGTTTATTAGAACATATTAACGTTTAGTATCTGGGTGACCGGTAATTTACTGGTGCTCGGTAATTTTTTTTAAGTAAAAAAATGCAATTAAAAAAAGGGAGCTGTATATGTAGCTGTATGTAAATATCTCGGACTTGATTCCGGATATATGGTTCTTTCTTCTTTGGTTGACTCGTTCGCAACTGAGTTATTACAACTTTACAAATGACAGCAAAATTAACCTGTGTATTCTATTTATATTTTAGCAGTTTTTCAATGCCTGGAAAGCCTAGATCGATTTACCGACCCCGAAACCCCCTACATACTAAATTTCATAAAAATCGTTGGAGCCGTTTCCGTATATATAATGGATACTATATTGTTACAACATGTTTTTAATACGACCTCCTTCATAGAGTTGGCGATTAATATGAAAAAGCATTGTGGTTGTCATATTTTTATGTGTCATTCATTGAGTTGTTGCGAAAGAGTAAATGGGTTGACTCTGGGAAAACTGCTTTTTATTTATTGAATAAGTATAGAGGAGAAATATCGTCGTCTTTTTATATTCAGAAGTGGGATGTAACCTAAACTCACAAATAGAGTGGACAAAAGGAATATCTGGAGATTTAAAGAGTTTAAAGAAAAGACAAATGACGATCAATATCTTGAGACAACACGGGGAGTGCGAATTTCGTTAATATGAGAGATAGCTGCGATATGCGATGCTATGGAATTAAAAATTGAGAGTTTTTATTTCAGAGATTATTGATGGTAATCGGTATTCGGTTAATTAATTCTGTGAGATCAACGTGACGATGTGCTATGTGAGGCCTTAGACGCGCCCGTGACTTTTGTTCGATGAAACTGTCAGCTAGAATGACGATTGTTCTCTGGATCTTTCCAGTTGTAACGATTGTTTTCTAGACTGTGGACATCTGCAACGACTGTCAGCTAGGCTCTGCCTGTAAGTGGTGATTGTTCTTTGAGCGTTATCATTTGCGAGTCTGTTTACGTGTGTATCTGCTGAGTTGGTTGCCACTAATTGAGCTGTGTTATGCCATGACAGTGATTGAGGGTGAGCTTGAGGTGCGGAATGCTTATGGTGCGAAAAGCTTAAGGAGTTGAGGAGTTGAGCTTAAAGAGTTGAGCATAAAGCGTGAGCTTAGAGTTGAGCATAAAGCGTGAGCCTATTCCTGTCATGTCATGGCATGTGCGGTTTTCTTTTACAGATTAAAAGAGCAAGTACTGAGTTTCTTGCCGATTCTTCTCAGTACAATCAGCATTCCGAATCGGTGGTAGATTCATTCCCAGAAGTCAGCTTATGAGATTTGCGGGGTCGCAAATGTTGTCAGGATGGTCGACTGTTACAACATGTTTTTAATACAACCTCCTTCATAGAGTTGGCGATTAATATGAAAAAGCATTGTGGTTGTCATATTTTTATGTGTCATTCATTGAGTTGTTGCGAAAGAGTAAATGGGTTGACTCTGGGAAAACTGCTTTTTATTTATTGAATAAGTATAGAGGAGAAATATCGTCGTCTTTTTATAATATATATACAATATTAGCTTATTTTAAAATACTAACTAAATAAATACTTTGTTAACCGTCTTTTATGCTTCTAGTCTTTAGCTTAGGCTTGAGCTTTAGACTAAAGCTTTAGTTTAAAGTTAAGTTAGTTTCTAAAAAACTATGACAATACCGCAAAATGTTGGTTCTCGGTGGGAATAGAACCCGCGAGTTCTGGAGCTGAAGGCCACTGCCAACTGCACCAACAAGTCATCCATAAATATATCTTAATTACTCAACAATTTTTATTAAATAAAAAGTCATAGACAATCTTAAAAATGTTTAATTTCATATAGCAGGTGTAATAACAACGCATTAACTTATCAATAGTTTAATAGCATTAATAAAACATCGATATCACATTTCAATGATATTAGTAAAATCAAAACTACCTTAATAGTGTTAGATACAAACGTAGTGATGAAAACATGCACATGTACGATGTTCTTAACTTAAAAACTAGCTATGAACATGTATATTTTGTAATGTATATTTTATTTTATATTTATATAATAACATAAATTGAATATGATATTCTATTATAATAAATAGTTTATATATGAAAGGCTAATAAAACGATAAACAAAATTTAAATTCTGAATATTACAATTAGTTTAAAGCTTGCATTAAAGTTTTAAGCAGCTATTTTTGCCTACTTCAGATCGACGATGCTTTAGTTTAGGGGGATGGTAATCTATACTAATATTATAAAAGAAATTGTATGTATGTTTGTAACGTTTTCACACAAAAACTACTATTACACACAAATAAAAAATTATATTTGCTCAATTAATAAAGTCAACCCATTTATTCTTTCTCAACTTATTACATATTGTCGGCAACAATGTTTTTTTATTATTAAGTATTTCAAGGTGGTTGTACTTGAAAGATTTTGTTACAATTGGTTACGCAATTTTGTTGTTTACACTATTGTCATATAAAAGTATTGTGTTTCATCATTTTCATAGAAAAGTAAACGACTGTTTTGACTAATTAATTTAATTGGCTAATTTTTTGTACTTTATAGAATTACGCCTATCTTCAAATCTCATAGTGCTAAAGTTCTGCTACAATTTTCAAGTGAATAGTAAAATTTCAATTTTTTTTTGTAGGAATAATTAAGTGCCTAAATTTATTAAAAAAATTAATTAAGCCCAGAATTCTTTAGATTAACAAACAAACAAAACTTAATAAAGCGATCATTGTAATATGTTATATTTAATTTAAAGTATTAAGTCCACTTATCTTTAGATTAATAAACAAACGAAACTTTATTGGGCGAGGTTGTACTCTGTAATATACCATATTGGATTAACTTAAAAATTATTTTCAAGAATTATTTTCTAAATAAGAAAAAACAGGCGTTATTTAAGCACTATAAACTAAAGAGGTTAAAATAAATAAACGTATAAAATAACCGTAGTGCAAATTATTATTCACTGCTGTGTTATTTCATCCTAATTCACCCCCATGGAAATGGAGAAAAGGTAAACTGCTTTAATGGGAGGCTATTAGATATCTTTTTATTTCGGTTGTTTAGTGACTAGCGAGATTTTCCCTTGAGGCCGTTTCTTATATTTATCCCGGAGTAATTTCTTTTCGTAGCCATAGACCGAGTAAAATGGCAGAGGCATCACCGTTGAGGAAACTGGCATGAGATCTGTAATGGAAAAATACACAGTAAGATTTTATTGTCAGCGACACATTAATTTAGATTTTTATGACCCTATGTTTCTATTAAAACGGATGGCAGTCATATAATTAATAGTCAGTTTTATAATAATAATAATTTATTTTAATCAGACATTCCGAAAATATATACATACATACAAGATTATATAATATTATTAAAAAAGCTGTGATGGCCTAGCGGTGCGACCGTGTGAATCTCTAGAGACGATCATGGGTTCAAACCCGGGCAGACACCAATGAGTTTTTCGCTTAAAACTAATGTGTCTAATTGATAATTGCAATTTATCACACGCTTTTCGGTGAAGGAAAACATCGTGAGGAAACCTGCATATCTTTAGAAAATTCTAGGGATATGTGTAACCTACCAATCCGCATTGGAGCAGCGTGGTAGGTCTTAGCTCCAACCCTTCTCTCCAAAAATGGAGAGAGGAGGCCTATGCCCAGCAGTGGGATAGTAACAGGCCGTTACTTACTTTTTACTTTTATACAAGATTAACTCATTTAAATTAAAATATTAAAGATATACTTTTGTATTTATAATATTAGTATGAATAATAATATATGACTTATTTCTCTCACGTTGTAAACATAATCTTAAAACACTGCAGTTAAAGCTATTTGCATGAAGTTCCGTAATAAAAACATTCGCGAATGGCCCAACTTCGAAGCAGCTATATTCAATTAAACTAAGTTGCAAGTGCATCAGGAAAAAACTTTACACCTAGTGTTATTTGAAAAAAAAATATGTTGATTATCTATTTTATCCACGCTATTTAGACAACAAACCTACTACAAGCATTTAAATGTTGGCTACCCCTTTAGGAAAGGTTTAAATGCAAATAAATTCCACAGAATATAGGATCCTATTACGATGACAATTCCGCTGCCTATTGTAAAATACCTATTATTATGTCTTACCCAAATATTTTCTATAGTAAAAAACCAAAGAAATATTTTGAAATTAAAAACTGTATGAAATAATTAAAAAGGTAACCACCGGTCCCAATGAAATAGAATCTTTAAATGAGTATAAAAAAGTTCAGTAATGAAATGAACTTGCATTCCAAATTAACTATTTTACACAAAATTTATGAATTATTTTGCTGTAGGCCGCGTTAAGAAAATCTATGTAATGCTAAGTGTATGAAGTAAGATCGTTCTCATACCTAATACATGATAATAGTAGTATCACCACACGTATCACGAGACGCCACCAACAGCACTCTACACAGGCGCTACAAACTGACTGGCCCGTTGGAGCAGTGGATAGTGACCCTGCCTTCAGCTCAGCGGGTCGCGGGTTCGATTCCCGCCGAGGGCGAACATTTTCTATAAATGAATTTGTTGGTCTTTGAGCCTGGGTGTATATTTGTATTTAAGTATGTATTTAAAAAATATATAAGTATATATTCACCAGTTGTCTGTCACCCATAACACAAGTATTAAGTTACTTACTTTGGGGACGGACGACCGTGTGTGTAAGTGTCCCATATATTTATTTATTTATTTAAACATTCACTACGACAATCTCAACGATCGTTTCACCCCCGTAACAGAAGAATCGCTGAGGTCGGCTTCTAGACAAATCGCAAAGTCAAAGTCAAGACGAATTCGCAACAAAAATTCTATCATAATTTTTGTACAAAATAATTTAGCTTTTAGAATATAAAGTACCTCGTACTTCTATTATATCTATTATAAATTAACTGTATTATAAATCATCCTCAAGTCGATATCCCACTATAAGTGGGGTCGGTACAACTTGTTATAAACATGTTATCACATGAATTGGCTACGTATTTTACGACCGGCCGCCTGCCTGACGTCAACGATACCTTAATTGTATTTTACAACACCTCGGTAAGAAATAAGGGTGGTCTATTCTATGCAGCCGGATAACAAACGGCGTATCTGTTATAAATTAACTATTTGATAATTATATTTATTTTGTATTGAATGTAATGAACACGTGATAAGTTTACTTTAACTGCACATAAAATGAAAATGGATTTTTAAAACTAAGCTGCAGGTACAACTATTATTAAGCTACTTACATCATAAGCACTTGATTTACGTGACTAGTATTGTGTTGAAATCTCGCCCAACAACAGTAACAAACAATGCCCCGTAAAGAGCTTATAACTAGGAACACCAGGTGATTTTGGAAGGTGCTGGAACAGTCTAATGCATATGACAATAAAGTGCCTTTCAAATATACGAATATGTAAATCATTTATGATACCCTACATTAAAAAGTCGTGATAAACGAATGATAAGACTGTTTGATTCTTAAAGGGTGTTTTTTACTATGTTAGGTATTACCCTGCATTGAATATTGTGTGACATTGTTTAGAAACGCCCATCTAGTGCTCAAACTCAACAAGTCTAGGGTGACGGCTTCCGCTACTGGATACGTCTTAGAGGGTGGTAAATCCGAATCCCTGGAATAGCTTTTATGAGTTTCCTATAAAAACTCATGTTACCAAGGCTTATTGAAGCAGTATAGTGGGTTTAAACTACAAATCCTTGTCTCTGTAGCTTAAACAAACATTGGCCGCTACTTATAACATTAAAAAATATTTTAAATACGATTTATAGAAGCAGGCAATGCTTTGCGGAAGTCCATAGCACAGAAGTTACATTGAAGCAGGCATTACATTAACTCCATAGCATAAAAGTTAAAATAAAATTATTTTGTTGTAATAGGCTTTTTCAAGAGAATACATGCAATGCTAAGTGTATGAAGCAGGCAAAAATTACATACCACATACATGCAGGACATGCCGCGACATGTATCACAAGACGCCAACAATACCAACACTCCATACAAGCACTACACACACTCACAACCACAACCTCTACGATCGTTTTGCCCCGACACCTAAGTATCATCAGTACGATAAGCTCCACGAACATTTAGTCCTTTGTCCTACATGTATGTCTATTGTCCTGCATGTATATGGTATGTGAATGTTACCTGCTTCATACAATTAGCATTGCATGTATTCTCTCAACAAACGCAGATTAAAGCAAAATAATTTGATCGTTACTTCTGTATCATAAATATTTTTTATTTAAGTAAACTTGTACACAAGTGGTTTCGAATCGTCAACTCTCTTTGGTTCATCAAATTGTTTCTACCTCTAATAAATATTTAACATAAAGAATAACAACCAGGTTGCATATTGAAGTTAGTTGTGCAATAAAAACAACCATGAATATGCGAAACTTCAAAACAACAGTATTCAATTAACCTGAGCTGCAACGGTTATTTTGCTACAACTTTGGATAATATACGCTCCTTTTAAATCTTAAATCTCTTTTAGTTTCATCTCCTCCGCATCCATTAATGAAGATTTATTTAGCATATTGACAATACATTACTCTTGTCTAATTGCCGTGTGATATTCGGCTGAATAGAATAGACTACCCTCGTTTCTTACCGAGGTGTCGTAAAATGCGACTAAGGTAAGTTAGCTCGCCGTGTGATATACGGTTAAGTACAATAGACCATGTTCATTTCTTGCCGGGGTGTCGAAAAATGTAAGGCTAGTTATTTTACGATCCGCCGCCTGTTTAATGTCAACTTACTTGAGTCTTATTTTACGAATAGTTTTACGAGACCTCGGTAAGAAATGAGGGTGGTCTATTCTACTCAGCCAGATACCATACGGTGAATCCTTTTAAGACCCATCGGTAACAAATGAATGTGTATTCTATTTAGCCGTATAACTGACGGCGTAAATTAAGAAACCTTATTAAAGGTACAAATTCTTTGGTAATGTTTTACTATAGAAGGTAAACCCAAATACTACAAAAAACATTGCTGCGTTTTCAAAACGTAATTATTACATTGTTTGTATATAAAAATCTAATTTCAAAAATATTATCGTGTAAGTTACGTGTGTACTAATTTTCTTATTATTTTGTAACCTATTAAATACGTGTTCGGTTACTTTATGTCAAAGTTTATATCAAACATTCTAGCGACAGGTTGTCTGAATGCCATGATATAAGAGTTGTTCGAGCATTCTTGACCGTGGCCAGTCGTCCAAGGCCAAGCAAACCTATTAAGCGTAAATAACTTCGCTCATGTGTAACATTGAATAACAAATTATGTTTTAACTTAGGATAACTGTAATAACTTTTAAATCATCTCAGATCTTTTTTAATTTTTCTTTATTACTCTGTACTCGTTTCTTTACATAACAATATAATGAGTATAGTCTATACTTATTATAAAACAAAGTCCCCAAAAGTTGTCTGTCTGTATGTGAACGATTTTCTCAAAATCTGCTAAACTATTTTTTGTACGGTTTTTACAAAAAGGTATTATACTTCTTTCGAAAGGTATAGGTTAATGGTCCATAACGATTTCATGTAAATTGTGTCAACACAATTTATAATAAACAACACAACAACGAGGTAGCGCAGTTGTAAAAAAACTCGCCTGCTGGGAGTTTTAAACGCGTGGGCCGCGAAAACCAATAGAGATACATTTAAGTATTCTACTAGAGAATTGTAGATCTACAAAAATAATACTAAAAAGTCGGCGACAGCATATCTCTAACTTTTATGGTTAATCCACAATAACCACTTTTGTGTGTTTTTTTCAATTAATACTGATACAAAATTGATACATAATGATACAAAAATTCAATTAAACATACTAATTACCACGCGGGAAAAGCCACAAGCACAGTCAGTTGAAGATAAAGTTTTAATTGTCAAATACCGTTTAAATAAGCGATGTAGGGTAAAAGGCTGCGCCTCTTTTTCCGGTTAGTTCTTGATATGACAATATTATGTTATATATTTTTAAGTCATGCAAGGATAATCGAAAATAAAATATATTTTAAGACGATTTGTGGGTGTAACTCCTAGGCTGCCATATTTGAGTTTCTTAAAGTTATAGTATCTGGGTGACCGAACCTTGCTCGGTAATTTTTTTAGGATAAAAATAAAAACTAAGCCGCCGTGTGGTATCCGGCTGAGTAGAATTGACCAACCTCATTTCTTACCGAGGTGTCGTAAAAGGCGACTAAGGTAAGTTGACCCACCGTGTGGTATCCGGTATAGTAAAATAGACCACCTTACCGAGGTATCGTAAAATACGACTGAGGTAAGTTGACGTCAGGCAGGCGGCTGGTCGTAAAAACGCAGCCAAATCATGTGACAGCATGTTTATAACATGTTGTGCCGACCCCACTTAGAGTGGGATAAGGGCAGGAGGATGATGATGATTTTTAAGTCATACAGGAATTTTTCGGTCAATTTGGGGCTTTCAGTTGTATGTAATTCGCGGATATTAGTACTTAAAACGAACAGGTTGGAAACGTACAAAACCAGTAAAGATACGACAGATATATTGCTGTTTGCATACCTTATAGTATAAAGGAAATTCCGTTGATGTTCTATGAATATTTTTTGCTTCATGTATAAGAAGCCGTAACTAAAAAAACTTCTGATTTTCCGTTTGATTAGAAATTGACTTCCAAACTTTGATTAGAAATTGACTTTTACCCGCAACTTCGTTTACGTGGACTGTTGTCGGGTGATAAGGTCGATAATAGATCACAGTTTTTAATGTCATCCTATTCATTTAATTTAATTTATTTTTATTTATTTATGTACCATAATAAATGTTGGAAAAACATTATTGATAAGAACAAAAAGTGAACAAAGGTGAACTTATCCCTAAGACAGAGATCTCTGCCAGCTAACCTACGAAGTGAGACAATTTATAGTAAAGAAAAAGTTGGTACGCAAATATAAAAAAAATATGAATTAAAATTAATTTATGTTAGTGTTCCTGTTATTTTAGTATCTTTATTTTTTGAAGATACATATATGTTCTTCCGTGTAATATTTTCTGACCAGTCACAGAACAAGTCCATTTTGTTAAGATGTAAGTTGTAGAACTACTTTTAGTCGAATTGATAACACTAAACTATGTTGACTGACAAGAATGCTCGTGCTAGACCGAGAGTGCACTTTAGTGAACTGTTAAAAGGTCACGTATAGACGCAACTACGAATATAGGTATAACGCTCGTCCTGTAGCTTTTCCCGTGAAGTTACATTTGGGAATATACTTGCGCTTTGATGCAGTAAAACTAAAGAAATAAGTCTCGTAGTGTTACTATATATTTTGATGTCAAAGCTGTAGTGCTTGATTAGTTAGACCGCACGAATAGACAAATAGACAATGGTTTTGCATCTATGAGTAAACTAGTACCTGGGTGACAGAGCCTTTGGATTTTAACCGAGTATTTTTTTCTCGGATTAGTATTCTGATTTCATTTGAATTGACAATTTGACAATCGACAAAACGAAAAATATCCTTGGCTTTCTCATAAAATTTTAGTGCCCGAAAACAGGAATTATACAACATATTTCTTAATGAACCTAGCTAAATCGGACCCCCTCCCCCAAGAAAAAACCCCCTACATGCTGATTTTCATGAAAAATTTTTAAATTATAGAAAAGACGAGAGGTGCAAAATGGGATGGTATGGACACGTAATGAGGAGGGATCATGTGACTAAACGATTGTTAAATGTGACTGTGATATGTGACTATAGAGAGGCCTAAAAAGAAATGTATATAAAAGGAGTAGCGCCAGCGTAGACCAATGATAGGAGAGAATAGAAGAGAAAAACATATAGTACCGACCCCACTTAAAGTGGGATAAAGGGCAGGAGAAAGAAAGATCGATGGGTATATCGATATGATGGTATCCCATATCCCTTATATGGGAATGACGAGGATCTACTTGATATCTAATGATTCACTTGTTAATCTCATAAACAAGCAAATACATAATACAATTAAATTAATACACTTTTATTGTTTCTTATTTATATGAGCGTTCACTACGATATGTAAAGATGTATAAACAAACGCATAATAAATATAAATAACAGTTAATGTTTCGCAAGACATGTATAAAGTTACTTAAAGGTCGAATTAAATGATGTCATTGCAAGGATTGTACCTTCAATCCAAACGTGAATCATGCATGCAGATGTGGATATGCAAAAAAGTTCATATTTAAACCTATACATTCCAAACTTTATATTATAATAATGTGGAGGAGTGAGTGTACTTCACAAGGAATCTTAGATCTTTTGTTGCATACGACATCACACAGTAACCAGAAAACATTCTAATTAAAATTGCCCTACTAAGAAGCATGAAAACTGTTTTCTATAAAATAGATTACAATATCGAAAAAAAAGAAACAATAATAAAAGAAGAAGAAGAAGATAGGCCTTAGTTTATATAGTAGTGAATTGAATATAGTAACAACCGCTATTCCGAGGAAATAACTCAACGCAATTTCCGGCATTAATCAACTTTACAAATTTCATTTCACTGTTTCCGATTCCGACAACCAATAAGAATTAAGAGAACGAAATATAAATTTTATTAAATACCAGTTGTATAAAATAAAGAACGGTTCAACGGTTGTATGTGAATATATGCCCTATTAAAAATTGAAGTTCATAAACAACCTATTACTACTACATAACAGAAGACAAAGCCCTTAGAGCTACTGTTTTAATGAGGATAGGGATCCAATACTAATGAAGAAGGAGAACGAATACTACGTACTACAACATACAAATACAATAATACCATATATACATACAAAATACTACGTCGTGTGGTATCCGGCTGAATAGAATAGTACCACCCTCATTTCTTACCGAGGTATCGTAAAAGGCGACTAAGGTAAGTCATCCCGTCGTGTGGTATCCGGCTGAGTAGAATAAACCACCCTCTTTCTTACTGAGGTGTCGTAAAATACATCTGAGGTAAGTTGACGTCAGGCCGTAAAAACGCAGCCAAATCATGTGACAGCATGTATATAACATGTTGTTCCGACCCCACTTAGAGTGGGATAAGGTCAAGAAGATGATGAAGATGATGACATACATACAAAATACTGTACCTAAACTATAAATGTTTTATGTACTCTGGGACCTTCCAACTATATAAAGGAGCCTGGGTATTACTCTAGGTTGAGTAAAACTTCTATTTTGAGGCTTTAAAATGGTAAAAACACACATATACACACTCTAAATATCCTTTGACTTTATACAATTTCTTCTTGAACCCGATGGAAGGTCCACTGCAGGACATAGGTGTCTTCGCGGGATCTCCATACCACAGGATCTTTCGTCGCTTGGATCCAGTGACTCCTCGCAACCTTTTTGAGGGCGTCAGTCAACCTCGTAGGGGTCTAAGAAAGCTGCATTTTTCGGTGCGGGGTCGCCATTCCAACAACTTTAAATCCCAACGCCCGACGTTTCTCCGCACTATATGCTCCGGCCATCGCCAGTTTAGCTTAGGGGCATGATTAGCTATGTCGGTGACTTTGATTCTTCTACGGATGTCGTTATTTTTATTATTGATCGCGTAGAGATAGTCCATGGGTAGCTCACTCCATCTCCTGCTGAGTGACTCTGAGCTTTCTTATAAGAGTCATAGTCAGCGACCACGTTTCAGATCCGTATGTCATCAATGGCAACACGCACAGTTCAAAAACCTTGGTCTTTATTGAGTTGTTTTAATAATATTTGTAGGATACAAATGCTGAGCGTTAAAAAAAGGAGTAAAATATTTTTTACTCTTTTTCGTTTTTATTGAAAACGGTATAAACGCAGGCTTTAAAAAAACATTGTTTGTAAATCTGACCACGCGTAGATTGAATGTGACAGTTTTGTCTATCACGTGGCCGCACCAAGCTGAATTGGATCAAACACGTTTTACGCAATCGAAATAATCGTTGCGCTTCTATTTTGTACGGATAATGGTCTCGTTTGTTTACAGACCACCGTGAAACGGATTTATTTGTTGCTATAGTATATTCATCTCTAATACTTTCATGAAGGGGCTTGGAAAAATCATCATCATCATCATCATTCTCCTGCTATCATCCCATTCTGGAGTCAGTACAACTTGTTATAAACATGTCACATGATTAGGCTAGGCTAGGACGTCAACTTACCTTGGTTGCCTTTTTCGACACCTCAGTAAGAAATGAGGGTGGTCTGTTCTACTTAGCCGCATACCACACGGCTATATATATGTGTCAAATACCTGGTGGAGTGTGTAATGTTTTATTTATTGATTTAATCATCATCTTCCTGCCCTTATCCCACTCTAAGTGGGGTCGGCACAACATGTTATAAACATGCTGTCACATGATTTGGCTGCGTTTTTACGACCGGCCGCCTGCCTGACGTCAACTTACCTCTGTCGTATTTTACGACACCTCGGTAAGAAAGAGGGTGGTCTATTTTACTAAACCGGATACCACACGGTGGGTCAATTTACCTTAGTCGCCTTTTACGACACCTCGGTAAGAAAGAGGGTGGTCTATTTTACTAAACCGGATACCACACGGTGGATCAATTTACCTTAGTCGCCTTTTACGACACCTCGGTAAGAAATGAGGTTGGTCTATTCTACTCAGCCGGATACCACACGGCGGGTCGACTTACCTTAGTCGCCTTTTACGACACCTCGGTAAGAAAAGAGGGTGAACTATTCTATCAAGCCGGATACCACACGGCATGTTTTATTTATTGATTTAATATACTTGACAAATAGCAGTGTTGTGAACTTCTCCCACACATAAACTATGCTAAATTTTATCCCCCTCAGTCCGCGGAATTTTCGTAAAAAGTAGTCCAAAGTTTTTAGTTTACGGATTAATATTAATGCCTTGTGGTATCCGACTGAGTAGAATATACCATCCTCATTTCTTACGGAGATGTCGTAAAATACGACTAAGGTAAGGAGGATGCTGTATTAATATATAGAAAAATACGAATCAGATTTAATTTTTACAAAAATATCACAACAAATTATACTATTACCTTGTATCGAGGAACTTTAAATGTACGCGAAATAGTCGGATCAAATATGTCAAGCGCAATTCAAATGGTGGCCGTTTGCATTTTGTCCGTTTAATAGTTTCCGTCTATACTTGGTTTACTGTGAGTGAGATTTATTTGTACTCAGGCGTGGCAATATATTTTTGGGCCCGTGTGAATTTGTATTAATGCAAATAGCCAATGTAAACATCCATCCAATGTAATTGGTATTTTGCTAATGGATTCCAATGTTATGTTTGATATAAATTTGGATATGAGAATTTTTTTGTAGCTACATTGTTTTTATTATAATATAATGATTTCCCTGCCCTTGTCCTACTCTAAGTGGGGTCGGTACAGTATGTTATATATAAAGCTCAAGAGTTTGTTTGTTTGAGCGCGCTATTCTCAGGAACTACTGGACCAATTTGGAAATTTAAAGTTTTCTTTTTTACTGCCGCATTTTTTCCTTCCTGGTTTTTTTTGGTGTACAATAAAGTGTCTTAGGAATAAATAATGCTAAGTTAGTAAAATTTCGGGAAATAAATAATGCATGTAATGTAAAAGACGACTAAGGTAAGTTGACCCTCCGTGTGGTATCCGGCAGAGTAGAATAGATCACCCTCATTTCTTGACGAGATATCGTAAAGATAAGTTGACGTAAGACAGCGGCCGTAAAGTACGTAGCCAAATCATGTTACTACAAGTTTTTAACATATTGTACCGACCCCATTTAGAGTGGGATAAAGACAGGAAGGTGACGAATAATATTATTACTTTTGTATTAGGGATCTCCGCAAAGTAACGCCTAATACTATAAATTTATATTAAATTATATTTATTACAGAATATGCACATTGCAAAAAGAACCGCGATAAAGGTGGCTATCGATTTAATCTAAACCAAAACCAGATAAATTTTGTAATAATAGTATTTTTTCATTGTCAAGTAAGATATTTGTAAACGAAATAACTTATCAGGCACTGAATAGAGAAACAATCTAAGAGAATGTTTGGTTTGCTGATTAAATATTTATTGAGAAATAAATTAATATTTTGTCATTAGTAGTGTCGTTGTAACAGTAGCGACCTTTTCCAGGGGTCATGGGTTCAAAGCCCGGGTAGGCACCAATTAGTTTTTTTGTTAAAATTTATGTGTCTAATTGATATTTATCATAGGCTTTTCGGTTAAGATAAACATTGTGAGGAAGCCTGCATATCTCTAGATAATTCGGGGAATAATGTGTAACCTGCCAATCCGAATTGCAGCAGTGTGGTAGTTCTTAGCTCCAACACTTGTTCCCAAAAAAAGGGAGAGAAGACCCTTATGCTAGTGGGATGGTAACAGGCCGTTAATTTTTACTTTTTTTTTACCTAAAACTTCGTTTGCATCAACTTAACCGTGTAAATATCCTTAATAATGTGTTTCTAAAAGAACAGATAAAACACAAAGTACGTAATTGATTTATAGTATACATTTTTGTTGCAATTTAAGGACAAGTGTTTTTATTAAAAAAACAGCCTATGTTGCTCCACAACCGTGTGATATCCGGCTCATTAGAATAGTACCGCCCTCTATTCTTACCGAGGTGTCGTAAAAGGCGACTAAGGTAAGTTGACCCACCGTGTGGTATCCGGTTTAGTAGAATAGACCAACCTTATTTCTTACCGAGGTGTCGTAAAAGGCGACTAAGGTAACCTACTAAGGTTGACCCACCGTCAGGTATCCGGTTTAGTAGAATAGACCACCCTCTTTCTTACCGAGGTTTCGTAAAATACGACTAAGGTAAGTTGGCTTCAGTCGTAAAATACGTGGCCAAATCATGTGACAACATGTTTATAACATGTCGTGCCGACCCCACCAAGATAAGTATAGATAGATATCGCCAGCACTGAACGCAAAAATCGTAGAACTCGCCAATTAGTTTCTGTGGCGCTAGAACCCATATGGCAATAATCGAAAAAGTTACCAAACAAAACGATTTGAACGTGTTAAAATTTGAAAGTGCAACTTGTTCAAACGACGCCATTTTCAAGGCTCAATTAATACTGCATTATATATATTTATAAGAACGGAATTAATTGACTTGTTTACCTTCCTTCGTTGCTATTATGGAATAGTTGGTCTTTTAAAAACTTGTTTTATATTAATTTAAAGTATTGTTAACAAAAAATATATAAACTGATATAATTTTAGTGCTTAAAATCTTTATCTATTAATTATTTTTATCCTATATGGTATATGGTTGAGTAGAATAGATGACACTCATTTCTTACCCAGGTATCGTAAAATGCCTCTAAGGTAATTTGATACGCCGTGTTGTATCTGGTTGAGTAGAATAGACCATAGACCAACCTCATTTCTTACCAAGGTTTCGTAAAATTCGAATAAGTGAAGTTAACCCACCGTGTGGTATCCGGTTGAGTAAAATAGACCACCCTTATTTCTTACCGAGGCGTCGTAAAATGCGATTAAGTTAAGTAAAAGTAAACCCACCGCGTGGTATCTTGTTAAGTAGAATAGACCACCCTCTTTCTTACCGAGGTATTGTAAAAGGCGACTAAGGTAAGTTGACGTCAGGCAGGCGGCCGTTCGTAAAATACCTAGCTAAAAACATGTAATAAGATGTTTAAAACATGTTGTTCCGACCTCACTTTGGGTGGGATAAGAATGGTGGTGGTTTGATCCTCGTAAATCATTTAATTTTTAAACATTTTGTGAGTTAAAAAAAAATAATCAGACGGAATTTCCTATTAACAGTATCAGTAAGTATGGATATATGTAGATATTTATCTATACTAATATTATAAAGAGGAAACATTTGTATGTATGTTTGTAATGTTTTGACACAAAAACTACTGGACGGATTTCAAAAATTCTTTTACCATTGGAAAGCTGCATCTTTACTGAACAACATATGCTATATTACATTCAATAAAATAGGGATCCGTTATAAAAACGTAATAAGGCGTAAAAAAATGCGGGTGAAACCGCAGAAATTACTAGTATTTTTATAACTGTGTATTCAGTAATCAGAAACGAGTCTGACACGTTCTAAGAATAAATAGAGTGGTCACAAAATCCTACCTCAAAGGATCTTATGAAATGTGTTTTAAGATTCGCCTGTTTTTTATTTAATTATCAATAACTTAAGTAAACATAGACATTTTATCTCTAGACGTTTCTGTAGCAAAATAAGAGGTTTATACAAGAACTCTTCATACCAGTAAATATTACACACAGTTCGATATTTCTGATATCAAGTAAATGTTGTAATAAAATCCGTGAGATATCGTGTGCAAGGTCGGACAGGCCATGCGTTCATTCTATAAGGGTCGCTTTACACCTGCCTCTTATCTTTAATATTTAAAGGACTTAATCTTGTTATATATATCATCATTTTCTTACCCTTATCCCACTCTAAGTGGGGTCGGCACAATATGTCTTCCATTTCTCTCCTCTATTATATATACATATTATATTCTATATTAAATATACAAGATTAACTCATTCATATTTTCCAAATCTCGGAAACGGCTCCAACGGTTTCCTGAAATTTAGCATTTTGGGGAGAAAAAACGTTCTAGCTAGGTTTCATTTAAAAAAAATTATATATATCCCTGTTTACAGGTATAAAAAATTGCTTAAATTAAAATTGTTTTTCCGTCGAACTAAATTAGCAATAAATATTTTGTGCTATAAATATTAAATGAATTATTATAAAAAAATCGTATGAAAGGGTTTAAAGTTTTAAAACGAAAATAGATTTTGAATTCGAAATTTACGAATATGATAATATTATATTTGAATCTTAATTTAGTTATAATTGAATCTTGTAAAGGTAAGTTGAATTTCAATCTTATAAAAATCTATATTTCGCTACTGAAGTCTACGTGAACGCAGTTGCGGGTATAAGCTATATAAGTAGCGGTCTATGATAATCATGTCCTGTTTAATTTATGGATATTCCTGTAAGCTTAGTCCAGATGGGATAGTGATAATCTAATGTAGTGAACATAGAACGTCGTGTACCTATAGTATTTTAGTCGGTGCCTAAGTGCTTGGTTCTTACAATTACTTACAATTACTGCGTTGGTTGAAAAACTCTTATAATATATAAGAGTTGAGATGCAGTTTCCTAGATAATATAGGCGTGCCTGTGTGGTTAACGGAAAATTTTGCCTGTGTGGTTAACGGAAAAATAATGATTTACAGAATTAGGCGTTACTTTGCTGAAGTCTATAATACGAAACTAATGAAAATATTATTTTGCTATAATTTGCTATAAAGGAAAATATATCTAATACTATATGTAGAGTGTACTATTCGTTCTCATACCTGATACATGCAGAATATGTAAAAACTTATGCACTACCCGCCACCGATAACACAACAATACACAAGCACTGCACACATTCACCACCACAATCTCAACAATCGTTTCACCCCGTAACCGAAGCATCATCAGGAGATAGACTCCACGACAAATTTGCGACAAATGAGTTTTTACGAATCCTGCATGTATCAGATATGAAACAAATTGTCCACTCTACATTTTGCTTTATATATTTTGTATTTCATTTCATCGTGGATTATACAAAAATGTTATTAATACTTTTAAAGGAAAATATTGTAAAGTCAGTGATATTTATAACAATTGAATGATTAAATTTCATAAATTGAACTCGTGATAGCTTATGGTTCAAACCCACAAACCTTTGGCCCTTGCCATTCTAATAGCATTTCTTCTGGTTGACCTATTCTAGTTAAAGAGCACAACCGGGTTTGTTTACTATTGCAAACTATAAGTTTGGATAGTTTTGTTGTGAAGCATTTGCTATTTGGCCTTCATTATCTGTTAGAGATAGTGACGGCTTATCTGATGTGATAGTAACCCGGAATGACGCCATAACGTGCCTCTTTCAGCCTTCAATATTATAGCTTTTTAATTTATAAATGACAGGAATATCTTGATATTCTAACAAAAATACAAAATATAAGTTATTTGTTTTTCTTAATTTTTCTTCATTACTCTGTACTTGTTTCCTTAGATTACAATATAATGAGTATAGTCTATACTTATTATGAAACAAAGTCCCCAAAAGTTGTCTGTCTGTGTTTGATCGATTTTCTCTAAATTATTTATTGTACGATTTTTATAAAAAAGTAGTATAATTCTTTCGGAAGGTATAGGTTAATAGGTTTGCCTAAATTGTGTTGAAAAAGTCGCGCGGTTGTAAAAAATCTTGCTTCAATCTTTGCTCAAGTATGCCGCGTAAATTAGCAGAGATACACTGAAGTAATGTAGTAGAGAATTGTAGATCTACTAAAATATTATAAAAATGTTCTAGAAAATATTTCTCTATCAATTATAGTTAACTCATAATAACTACTTTTGTGTCTTTTGTGATACTTATTTCTACGCACGCGCAGGCACCGTTAATATGTAATAAATATAACTAAGGAAAATCTACCTGCAGAGCATAGACCCTCTGATGAGTCTGGGAGGGCAATAGTATTTACTTTTAATGCACAAAAAGGTTAGTTAAATAATTATGTAAAGAATTTTTAACTATTGGTGTATTAATATTAAGTGATCGCAATTAAGTTATTGTTAAGTGTCACTATTGCAACAGCATAATAGTCTGATTAGTATCGACCATGGCCATACTCTCAAGGTTAAGGTCCAAAGGTTGTAATAATCACATGCCTAAGTTACGGAACTTAAATATAAGTACCTGGTTGACCGAGCCTTGCACGGTAATTTTTAATTTTTTACAAAATTAAAAAAAAAAACTTTAAAAAAAGAAAAAAAAAGGAAGTTCGGGATCGATTCTAGGTACTTTTGTAGACTGCCCGTTCCCCGAATAAGCTACGCTGACTTCACAGTTAATGGCAAAAATTCAATTCAATATAAATTTTAGTATTTTTTAATGCCCAAAAACAGATGAAACGATTTTTTTTACATAAAACCTAGCTAGATTGATTTTCTCCCCTAAAACCTCCTATATCCTGAATTTCAAGAAAATCGTTGTAGCCGTTTCCGAGATTCCGAAAAAATACATATATACACACACAAGATTAACTCATTCAAATATTAAAGATAAAACACCAAAAAAATTCAATAATGTATATGAAAAAGTGATATGGGGCTAAATTTCTGTGCGTAATTAGTTACAGTTAGTTAATCTTTAGAAGTAGGAAAAATCGTTGCAAAATTCTATAATTCGAAAGTAATGACAAAATTATTTTTAATTAATATAAGTAATGGCACAATTATTTTTAATAAATTAATGTTATTAATTTATTTATATTTACTTTTGGAATTTCGAGTCCTCAATTGTACCTGAAAAATCGCGAAATATTCAAACAGACACCGAACAAATGTTCCAGATTATACGTTCCATTTTTTCGTATTATTTATTACTGCAAAAATATCTCACCGGGCTTCAAAACATTATCGGAGTCCCGCCGGTACAGCATCCCTGTGGTCCACGCGAAAAAATAGCCGAACAACACAAAAAACAAGTAAAAATTCATTCTTCAAATGGCACGTATATACCAGGATCACAGAACTCGACAGCGGATATATTTCAACCTGTATTTATTTGACACTCTTCCGTGTCGCGGCGGCGGGCGTACGCGAGTAGACTCAAATAAAGTATCGAACGTATCGGTGACATTCTAGATACGGCCCGCTGCCGGCGCGAGATCGAAAACCTAATATGAATACGCTTTTGGTAAATACGCTCTGGTACCGTTCGAACATTCGCGTAAATAATGGTAAACATGTTGCCTAATAAAAGTGAGGTGATGTTGCATTCTACGGAGAGGTGAGAGAAGTTCTTGGCAATGTACTCGTTTTATGCGTCTAGCTTGTGTTCAAAGTTCAAAGTAGCAGCATATTTGTTTTGTATTCAGTTTGAATTTCGAACACAGTTTTGCAGCTTTTACTTAAGTTCGGAGGTGTTAATTTAGAAATATCCTTAATATATTATAAATCCAATGTTTTGTGAGTTTGCATGTATGTTTATTACTCTCTCACGGTGAAACGATATCGATGATATTTGGCAATTATTCTTTCTACTGTTAATGTTTCTGGGGTAACATATAGGCTATCGAAATCCTATTGATTCTACAGAAATAGGATGACATTGAAACTCATCATCTATTATCAACCTATCACGCTACAACAGTTCATACAAAAAAAATAAAGTATCAATAACAATTAATATTTTTCAATTAAAACTTTGCAGTTTTTTAAAAACTTAGGCTACCAATTCCTTACTAAACAAGCTTGCATCGTTGAATTTGCTCTAACCCCGAAATAATTTTTACTCATATTATGTTGCACGATTTCTGTGTATCGAGTAAAAAATGTGCAATCGTAGACAAATTGCTGTTAAATATTACAAAGGCGATCGATAAATATTATTCATCTATTATTTCGCATATTGATATAACTTTTTATAATATTAATATATATCCATACTTATGTTATAAATTTGAAAGTCTGTCTATTTGTCTATTACGCTTTAACCGCTGAAACAATATAAATGAAATTGAAAACGAATAGAAAACGGCTTTAGCGATGTGCACATACAAGAAGCGTCAACCCCACGGATGTAAAAACCAAAAAAAGTTTCGCTAACCGACTGTGTGGTTACGAGTATAAAGCCAAGTGCACTTTGAACTTATACATCCATGCCAATTACAATCTAGATTTCTGGCCTCACAGGAGGCCCTTACGGCGTTCCACAACGCTAGTAGGCCGTACTCTTCGGATTTCGCAAACTCAAAGATGCTTCTGCGCTCATTCGTCCCGCCCAGTGTTGCTGAATAAGCCGTTAGGGCTAATAGCATCTAATCGGTTTAAAAAAAACTCTGATTTTATAGAACTTTTAGCAATATTACATGAGTTTTCTGTCACGTTTAAAGAACGCACGGAATATTGTTTAATAATTAGTTTTATTCCTGTTTCAATTTCAATACTTATATTTTAAAATAAATGTTGTAAAAAATACTAGTACATTCGCATTTAACAAGTATTTATTATTGGCTGTAACCGCTGTGTATTAAATATTCTATATTACGAGTATGTTTATCTTTTGCCAACAGCCTATAGTAAAATAGGGATACCATATTCGCACATGTAAAACAGGACATTCTTTTATTATCCAACCAAAGAATTAAGGATTTTTATACAAATTATTTTGCTATAATATAATAAATTTTGATATATTGTTTTGATATTGTATTGGATATCATTTGATATACTCTATGTAATGCTAAGTGTAGGAAGCAAGAACCATTCTTATACCTTACAAATGCAGGATTAGTATTAAATCATATCACAAAACATCACCACCAACCACACATTACACAAAAACTACACACATTCACTACGATGTTCAATATGATCGTTTCGTCCCGTAACTGAAGCATCATAAGGAGATAAGCTCCACGATAAAATCGCAATGCACTGCATCGCCCAATCAAGTAGTATTATATACGATAGGGATTGTCGTGGTGAAAATTGCGTAACATTGTACGAAACGAAAGATGGCTACCTCGGTTACATTCTTAGGCACGAAGGTTGCTTCAATTAATAATAATGATCAAAATTAAAAGGGGAGACAGGCGCACTGGACGTCGGAAAAAATCGTGGTTTCGAAACACACAAGATTGGACCGGAATTGATTCCGTTCAAGAATTGTTTTGTCTTTCGTATAAAAAAAAACTCTCAATCTCTCTCTCAATAAAATTCAATGTATTTTAAAAATTATTTATCTATTTCGTACCCATTATTTAAGTTTAGAGGAAACTTATATAAAAGCCGTGTAAGCTACTTAGTGAGATCTTGTACTGTGTACATTATTTTTTGTGCTTAATTCATCATCCTTAAGATGAGAATTATCATAAGTTGAGTTGAGGAGTAAAATTTTGTTTGAATGTAGCGTGGATCGTTCTTTTAAATATTCCATTTTTGGCTAGTTTTGTTTTTTCAAAATTTCCATTTTTGTTTGCGTTCCCAAGAAATAGATGTTTTAACGCCTTTTTTGGATTATCACACAGTATTCCATGATGAACAGAACGGTTGGTGACACTAAACTAAAGTAAAGATTACGTAATATGTGTTCGGGTGCCGTTGTAATAAGCTCGTGTTTACCTTACATACAAAATATTATTTTGTGAGATTACAAACAGCTGTAAAAAGACCGTTTATATTTATCTTTTTCAAATGTTTGACCTCTACAGCTCGATATAGGGTGTCTTTTAGAAAAGAGATTTCTGCGGAACATTTCTATTCTTAGAATTTTCCAGCCATTTGGGGGTCTACAAACTCTACACTTTTCGGTTTCCAACACTTTAAATATAATGATTTATAATTAAAATGTGTTTATATCTAATTCAAATGTGACTAAAAATCTGGCAGCTCGGTAAGAAAGAGGGTAGTCTATTCTACTCAATCGGATACCACACGGTGGGTCAACTTAACTTAAATTTTACGACACTTCAGTAAGAAATGAGAGTGGTCTATTCTACTCAGCAGGAAACCACAAGGGTGGTCGACTTACGGGTAAGAACTATTTGCCTCAATAAAAAAAAATGATAATTTTTGTAACGGCTGAAAACCTTAGTATACTTGTATAGATAAAAGATAAAAAATGTGCACAAATCAGTCTTAGTATAAAAGTAAAAGTAGAGTAGAGACCTATTACTCTCCCACTGTTGGGAATAGGCCTCTCCAAAACGGAGAGACCGTTTTGGGGAGAAGGATTGGAACTAAGACCTACCATGCTGCTCCAATGTGGATTGGTAGGTTACACATATCTCCAGAATTCTCTAGAGTTATGCAGGTTTCCTCACGATGTTTTCCTTCACCGAAAAGCGTGTGATAAATTGCAATTATCAATTAGACTCATAAGTTTTAACAGAAAACTTATTGATGTCTGCCCGGGTTCGAACCCGTGACCGTGAAAAAGTCGCACGGTGTTACCACTGAGCTATCTTTTTAGTATATTCGTTGAGATTTAAAAAACCCAACAGAATAGTTCATATTAATATTAGATTACGTTTATATTGAAATAAGTCGTAATTTCTTAAACACAGAAGTCCGTGTTAATATTAAAATACTAAGTTAGTGTCATCACCCCAACCCACGCGTGAGTCATGTTGGCGATGAACGCGAAGTGATCTCATCTGCCTTGTCCAAAAATGGTTATAGTCGATTATAACTGTTACTTACTTATATGTACAAAAACGTAATATGTAAAGCATGGTAATAAAAAATAATGTATTAAGGTTCTAACACTACATACAATACAAACTGTAACAGTGTGTTTATTCGTGTCAAATTAAGTTTTTTTTTTATTAGGCCATCAACAATATATACATTATAAACATGTTCAAAAGATACATGATACATTAAAAATAGAAACTAAATGCTGTATTAATTAAAGATGGCTACAACATTTACAAAATAACAAACATTCATATTAAGACAGAAAAAGGTGACAATAACACAGATTATGTAACTAGGTGTTAGTTAAAAGTTTTAGTTAAAAGTTTTAGATAAAAGTTTTAGAAGGGATTTTTTAAACATTGTTTCGGAATCGTGCATTATATCTAACATATTACCCTTCGATAGCTTATTATATTGACGCATAACTCTATTTAAGGGAGAGTTTTTTATATATGGGACACTTACACACACGGTCGTCCGTCCCTTAAAGTAACATAATACTTGTGTTATGGTAGACAGACAACTGGTGAATATATACTTATATAATTTTTAAATATATACTTAAATACAAATATACACCCAGGCTCAAAGACCAACAAATTCATTTATAGAAAATGTTGGTCCTCAGCGGGAATCGAACCCGCGACCCGCGGAGCTGAAGGCAGGGTTACTACCCACTGCTCCAACGAGCCAGTCGAAGTAGTTGTGTCCTAGATTTGTCTTTGAAGGCCATTCCGCGAACAACTTCCGTTTTTCCTATTTGAAATACTATCAATTTCGCATTGCGTGTTTTAATTTGTTCTTAAAGGACGCTTTGCTTAAACGAGCGGATGGAAGGAATTAATGTAGTATATAAAATCTGAATTTTGAAACGGCTCCAACGATTTTCGGGGACTATAAATCGATATACTTAGGATTCCTTTAAAAAAAATGTTGCTTTAGTCCTCTTTTCAGTCACTGAAAAACTGTTACAATATGATACGAAAACAAAGGCTAATTACGGTTATAATAGTTCAGTTGGTAATGGACGGACTTAAAAAGGAGAAAATATCTGATGAAGTCCGAGATATGACCATCCCTTTTTTTCGTTTTTTTTTTCATAATGCATCTTTTTATATCTTGTAAAAAAAATGCCAAACAAAGCTCGGTCACCCAAGTACTGTATATACGCCCAATAACGTATGTAAAATGGTATGACATAGCTCCCTTTTTCTCTCTTAGAAAGAGAGAGAGCTAGATAAAGGTGAGGCTGTAGGTAACCTCTCCTGCTTATTAATAAAAACTTTTCTTGACTGCCGTAATATTTTTGTTTAAGTTAAGGCGTAAATTATTTAATCGAGATCCATTAACATCGATGGTTCTCTTCCTTATATAGAAACGGTAATCATTAATGTCTGAGAGCGAGGTATTGACATTTAAATTTTTTGTACTAATTAATTAAACTTATTTTATGTAGAATTATTTGCGGCGAATCAAAAACAGTAAGATTTATTATGTAGAAAAAGTGTATAAAAAAGAATAGGTAATATTGTTCCAGATGTAATCCTTTAAGACAATATATGTAATGCTAAATGGAAAGAAGTAAAACCGTTCTAATACTGAATGTATATAGTGCTTTTCTAGTGTGCTCTTGGTGATAGTATATTTTAATACATAGGGTAACTTATACTGCATGTATAAGGTATGAGAACGGTTTTGTTTCCTAAATATTAGCAATACATACATTTACACCGTGTGGTATCCAGCTTAATAGAATAGACCACCCTCATTTCTTACCGAGGCCGATCCAGCAAAGTAACGCCTACTTCTATAAATTATTTCAAGTGAGGTTTCCAAACACTAGAAGTAGGTCAAATAACTAAATCGAATAGTGGACGCTGTAAGATTTGATTTACCGTTGCTGTTTTTATCTATACTAATATATAAAGCTGAAGAGTTTGTTTGTTGGTTTGATTGTTTCTACGCGCTAATCTCAGGAACTACTGGACCGATTTGAAAAATTCTTTCAGTGTAAGATAGTCCGTTTATCGAGGCAGGCTATAGATTTATAATTTATAGAAGATATATAATTTATAGAATTAGGCGTTACTTTGCGGAGGTCCATAATACAAAAGTAATGGTCCATAATACAAAAGTAATAGCTATAGATTATAGCAAAATAATATTCTCATTACTTTTACAGGATATAGAATATTTAACATCACGCTAAGATGAATAAAAGAGAAACAACAATTAAAAATATTGCGAAAACGGCAAAATTTAAAGCTAAGTAAGTAAACGTTGAAAGTTATTCAAAAGTCAATTATTACAAAAATTGTTCTCCTCTAAAAGTTCTAAATAAATTACAGCATATGTCAACCTTTTAAGGTTAAACCACTTTAACCCTTTTTATGGTTATCAGAATACTATATTACGGTTTTAATCTTTCCACGCGGGTGGAGCCATTGGCGATTGCTAGTCAAAAATAAGACTATTGGGCAGGTATTAATGCTTAGATATCTTACATTACCTAGCTTCACCCGCCTTAAGCCGGTTATCTTTTAGATTCCTTGCGTCACCAAAAAAGCTCTCCACGCTCGAGTACACGAATAACGTAAGAACTAAATTTTATCCGAATCAAACCCGGATTTTTGTATGGTATAAACGGGTAGTCTATTCTACTGGAATGTTAAATCATGTGGCGGGATGGATTTGCACCAGGTGGGAGCTTTATGATATGCGAATATTTTTGACATTCAATAGTGCTTAGTTTCAGCAGTTTACATGTGTTCCTACCATATTTATATTTGTATAATAAAAAGTCCGTACGCTATACAATTACTCGATATAGTGTAATGAGTGATGAGAAATATCATTCATTTATTTTCCTGTTTTATCCGATTATAAATGGAGTTGGTACAACATAAACATGTTGTTACATGATTTGGCTAAATATCTTACGACCTGCCTGACGTCAACTTACGTTAGTCGCCTTTTACGGGACCTCGGTAAGAAATGAGAGTGATCAATTCCACTCTACCCAATACCACACTGAGTTTTTCTCTTAAAACTTATGTGTCTATTTGATAATTGCAATTTATCACACGCTTTTCGGTGAAGGAAAACATCGTGAGGAAACCTGCATATCTCTAGAGAATTCTGGAGATATGTGTAACCTACCAATCCGCATTGGAGCAGCGTGGTAGGTCTTAGCTCCAATCCTTCTCTCCCAAAACGGAGAGAAGAGGCCTATTCTCAGCAGTGGGATAGTAACAGGCCGTTACTTACTTTACTTACAATACCACACGGTGGGTTAACTTACCTTAGTCAGTCAGTGATGGCATCATCATGGACCTAATTCGCGGAAGGAGACGGCGAAGCGGATATGGAATGTCACGTCTTTAAATCCGATCCGAACGGAACGGATTGAAGCGCAGGCAACTCGCTCAAGTCCATAGTTTGCTGCCTTTACAGGGACCTTCGGCCGTTCCGAACGGTGTTTATCGGTGTTTAACCTGAAAAGGGCCCGAGGCGGTCGATGCATCTGGTGCGCCGGATGCAGCGATTAGCGGAGGGAGGGGCCACTTTTAGACCAGACCCAGAGGTGGTGCATTCTGGAGTTCAGAGCTGCTGCTAGCGGGAATGGGGGCAGTGTGTACAACCCCGTACCCGCCACCAGCAGCGTTGGAACACTGTCAGGTTTTTAGTCAATGAGAGTCCGACAATCGCGCAGCTCATCCCGTCGGACGGTAGGACCCATAAGTGGTTTTAGCTTTGTAGCGGATATTTGCAAGTACAGCGTAAGCAATAAAACTTGCGGATTATTCTTGAAGTGTAGGCGTGCACGCGCTATCGTGCCAATTGGAAGTGGTGTATTGGGCCCTGAAGGGGCGTTTTTATATAAGTATAGCGCTCGCACTGGTCTACCCTTTATTAAGCATTAGTAAAAGTTTACATTATTACTTGCCTATCATCTTACATTATTATTAACCTAGTAAAAGTATATATTTTAAATCTAAGAGTAACTAAAATACACTAAATAATAACCTTTATTGCTATCAATCTTATTCTATTCTTAATTAATCCCATTCTAACTCTTATATCATATTAAATAGTAAATACTAGAAACTCGTTGTCAACAAGCCTTATAAAAAAGGATAGAAAGCCATCTATATTTTCTAGCAAAAATTACTGGTGAGATTAGGATCATCAAGACCCGTTAAGCTAAACTTCGAAAGTATTAGCACAAATATAAACCGACTTTTATTAAAAGAAAGCTTAAATATTTACAGGAGAAATGCGGCTGCGAAGTTTTCCAATAAATTCTTTTAATACACTTTCAAAGTCGGAATACGTTGAATCCGAGCACTGAGCTGTTCGTGGTAAAGTATGATAATAATAAAAATGAAAATGAAAGTTATAGTTATTCAATAACAAGAATACTGAGGGAGTTTTATTATAATAAGTTATTGAGAATTTTATATGTCTCCCTCGTTAAAGTTAGTTAGTCAGAGTACTCTAAAGGCGAAGTTAGTGTGCGTTTTTTGTGTATGCTTATATGTATATGGCTGTCCTTACTAAAGATAGCCAGCAAGCAAAATCGGCGGTTGCACCTTTAAAAATATTTTTATAAACCTAATCCATTGTGATTCAATCGTCCAATCGTGTCCAATCATCGTGAAATTTAGCATATCTTTAACATAAATAATATTTGTAGTGTAATGCGGCGTGGTATCCGTCGAAGTAAAATAAACCACCCTCATTTCTTACCAAGGTGTTGTCAAATATGACTAAGGTAAGATGATGTCAGTTAGGCGGAATGTCGTTAAATACGTAGCCAAATCATGTAACAACATGTTTATAACATGTCGTGCCGACCCCACTTAGTGTGGGATAAGGGCAGAGGGATGATGATTAATATTAATTCAGTTTTAGTGCAAACTGCGCTCTCAAAAATATTAAAAAATATAAGAACAATCTAAACCAGTATATTAAAATCCCGCGACAATATAAAGCTACAGCGAATTTCTCACATTTCCGAGAACAGGTGCAAATTACAGTCCTTCGGGGCACAAGGACTCTTGTATCATGTATATCAAAACCAACGCTTGAAGATCCCTCGAAATTACAACGCCGTCTAAACATGTAACGTATTTGATGACTACCAGAGGGCAAGGAAGTTCTTATTAAGTTGGCAGTATCTCGCAGGAATATGGCTGTCAGGGGAAATAATAGTGTGCGTAGTAGCGCACTTATAACTAGACAAGCAAACGCCCTCGGGTTTGACTGATAAAATTGTCTGGTTCAATTTTAAGGAACACTATTTTACACACATTTTCTATTTGTTACTATTGGTTAAGTTGTAAGTTAATTTGAAATTTAATTCAATGTACCTATATTGACGTCTTTTTTAATTTTAGACTGGTTGGCTGGAAGAGATTCTAATTCCGGAATAAGCCCGCCATTGCAAATTATGTTTTTTTTTTATTATATGAATGCAATAAAGAGATTACAAACAAACAAACACTATACTTTTCAGATTTTCACTTTTAGGAACTTTAGCAGTTTTTTTTTCGCGAATATCACATTCAAAATTAACGAATTAATAAGTTAATCTAATAAATAAACATAGTACTTCATCTTCTATATATGTATATATAATAAGTATTATAATAAAAGGAGGTAGTGGAGACGTGTATGCAACTTTATATTGTAGAATTTACGCGGTTAAAACTATATTCTACACAGGCATACCCACGCCAGTAATATTATATATACGTGTTAACGCAAATTTCGGAATAGCCCCTATTTATATTTAAATGTTTATGATTTTTATTTGGTTTGAAGAAAATAGCTTGAAATTGCATTTACACCCAATAGATGATGTTGTGGTTAAATTAATGTTATATTATGATAATTAATGTATAGACTCCGGCTATACTCACGTGTTATTTTATCAGGTGAGTCCGACTAGTTTCAAGCCCATACGGGGCTCTTATTCATGAGCTCTTTACGCGGCGGGAACTTATAAAATATACAAAATACGCAAGACTTTATCAGATTTAAGTTATTGTAGCAACGAATAATCAAAATACCGAAGTAATGGTATAATTTTGGAATAGAATTGCTAAGATGATACTACTATGAATTCGAAATGTTATTAAGTAGTAGTAAGTTTTATTGGAATAATGATTTCATATAAATAGGCATGAACCCACTTAGTAGTAAAACAATGATAATAATATATTTACCAAAATTATTTTCAGTGCACAGTATGTATCTATAATTAAGAATCTCCACGCAAGAGCATCCAATAGTCATATCAAATCTAAGTTTAAAACGGGACTGAATTTTCACACTTATCCGCGTGCACCTTAGACTTCCGCTATTAAACGATTTAAGAAACACCAAAGGACTTTTAAACATTTTACGATACTGGTTATGTTAAGCGGATTTTTTCATAAATTTACTTCCATGGTTGCAGTGTGCTGCATCTGATAGTGAAATTATTCCCATTCTTCTCTTAATTTAGAACGACCATATTCACACTTCAGTTCACACCTCTTTAGTACGCTTGAATTTAAATGAATAAACGTTGCATACGCTGAATAAAGTTGCTTGTCGCACATAAAAGCCGTTGTGTTACCCCGCACATAATAGAATGAGGATTCCTTAAATGTAAAACGTTCGCCGCCGCTCGGAGAGTCGTTGAAAACCCCTATAAAAATGTTAGTTCGCCTTTCATTACATTTTGGAACGCAAAACTATATTCCGGTCGATGTGGTGTAAACCTTATTATTAATAACACTGAGTTCGTTTTCGTCGAGCAACTTATCTAGATATTCCAACAAATGTCCGATCTGTCCGTTTTGAATAGCCCGCCTCGGTGTTTTACAGTACTTTATTTTTCTAACGTATTGCCAAGACGTTTTAAGTCATATAATGTCCTTGTGCGGGCGGGAGCATGTGACATGAGTTCATTGGCCGCAAGTTTAACGGTTATGTATTAGGAATTAGTTGGTAAACACTTACTCATATGTGTGCAACTGACGGTTCAATAGACGCTGGAGGGAACTAGAAACATCATCTTAAGTCATGTTTTTACACGGAGGTGACAGAACATCAGAAATGGTTCGCCAAGCTGTTACAAAAACTTTTGCGAAATCGTTGTAGAATTTAAGAGCTTGGATTGTTCAAGTTAACAATCTTCGTAAGTAAGTAGCGGCCTGTTACTATTCCACTGCTTAGAATAGGCCTCTTCTCTTCGTTTTTGGAGAGAATGATTGGAGCTAAGACCTACCACACTACTCCAGTGCAGATTGGTATATTACACATATCTCCAGAATTCTCTAGAGATATGCAGGTTTCCTCACGATGTTTTCCTTCACCGAAAAGCGTGTGATAAATTGCAATTATCAATTAGAGTCATAAGTTTTAACAGAAAACTCATTGGTGTTTGCTTGGGTTTGAACCCGTTACCTCCTCGAAAGAGTCGCACGGTGTTACCGTTGGGCTACCATAGCTGATCCTGATCCTGAGCTGATCTGACCTGATCCAATCTTCGTACTCATACACAATAGTCGTGGAAAATGCAGGACAAAGCCACAAGAAAAATAAAAACCGATAGTGAAATTTTTTGAACGGAATGTTTCAGATCTACGCTATCTGGACATTTTAATTGGAACTATTGATATAAATTGGTGGCTTTATATAGACGTCTAAGCTGCAAGGATATCTGGTTATTAAGCCCGCAAGGATATACCCAGGTAACGAGGTTTATTAGGATTAAGAAGAACCTGTGGTTGTGGTGATCGAACCTTAAGAGTGCAAACCATGAAGAGAAGTATTCTGCACTCACAGAGTTTTATTGATAAATTTGTGCCTAATAGATATTTATAATTCATCAAGCGCTTTATGATGAAATAAGACATCGTGAGGAACTCTACACGTCATATGAGAATTCCTAGGATGTGTGGTTTCAGGTAACACCTTCCAAATGATATAGAATGCTCTTTTTAGGCAGTGGGATGGTAAGTTTAAGTTTATTAAAAATAATGTTTAATAATCATTGAAATATATTTAAAAAGTCATGAACACAAAACTGTTTATCCAAAATTAATGAAATCAATAAGATGCAATTTTAAAAAGTTAAGTCAGAATATCCTCAAACTTGGTCGATTATCCTCTCAAGTTCAGTCTAAAGATTTTAATGTACATTAATGAAAAACCTTCATTAGACACTTCAAAGTTTTGTTAGTGAAAGATAAGGGCTTGGCCAAGATGCAGAGTGTATTTAAACTTATTTACTAGGATTTTATATAAAGTTCCGACCGACCTCCTTCTGTTAATCACTCGGTCTCGAAGTTCGGTCATTATTATTTTTTGAGACCAATACTTTTTACAAATGATGATTTGATTTGATTGATGAGACAATGCTTAAGTCGTGTGAAAGCACAGAAAAAACTATTGCTATATTATATATCTATTTGCTTCGAATAATATTATTGATGATATTTTGTTCACGAAGTTATTCTATATTTATCTACACTAATAATATAAATGCCAAAGTTTTTCTTTTTGTGTCTATGTATATATATAGTAGACTAACATACTAACGTAGGAGATTACCGATTTTTTTAAACCGTTTTTTAAACTGTACCGTTTTTTACTATTTAATTTGCAGCAATAAAGAGCATAGTCTTGATTTGCAGCAATTTGCTAAGCTTCAAAAAGTCGCGGCTAAATATCCGCTAGTATAAAAAGAGCTTTACATTCTATTCGGGTAGAGAGTACCTCTTTATGTAGCACCTAATATTTTTTCCTACCTTGGTGAAAAGCATTACATTTTTGAACGCAGTTTTTTCCACTTGGGTCAATGTTATCCGACCTACTTTCCATTTGTTAAATACTAGAGATCTATTCACATTTCGCAGTTATTACGAATGCAACGTATGCTTGCATCAAAAACAGCTGAACATATTAACATTTATAAAGAGCAAATTTTATATGAATAGTGGACATTGTAAACGTGGGTTCAGTGAATAGAAAAGTTTGTTCGATTTTGTTGAATGCTTGTGTTCTTATATCTGAATGTTGAGCATATTTAGTTTAATGATTTATCAATATTCTTTAACGAGTACTCTAGGAGGTAAGAGCAGATCCAATAAACATAGGTTTTAATTAATACTGCATCTAATAATCAGGGGACGATGAAATAATTGTGTTATATTTAAATTAGTACCGGTTTTTTGAAGCTCATCAGGCTTTAAGTCTGTACGTTATCCAGCTGAGAAGAATTGACCACCCTCATTTCTTACTAAGCTGTCGTAAATGGAAACTAAGGTAAGTTGACCCGCCGTGTGGAATCCGGCTAAGTAGAACAGACCACCATCATTTCTTACCGAGGTGTCGTAAAAGGCTACTAAGGTAAGTTGACCCGCCGTGTGGTAATCGGCTGAATTAAATACTTGTAAACAACACTCATTTCTTACCGAGGTCTCGTAAAGGCGATCTAAAGTAAGTTGACCCACTGTTGTAAAGCGTTCTAGGGACAGAAAACGTAGCGTCAGTAAAATCCCTGGGAGGTGGGTTATCTACTTCAAAAAGGTCGAGGCGAGACGTTGAATCTCTTATATAGGATCGTGTTATGTTGAAAAATCTTGAATGTATCTATGCTTAGAACTGGAAGGCCATCGGTAAAAAATAAGAGGTTTGCTGAAATGGTTCTACCAGCCGCTCAAATTCATATTAGCTTTCACCAGTATTGTCTTCCCAGTCAGTCAATCGGTTCAATCAATCTCATGTTTCATGCCCAGTCTAAAATTCTGTACTAGCCTGTGACTGTAATGTCGCGAAAATTATTTTCAGGAACCGAGTTTAAATAGTCTCTCTGACAAGTTAACATCGCAATTTAGTTTCTTTTCTTGTCGTCGAGCCAAAAGTTCTACGGAAACCATAAATTTAATTCTTACACATTTAACGCTTGGAGGCCTTTGTCACTTACGTGGGATTTGTAGAAAGTTTATTATAAAATTCCTTAAACATATATTGTGTGTCTAATTTATTTAAACCTATATTTGAATTAATAACACATTTATAAGAATTTCCTAAAAAATTGACTTATAAAATATTATTTTCTCTAAGATATGATATAAATTTGCCTGACAATAAACAACAATTTTTTTTTGGAATTTCAAATTTAGCCAATAGCAACGTGAAAATTATTAGGTATGGTACAATGATTAAATGCTTTATTTTCCTTTTCATTTGCATTTAATTAATTTGTATAATACTCTTAATTATGTATTTCGCCTCGTGGTATCCGCTTGAGTAGAATAGACCACACTCTTACTTACCGAGGTTAAAGACGACTAAGGTAAGTTAACGTCAGGCAGGTGGCCGGCAATACTTAGTAATCATTTGACAACATGTTTATAACATGTGCCGGTCCCATTTAAGTGGCATAAGGGCAGGAGGATGAGGAATTTTAGTAGTTGATTTCTCTTCCACCTTTATTTTAATTAACTATTATTTTATATATATTTATTTGACCCTGTTTCTGTGTCTGTGTGTGACCCATAAGATATGTTAGCCCAGCGGTAGCACTGTGCGACTCTTTCGAGGAGGTCACGGGTTCGAACCCGGGCAGACACTAATGAGTTTTTCATTGAAAACTTATGTGTCCAATTGATAATGTAATTTATCACACGTTTTTCGGTGAAGGAAAACATCGTGAGGAAACCTGCATATCTCTAGAGAATTCAGGAGATTTGCGTAACCTACCAATCCTCACTGGAGCAGCGTGGTAGGTCTTCGCTCCAAACCTCCAAAAACGGAGAGAAGAGGCCTATTCTCAGCAGTGGGATAGTAACAGGCCGCTACCTACTTACTATTTGACCCTAGCCTTACAAAATCAGTGATCCACAAATGTAAAAGTAAATAGGTATTTTGCGGTCCTTTTCTTATTTTTACGAGCGTGCGTCGACCGATATTAGGTCGACATGTGGCCTCAGGGTCGCTTATTATTTCTAGTGTGACATTGATTTCACTGCGCTGCGTGATATTCGGTTGTTTTAATTCGGTAGATATTTTTGTCACTTGCTTTATGGATATTAGAAATTAGAAATTATTTATTTGCAGAAAAGATAAACATTATTTAACAAAAGCTTATGATTATATCTAGATTACACTCTAAATGTCACCACTGGCAACCAAACTAAGCCTAACTTGTAGTCTTAGTTACTAGTGCCTTCCATTGTCATACGTACTTACAACTATAAACAAAATATAAAATAATATTAACTCATATTGTGTATGCGTGTGTGTGGGCGTGAATGTTGTGTATGTAAGTGGACGTGAGTGTGTGTGTCTGTGATATTAGTGTTTGTGGTATCTATCCTTTGTATGTGGTGGTTTATACATACCACCATATACATAGGATATACCACATACATACATGTATATGTATGTGATATTTTGGTTAGTAAGAGAAATAATCTAATGGTAAATGAAGCAAAAAGTTGAAGGCATTGACTTCAAACTGATACAGTTTGTATATTTTTTTTATTTATTTAAAACTTTATTGCACTTACACATTAAAATATACAAAATTACAAGAAAGAACTTAACCTTATGTATATGTACAAAGGGCGGCCTTATCACTGAATAGTGATCTCTTCCAGGCAACCCTTATTATAGGATAACACGTATGAACGTGGCGAGTGTGCAAAAAGAAAACATACTAAATCTACTTGCATATCTATATTTATATACTTAAAGATAAATAAATAAATAGTCATATCAAACATACATTTCTATAAACACAAATATATATATAATATAAAACATACATATAACATATATATGCATAGTATAAATATAATAGATATAATATAAATACAGTACATCAATATTAAAGAGAAAATAGAAAGAAAAAACAAATAGATAAAATGCTTTAGAAAGACAAATAGTGAACTTTAAGTTTATTTTTAAATGTAGAAAGTGACTTCGCGTGCCTTATTTCGGTTGGAAGTGCATTCCACAAACGTACAGCTTTAGAGGTAAAGGAGTCAAAGTAAGTTTGGGAACGGCACTTCGGTGTTTTTAGTTTGTTATCAAATTGGGAGCGAAGAATAAGATGAAGACAGCTGTTATCTGCAAGGAAGGTGAAACGTTCTTTTAAATAGACAGGTGTGCAAGGATGAAAAAGGACATTATACAGAAGAGAAAGAAGATGAAAATCACGACGGCGCCTAATGGGAAGCCAACCAAGTTGAGAGCGAAAGTGCGAAATGTGGTCAAATTTCCTCAATCCAAATACAAATCTAATGCAAAGATTTTGCATACGTTCTAATTTATTTAGAAGCTCTTCGGATAAATCGCAGAAACAAGTATCAGCGTAGTCAAGAATAGGCAGCAGGAGACTGTTGGCAAGAGATATTTTTGTCTTGATGGGTAGAAAATTCTTCCACTTTTTCATTAAGTGCAATGTTGCAAATATTCTGCGGCAAATTTCAGAGACATGTGGCTTCCATGAAAGAGTGTTATCCATAAGAATGCCGAGGTTCTTCACAACAGTGCTGTAAGGGAGCGTCGATCCATCCAAGACAACAGGTGGAAGGTTTGTTAGGTTTAATTTAGAGATCTGCCTCGAGCTTCCAATTATACAGAGCTGAGACTTACTAGCGTTGATAGATAATCCAACTTCTCTACTCCAATTGGCGATGACATTCAATTCCTGATTCAATTTATCAATGCCATGTGCTATATCGTCAACTGGGGTTGAAACATACAACTGCAAGTCATCTGCGTAAAGGTGAAAGGGAAGGGAAAGAAGATCAGTAACAGTGTCAATGAAAATAGTGAATAAAAGCGGAGAAAGTACACCACCCTGAGGAACACCAGCACGCAAGGGACAGTACGATGATGACCGCCCTTCTAAAGAAACGCATTGTTGTCTACCACGTAGGTACGAGCGTATCCAAGAGAGGACATTAGGCGACATATTAATGGATTCTAGGATAGCCAACAAGATATCAAAGTCAACTGTGTTAAAAGCGTTGCTAAAGTCAAGGAGTGCAATTACACTTACTTGTTGGCTATCCATACCGTACCGAATATCTTCACATACTTTAGTGAGTGCCGTTGCAGTACTGTGCCCAGGGCGAAACCCAGATTGGAAATGACTTAGGATATTATGAGTGGAAAGAAAAAGAAATAATTGAGAATGGACAATACGTTCAAGGATTTTAGACAAAAAAGGTAGTATGGAAATGGGACGGTATTGAGAAGGTAATGTAGGATTTGAAACCTTAGGAACGGGGATAACTTGAGCCATATGCCAGGTACTCGGAAAAGTAGAGGACGACAGAGAAAAATTAAAAATATGGCACAGTACATGTACTATGCTATTTAATGTGAGAACAATCATCTTCCGGCTAATACCATCGGAACCCACAGCCCCCGATGTGACAGCTAAAATATGCTTTTTAACGTCGTCCACTGTTATGGAGTGAAAGTGAAATAATGGATGACTAGGCTTAGTCTGTGACTGTAAAGCAGCAATGGTAATATGTTTTTGAGAGCAACTAGAGGTGATATTTGAGAAATGTTGGTTCAAAGTATTTAGATCTATATTATGGGGAATTTTTTCCCTCTGCCGTCCAATACCTAACGAGCCTAAAAATTTCCATACATCTGAGGATTTCTTATTTTCAACCGAGGACTGTATATATTTTCGTTGCGCATCTCTGCATATTCTATTACACTGATTACGGAGATACTTGTACTTACGTTTATTATCGTCGGTAGGATTCGATTTGTATTTGGACTTAGCAGAATTGCGTTTGGTCATAATCGCCTTAATACCGTCCGATAACCAAGGTGCAGGAATGTGCTTAAGCTTAATGGGTCTAAGCGGTGCGTGCAGATCAAAAAGTTCAACCAGAGTTGAGTTAAAAATATTAATTTTTTCATCGATTGTGGGTGCCTTAAAAGTTGATTCCCAATCAATTTTACTAAGATCCTGTGAAAAACGCTCATGGTTGAAGGTCTTGTAACTGCGTCGCATCATAACAGTCGGTTTAGCCTTGGGTGGGCGAATTTTATACGATAAGTATATAGCATCGTGGTACGAGAACGCTTCTGCTGGAAATTGACCGTGCGCGCTAACAAGTTCTGGAGAAGAAACAGTTATTAAATCAAGGAGTGAAGGTGAACAGTTAGGGAAGAAATGAGTAGGTGAATCTTGTATAAGGTGTAAATTAGAACTATTAATAATTGTTTTTAATTGATTAGCACGTGAATCATTTTTAATCAAACATGTGTTAAAATCACCCATAATAATGGTGTGATCAACATTAGGAACATAGGATTCTAAGAGAGTTTCAAAGTTTTGAAAATAATTAATGTGCAGAGATGGAGAATAGAACACACCAAGAAGAACCTTCAAATGACCAAAGAATACCTCAAGAAATAAATGCTCAGAGGACTCCGAATACGGTGACGGAGATTTGTCAAGAATGTTAAACGGAATATGACTACGTAAATAAATAGCGACTCCGCCACCACCTTTGCCCGTTCGATCATTGCGAATCAAGTGAAATCCTGGTAATGAGTACGAAGTAGAAGGCAATGTAGGTTTTAGGAATGTCTCAGATACCAGTAAAGCATGTATATTGGCAAGATCGAACGAGGCTAAAAGGTCAGCGTAATGCGACGGAATACTTTGAGCATTTATGTGGGCAACATTAAAATTTTTTGGGAAGGTGGAAAATTTGGAGTCAAGAAGAGCATGCAAGGATAAGAGAGGACTATGAACGCTGTTATCAGAAGAAGTGGTGAGACTGTCATGAAGTTCACTATCTGAATAATTTGTACTGTCAAAAGAATACATAATAGAATAATAATAATAAAAATAAAATATATAATAAATATAAAAATATCTAAATTAACACGCAAATATGCAAATAATTCTGTGAACAAGCACAGGTGCTTTGTACACACCAGCTGCTAACTACAAGTATGCCATTAAAACATTGGGCTAAATCAAAGTGGTATTTAAAAAATAAAGAATAAAGAGAAGAAAAATGAAAAAAAAAAAAAAAAAAAAGAACAATATCCAAAAAGTAAAAATAACAATCATAATATAAATTACAACAGTAAGTGAAAACTAATTCTACAGTTACACTATCTATTGGTTTCCAAGTACGTGACCATAAAACAAAAAAAAAAAAAAAAAAAAAAAACAAAACCCCCAAAAGACTCGATACCAGGTCACTAAATTAAATATGTACACTTGTCACGATTGACTGTTGTATTTATGTTTTAACTAGTAGTCTATGGTCGTCATACTGACATAAAATAACATAATAAAATTAAAATTGTTTTGCAAAGTAAATTATACTATAAAATAGGGTAATAAAGTATAAAAGCACTATCAATCATATTGAACTACAATCTATAACTACAGTAACGGAACAGAACTATACTACATCTCATGCATTATATTAACCACTGAACATAAAGAGAAATATAATATGCATGATACACTACCAATGCAAGCAGTTGGTTCAATAACAGTTTGAGCGGGAACACTAGTTGCTGGCATTAGAGAATTGACCTCCGATATTGTAGAGATGTGATTGAGAGTACCATCAGGTCCCAGAACTATTATATGGCCATCTTTAGTCTAGCAGCCAAAAAAAAAAAAAAAAAAAAAAAAAAAAAAAAAAAAAAAAAAAAAAAAAAAAAAAAAAAAAAAAAAAAAAAAAAAAAAAAAAAAAAAAAAAAAAAAAAAAAAAAATATATTTTTGTTTAATTAGTAATTAATTACAAGCCAGGCAACACTATTAGAAAAGTTTGGTCTTAAGCCCACTGTCGGTTTTATTCTAAAAAATTGAATAGATATCTTTAAAAGAATGCCGTGTGGTATCCGGCAGAGTCGAATAGACTAATCTCATTTCTTACCGAGTTGTCGTACGAGTCGACTAAGGTATATTGACGTCAGGCTAGTGGCCGGTCTTAAAGTACCTTGCCAAAACATGTAACAACATGTTAAATATGTTATGTTAGTTAACTCAGAGTGGAATAAGGTCAGGAGTTTTTAGTGCCCTTACATAAAAAAGGTTCTACAAGGAAATGTAGCAACTATCGACTCATTGCTCTGATATCTCATGCTAGTAAAATCATGTTGCATATACTTAATGAACGCCTAAGGTCCTATTTGTCCAGGGAAATAGCCCAGGAACAGGCAGGTTTTGTTAAGGGTAGAGGTACCCGCGAACAAATTCTAATTGTCCGTTAGATTATTGAGAAGGCTCGAGAATTCAACAAGCCAGTGTATATTTGCTTCGTTGACTTCTCCAAAGCGTTTGACTCAGTAAAATGGCCAGTTCTCTGGAAAACCTTATTGGAAATGGGAACGCCAACTCATCTGGTGCACCTTCTTCGAAGCCTGTATGAGGGAGGAACAGCTACGGTACGTAATGATGAAATATTGTCAACTAGTTTTCATCTTACTGCTGGCGTACGTCAAGGATGTATAACTTCACCGCTGCTGTTCAACGTCTATACTGAACTTCTTATGCGCGTCGCTCTGGAAAATTGGACTGACGGAGTTAGCATCGGTGGTCGCCGAATTACAAATCTACGATACGCAGATGACATCACCTTATTTGCGACCAGTGCGGAGCGCATGGAGGAGTTACTTCAGAGAATTTAACATGCGAGCCTAGAATTTGGGCTCACAATCAATCAAAAGAAGACCAAAGTGATGATTGTAGATCGACCTAATAACAACTCGCCGGAAGTTTCACATATAGCGAAATGCGAAGTCGTCCAATCTCATATTTATCTGGGTTCGTTGATCACGAACAAAGGAAGTTGCATCGATGAAATCAAAAGACGTATGGCAATGGCAAGGAGTTCTATGGACAAATTAAAAAGAATATGGAGAAGCCGGAAAGTGACAAAAGCCACAAAAATTAGACTGGTACGTTCACTGGTATTCCCAATCTTTTTATACGCTGCTGATACGTGGACATTACGCGAAACAGAAAGGAAGAAGATAGACGCCCTGGAGATGTGGTGCTGGCGAAGGATGCTTCGAGTATCTTGGACTGAATTTAGGACGAATATATCGATACTCGAAGAGCTCGGCATCAGACAGCGTCTATCGACTACAGTCCGAGCACGCATTTTAAAATACTTTGGCCACTTCTCGCGCGGAAACGAAGAGTCCATAGAACGCCTTGTAGTCCAAGGCAGGGTCGAGGGTACCAGACCTCGCGGTCGATCGCCTACGCGGTGGACCGATCAAATAAAATCTGTTGTTGGTGGCCCTCTTCATGAATGCGCTAGGAAGACGGCAAACAGGGAAAAATGGTGAAACATCGTTAAGCAAGCGATAAGCGCCCCAACTACGTGACGGCCACGACCGCTCTGCCAAGAGCGTATCGACGGAGAAGAAGAAGGTCAGGAGAATGATGATTGTTAGAGGATTGTTACATATGTAAATATCTAATTTTGTTACTTTTGTTTTTATATTACCTGACGTTTCATTACATAGTCTTTTTATATTACATTAACAATCGCCAGCGGCTCCATTCGCGTGGAAAGATTAAAACCGTAATATAGTCTTATGATAACCATAAAAATGGTTATAGTGGGTTAACCCTAAAAGCTAGACATATGCTATCGCAGACTTTTATTTAGAACTTTTACACGAGACAATTTTGTTATACATGATTTTTAAATAACTATCACCGTTTACTGAGTAAAGCACGCAAGGAAAGCTTTAAATCATGCCGTTTTCGTACTATATTTATTAGCGCGTTCAAACAATCAAACAAACAAATAAACTCTTCAGCTTTATATATTAGTATAGATTTCATTTCTTGTCTTGCTCTATCTGTTACTAAAAGGTTGACTGGAAGGGATAGTTACTATTAAGGATAAGTCCGCTATTGTACATTCGCTATTTTTTTCCTTTATATAATTTTCATTATTGTTTATGTACAATAAAGAAAATAAATAAATAAAGTAGTTCAAGTAAACACGAATTTCTAACCTTGAAATAGAAATAACAACGATGTCTGCTCTCCGTTGTTTAGCGGAATAGAAAAAAAACAGATGTCTTTTGTGCATATATCGTTGCATATCTGCATTTTTTTTGCTCACCGTATACCGAGGAAAATTTATAGTTGGGATTTTTTTTGTTTTTGAAGTACAATCTCGTTTCAAGCGTACTCGTGTCGGTTCACGTGGAATTTGTGTGTAGTTCTACAACATTAATAGAAGCTTCGCTTTTGTATAAAGGTGGTTTTTCTTTACTGCTTGTTTATTAAAATATTATTTAGTCTGTTTTCGTTGTCTGTATTATTAAGGACTTGGGTGGAAATTGTTCTTTAGGGTTCCATTTGTATCTGAGGAGTCTGTTTATTGTTTTATTTTAGCATTTTAAAGTACTGAAGGGCGTGAATTGATTGGATTCTTGACTTTTTGTGTTTTGATAATAGGAACAAATACCAAATTGTTTTTTATACAGACATATGAAATATGAAATCTTCGATCCTGTATTGTATACAGGATTGAAGATATCCTCATCAGATCCTGTATCAAATATATGTTATATATGCATGTTATAAACATATTCTCACATGATTTGACCACGTATTTTACGACCGGCCGCCTGCCTGAAGACAACTTTCCTTAGTCGTAGTTACGACACTTCCGTAAGAGAGAGAGTGGTCTATTCTACTCAACCGGATACCATACGGTGGATATTAATATATTTATGGTTTTTCCTTGGTAGGAACAAACTTCAAACTCTGAGGAAGGTTCTTTTACTGACGATTGAACGATTGAATAAAACTTGAAAAAGTCTACCTGAAAAAATATTTGACATTAAAATTACACATTATATTACCTAATAGTAAACATTTTTTCTAATTATTATCCTTACCGAAATTTTGTTTGGATAATAGGCGCTCCGTTATACGTAAAAGGGAAAGATAAAAAGGCCTCAGGATTAAGATCTCATTATTTTCCGTTCAACAAGAACAAAGAAACTAATATAATCAGTAAGTCGGCTTTATTCTTTCAGTCAGTGATATTATTATTTGCATGTTTTGCCTTATAAGTTTAGTATAAGATTTATGAGTGAGACATGTAAGGTTTCTTTCGGTGGTAGTAAGAGATCAAATAAGCCGTGTGATATCCAGCTGAGTAGAATAGACCATCCTCATATCTTATTAAGGTGTCGTGAAAGGCGACTAGGGTAAGTTACCAAAGTCAAAGCAGGATAAAACACGGCATGTGTTTAAGTATGTATCTTAAATTATATATATGTAGGTATATATTTACCCGATCAGGGGTTCAAACCCGGGCAGAGACCAATGAGTTTTTCTATTAAAATTTATGTGTCTAATTGATAATTGCAATTTATCACACGCCTTTCGGTGAAGGAAAACATCGTGAGGAAACCTGCATAACTCTAGAGAATACTAGGGATATGTGAAACCTACCAATCCGCATCGGAGCAGCGTGTTAGGTCTTAGCTCCAATCCTTCTCTCCAAAAACGGAGAGAAGAGGCCCATGCCCAGTAGTGTGTTACGTCTGCTCAGCGTTTGCCGCTTTCCCAGACTCCATACGACACCGGAGGTGTAGTGTTCCAGCCTGGGAAAAAAACTTCGTTGAACGTCGCTTTACCTAACCTAACATCGGTGGGAACGGACGCTAGTATTTAAGAATAGCCTTAATTACATATATACATAATCTTCATATTAAATAGTTTAACATAATTATTGTATATATTAAACTCAATAAAGAAAGTTATTACAATAAACGGAGTTTGTACCCGACAGTCGCCCCCAATATATAATAAGTGGGGTAGCAACAGGCCGTTACTTACTTTTTTATATGTTTACCAGTTGTAAACCATAACACAAGTATTAAGTTATTTGGATATGGAAATAGATGGTGTAAATGTCTCATATATTTATATATTATTTATTTTCTTAATTGAAACAAACGTAAACTTTAAACAACAATGTAATAAAACTCATTAAGTACACAGTGAGTGGCCCTCATGTAGATTGTGGCGATGCGGGCAGCCGCCGCCCTTTGATCTCAGCTCTGTCGCGTCTAATTGAAGCCGCTACGAGGTCATCTTGCTACACTATGTACCTATCTTTAATATTTAAATGAGTTCATATTTAATTTTTAAATAATTTATAGAATAAGTTATTAGGTACTTTGCGGAGATCCATAATACAAAAGTAATAATAAAATACAAAAGTAATAATAAAATTGTTTTGCTATAATCCGCGATGAAGTAAAATAGAAAATATACATAATGCTAAATGTAGAGTGGACATCGGTTCTCATATCTGATACATGAAGGATTCGTAAAAACACATGCACAAACCTCCACCACCGCCACCACAATACACAAGCACTATATACGTTCACTATTACAAACTCAACAATCGTTTCGCACGACCAAAATCGCAAAGCTTAGTCATATTTTACAACACCTCGATAAGAGAGAGGGTGGTCTATTCTACTCAGGCGGATACCACACGGTACGTCGACTTACCTTAAGTCACCTTCTACGACACCTCGGTAAGAAATGAGGGTGGTCTATTCTACTCAGCCGGATACCACACGGCGGGTCAACTTACCTTAGTCGCCTTTTACGACACCTCGATAAGAAAAGAGGATGGTACTATTCTATTCAACCGGAACCCCACGGCGTAAAAAAAAATGTACCTACAAGTTATATCTATCTTAAATTACTTACACGCTAGGACTATACAGATCATGCCCACGTGGAATGGTTCCAAGAATGCTGGCAGCGTTTCCGCGCTGAATCGCTAAGCTGATACTTTGTGCGAAAAAGGAGCCAGCCTTCTTTTCACCTGAAGAGGCAATTAACCTAGGTGTTAAAACGGATATTTTTTTTGCACTTTGACTCCGTGGCCTTACGGTCTCAACTGAGAACGGCAAAAATATATAACTCTCGATGGGAGATGCATACTTCCACCGCTTGCTGTTAGTTTTCTATGTATATACATAAATATATTTTCTGAATCTCTGAAACGGCTCTAACGATTTTCCTGAAATTTAGCATGTAGGAGGTTTTGGGGGAGGAAAATCGATCTAGTTAGGGTTTATTTAAAAAAATCTCGTTCTATCACTGTTTTTGGTTCTCTCCTTGCCAAGCGCGGTTCGTGCCATGGTGGACAGGGAGAGATCGTTGGCAGCGATGGCCTCCTTCTGTGAGGAAATTATCTCGCGTAAGGAGGTGGCGGGGCAGATCCGGGAGATGAAGTCGAGTTCCAGGATCTTATCCGCTGCAGACGAGCGGGGCGCAGGCGACTCACCGAAGGCCGTCGTATGCCACCCTAACGGGGACCTTTGGGAGTCTCGAAAGGGGTTTATCAGACGGCCATTTGAAAGGTCCCCGAGGCGGTCAATGCATCTGGTGCTCCCGATGCATCCATTAGCGGAAGGAAGGGCCGCTTTTAGAGAGGCCCCGACGATGGGGACAATGTGTACAACATACCCCCGCCACAAGCAGCGAGGTGGAGCACTGTCAGGTTTTTAGTCGTTGCCAGTCCGACATACTGGCCGCTCATTCCCGTTGAGTGATGATGACTCATAATGGGTTATCCTGACATAAAATAGAAGAAAAAAAAGAAAAAAGCACATTGATGTGAGACCCCGTTTTTTTTCACGAGTTTTCAAATTAACTGTAAGCAGACAGCAAGACAAATACGAAGCGTAAATTCGTTTTATATGTTAGTGGTAATACATTAACGTATTCCAAGAAAACATAAAATCACGTATTTTTAAGAATGAAATATTACAGTAATATGTTCTAAGACAGTCGTAATATTTACGTAATAGAGTAAGAATTGCAGTGCACATTGTCCCCGTCGGGTCGGACTCGGGCGGGTAGCAAATAGGTGTTCCCCATAAATTGGCCGAAACGGCGAGATACGGGGCCTACCTAAATTTCCTTAAGTACGGGCTAACGAGTTACCAACTAATATCGCCGGTTTTATGTTGTGCAGACATGCGAAACGGCGCGATTTGCATTTATTTGTTTGGCTCTTGTTTGGGATTTCAACTGTTATTTGCTTAGAGTTCAACGCTATTCGAGTTGGATAATTATTGATATTGCTGTAATTGTGGAGGTCTCGATAATTGGGAATGGAGTTTGGCTTGTGTTTGCGGAAGCTAAATATGCTAATCTAGATTATGTGAGTGGTGGGGGTTTTACCTATTTCCGGTAGCGTATTTCAAATAATCCCACGCAGCAGCTGAATGGTTTATTATAGTCTTAATTAAGCTACTACTCCGTACTAATCCAATAAAGACCGAATTTTTCTCGAAGTAATGTATTGTAGCTTGGAATTACCAAGCTGTTTAAAGTCATTAAAGGTAGATAACATACGAAACGAAATATGTATTCTTACATTTGCTTAACAGTATATTTTAATAATAGAACTTTTTTATATAAAGAATTATAAAACAATAGGTGATGTATATAATAGACAAAAAAAGCGACACAAGCTTGCAGCTCCTGCTTTGCGCCTTGCAAAATTACGTAAGTCGTTTGTGGGTTTGGGAATAAGATTCTATAATAAAATTTCGCAATAAATTTTAGCTTTGCAAAAACAGCAGTTTAAAACACTATTAAAGAGATGCTAATACAGAACGCCTATTATACTGTTGAGGATTACTTAGATGATAATAATGCGTGGATATAGATATTGTTCGAACCGGCACAAGATAAAAATGCCTAAATATAACTAGTTATAAGTATTATTTTGAAAAGAGCAACGGCCATTCATCTTGCTGGCTCTTCTCAGTTGGAACAGCTTTCCAAACCAGCAGAAGAGTTGACGATTCAAAGGCACTTGTTTACAAGTTTATTTGAATAAAGAATATTTTGAATTTGAATTGAAATATTATGAATTTTAAATTCCGATTCAGCATATTATTTTTCATAGAAAACTTTCAGATGTGACAGGGGTATAAACCTTTATTGGTTTTGTTCCTTTTTCGTTGTTTTCGTCAATGCCGACTTTCATTTTAAGCTTTGAAAAATCGTCGCATATCACAAAACTAAGACTAAAAGTCGGAAGCAAGTGGCGTTACGTGTTTCGACACATAAGCCACGAAAGCTTTGGGCTCACAAGAGCAGACAGCTATCAACGCGGAATCATACTTTTTTGTTTCCTCGAAAAATCCAGAATGTCCTGCCAAGATTATTCCACAGCTGATTTGTTTGTCTGGCTGAATCAACTCTGTGGCTAGCCAGTGAAATGAGTTGTATATATACACTAAATGTGTATAATAGTAAAGATCGCTTCCGTTTTCGTTTCGTTTTCTCACAACTCTTTATTTATAAAAGCCATGCTTTGCAATGAATGTTAAAAACTATATTCACGTTACAAAAAAAAGGTTTATCCAGCTACGAACCGACCATTTTGATTCTTGACATATATTTTTGTGTTTAATAAGTTTGTATAGCGAAAAAAGAAATTTATGACGTCACGCCGATTTATTATTGATGTAACGCGTTATTTCTGGAAGTGGCCGGGTCTATTCCATGTACCGAATGTAACATGTGGGTGACCAAGCTTAGCTCAGTATTCTTTTTAAAAGATATAAAAAAAGATGGAATAGAAAAAAAAGAAATAAAAGACTGATGATATTTGAACTTGATCCGAGGTATTTTCGCTTCATTAGTACACCCCAGATAAGCTAATATAATTTTACAAATGAAAGCGAAATTACCTCTTATAAACAAGATTAGCTCATTTAATGCTTATTTTAGATGTAGGAAATGAGCATTACACAATTTGTGGCAACCTGGAATTATTTATCTAGAATAATTACCTATCTTAGAATTAATTTACTATAAGTTTATGTAACAGAGACTATAAATAAAGAAAAAAAGATTTCCCCAGTTTCCTCGTGTCTATTCTCAATTAAGAAGCTGCTTTGGCCGTTCCTACAATGCTAGCAGGGTTGTTATGACAAACAGCATTCAGGAACATATCTGTGTAGAAACTAAAGGAGTTTTCCACTTACATTATTCTATTTCCATGTACTTAATCCGTTCTGTTTATTATCTGAACCTTTAACCAATAAAAAGATACACATTTTTAAAGTAAGCCCATCGTAAAGTTAATCTTATCATTACACAGCGCATGCAAAAATAATCCGAACCAATTTAATACATCGTTATGGATATGAAAATCATTTTCCCGGCAATATTTTCACGAATGAAATCAGCAGGCACAATTTTCATTTTGCAGCCGCTGAATAATATATTATTAACGTTTTGTGGCTATTCAATTGTTAATGGCCACTTAATATGAAACCGGCGTGGGTTATTTGATGACTTTTGCAAACTTGTTTAGTAATTTACCTAAATTTCACATGTCACCACAGTAAAAGCTGTAATTCGTAATGGGTAGACGTTTGATTGATTGCCATAAGCCATGTGGTATCCGGCTGAGTAGAATAGACTCCCCCTCATTTCTTACCGAGGTGTCGTAAAAGGTGACTAAAGTAAGTCGACCTGCCGTGTGGTGTCCGTCTTAGTAGAATAGACTCCCCCTTATTTCTTACCGAGGTGTCGTAAAGGCGACTAAGGTAAGTTGACTCACCTTGTGGTATCTGGTTAAGTAGAATAGTCTACCCTCTTTCTACCCGAGGTGTTGTAAAAAACGACTAAACTAAGTTGTCGTCAGGTATGCGGCCGGTCGTAAAATACCTAGCCAAATCATGTAACAACATGGTATGCCGACCCCACTTAAAGCGGCATAAGGGCAAGATTCAAAAGAACTGAAATCAATCTACTTGAATAAAGAATCTTTTTAATTGCAAAATTTCCTCATCTTTGGTCAGACGGAGATATTAATTCTACAAATATTCAGCACAACATAAGAAACCGTGTAAAGAAAGTGAGTTTTCAATAAAAATTCCGCCATAGAAGACAAAGACGGATATACCTCTGGCTGATAAATGGCATGGGCCGGCCCTACATTGGGAACCCGGACACGCGCGGCGCGCCACGATTTATATACGAATGCGTTCGGTGAAGTTGGCCATATTTATATTTCTGTCCTAATGCGCCTCCTGAAATATTCATGCAGTGACCGCGTCATCTGTCTTGTTGATGCCCGTTATAATATGGCTTAATGTCCTGTGACAACTTAGTACTAATAATGAAGAAAGAGGAACGCTAAGGTGAAGACACTAGGAACTGACCATGTACTAGTTGTTGACCGTTTTGTATGATATTTTAAATAATAAGCGTTTTGTTTGTTTTAGCTAATAAAATATATCAATTAATAATATTGAATTTCAAATATTAAAAAACAATGGTCTACAGTTCTAAGGTTTTGGGCAGTTGTTAATAGATGGCAACAGGTAATTACAAATTAATTTTTTATTACAACAATTTAACAAACAAAACGCTTATTATTTAAAATTTCATACAAACGGTCAAATACTAGTACATGGTCAATTACTAGTGCCCTTACCTTAAATGTGTAAGCAGTTAGCCGTGTGGTATCCGGCTGAATAGAATAGTTCCATCCTCATTCCTTACCGAGGTGTCGTAGAAGGCGACTAAGGTAAGTTGACTCACCATGTGGTATCCGGTTAAGTAGAATAGACCACCCTCTTTCTTATCGAGGTGTCGTAAAATACGACTAAGATAAGTTGACGTCAGGCAGGCGGCCGGTCGTAAAATACGTAGCCAAATCATGTGACAACATGTTTATAACATATTGTGCCGTCCCCACTTAGAGTGGGATAGGGGCAGGAAGACCATTACTTTAGTTTATTTCTGTTGGCTTCCGTGGTGCAAGCGACGAAAGCTCTCAGCAGGCGAGTTTCTTTTAACCTCTTCAACACAATTTACATAAAACCATAAGCCTTCCGGAAGTCTTGCACTATCTTTTACTATAAACCATACGAAAATACGTTCAGTCAATTTTGTTAAAATCCTACCAATATTATAAATGTGAAAGTTTGTGAGTATGGATGTATGTTTGTTACTCTTTCACCGCGAATCCGCTGAACCAATATCAATGAAATTTGATACAATTGTTCCTTATACACCTAATATATAGGCTATAGAAATCCTGTTAATTCTACAGGAATAGGATGACATTGATTGTCCACGTGAACGAAGAAGCGGGTAGAGGCTAGTCTTTTATATATTTCTTATATTATTATCTAAGATTTTTTGCATTAAAATATACTTTTTTTTCAGGAAATCGCGAAAATCGGTAGAAGCAGCACGGTCGCCTGCTTATTTAACATATGTTAAGGGAGTGATGGATAAGATAGGCCACTATCTCCGTCGGAAGTACAATATCAAGACGATATTTCATCCTCCTGGTCAAATACGTAGCCTGCTGCGTTAACCGAAAGATCCGGATCCACTTAGCGTGCCTGGTGTTTATAGGAATCCTAGCGGCTGTGGCAGGAATTACATAGGCGAAACTCTTCGTAACATCAGTACGAGGATATCGGAGCACATTCGTAGTGTCAAGAATATGGACACCAATGGATCGGCCATAGCGGAGCATGTCCACGATTCGGGTACTAACCACTACATCAGGTTCGATAAGGCTTCCGTATTATCCAGGGAAAAATTTCTAGTTCCTAGAAAAATACGAGAAGCCATTGAAATTGGCCGGTACCCGAATTTTAACAGAGACAGTGGATGGACACTACCTCCGGCGTGGAAACCGATTTTTGACACTACCGGTTCATATAAAGACTGCTTTGAACCCGACACCGTAAGCGTCGCGTGCACAAACTTCATCCGTGCATGCGATGACGAAGACCAGAGCGACAGGGAACACTTGGAAGAGGCGCGGCCACCGCCGCCACCGTGTCCCCCCGCACCCCCGCCACCCACGAGTCGCGCCCAGCGAGCTGCGGGACGCAGTTCCCGCCGCGATAACGTCGTCTAAAGAGCTCATGAATAAGTGCCCCGGATGGGTTCGAAACTAGTCGGGCTAACCCGATAGAATAAGACGTGAGTATAGCATGTTCTATACAATAACTACAATAACTAAAAATATACTTATTGAAAAAAAAATGCGACCTTTTTGCGAAAAAAAATGAGACGGCGAAAATAGACAGAGAAGGAACCGATATGAGTAAAAAAGCTGCCCAATCTGTCCTGATCCAAATATCGTCCACAAATCTATATAATTTGTTTACTTCATAGATTCCATAGGTTCTTGATAGAACGTTCATTAGAAAACAAAAAGCTCGTTGAAAGAGGATGCTTTCACTCGTTTTAAGGTTTTCAGTCTAAACGCCGGGAATTGCTGTAGGTTTTTATTTAAAATAAGCCCTCAAAAGCTGTCTGTATGGGATCGATTTTCCAAAAATCCGCTGAACAGATTTTTGTACAGTTTTGAATAAAAGATAGTGCTATTTTAGGGGAAGGTTCTAAACCTTAATAGAATATTACTTAGATGCGGATGGCTGCTTAATTAACGCGACGAAATAAAAATTCGTCAAAATAATCTAAAAACTGCGATAATGTTATTAGAGTAATGTGTATTTATTTGAGATTTATATAACGTAAATACAAAAAGACATCTAAGTCGAAGTTCCTACTAAAACATTAAAAAGAAAAAGGGAATATTTACGATATCAATCGAGATACGCTCACTAGACATTTTGTCAAGATTTATAGCGCAACCGAATAAAATATGTAGATTTTGTTCTAGAGCTCAGCACTTATTGAAATTGGCGATTTAATTTAATCGCATTATAATCTGTAAAAGGATTGGGGTGCGGGTATTAGGGCTCGGGGAATTTATTGAAAGATAAATAAAATTGTTCAATAAATTATTGTTGTTCTTTGAATAGCAAATATTCTCTCTTATTATGATTAATTTTTTTTGTTTTATTCCATGTAATACCTCAAACACGAAAATGCTATTGATTTAATTTTATTATTTCGTTTTAATTATTATTTTGTTTTATCTTTATTATTTCTTATCTCAATTTAATATTCCTTTTTATTTTTAAACTTATATTTGTTTTGTTGTGTCTAGTTTTATTTACATTTACATTGTTTTAGATACTGATTTCTGTTATGTTACTCGGGCAGCAGCTGAAAACCAGCGCTGTGTGTCATTAGTCGTAGTAATGACATGCGGCAATGCTGAGCTGTGTGCCCATTCGGTCAATTATCAATTGCAGAATAAATGTTTTTTCATTTCATTTCATTACATTTCATTTCATTTCATTTCATTTCATTTCATTTCATTTCATTTCATTTCATTTCATTTCATTTCATTTCATTTCATTTCATTTCATTTCATTTCATTTCATTTCATTTCATTTCATTTCATTTCATTTCATTTCATTTCATTTCATTTCATTTCATTTCATTTCATTTCATTTCATTTCATTTCATTTCATTTCATTTCATTTCATTTCATTTCATTTCATTTCATTTCATTTCATTTCATTTCATTTCATTTCATTTCATTTCATTTCATTTCATTTCATTTCATTTCATTTCATTTCATTTCATTTCATTTCATTTCATTTCATTTCATTTCATTTCATTTCATTTCATTTCATTTCATTTCATTTCATTTCATTTCATTTCATTTCATTTCATTTCATTTCATTTCATTTCATTTCATTTCATTTCATTTCATTTCATTTCATTTCATTTCATTTCATTTCATTTCATTTCATTTCATTTCATTTCATTTCATTTCATTTCATTTCATTTCATTTCATTTCATTTCATTTCATTTCATTTCATTTCATTTCATTTCATTTCATTTCATTTCATTTCATTTCATTTCATTTCATTTCATTTCATTTCATTTCATTTCATTTCATTTCATTTCATTTCATTTCATTTCATTTCATTTCATTTCATTTCATTTCATTTCATTTCATTTCATTTCATTTCATTTCATTTCATTTCATTTCATTTCATTTCATTTCATTTCATTTCATTTCATTTCATTTCATTTCATTTCATTTCATTTCATTTCATTTCATTTCATTTCATTTCATTTCATTTCATTTCATTTCATTTCATTTCATTTCATTTCATTTCATTTCATTTCATTTCATTTCATTTCATTTCATTTCATTTCATTTCATTTCATTTCATTTCATTTCATTTCATTTCATTTCATTTCATTTCATTTCATTTCATTTCATTTCATTTCATTTCATTTCATTTCATTTCATTTCATTTCATTTCATTTCATTTCATTTCATTTCATTTCATTTCATTTCATTTCATTTCATTTCATTTCATTTCATTTCATTTCATTTCATTTCATTTCATTTCATTTCATTTCATTTCATTTCATTTCATTTCATTTCATTTCATTTCATTTCATTTCATTTCATTTCATTTCATTTCATTTCATTTCATTTCATTTCATTTCATTTCATTTCATTTCATTTCATTTCATTTCATTTCATTTCATTTCATTTCATTTCATTTCATTTCATTTCATTTCATTTCATTTCATTTCATTTCATTTCATTTCATTTCATTTCATTTCATTTCATTTCATTTCATTTCATTTCATTTCATTTCATTTCATTTCATTTCATTTCATTTCATTTCATTTCATTTCATTTCATTTCATTTCATTTCATTTCATTTCATTTCATTTCATTTCATTTCATTTCATTTCATTTCATTTCATTTCATTTCATTTCATTTCATTTCATTTCATTTCATTTCATTTCATTTCATTTCATTTCATTTCATTTCATTTCATTTCATTTCATTTCATTTCATTTCATTTCATTTCATTTCATTTCATTTCATTTCATTTCATTTCATTTCATTTCATTTCATTTCATTTCATTTCATTTCATTTCATTTCATTTCATTTCATTTCATTTCATTTCATTTCATTTCATTTCATTTCATTTCATTTCATTTCATTTCATTTCATTTCATTTCATTTCATTTCATTTCATTTCATTTCATTTCATTTCATTTCATTTCATTTCATTTCATTTCATTTCATTTCATTTCATTTCATTTCATTTCATTTCATTTCATTTCATTTCATTTCATTTCATTTCATTTCATTTCATTTCATTTCATTTCATTTCATTTCATTTCATTTCATTTCATTTCATTTCATTTCATTTCATTTCATTTCATTTCATTTCATTTCATTTCATTTCATTTCATTTCATTTCATTTCATTTCATTTCATTTCATTTCATTTCATTTCATTTCATTTCATTTCATTTCATTTCATTTCATTTCATTTCATTTCATTTCATTTCATTTCATTTCATTTCATTTCATTTCATTTCATTTCATTTCATTTCATTTCATTTCATTTCATTTCATTTCATTTCATATCTCTTAGATTTTCATATCTTTAATATTTTGAATTTAAATGAGTTAATCTTGTATGTATATGTATTGTACGTATAGTCTTGTATGTGTATGTATTTTTGTAATCTCGGAAACGGCTCCAACGATTTTCCTCAAATTCAGCATGCAGGGGGAAATCGATCTAGCTAGGTTTTCTTTAAAAATAGTTCGTTTTATCCCTGTTTTTGGGCATTAAAAAATACTAAAATTTACATTGAATATGTTAAACACTATTTTTGCAATAAATTGTCAAGTCAGCGTAGCTTATTCCTTGCTTATCTTAATTTACCTTAGTCGTATTTTATGACACCTCGGTAAGAATGAGGGTAGTCTATGTTCCTCAACCAGATACCATACGGTGGGTAAACTTACCTTAGTCGCCTTTTACGACACCTCGGTAAGAAAGAGGGTGGTCTATTCTACCCAACCTGTATACCACACGGCATAGTTAACACGTGATTAATGAACAATGAACTCTTTATGTTCGATACAAAACTTACACCTTTGACTCTGTGGACTTGAGTAAGAAGATAAAAAACTTTACCATTCTTTAGTTCATAACAACATCACCTTAATCCGTAGTTTCGTTTGAATATTAAAGAAGAATAAAAAATATTTGCATTCGTAATGTAAGACTGGATAGTAAATTTGCTTTTCTTTAAATCTTATTTAAGGCTTATCTTTGTTTCAACAAAACAAATGTATTGATTTTATGCAAAACAATATAGTAAAGCTAAATTTACTTTCTCTAAAGCGCCGAGTTGAACGTGATTAAGGTAAAAGGCCGCTAAAAAGAGTAGATAATTGACATCACGGATGCTGAGGCAACGGGAATGGGGGTACGCTTTTTACTCAATTATTTCAAAAAGAATCGCCACTTTACCGTTTATTCGCTTAAATTGGAGCGAATGACCATTATAAACTGAGCGCAGGTGAACGTAATAATGTGTGAATTCCGCTTTTATTTGACTTCCGTTATGTTCAAGTTGTGTTTTCTGTAAAAGTTGTTTTGTTAGCAACTTTTAAAGACTAATTATAATATAAACATACGGGTCACATCGCGTTATAATCGTTTACCTTTGTATGAGGTTTAACGTTTCGTCCACGAGTTGCATCCACCGTGGTGACGAACTGAGTCAGTTCGTGACCACTCAACGCAACGCAACTCTTATGTTTATATGATAATCAGTATGAATCGCGAAAGTTTATAATCTACTATTAAAGATTACATGTATCTCAATCTGAATTTTCCCATATATGATATTTTCTCTCGTTAGACACAATACCAACTTTTTCTTAACTATAAATTGTCTTACTTCGTAGGTTAGCTGGCAGAGATCTCTGTCATAGGGATAAGTTGACCTTTGTACACTTTTTTTTAGCAATAATGTTTTTTCTAAAAATTTTAATGGTACATAAATAAATAAATACCTGGGTGACCGAGCCGGGATCGGTATTTTTTTTAATATATAAAAACGGCAATTAAAAAATTTAAAATAAGATTTTATCCAGGATCGATCCTAGTATTGTGATTTCGAGACCACCCGTTACCCAATCGAGCTATCGTGACTTTGCAATCGACAGCAAAATTATACTTTTCTTACCTCATAAAATTATTGCTGTTTTTTTAGTGCCCAAAAACAGGGATATAACAACATTTTTAAAAATAAAACCTAACCTCCCCCAAAACCCCCTAGATGCTGAATTTCATGAAAATCGTTGGAGCCGTTTTTGAGATTCAAAAATCTTTTCATTTATATATACAATATTAAATCATATAAATATTTAATATACATGCGCGTTACACTGTTTTACACTTTTATTCGGTGGATAAACTTTACTGAACGACTGTTTATTGCTTGGTTATATAGGCAGTTGTTTTCTTTAAATTTTAATAACTTTCCTCAAAGGAAAAATGAAGAAAATATTTGATTGAATGTGCTATGCAAGCGTTAATTGTACGTACTAAATTTATTCACTATTATTCTAGCGATTTAGTTGTGAAAGTATAACTCTCACAAAACAGAAGTACAGAAATATTTACGATATATATAATGTTTGATATGTAGCAGATAAATAGTCGTATTTATTGCATATACAGCTTATATAATTGACGTTGATTAAAAAATATCATTATTTACATTTAAGTAAAATATCCTTCTAAAATAACTAACAAAATTCATATTCGTATTTCGTTTCGGCCAAAAATTTCTCTAACATCAATCATAACGGAACATGGAAAACCTTTTTACGGGTAAAATGCACTAAACCCGGCAACAACAGAACAACGGAACTAAAATACTCGTATACACAACATAAGTATGATAATGTAATGAGCTTTGACAAATTAGTGCGGACCTCCGCAGTCAACAGTTGCCAAGATTTGAGTATAAAAGTAAAACAAAAGTTATAATAAAATTATTTTGCTATAATCTGCGATGAAGTAAAATAGAGAATATATAAATGCTAAATGTAGGGTGGACAATCCGTTTTCATACCTGATACGTGCAGGATTTGTAAAAACATGCATAAACCTCCGCGACCGCCACAATACACAAACACTACATACGTTCACTATCACAAATTCAACAATCGTTTCGCGCCGTAAACAAATTGTGGATTGCAGAATTGCGTATCGTTTTGCCTCCGGTTGCGGGGTGAAACTATTGTTGAGTTTGTGATAGTGAACGTATGTAGTGCTTGTGTTTCGAGGTTTGTGCATGTGTTTTTACGACAAAATATCCTGTATTTCTTTCGGGAACAATGGACGGTTTTTTAACGTTTAAATTGGCGCAATCTAAATCTAAGTACAGCTTGATGTTTATATATTTTTCATTTGCCAAAGTCAGTCAGTTAATAAGGTCAGAAAAATTATAAAATTTACATCATAATGCTGACGGCATAATGACCCTATGATATTTTGTGTATATTTTGTTTATCCCAAATTTGCCCTAACATCAATCAAAAAGAATCACGGAAAACCTTTTAACAGGCAGGATGCACTTAGCCAAGTGACAAGGGAACAACGGGAGCAAAAATCTCCGGGACGCGAATAAGATAACGTAATGAGGGTTGACAAATTAGGGCAGACTTCCGAAGTCAGTAAACTGTTGCCAATCTCCATCTGTACTAATATTATAAATGCGTATGTCTGTCAGTTTGTCTGTTACGCTTTCAGGGCTAATTAGTTGAACAATATTGATTTTTTGATACAATTTTAGTTTATTTATTGACCTAATATAAAGGGTGATAAAATTTCGGTATTTCCTCATGAAACTGAAAAAAAAACACTTGCGAAATTAAGGAAAACACTGTCTGGTATCTGAACACGTAAGTTGACGAGTACGAATTTATCCTATATTGCATTAAACCTAAACCGGAAATAAATTAACTATATACAACGTCGTTACAGTAAGTCTGTCAGCAAAAACTGTTATTAACACAGCATTATCAGGGTGCCAAGTATATGTGCTGGAATGGCGACTGGAAAACGCAGCGTTTGTAAAGCTCTAGGTGTGCTGACAACTTCAAAAAGGTCCCAGGGAAGCGCAGCGCTGGATTCATGCGGCGAAGGTTCGTGTAATGTGAAAATCGCTTAAAAAGACCTGTCAAGCAGAAGATGTACATAGGTTTAAAAAAGTAGACGTTATTTTAATCGTCGGCGGCGGTGGCACGTCAGCGGTGTCATCACTACATAGTGTAAAACAAAGTCGCTTTCTCTGTCCGTCCCTATGCCCCTTTATCCCTATGTATGTTTAAATCTGTAAAACTGTGCATGCATGTAATTTAAATGATTTTAACATTTTAATGATTAACATTTTCTAAGATATTACAGATTTAAAATGCAGGGGCATAGCGATTGCGGCAGCGCGCCACGTACCTAAACATAGCGCGCCGGAGGCAGCGCTTCGCCCTATATAGCACTTCGAATTTAGTAGTGATTGTTTTTTACATGGTCAACTGTATGCCGCTCTTTCAAGAGTAACCTCTAAAGAAAACATATTTGTATTCTCAAATGACAGAAAAGCTGTAAGTTGTATATATAAAGACATTCAGTAATCAATTGTAAAAATAATATACATAAGGAAAAATGTAACAAATATATAAGTAAAATGTAGTATATGAATTTAGATATTCCACAGATAGCAGGAAATCTTCATGGTATAGGGAAAGGGGAATTGTTTTATTCCAAATTTAACGCGTGTGGGCCACGGGCAGTAATGAATAAATCAAAACTACTGGATTGATTTTAATCATTTTTTTCATTAAGTGACACAGGCTATATATTTTGTACCCGTGCGAACCAGGGGCAGGCCGCTAGTATTAGATAAAAATTTAACCTGCCACGAAAATTCAAAACTGATAGCAGAGTTAGAAATATAACATATCCATTTAAAGTAATAAGATATATAGCAGCGAACGGACTACTCAGTAAAATATATGTGGAGTAGTTTACTTAGTGATTGCTTACTGCATTCCTGTTTCGGGGGTAGCCATTGAAAGCAAGTTTATTGAAGCAGATAGGGTCTAGCGTTTTAGGCTAAAAGTTATGTTATTTAAAGCGTTCAAATTTCCTTTGTACGGTTTTACTTGACCTGTAAAACTGATAGCTATAATGATACTAATCCCACTGTAAGTGGGGTCGGAACAACATGCTATAAACATGTTTTTAAATGATTTGGCTACGTATTTTATAACCTTAGTCGTATTTTTTACACTCGTTGCTGTGGCTGTCTGGTTTCGAATTCGCCTCAAAACAGGACAGTGCTCCGTTCGCGACAAAAGTCAGGGTCATTCTAAAGATTGTCAGAGAATTTCATTAATATTGGTCTCGTCGTTTCGGAGTTTATAAAGGACATACAGACAAACATTCATTTTTATACAATAAAATTGTATATGACTACAGTTATTATTCATATTCCGTATTCGGAATTAAAAGGTTTGTTACACCTGTTAATACTCGGAATGCACTAAACAACAAGGGAACAACGTGAAATAAATATCTTGGCGCGAGCGTAATAACGTAATGGGGCGGACAAATTAGTGTAAACCAAACAATTATTTTATCTTTATTTATTTGGAAAACGAACAGCTTAAGCTAATAACACATTTTCACATATAAAGTATGACTGTCCCGTTGGTGCAGTGGGAAGTAACCCTGCCTTCAGCTCCGCGTGTCGCGGGTTCGATTCCCGCCGAGGGCCAACATTTTCTATAAATGAATTTGTTGGTCTGCGTGTATATTGGTATTTAAAAATTATATAAGTATATATTCACCAGTTGTCTGTCTACCATAACACAAGTATTAAGTTACTTACTTTGGAGACGGACGACTGTGGTTGTAGGTGTATATTCATATATTTATACATGTAAAGTACTTAATTAATGGTACATTCGAATACAATTTGTAAGCAAAGAAAGAACAATCAAGTAAAGTAAAGTATTAAAGTAGGCGCGTGTTACTATCCCACTGCTGGGAATAGGCCTCTTCTCTCCGTTTTTGGAGAGAAGGATTGAAGCTAAGACCTACCACGCTGCTCCAATGCGGATTGGTAGGTTACACATATCTCCAGAATTCTCTAAAGACATGCAGGTTTCCTCACGATGTTTACCTTCACCGAAAGGCGTCTGATAAATTGCAATTATCAATTAGACACATAAGTTTTAACAGCAAACCTCATTGGTGTCTGCTCGGGGTTTGAACCCGTAACCTCCTTCAAAGTAGGAGTAGTAAATACTACTTGGTACTCTACCAAGTAGTATTTACTACTCCACTGTTAAAAATGTTGTTAACTTCAGTAATTTTTTTAACATTACTTATTGGTGTATTTTGCTGTATTTTTGTATCAAATCTGTTTTATTGAGTGGACGCAATTTCCGGTTTGCAAAAGGTTGGCTAAGAGTATTGGATGTGTTTGAAATGGACAGTTAAATCCAATATTTGCGATGTTACTATTTCAGGTTTAAATATTTTTTATTTTTTAACCACTAGCTTTTCCCCGTGTTTTCGTCCATATAGATTTTTGTGATTAAATAAAACCATTCTATAGCTTTTCAACTATTTCCTTATTGAAAATAACTTTGATTCTTCGTTCGGACACGAATAAAGAATATAAGTTTTATATTAAATTAATTATATGGCGATTTATTTATCACCCTTATTCTTACCGAGGTGTCGTGAAATACGACATAGGTAAGTTGACGTCAGGCAGGCCGTCGGTCGTAAAATACGTAGGCAAATTATGTGACAACATGTTGTGCCGATCCCACTTAGAGTGGGATTAGGGCAAGAGAATAATAAATAAACATATGAGACACAAACACGGTCGTCCGTCCCCAAAATAAGTAACTTTATACTATTGGTATGGTAGACATACAACTGGTGAATATATCCTTATATATTTTTTAAACACATACTTAAATTCAAATATACACCCAGACTCGAAGACCAACAAATTCGTATAGAAAATGTTGGCCTTCGGCGGGAATCGAACCTGCGACCCGCGATGTTGATTTTTATTTAGTCGATAATAGCTATCATCTAACAGAAGTAATTATATAATTGTTTTTAAACATATTGTCCGTATTTGTAAGTAAAATAAGCAGTTAAAACTAAAAGCTGCAGTCTTATATTTTATCCGCTTCTCACCACCGGAAAAGGAAACTATACGTACCGTCCCAAACCTCAAGCGTGCTGTATTTGAAGCCTACATCCGGTGCACTTTAAAATTCAAATTTCTATTCATACCGTATTTTCGGGTGCAACTCTGATGTAGAATTACGAAACTGTCATATAATATTTATTTGAATATTGTATTACATATTGAGTGATCAGTTTTGTGGTTTTGTGGTAGAATACGCGGTATATTTAAATATTAAATGTTGTTTCGAGTATTAAGTATTAAAAGGTTTGTTAAAGTAATTATTATTAATGGGTTGCTTTTGATGAAAAGTCTATTGAATCCTAGTAATATTAGTAATGTATATTTTGTCTTTTTTTTTCATCTTTTACCATTATCATTTGTCATCTTGTTACTCTTCGCCCTGTGTTGTAATGTGCCACATAAATAAAGTTTTTCTTATTCTTATTCTTATAATGCCAAATTTGGTAAGTATGGATTTATGTTTGTTACTCTTTCACGACGAATTCGCTGAACCAATAATACGGTTTTAGTTTTAACACGTGGCCTACGTGTTAAGACTAAAACCGTAATATAGTATTTTGATATTCATAAAAATGGTTAAAGAGGGTTAATCTTAACAGCTAGACATATAGAATTTTATTTAGAACCTTTAGAGGGGAACAATTTTGTAAAACATGATTTTTGAACAACTTTCTCTCTCTCTCTACTCACTCTCTATTTATCTTAGCGTTATTTTATATAGCCTTTCTTGATAGATGGACTATTTTACACTCAAAGAATTTTTACAAATCGGTCCAGTAATTTCTGAGATTAGAGCGCTCAAACAAACAAGCTCTTCAGCTTTATATATTAGTATAGATATATATTTATTTAAGCTGTGGTAGCCCAGCGGTAACACCGTGCGACTCTTTCGAGGAGGTTATGGATTCTAATCCGGGCAGACACCAATGAGTTTTCCTGTTATGAGTCTAATTGATAATATTGCAATTCATCACAAGCTTTTCGGTGAAGGAAAACATCGTTAGGAAACCTGCATATCTCTAGAGAATTCTGGAGATATGTGTAACCTACCAATCCACATTGGAGCAGCGTGGTAGGTCTTAGCTCCAATCCTTTTCTCCAAAAACAGAGAGAAGAGGCCTATTCTCAGCAGTGGGATAGTAACAGGCCGCTAATTACTTACTACTTACATTATTTACAGCCTTTGCTATCATGAAATGTTTTCAGTTACTTAGCAATCAGGTTTCATGAAATACATACGCTTAGATGAAGTTACACATGCACATTCACAAAATTCAATCCAACAAATTGATTCCAGCAACAAGTAACGTGGCAATAAAGTTGTGAGGTTGTCTGTATTTGCAAATTAGTCCTCTTTGAAACGTCGCCAAGTAACTTGCGTATTTGCTTTCACTTTGTACTTGGTTTCCAGTTGCTAACTTGATTACACCGCATGGGAATGTAAATTATTTAATATATTATACTCTATTCTATGGATATTGTGGAAATTTTATAGGATGAATTTATAGGAGGATTTTTTAACTTTGTGGTATTCGGGTGAGTAGAATAGAACATCCTCTTTCTTACCGCGGTGTCGTAAAAGGAGACTAAGTTAAGATGACCCGCCGTGTGGTATCCGGTTGAGTAGAATATACCATACTCTTTCTTTACGAGGTATCGTAAAATGAGACCAAGGTTAGTTTAACTGCCGTGTGGTAACCGACTGAGTAGAATAGATAACCCTCTTTCTTACCGAGGTGGCGTAAAAGGCGACAAAGATAAGTTGACTCGCCGTGTCGTATTCGGCTGAGTTAAATAGACCACCCTCTTCCTTACCGATGCGTCGTAAAAGGCGATTAAGATCAGTTGACCCACCGTCTGGTATCCACCTTAGTAGTATAGACGACCCTCATTACTTACCGAGGTGTCGTAAAAGGCGACTAAGGTAAGTTGACATTCAGTGTCGTAGCCAATTTAATAGAATAGACTACCCTCCTTCTTACCGAGGTGTCGTAAAATATGTGTTGTCGCCATTGACTTCCGCTTTGTATTTTCTAGCAACACAGTCATGAAACAAGAGTATCGCGCCCTTTTCGATTAAAATGGTAGCAACACTGTGACGTTGTTGTTTCCGGTTGAGTCTTCCTATTGATAAAACGTTTCAATGACAGTCAGTCTTTGTTCTTTGAGTAGTGCATCTTGGAACGGGAATTGTTGTATTCCTATTATATCTTATTACTGTATATAGTGTGCACTAACATATGACTAAGGTATGTGGACGCCAAGCAGGCGGTCTTTCGTATAATACGTAGCCAAATCATGTGAGAACATGTTTATAACTTGTTGTGTCGACCCCACTTACAGTGGGTTAAGGGCAGGAGGATGATGTTGCTTGAAATTAATTAAATTCATGTATCTATTATAGTTATGATGGAATGTAATACAAAATAATAATAATTATTAGATTAAAAAGTTAAATTTAGATTAACTTTTTTTCTGTCTATATTATCCGTATTCTCTTTCTTCTTCACTTCTTGCCCTTTTCCTTCTGTGATCCTTTCTTCTGTGAAGAGATCCTTTTTAGGGATAAGTCCACCTTTATACATGTGCTTTTTTTCTTTCTCTTTTCTAACCATATGTATAAAAAGGTATAAATAAAAACGAAAGAAAGAGAAAGAAAGATGCAACCTCACTGGGAGAGGCGAGAAAGTGGAGAAAGATGTACTCTAATGTTCCGTCTTCTTTTGTTTGACTGAAAAGAGTGGTGGCATAGCCGTATCTTAAGGTGTAATCTTCCGACCTCGTACTAAAACCCCTTCATCCCAATGCGCTAAATAGACCATATAAAGAACCATTCCAAACTACAGAAAGAACTTTTTACTATTTTGAAACTTCGTAGAATCAAATTTCATCCTACTCAGAACTAGTTTTTACTTGTGAGCAAAGTTTTACAAAATTTCGTGACTGTATAATAATTTTGTCGTGGCATCCCGTACCATGAAACCTATATACGTTTCTCTTTTCTGCAATTTAAATTCATTAAAAAACATGTTACAATTATATTTGATTTCCGAACCAATATGATTTCAAAATATTATTTTATAATATCAATTATTAGTATCTGGTTGACCGAGATACTCAGTAATTTTTTACAAGGTAAAATAAAAGAAACTTAAATAAAAAGAAAAAATAATAGGTGGTGGGGCTCGATACTAGGTATTTTTAATTGTCGCGACCGGCCGTTCCCCGAATAAGCTACGCTGACTTGACAATTAACGGCAAAAATAGTGTTTTATATATTCAATGTAAATTTTTGTATTTTTTCATCAAAAACCTCAACCCAACCCAAAACGTCCTGCATGCTGAATTTCAGGAAAATGACTGGAGCTTTTTCCGAGATGCCGAATATATATATGTGGGAATTTGTTCGAAGTAAAAACACAATTATTATTTCACTGATTTATTTAATTAAAACTCGTCTTAGCTAAAATCGTGTTGCCTTCGTATATCCGTCTTCCATATTCCCCTTTCTTCCTTCTCCCTCGCACACTTTTATCCTTCTCGCTCACGCGCCTTCCGTTCCTTTCCATGCTTCACACATAACGTTCCATTCCCACATATATATATATATATATATATATATATATATATATATATATATATATATATATATATATATATATATATATATATATATATATATACAGTCGTGGTCAACTAATTAGGGACATGCGAGATAGTGAAGAACAATAACCGGTTATGTACATACAAATATAAAATCCTATTGATTTCTCAGTAACTATTATTTGCATAATTTCGTCCGATTATTATGCTTTAAATGGCTGTAAATAAAAGAATAAATAAATAGAAAAAAGTATTTAATATCAAAGGTTGAACATGTATTCAATTTTAAGGTATAATTCTGTAGCTGGACATTTAATTAAGGACAGTAAACTATAATGAAAAATAGAGTTAAACAAAACTAATAATCTGCAGTATTATAATATGTTTAACAGCTCCATTTTATTACGTGTAAAATCAGTACCCAGTAGCAAAACCTTTGTTAGTAATTACCGCTTGACACCGATGTGGCATAGACATTATCAGTTTCTGGCATGTTTCGACAGGAATGTTAGCCCATGCCTCACAAAAAGCTTCATTAAGTTTATCTAAAGTTGTGGTACGATAAGTGGCTACTTTTTTCTTGATTTCGTGCCAAAGGTGCTCCATTGGGTTAAGGTCCGGGCTATTTGCTGGCAAATCTAGCACCGATACTGACTGACTGGTAAAAAACGACTTGACTGAACGGCAGTATGTTTCGGGTCGTTATCATGCTGAAACGTCCATATAATAGGGAGATGCTCCTCAGCATAGGGAAGCATCGTTTCCTCCAATATTGCCTTGTATTGATGTTGGTCTAAGTTACCCTGAACTTTCCTCACAGGTCCCACTCCACGTCCAGAAAATGAACCCCACATTTTAATGTTTTCACCGCCATGTTTCACCTGCTTTTTTGTAAATATTGGATTCTTTTCCGCTTTTACTGGACGCCGTACGTATTGCCTTCCATCTGAAGAAATCAAATTAACCTTGGTCTCGTTAGAGAATAATACATGTTGCCATTGGGCGTATGTCCAATGTCCATATTTACGTGCAAACGCCAAACGAGCATTTCTATGTTCTTTCTTCAACAACGGTACTTTGCGAGCCACTCTTCCGAACAACTCTGCTTCTACCAGACATCGTCGAACGGTCCTCGCTGAGACACCAGCTCTTTCGTCTGTCGTAAACACGAAGTGTTTAATTAAAATAGAGCCTAGAAACGGATCTTTCTTAGCTAACCTGGTTATCAATCTATCTTCTTGCGGAGTTGTTTTTCTCGATCTTTTTGTTCTGGGCACATTAAAGCTGTGTTATTGCGTCTGACATGGTATATGGTATACAATGCAGTGCAACATGCACTGCATTGTATACCATAGTTTTTGAACAATTTAAATGTTCTGCTATCCTCCGGTATGACCAACCATGCTCGACAACAAACTTCATGATAATTTTTCGTAGTGTTGGATCGCAACTTTTATTTTTACCCATTTTCCTTCAAAATATTTTTCAAAACTTAAAATAAATATCGGGATTACCGCCAAAACTACCACGAAACAATAAGAGAAAAAGTAAAAAAGTATTGAGATTCAAATTTTTAAAATAGAACGCAATATCTCAGTGTCCCTAATTAAATGGCCAGCCAGCATTATTTGAACAAATAGCACTACGACAATCTATCAGCTATACTGTAAAGAGGTTTAATGTTTAGGAAGTTGTTATTGTTTGTATAATCGGGCACATAAATGACTAATTATACTTACATGTAAGAGATATGGAATATGGTTTAGACTCGTTGGAAAATAAAAAATAAATTCACAATTCGGTCTAACCAAAGAGTGTCCCTAATTTGTTGACCACGACTGTATATATATATATATATATATATATATATATATATATATATATATATATACATATATATACATACAAGATTAACTCATTTAAATATTAAATATTATATAAATGGATATAAAAAATTTTCTGTTACGCTTACATAGTATGTAGTTTGTTTTAGGGGTGAAAATCGAGTATCCCTGTTTTCAGGCATTGAAAAAATGCTAAAATGTACAGTTGAATGCAAATAAAACTTTTGGCTGTCAAACGTAATACTGTGATAGCCTAATGGTAACGGGCGGCAAAAAGTTCAAAACCCGGGTTCGACTCCCACATGTCGACTCTTTATCTCATTTTAATTTTTTTATATCTTTTAAAAAATCAAAAGCTCGGTCATCCAGGTACTTGGTATTAATATAATAAAATATAGATCTGTATTAACCTACAATAATTAGAATACTTAAATAACGCCGTGTGGTATCCGGCTGAATAGAATAGTACCACCCTCATTTCTTACCGAGGTGTCGTAAAAGGCGACTAAGGTAAGTCGACCCGCCGTGTGGTAGCCGGCTGAGTAGAATAGACCACCCTCATTTCTTACCGAGGTGTCGTAAAAGGCGACTAAGGTAAGTTGACCCACCGTGTGGTATCCGGTTGAGTAAAATAGACCACCCTCTTACTTACCGAGGAGTCGTAAAATACGACTAAGGTATGTTGACGTCAGGCAGGCGGCCGGTCATAAATACGTAGCCAAATCATATGACAACATGTTTGTAACATGTTGTGCCGACCCCACTTAGAGTGGGGTAAGGGCAGGAGGATGATGAATTAGAATACTTAAATAATCTATATAAATCAATATATATTATATAGCTTGATCTATTGAGACGACAAATATAGTTCTGAATCAAACATGATCCAGTCAAAATATATTCTACTCAGGCATTACTAGCTTTTAGTTGAGAGCGAAGTTTTATAAAGTTTTGTGGCTGTTAATAATTCCATCGTGGTATCCCGTACCATGGAACTATATTTTTAAAGAAACTGCATCCAAAGTAAATTCTTTCATTCACTATCTATATCTTTCCAATAATATCGCTATATGCTTATTACTTAAAAATCAGGATAATGCAGAATATTGAATGTCCATTTATTTTTTTTGTAAAAATTAATTTATATCTAAAATTTAGTAGTACATAATAACATATATGAATTGAAATTAGGTTAAATAGAACTATATTTATTGCGTAGCTGTAAGGAACGCAGTCCTTGTGTAAACATGAACTCGACACGATTCTTAGACTTTATATCGCCCTATCCAAACAATAAAGTCACATGTCCCATGTATAAGCATAGGAAATGTGACTTTATTTATTTATGCTTTAAAGTTGCTTTGGTGTTGGATCAGACAAACGATTCTCTTGTTATTGTATTATTATTTTATTGTATTCTTGTATTCTTTATTGGAGGTCTGCATTTGGCAAACTTCGTCAAGTCTTCACGTCCGAGATTCCGCAATGCCTGAAGACCAAAGTCTTCGACCAATGCGTCCTACCTGTGTTAACGTATGGCGCCGAGACGTGGACACTGACGGCGGGACTAGTCCACAAGTTCAAAGTCGCTCAGCGTGCCATGGAGCGAGCTATGTTCGGAGTGGCTCTCAAGGTTAAAATCAGGAATGAGATTATCCGCGAGAGAACCAGAGTAACCGACATAGCTAGCAGAATATTCAAGCTGAAGTGGCAGTGGGCCGGTCACGTCTGTCGCAGGACTGATGGCCGTTGGAGCAAAAGAGTCCTGGAGTGGAGACCGCGTCTTGGCAAACGCAGTGTAGGGCGCCCACCGTCTCGCTGGACCGACGATATCCGGAAGGTTGTTGGGGCCAGGTGGATGCGCATTGCGGAGAACCGGGATGTCTGGCGCAGACATGGGGAGGCCTATGTCCAGCAGTGGACTGCGAAAGGCTGATGGATGGATGGATGGATGGATTATTGGAGGTCTACTTCTTTAGTAATTGTTCTTACTTACGTTGGTTCATTAATATTAATAAGTAGATTCATGTCTTCTGACATTGAAATAATGGATTATGTCAATCTAATATCTGGTCTGTATAAAAAAAATCTATCCAGCAGTAGAGTTGAAGATATAGAAACACTCATGTACAACTTTATTTAAATAAAAAATATTTTAAATTTGATTTTGATTTGGAATTATTCATTACATAATATGTATATTTTAAATGTTTTAAAATATTGGAAAAATATGGTCTTGTTTTCCTAGAATCACTAGATACCGTATATTGTTTAAGCTTTAAGTAGCTGATATCTTAGTTTAGTTATCGCTTTAAGTTTTTAACTTGCACGTAGAGCGTAAGTTTCACAAAGTTTCGTGCCATTAATAATTCTCTCACAGCGTCTCGAACCATGAAAAGAATATTTCAATGTTTTGAAGCAAAATGGATACAATCGCATTACCATTTGAATGGGACCTATTTAAGAAGTTGAACATTACTTGTTTTGTTTATGTCTTAACTAAGCCTTGGCTTTTTCCTCAAATTAATTTATCATGGATAAACGAATCTATATTGTATGCTTTAGCAAGCGAGGCTATAAATATTGCGGTGAATAGAGCGTCCTCCTTCCTCGCGTCGCATTCCTCATTACTGAGGGTCGAGAACCCTACGATTAGGAAGCAGACTTTCTCGAAGGACTTCCTTCCATCTGCTTCTGACGTCGGCCATGTGAGGTGCATCATGCAGTTTGAAGTCCAGTGTGGCACGGATCTGGTCAGATCATCTGATCGGGCTGCGGCCTCTTGGCCTTTTTCCATCCACTTTGCCGGTGACCTAGAGCTTCTCCAGGTTATTACCGTCTTTCCTGGCGATGTGTCCAAAGAACTCAAATACCCTTCGTAGGCAAATAGTGGATAGCCTATCCTTGATTTTTAATTCACGAAGGATAGACTGTTTGTTCGGAATGCTGACCATGGAATCTGAAGCATCTTGCGCAAACACCACATCTCGAAAGAGTCAATGAGATCTCGGTTGGCTTTTTTAAGCGTCTATGTCTCCGAGCCATAACTGAAAATGGAATAGAGCGTAGAAGCTATATTATTATGGACAAATATCTTTCTATATAATGTGTGTTGATGTGTGTGCGTGCGTACGTGCATGCGCGCGCGCGCCAGTGTGTGTGTGCGTATCAAGCTTATAGACGATGTGTTCGAGGTGATTTTACGGTCCGTAGGTCGATCTAATTGGAATGTAGGTCGGCTTAAAATGCGTCTGGATATAAAGTGCTTAAAGAGCTAAGATGATGATAATTGTGAAATGATCTTTAGCCGATATTACACACGAACACGAACGAATGATTAGAGTAGATGACCCTCATTTCTTACAGAGGTGTCGTAAAATACGACTAAGTAAGTTGACGTCAGGCGGGCTGCCGGTCGTAACATGTTGTGCCGACTCCACTTAGAGTAGGATAAGGGCAATGATGATGCACAATTAACACTTTACATCGTCTTTTTATAAGTAGACGTTTTCCCTATTACCGCTATTCCAGAATATGAATATGTGGCCGAAAATATTGACCATCTGGAAACAATTGCAAGGGTCGACCAACTGCTACGGAATGGACATAAAGGCTCTCCGATTATGATCGATGACAATAATAAAGGAGAACTTGGGCCCTCGTTCATTATTTATACTCACACTTCGCCGCGGTATATTTTTCATGCAAATATTAGGCAGGCGTCAGCCAAGTTTCATAAAAGCTCTAGCGTCATTTTATGGAGCTCTATTTTTATCTTTACACTTTAGCGCCCCAGGAGCCTGTATCCCTTGGTGAATATTGCCTTGTAGATGACTATAAATATCATTTTATGAGTTAATAATGGCGAGTTAATTTATATTTGTATTTTTTGTCTGGTATTGCCGTGTTTATGGATGTGTGAATTGTTTCTTTCTATAAAAAGCGGGACATATTTTAAAATCCACTGGACGCGGGATATTTCATGAGAAAGCGGGATTGTTCCACAAAAATCGAGATGTTGGTCACGTTGGTCTAAAGGCTATCATGTTTACTATGAAGTAGATTTTTTATTTATTTTAAATAAATCCATTTATTTTTAAATTAATATACCTTTCTAACTGGCGCAGGGACAACATGTTTATAACATGTTGTCACATGATTTGGTTAGGTTTTTTACAGCCGCCTGCCTGACGTTAACTTACTTCAGTCGCCTTTTACAACACCTTGTTAAGAAAGAGGGTAGTCTATTCTACTCAGCCGGATATCACACGGCGGGTCAACTTACCTTAGTCTGTGTATTTTACTCAGCCGGATATTACACGGTGGGTCAATTTACCTTAGTCGCCTTTTACGACACCTCTGTAACAAATGAGAGTGGTCTATTTTACTCGGCCGGATACCACACAGCGGGTGAACATACCTTAGTCGCCTTTTACGACACCTCTGTAAGAAATGAGAGTGGTCTATTATTTTACTCAGCCGGATACCACACGGCAAGTCAACTTACCTTAGTCGCCAATTAAATTTATTTAGGACAAGATATCTTTATGTAACAAATCTATATCTATTGATACACGCTCAAGGCCGCAATATATTACTAAAATTATAAGTTCATATGTGGGATTTTTAACAAATATGGAATAAAAATTATTAAAACTTAGATTTTTGTTTCGCCGTTGTACTGTTACGTGTGCATTTGCTCTTAGTGAACCAATCGCGTTTACTGGATCCATTAGAGCTAATGTTACGATCTGTTTCAGCTGCCGCTCCAAGCGTTTCCCAGTACATTTTACTTTATTTCATAATGTGAGTTATGTTGGTGCATTGTGCCCGATAATGGAATAAAATGGTATGGAATAAAGAAATCGTTGAACGTAACGGGTAACTTGCAGTGAATTTAATCTTGCTATTTTAAAAAAACTTTATAATTAACTCACTGATTCTCGATAATAAATATAGAAGATGTATTTTTTCATACCCTTAACTGAGTTAAGCTGTGATAGCCGAGTGGTGCGATCGTGTAACTCTTTACAGGCGGGAACAGGTTTAAGCCCAGGGTAATGAGTAAACCAATGAGTATTTCTATTAAAATTTGTGCCTGATTTGTAAATTTTAGAAGTAGGCGTTACTTTGCATAATTCAAGTACAAAAAGTTATGTTAGAATAATTATATTCTAAAATCCGCGTTTGTAAATTTGAAAATCCGCGTACGAAAATCTATGTAATGCTAAGTTTAAAAAGCTGTTATCACACTTTACATATGCTTTATGGATTTCTTATCAAAGTGTCGTAAAAGGCGACTGAAGTATATTAACGTCAGGCAGATGACCGTATAAAATCTAGCCAAATCATGTAATAGCATGGTTAATACTTGACTTAGTAACCCCACTTAAAGTGAGATAAGTGCAAAAGAATTATAACTTGAAATAACGTAAAAAAAGAACAACGAATTGAGAGCAAAAGTGAACTCAAAAGAAAGAAGAGTAACTACGAAACAACATCCTAATCTTAAGACTAATTATTCAAATGATATCGCGAGGTTAATATTCAACGTTCGTTCAAAGCAAACCGAATTAAAAATCAAGATGTCGTTTTCTAACTCGCTCGCTGTGCAATTCATTGCGAATACAAATTTCATCCGCGGACCTCATTCCGTGAAATTTGGTTACAGAACGTCTGAGACAACACGGAAAATTAGACCGCGAAGAAAAATAAATGCGATGAAACGTCGGAGCATGCAAAATTAGAGGGAAGATCGCGTACTTGCAAGTTATAAAAGGTGGATACGTTGTACCGTGAATACAAATCTTTCTGATGGCCCTAGATTGAACTTATATGAGACGTGCAAGGAGTTATGTGGCGTGTGATTATTTATCATACAAAATGCGTTAGTGGAGCGATAAGGAAAATGGGGATTTGTAGTTTTGGGTCCTTTGAAATGATGTAACAATGAATTGTAGAGTATGCGAAACAAGGTTAGAAAGAATTAAACAAAACCGTATGCGATTATATTTTTTGTTAATGAATTTAAAGAGGGAAGGGACAATTCGGTAACTATTTTTATTTCGATGCTATTCATAGACAAGATCTAGTTCAGATAATGGAACCACAAAAAATTTCGACTGGTGCCAATTCCAGTAAAATAAGTCATCGCATGCGCGTGAAAACTATTGATGATATATTTAACAGAATTAAATCTGTAATCCGACTTAGTAGACTTCCCACTGCTATGAGATCGGTATATACGTGGGTAAAACCGCGGGATATTACTTGTTTATATTAAATTATAAGTTCTGCTGATATTGCTGCTGAGAAGAATGTGTATTTTTACATTAACGCATTAGTCCAAAACACGTGATTTTTCAGCTATGCCACTGTAACAGTCCATGAGAGATGAAAGATTTCTTTGATTGTTGGTGAATGTAAATTATGTTGAAAAGTTAGCGTGATTGCACTACTACATACAATAATCTACTAGAGAATTATAGATCAACAAAAATATTACCAAAAAGACCGCGACAGTATGTCTCTATCTCTTATGGTTAACTCATAATATACTCATAACTATTTTTATGTTATAAATTTCAGGATTCGTAAAAACACATGCACAAACCTCCACCACCGCCACCACAATAGACAAGCACTACATACGTTCACTATCACAAACTCAACAATCATTTCGCCCCGCAACCGAAGCATCATCAGGAGATAGACTCATAGATCACAAAGCTTTGCGATTTTGGTCGTGGAGTCTATCTCCTGCATGTATCAGGTATGATAACCGATTGTCTACTCTACATTTAGCATTATATATATTTTCTATTTTACTTCATCGCGGATTATAGCAAAATAATTTTATTATTACGTTTGATGTATTTTTTAACTCGTTCACAATAAATTAGATACAAGTATATTAGTTAGTTAACTGCATGTAAACATTGAAGTCTAAACTGTGATCATACTATCAATATCTGAACATATCTGTAGTGCAGCGGAAATGACGTGGTGCGACCGTTGCCGTTAGGGTGATTACGCGAATATTGCTATTTGGGGGCGGACATTGCTTTGCAAGTTTGCAGCGTATCTATTTAAAAGTAGGTGTTAAATTGTTACAAAATTATAAGTGTTAAAATTATCCTTTATTATGTACTATATTGTTTTTTCTTGTTTAATCAGGAAAAAAAGGAATTTGAAATTTTTTTAGGGATTTTTCGGGATCTTATATGTTAGATCTTATATGTATACATCAATTGTTCCAAATTTCATTAAAATTGCTCCAGCAGGTAAGACGTGAAGAAAGCGTCTTATTAAGGCAGGAATACAGTTCGGTTAATATAAAAGCTGTAATAATAGAGAAGACAACATTAAAAAGTATAAAATTAAATAAATATGAGACCGTAGCATTTTGATAAACTTTATTTATCTGTAATATTCGACTAACTTTTGAATGGTGACCATTTATATTTATAGCTTAAATCTCTTCTATTGCCTATTTATATAAAAAATATAAAGAAAGATATTCAGATAAGCTTAATCATAAGCTCAAAGTATATTTAGCGAGCTGGGGTTCTGCGGAGACTATCGGAGGGATGCTTTAGTAGGTGAATAAAACCAGCAAGTTGCAAGCCTTCTCAGATGCATATCGCATACTGAGCGTTTAATCATTTATACATTATATTTAATGTCATTGTTAGCCTAATTAATCAGCGTCTTCCCGCGCGGTGGATGCGCGGGAGCGGGGTGCCGCGCCTCGCCCCCCGACCCGCACATTGCGGTCGGCGCGGGGTGCGCACTGCGCACGCGCCGATCGCCGTTGGGAGCGCCGCGCGGCCCGCGCCTCAGTCGGCCGCTGACGCTGGCGGTGGAGACGCGTGTTCAAGACTCCACGCTTCTCCTCTTGCTGTTCATGGAAGATAGTTGACAGTTGATACAAGGCGGTCGGCTTCCTGATGTCTTGCTAATAGTTGGAGAAGATTGTGCGATGTGAACGACTAGTGGGATATAAAATGTGCGATAAATAATTCGCATTAACCTGAAGATAGAAGGAAGGCTTTTCGCACAGTGAGTACTACGTCACAAAACAAATTATAACCATCGACTATTAAACGTCGCATTAGATCATCAACTCATCACTTTATAATAATAATATTTCTTTATTGTAATAATAATAATAATGACTTTGATGCATCATAATAAACTATAGCCTTGGTGTGATGTTTTATTCTCCCGTAGAATATATATCTGTCGCTATACCAAACTTCTCTGATTATAGATAATAAGCATTGGTATGTCGTTTCATTTACTCCTTTTCCTATTTCCTGGTAATGGTATTTCAGGTACAAGGTATATGGTATTTGCTTTAATAGGTAAACAAAGGTAACGTATTTGTAGCTCCGTCAGGCAGCTACATTACTCCGCCCCTAGCGAAAGCGTACCAAAGGCTTGATGACACGACCGTAACGAGTAACTTTCTTTGTTGTTAAGTTTGTGGTATTTTGTTTATTCGCTATTGCTGGAGTGACTGTAGTTGAACTCTGACAGCTCGTTAGTGGCGTTTGTTGACTTTTCTCTGTGCTATCGTCGACCGTATAGGCGGGTTTGAGCCGGTCGATTGATATTACGGCCGATCGCCTCTGCGGTAGCTGTATGGTGAAAGTCTTGCTGTCTCGCTTTAGCACGTTGAACGGTCCTTCATACGTCGGTAACAGCCCTCTCTTGAAAGTATCATTTCTTATAAAGACTTGCTCGCAGGTTTGTAAATCTTTATGAACAAATATGGATCGTTTATTTCCGTGTATAGGAGTTTTAATAGGCTTTGCTGAATCAATTCTTTCTCGCAATTGGCAAACATAATCGTAGTCTACGTCTTGCTCGTTTCGGGGTGTTTTCGTGAAGAAATCACACGGAAGACGTAGGTTATAGCCGTAGGTTAGCTCGGCTGCGCTAACGCCATTGTCGGTGCGAGTTGCGGCGCGAAGACCCAGTAGTACAGTAGGTAGCTCGTCGATCCACTTCGTATGTTGCGATAGACGAGTTTTTAATGATGTTTTAAGCGAGCGATGCCAGCGTTCGACTATTCCGTTTGCTTGAGGATGGTAAGGTGTTGTACGTGTCTTCTCTGTTCCCATAGTACTCAGTAATTTATTGAATAGGCGACTTTCAAAATTTCTTCCTTGGTCTGTTGTTATTAATTTCGGTGAGCCAAATCTAGTTATCCAATTTTCGTAAACTATTTTTGCGATTGTTTCGGCTGATGTGTCGTGCGTCGGTATTGCTTCAGGCCATCTAGTTGCTCGATCTATCATCGTGACTAGGTATCTATGTCCGTCGGGTGAAGTGGGAAGGGGTCCGACGACATCTATGTGAACGTGTTGAAATCTTTCTGACGGGGGAAATGAAGAAATTTCGCTTGACGTGTGGCGTTGAACTTTGCACCGTTGACATTGTAGACATTGTTTTGCCCATTTTTTAGCGTCTATGTTCATTGAAGGCCAAAAAAATCTCTGACTGATAAGCTTGCGCGTTGTTCGGATACCAGGGTGGCTAATGCTGTGGACTGCTTCAAATGCGATTCGTCGGAATTCTTCAGTGAGATAGGGTCGAATGAATGAAGTAGAAGTTTCGCAGTAGACAGGGGAAGTCGAATTAGGTGGAGTTATTTTTTTTAGAGTGATATTACTTTGCTTGGCGAGATGTTCGATGCTATCTCTGTCTCTTTCTTGCGCTTTTGATAGTTCTTCATAGTCGATCGATGTAGGACAGTTTATGACGTCAATGGGTATGCGACTTAGTGCGTCTGCGACTATATTATCTTTTCCGCTGATATGACGAATATCGCTCGTGAATTCGCTGATGAAAATTAGTTGGCGCGTTCGACGTGGTGTTTCTGTTGCTGATGGTGGCTTCTGTAGTACATAGGTTAGCGGCTTGTGGTCGGTGAAAACAATTAGGTTTTTTCCCTCGAATGTTTTTCTGAAGTGTTTGATAGCCATGTAGATAGCGAGTAGCTCTCTGTCGTATGTACTGTAGTTGCGTTGCGCGTCTGAGAATTTCTTCGAAAAATAACCAAGCGGTTGCCATCTTCCGCGGGCGTACTGTTGTAAGACTGCTCCCGCTGAGAGGTCTGATGCGTCGGTGCAGATTGCGAGAGTAGCTTCATGTATAGGGTGAGCAAGTAAAGTAGCGTTTAGGATAGCAACTTTACATGCTTCAAATGACTTTGTTGCTTCGTCTGTCCAGTCGATTGGCGTTTTATCTTTCTTCTTAGAATTGTGGAGATAAGCGTGAAGTGGTGCTTGAATGTCTGCGGCCTTCGGAATATGTTCTCTGTAGAAATTTATCATTCCGAGAAAACGTCTGAGCTCTTCGATCGTTTTCGGTTTGGGGTAATCACGTATTGCTGTGACTTTTTCGACAGGCGGTTTTATGCCTTCTTGACTGACTGTGAAACCGAGGAATTTTACTTCTTGCTTTCCAAAATTACATTTAGCTGGGTTAATTGTTATGCCGTTGTCTTCTAATCTTTGTAGTACAGTTCGTAAATGTTTTTCGTGCGTTTTCTTGTCAGTGCTTGCTACTAGAAGGTCGTCTATGAATGCGTAGACGAAATCTAATCCCTGTAGTGCTTCATGGATGAACCTTTGAAATGTCTGGCCTGCGTTTTTCAGACCTGGCGTCATTCTTGGGAATTCGAATAGTCCCATGGGAGTGATTATGGCCGTCTTGGCTATATCTTCTTCACGTACTTTAATTTGTTGATATGCTCTATTGAGATCAATTGTTGAAAATATAGTTTTGTTTGCTAGTTGAAAAGTGAAGTCTTTGATTCGTGGAATTGGATAGCGGTCGGGTGTTGTGACGCTATTTAGCCTGCGATAGTCCCCACAGACTCGTAGATCACCATTTTTCTTTGGTACTATGTGCAGTGGCGAAGACCAAGGACTTTTGCTTGGGCGGCATAATCCTTGTTCAATCATGTTTTCAAATTCTTTGCGAACGAATTCATAGCGATGAGGTGCTATTGGTCTAGCGCGACAGTGAAGTGGTGGTCCCGTAGTTTCGATATAATGTTCGACGTTATGCTTCGGTGTCAATTTCATTGAGGTTAATCTTGTAGTTCCGGGAAACTCGGCCAATATGTCGTGGTATGACTGTTGAACATCTATGCTTCTTATTGTCGGTGTGTTCGTTGCTCGGACGAAAGACTGTGACGTGAGACTGGTTTTGCCATCAATTAGTTTTCTGTTCTTGATATCGACGATGAGCTGGTGATATTCGAGAAAATCGGCTCCGATGATTGGTTTGCTGACTTTCGCGACGATGAATCTCCATTTGAACGGTCTTCGTAAGTTAAGGTCTAGTTCCAAGGTTTTCTCTCCGTAGGTTGGGATTACCGTATTGTTTGCGGCGTAAAGTTGGAATTCTAGTGGTTGCTGTGTTTGACCTCTTCTTGGTGGTAAGACGGAGATATTTGCGCCCGTATCGATTAAAAATGTTGTCTTCGTTTTCTTGTCGGTGACAAATAAGCGGTAAGATGCTTCAGATACGCTAGATCCCGCTTCATCGAGCGTACTTGTTAGTTTTCCGACTTCTTATTTTCATTCTTGAATGAGCATGGTAGTGTGCATCTTCTGGCTTCGCTACCAAATCGGCGGTGGTAATAGCAATAAGGTAACGGTGTTCGGCTTCGAGATCTGTTTCTTCGATTTTCAGGATTGTTTCTTCGGAACGGCGTTCTTCTATGATTTTGATAACGAAAATTTTCCTGTGAGGCTCGCATTTCGGCGACTTCAAACGATAATTTTCGGATTTGTTCAGTGAGGTATTGCGTTTCAGTACTCGGAATGCGTGAGGTAGAAGCTTCGACGGCTGAGACTTGCGAACCGTTGTTTGTTTCTAATGAAACACGTCGGCTTGCCGGATCAAAAAGGAAAGAATTTTATTCAGAGTCACACAGGAAGTATAAAAAACATAGACAAGAAAATCACATATACTTAGAACTAAGAATACACCAGTTGGCTATCAATGGCTACCACTGGCTACCAATTACATTAGTTATATTTTGATATAAATATAACACCCCCACTATATCAAAATATCCAAACAATTAAATTCAAAGTTCAACATACAATGTTAAATGATATAAAGAACTTAGGTACATTCAATTATTCCTAATGCTTTCATACATTTATAATGTTTTATACAACACAAACCCTTAGTTAATAAATCTGCAGGCATATCATTAGTGGCTAAATACTCTGTCTTAACAATACCATTTGAAATGTTATCACGTATAAAATTATATCGAACATCAATATGTTTAGAACGCTTATGCGTCTGATGACTATTAGCCAATCTTAATGCACTCTGACTATCACTATGCATTGTTATTTTATATAAGCAACCTGTAATTTCTGACTCTAAATTTCTTAAATATATAGCTTCACGACAAGCTTCTGATAAAGCCATATATTCCGCTTCTGTACTACTTAAAGCAACTGTTTTTTGTTTTTTACTTTCCCATGAAATAGCACAGCTAGATTTTACAAAACAATAACCAGTATATGACCTTCTGTCTAAAGTATCACTAGCCCAATCTGAATCTACATAGCCCTCTATATTTGGTTTTTCCCTTGTATATTTTAAACAAAAATTCTTAGTTTTCTTTAAATATTTTAAAATTCTCTTGGCATAATACCAATGTGTTTCTGAATAACAGTTATTAAATTGACTTAAATAACTTACTGAATATGCTATATCAGGTCTAGTTAATACAGACAGATACATTAAGCTTCCTATAAGTCTTTGATAAGGTATACTGTTATTACAAATATCAGACCTTTCAATATTTAATTTACATTCCATAGGGGTCTCTACACATTTACAGTTAGACATATCAAATTTTCTTAACAAATGTTCAATATAGTTTTGCTGATCAAGAGTAATTACTTTTAAATCTTTATTTACCTTAATTCTCATCCCAAGATACTGCTTTACTTCCCCTAAATCTTTGATTTTAAACTTTGAACTTAAAGCACCTTTTAAGCTATCTGTTTCACTTACATTATTTGAAAAAATTAGGAAATCATCAACATAAATAGCTACAATAGTTTTATAATTTTTATCATGAACTTTTATATAAACACATGGTTCTAACTCACTTTTTTTATAACCTAGATTACACAAAGTCTCATCAACTTTTAAATACCAAGCGAGAGAAGATTGTTTTAATCCATAAATAGCTTTCTTTAGTTTAAGTACTTTACGAGTTGAATTATCAATAGGAAAACCCTCAGGTATATGCATATAAATATTTTCTTTTAGACAACCATTAAGAAAAGCAGTGGTAACATCTAAGTGGGTGACATTGAAATCTAGTTGAATACTTAGTGCTAATAACAATCTAAGAGTCGAATGCCTAACAACTGGTGAAAATGTCTCACAATAGTCGACACCAGCTTTCTGCGTGAACCCTTTTGCTACTAATCTAGCACGATACCTCACTTTGCTCTCACTATCAAGCTTTTGTTTTAACACCCATTTACACTGCACTACACTCGCGTTATCTGGGGCATCGACGAGCTCCCACGCTTCATTGTCATCAAATGACTTTAATTCCTCTGTGATGGCTTGCAGCCACCTTTCCTTCTCAGGACCACTGATGGCTTCTGCATAAGTTATTCCATCTACAAATTCTGGGAAACTTGTAGCGCACATATTGGTGTGTCCATATCTTATTGGCTTCTTTCTCAACCTTCTTGGTTTTAAATGACTGGTCTCTGTGACAGAATTTTCTTTCGTGCCACAACCCTCATCAGACTTTTCTATATCAACATAATCAGATTGATCAGATTGTTCCGAGCTAGAAAAGTCAGGCTTTACTACTTGAGTTTCCATCTCCTTTGATTCCCCCACTGAACCAGGGTCTTCTAGTGAAATAGGTACCATTGCTGGTCTCTCCCTATTTTCAATCACTATAACATCTCTACTAGTAGTGACTATATTTCTGCTCGGGTCAAATATTCTATATCCCTTGACATTTTCTGAAAATCCTACTAATATATTCTTCTTAGACTTTCTGTCTAGTTTCAATCTCTTTTCCTTGGGTATATGCACCATGACAGTGCTCCCAAAAATCCGGATATGACTCAGATTTGGTCTCTTTCCTGTCCAAATCTCATACGGAGTCTTATCCAAGCCTGAAGCAACAGATCTGTTTTTTAAATAGACAGCTGTATTTGCAGCTTCTGCCCAAAACTTCTTTTCTAACTTCGCATCAAACATTAAGCATCTTGCTTTTTCAATGACTGTTCGATTAGCACGTTCACAAAGCCCATTTTGTTCTGGAGTGTAGGGATTTGTCTTCTGATGTATAATACCTTCACGCTTCAGTAAATTCTCAAAATCATTACTTGTGTACTCGCAACCATTGTCAGTCCGTAAGATTTTTATTCTCTTAGTTTGATAATTTTCTACCATTGACTTGAATTGCTTAAAATGATTTAATACTTCACTTTTCATCTTTAGGAAATAAATGAAAATCATTCGACTATAGTCATCCACAAATAATAAGAAGTATCTGGCACCACCAATGGACTTACATTCCATCGGGCCACATATGTCTGAATGGATTACTTGCAATAAATCAGTACTTCGAGTACCTATAGATTTGAATGGTAATCGAGACTGTTTCCCTTCACAACATACTTCACAGTTATATTTATCGGTCATTATTGTACTTGGATAATTCAATCCATCAACCAGGCCATTCTTCATTTTATTCATGGTCTTCATGTTCACATGACCAAGCCGCCTGTGCCATAAGTCACTATCCATCACTGTTGGTGCAGCTAAACTACAACTTGAGGTTCTCATATTCATTTTATAAACACCATCAATCAGTTGTGCTGTAGCAACTATTTCACCATTCTGGTTTTTAATAATACATTGGTTTGACTCGAAAATTACTTCATTTCCATTTTTTATCAATTCACTAACTGATAGTAAGTTAGTAGTGAGATTCGGCACACACAAAACATTTTTCACAGTAACTTCATAGTTGTAACTTGTTTTTATTTTAATGTCACCTGAACATAAAACAGGCACTTTCATTTTATTTGCTATTATTACTTCTGGTAGATTTGATGAGTATACTATGTTTTTCAGCCATTTTTTATTTGGCGTCATATGCGAACTTGCGCCCGAGTCAATGTACCAATTGTTCGGATTAAACCCGTGACTCATAAAAATTGCACTGAAAGCGTTAGATTGCTTTTTAATATTGTTAATTCGTTTCAATAAAGGACATTGATTTCGATAATGGCCGCTTTGTTTACATTTATAACAGGTTATATTCGCCATTTTGATCTCCGATTTGTCTGTGGTCTGCGGCGTTCCGCCGCCCACGCCAACGCGCGTGCAAGGGGTGCCAACTTTACAATACCTCGTTTTGGAGTATTTTTTTTTTTTTTGCCAACTTTTTGACATGAACGCTGTGGAATGTTCAACATTAATTGGTGATTCCATGTCTAACAGCTTTGTTTTTATTGCATCTGCTGTTAGTGCCATGCCCGAATGTTCAATCGCCATTATCATGGGCGAGAAATGTTCCGGTAAACCGGCCAATAATAATGAACCAACCCATTCATCATTTATTAAGAATCCTGTGCCCCTCAACTTTTGCGACGTTTCTACTATCTGTGTAACATAATTCGTCATTGAATCGCAATTTTCTAATCTCATAGAAATTAAATGACGTAATAAAGTAATTCTTCTCGAAAAACCTGAATCGTCGAACAGCGTTTTAAGCTTATTCCACAATTCCTTCGAGCACTTTGTATCTTTTATATGCACGTATAACGTTGAATCAATAGTTAAAATCAACTTAGCTCTTGCCTTCGCATCAATTGTTGCGGTGTCTGCGGAAAATTCATGCTTGATACACGTGTCCAAGCCTTCCAGCACAAGTAAGTTTTCAGCTGCAAATGCCCAATCGTCGTAATTTTCACGGCCTTTCAACTTTGGGACGTTTATCACGTAATTGGAGCTCATTTTTAGCAAAAAAATCTAAGAAAAAAACTATTAAACTTTATTAAATTTGAGTCTGGGCCCATAACCTAATGAAACACGTCGGCTTGCCGGATCAAAAAGGAAAGAATTTTATTCAGAGTCACACAGGAAGTATAAAAAACATAGACAAGAAAATCACATATACTTAGAACTAAGAATACACCAGTTGGCTATCAATGGCTACCACTGGCTACCAATTACATTAGTTATATTTTGATATAAATATAACAGTTTCCATCATCTTGTCGGCTAGTAGCGCTAGTTCGTCGAGTGCAGTTTGTGTGCTGAAGGATTCGCTGACTGCTAGTACTGATCGAACATGCGGCGGAAGGTGATTCGTCCACATTATTCTAAGCGTCGAGTCTGGAACTTTGTCGCGAGCAAGAATTTTTATTCGGCGCAACAGCTGTGTCGGTTTTTGATCTCCCAGTTCGATTTCTGATAGTAATTTTTGCAGTTGACGGCTGTCGGACTCTTCATAAGCAGAAATTAGGCGGTTTTTTAGCGCGACGTATGGCTCCTTTTCAGGTGGATTATATAGCAGGTCGGAGATCTGTTCGATGTCTTGTTTCTCTAGCTGAGCGATGACCATCTGGGCTAATTGTTCCTGGCTTCTCTTAAGTTCAGATGTGGCGGCTTCGAAGCTAATAAACCATAGGCGAGGTTTATCTCTCCAGAATGGTGGAACTCGCAGTGATAGAGCGATTCCGGCGACTTCAGGTTGCGCTGGTGTTGTTTTTCTTTGTGCTTGCTCCATAATTTGATTGAGGTTGCTTGAAAGATTTTTCGGTTCTTCTTTGTAGGGTCACCAGTTTTAGTGAACTAGGGTTCTGCGGAGACTATCGGAGGGATGCTTTAGTAGGTGAATAAAACCAGCAAGTTGCAAGCCTTCTCAGATGCATATCGCATACTGAGCGTTTAATCATTTATACATTATATTTAATGTCATTGTTAGCCTAATTAATCAGCGTCTTCCCGCGCGGTGGATGCGCGGGAGCGGGGTGCCGCGCCTCGCCCCCCGACCCGCACATTGCGGTCGGCGCGGGGTGCGCACTGCGCACGCGCCGATCGCCGTTGGGAGCGCCGCGCGGCCCGCGCCTCAGTCGGCCGCTGACGCTGGCGGTGGAGACGCGTGTTCAAGACTCCACGCTTCTCCTCTTGCTGTTCATGGAAGATAGTTGACAGTTGATACAAGGCGGTCGGCTTCCTGATGTCTTGCAAATAGTTGGAGAAGATTGTGCGATGTGAACGACTAGTGGGATATAAAATGTGCGATAAATAATTCGCATTAACCTGAAGATAGAAGGAAGGCTTTTCGCACAGTGAGTACTACGTCACAAAACAAATTATAACCATCGACTATTAAACGTCGCATTAGATCATCAACTCATCACTTTATAATAATAATATTTCTTTATTGTAATAATAATAATAATGACTTTGATGCATCATAATAAACTATAGCCTTGGTGTGATGTTTTATTCTCCCGTAGAATATATATCTGTCGCTATACCAAACTTCTCTGATTATAGATAATAAGCATTGGTATGTCGTTTCATTTACTCCTTTTCCTATTTCCTGGTAATGGTATTTCAGGTACAAGGTATATGGTATTTGCTTTAATAGGTAAACAAAGGTAACGTATTTGTAGCTCCGTCAGGCAGCTACATATACCTAACGATTCATTTTGATTTATTAGAGTTTAACGTGTCCTGTGTTGTTTTTATTTACGTCAAAATGTAATAAATCAGACCGCAGCATGTGGTGTCCTTGAGTAGAATAGATTCTCTGTCTTACCGAGATGTCGTAAAATACGACTAAGGTAAGTTAGTAGGCGGGCGGTCGTAATATATGTAGCCAAATCATGTGACAGTAGCAAGTTTATATATTTTTTTATATTTATAGTTTATATGTAACATGCCAATCCCACTTAGAGTGGGATATGGCCAGGATGATAATAAGTCAGACGTAATCAGTTTCCGTTACATAGATTTGATACACTAAAATTTAACACACATCAATATCTATTGGCACGGAAATACGCCGGCTACCTCGATGATTGCCCGAATATTGCGATATATGGACTAATAACGATGACTGCCCCGAATATGAATCAATACCGCGAGTATTTTGGTATTGTTGAGAATTCACACAGTATTAAAATACCAGTGTTTTGTTTCTTTATGTAAGAACTAGATTTTATACGCAACTTCGTGGTTTTTTGTCGCGTGATACTTCGATAATAGATGACGCTTTTCAATGTCATCCTATTCCTGTTGAATTAACAGGATTTCTATAGCCTATATGCTACCCCGGTGTATTAGGAATATTTGTGGCAAATTTCATTCTATATTGGTTCAGCTAATTGGCCGCGAAAACTTAACAGACGGACTTTCGCATCACTACATATTATAAAACAAAGTAGCATATATCCTATGTACGCATAAAACTTTAAAACTACGCAACAGATTTTGATGCGGTTTTTTTTAATAGATAGAGTGATTCTAGAGGAAGGTTTGTACGTATAATAACATTCAATACGGAGTAGAGAAATACAGTAATTTTTGAGATTTCTGTAAATAATTACATTTTTTTTCCGCTTACATTGCAAACGCAGGCTAAACCCTACGAGATTTATCAAAATGATGTACTAAGTATTTGTACACCTTGAAAAGGTCTGCAGAAAAGTCCGCGATGGTATAGGTCTATCTCTTATGGATAACCCACAATAGCATTTTTTGTCATTTACTTTTTACGAAAAATAATGCCTTATGTTCAAAGCAATTTTTATACAATACAGCATTAATTCTTATCCAATTAAGTACCTTAAATAAATAGTTGATTTAATATAGATCAATATGACCGTTTATCGCATGTAATTTAAGTGAACATTGTCGGAGATATTGCAGATTTAAAATGCCGTGAGGACGCCGCGCTTCACCCTATAGCACTTCGAATCTTTTAAGAGTTTGTTTAAAGACATTCTGTAATTAATTGTAAAAATGAAATACATAGGTACAATGTAAAAGTAAATAAGTAAAAATGTATTATATGAGTTAAGATATTCCAGAGATAGCACGAAATCGCCTTGGTATAGGGAGAGGAAATTGTTTTTCTCCAAATTTAACGCTTGCGGGCCACGGGCAGTAATGAATAAATCTAAACTACTGGATCAATTTTAATCATTTTTTTTACACTGACTGACATGGGATATATATTTTATATCCGTGCGAAGCAGGGGCCCCTGCCGCTAGTTTATAATATTAGTAAGGATATATTTTTAAATACATACTTATATACAACCAGATTCGAAGAACCACCAAATTGTTTATAGAAAATATTGATCCTCGGCGGGAAGCGACCCGCGGAGCTGAAGCAGGATCACTACCCACTGCGCCAACGGGCCAGTATAACGGTCTAAGTCTAACAAAAGAATGGAAGATTAGTGAATAAATATATGTGACAATTATACACACGGTTGTCTGTCCCTAAAGTAACTAAGGCAAGGGGACCAGTAATTGACCATGTACTAGTAGTGGACTGCTTTGTATGAAATTTTAAATAATAAGCGTTTTGTTCGTGAAACTATAACATTAATAAAAAGATTTCCCCCCAAAATCCTCTACATGCCTAATTTCATAAAATCGTTAGAGCCGTTATCAAAATTCAGAAAAATATATATACAAGATTAACTCATTTAAATATTAAAGATAAAGATTCATCGTAAAATACTTTACTTCAGTTCCAAATTGAGTTTGATTATATATTTAGTGTAAAAAGTTGTTTTATAAAGTTTTCCATTTACGTCGTTCAGAAGTTACAAAGAATATAAGTTCTGACGTAGCATTTCGCGAGGTGCAAAAGTACAGTGGGAACTTTTATAATTACTTTAATGCAACACGCGTACTGTAATGTTTTAATTCATCTTACTTGAGTGCACAGAGTTTTCCTAATGTGGCTTTATGTCTTTTGTTACTTTGATAATGGCTATGTAAAAGAAAATTAAAACAGATAACAGGTGTCTGCGGTTGTGATATTAAAAATGTCTGAATGAATGAAAAAAATTAATGAAAACATTTATAAATTAATTCAAAGATAACGGGATAAACTTTCTTTTTATTTAATTTTCATTAGGATTAACAGACAACATTGATCGTGTAAGTGTGTAGTAGTGACGCATATGGCAGTGACTCTGCATTCATTTACGCGAGTCGCGAGTTGAGAATTTCGGAAACGGCTCTATCAATTTTCATAAGACTTAGTAGGTTTCGGGGGCGATAATTCGCTCTAGTTAGGTTTTATTAAAAAAATGATATTCATCCCTGTTTTCGGGCATTAAAAAAATTCTAAAATATAGAATAGAATATATCATCCTGTCCTTATCCCACTCTAAGTGGGGTCGGCACAACATGTTTTTCTCTTCCATTCTGTCCTATCTTACGTCAACTCTGGCGCCACTCCTTTTATATGCATATCATACTTCACACAATCCAACCATCTCTTTTTAGGCCTCCCTCTAGGCACATATCCATCCCCTTTAAAATGTAACACACGTTTGGTCACATGATTTTCATCCCTCCTCATTACATGTCCATACTATCTCAATCTTGCACTTCTCGACTTTTCAATAATGGGCGCAACTTTCAGACTTCCCCTAATATACTCGTTTCGTATTTTATCCAGTTTTGTCACACCACATCCACCTTAACATTCTCATCTCATTTGCATGTACTCTTCTTTCATCCCTCCTTTTCATTGCCCAACGTTCTGATCCATACAATACGACAGGTCTTATGACTGCTTTATAAATTTTTCCCTTAACTTTAAGGGGCATTCGAGGGTCACATATTGTGCCTGAGACCTGCCGCCACTTCATCCATCCTGCATTCATTCTTTTACCCACATCTCGATCTATTTCACCGTCGTTTTGAAAAATCGAACCAAGGTACCGAAAATCAGAGCAGACTGGCAAAATGGTCCCATCCAAACCGATAAAATATAGAATAGAATGCAAAGGCTAATTGAGCTGTCATTTGTAAAGTTGGAATAGATCAGTGGGGAACGGACTAGAGACATCGATGTACCCGGGATCAAGTCCCAGATATCACCAGCTTTTTTTTAAAAGTAATAATAAAATTATTTTGCTATAATCCGTGATGAAGTAAAATAGAAAATATATTTTCTATTTTATGTATGTATATTTTCTATAATGCTAAATGTAGAGTGGACAATCAAAATACACAAGCACTACATACGTTCACTATCACAACCTCAACAATCGTTTCGCCCCGCAACCGAAACATCATCAGGAGATAGACTCCACAGGTGGTGGAGGTTTGTGCGTGTGTTTTAAGAATCCTTCATGTATCATGTACGAAAATGGATTGGCCACTCTACATTCAGCATTATATATATTTTCTATTTACTCTATCGCGGATTATAGCAAAATAATTTTATTATTATTTTTGTATTATGGATCTCCGCAAAGTAACGCCAAATTTTTCTATTTTATAGCATCTTTAAAAAAATATCGACCATGATTAGGTTAACCAGTACTTTATATAAAGTAAAATAGGGAACGCATTCCCTTATATATATTATGTCCCATATATATATTTATCTTCCATTCTCTTTTATCATTCCTCAACTCTGGCGCTCCTTTTTTATTATTCATTACACAAATGAAAAATGTGAGTTACATTTTTCGATCTCCCTCTAGTGTATCCATAAACATTCATATTTGAAAGTCTTTAACTCTAACTCTCTCTTTTCATTAAGAATTGCCAATTCATGGAAATAGCCAAATCCGGCAAGCAGCTGAGGTATGTATCTCTCATCGAGAGTTATATATTTGTGCCGGTTGCAGTTTAGACACTAAAATCATAGAGGCAGATCTATGATATTAGTCAGATCAAGTGTGAAAAAATGATTCTTTCCTCATCAGATGACAAAAGGGCTGGCTCCATTTTCGCTAACAGAATCAGCTTAGCGATTCAACGCGGAAACGCCGCTAGCATTCTTGGAACCTGTAACGATTTGCCCCTCACTCAAAACTCCACTTCTCAAATTTTTAAATATTAATAAATTAAATATTTAGAATGGGCTAGAGCGCTCGCGCTCTACCACCAAACTGCATAAAACCAGCGCTAGTTAGCTAGCACTTTTAAATATAATTGGCTCGTGATTCGGCTAGTTGGTTAGGACCCATTTTACGTTGTGTATGTAATAACTCAAATCCTTTTAGAGCGTCAGAGACCACAGATTCATCAGATTAGAGGCGTAAAGCAAGCTTAAATTAATATAATTTATTTAATATACTTGTACGATACATGAACAGGTTATATATTCAATACATATGTTAATTACACGAACAGATTCCTATATGTCCAATAGATACATATTCATTGCACGAACAGGTTCCAATATAGCTAATACACGAACGGGTTACTTTAAAATTTGATAAAAAAATGCGAGACATTCAGAAGGTTGAATGTCTCTTATGTTATTACTTCATATATTATATTTACTATAATATTTGTTTGCCATTAATATGGGACGTAAACTATTTTAATATAAACGGAATAAGACTTTTCAAAGCCAACAGAAGGATCGCTCGATCATCAGATCGTACTTTAAACCATCCCGAATGGGAAGTTCTAAGATATTAATATTTAAATTGGAAATGTTATAGCCAACAGAAAGATCACTCACTCGATCTTAATTCCTAGCCCTTAAACAACTCCGTAGAGAAGTTTAGCGATGTGGTATCTCTCTCCCGTCTATCACATTCTTCCGATTTGGAAAAATATAAAGGGAGAGGGATAGTCAGTAGCTCCGCACCCGCTACCAACGGTGAGCTCCGTCCATAGGATATGAGAAGTCACCCTCACCAAGTTATACTCAGGCACTATATCGTTCGAGAATAATAATAAATTTGTCACATGTAATGAAATTACATTTTATTTGTTTAGTGAGCTAGGAGACCGAAGTCCCTCAAGACCGAAGTCTCTCACCACACCGTTATGCCAAGCCGAAGCTTTAACAATTTCACACTATAAAGTGTTGGAAAATAATATATAATTTGTCACATGTAATAAAATTACATTTTATTAGTGAGCTAATAGACCGAAGTCTCTCACCACACAGTTTAGACAAGCCGAAGCTTTGAAAAATAGTTTAGGGATCATAGCGCTACCATGTATCGCCCCAAGTACATGTAAACGTAAGCCTTCGGCTCGCGGTACCAGGCCGCAACTGCTCCCGGCAACGTCCGCCAGTCACCCACTACCTCTGTCAGACTGCCGACGTGACGTTCGGCGCTAAGCGTGGAAAATTGAAAATGTATGGGAAAATTTTGATAAAAATATTTTAATGAAAAATGTACATATATGTAACGAGTATCAAATACTCATTACGAAAAACCATATTAAATGACAAACAAATATTTTTATTTATATACCTTCCTTAACATACTACCAATTCAGTACATAACTCTAACAATATATGCATGTAAGGTCGAGATCGTCACAAACCATTCCACGTGGGCATTATTTGTATAACACTAGCGTGTAAGTAATTTAAGATAGACATAATTTGCACATTCTTATTGTAAACTCTTTTGATCATATGATTTTAATACCTTCTCACTACATGACCATATATACCATGACCGCACATCTCGTTTCTATTCGCTTGCAGTTACTACAAGTAATTTTAAAATATATACGTATTATAGATAATAAACTACATTCGCGTTTTCAATAGTGGTGTCGCGAAACTAGGTCGTTACAGCCAGGTGGGATGTTTCGGTAGTTTTCATATCAACTGAAATAATTTAACATCATAATGGCAGGTTTGCGCTCTTACCACTTACATTACCGTCGCAATTTGTCTTTAAACTTTCATCAGTAGTACCAGCCTGTGAGTATTCTACAGCGGGACAAAGATTTTGAGTTCATTATACTGCTCCAATGTGGAGTAACCGGTTTCATTATTCCGTATTAATTATCCAGCGAAAAGTTAACTCACGATGTTTTGCTGTACCAAAAAATATTGGGTAAATTATAAATTCCAATTATACACATAAGTAAAAGAAAACGGTATCTGCCTGGTTATTAAACAAGCAGCTTCCTGGCAACGTATGGTCTTACAATTAGGCTATCACACATCCCAAATTTTCATCATTTTTATAATTTTTTTTTTTTATACTTTTTAATTGATTTAAAGCAATTTTTTAAGACGAAATATTTCTCATTGAACCCTCGTCGAAAAAAAAATTTATAGATCATTTGAATATAGACAAATCGCCTCAAAACTGCAAGTTGAATTGAAAGTCGATGTAAAACCTGTTCCAATGTAGAAGTCTTATTATCATAGGCCGTAGTCGTATACACCAATACCTCGTTACTTCGTGGTTACGAAAAAAAGTTTAAAAAAAAACGACGCAAATTGAAACGCTAAGTGATTATGATTCTGTGTAGCAAACAATGTAAAGATGGAAGATACGAGTAGGCTCCAGGGTACAAAAATACGTTTTAAAAGGAAAATTGAAAAAAAGGGAACATTAAAAAAAACAAAAATAACTTAAAATTTCTTTACGTACATCAAAAACCGAGAAAAACGTATCTTTAATATTTAAATGAGTTAATCTTGTATATATGTGTATTTTCCGAATCTCGGAAACGGCTCCGACGATTTTTATGAAATTCGGCATGTATGGGGCTTTGTGAGGGAAAAAATCATTCTAGCTAGGTTTTATTTAAAAAAATGTTGTTTTATCCTTGTTTTCAGGCACTGAAAAATATTAATATGTAGAATAAAATGCAAATGATATTTTAGCAGTCATTTGTAAAGTTGTAATGTAGTTGTTGTAGCCTAGTGGATAACGGGCGTACTAAAGATGAGAAAAAACCCCGGACTACCTGCGCAATTTCTTCGCCTTTTTTTTTAAGTTTCATCTTTTTTATTTCTTAAAAAAAATTGGTGATCAAGGCTCGGTCACCCAGGTACTTCAATTAAAACAAATTACAATTAAACAATTCAATTAATTAATGAAAAACAACATTTATATTTATACAAATTTATTATTCTCTATTGAAAAAAGCACAATACACTACGTAATTAAATGTAAATAAATAAATATATGGGACACTTATATTGACAATTGAAACTGAATTCTAAAATTAGGAAAACAAGTGAAAATAACAATGTATTGAAATTGCGTTGATTTTTAGTTAGAAAGGGAATACCCGACTTTTGATGGAATTGAGCACGTGTTGCCATCTTTTAATGAAAGAAGAAAAATAAGATTCGAACTCAAAACAACTTCAAAAATCTAACGACGCATAATGAAAATTAGTACTAATTAAACTGCGACGCAATTCAAAAAAAGCGCAAAAATAAACGACGCAAAATGAGGTATTGGTGTATTCATAAAATTCTATTACATAAAAAGTAATAAAATTTTGAAGCTAAATAATATCAATTAATAAAGCACAAATATTAAAAAAAAGGTTGGTATGTAAAACAAGGAGATATTTTAGTATAAAAGAAAATAATTATGACTCTGGCATTCACGAGTATAAAACAGCTTTTTGTACTAAAAGAATGAAGTACAAACCAGTAAAACTTACTTTACCGAGTTTTATGCGAGAAAAGCATATTTTAAGAAATGAATTTAAGTATCTCAGTGGCGCACTTACTATAACACATTTTGGCTGTGAAATGAGAAAGCTATTTACTCTGAATAATGTATTGTTTTATTTACGCCGTGTGGTATCCGGCTGAATAGAATATTACCACCCTCATTTCTTACCGAGATGTCGTAAAAGGCGACTAAGGTAAATAGACCCACCGTGTGGTATCCGGCTCAGTAGAATAGACCACCCTCTTTCTTACCAGGGTGTCGTAAAAGGCGACTAAAGTAAATCGACCCACTGTGTGGTATCCGGCTGAGCACAATAGACCACCCTCTCTCTTACCGAGGTGTCGTAAAAGGCGACTAAGGTAAGTTTACCAACCGTGTGGTATCCGGTTGAGTAAAATAGACCACCCTCAACATGTTATAAACATAGTGTCACGTGATTTGGCTTCGTATTTTACGAACGCCTGCCTGACATCAACTTACCGTAGTCGTATTTTACGACACCTCGGTAAAAAGAGGGTGGTCTATTCTACTCAACAGAATACCAAACGGTAGGGTATCTTACATTAGTCGCCTTTTACGACACCTGACTAAGAAATGCGGGTGGTCTATTCTACTCAGTCATATACTACACGGCGGGTCAACTTACCTTAGTCACCATTTACGACGCCTGGATAAGTAATAAGGGTGGTCTATTTTACTTATCTCGATACCACACGGCACATGTTAGATGTTTTATTTCCAATATTCCAGTGTATGTGAAATACCCGTATACTAAGTTAATACATTAACTTAGTTCGCGTACGTTGCCAACTATCCCTGTGTCTTGCCACATATGGTTAGGGTGATAAACGATGAAAACTACAGTTAGTATCGCATGTATTGGGTATATATAACGTTGCACGTTATTGCTTAACCAATAACCCGAACTAAATTCCTAATTGAGTTGGGCTTCACACCATCTTAATTCCTAATATGCATATTCAAAATACGTTAGAATAGTATTAGAATTTACACATTTTATAAGGAAAAAAGTCCTTATGGATTCCGCCCTCCGACGTGGACTAAATAAATAAATAAATAAATATATAATATATATATACTCGGTCGTCCGTCCCCAAAGTAAGTAACTTAACACTTGTGTCATGGGTGACAGACTGGTAATATATAATATACTGGTAATATACAAATACACATATACACTCAGGCTCGAAGAACCAACAATTTTTTGTTAGAAAATGTTGGTCCTCGGTGGGAATCGAACCCACGACCCGTGGTACTGAAGGCAGGGTCACTACCAACTGCGCCAACGACCCAGTCAAACCAGAGGCGGGTATGTGGGACTTGCACCGACTAAAACAACCCAAGTGCTCCACCACGCTGCTTGTGGCGGGGACAAGGTACCGTTGTACACATTACCCCCATCCCCGCCAGCAGCAACTCGCACCTGATGCATCGACCTCTTCAGGGACCTTTTCAAGTGGGCGTCCGATAAACCCCGTTTTGAACGCCCGAAGGTCCCCGTAATACGGGGACCTTCTCATACGGCTTTGGTGAATATTTCGATGACTTCATAAGCCTCTTGCGACCTTGGAATGGTAAAACTATTTTAAACCAGCTTACCAAAACATCAGTTACATATATAATGACATAATAAAAGTCAAATTAAAAATTCCAAATTACCAAATCAACTTTACTCAGGAAGTTGATTTGCTATTGATTGTTTTGTAATTGATTTTGTAAATTTATAGTGACTAATATTCTACTTACTTACTTCTTCTTACTAATTACTTACTTCTATTTACTTACTTCTTCTTACTAATTACTTACTTCTATTTACTTACTCTATTAAGTACTTGATGTCAAAAATGTAAGCTATTGTCAACCTTTAATAGTTATTTTGATATTACAAAACATTTCAAAAATTAATTGATTCTTAGTCTAGATGGGTGTCTAGATTCTTCCTGCCCTTATCCCACTCTAAGTGGGGTCGGCACAACATGTTATAAAATGTCACATGATTTGGCTAGATATTTTATGACCGGCCGCCTGCCTGACAACAACTTACCTTAGTCGTATTTTACGACACTTCGGTAAGAAAGATTGTAGTCTATTCTACTTAACCGGATACCATAGGGTCAGTCAACTTACCTTAGTCGCCACCTACGACACCTCGGTAAGAAATGAGGGTAGTCTATTCTACGCAGCCGGATACGGCACGGCGGGTCGACTTACCTTAGTTGCCATTTACGACATCTCGGTAAGAAATGAGGATGGTACTGTTCTATTCAGCCGAATACCACACGACGTTTAATCTAAATAAGATATAAGTAATTTTATAAATTTGATTCTCTCGCCAATCCATCAATCATGTTCCAATAGCCACTGTAATTATTCTGTTATATATTTTATGAGCTCCAACGTTACTCTGAAAGACTCGACTCAACAAAATAATAATAAAAAATTACCAAGATTGAACACTACGAAAGTATCAGAATATTGGAATATAAATCTGACAAGAATATGAAAAATATTGCGCCATGCAAAGAATAAAAGAGAGACGAAACAATAAGAGAACTTGGCAAGAATTGCCTTCGTACCGCGCTGAAATTGTAACCAGAAAATGGAATGCAAATATTGAAAACGGAGCTATGCAGCTTTTTATGCAGTAGCACGCTCGAACTAAAACACCTACCTACATTCATTTCCACCATTAAACATTTATTCATTCATTTTTATAATGCAAACGCACGTTGCAATCTAGAACATTCTATCTACGGATATTTAAATTTATGGTACACAATTGGTACAAAGGGTACAAATGGTTTAATTAATTTATTTATTTCTAATACCATAAAAAGTATGGTCTATCAAAACATAATGTACCATAAAAAATGTTGGAAAAAACATTATTGGTAAAAAAAGTGTACAAAGGTCAACTTACCCTATGACATAGATCTCTGCCAGCTAACCTACGAAGTGAGACAATTTATAGTTAAGAAAAAGTTGGTACGCAAATATCAAACATTATGAATTAGAATTACCTTATTAATTATTAATTAGAAATACCTTAATAATTATATCAGTATCGATTATATCTTTAATATTTAAATATTCATCTTGTATATTTTTCTAAATATTGGTAACGGTTCCAACGATTTTCATGAAATTCAGTCTTGTATACAAGCTCAGCTGTGTATCTTTAAAAATTATGATAACGTCATTAGTATGAAAATTATATTTCATCAAAAAGGTTGCAAGGATCCAAACATCACAAGAGCGTATAGTGTAGCCCTAATCGTATCGGGTCGCCGCAACATGTTGTCACATGATTTGGCTAGTTAATTTGCGAGTGGCCGCCTACCTGACGACACCTTAGTCGGCTTTTGCGACACCACGGTAAAAAAGAGGGTGGTCTATTCTACTCAGCTGGACATCACATGGCGGGTCAACTTATCCCAGTCGCCTTTTACAACATCTGCGCAAGAAATGTGGATGGCCTGTTCTGTTCAGCTGGATACCACACGGTGGGTCAACTTACTTAAGTCGTCTTTTACGACACGGAGAGGCAAAAACATAAAAACGTCAATTGGTTGAATAGGAAGAATTTGGTAATATCCATGTAATATTATAAATGCGAAAGTTTGTGAGTATGGATGTATGTATCTTATTCTTTCACGGCGAATCCGCTGAACCAATATCGATGAAATTTGATAGAATTATGCCTTATACACCGGAATAACATATAGGCTATAGAAAACCTGTCAATTCTACAGGAATAGAATGACATTAAAAAGCGCCATCTATTATCAACCTACGGGACAACAGTTCACGCGAACGAAGTGGCGCGTAAAAGCTAGCCTAACTTAAATTTGATGTATCTAATTTAGCACGTAAGATTGCACGCGGAGCCCGTACAAAATTGTAAGCCGATAATAAAACCCCCGCATCGTTTTTCGATTCGCCTTTAAATTCGAAATGAAGAGAAACCGTGGAAAGATATGAGCTACAAATTCAGACCCGTGTCTCCCTAACCGTCACATGTCTACCAGATTTATACCTAAAAGAAAATGCCTTTGGCGGGGAACGCTTTTATTGAAATTGGCTGCATTACCATAATAATATTAGAGGGATTGTCAGCCATCGACGAAGTGTGAAATCGTAGTATACCGCCCCCTGTTATCTGCTCGAAGTGCTGTAATCTGCATACATTTCGTCTGTCGCGCCATTGTGCGGGATTCAATTACCCAATCTTATATTTCGAGCTTTGTTACATATCATTTCGGCGCTGGCTCCTTCAATCTGAACGATGATATGCTAAATTGTTACGTATCCCGCCAATTTATGTAAACCTATTTGGGTTTCTCTTTTATTTCACGTTTCTAGACTTGCGAATTCGATGAAGGTATTTAAATAATCTTTCGTATTCCGTTTCAATTTGCAAACTTAAATTTAAAGTTTTAAATTTAAATTTAAAGATTTAAGCATATATAGGGACATAGGGACAGACAGAGAAAACGACTTTGTTTTATACTATGTAGTGACGTTTAGATTTAATATTTAGTAGACGCTTATGTTTTGTTATTATTTAGTTAGTTTAGTTTGTTTTGAGTTTCTTTTTATTAATGCTTGTCTTTTTAAAATAGTTAAGTTAGTAAATAGTACATAGTATATATTAAAATGTGCATTGAATACTTTAAATTTAAACTTAAATTAACTATTTTATATAATTCATCATTCTCCTGCCCTTACCTTACTGTAAGTGGGGTCGTTACATATTTTAAACATGTTGTAACATAATTTGGCTAAGTATTTTATGACAAGTTGCCTCCCTAACGACAACTTACCTAAGTCGGCGGTCTATTTTACTTAGCCGGATACCACGCGGCGGGTAAACTTACTTTAGTCGCCTTTTACGACACCTCAGAAAGTAATGAGGGTGATCTATTTTACTCAGCCGGATACCACACGGCGGGTCAGATTACCTTTGTCGCCTTTTACGCCTTGGTAAGAAATGCGTTTATAAAAACCACTTATAATAAATAGCAAAATAGTTCATAACATTTGTTTTATGTAATTTCGCAATTTTAGCAATTTTGTACATTTGTTAATGTTATTTGTTCTGCTTATGTCTACATTCATAAATGGTGTGAAACATATATTTTATACTTAAACTAAAAACTAACTAGTAAAGAAAATGGAATCATCGGTTATAGTGTTTGCAAAAAATGCCTAATAATAGCGAAATAGAAATCACAATAGGCCAAACGCGTCGCAAAATGGGATGTGATCGTATTTCACCGAAGCCTGGTCCACGTCGCGCCCTCTCCATCCCTCCATTACTCATAACCAACAAAAAGGAGTCCGGGAAAAGAATAAACACAAGTTACAGCTGAACAAATGGCAACACTTTACGTGTCTCACAATTTAAACGTCCCCAAGAAATGGGATCCTGGATAATGTAACTATTTTTCTTCGCTAAATGTCATGCTGTACTCGTATGAAAAAAGATTCCCTATAATAATGTGCGCTCATGCGTAACAATGATTTTCTCTTTAAAATTTCATTGATATCATCATTAAAGTGATTTTTATATTCTATGTATGAGGTTTAGCTGTGGTAAATTTTATCAATATTGGCCCAGTGGATTAGTCGTAAGAGCGTAACAGTCAGCCAGACAGCCTCTACGTCTTTAGTACCGCCATTGGGTGAAAAGTTTGAATTCAAATTTTGGATTCAAAAAGGTTCAAAAAGGTTTTCAAAATCGTCAGTTCTACTGGCTCGGTAAGCTGTTCCTAGCGAGAAGAGCGAGCAAGAAACATGTGCGGTTGCTTTTTTCAAAATAATACATATAACTAGTTACATTAAGACATTATTATCTTGTGCAGGGTCGGACAATAGCTGTATCCATGCATTCTTATCATCTAAATAATTCTCTACAGTATAGTAGGCTTTTGTATCATTCTCCCTTTAACAATTTTTTTAAATTGCTGTAATGACAATGCCAAAATTGATTGCGGAATTTTATTATAGAATCTTATACCCAAACCACATATATACAAACGACTTACGTACCTTTGCAAGGCGCAAAGCAGGAGTCGCAAGCTTATTGCGGTTCCTACTTTGTCTATTAAATACATCACCTATCGTTTTTTAATTCTTTATATTTTTATGTACAAAAACTATATTACTTAAAATAGAACGCAATGCAGCATTATGGCCGAGGGTGCAAATGTGGCTACTGTGAGATTAAACCGCGGCTTGGCACGTGCAGTGGAGGACTGGTGGAAAGACTTATTGATTAGTCATGACAACGATGGTAGTGGCCAGAATCTAAGACCAACTGAGGTCAAAATACTGTCGTCTTCTTCGACAAAATCGTCGTGTGAAATATGTGTGATTCATATTTTATATGTTTGGTATTGTTATTTGATAGTTAGAATCATATAATGCGATTTAAGGACCCCTATGTTTTGGATGGGTCGATTGAACCCAAAAAAAAGTAAGGGTGATAGCGCCAGTGGATCTTGTCCTGAGGTATTGCAACCCTGCTGCAGAGATTAACGTATTGGTAGACCAAATCTCGACCTCAGACGCATAAGGTTGAATGTCGACATAAGACCAAATTCACTTTTTTACACAGCCGCCCTAAGCTCGTCAAACTCTTTCTATCTATCTGGAGATTATGTTTCTATCTAGATTATTTCCGAAAATACAGAGTTGCATAAGGTCCTATAAGACGAATTTCTTATTTTCATCGGAGCATAAGGTTACATTATAAGATCAATATTTAATGTTTGATGCAAAATACGTTTACATGATAATTAAATCACATTCTTCAAACGCGTTTCTCGATGTAAGAATCTTTAGCAGGCAATATAGAAACTGCTTTATCAATATTTTTACTAAATGACATGAACAGAGGCAATGGTCAAACAGAAAAAGGCAAAGTGCCAAATGTGGACATCAGCTATCTTTTGTAGCCAGATACAAAGTAATTTTGCAGTTGAAATGAACCTGTTTCGGATACAAATGAAGTGACTTCTGTTTTAGTGGCGGCAAAGATAAATTTGTTAGCGCTGTCCAATTCAGTGATAAAGAAACAATTCTTGACTCAGATATGGCAAGACGCGGGGATTTTATGTTTCTGGCAGATTCTGGGATTTCTCATAATTCTACATTACAAAAGTATTTAAGCAAAAAAAAGTACTAAATTGATTAGGTTTATAACTGGCAAACTCAATAATGTAGCTGGATTAGATAATAAGATTTTGTGTAACATTTATTTTTTCTATTTATCTATGAAAACAATTTTTGAATCAAATAGTCAATATGAATAACCTCTTTATTTTATTTACTGAGTTTTAACAGACGTCGCTCAACGAGCTGTAAACCTGAAGTAAGATCATAAAAAAAATTATAAATTTATTGAAAAATTTGTATATTATTAGTATAGTAAAAAACTCATAATTTTTGATATTTGCGTATAAATTGTCTCACTTCGTAGGTTAACTTTTTTATAATGTTTTTCAAACGAATTTAATAGAACATAAATAAATAAATAAAATGAAAAAGTAAAATAAATCTAAGGTGTTCCGTGGTATAAAAATGGTGATTTTACAGTGAAAGCCTTATCTAAGTTATATAAAATTCGCAGAAACAGTTGAATTCAAGTTGAATATGACCATAAGATATGAAATCTCAAAATGAACACTAAAATATGCAAGAAAAATGTTAGAGAAAGTGAAATCTTGACTTTTATAATTGTATATAAATCTCGTATATCGACAGTCATTTAATTTTTAAATCAAATTGTTTCTAAAGCTTCATTAAATAAGTCACCTTTAAATATTTTAAGAATACAAGTACAATTCGTTAATTTCAAAAGTCAACTGGTGTGCTCGTGACAGTTGTCAAGATATTGGCTACTCCTTTAGGGGGGAAGCTGAAAAATTTAAGACTGCTTTGTCCGAGCCAAGTCACGCGCCGTTGACCCAGTGATTTAAGAACCTGTTCTCGACCGAAACGTATTTTCTAGCTTGCGACGTACTTTGAACTGTCGTACGGTTGTGGCTTCGTTTATTTTATGTAAGAGAATCTGTTCGCTTTTATATTATCAGTAATGATAATATATAGAAGAAGCTTTCCATTGCGAAATTCCATCGTATGCGGGTAATAATAGAACTATCATATCATCTTACTGCCCTTATCCCACTCTAAGTGGGGTCGGTACAACATGTTATAAACATGCTATCAAAAGATTTGGCTGCGTTTTTATGAACGGCCGCATACCTGACGTCAACTTACCTCTGTCTTATTTTACGACACATCGGTAAGAAAGAGGGTGGTCTATTCTACTGAACCGGATACCACACGGTGGGTCAATTTACCTTAGTCGCCTTTTACGACACCTCGGTAAGAAATGAGGTTGGTCTATTCTACTCAGCCGGACACCACACGGCGGGTCGACTTACCTTAGTCGCCTTTTACGACACCTCGGTAAGAAATGAGGGTGGTACTATTCTATTCAGCCGGATACCACACGGCGTTATTTGTAGTATTGTTATAGATCTACAAATCCCTAGTACATTATTTTAGTGTATCTATGGTGGTTTGCGCGGCGCACGCGTTGTTATAAACATGTTGTAATATTATTTGGCTAGGTATTATACTTAATCGTTGTTTTTGACATCTCGATAAGCAAGAGGGTGGTCTATTCTACTCAGGCGGACACCACACGGCGGACCGGTTTTCAATTATTATTTAGACGTATAAGTTTTAACAGAAAAACTTATTGGTGTCTGCCTGGGGTTCGAACGCGTGACCCCATCGAAAGAGTCACACGGTCTCACCGCTGGACTATCATAGAGAAGTCACTATACCTAAACTTAATTTACAATTCCATTTGCTATTCAACTTTCGAACCTGAATATGATGAATAATAACCAGGAGTCGAATAATGAGTTTCAGGTTTGGGAACGTTACAGTTAGACGATATTTGTACTTACTACAAACAAAAGGTATTGGGGCTGAGTGTGTCAAGAGTATGTTACGATAATAGGCGGAAACAATGTAATTTAGTCGGCAATAGGGTGAACGTTTTCCCCGAAGTGCTCAAACATGGCAGTTAATACGGTCACTGAGTAAAATGCCATGTCTCGAATGCTTAAGACGCTTGCTATATAATATTATCGCCAGAATATATCGCACGCTTAGTATCAAAAAGTCTTAGTGAGTGAATTCATGAGTTGTTTTGTGGCAAATTGCAATAAAGCGTAGCATAGGGTTACGGTGGAATATCATGAGGTTTTAGCGTTAAAGAGAGTGTTGAAGAGACCCATAACTTGGAGGAGCAAGAAAACACTAGTTTAATTAATAGTTAATGATATCGTAGATGGAATTGAAATGCGGATTACGATGTATCCAAGCCTAATTTTGTATTAGGTTATTTTAATAAGCGTGCGATATTTTTAAATATTTTACTAGTAATATCCTGCGGTTCCACACGCGTAATTTTTATAGCGGATCTCTTTTTTAATGTAATATAGCCTATGTTTACGCCGTGTGGTATCCGGCTGAGTAGAATAGACCAACTTCATTTCTTACCGAGATGTCGTAAAAGGCGACTAAGGTAAGTTGACCCACCGTGTGGTATCCGGTTTAGAAGAATAGACCACCCGCTCTCTTACCGAGGTGTCGTAAAATATGACTAAGGTAAGTTGATGTTATGTAGGCGGCCGGTCGTAAAAACGCAGCCAAATCATGTGACAACATGTTTATAACCCGTATATATGGATATATGTGCCGAACCACTTACAGTGGGATAAGGGCAGGAAGATGATGACAGCCTATGTTGCTCAGTAAAGATGCAGTTTTCCAATGTTGAAAGAATATGTGATATCGGTCCAGTATTTTTTGTGTGAAAATATTACAACACACGCATACATTTTTTTATAATATTATAATATTAGTATAGATTAGTACTTAGATGGCCGAACCTTGCTCGGTATTTTTTTAAGTTATAAAAAAGATTAAAAAATCAAAAAAATATTGAGCATGTGTGGCTCGATTCGGGGTTTTTACACTTCTTTAGTCCACTACGCTTTTACAACTTTACAAATGACAACTAAAATATCATTTGCATTATATTTTGTTAGCATTGTTTTACTCTCTTCTAATTAAAAAAAAAAAAATTGATCGTAAGCCGTTTTTTATTGTAAGAAAAAACTTGCACTCAGGAAGTACTGGCAAAAGTGAAAACGTGAATATTAACGTTGTGCATTTTTGATATTTTGGAATGTTTAGGGAATAATATTGCACGAATAGATTTTATTTTCAGTATATAAAGAATTATAATTTATATGGTAAAATACAATATTTATTTATTGCACACACATGACGATTTATATTACATTAAAAATTGAACACTTCAAAACTATTTCAATTCAATCCAATTTGCTCAAGCGTCATGCGTTGCTTTTTTGCTAGGCGGTAGAAAGAGAGGGGGACAATTCCTCTCCTACACCGCGCCGGTGGTCTACTCTCCCTCCATCTTACAAATTTTACCCAATTAACATTTTTTACTCATCACAAAAAGCTCTCAACGCCGCGTAATAAGTTTGCACTTCAAAAATTACAATGCCCTCAAGGCAGTGTGATGAAATTATACGAAGGTCTGGAATGCAACAGTAATGGGTAGAAACAATACAATTTAGCCGGCAATATCGTGAACCGTTCCCCTAAAGTGCTTATACACGGCCCTTAGTACGGTCACCGAATGAAATGTCATGTACCCGATGTTCAGATTGTATTACACAATAATTTAGTTCCACAAGTTAATCGCCTTGTTCTTACTGACTGGGTGAGAATATATTGTACATTTGCTGTCTTATAATTTTAATTTATTAAGAACGCAAACTTAGTAATTAAGTGACCAAATTAAAAGAAAAATGTTTTGTGGCTAATTGCAATAAAATGTACTAACAACACTCGTTACAAAATTCGTGAGCATTAAAAGGGTTAAAGTGATCCATAACGTAAAAGAGCAAGAAAGCATGTAATTTAAATGAACATTTTCGAAGATATTAAAGATTTAAAATTCCACGAGGAGGCCGCGCTTCTTCCTATAGCACTTCGAATTTAGCAGCGATTGGACGCGTCTGTTTTTCACATGGCCAACTATATAATGTCTAACTAAAAACTAATATTTGTCGCTGTTTCAAGAGTAATCTCTAAAGAAAACATGTTTGTATTGTCTAATAACAAGGAAGCTGTGAATGTTGTATATAAAGACATTCTGTAATTAATTGTAAAAATAAAATACATAGGCAAAAGTAAATAAGTAAAAATGTTGTATATGAATTTAGATAATCTAAAGATTTCTATAGATAATCTTCATGGTATAGGGAAAGGGGAATTGTTTTACTCCAAATTTAACACATGCGGACCACGGGCAGTAATGAATGAATCAAAACTACTGGATAGAGTTTAATAATTTTTTTCACTGATTGACGGGCTATATTTATACTTGTGCGAAGCCGGAGCGGGCCGCTAGTATATGATAATAAAATATGGAGTACAATGTATTTAACTTAAGCGTTATTTTGAAATCGGGCAATTTAATTTAATATGTTTTACTACTCGTATCGTTCATTCCACGGAGAAACTTTCCTACCTTAGCCCAGCAGTGGGAAATTGCCATTTTATTTAACAAAATATTTACCATGTATCATGACAATAATGTTTCTAACATACTAATACTAAAAGGTATATTAAATACTTTATATTCTAGTTTTAAGAAACTTATCATCATCCTCCTGCCCTTATCCCACTTTAAGTGGGGTGCCACCACATGCTTTAAGCATGTTGTTACATGTTTTGGCTTGTTATTTTATGACCGGCCGCCTACCTGACGTCTACTTACCTTACTCACCTTTTACGACACCTCTGTATGAATCAATAAATAAATAAATAAATAAATCGAGGGTGGTCTATTCTACTCAGTCGAATACCACGCGGCTGGTCAACTTACCTTAGTCGCCTTTTATACGATAACTCGGTAAGAAATAAGGGTGGTCTACTCTACTGAGCCGGATACCACACGCATATCGGGAAATTTAGTATTTCATAATTCGCTAAAGTCTTTTTATCAAAATTGCTTCTGAAAACGATTACTCTAAATTTTCCTTTCAATGAACATGTAAAAAGACAATTTCAAAAGCTTCTGTGAGAGTTCTTTTTATAAAAGCTAGACCAGATTTTCCGTGGAGTAATTAACTCCACAAGGTTCTATACGGCAGCCAACTTTCTTTCGCTTTACCTCATTTATTCTGTGTAAATATTTTATCTAAATTTTCAAAATTAGAGGTAGAATTGGCGAATCTATGGCCAATTCTCATAACAATATAGACCTTAGAATTTTAATCCATTAAAATGTCATTAACTATTCCTAAAATACAAATACCTTCATTTGAAATGCAAATATCATGGCCAAAGCCATGCCTTAGAAATCGGCAGAATTTTGAAGTAGGCTCTTTATATAGGACGATACTACATTAGTTAAAGAAAATCGGACGACTTACTTTACGACTTGTTGTAGGTTGAAATAGGTAAAGCAATATAATAGTTAACATACTTGATTATCACAAAAGTAGATAAGGATTCAGTAGAAACAGAAATACGTGATATTGAGGCATATATTGGTGGTGACTGCCCCTTTGGTGCAGTGGGCAGTGACCCTGCCTTCAGCTCCACGAGTCGCGGGTTCTATTCCCGCTGAGAGCCAACATTTTCTATAAAAAAATTGTTGGTTCTTCGAACCTGGGCTTGTATTTGTATTCAAGTATGTATTTAAAACTATATAATTATGTATATATTTACCAGTTATCTGTCACCCATAACACAAGTATACTTTGATGACGGACGACCGTGTGTGCAAGTGTTCAGGATATTTATTTATTTATCCCCTACTTTAGCCAGTCCTATAATTTTCAATTGTACCAAATACCACTGACAGTAAAAACGTAACAGCGTATAAAAGCGTAACAGAAAGTAATGAGTTTAATTTTACAATTAAAATAATAAGATAAAAAAAAACTCGATTAAACTATTGTCTTATATTATAAAAGTACTTCATAAACATTGGAACTATATTAATGTCTGTGTATTTTCATTCAAAGCAAAGTAATTTGTAGTTTCTTCGCTTTCAAATGTTCACTCAAAGATTATTAAGTTATCTCATTTTTGATATTTTTAATTAATTACCAGAGATAACATTATTTTTTTTATGCTACCTTTGAAATGAGTTTAGTTTTTTTCACTAATTAATTATCTTTGGCTTGCCAACTAATTTTGTCTTTACATGTTACTGGTTCAAAGGTCTATAAACTTATTTATATTCAAAACTTGTATATCCGGAAAACTTCGTTCTGCCTTGATGAACATGCTAAAAATCTTTCTCTAAGCTATCCTTATATATAATTTCCAATAGCACTCTGTTAGACAGGTGCGAACAATTTCTATAGTAATTCTTATAGTTTCAAATTTTCTAGCCTTTTAAACCTTCCTTAGACTTTTAAAAATGTTTCTCCATCAAAATTAGCCATATCGGCATTCTCGAATTACGAGACTAACAAACGTCATTTAATTTTTTTATATATAGATAGATAGTTATAAAATCAATATATTTTTTTAATTATATAAAGTACCTGAGTGACCGGTAATTTTTTTAAAGATATAAAAAATACATTTAAAAAAGGGGAAAAAAAGCGCCTGTGAGTTGTGGGACTCGAACTGGGGTTTTGGATTTTTTTCATCCGCCCATTAACCATTAGGCTATCACAGAATATGTTGACAGCTGAAACTTCATTCAGTCTCTATTCAACATTTTCGCATTTTTTTCAGTGCCCGAAAACAGGGATAAAAAAACATTATTTTAAAAGAAACTTAGCTCGATAAATTTTTCTCCCAAACCCCTACATGCTGAATTTCATGAAAGTCGTTTCCGAGATCAATTAAATATATATAAGCAAATACAAGATAAGCTCATTTAAATTTTAAAGATACATACGCCATCAGAAATAAAACTTTTAACAATAACAATACAAGCTTCCTTTTTCGCACAAATAATCAGCTTAGCGAATCAACGCGGAAACGCTGCCAGCATTCTTGGAACGACTCCACGTGATTTGTATAGTACTAGCGTGTATGTAATTTAAGATAGACATAAATTGTACATTTTTGTTGACAATAACAATGAAAAACTTAACGCAAGTTCTATTCTGAAGTAGTCACCCGCATTTTCTTTTAATGGCTACTCAAGGTTTGTTATTTAAATTGTGTTGAAAGAGTATTCCTATAGAAAGAGAAGCATTTAAGTGTTTTTGCATTTGTTTTGTGTTATTTATAGTGCATTTTAGTTATAGTTTCTGGGTGACCGAGCCTTGCTCTGTAATTTGTTACAAAATAAAAAAAGGAACTTAAAAAAATAATAATAATTTTGTAGTTGGGATCGATCCTAGGTATTTACATTTCTCGAGGCTGCTCGTTCCCTGAATAAGCTACGCTGAATTGACAGTTAATAGCAAAAATTCAATTCAATATAAATTTTAGTATTTTTTAATGCCCAAAAACAGAATAAAACGTTTATTTTTACATAAAACCTACCTACATTGATTTTTATACCCCAAAAATTCAGTATGTAGGGGACATACTGAATTTCAGGAAAATCGTTGGAAATGGAAATGTATATAACTAACTCATTTAAATATTATAATAAATGTAAAAAAAAAAGAATTAGGAGGTCGGCGACATGAGGGACTTTAACCCTGGTATTTTCACAAATCATCTATTTCTTATTTAGCAGTTTTTCCAATGTCTGAAAACAGGGTTACATAACATTTTTTTTGCACATTCCTCTTAAAAATAAATAATCTGAATACAAACTTAAAGTTCTTAGCCGTGTGGTATCCGGCTGAGTAGAATAGTACCACCCTCTTTTCTTACCGAGGTGTCGTAAAAGGCGACTAAGGTAAGTCGACCCGCCGTGTGGTATCCGGCTGAGTAGAATAGACCAACCTCATTTCTTACCGAGGTGTCGTAAAAGGCGACTAAGGTAAGATGACCCGACGTGTGGTATCCGGTTTAGTAGAATAGACCACCCTCTTTCTTACCGAGGTGTCGTGAAATACGACAGAGGTAAGTTGACGTCAGGCAGGCGGCCGGTCGTAAAAACGCAGCCAAATCATGTTACAGCATGTTTATAACATGTTGTGCCGACTCCACTTAGAGTGGGATAAGGGCAGGAAGATGATGACAAACTTAAACTTCTAACTAAGTATTCTGAATAAATAGTGCGGGTAGATTTTTCACAATAACTGCGAGCTTAACAGAAAAATAATGTCCTTATGAAGACGTGGAAAGTATTGTAAGTGCATATTAATTCAATACCTTGGAATTCCTTCGTTATAAATGTAAATTGCTATCGTAAAAGCCAACCGTTAACCTAAAACACAATAAAGTCTATCACGAAAGCCTGGACCACACAAAATGGCTTGTTGGCCAGTTTTCAAGAAAAGCTGAATTGGAACTAATAGTAAATCAGTTTATGTACGGGCATTCCTGACCACTGCGTTTGCAATTCTGAGCTAACATAAATAGCTTGTAGGAAATGTAAAACGGAACGTTTCTGTACTACGTCCTTTTATTTTGTCGTGGATTCAATTTAGTACGTTAAGTTTTATATAATTTATAGAATTAGGCGTTACTTTGCGGTGGTCCATAATACAAAACTATTTTTCTGTTTTATATAAACACACAAGGTCGTCCGTCCTCAAAGTAAGTAACTTAATACTTGTGTTATGGGCGAGAGAAAACTGGTGAATATATTCACCAGTTGTCTGTCATCCATATTTTTAAATACATACTTAATTACAAATATACACCCAGACTCGAAGACCAACAAATTAATTTATAGAAAATGTTGGCCCGCGGCGGGAATCGAACCCACGACCCGCGGAGCTGTAGACAGGGTCACTACCTACTGCACCAAGGGGCCAGTCAATGAGAATATTATTTTGCTATAATCCGCGATAAAAGAAAATATATATATCATCCTGCCCTTATCCCACTCTAAGTGAGGTCGGCACAACATGTTATAAACATGCTGTTAAATGATTTGGCTGCGTTTTTACGACCGGCCGCCTGCCTGACGTCAACTTACCTCTGTCGTATTTTACGACACCTCGGTAAGCAAGAGGGTGGTCTATTCTACTAAACCGGATACCACACGGTGGGTCAACTTACCTTAGTCGCCTTTTACGACACCTCGGTAAGAAATGAAGTTGGTCTATTCTACTCAGCCGGATACCACACGGCGGGTCGACTTATCTTAGTCGCCTTTTACGACACCTCGGTAAGAAAAGAGGGTGGTACTATTCTATTCAGCCGGATACCACACAGCGTGATAAAAGAAAATATATGTAATGCTAAATGTAGAGTGTACTGTTCGTTCCCATACCTGATACATGCAGAATTTGTAAAAGCGCATGCACTACCCGCCACCGATAACACAACAATACACAAGCACTGCAAACATTCACACCAAAATCTCAATAATTGTTTCGCCCCGTAACCGAAGCATCATCAGGGTATAGACTCCATGACAAAATCGCAAAAGTGATAGTGAATGTATATAGTACTTGTGTATGGTGGTGGAGGTTTGTGCACGTGTCTTTACGAATCCTGCATGTATAAGGTACGAAAACGGATTGTCCACTCCACATTCAGCATTGTATATATTTTCTATTTTACTTCATCGCGAATTATAGCAAAATAATATTCAAAAATCTTGTATTACAAAATTGTTCTCCTTTAAAAGTTCTGAATAAAAGTCTGCGACAGCTAGTCTAGCTTTTAAGGTTTACCATTTTTAAGCATTTTTATGGCTATCAAAGTACTATATTACGGTTTTTGGTTCGGTTCGATAGCTAGTATAAAATAAAACGAATGAAATAGACCATATCAGTCATATGCAGACTCGTCGCATGTAAGCTGCACTTAACAAGGACAATATCTGGAATAGAAGCACGAACCATACCGGACATTTGTACAAACATTTGCTCGGCTCTTGTTGAAAATTCTATAAAGACAAGCGTCGGGTGGACACGGATGTCAACGTTTCACCACAAAAAGGGAAATATATGGAATTCTTTTGGCTGCTGTAAGCACTTTTGAATATATGTGCGTAAAAAACTCTTTGTTATGTAAATATATTTGCTCGGTATTTTTTTTTGGACATAAAAAAAGATATAATATGAAAAAAAAGAAATAAGTGATAGTGAAATATCTGACTATTACAACTTTACAAACAGTTTAATTAGGCTATGTTTTCAAATAATAGTATCAGGATCACCTAGCCTTGCTCGGAAATGTTTTTTTTTTAAATAAAAAAAGATATTTAAAAAAAATTATAGAGTAGGTGGGGTAATACCTAGGATCGACCTAGGTATTTTCATTTTTTGCGACCACCCGTTTCCCGAATAAGCTACGCTGACCAAAATTAGTGTTTTATATATTCAATGTAAGTTTTAGCAATTTAATTTTTTTAATGCCCAAAAACAGCGATAAAACGACTTTTTTTAAGTAAAACCTAGCTAGTACGATTTTTCTCCCCCTAAAACCTCCTGCATGCTGACTTTAACTCATTTAAATATTAAAGATTATAGCAGTTTTTCGGTTCCTGAAAACAGGGTAAAGCAACATTTTCTTAAAATGAAATCGAGATCGATTTATCACTCCTGAAACCCCCTATTTTCATAAAAATTGTTGGCGCCGGTTTCATTATAGAATCGTATACCAAAAAACCACAAACGATTAACGTACTTTTGTAGGGTGTAAAGCAGAAGCTACAAAGCATATCTCGGCTCTTACTTCGTCTATTATGAACATGGTTAATTTTTTTTAAACTCAATATGCACAATAGGTAAAAATAAAAAATTATTTAAGCAATAAACAGGCAATTATTACTCTAATTGCCGTAGAATCTGTTATACAGAGAATGCGACTCACGTACGGACGCCATCTTGACATAAAAGCACGTTCGATAGACCATAGACGTTCTAGCTTCCATACGACGTGGTCCGTAACGCTATCGAAAAATTCCAACTGAACTGAGCTTATAATTGGATTGCTTAAACTGCGGTCCCAAAAATTGCTTGCGGAATTATTGCGAATGTTCCAATTTCTAGGTTCACAAATTATTTCTTCAATGACAATTTGGAATTGTACCATTTAATATGCATTATAACACGTAAGTAAATATTATGATGGCTCAGCGGTTAAAGACTTTTTATGAAGGATTCCAAAGTTCAAGCCGTATTTTTTTAATTTATAATATTGTGTATTCGCAATACACAATGTTATAAATAAAAAAATGTACCTTTTTAAGGAGCAATACATTATATTCAAATTCAAGTTCAAAATATTCATGTAAACTTGTAAACAAGTGCTTTTGAATCGTCAACTCTACTGCTGGTTCGGTGTCATAAAATATGACTACGGTAAGTTGACGTCAGGCAGGCAACCGGTCGTAAAATACGTAGCCAAATCATATGACATGTTGACAACATGCTTACAACATGTTGTGCGGACTCCACTTAGAGTGGTTTAAGGGCAGGAGGATGATAATGATATACTTTGAACGATCGAAAGTCTAGCGTATTTGAATAATTTATTTGGATCTTCATCCACTACGCAAAAGTGAGATAATATGTATACTGTATTTACTGTATTGTGAGGAATTTGTATTGTCTTTAATTTGTGTATTATCTTTAAGCTCTGACAGACTATATAATACAAAGTCTGACGTCATTTGCTCTTTTTTGGCGTGCGGCATTTGTAGGAGGTAGACGCGTTTGGGAGACCTCTTCTGTATTTCTTGTTATTAGAATCTAACCTCAAATGTAGCTATTCGTGATGGGAGCGACCACTGAGTTCCTTGCCAGTTCTTTTTAAGTGGATTAGTGTTCCGACCTGGTGGTAGAATCGTTCTGTCGTTGGGTTTTACACTGAAAAGTGTTGGTGCTCAGTAAGGTGCCCAGCGTGATCCAAGGCATTAGATTATTTTTAATTATTCATTTTAAATAGAATATAGACTTAATTTCTAAGGGTATATTCTCGTTAGAGAGAAAGGGCATCTATTGCAGATTACTGGACTTGTCAAAAATTTTAGAGCTTTTGATTTTTTGGAGTTATGTTTAGTAGGTAGATTAGAGCTATGTACGTTAAAGATTTTATAATTCTTTATAGCCTATTCTTAACAACTTTTATATCAAAGCACGTTTTGGCTATCTTAAAATTTATATTGTAGTGCCCTATACTGTTCTCAACTAGTCTTAATAATCCAGCTTCTTTTCAGACTTCATAAGCCGTAGCATTGCTCAACTTTTAAAATAACTTTATTGTGCGCGATATAGCATAAAAGTTATTTCTTCCATAAAATTTCAAAGAATTCTTATTAGTATAGCTAGTATTGTATAAAATAAAAAAAACATAAGTTTAAGTTACATAGAAGTTCTGTTATATATTTTGATTTTCAATACAAACCTAATTTTACAATTTCTCTGAATTATGTAGTACTTAAGGTAAGGGCACTAGTATTTGACCATGTACTAGTAGTTGACCGTTTTGAATAAAATTTTAAATAATAAGCGTTTTGTTTGTTGTAACTACTAAAAAATATTATTAATAATACTAAATTAAAAATACACAAAAACCGTTTCGCTGCAAATCGTTTCGCAATCGAAGCATCACCCAATAGTAAGGTATAGTTATATAGTTTCAATTGGTTCAACCCTTTCCATTCATTTTGCGTTCATTCACGTAATTTTGCGTTCGTTCACGTTCCTTTTATTTTGCTTTGCCTCCAAACACGTGCAACAAGCTTGAACTAGAAACATTTATTAGATCGTTAATTAAGATGCTCTTTTTTGTTTAACTATTTCAAGTTTATTTATTTATTTATTTATTTTATTAGACACACAAAACAGTTCACAACACGATTAAACTTAAAATGGTATACATATTGTTTATATTTAAAATCTAGTTGCTCACCAAAACATGCATGTACAAAAGAAGAAAAATAAAAATATGTTGCAATAATAAACTTATTCTAAAATTAAATCTAAGTATATTAGTAGTAATAGTCTAATGTTATTATTTTATAATTTCTTGACCAGCACTACGAGAAGTAACACAACACTTGACAATCCTTTTAAATGCTGACTCACGAAAATCAAAAATGTCAAGATCCTTAAACTTGAAAGAGAGATCATTATAGACTCTACACATTCTTACTATGGTATTATAGAAAGATGTGTTGTTTCGATACACATTCAAAGCAAAGACCGCAGATTTCCTACATCGATAACGGACATTAATACTTATAGCAGCTAGCAATGCAGAACAGTCAATTCTTGCATGAATTATTTTGTGCAGGGTTGTTATAAGAGAAACATCTCGCCTTAAATGCAGAGGCATGACTTTGAAGTATGTAGCTCTATCAGTGTAGCTACGAAGAATTCGGGACAGGCCACAACGCCAACTTAACGTACGGACACAACGCCTTTGAACTGATTCAATCCGATTAATATGTAATTTATAATACGGAGACCAAATTATAGAACCATATTCAAGCCGACTTCTAATCAAACTGTAGTAAAGATATATTAAACTTTGTGGTTTTTTAAACTCTTTCGTGCTACGCATAATAAACCCTAACATCTTATTGGCTTTATTAGTTATTATGTCGTAGTGTTCTCTAAATGTAAATTTACTATCTAAGTATACACCAAGATCTTTAACGCACTCTTTACGGTCTATGATGTATTTTTGAACCTTATAATCAAAAATTAATTTTTGTTTTCTATTAGTAAACGATATAGCACAGCATTTCTTTTCATTTATTAATAAATTATTATCAACACTCCAGCGCCTTATGGCGTCGAGATCATTTTGAAGTTCCAGACAGTCATTTATATCATTAATAGTCTTAAAGATCTTTAGATCATCAGCAAACATTAAACATTTGCTTTTGATGTTTTTAACGAGGTCATTTACAAATATAATAAAAAAATAATGGACCTAAGTGTGACCCTTGTGGGACCCCTGACTTAACTTCAAATGGTAGTGATAGAAATCCTTTCAGCGTCACAATTTGAGAACGCTTGGAGAGATATGATTTAATCCAACGTAATAGATCTCCATGTATTCCGAAAGTTGCTAATTTTTCATATAACACTTCATGGCTGACCCTATCGAATGCTTTGGAGAAATCTGTATATATAGTATCTACCTGTCCAATTTTGGCAAATGCACTGCATACATAGTTCTTAAAAATAAGTAGATTACTAATCGTGGATCGATTTTTAACAAAACCATGCTGTTCTTCACAGATTGATGATTTGATATGACTATATATAACATCATAGATTAGAGATTCAAATATTTTTGCAATGCAGGACAAGATACTTATCGGGCGATAATTTTCACATTTAGTCCTATCACCTGTTTTGTGGATGGGAACTACATGAGCTTTTTTCCAGTAAGATGGAAAAGTACTGGCCTCAAGTGATTTATTAAATAAGATGTAAAGAGGCACTGAAAGTTCATGTACAAAAGTTTTAACAAAAAAAGGTGGCAAACCATCTGGTCCCGCACCCTTAAATACATCAAGTTTCTTAATTTTTTTGATTATGTTATCACGGCTGATATGTATTGAACATAATAAAGAGCTGTTACTAGGTTCGCATAAGGTGTTAACGTTATTTTTTGTATAAATTTTGTTATAGACTGAACTAAAAAACTCGGAAAACAGTCCACATATCGCTTCGCCATTCACTTCTGTTTTTCCATTGTATGTCATTTTGGTAGGTATAGCATTAGTTGACTTTTTGGCATTAACATATTTAAAGAACTGACGAGGACTGTTACGTAAAGAAGCCTCAGTAGTGCTTATGTATTTATTATAGCATTTTTTTATTAATTTTTTACTTCTTGACCTAAGCATACTATAAGTATCATAGTCTCTTGGATTTTGATATTTCTTGTAACGAGAGTGAAACTTAGATTTCTCCTTTATGCACTTAATTAAAGATTGACTGTACCAGAAAGGATACGTAGAGCATTTTTTCTTTAAAGGTGTGTTACGGGAAATAATTTCATATAAAACTTTATAAAAACAGTCAACAGCATCGTCCAAATTAAGCTCTTCTAGCTTATCATGCCATTGTATACCTTTCAATTCTAACGTGATCGTATCAATGTCACATTTCCGGAAATTGTAAGATTTAACATTTTTACCTTTTAGTACTGATATGTCTGGTGTTAGTTTAACAATTATTTGTAATGGGGGATGGTGCTTATCGATTTTAACCAAAGAATCAACAGATGAAACATTAATAATAAAATTTTCAGCTGCAGTTGTTAAAATTAAATCTAGTAACCTAGAAGTTGTTCTAAAATTTTAAGTCGGAGGCTTTTGTCACAGGGTTTACGTTTTTTTTCATGTCCAGAAAACCATTCATCGTCGTTTATTATGGGTTTAGGTTACCTTTGAGTTTCTTAACGGTTCGGTTAAATGGTAACTTCAATAAAGCATTTTCTTTTTGGTTAATGATAGATAAAAAATTGCGTTTTGAAAAGCATCTAGAGTTACGTTTTTTGCTTTAATCCACGATTATTAGTAAGACATATCAACCGGAAGAATACTTTATCCTCGTGCATTTATTATTAGTTACTTTTACCTTACTTTTACTTGATCCGTTCATCCAATTGTTATATCATAAATCATATAGACTTTATCCCACTCTATATATTGTGTTCTGATAAGTATATTTCTAGATACAGGGATTACGAATGTCGAAAGCTTTTATAAAAAATGTTATTACGTTTTACTAGAAGCTTTACGTTCAAATCCGACCGCGTGGCGGATTACTAGAGCTCTACTCAGTCAGAGATGTTCTCTAAGATATTGCTGGGTAGGGAATGAAGAAAAAATTGTATATTACGTCGTAATCTATGATATCTGTAATTTTTATGTCAGCTAAAATTTACGAGTATGCTCCCCAATGACTAAAAAGTTAACTGCATTTGTTAGTTTTGTAAAATATTTTCATTGTGTTATCAATAATTATAAAGAAATAGAACTTTATAAGGTGCATTGTGTGGTATCCGGCTGACTAGAATAGACCACCCTCATTTGTTACCGAGGTATCGTAAAACGCGACTAAGTTAAATTGGCCCGCCGTGTGGTGTCCGTTTGAGTAGAATAGACAACCCTCATTTCTTCCCGAGGTGTCATAAAAGGCGACTAAGGTAAGTTGACCCGCTGTGTGGTATCCGGCTGAGTAGAATAGACCACCCTCGTTTCTTACCAACGCTATTTTGCAAATGTTTTATGAATATTCGAAACAGCTAATTTCGATTTCCTACATAACATCAATTTTTAAGAAATTGCTGTTACGTAGGCTAACTTAACTCTTTTCACAGATAATGTAATGCAATAGTAGAGAAAATTAGAAGTTGTTCTCAGCACCCAATTACAGCTATTAGTTCGCTCCAGTTTTTAATATTTCCTCAGCCACGCCACAAACCTTGTTACAACTTTAAATTGGCATTCCTTGATGCAACGGTATGATGTTATTGGGCCAGAATAGTGCCTCGTCTTTCTCACTTGGCAATTCTTATTTAAAATTCATGAGCTGCCGGTTCAGGATAAATTGTGGTATGTCTAGACGCTAGACGTGTTTGATATTATGCTATGTAAATGTTGTTATACCAAAACACGGTTTTTAGAGTAGTTAGTTTTTGATTTTTCAGTAACGTAAGTAGTAACTCAACCCTTAAGTTGAGTTGAAAACGATGTTAATCAAAAACAATGTATCCATAAGTAATAATATTATTTTAATTATCCACGATAAAGTAAATAAAGTTAAAATAAATTGGCGTGGAGTCTATCTTCAGATGATAATTTTGTTGCGGTTCGAAACAATTGTTGAGTTTGTGATACTGAGCGTGTGTAGTGTTTGTGTATTGTGGTGGCGGTGGTGGAGGTTTGTGCATGTGTTTTTACGAATCCTGCATCGGTACGAAAACCGATTGTCCACTCTACGTTTAGCATTATATATACTCTCTATTTTACTTCATCGCGGATTATAGCCAAATAATATTATTATTAGTAGTATTGTTAGTGTTTGTTTTATTTTTTTTAAATGTCGTTTTGTCTAGGTTTGATTTTAGGCACTGCAAAACTGTTACAGAATTATTACAAGTATAATAGAGTTTCAATAGTTTTCTGTTTACTTTATCGCGGATTATAGCAAAATACTTCTGTTATTAGGTACTTTTGGATGATAATTTTAATTATTATTATGTATGATAATTTTTTTAAACGAACTTAATTACTTATCTTCTTGAATTACTTAATCTGAAACTGAACTGAATTACTTAACAACAACTAAGTGGCCTAATTTTTTTTTCTATCATATCGTCGACAGCCTCTAAATACTCTAAGCAATTATCGAATAAGATATAAGAAAAAGAAGAAAATAAAAAAAATGGGTAGCATATTATAGCTTCAGATTTCAAATGAATGAGAAAGCATCCAGAGTTTAGGAATGATAGGAAGAAATGGAATTAAAACACATTGTATCAAACCCACTTAGAGTGGGATAAGGGGAAAATGATGAGAAACTAACATTTTTTAAATAAAAAAAAAGTTATTAAATAACCGTGAAAGTCACATGAATATGTATGATCATACAAATTAAGCTACTTCAGATTGAGCCCATAAATATAGTTTCCTTTGATGTTATTCTAGCTTTAATTGAGAAGCACTCCACGTTCGCATAATTATTTCCTGTACTGAATTCGAGGTTATAATTTTCTTGGAAGCACTAAAATAATAATGTAAATCCATTATTTGTTACAATACTCTTCTAACATTAGCAAAATACTTATGAAAATACTGTTATATAAACGTCATGGTAACGGTGGTTTGTTCCGCCGTTTGGTATCCGGCTGAGTAGAATAGACCACCCTCATTTGTTACCTAGGTGTCGTAAAAGGCGACTAAGTTAAGTTGAACCACCGTATTGTTTCCGTCTTAGAAGAATAGATTATATAGGCCGGTCGTAAAAATCAACCAATCGTGTAACAACCTGTTTAAAACATGTTGTTACAACCCCCCTTAAAGTAGGATAATGGTGGGAGGATGATGATGAGTATGGTGTTTAATTATCATTTAAATTAAGAGGATTTACGCTATAGTTAAATATTAATAAAAAACTTCTAAACTTATCAATTATTTCATAATGTAAATATATTAGAAAAAACGAGAAGTACAAGATTAAGATGGTATAGACATATAATGAGGAGGAATGAAAATCATATTGACAGGAGAGAATGGAACAGAAACCATGTTGTAACGACCCCACTTAGAGTAGGATCCTGGCACTTCCTCGTGGTGCACCCTGGGCAGGCCTTTGGAATATAATCTTTAACTCTACCTCTAATATGTATTCCTTAGTCTTGGTAAATGGACCACTGTGGAGTGGCCAATCCAGTTGTTCCTCTGATTAGCAGAGGGCAAACTGGATGGACCGGGGACTCTTGGTAGGCAAGGGTGGAGTCTCTGATGCGGCGAGTTTAGTTGGACTTAATAAAGTCTGGCTGGACATGTTTTTCAGCCAGCGTCGGTCAAGTCTGGAAGCCCAGCAATGGGAACGGGGACCTTAGGGTTGCGAGAAACAAAACCTGTACAAAAAATATTACCCGGTGGGAGCAGACACGCCCACTAAGGCGCTGGGGCCTGTCCTTGTCTATCATGACATAATGTTTACGGTGGGCAGGGAGCGATCGTGGGTAGCGATGGCCTCCTTCTGCTCTGCAGAGGGTGGCAGCGGAGCGGTTCCAGGAACTCTTGTTCTGGATCCAATCTGCTGCTGGTGAGTACAGGTATTAGCGACTTACCCAAGCCATTCGTCTGCCGCCCTAACAGGGGATCTTTGGGCGTTCCGAACGGGGTATATCGGACGCCTTGCTGACAGGTATCTATTAGAGATCCATCTATTAGAGATTCAAGAGATGTTATCTTTCTCTCATTAGAAGAAAGAGAGACAAACATGTTCGTAGATAACGATAAATAGGATTATGTCAATGAACTTATTTTTATTAGATTTTTTTTCGACGGTTTTTGGATTCCTGTTAAAGAAATCTCTTAAAATGATACATATGTCCTATGATATATGATATATGATCTTATCAGAGAATTAGAAAAAAGCAGCATTAAATTTTAATTGGAATTAAAACTATTCAGAATTATTTGAACTTTCCACCTTGGAGCTACACATCATCCTCCTGCCCTTATCCCACTCTAAGTGGGGTCGGCACAACATGTTACAAACATGTTGTCATATGATTTGGCTACGTATTTTACGACCGGCCGCCTGCCTGACGTCAACATACCTTAGTCGTATTTTACGACTCCTCGGTAAGAAAGAGGGTGGTCTATTTTACTCAACCGGATACCACACGGTGGGTCAACTTACCTTAGTCGCCTTTTACGACACCTCGGTAAGAAATGAGGGTGGTCTATTCTACTCAGCCGGATACCACACGGCGGGTCGACTTACCTTAGTCGCCTTTTACGACACCTCGGTAAGAAATGAGGGTGGTACTATTCTATTCAGCCGGATACCACACGGCGAACCTTGGAGCTACAGAATTGAATTTTAATATATATTTATTTAACTTACCAACAAAAATACTAGAAATATAATTTTAGATTCGTAACAAAAGAATAACTCAAAACAGTTATTCTTTCTGTTGCACAAACGAAATGATGAAATTACTCAAAGGTAAGCAATATAAAGTTGTACCATGGGAATGTTTTGCTTTGTTGCAATAAGAGCAAAATTCTTATGTTTGTCCAGATTTGCATAAAAACAGATATACGACAAATTTTGATTCAATTCATGGCCATTATGCAATTTTGTGTTTGTTATGTAAAACAGCGTATATGGGAAAGGTATAAAGGTATATGGAACATTTGTGCCATCCTTACTAATCCTTATCCTTACTAATATTATAAATGGGAAAGTCTGTCTGTCTGTCTGTCTGTCGGTTCCGTTTTCACGGCCAATCCGCTGAACTAAAATCAATGAAATTTGGCATAAATATTCCTTATATACCGGGGTAACATATAGGCTATATAAATCCTGTTAATTCAACAGGAATTAAATTCAGGAGGAATTAAATACGATGACATTCAAAACGCCATCTATAATAAACCTATGGAACTAATTTTTATTTACAATGTGTCAAAATCAAGTCAAATCTGTATTTACGAAGTATTTAGATTCCAAGTTTTTCGGCTTACGTCAAAGGAGTTATCTTTAAAGAGTATTTATATTTTATTTTATTTTATTCGTTTACTGGACAAATTAAACTGAGAAAATTTAACATTGTAATTACAATGGATTATTAATATAAGTAATACGGGTTATTTTTAGTAAAATAAATTAACTAATAATATTATAAATGCGAAAGTCTGTAACGTTTTCATGGTCAATTCGCTGAACCGATATAGATGAAATTTGGCAAAATTAATGTTTATATACCGGGGTAACGTATAAAAATCTTTAAAAAAGTTATTATTATAATTTTTTTAAATATTTCGGTTTTTGTTTATTTCATAAACCGGAGAAAAATATTTGATATAAAAGAGACCGCCAGAATGATGTATGTAACATCTTTTGGCCCAGACCAGAGTAATAATTTTAGTGTTGTTAAATAGAAAAATATTTGTTATCTTAGTATCAATTATTATTTTATCTAATATTTATTTATTATAGTTTGAGGTTATGTACATGTACAATTACTAGCTAAATACCATAAGAACACATTAATAAGATAGGTTTTGTGGTGAAAATATAACAAAAAGCTATAATCATTTAAGTTAAAGTAAAATTTAATCATATATAATTTTTGTTGTCAAAAAAAACAGACGTTTCAAGAAAACGCATTCTAAACGTTTTTTAGTTAGTAGTCTATGGCAACAAGTACGAAATAAATGAGTATTAATTGACATGTGTTGGGAAGTTTTATTTAATTTAATCCCATAGAAATTAAGTCATACGGCTAATAAAAAAATATTATATTTCTAAACACCATTTTTAATATTTGAAAAGTCATTATAGTTAATAAAGTCAAGTTTAATCTATTTTCTGATACCTATTTTAAAATATTATGTTAATAAAAATTTTCTAAATTTATTAAAAATAAATAATTTAAATTTAATTTTTCGTATTTTTACTAAAAACGTTGGAATCCAGCGCCGTACGTATAGGTAATTAAAAAAAAAATAATTTGACAGTTGATTCGTTACGTATAAATGTTATTATTAAATAAGTTTTCTAACACGTTTCCAGAGCTTATAATATTTATAGAGATATTAAAACCAGAAAACATTATGAATTTTTCATGTATATAAAATTTTTGTACTCCTTTTACTGCGCTATTTTAATATATATTTCATGTAAGTACGGGTTATTTACTAAAATTATCATATTAAGCTCTTGATCAAACGATAAATCATTCTGATTCTTCCCGGATCGATTTGATTTTTGTGATGGAGATATTTGAAGGTTTGGATGGTGACAGAAGCTACTCCTAATTTCAAGACTACAGTCCACGCGAACGAAGTTGCGCGGGTAAAAGCTAGTTCTTATATAAACTCATAATTGATACAATCCACAGGAATATTTATAGTACAGTACAATGAGTCGTTATTTATTAACTATTTAATATAATATACTGTAACTGGAAGCGTAAAAAAAACTATTCCTTACTTACTTTTATGAATGATTTCCTTACACAGTATTGAAGAGGTTCTGGTGACCAACATAACATTACATTGAGATAGTCCCGATATATTAAAATTAAATTTATTAGGTATCTGCCTCAATAAGAAAACAAGTTTTCTAAAAAGCGGGGTGGCAGTTTTCTGAGGTTGTTTAGTTTTGGATTTTAACAAGATATACGAAAACGTGATGATAAGATACAGTCAGGTAACATATACTGGCCCGTTGACTGATGGACTAATGACTAATATAATGACTGGCCCGTTGGCGCAGAGGGTAGTAACCCTGCCTTCAACTTTGCGGATCGCGGGGTCGAACTCCACCGAGGGCCAACATTTTCTATAAATAAATTTGTTGGTGTTCGAGTCTGGGTGTTTATTTGTATTTAAGTATGTATTTAAAAATTATATAAATATATATTCACCAGTTGTCTGTCTACCATAACACAAGTATTAACTTACTTTGGGACGACGACCGTGTGCGTAAGTGTCCCATATATTTATTTATTATTATTTATATAGGCTTAAGACATCCTGTAAATTCTACAGGAATAGGATGCGTTGAAAATCGCCATCTATTATCAACCTATCACGCGACCACAGTCCACCCAAACGAAGTTGCGAGTAAAAGCTAGTTGTTTATATACCAAGTTATCTGTGTAAATTGTCAAACCGATGTCTAAACGATAAAATAAGTGAGTAAACTTTATTCTGTAACGTTATTTACGTCACGGCTGAGAGTAGTCCGGGCGGGACAAGTTTAAATACTATGACGTCATAAAATTTTCTACGTAAAATATTTGTTGAAGTTGTGTAATAAATATTTCGTATTTTCAAATCGTAATCTGTTTCGAAATCACAGTACTGGTAGACTTACAGAGTGAATAGACTATAAGACGTCCGAGATTACGTCTTTTCTTCTTTTCAACTTATGGACACTGTTGCTTATAGTTTTCTTTAAAAAGGGTTTCCACGCCAAACGATCGTGTTCTGCCTAGAACCAGTGCCTTTCTTTTTTGAAATCATCAAGAAATAATTTATAGAATTAGGCGTTACTTTGCGGAGATCCATAATACAAAAGTAATAATAAAATTATTTTGCTATAATCCGCAACCGCAACCGCAACCCGCAACCGAAGCATCATCAGGATATAGACTCCAGTAGAGTTTATCTCCTGCGGTTGTAGGGCGAAACAATTGTTGAGTTTGTGATAGTGAACGTATATAGTGCTTGTGTATCGTGGTGGTGGTGGTGGAGGTTTGTGCATGTGTTTTTTACGACTCCTGCATGTAGCAGGTATGATAACAGATTGTCCACTTCTACATTTAGCATTATATATTTTTTCTATTTTACTTCATCGCGGATTATAGTAAAATAATTTTATTATTACTTTTCATCAAGAAATCTTTACTTAGTATGCTATGTTTTAAAAGCTAAGTCATGTGGTATCTGACTTAGTAGAATAGACCACATTCATATTTACCGAGGTATCGTAAAAGGCGCCTAAGGTAATTTAACTCGCTGTGGTATCCGGCTGAGTAGAATAGATCACCCTCCAAAAACATCAGGTAGGCGGCCGGTCGTAAAATAACTAGTCAAAACATGCAACTACATGTTGTGCCGATCCCACTTAGAGTTGGATAAGGGCAGAAGAATGTGTGTATGTCCTATAATTTCAAAACAGGTTTATGCTTATTACTATATACATTAAAATATGAAATGTTAACTATTAAATAACTTAAACATCAACAAACTCTAAGAGAAAAGAAAAAGTTAAAATATGTAAGTTATTTGTAATAAAAATTATCTTTTGTAAAGATTTCGTAGCACGATTCTCTGCAGCTTTTTCACAGCGCGTGTCTTGGCTAGAAGAAAGTCATCTTAAATATTTGGCTTGACCCCTTTAAATAGTAAAGAGCAACTGAACAACTGTTAAGAACACTTCTCGTGTTGAATCTCAAGATTAAAGAACCGAATATAAAACAAGTTGCATTTCCACATCTGTCTTTTTGATAAATATTTCTTAATTTTATCAAAGAAAATGTGTAGTATCCTACTGAGTAGAATACATCACCTTCATTCCTTACCGTAAAAGGCGACTAAGGTAAGTTGACGGCAGGCGGCCGGTCGTAAAATAAGCAGCCAAATCATGTGACAACAATAATAATAGACAAAACAGGAACCGACATAAGCTTACGGCTCCTGCTTTGCGCCTTGCAAAAGTACGTAAGTCGTTTGTGGGTTTGGGTATAAGATTCTATAATAAAATTCCGGAATCATTTTTGCCATTACAGCAGTTTAAAAACACATTTGTATATTATATACATACAAGATTAACTCATTCATAAATTAAAGATAATATATTTGTATTAAATATATATCAGTACAGTTATAAAAATATGGTATTTATTACAACAATAAATTCAGCCATTTCTGGCATACAAATTCGGTTTTTACTAAAATTTTGTGAATGTAATGTATTTAAAAATAATCGGGTAAATTCAATTTTGTACAAAAAACATAAGAATAAGAATAAGAATATCTTTATTTATATAATTCCAATAATATTCTAACAGTGTACATACAGTGAAGTATACAACAAACAAACAGTTGACATATACAGATAATAGCATTCATCATCTTCCTGCCCTTATCCCACTCTAAGTGGAGTCTGCACAACATGTTATAAACATGCTGTCACATGATTTGGCTGCGATTTAACGACCGCCGATTTTAACGATTTTATTCGGCCGCCTGCCTGACATCAATTTACCTCTGTCGTATTTTACGACACCTCGCTAAGAAAGAGGGTAGTCTATTCTACTAAACCGGATACCACACGGCGGGTCGACTTACCTTAGTCGCCTTTTACGACACCTCGGTAAGAACTAAGGGTGGCCTATTCTACTCAGCCGGATACTCACGGCAGGTCGACTTACCTTAGTCGCCTTTTACGACACCTCGGTAAGAAATGAGGGTGGTACTATTCTATTCAGCCGTATACAACACGGCGTAGATAATTGCAATGGAATGCTATAAAATGGTAGCTACTCAGTCTTTTCAGCTTATTTTATGTTGGGGGGTGACTGTCGGGTACAAACTCCGTTTGGTTTCACACTGCTTGGCATAGGCCTCTTCTCTGCGATTTTTTTTTTTGGAGAGAAGGATTAGAGCTAAGACCTACCACGCTGCTTCAGTGCGGATTGGTAGGTTACACATATACCCAGAATTCTCTAGAGATATGCAGGTTTCCTCACGATGTTTTCCTTCACCGAAAAGCGTGTGATAAATTGCAATTATCAATTCGACACATAAGTTTTACTAGAAAACTCATTGGTGCCTGCCCGGGGTTTGAACTCTAGACCTTCTCGAAAGAGGCGCACGGTGATACCGCTGGGCTACCACAGCTTATGATTATGTATATATGTAATTAATACTATGTTTAAATGCTAGCGTCCGTTCCCACCGATGATAGGTTGGGTAATGGCGACGTTTAACGAAGTTTCTTTCCGAGGCTGGAACACTACACCTCCGGTGTCGTATAGAGTCTGCAAAAGCGGCAAACGCTGAGTAGACGTTACAAGCTCTTTTCAGTAGCAGCCAATATATTTCTAATCCTAACCCCCAATCTATTCACATACATTCATCTATTCATCTGTTCTATCTATTCACAATACCACTCTGTCGTCTCCACAAGCCAGCTGGGAAACTATTACCGAAAAACACGACTCGCCTACTTCCCTTCAAATATCCGGGTCGGGCATTGTTTCTTTGTCATCAAACCGGACAAGTCCCGGGCAAATATATATTTGCGGTCGTCGGAACTGATATTGTTCAGTTGCTACGCCGAAAACTGCCCATTCCATCTGTAGGAGTGCCTTGTTACATAATACAAAAGATAACTGACGTCAGTTGTTGGCGTTTTGCCTCGTTTTGTTTGACCATTGCCTCTCTGTTTTAAGTAATTGTCTTAATGAAAAATTGTTTACGTAACAACGATTTCAAGTTTTTTTTAACGTAGTAGTAACGGCCTGTTACTATCCCACTGCTGGGCATAGGCCTCTTCTCTCCGTTTTTGGAGAGAAGGATTGGAGCTGAGACCTACCACGCTGCTCCAATGCGGATTGGTAGGTTACACATATCCCCAGAATTCTCTAGAGATATGCAGGTTTCCTCACGATGTTTTCCTTCACCGAAAAGCGTGTGATAAATTGAAATTATCAATTAGGCACATAAGTTTTACTAGAAAAGTCATTGGTGCCTGCCCGGGGTTTGAACCCTAGACCTCCTCGAAAGAGGCGCACGGTGTTACCGCTGGGCTACCACAGCTTTTTTTTACGTGATTATTATAAATTCTCAAATAGATTTTAATATTTTAGTGTTAAATATGGCTTAATAATTAAACTTTCCTTTAAAACATAAATCTTATCGTAAGTTGGATTTTATAATGTAATGAAGTATCCGACTGAGTAGAATAGAAAACCCTAATTTCTTACCGAGGTCTTGTAAAGGGCCAGTAAGTTAAGTCAATCCGCCGTGTGGTATCCATATGACTAGAATAGATCACCCTCTTTTTTACCAAGGTGTCGAAAAAAACGGCTAAAGCATGTTGACGTCAGGCAGGCGTTCGGCTCCTCTCCTCCTCGACATTCCTTAAGGTAGGATAAAGGCAGAAGTATGATGTTAGATTCATTATTTTACACAAGACACACCCGCGAATTCGTTCATGTCGAATTTATATCTTTAATATCAAAAGTAATGATACATTACTTTACGCGTTTGCTAAGACAATCTATGTAATGTGTTCTCATACCTTATACATGCAATATTAGCTACCGCACTGATTACACGACCAACAGCACACACTGCTTGTGTGCACTTCACATATTAACTACGACAATTCCAACCATCGTTTCGCGTCATCAGGAGAGGCTACACAACGAAATTACAATGTGCCGCATCGCTCAAACAAGCAGTTTTATATACAAATAATTCAACTCCATTGATTATGCCAAACACGGTGCATTATTATAAATTATTTTGTTTAAATACTCTAAATTACATTTCTACTTTATAACACGGTATATAAGCTTCAATTATACCAAACTTCATCAATATTAATCCAGCTGTCTTCTCGTCTATAGTATTAGTATAGTCAATAATGGGATTTTCAAATACGTTATAATGTAACGTTCGAAAGGCAAAGTTTATGATGAAGGACATAAAACGAAATCTTTTATTGTTGACTCCTTAATTTCAAATTTTAATAGGAAATTTCAATTTGTACAACACTTTGGAATCGATTCTAAAACAAAAGAAAAATATCTTGCATTGAGTTTGCCTATTGGAGGATCTAATACATTTTTAAAGAGCCGGAGATTTACAAAACAAATTGAAGTAAAGATTTCCTGAGATAAAATACTGCTCTGATTTATAAATGATCTCACAACATGCAACGTCTATTTAACGGAAGAAAAATAAAAACTGGAGGGAATTATTGAGGTAATATCTCCTTCAGATTATGGAGTATCGTAAACTTAGTCCATATTTCCGTTCTTAGGTTCTTTAACTGTAGGTAATTAAAAGAGAAAATATTTATTGAAATGAGGAAATTCTTAAAAGATGGGTTCTTTCTCTATTCAGTATCTGACATAGCCCAACGATGTTGCGAAGGTAAAATGGTAAAATTGGACATAGTTCAAAAAACCATTACATTTCGGAGTCTCATGGTATAAGTCTCAAGAAAAATACAGTACTGGTAGATTCTTTTACTAGGGACAGCATTCGACTAATAAACTCAAAAAAATTTCAAAATTGCAAAAAGCGTATTTTTTCAGACGACACGTGAAAATCCATTGGTTAAATAGACAGAAAGAGAGAGAGAAAGAGATATATATATATATATATATATATATATATATATATATATATATATATATATATATATATATATATATATAGTTTTTAAATTATATAGTATATCAAAGTTTACCTGCCTATCATATATTGCTTGTGAGTACAAAGAAGATACCAGGGATCAAAAAAGAATCAAAAGAAGAAGAAGAAGGAATTGAACCATCAAAACGATCTTCATTAAAATAAGCTTTTTCGAACACTTTCAGTCGTCAAGGATTAATGTGGTTAATGAAGCTACGACTGGTTTTAAATGTTGATGTTACAGAGAAGAACTAGCAAAAGCGGTCAATCTTTTAAACATTTTCAATTTACATTATTAAACAGCAGTTTTGTATGAAGGTTTGTTTTATATAAAGCATTTTCAAATCTAGGCATTTTTAACAGCTCTTTCTTTCATTATGTAATATGATTTACGTATATTTCCGACGCTTATTATAACCTTTCTGTGACAAAATATGTCATCGTGTCTATCATTTTGTTAATATGTTGTTGCATTGAGTTACATGCATGTAAATAAATAATATGCATCTCTCATCGAGAGATATATTTTTGGGCTGTTTGCAGTTGAGACCCTAGGGCCATGGAGTCAAAGTGCAAAATTTTTTTTATCCGTTTTAACACCTCGGTTGGTTGCCTCTTTAGGTGACAAGAGGGCTGGCTCCTTTTTTGCACAAAGAATCAGCTTAGCGATTCAGCGCGGAAACGCTGCCAGCATTCTTGGGACCATTTCACGTGGGCATGATACTAGTCTGTAATGAGTTTTATCACTCCCGGACCATGCTACCTAAAATAAAAAGCTTTGTTTGTCGGGGCTTATGAAAAATTCAAAAGACACTATAAATTGAGTTGCAGAGAATATTTATTAAGGCATCATACCCGTAACTACAACTTAGAAATGCCAATTTAAACTTGTAACGAGGTTTGCGAGTAGCCGCGAAACGAAATTAAAAACTTTACTGTATAGTGTACAGTGTGACGGCGAGCAATTCATAGATCGAGTCGGACATAACTTTGTTTCTCAATTATTAGCCTTTTGAATACTTCAACGATTCTATTGCATATATCACTCATGGGTTGTAATAGTGGAACAACACGATAAAACGTGTTTTGAAATAAATGGGCTTTAAGTTTTCATTGCTATGGAAAATGCATAAAAAACGCTTTAGTTTTCTAACGAATGGCCTAATATTGAATTATGAGTTCTGCCAGTAGTATTGCTTCTGCAAAAAATGTGTAATTTAACATTTACACCTATTACTAGACTAAAAGACGTTTTTTTACGCCTTCCTGACGTCAACTTAACTTAGTCGCCTTTTACGAGACGTCGGTAAAACATTATGGTTGTCATTATGGTTGGCGAACGACAGCTTATATTAAATATGAAAATTATTATATTTTCTTACTTATTTTATGTATTCATTTATTTCTTTTATACATATAGTTAGAAAAGAGAAAGAACAAGTAAAACAGCACATGTAAAAAGACGGATTTCTCCCTATAAAGGATCTCTTCCAGTCAATCTTTTTCTTCGTAATACTTAAATGATTGTGAACAAAATAAAGTTAGAAACTTAATTATAACTTTATAATAATCAGTATCAGAAACAAGTTTTTTCCTGTTTCTCAAAGATCAAATGAGAATTGAAAATAGAAGTAAATTAAAGTCGGATATACGGTATGGTACTAAATTATCTCATCAAAGAAGACGAAACTTTTGTATTAAATCTCATTAAACTTTGTCGCGACACGATGTTCCCGTGATCGCGATTTATTTTTCCGTATAATCATTCAGATAGTCGAGAATCTGATACTACTGGACTAATTTTATTTAAAAAAAGTAATTTATTACTATATTTTGTTGCTTTATATTATACTCTTCTTTTTATATTTCTAAATTAATATGTTTACGTCACCTGTTTGTTTTAAATGTTTATTTTGAGACTCACTTGTGTTTGTTCTTTTAGCGTTGATTGTAATGTTAGTTTAAGACTTTTAGTTCAAAGTTATAAAGACTACTGTTACTGTTGTGTGCTACGTTAAGCGAATAGGCAGGGTGGCGGTGGACGTATCCAATCGCGGAAACCACCACCTTTGACCTGGATGAGTTTGGCCAAATAAGCCCCATTTGGCAGCAGCAGTGCGTCGAATAAAAATTCAATAGCGACCCACTTAAAATCTGAAATAAAAATACTTACACACACTTCCCCAAAGTAAGTAACTTAAGTAGTACTTGTGTTATGGGTGAGAACGAGCGACCGTCGTGATGTCAAAAGGAAAAACAATCACGTGCATTACAGTGTTACGCTGTTACGTTTGATCCTGAAGTCCACTGTTGGTAAATCTTAAGATATTGCCGTACTTTATGGCTATGCGCTATAATAGTTTGCAATTAACTTACGAGTATATGCGGTAGGCCTATTCTTTTAAATCCAGTCCATTTTAGCTATAGAAAACACTCTCAGTTTGCTACATATCTGTAAGGTTAAACAGATTTTGCTTAAATTTCGGGGTAAATGAGAAACTGAGAAAAAAATGTTGTACATGACGTCGTCATAAACTCTATAGAGCGACAGTCATTCTTGATACTTAACCTTTCTAATAAAACAGATCAAAGGAACAAAAGAAAAAACCCAACTAAAGTTATAAGTTAAGCCGATAAAAGAATATTAAAATTATTTTACTCGTGTTTTTATTCATGACAATTAATGTAATATTCATTGTTAATTATTTCATACAAACTCCACTCCGGCTACCCGTTACTTGTATATTATATTTTTGTTCCCAATGAAAGTAGTTAAATTACAATATTACTTGTATCTTTGTATGGTGCATCTAAAATGATTTCAAAATTTCAAATCATTTTTAGGGCTATGGTGATAAATTTGTGGAATGCACCTTATAAATGATCATGCAGATTATAAGTTATTTACAGACTTTACTTTGTGCCATTTACAATATTATAAAAAATATTCATAGCCATTTAAAGTATATATTAATTAAAAAAAAATATCCAACAGGATAGTTTTTATGTTATTGTAATAACCAGCTGTAGCTGCCATCCTATTCTTCTTTATTTCTTTTTTATGTTTTTTAGTTCAAGTTTGCCACTGTAGCTCTTTAAGAATTGAGAAAAAAGCAAAAACTGCCGCAAAAAACTCGGTATCCTAAACAAGGTGAAACAGTACTTCACACCAGAACAAATCTTGACTTTATACAAAGCACAAGTTCGTTCTTGTATGAAGTACTGCAGTCATCTTTGGGATGGATCCGCTAAGTACCAACTTGAGGCACTCAATTGTGTGGATCGACGCGTCAGAAGAATTATAGGCGATAGTAGGCTGACCCAAAGAAGGCTCACTTCCCTAGAGCATAGACGTGCAGTCGCGTCGCTTTTTGTTCTTTACAGGATATATTTCGGAGAGTGTGCCACAGATCTATTTGATCTGATCCCTTCCTCACCATTTTACGCCCGGACGACCAGGCGCCGCGATGGGCTGCACCGCTATTCAATAAATATTCTAAAAATTCTCACAAGTTGGTTCAACTCATCTTTCCTCACGCGTACAGCCAAGGTGTGGAATTCCCTTCCTGCATCAATCTTCCCAGATTCCTACGATTTGAATACCTTCAAAAAAAGAGTGAATAGGCACTACATTGGCAAGCGCGGTCCACCTTAGGCTGCATCTTTCCGTCAGGCGAGATCGTAGCCAGGTGCTAGCCTTATAAAGTAAAAAAAAAGAACCAGAAGTCTATGAAAGAAAAGAAATAACTTTGACCTTGAGTCTTCCAATTTTTTGCCTTGCCCATAAATGTTTTAATGACTGTTTAGGTTATGATACTTTATTTCTTCCGCGGATGTCATTAATTCTAAGTTGATCACGCATAAATAGAGTTTAACCCGTTCGACAAAATTGTATCAGTGAAAAAAATATAATTCCAAGTATCTAGATATTTCAAACACTACAGCGCTAGGAAATGATCCAGATGTTAAGACAGCGTGGACGTGCCCGGAATGAGAAGGATGAGGACCTCATATCAGGATGGTTGGATAAGAGCAGTTATTGAATATTGAAAACGAAATGTAATGTAAACGGATTATAAACACCATTGGGTTCTTGGGTCACGGTTGGAATTTTTATATTGTTTTCTTCTTAGATATTTTTTTGTAGGGACAAAATTTCCGTCGTCTTATTTGATGGAAGCTCTTAGCTGGGCACGGGTTTATTCTATCACGTTTGTTATTTATGAACTTTATTAACAGACACCAAATGAAGCGATAGGTTGTTGTGTACTAAGATTTTTTTAAATTAGTATTTTAATCTTGGGATGTGACATAACAAATGACAAAGATAGCCTGGCCTATTGTATGGACTTGTATATTCAAATTCCTATAGAACAGGGCTGAATTTTGTTTACTTCTTAGTATGTTTTATTATTTTTAGCCTACAAATTAGACCTTATAAAACTCTGCGGAGTATGTATTATTGGAGTTAATTTCCGATTCGAAAACTTTATACGTTAAATACAAACAGTTAGTATCTTTATGTTTTTTGGTGATATACCTATTTCACAATACTAAATATTACTATACAATAAGATAAGTCAAACTAAAAGTAAAGTAACAGCAAGTTAAGTAACTACCTCCTGCCTCTAAAGGCCTCCTCTCTCCCTTTTTGAAGAGAAGGATTGGAGCTAAAACCTACCACGCTGCTCCAATGCGGATTGGTAGGTTACATATATCCATCGAATTTTATATATGCAGTTTTCCTCACGATGTTTGATAAATTGAAATGATCAATTAGAAACATAAGTTTTCATAGATAACTCATTGGTGCCTGCCCGATGTTTAAACTCATCGTCTCCATAGAGTCCAACAGACTCACTGCTGGGCTACCACAGCTCATAAGAAAAGTAGTGGACTAAAACTTTTGGGCGATGGCTTCCTCTGCGTGAAAAGAAAGATTGAATATAGTACCATAACGCAATCACGCACCTCTAATGGGGTTACACATATTTCAGGCGTTCTTTAGCGTTATATAAGCTTTATAGCAATGTTTTTACTTTACCATGAAAATCGTCGAAAGGGAAATTTCAAAAAGACTTATTGAAAACTAACTACAGAAATAAAAAAACTTGTTAACCGTACTAACTTGGCAACAACACAATCTACAATTGAAAGTTTATTTCCTTCGTGTAAATTAAAAAGCGGAGGAAGCGTTTAATTAAATCTGCATAAGTCCTCGGACGGATAATAAAACAAGAACAACTGTGCTCTTGTATTGAGCGAACTATTGACTAGACTAAAAACATTGACTAGACAAGAGAAATACTGAAAAAGTAAATATTCTTGCAAAAAGCGAGGCCGATACTAACTACCCGCTATTAGTAAAGTCTTCAATTCTCCATCTAATATATACTAATACGAGTATGTTAATTCTTTTGTTCTCGATTCTTGAAAGGGGAAAACCTTTGTCTTTTCTTATTGCATATTGTGGACATAAGCACAAATGAAGATGTTTGGGATAAAGTTTCAATAAAATAAATAATACGTTGTGAAGCCACAGTTTGACGAATAATGAAAATATATGTAATGCTAAATGTAGAGTGTACTATTCCTTCCCATAACTGATACATGCAGAATACGACGACATATATACATACGACAAAATTGCAAAGCTGTCGTGGGGTCTATCTCCTGACGATGCTTCGGTTACGGGGCGAAACAATTGTTGTGGTGAATGTATGCAGTGCTTGTGTATTGTTGTGTTATCGGTGTCGGGTAGTGAATGAGTTCTTACAAATTCTGCATGTATCAGTTTTGAGAACGAATAGTACACTTTACATTTAGCATTACATATATTTTCTTTTATCGCGGATTATAGCAAAATAATATTCTCATTACTTTTGTATTATGAACTCCGCAAGTAAGTAAGTAACGCCTAATTCTATAAATTATTAAAAAAAACAATTAACATCGCCGATATTATTTGCTTGTACCTATAGTATTATATAAATTAGATGTTGAGCAATCAAAAATGTTGATGAAATAAGAATGCATGCAAATGAGATGAGAATGTTAATGCGTGGATTGCATAGATTTGTGGTGCGACAAGTCTAGATAAAATACGAAATGAGTATAAAAGGAGAAGTCTGAAAGATGACCCCTTAAATAAAAGACGATAAGTGCAAGATTAAGATGATATGCACATATAATGAGGAGGAATGAAAATCATGTGACAAACGAGTGTTAATTGTGAATGTGGATGGATATGTGACTAAAGGGAGGCCTAAAAAAAGATGATTGGATGATGTATGATATGCATATAAACGGAGTAGCGCCAGAGTTGACGAGTGATAGCAGAGAATGGATGAGACAAACATGTGCCGTTTCCACTTAGGGTGGGATAAGGACAATGATGTTAAAAATCAGTTATGAAAAGCATTTTAATTTATTTTAACATCATTAATGTTATCTGATCACCGATTACATCGAAAAATGTAGGCCTCGATCGAAAGAAAATTGAGTTGCGAAAAGTTTAATGAGCTCCGGTATAAAACTTGGCCCTTCTTTGAAAAGATAATTTTCTTGTATCATGAGTTACGGAGTTAACATCTGACATCAATTTGCTTACCGTCGCTCAAATGATAAGCCCCTTGTTTCTGAATCGAAATTGAAAATTCTTTCTAATTATAACGAACTAGATTTGCCAGAGGCTTTGCCTGCGTGGAAGTCAGTATGTCACAAAGTTTTTCTCGTATTGAAATTTTAAACATTAAAGTAGTTATTGTGAATTAACCATAAAAGAAAAGACATGCTGTTGCGGATTTTCGTGTAGTATTTTTGTACAGCAGCAGCAGGGACAGGGTACACATTGCCCCCATCCTCGCCAGCAGCAACTCTGAGTCCCCTCTCTCCCCCTCCCCCTGTGTGGCCACTCTCTCTGCTAGTCGATGCATCGGGAGCACCAGATGCATCAACCGCCTCGGGGACCTTTTCAGATGAGCGTTCGATAAACATATACCATACATACATTACTTAACTTAAAATAACTATTATATACAAGTTTAGTGGTTACAAGTTTTAGTACATTTTTAAGTGAACTTTTTAGCGATTTAAATGACGCAAATTACAGCTCTGGGTCTTCCAAGACGCCAATTTACTTGGTAATATTTTATTCATTAGTTAACTGGCTAGCAATAATGGCTGAGGAGACGGGATAATTTGCGCCTTGGATATTCTAAGGTACTCGCTAATGAAAATAAATATTTTAATTTAAGTGTACTTTGACCGACACGTTAAAAATCATGTCAAAATATTTGAATGTTATATTTTTTTACATTTTATACAATTTTGTAATACATGATTTTTTTTATATAAGTATTACCGTTTACTCAGCGCACGCAAGGAAAGCTTTAAGCGTTGCCGTTTTTGTATTATTCGAAATTCTCCTATCCTATTCATCTTAGCGTGATATTATATAGCCTATATGCACCCTTCCTCAATAAATGGTCTATCTTACACTGAAAGAAGAAGATCTTACCGGTTAGAAGAATCTTCTAACCGGTCCAGTAGTTCCTGGGATTAGCGCGTTCAAATAATCAAACAAACAAATACACTCTTTAGCTTTTTATATTAGTATAGATAACAATACTGAGCTTTGGTGGCTCAATGGTGAAAGCGCTTTATCATTACGCTGGTTCAAACCTTTAAGTTTTCTGTTTTGTTAACCTAACTAAAATCTATAGTAAACCGCTGTGGAGTATCCGGCTAATTAGAATAGACTACACTCATTTCTTACCGATGTGTCGTAAAAGGGACTAAGGTTAGTTGACCCGTCGTGTGGTATCCGGCTGAGTAGAGTAGACCACACTTATTTCCTACTGAGGTGTCGGAAAAGATGATAAAGGTAAGTTGACACCAGGCATACGGCCAGTCGTATGCCTGGTGTCAACTTACCTTGCGTAGTGCCAAAACATTTAACAACATATTTAAAACATGTTGTGCTGATCCGATTTAGAATAAGATAAGGGCATAAAAATGATGATAAAATTAATAATATGATTACACTTTAATGCAGTTGAAAAATACTTAGTTTATTATTATATGAAAATTATAAAAATAAGACGTTATTGTTAAAAACGGAACGTAGTGGTGTGTGAGGGAGTAGGAAGGATGTGAGGGAGAGAGACAAAAGAGGAAGAGATTAATATGCAAGATGGCTAAAGTATAATATGTAATAAAAACACGTGAATATATTTAACAAGTTAAGTTTTAAAGGATAATTTTATACATATTTACGTAGAGAAAAACATCGTGAGGATGTAAAAAAAACTCTTTAGAACGTCTAGGATATTTATAATCCACTAATTTACGTTAGAACACAATTCTAAGCTTTAAATATTTTTTTTTACTTACTGTTATAAATGTGACCATTTTTATGTCTTCCTATTTCGTGTTTTTAAGAATCAAAGGCGAAAGTCCTTGCCAAGTAGAAGCGGCGTCGGATAATTTAATGAGTTGACCCGTAAATTGGTGAACAGCTGGTTTTCCTAATCTTTGAATTGAGTGTTCGGTACGTTTTCCGCTTTCCCTTCTTAATTTAAAGAGTTAAAGATATTTAGATTTGGGGAACGGGTGGTCAGTGAAAACGTGAACGTGAAACGTGAAAATATCTAAGATCGAGCCCCACCTGATACTACTGATTATTTTTCTTTTTTTTTAAATTGATTTTTTTTTAATTTATATTTTTGTACCTATATTTCGGTTACCACCACCACGTACTTTATAATTAAACAATGTATTCCTTAAAGTCCCTCCTCCCTGTCAAACTGCTAAACAGTTTGTCGGCAGTATGCTCTAGAGTATAAATATAAAGTGTTCTCGTTCATTCGTTCTCATACCTGACACTTGCAGAATTCGTAAAACTCATGCACTCACGCATCACGAAAAACACAAAATACACAAGCACGGTACACATTAAAAATCGCAAAGCGAAATCGAAAGCTTTCGGATTTTGTCGTTGGAGAATATTATTAACATTTAAGTATTAAGTATTTAAATTGCTAGAATTTTTTTTTCTCAAATAGAAAATCTTTAAAGTATATATTTTACTGACATGAAAGATTTACTGCACGGTATCACGGGACACCAATTTACTTGGCGATATTTTATTCATTGTCTGACTGGCTAGCAATAATGACTAAGGAGTCGGGATAAGGTTCCCTTTGAATATTTTATCGGACACGTTAGGCAGGATTTTATTATTTAGGTTCAAGGTACGGCATGCTCCTTGAAGAAGCTGTAACCAAAATTTTAAATTCTAGAAAAGAATCATGTAATCATTTTTTTTTATTTAAACTATCGGGAGTAGTATTCATAGTTATAGAAAAATAATAGTCTTAATTTAGCGGGTTAGCCCAACTAGTTTCGAACCCATCTGGTGCACTTATTCAAGAGCTACTTACAGGCTATACTCACGTCTTATTCTATCGGGTTAGCCCGACTATTTCGAACTTATCTGGGGCACTTATTCATGAGTTTACACGACGTTATCCGGCGGTTCCCGCTTGCCCCGGATGGGTTTGAAACCAGTCGGGCTAACCCGATAGAATAAGATGTAAGTATAGCCGGTTCTATACATTGATTATAATCATTTATCATTTTAAAATCAAAAGTAAAACAATACGTCTATTTAAACATTTGTTAGTCCAGGTGTTAATGACTTGCCCGACCCCTACGTCTGCCGCCCTAACTGGGGACCTTCAGGCGTCCCGAACGGGGTATATAGGACGCCTGGCTTACAGGTCCCCGAGGGTGTCGGTGCATCTGGTGCTCCCGATGCATTGGTTAGTGGAGGGGAACTTGTCTTTTGAGAGGTTCCTACCTCAAGTAGGTCTCTCTGGGTTTAGAGCGGATGTCGGCGGGGATGGGGGCACTGTGTACAACGATACCCTGTTCTTGCTATCAGCGTGGCGGAACACGCAGGTCGTTTTATTTGGTGCGGTTAGTCAACATAACGGTACTAATAAGGGGATTTTTCCTATATAGAAAAAAATAATCTTATAGCCAAACCGCCGGAAAGTGTTTTAGCGGCCACAAAATTATTTAACGAAATTGCCCCTAACATTAACATAGTGCATAAAAGTACACTTTGCCTCCTAGGTGCTCCTCTTTTAGATGAAGCCATACAACCTTTCCTAGAGAGTAAAGTTAAAATGTTTTCGGACAATACAGACAAATTGGGCATACTAAATTCCCACATTGCATTTACGATTTTAAAATTTTGCCTTTTTGTACCTAAATTTACCTATATACTTCGTGCAAGCCCAATTTGGAAATATCCTGGTTTACTCGATAATATAGATGCCACCTTAAAAAATGCATTAGAAAACATTTTGAATTTGTCTTTTGACAATAACTCTTGGAATCAGGCTACTTTGCCGGTGAAATATGGTGGCATCGGCGTGAGAAAAATTTCAAGCGTTGCTCTTCCGGCATTTCTGGCCTCTGTGCATAGTGTTAAAAAACTTAGTTCTGAAATTTTACAACCAAATTTATTTTCGTTGTCCTATGCTACAGAGGCTTTAGATAGTTGGAAAATCAGCTGCCCCAATGATAACATCCCGAAGGAATGTACCGCACAAAAACTTTGGGATGTGCCATTGGTTCAGCTTACACATAAAAATTTGGTTCAAAATCTTTCGAGTGACCGAGACCGAGCTAGGCTTCTAGCTTTATCGGAAAAAGAATCTGGTTATTGGCTACATGCTCTCCCTTCTAAAAATCTTGGTACACTATTAGATAACGAAAGTTTCAGAGTAGCTTTAGGTCTCCGATTGGGAACCACATTGTGCCTTAAGCACCGATGTCCATGTGGAAAAGAGGTAGACACTTTTGGCATACACGGGCTTTCATGCCATAGGAGCTCTGGTAGGCTTTTCCGTCATGGTTCTCTTAATGATACCATCAAAAGAGCTCTTGCCACCATCGACATTCCTGCTCTTCTCGAGCCTTCCGGGATAAGTCGGGATGATGGCAAGAGACCAGACGGCTTGACGCTGGTTCCTTGGGAACGGGGACGGGCCCTAATGTGGGACGCAACATGCGTTGATACGTTAGCCTCGTCCCATATCAGGGAAACAGCGTCAAGACCTGGAGCTGCGGCGGAAATGGCCGAAACCGGCAAACGGCGGAAGTATGCATCTCTCATCGAGAGTTATATATTTGTGCCGTTTGCAGTCGAGACCCTAGGGCCATGGAGTCAAAGTGCAAAAAAATTTTTATCCGTTTTAACACCTCGGTTGATTGCCTCTTCAGGTGACAAGAGGGCTGGCTCCTTTTTCGCACAAAGAATCAGCTTAGCGATTCAGCGCGGAAACGCTGCCAGCATTCTTGGGACCATTCCACGTGGGCATGATCTGTATAGTCCTAGCGTGTAAGTAATTTAAGGTAGATATAACTTGTACATTTTTGCCAAACCTTATGTCCAAAAATCACATCGATCATTCTGTTCAGTCGTGAAAGAATGACAAGCAAACTTACATTCGCATTAATTATGTTGTGGAGCACGATCCATATCGTTTTCAAGGTACCAAAATCGGGTGTGCGACATAAAATTTAATAATTAAACATCAAGCTAGTACGTGACTAAAATTTCATACGGGAAATTATTATTTCGAAATTTATACAAGATCACCAAATTATATTACACCGTAGCGTATGACGTTGTTGCAAAATAATTTTGGCAACAAAATTTCGGTAACTAATTCGGAATATGAAACACTTCTGATAATTTATGTAGTCACATATATCAGGAGTGTATTTCAAAATTAATATTACCTATTGAAATGTTTTTTTTATGTTTACGGGTAAGGCAGGTATAGTTAGGATGCAATTCACTAAAAAACAGTAACAAAATATACCATCTTCTTATATAATGTATACCATCTGCTTGGAATTTCCCGTAAAGGCATTTGCGCAAAAGTTTTAATAAATATATATTTATTTTGAAAAGTTTCAATATAGAATCTATACTAATATATAAAGCTAAAAAGTGTGTTTGATTGTTTGAACGCGCTTATCTCAGGAACTACAGGACCGATTTGAAAGTTATTTCAGTGTTTTATCTATCGAGGAAGATATAACATCACGCTAAAACGAATAGGAGAGGAGCAGCAATAAAAAATATTACGAAAGCGGCAAAATTTAAAGCTTTACTTGCGTGCGCTAATGAAACGGTGATAGTTATTCAAAAATAATGTGTTAAAAATTGTTCCACTCAAAAATTGCTAAATAAAAGTCCGCGACAGCATATGTCTAGTTTTTAATGTTAACCCACTATAACTATTTTTAAGGTTATCAAAATCGGTTTTAATCTTTTCACGCGGGCGGTACCGCTGGCGATTGCTAGTAATAAATAAATCTAGTTCATTGTTTTTTTCTTATTATTGTTAATTTCTATAATTATTCAAGCGTAGAAATGACATTATTTTATCATATGCTTGTTGTGCCAGCAGCTTTACCCACGTGGCAACCAGTATGTCACGAGTTTTTCAGATAAAATCGTAAAATGCTATCAAGTTTATTGTTGCTATTAAGTTATTGCTATTAAGTTTAATAAGTTTATTGTTTATGCTAGTAATTTTTCAAGTATTGTATTATCTTTTAGTAAGAACCGCACAAAAATATTTTCGGTAGATTTTGCGAAAATCGATCACATACAAACAGAAAGCTTTTGGGGACTTTGTTTTATAATATGTATAGTTATATCTACGGGTAACCATCATATTTTTCGTATAGTATTATTAAAAACAGATGCAATATCAAACCATCAAAAATAAACAGCGCCCAAATAATTTGGCAGTGTTTTCACTGTAAATTGCAACACTAAACTATAAAATACAGGCCTAATGATAGCGTGAAGAGTAATAACCGTTATTACGTTATAAATAATAGTAAGCAATCAAAATATATGACAACGTGCGGTATGCTATCTAGCCGGTGAAATATACAAGCGATTTGCACCCTAAACACGAATACAAAGCGTTGTATTATTCTGTAGAAAGTGCGGTGAGGGCACAAAAAGATCCGTCACTGCAGTTAATGGGGCCTCATATCAGACACTTAAACTAAAAGCTGAATTGTGGCGACAAACGTTCGAAGGTCACCTTCTAGAACATCAAAATTATCCTCATGTTATGATTTATTAAAACAGGCGTTACTTTACGGAACTCCATAGTACAGAAGTTACAATAAAATTACTTTAATCCGCGTTTTGTTAAGAGAATACATGTAAATGCTTAATATATGAAGCAGGCAATAATCACAACAACAAGTCGCTACACGTATCAGAAGACGATCAAAGTCGTACACACAAAATAATTATTTCATAACAAAACTAAAGAAATATTTAAGTCAAAGTTACTTCCATAACTAGGGTACAGAAACATTTAAGTCAAATTATAAGTGAAATTTCTAACGACATAATTATCGGACCATCAACGCAGTGTAATTAACAGTATATTACATTTAATTAATAAAGTAATTGCTACCCGAAAGATGGGCTTAGAACCCTTTGAATAAAATTAAGCCAATTAATAAATCCTTATATAACCGTTAAATGCTTTACTTCGTGATTCGTTAATCTTAGCTTGATTATGTATTAATTCTTTCAATATAGGCAAATGCTTTTATTAAAATATATCTTTTTGTACCATGTTATTGGACACTTTATACTGGTTTATTATTAAATTTAAAATGTTCAACGGAATGCCGTATGGCCGTATGGTACCTGGTTGAATAAAATAGACCAGCCTCATTTCTTACCGGGATGTCGTTAAAGGTGACTAAGCTAAGTTGACCCACCGTGTGGTATCTGGCTGAGTAGAAAAGACCACCCTAATTTCTTATCGAGGTGTTATAGAATGCGACTAAGGTAAGTAAACGCACCTTTTTTTTTTTTAACCTTTATTTTTGGGGGTTTTTTCTCAAGGAAAATGCCACCCCCATAGTAACTACAAACTAATCTTACTTTCTACGACTTATGCCTACCTTACATTCTACGACTTATGCCTACCTTACTTTCTACGACTTATGCCTACTTTAACCACATTGTAAAGCAATTTCGCTTCTCCCGAATCTGGAGAAGCCAAGTGGCAAAATCAAATATATATCCTAACTTAAATCTAAAATCACTCCTAAAGTCCTCGTTCCGCACATATTCCATCAAAAAGACGCACCTTATGGTATCCAGTTGACTAGAATAAACCACCCTCTTTCTTACCGAGATGTCGTTAAATAAGACTAAGGTAACTTGAACTGAGGCAGGCGGCTGGACGTAAAATACGAAGCCAAATCATGTGACATGTTTATAACAAGTTGTGCCCACCCTACTTAGAGTGGGATAAGGACAAGATGATGAGCACGTAAAAATGTATTTTAATGCAAGATGTCGCTTTAAATGACAGTTGTAATAATTTCTTATGTACTCACGTTAAAACATTTTATGTGATTTGTACATGGTCCAAATTACATCAGAATACATTGGAGTTTGTCACGCATATTTGCAATAAATTATATGATATAATAGTTATTGCATCTTTTCACGACACTAAATCATTCTAAATTAGGTAACTATCCAATTATAATTGGAATTGAAGAAAATATGAAACAAGAAAACACATTTATCTTTATCTAATCATTAGTATTATATATAAATAAAAAAGCAATAAAATTCATGAATCACATTTTACTTCGAACTCACTAAACAGTGAAATCACCTAGTATACGAGTAACTAATTATAATGTTTCTCAAATATATTCAGTGGCGAGATGTTCAATTATCAGAGTTGATGCTTCAAAAAATATTTGAAAAGGCGTATCTGTACTTATTTTACAACAAAGTCACCAAAAGCTGTCTGTATGTATGTGATCAAATTTGTCATAATCTACTAAACCGATTTTTGTATGGTTTTTAATAAAAGGTAGTGCAATTCTTCCGTAAGGTTTAGATTAATAGTGCATTACGAGTTTATATAAATTGTGTTCAAGAGGTAGTGCGTTTGCAAAAAAAACTCGCCTGGTGGTAGCTTAAGTCGCATCCGCCGCGTAAACCAACAGAGACACACTTAAGTAATGTACTAAAGAATTGTACATATACAAAATCCGCGACAACATGTTTTTATGTCTTAGGGTTAGCTAACGATAAACTCAGTTCAATTAAATAAATTAAATAAAAATAATATTTCCACGCGGGTGGACTTGCAAGCTAGTTTAAAATAAGTAAATGTTATTTCCTAACATCACAGATTTCTCTACTTTCCAGACGCTTACAACTTGAAAGCCTGAAATAAATTGAATCTTGATGTCAATCTAGTTTCTTAGTATACAACTAAATTATCTTTTCAAAGCTGGACTTATTTATACTGAGCTGTTCAAACTTATCAAAACTTGGATTTTCTTTGGATCGGTAAGACTGTCTGACGATCTATTCAAATGCAACATTACAGGTTTAACAGACTACAGAACTAAAATTCAATACATCTGTGATATTCGTCTAATAGAGTACTCGGATGATCCACTATCTCGTAAAATTTATAATCAATTATAAATACCTTACTAAGCTGAGCTACTATAGAGATACTTAGAGCTGTGGTAGCCCAGCGGTAACATCGTGCGACTCTTTCGAGGTCACGGGTTCAAACCCGGGCAGACACTAATGAGTTTTTCTGTTAAAACTTATGTGTCTAATTTATAATTGTAATTTATCATACGCTTTTCGGTTAAGGAAAACATCGTGAGGAATCATGCATATCTCTAGAGAATTCTGGTGATATGTGTAACCAACCTACAGATCCACATTGGAGCAGCGTGGTAGGTCCTAGCTCCAACCCTTCTCTCCGTTTTTGGAGAGCTACTTACCTACTAAGCACTGTGCCCAGAGATTTGTATTTAGCGATTTAAAGGTAAGCTTTCAGCTTGCAGAAGTTCCTTTATTTAAAAATATGATTCTTTAAATAAATTTAAACATGCTTTTTAAAACCTTTCACTAAATTTCATGTCCTTATTATTAACCGTTGAGGATTTCCCTAATTTGGAGCAAATCCTGGCAGCATTAGGTCATGTTTATCATAAACATGTCATCGAGACTGGACCAGTATGTAAAATTTCAGCTAAATCGGACACTGGAAAGTGGGTTAAATTTAAGTTGTAAGATTTCCACCTTCATACAGCGAGTTAAATATAAACTTTGAATAAACTATGCTGCTAGTTTTAGCTTTAACTATTATTACTGCTACTGCTTTTACTGCTAGCAGCTTTGTAGCCTGACAAACTTTCTTCAAGAATTTCGTTTCTATTTGGAGATCGTCCGAGAATAGAAGTCAAGTTTCGAGTTTATTGCACCAAAAATTTAATAAATAAATAAACAAACCAATAAAATCTTAGCTTAGTTTTAGGATTATTATTAGAGTCACGGATTTACAGCAAGTGGCTAATATAACAATCGATCGGCTATCTATTCATTGATGCAAAACAATAATCTGATAATCGTTGTCGTAACTAGCACATCATCATCCTCCTACCCTTACCTTACCCCAACCTTAATCCCACTTTAAGTGGGGTCGGCAGAACATGTTATAAACATGTCACATGATTTGGCTACGTTTTTACGACCAGCCGCCTGCCTAACACCTACTAACCTTAATCGTATATTACTACACCTCGGTAAGAAACTCGGTAGGTACTATTCTATTCAGCCGGATACCACACGGCGTTGTCGTAACTAGCACTACTCTCCTGAATAATAGACGTCAATATGAACAACTACATCCAATTATTCGTTGAGATAAAAGAGCAAACGATTTATCGGGAACGTCGGGGAAGTCCCGGGAGACAGGAGAATTAAGGAGTTCACTAATGAGATGTTGATTGCATCCCACGCCTCGACTGTCACCCGCTCCTTTAGCATTTTATTTTTTCTCCTCATTTTTCTTTCCGCTCTACCCAACTGTTGAAATGCAGAATGCGAGTTTGCCGGCTTTGTTGTTCGTCTGGGGACTTATGCAGATTTCATTAAACGTTTTCTCCACTCAGTTTAACTAATATGGACGGGAATAAACTTTCGATAGCATCTTGTTTTGTCACCCTCTTTTTACGGGAGATAAATTCTCATCATAAATTAAGTTTTTCTAGTCTTGTTTTGTAGCGACAAACGTTTTTCTAGTTTTGTCTAAGCGAATTTTATGTTCGAGCTTGTACGTGACACGACTAGATGTGTGTTCACGTTAAATAAAATGTTTTTATCGTCAAACATGTTTTTATGCTGAATGCTAACATTTGTAAATTCACGTCAGACTTCAAATATTATTCTCTATTTTTATTTTATTACTGTTTCAAAAGTTAAACCACAGGAATTTTGTATCTATTAAAGCAAATGTGCTCTGATAAATTTTATGCTTAAATATTAGAAATTTTTGTTATTTAAGATATGAGAGCTCAAAATTAGTGATAGTATTCATCATTCTCCTTCCATTATCTCACTCTGAGTGCGGTTGGCACAACATGTTTCACCTTATCTTGACACCTCGGTAAGAATTGAGGGTGGTCTATTTTACTTAGTCGAAAACGGGATGGCAGGTCAACTTATCTTAGTCGTAAAACTTGGTTAGAAATAAGGGTGATCTACCCTCATTTGATACCAAGAAAGTTCTTCAATGCTACTCAGTATATACCAAATGGCACAAAAGTAATGATAATATTATTTTGCTATTATCCGCGCTTTGTACTATAGAACTCCGCATAGTAATGCCTAATTCTATAAATTAAATAATAAAATGTATATTTTATATTTTGGACATTTGTTTGCCTCCTTCCTTCCTTGCTTCCTTGGTTCCTTTTAGACTTAACTAATGCGGGCTATGATCGAAAACTTAGTCCGTAATTACCACCATGATGCTAAAGACGCGGCCAGCTCCCAGAGGCTTTTGTCAACGGTTTTATCTTAATTGCTTCAAGAAACTCGATATCGTTTGGCGACAAGATGCTTTTCATTCCCCAGTATGCTCCCTGATGGCAAACAATGACTGAAGTTTGAATTAGTTTTGTGTTTGATATTTTTTTTTCTTTTTAACGGCACAACTGTTATTATTGGATATTTCGACGCCCGTGGAGTTTTATCGTATGGTTTATGTTCTACTGATATTTTACGGAGCCGCCTGCGGCTATTACTTGGTACTTTTGTTAGTAGTTCTTCAATTTTACGGTCTTCGCGAAGCGAAAGCGCGTTAAGTTTGGCGTTTACGTTCGTTTGATATATTTCATTTTAAGTTTGTTTTATTTTATGGAAACACGTTTTATTAAAATCATTTTTACTAGTCTTTGACATCATCACAACCTTTATCCCACTCTAAGTGGAGTCGGTACAACGTTATAAGCATGTTGTCACGTGATTTGTCTAGTCATTTTACGACCGGCAGTGTGTCTCACGATAACTTACCTTAGTCGTATTTTACAACACCTCGGTAAGAAATGAGGGTAGTCTATTTTACTTACCCGAATACCACACGGCATGTCAACTTATCTCAGTAGCTTTTTACGATACCTCGGTAAGAAATGATGGTGGTCTATTCTACTCAGCCAGATACCAACGGCATTACTTTATGTAAATAGAAATGGAAAAAACTTTGTGAAACACTGATTTCTAAGCGAACGACACCTTTGCACAGCTAGTTAGTGATAATCTATATATATAAAAGAAAGTTGGTCTAAGTTACACTATTTATAACTCAAGAACGGATGAACCAATTCAGCCGAAACTTGGTGTAGAGGTTGCTTAGAACCAGGAGACGGACATAGGACACCTTTTATCCCGTTCGACCGCATTTATTTTATCCCGTCAAGTCACTATAAATCATGGTATTACAAGAACGACTATGACATTGAATAACAAAACGCAAATGTCAGTGGAATACAAAACATAGATGACAGTTAACGTAATTTTTCTTTGGTGAAGTATGGTAAAATATTTGACAATTATCAAAATAATAGTGTTACAACATGTTTTTAATACAACCTCCTTCATAGAGTTGGTCATTAATATGAAAAAGCATTGTGGCTGTCATATGTGTCATTAAGTTGTTGAGAAAGAGTAAATGGGTTGACTCTGGGAAAACTGTTTTTATTTATTGAATAAGTACAATAATATAATAACTACAAAGGAGAAATATCGTCGTTTATTATATTCAGAAGAGGATGTAACCTAAACTCACAAATAGAGCGGACAAAAGGAATATCTGGAAATTTAAAGAGTTTAAAGAAAAGACAAATGACGATCAATATCTTGAGACAACACGGAGAGTGCGAATTTCATATAATTTGAGAGATAGTTGCAATATGCGATGCTATGGAATAAAAAATGGACTTTATTGGAGAGATTATTATGATGATATTATGATGGTAATTGGTATGCGGTTTATTAACTCTGTAAGATCAACGTGACGATGTGCTATGTGAGGTCATAGACGCGCCTGTGACTATTGTTCGATAGAACTGTCAGCTAGAATGACTATTATTCTCTGGATTTGTTCCAGTTGTAACGATTGTTTTCTAGACTGTGGCCATCTGCAACGACTGTCAGCTAGACTCTGCCTAGATGTGGTGATTGTTCTTTGAGCGTTATCATTTGCGAGTCTGTTTACGTGTGTGTCTGCTGAGTTGGTTGCCACTTATTGAGCTGTGTTATGCCATGACAGTGATTGAGGGTGAGCTTAAGGTGCGAAATGATTTTTCTTTTACAGATTAAAAGAGCAAGTATTGAGTCTCTTGCCGATTCTTCTCAGTACAATCAGCATTCCGAATCGGTGGTAGATTCATTCCCAGAAGTCAGCTTATGAGATTCGCGGGGTCGCAAATGTTGTCAGGATGGTCGACTGTGACAACATGTTTTTAATTCAACCTCCTTCAGAGTTAGTCATTAATATGAAAAAGCATTGTGACTGTCATATGTGTCATTGAGTAGTTTTTGAGAAAGAGTAAATGAGTTGACTTTGGGAAAATTGATTTTTATTATTGCATAAGAATAAAGGAGGAATATCGTCGTTAGTTATAATAGCTAAACGTCACTAAATAGTATGAAACAAAGTCGCTTTCTGTCTGTTCCTATGTCCCTATATCCCTTTGTATGCTTAAATCTTTAAAACTACGCAACAGATTTTGATGCGGTTTTTTAATAGATAGAGTGATTGAAGAGAAAGGTTTATATTTATAATCTAACATATTATAAACTTTTATTATAAACATTCAATATGGAGTAAAGAAATACTATCATTTTTGAGGTTTCCAATGTGATGTCGTAAATATTTTTTTTCCGTTTACATTGCAAACCCTGCAATATTTGTCAAAATAATGTACTAAGTATTTGTACACCTTGAAAAGGTCTACTGAAAACTCCGCGATGGTATACATATTATGTCTTTTATGGACCCACAATAGCATTTTTTTGACATTTTCTTCTTCATTTGTAATTTAAATGAACATTTTCGAAGATATTACAGATTTAAAATGCAGGGTATAGCGATTACTCGCTTTGTCTTATAGCACTTTGAATTTAGCTGCGATTGGACGGGTTTTTTTCACTTGGCCGACTATATGTCGCTTTATCAAGAGAGTAACCTCTAAAGAAAACATGTTTGTATTGTGTAATGAAGATTCTTTCTTTATGACAAAAAAGCTGTGAATTTTGTATATAGAGACATTCTGTAATTAATTGTAAAAATAAAATACTCAGGGAAAATGTAAAAGTAAATAAGTAAAAATGTAGAATATGAATTTAGATATTCCAAAGATAGCAGGGAATCTTCATGGTATAGGGAAAGGGGAATTGTTTTTTTTTTATACAGAAAAAAGCTCCTTATGGGTACCGCCGCCCGACGGGGACAGGTGGCAGTTATGTCGGACTCGCACCGACTAAAACGACCTGTGTGCTCCACCACGCTGCCGATGGCAAGGACAGGGTATCATTGTACATATTGCCCCCATCCTGGCAACAGCTCTGATCTCAGAGAACAAACACCTTCTTTGGGTAGGGGCCCCTCGAAAGAGAAGCCCCCCTCCGCTAACCGGTGCATCGGTAGCACCAGATGCACCGACCGCCTCGGGGACCTGTAAGCCAGGCGTCCGATATACCCCGTTCGGAACACCCGAAGGTCCCCAGTTAGGGCGGCAGACTATGAGCTTAGGCGAGCCACTAACACCTGGACTCACCAGCAGCAGATTGGGTCCAGAACAACAGTTCGTGGAACCGCTCCGCTGCCCCCCTTCACCCGCCTCCGCAGAAGAAAGGGAGAACATCACTGCCCACGGGCGCTCCCTGCCCACCGTGTTTGTTATGTCACGGTCAACAGGGAGAGACCGCGCCCCAAGTTGGGGCCACAACGCCTTGGTGGGCGTTCTAGCCCCCACCGAGTAATTTTTTATAGAGGTTCCTCGCAACCCGAAGGTCCCCGTTCCCATTGCTGTGCTTCCGGGTTTCGCCGACGGTGGCCGTAACCATGTCCAGCTAGACTTAGAGTAAGCCCAACCGTACACGTCGCTCATTAGGAACCCCTACCCAGCCACCCCCGGAGTCCCCGGACTGTCCAGATTGCCTTCTGCTAATCAGAAGGACAACTGGATTGGCCACCCCACAGTGGTCCATTCGCCAAGACTAAGCTTGCCCAGAGTGCGCCACTTTGGCACCCCAGGGGAATTGTTTTACTCCAAATTTGACGCGTGTGGGCCACGGGCAGTAATGAATAAAACAAAATTGCTGGATAGATTTTAATCATTTTTTTTACTGAGTGACATAAGCTATATATTTTATTCCCGTGCGAAGCCGGAGCGGGCCACTAGTTAATTATATTTTGTCTCTAATCACTTTCTAAGCACTTCAGTAAACAAAATACTAATATACTGCTAGGTGGGGCTTATTGTAGAATAAATGTATAAAACTTACTAAATTAGTTTCAAATTAAAATACGCTCATTATAATGTCGGCATTCTTCTAAAAATTATCTGCTATGATCGATCAATCTTTGCCACATTTCCCTAACGCTGGCCGACAAAAGAAATAAATCTTTAGTAAAAGATTTCTCAACAGGAAGGTATTATTCATGAGGATGCCAAACGATTGATTGATCGCGGTGTTTCGGTGTATTCCGCCCTTATTTATAAAAGTTAAAACATCTTATAAATCATATAAAGTTTAAATTGTTTTTTTATCTCTCTAATTAAGAGCTAACCAGCTCTTAATCTTGAAACGAACAATGTAACAATTTTGAAATTTGGTCTTTCATTATTTAGACTAAAATACGCCGAGTGGTATCCACCTGAATAGAATAGTACTACCCTCATTTCTTACCGAGGTGTCGTAAAAGGCGACTAAGGTAAGTCGACCCGTCGTGTGGTATCCGGCTGAGTACAATAGACCAACCTCATTTCTTACCGAGGTGTCGTAAAAGGCAACTATGGTAAGTTGACTCACCGTGTGGTATCCGGTTTAGTAGAATAGACCACCCTCTTTCGTACCGAGGTACCGTAAAATACGACTGAGGTAAGTTGACGTCAGGCAGGCGGCCGGTCGTAAAAACAGCCAAATCATGTGACAGCATGTTTATAACATGTTGTCCCACTTAGAGTGGGATAAGGGCAGGAAGATGATGATTATTTAGACTTAAATATATACTTATTATAAAACAAAATCCCCAAAAGCTGTGTGTCTGTGATAGATTTTCTCAAAATCTACTGAATGGATTTTTATACCGCTTTTATTAAAAGATAGTGCAATTGTTCCATAAGGTGTAAGTTTAATAGTTTTATGTAAATTGTTTTGAAAAATACGAACCGTTGTAAAAAAACTGTTCTGCTGGAAGCGTTAGTCATGTGCGCCGGGTATACCAAGAGATATACACGAAAGTAATCTAGTAAAGGATTGTTTACAAATTGATTTACAAAACTGTCAGAGAAGTGGAATGAACAGAACAGAAGAATTAAACTGAACAGAAAAATACACTCTCGAATTTAACGTAATATTTTTTATGAAATAATGAACACAAAAGTATTCGTTATGCTAAGCATAAGAGATAGAGGTTCGTTGTCTCGGACTTTTTCGTAGTATTTTTGTATAGTTATTTATTTTCAGAGTTCTATATTATAGTGAATTAGCCATATTATTTATTTACGGAGTTCTATATTATAGTACAATAGCCGCTTTTTTATTTTCGGAGTTCTATATTATAAGGAATTACTACCCATTTTATATAATTTCGGAGTTCGATATCATAATGAATTAACCATTTTATTTATTTTCGGAGTTCTATATTAAAATGAATTAGCCATTTTATTTATTTTGAGAGTTCTATATAATAATAAAAAAAGCCATTTTATTTATTTTTGGACTTCTATATTATAAGGAACTACCCATTTTATTTATTTTCAAATTTCTATATTATAATGAATGAGCCATTTCATTTATTTTCAGAGTTCTATATTATAGTGAATTAGCAATTTTATTTATTTTCGGAGTTCTATATTATAATGAATTAGCCATTTTATTAATTTTCAGAGTTTTATATTATAATGATTTAGTTTTTTATTTAATTTTGAAAAAAAAAATGTAATTTTATTTAACTTGAATAAAGAAAAAATTATACCACCTCACAACAGTAGTACTTGATTCAAGCGACCAAAATTTATGGTTTGTGATTTGATCAATTTATCCTCAACTACGTCCTTATAAAAATGGCTCTGATGTTTCCACTTTATATTGGCAAGTACGTACTCTATTAATCTTTCAATACTGAACAAAAGAATTCGATCTCGTTGGTAATGAAGAAGAGGTTGACATATTTTACATAAACCAGATCATACCCTGATCACTAAATTAAATTTTACGGCATATGAGCAAGTTGGATACATTATGCTGTGTGATATCCGGCTGAGTAGAATAGATCAACCTCATTTCTTAGCGACGTGTTGTAAAAGGTGACTAAACTAAGTCAAACCGTCGCGTTAAATCGAGCTGAGTAGAATAGACCACCCTCTTTCTTATCGTGGTGTCGTAAAATACGACTAAGGTAAGTTGACATCAGGCAGGTGGCCGGTCGTAAAATACCTAGCCAAATCCTGCAACATGGTTAATATACTATGTGCGGACCCCACTTGAAGTGGGATAAGGGCAGTAGAATAAAGATTATTCTCCATCGTAAATTGGTATGGTTAAATTTAATATCATTTAAATATAAAATCTTATAAATAATTCTACGGCGTAAAATACTACTAAGGTAAGTTGACATCAGGCAGGCGGCCGGTCATAAAATACTGTATATAGTATACCGATATATAATATAAATTCATAATGACTGTATACAAACCGGGTAGAGACTTTCGATTATATCATAGTAAAACACTTTTGTACGATGACCTATTAAAACTAACAAAACAACATGTTATCCCGTAACTTTTATACAGTTTTGGCCTGTATAAGTTATCTAACTCTCCTAAATACGTGCTACACTGTCCATATTTAACTTTCAACCCTTTTACCCCTAATGTTTAACAGTGGAGAACAAATTTACGCGTCGCTCTGGCCGTTTTCCAAATGTCCAAAATCGTAAGTTACCTGTACTAAATATTCCAACACATTTTTGGCTAGGTGCTCGTTTTTTTATCTATTGACGTTTTTTAGCTATTGACTATATGTTATAAAATTATTGATAGTTTTAGACTCGTGCGGTATAATATAATTCAGGCATATTTAATATGTAACATCTCACATTAGTTTTAAGAAACATTTGAAAAATTAAATACTTCCTAATACCTAAGAAGATAAATTTTGAACAGTTACAATTCAATAATAAAGAAATATAAGAAATTTTAAACTCATAATAGGTTCTAGGGAAAGTGTTTTTTTAATAAAGTAAGAAGTGAAGATTCGTACAGATCAGTGGTTTTTAGGTAAAATATTTTTTTAAGTGATATATATGATTAACACAATATTAACAAATTGTGTGCAGGTATATTTTGCAGTAAAGCGGACGTTTAGCGCGTTATTTTAGTTATTTATTTTTCAACATTATTTATTACTTTTGTACTCACAAACTGTTATATACGACGATGACAGCTCGACGGACACTGCCCGTTTATTGGTTAAGGTAACAGCGGATCGCAGCCCGCATGTATACAACATATATAAAACAAACCATGTTTTTACACTAAACCGTACTAGTACGTAACCCGCACTCAAGTATCAATAATCAAAAACGTACTAGTACGTGTCCCGAGCTCAACTATCAATAATCAAAAAACGTGCTAGTACGTGTCCCGCGCTGAAGTATCAATTGTCAGAAGCCGTACTAGTACGTGTCCCGCGCTTAAGTATCAATCGTCAGAAAACGTACTAGTACGTGTTCCGCAGTCAAATATCAATCATCAGAAACCGTACTCGTATGTTTCCAACATACAATGTTTTAATGATAGCGTAAAGACATAAGGTAAGGGCTCTAGTAATTGACCGTTTTGTATGAAATTTTAAGTGATAAGCGGTTTGTTTGTTGTAGCTAATAAATGACTTTGTAATTACCTGTTACCATCTATTAACAACTGCCCAAAACCACAGAACTATAGCCCATTTTTAAATATTTAAAATGCAATATTATTAATTAATAATTTTATTTGTTACAACAAACAAAACGCTTATTATTTAAAATTTCATACAAAACGGTCAACTACTAGTACATGTTCAATTACTAGTGCCCTTACCTTAATTGTTTTTAAAGTAGTCATCATCCTGCTGTCCTTATCCCACTCTAAGTGGGGTCGGCACAACATGTTATAAACATGTTGTTACATGATTTGGCTGCGTTTTTACGACCGGCCGCCTGCCTGACGTCAACTTACCTTAGTCGTATTTTACGGCACCTCGGTAAGAAAGAGGGTGGTCTATTCTACTAAACCGGATACCACACGGTGGGTCAACTTACCTTAGTCGCCTCTTACGACACTTCGGTAAGAAATGTGGATGGTCTATTCTACTCAGCTGGATACCACACGGGTCGTCATACCTTTATCGCCTTTTACGACACCTCGGTAAGAAATGTGGATGGTTCTATTTTATTCAGCCGGATACCACACGGCGTGTTTAATTGTTTATCATAAAATCGATGTAAATTAGACTGAAGCAAAAAATATGGTAAAAAGAGGTATTTTTGCAAGAGCTTAAATCACATATTAGAACCGACCTAGTTAAGCAACACAGGCCAATGCACACTACTCACGGCCTAGATGGAAATTGTATTAATTTCCGAGTCACACCCGTGTTGCTGTTTTTAAGTCTGAAATCTCCTAATTAGTCGGGTTTTTAAATACTTCATTATTGTTATGCGATGTTAAAATTTCTTAGTCTTAGTTTAATAGTACTTAGAGGGGCATAAATTTAAATGTTGAAAGTCTTCCCTTCTAGCTGGTAACTATGGGAAAGCCCTTCTGCAAAGTAATTGAGTGTTGATTGATGTAATGATTATTGTCATAGTAGTGGTTATTTAATGTAATGTAATATTTTTTGACCTGACTTTATGCTGTTAGCCCTAACGGGTTTTTCAGCGTCACCAGTGGGGACGGGTGATCGCAGAAGCATCGTCGATGTTGCGTACTGCTGACGTCACAGCTGAATGTCATGGGCTAGATTGCATTGCTATAGTGCGCTCTTATTGGCTGTCTGGCATCGCAGCAGCGCCATCTCTTAGCAAAAGTTACAAAACGTTATATAAATAGCGAGAAAATGCAAATTAAAAATCACAGTCTATAAAATAAGTAGGTAGGTAGGTGGGTAGGTAGCGGCCTGTTACTATCAATGCTGAGAATAGGCCTCTTCTGTCCGTTTTTGCAGAGAAGGATTGGAGCTAAGACCTACCACGCTGCTCCAATGCGGATTGGTAGGTTACACATATCTCCAGAATTCTTTAGAGATATGCAGCTTTCCTCACGATGTTTTCCTTCACCGGAAAGCGTGTGATAAATTGCAACTATCAATTAGACACAAGTTTTAACAGAAAACTCATTGGTGTCTGCCCGGGACCCGTGACCTCCTCGAAAGAGTCGCACGGTGTCACCGCTAGGCTACCACAGCTCATAAAATAAGTACAATGAAAAAAATACACGTGACAAGTGGAGTAGTAAAAGTAATATTCAGACAAAACAAGTGTTCACATTGAAATCCTGTCTGAAAGCGTTATATATTTTGTAACACGACCTTCCAAATAATCCCACTTAGTACGTAACAATTTGTTCGTAAAACGACCAAAATTACGGCGCGAAGTTTATGAGCTTGCGAAATTGTGCAAAAATGAGATAATTTAACCTGTACCGCGCCTGTTTCTTGCAGATTGGATCAACTTTTAATCCCATGCTTAGTAATAACGCCTGTATACTTTCTGTATTTTATTAATTAGAGTTTTAAATTTGGCTTTAAGATGGTTCGAATGTATTAAAATTAGCTTGATGTTCGTATCCTTGTTTTAGTAAATATACTTTCATATATGCCGTTTGGTATCCGGCTGGTTAGAATAGACGACTATGGTAAGTTAACCCGCTGTGTGGTATCCGGCCGATGTACAATAGACCACCTTGATTTCTTACCATCACCATCATCCTCTTGCCCTAATCACACTCTAAGTGGGGTCGGCACAACATGTTACAAACATGTTATGATATGATTTGGCTACGTATTATACGACCAGCCGCCTGCCTGACGTCAACTTACCTTAGTCATTTTACGACATCTCGATAAGAAGTGAGGGTGGCCTATTCTACTCAGTCGGATACCACAAGGCGAGTCGACTTACCTTATTCGCCTTTTACGGCACCACGTTAAGAAATGAGGGTGGTACTTATTTATTCTGCCGGATACCACACGGCGTAGAAGGATAAATGAACATATTTAAAAGTAGACATTTTCTTAGCTTTTATAGATTGTTGAGATTGCGAAAATTAGTGTGTAAAGTCTCGAATATAGCTTACCTGATAAAATAAATAAAAACGATAACAGCAAGGATATGTTTTAAATCGGACAAAATTGTTTAATTTGTGTTTGAAATTGAGTTCATATTCACTTAAGGATTGTATTTCAAACAAAAACCTACAGCAATTCCCGGCATTCGGACTAAAAACGGTAAAACGAGTGAAAGCATCCATTTTCAACGAGCTTTTTGTTTTTCTAATGAACGTTCCATAGAGGACCGATGGAATCTATGAAGTAAACAAATTATATTGCTTTTTGGACGATATTTGGATGCTGAAATGAATGTTGATATATAATTTTGACCAAACAGACAATTCAAATATAGACGTCTGGATTTTTATTAATATTAAAAACTGAAGGTTTGTGTGTTTTTAGTGCTTTATCGCAACCCGCGAATTGGCTTCAACTATAGTCATAAGAGCCTGATAAAGGACGTGTATTATCCAATTTCTGAAGGAGAAACGGGAAATTTTCTATCTTCTATATTAGCCCGGTATATAAGCTTCAATTGAACGAAGTTTGATCAATATTAATTCAGCAGCTTAACTGTCCAAACAAACATGTGTAGATATATATTTTTTAAATATAAATAAATAAATATATGGGACACTTAACTAATATCTAGTTAAATACACAAATACTCGTACATCCTGACTCTACGAACCAAAATTTTTTTCGAAATTCCTCGACGGGAATCGAACCCGCGACCCGCAGAGCTTAAGACAGGATCACTACAAACTGCGCCAATGAACTAGTCAAAATATTCTCCCTGGCTCATTGCAATATCTAGATTATTGAACAAGACTTTCCTTACCCAATATATCATATTTCATCGTTGTGGAAATTGACTTATTTATCGAGGAACATAATTGAAGAATCTTTCATAGATTAATCCACGATGTCAATAGGATATTCTCATATCGGATAACGTTAGCTAAAACGCTCGATAACTTGAGGGCGGATTATAGGATTTATCAGCAAAATATTGTTTGTATATAATTTATCTTGATTCATATTTTTTTTATTGTTTTGATGGCATAGTTCATAATATCGGATGAAAATCCATTCGCACAACGTTTTGTTAAAACATTGAGAATAAGTAAAATATTTATATCTTCTTTTCGACAATCTTGTTAAGATCAATCTTGAGAATATTGTCATCATCGCCAAAATCTAAAGTAAGATTTCAAGAAAGGTGAAATTCAAGGCCGGGATATATCAAATGCACACAACTCTCGAAATCAGCATGTACGAGACCATTCACTTTGCCGAAGAATAGACCACTTTGACTCAATATTTTTTCTTCTTCTTTTTCAACCGAAGTATGTCCACTGCTGGATATAGGTCTCTTAAAGCCCAACTTGGAATCAGCGTCTCCGCGCGACTTTTTTGAGATCGTCAGTCCACCTTGTTGGGGGTCTGCCCACGCTGCGCGTTCCGGTGCGAAGTCGCCATTGCAGCACCTTAGAACCCCAACGCCCATCGGTTCTACGTCCTAGTGCCCCGCCTATAGCCACTTCAGCTTTTCGACACAGTGAGCTATGTCGGTTACTATGGCGCAACATAGTTTGCATCAATGTGATCCGTGGTGGTCACAGTATTAAGGAAGGCGACTCAAAGAGGAGGATAAACTCTTTACATTTTGCAAATAATTCGTAAATCATCAAATAAATATTCTATTTTTAGCGGTAAACGAACAAAACCAAAATATATTCTAATTCCGAATTATTTTCACTAACAACTAACCGCAAGATAGCATGTTGACAGCGATTATATATTCACTACGCTCCTATTAAGGTTGATAAACCACAAAATTGATTTTTAGTGACCAACTAATATAAAGGATGACTTTTTACTTAATGATTGTCCCTCAGTTAAAACTTAGCGTTTAAGTTCGCTAAAATGTTTATTATGAGTTTTTTTCTCTACCAGAAAGAAAACTTAACTATACTTTCATCGATATTTGTACACAGATATATAAAAAAATAAATTAACTAGTTACTATCACACTGCTGGGCATAGGCCTCCCATCTCAGGAAGGAAAACATCGTGAGGAATATATCTCTAGAGAATTCTGGGGATATGCGTAACGTGCCAAACCGTATTAGAGCAGCGTTGTCTTAGCTCCAATCCTTCTCTCCAATAACGGTTAGGGGAGACCTATGCCCAGCAGTGGGATAGTAACAGGCACGTTACGTTATTTTAAACGATTTAATTTTTTCAGATTTTTCCCTGCGACCTTCTTTTAATCACAGTCAGACGGATTAGAAATTACATATTTACTTGATCTATAATTACATACCACTAACAGTGGGGTGACAATTCATTAGTTTAATTGGACGTGCGCTAGTTTGGCTAGACCGCTGTGGTCACCGGTGTCATTAGGCGTGTGTACTCACGTCAAATCCATATTAGCAGACATCATGTCAAATTTGCATCATCTTATTATTCTGTAACAAATTAAATTACCTCATCGGTAATACTCTATGACGTAATGAGGGTAGAAAATAAAAGTAATCGGTTAACTAGCTATCGGCTAACTCATTTTATGTATGATAAAATAAATAAATATATTGGAAATTACACACACGGTCGTCCGTTCTAAAGTGAGTTAATACTTTTCTTATGGGTGACAGACATAAGACTGTATTTATATGGCTGAGTGGAATAGACCACCCTAATTTCTTACCGCATTGTCGAGGGTGGTCTATTCTGCTTAGCGTATATTAGTTGATAGCGTTATTCTCTTTTATTTCTCCTTATTAAGAATCTTTCCGAACTAGATGCTTTTAATAAGCTATGAATCCACCCAACTCATGTTATCTCATTTCCTTCCTAGTCCCCAATTCCAATTCCTTCCTTCCTCCTTACTTTTCCCCTTCCTTTCCCCCCCTTCTCATTAAAATAAGGATCTATTTCTTCAGAACCCATGACAATGCTTGACATATTCTTTTCTGTTTATGTCAAATCATAATGAATTTAAACGTTTTAACTAAATGCTAAAACCTGCAATGCCCATTGAAAAGAGAGGAAGAGAAAGACCCTCGTCACGTAATTTACGTCCAAAGGGACTTGAGAAACTTAAGACTCCGTGTAGGGAAAACTGGCGCCACATGATTGGGAAAGCAGACCCTGTATAACGGGAAAATGCGAGGACAATGATGACCTAACCGCTAAAACTAAAGATGAGTTTTTCTCCTGTTAAAGTACAAACGTCAATATCACGATCAATCAGTCGTTTGGCGTCCTCATGAATAATACCATCCTATTGAGGAAACTTTTACAAAAGATTTATATACTCCAAGCGTTAGGGAAACGTGACAAAGGGTGATTGATGGCGAACAAATATTTAACAAGTAAAATTGTAGACAATAACATGAATGCATTATGTTTATGCAAAATTAAGCGCATAATTTTAGTTTTTACCAGCCATAATAACCAAGTTTTGTTTCCACTTAAACCGTTACTATAATATTTTCTATATTATCTTATGGAACTATCTGTTAAAATTTATCTAACGATGTTATAATATATAAAATAATATATTGCCGTGTGGTATCCGGCTGTGTAGAATAGACCACCCTCATTTATTATCGTAATCGTAATCGTCTTAAAAGGCGATTAAGATAAGTAAGTCGACGTATCCAGATCAGATCCATCCAGATCCAAATATCCAGATCCAGATATCCAGATCATATAACGACATGTATATAACATGTTGATCTGACCCCACTTAGAGTGGGATAAAGACAGGAAGATGATGATGTTAATTATAAAAAACATTATTATACTATTGCAAGTAGTTCAATAAACAAATAAAATAAGACATTCATTATATTTCAATAACGATGGTTTTCAAAACTGCTATTCAATTATGGACTTGCAATTATTTAACGGAACAAAACATTGGTTTTGTAGTTAACGATTCAATTCATCACAATATTGGGTTCTTTGTTTACCTCAATTATTAAGATGTCGAAACAGACCTCATTAAATTGATTGGCGACTGAAAGGACTGAGAATTTAATATTTACAAAATATCGAGGAAGAGAATTGAAAAGAATTGTGAAGTGATTTATAGATCCGGAACTTGTTTACTTACTATGAGCATCATGAGATTGCTCACAGTTTTGTGCTAAAGTTTAAGCCTGTCCTATAGTTTGGAAAACATACTGAAACGAGCTTCCTTTACACCCTAGACAGCTATTAATTGGTATAAATAGCTAGGTATGCCCATGTCTTCACTCACGTGGAAATTAGTGTGTCACAAATTTTTCATAAAAGTAGTTCAAAAGTAATGAGTATCTCAACAATTGTTTCGCCCCGTAACCGAAGCATCGTCAGGAGATAGACTCCGCGACAAAATCGTAAAGGTTTTGCGATTTTGAGATTGTGGTGGTGAATGTGTGAAGTGCTTGTGTATTGTTGTGTCATCGGTGTCGGGTAGTGCATGAGTTCTTACAAATTCTGCATGTATTAGGTATGAGAACGAATAGTACACTCTACATTTAGCATTACATATATTTTCTTATATCGCGGATTATAGCAAATTAATATTCGTAACGCTTGATTCTATAAATTATATAAAAGTAGTTATTATGAGTTAACCATAAAAGGTAAAGATATGCTATCATAGACTTTTATGTAGGATTTTAGAAGGTCTATAATTATCTAGTACATTGCTTTAGTGTTTTTTTTTTTAAAAGGAAAAAACCCCTTATGGGTACCGCCGCCCGACGGGGACAGGCGACGGTTATGTCGGACTCGCACCGACTAAAATAACCTGTGGTTTCCACTACGCTGCTGGTGGCGGGGATAGGGTACCCATGAAGACATTGCCCCCCATCCCCGCCAGCAGCAACTCTGTGCCCCAGAGTGCGCCACCTCTGGGTCGGGGCCTCTCTGAAAGTGGCCCCTCCCTCCGCTGGACGATGCATCGGGAGCACCAGATGCATCGAACGCCTTGGGGACCTTATAGGGTGGGCGTCCGATTAAACCCCGTTCGGTATGCCCGGAAAGGTCCCCGTTAGGGCGGCACGCGACTTATCTCTGTTAGTTTACACGGCGCATGCGAGTAAAGCTCTCAGCAGGCGGTATTTCACCTCTTCAACACAATTTACATAAAACCGTTATGTACTACTAACGTAAACCTTCCGGTAGAATTGCACTACCTTTTAATAAAAACCGTACAAAAATCTGTTCTGTAGATTTTGAGAAAATCGATCACATACAGACAGCTTCTGGGAACAATGTTTTATAATAAGAATAGATGTTAGCGTGTAACGTATGTATTAAAATATTATTATCATCCTTCTGCCCTTATCCCACTCTAACTGGGTTCGGCACAACATGTTATAAACATGTTGTCACATGATTTGACTTCGTATTTTACGATCAGTCGCCTGCCTGACGTCAACTTATCTTAGTCGTATTTGACGACACCTCAGTAAGAAAAAGGGTGGTCTATTCTCCTCAGCCGTATACCACACGGCGGGTCGCCTTAACTTAGTCTCCTTTTACGACACCTCGGAAAGAAATGACGGTTGTCTATTCTACTCAGCCGGATACCACACGGCTTATATGTCTTAAAATAATAAGCAAATACCAATAATTGAATGTTAGGAAAATGCTCGGTGGAAATATTTTTATAAAGTGATAAAAATGAAAACCTATTTTCTACAAAGTTTATGTTAAGTTACGAGGTCATTCAAATATTCATGAGTTATATAATTTCCATTCAGGCTATACTGAGAAGTTATTAAAATTCAGAGACATGATAATCTCAGTCTCGAATATTGTTTCGATAGCATGTGGAATCCGTTATTGGAATTTCACAAAACCGGGAAGCGGCTTCAAGTATTATAATTAAGAAGTGACGGGAATATAGTAACCCGGAAAAATCTTTCAAACCACTCTAGTAAGTTTGTTTTATTTTAAAGTCAGTAAAGTAACCCCAGCTAATTATTCTCTAACGAGAACGATGGTGAGTTTTTATTATAATGTTATCCTTTATTGAGTATTCACTAAATATTTTAAAAAATCATGTATGTCTTTTTGGCTCAAAAACAAGTTGTACGTCAGGCAGACGGTGGAACGTAAAATACTTAGCCACATCACAACACATGGTTAAAATATGTGGTGCCGACCCCACTTAAAGTAGAATAAGGGCAGGAGAATGATTATTGGTCTACAAAGTCGAGTTTACTACCAATTATACAATTGTATTTGGTTTCAATTGATAAAATTAATTCCCGTGCAAAATTGATTCATCGGATGATGTGATTGTTTCATACCTAAAACCAATATTATCACTTCATTACAAACAGCTCATTTCTATTTTGAATCGGATTCAAAATATTCACCTTCAATAAAATGGAAAAATTAGTTTGTTTACCACATTATCGTGGGATTAAATCCTACTGGGATAACCTGTGGTAGTCCAGCAGTAGCACCATGCGACTCTTTCGAGGAAGTCACCAATGAGTTTTTCTGTTAAAACTTATGCGTCTAATAATTGCAATTTATCACACGCTTTTCGGTGAAGGAAAACATCGCGAGGAAACTTGCATATCTCTAGAGAATTCTGGAGATATGTGTAACCTACCACTCGTCTACAATCCGCACTGGAGCAGCGTGGTAGGTCTTAGCTCCAAACCTTCTCTCCAAAAACGGGGAGAAGAGGCCTATTCTAAGCAGTGGGATAGTAACATGCCGCTACTTACTTACTTTACTTTAAATCCTACTAAGCTCATTACATCTCATAAGCACTATTATAAGTTGTTAACGTAACATAAGATTTGTATGTTACGTTAACGTCGTACTTAAGACAAGTGAATATGGAAGTGAATTAATAATGTAAATGAATATACATAAACCTTTTTCCCGTGTGACGGATTTGACGTCAGCTGTGTCGACATATTGTTGTTCACCTACCACCAAAAGAAACGATGCTCCAATATAAGCCGGAACCAGCCATTACGTTATGCTTTTTGTTACAGTAAAAGCTAAATTGTATTAGTTGTAACTCTTATTAATTTATATTTCATTAGCTATGCTTACTTTCAAAACGTACTTGTAATAGTTACTTAACCACTCTTAACATAATGCCTGTCGTGACGATCGGCTACTCTTCTTGTCATGTACTTTTTATATATTAAAAAAACGTAAACGTTTACGTTACGTTTTTTTAATATATAAAAAGTTGTTGAACCAAATGATCTTGTAACCGAGGTGCCATAAAAGTCTATACCTTAGTTGATAAAAATTGAGATATTAACAAGTAATTAAGTTGTAGTATTTCTTCATCCGCTGACAAAGTAAAATCGGAAAGAAGGAGGAGAATTTAAAATAGCCAACCGCCCGCGAGTTTTGCAGAGCTGTTAAAACTTTGCTAATACCGTGTAACAAGGCGGCGATCTCGGGCTACAATCTAGCGATTTAAATTGCCCTCGTTATTTGAATCGAACTCGATTTGTAAGTAACAACTATTTTCAACCGGCAATTGAGTATTTTTAATTGCAAATTGGTTGGTGAACACAAGTGGCAATATACTTGACAAATCATCATCCTCCTGCCCTTATCCCACTCCAAGTGGGGTCGGCACAACATGTTATAAACATGTTGTCATATGATTTGGCTGCGTTTTTACGACCGGCCGCCTGCCTGACATCAACTTACCTTAGTCGTATTCCACGACACCTCGGTAAGAGAGGGTGGTCTATTCTACTAAACCGGATACCACACGGTGGGTCAACTTACCTTAGTCGCCTTTTACGACACCTCGGTAAGAAATGAGGTTGGTCTATTCTACTCAGCCGGATACCACACGGCGGGTCGCCTTACCTTAGTCGCCTTTTACGACACCTCGGTAAGAAAAGAGGGTGGTACTATTCTATTCAGCCGGATACCAACACGGCGTACTTGACAAATGACGTATCTTAATTTTAAATATAAACTTGAAATCTTAATTATAACTATATATGTCATTTTGCTCCGCCGTGTGGTATACGGCTGATTAGAATAGACCACTCTCATATCTTACCGAGGTGTCGTAAAAGGTGACTAAGGTAAGTTGAGCCACAATGTGATATCCGGCTGTGTAAATAGACTACCCTTATTTCTCACCGAGGTCTCGTATGAGGCAAATAAGGTAAGTTAATCCGTCGTGTGATATCCGGCAGTGTAGAATAGAGCACTTTCATATCTTACCGAGGAGTCGTGGAAGGCGACAAAGGTAAGTCGACCCGCCGTGAGTATTCGGCTGAGTAGAATAGACCCCCCTCATATTTTACCGAGGTGTCGTAAAAGGCGACTAAGGTATATTGACCCACCGTGTGTTATCCGCTTGAGTAGAATAGACCATGTCTAAAAAAAAAGCGAGGCGAGTAAAATACGACTATGTTAAGTTGACGTGAGGCAGCCATCCGGTCTTAAAATACGTTACCAAATCATGTGTCAACATGTTTATAACATGTTGTATCGATTCTACTCAGAGTGGGATGAGGGCAGTAAGTTGTTGTCTATCTATTTCCATAAATGCAATATTGGTTAACCATTGTAATCATTTGTTACCAGTTGTTACATAATCGACTATTGTAAGATAGTTTCGCCGTTCAATGGCTCACTTCACGGCTTAGGCGATCCAGACTGGGTTTGTTCAGACAAGTTTTCGTCGGACGAGACATGTTCATTTTGTAAACAAACATTGTTAACAAAGCCACGAACTCCATGTCTCAATTTGCTTAGTACGATTACGGCTGGATTTAATTTGGTATATATCTAGTTCTTGATATAATGAAGTCGGTTTAATTTATTGAATAGAGCGTTATTTTGTGAAGGTCATTGCGTAGAGATTTAAAATAAAATTAGATTAATTTAAGAAGCTCTTTTTGTATATATTTACATGTATACTGTGTATTTTGTTTTATTTTTATATAGGTATAATATTATTTCTTTCCATGACCTCAATGCTTTATGTTCCAGTAAAATATTAACAAAATTTAGTTATTAATTTATTATTGCTAGCGAAGAAAGTAATATAATTTTTAAATCTGTATTTTTGAAGACAATCATCTCTAAGGCAATCATATCATCATTTTCCTGCCTTTATTCAACTCGAAGTCGGCATAAGAAGAAGAAGAAGAAGAATACTCTTTATTGTACACACAGAACAGAATTTTTTTTTTACAGACAACATGTTTTCAATAAATTGTTCAACAAATTATTAAATGTACTAGTCAAAATGATTTGACCAGTATTCTACGATCGGCCGCCTTGCTGACGTAAACTTATCTTATTCGCCTTTTAAGACACGTGGGTAAGAAATGAAATTGGTTTATTCTACTTATCTGAATACCACAAGGCCATCATATATTTTAATATATTTATGAAATAAATATTACCCTTTTTAGTTTAAAATTAAAAAAATCAGATGACTTAAAAATAAAAAAAAAGGTTCAGTTCCCGTCGCGATAACGCCGCGTAAAGAGCTCATGAATAAGAGCCTCGTATGGGCTTGAAACTAGTCGGGCTCATCCGATAAAAAAACACGTGAGTATAGCCGGTTTCTAAATAAATATAAATATAAATAAATATATGGGACACTTACACACACGGTCGTCCGTCCCCAAAGTAAGTAATTTAATACTTGTGTTATGGTAGACAGAAAACTGGTGAATATATACTTATATATTTTTAAATACATACATAAATACAAATATACACCCAGGCTCAAAGGCCGACAAATTCTTTTTATAGAAAATGTTGGCCCTCGGCGGGAATCGAACCCGCGACCCGCAGAGCTGAAGGCAGGATCACTACCCACTGCGCCAACGGGCCAGTCAAATACATTAATTATAAAAAAAAAGGATTTAAAAATTTTGTTTTATACATATTCGCCCTATTCCAACCTTATGTAATAATAAAAAATAACATTTAAATATAACTTCCAAACTCGAGTTATGGTATACTGCGATACGACTTATTTTCTTTTTATTCCTCCAGTCTTTTATAGGGCGCCAGGCATCATAAATTATCATACAATAAAATTACCATACCATAAACAGAATACATATAAAACGATAAACACACGTTAGAATAAGAGAAACGTAACGAAATGTAACGATAACAAATAAACTTTGTTTTATTCACATCGCCTCGCAGTCAAGTCGAGACGTATTGATATTTTGTCGCTTGCAGAATTCACAATGGCGACACTCAGAGAAAACATTCCGTTGACTACTAGAACCCACTCGTATCGTGTTAGCTCATTTTTAAACTTCACGACGCCGCGATGGCCATATATTTCGAGTTCAATATCATTCTGTTGTTTATGGTTTGAAAGAGAAATTGATACTGTCTATCGTGTTTGTAATATTTCTTTCACTTTACGACATTTGTATGTATTTGGTTTCATTATGCAAGCGAAAATGTGTTACTTTCGATTGCGGTTAATATTTCTTTTATTGGATCGAAGTCTGTGTGGTGTATGAGTTTACTTGTATTTTTAAGCATAGCACAGGCTCAAACGCCCACTAATAGTATTTCACTACACGTCTATTCGCGCCCGCGGCTCTGGTGCAATAAACAACAACACTTTGGTTTCTATAGATTGATTCAGCTATTCCGAAATACAAGCCGCTTTAAAATGCACGACTTAATACATTCATTATCCTGTACGCCAATACTGTCAAGTTCGTCTGTCTGTCTTTCCGTGGCCCGTTTCGACCACGTTGCTACGATAGATGTAATTTCACACTTCGCCGGTCCCTGTTATTGCTAACTATACGATTCTAAAGCATCAGGAACACGAAATTCTTTCAGTTATAGGATATTTTTCATTTGACAATGTGCGACTTGCACATTTCTATGCAATCCAGGGAAAAGTGACTTTTTTAATATCTACTTACTAAGTACATACTATTCTGTTAAAACTTATGTGTCTAAATGTTAATTGTAATTTACCACACGCTTTTGTAAAATCGTGAGGAAACCTGCATCTCTAGACAATTCTGGGGATATTTATAAATACAAAAATTATTATTTCATTTTTATAAATCATCACAAGAAATATAGATTGATACTTGTAACCTACCAAATCGCATTAGAGAAGCGAGGTGGGTCTAAACTCCAGCTTTTCTCTTCAAAAAGGAGAGTTAAGTTCGTTACTTTGCCCTTTATTTTCTACGGTAAAATCAGTGGGCTAGACCATATATTTAAAAACAACTCAATTTAAATACAAAGAACGTTTACCATCTTTTATTTAAATACCCCATTTTCTACCGTAAGTAGGCAAATATTAAGACCGCATTTATTACTATTGAATTAGTTACGTGGATTCAGAAAAACTTCCCGTACCCTTAATTTTTAATTGGATGACGTCTAGACATATTCGCTTCCGCTTTTGTGTGAATTTTACTAATTTTTACAGCATAGTTGAGATATGAATGTAATCCTTGTTTCGAATACTACTAAATTACAAATTGAGGTTCCAAATGTTGAAATTGTAATCTCACATAGTAACACATAGTGATTTTGGTCTTTTGCTTTATTGACTTTCGACTTCTGAAAGGTTTGTTGAGCAGCGACCAAACCTGTAAAACATGTATTCTCCTGCCAATATCCCACTAAGTGGGGCCGGCACAACATGTTATAAACATGTTGTATCATGATCTCGCTGCGTTTTTACGACCGACCGCCTGCCTGTCGTCAACTTAACCTAACCGTATTTTACGACACCTCGGTATTAAGGAGGATCTATTCTACTAAACCGGATACCAAACGGTGGGTCAACTTACCTTAGTCGCCTTTGACGATACCTCGGTAAGAAATGAGGGTGGTCTATTCTAGTCAGCCGGATACCACACGGCGGGTTGTCTTACTTTAGTCGCCTTTTACGACACCTCGGTAAGAAATGAGGATGGTACTTAGCCGGATACCATATGGCTATATACCTGTAAAACATGTACGTCCAAAATTAACGTTTACCTGTAACAAAAAAAGATAATGTTAGTAACTTACAATTTAAAAAGATACATGAATTAAATAAAAAGAGTGAATGGCACTATAGTGGAATGCGCGGTCCACCTTTTTTATGAATAAACAAACAACTTTTATTATTTATGTAAAATTATAAAGGCCAAAAGATGTTTTTATTAGATCAGCAATGAGATATGGAGGTAAAGGTGTCATGTCCGTTAACTTGGGATCGACCAGTTAGCAATATCAGGGATCAGCGGAGTGTGAAATTGCGGATATCGGGGCGACGTGGTCGAGCTGCGCCACGAGTAGGCAAACGAATTTGATACTATCTATCTGCTTTAGGGATTGAAACCATCAAATATACCTATATAAACACACTAACAATCGCCGGCGGCTTCGCCCGCGTGCCTATGTGATTTATAGAATTAGGCGTTACTTTGCGGAGATCCATAACACAAAAGTAATAGTAAAATTATTTTGCTATAACCCGCGAGGAATTCATCGCGATTCGTCGCGGATTATAGCAAAATAATTTTATTATTACTTTTGAATGATGTGATGTAATCTTCAATATTGAAATGAGTTAATCTTGTATGTATGTATATATGTATGTATGTATGTATGTATGTATGTATATATATATATATATATATATATATATATATATGTATATATATATATATATATATATATATATATATATGTGTGTGTTCGGAATCTCGGGAACGGCTCCAACGATTTTCGTGAAATGCAGCATGGAAGGGGTTTTGGGGGAGAAAAAATCGATCTAGCTAGGTTATATTTAAAAAAAATCCCTGTTTATAAAGTATAAAAAATTTTGAACATTGAATACAATCGCAATTTTTCGCTGTTTCGCTTTTCCCAGTTTTCGGGCACTAAATTTTTTTTTATATTTACGTTGAGTTTGTCAATTTTTCGCTGTCACACGTAAAGTCATGGTAGTTCACTTGGAAACGGGTGGTCTAGAGAGGTGAAAATACCTAGATTCGAGCCCCACCTGCCGTAATATTTTTTCATTTTTCTTTTCAATTTTTTCTGGGCTAATTTTTGGCTCGGTCACCCAGGTACTATTCTTAGTGTACAAGATTATTTATATAAAAAGCAATAATTAAAGTTGGAAATGTAACAAATATATACACATTATAACAAAGTGTGCCTATCGTACTAAGTAACACAATGCCTCAAGTCGACATTCTAAGTGCTCCCATTTATCATCAGTAGCTACTGAGCAGAATCTTTTAGCTTTATCTCAGAGGACGGAGCCGTGAAAACACGCTCAGGTGCATCACGAATTACGCGGTTCACGTTAATAGCGTGTAGAATACGAGTCGCTTCACGAAATAAATTTGCGCACTGGGGTGTATCACATGAAATATCAAAACAAACACCGTGTATATATTTTAATATTTCTCCTTCAAAGGGTTAACACAATATCTGTTACTTATCCCACTGCTGGGCATACGTGATCCAGTCGATCTCGATCTAGGGTATTATCACTTTTTTAGTCTGATTACTATCCGCTGAGCTATGACAGCTCATTATCAAGCTCTATGACAGCTCAAGTTATCATTCTTCAGTCAGTCAGCTCGGAAACGGCTTCAACGATTTTCCTGAAATTCAGCACGCAGGAATAGGTTTAATAATAAAAATAAATATCTATCTATTTATCCCTGTTTTTGGGCATTAAATAAATACAAAATTTCAAATTGAATACATAGAAAACAATTTTTGCAGAAAACTGTCAAGTCAGCGTAGCTTATCGGGAACCGGGAAGTCTCTAGAAATGTGAATGCATTATTGCAGGCAATCGTAATGAGTCATATTCATTATCGGTTAACCTCTGACATAATCTCTTACCTTAATCTTAGACAGTGAGAATACGGTTAGATGCATCCCGAATTACTCGGTTCATGCTCAATAGAGCGTGGAATACCCTTCGCCCGATGAAATACATTTGCAATCCAATGTTCAACAATCGAAGTTATAAATGATGTTTTGATCTGTCTGTTCTGTAAATATATTACAGAGAAACAATATATTTAATTCATATTCGTTGTCTGTATTATCTCATATTACATTAATAATGTAATATGAGAATATCATGCAGTAATAATGAATAAGATGCAGTTATAGTAAATTTTAAATAGAACGAAACTTCCAAACAAGATTTGTAGTCCAAAATAAATCTTTTCAAAAAGTTTACAATTTAGTTTGAAAATAAATTTTTGTTGCACAATTTTTTTTTAAAGTAACAAGTGTCGTGTTCAGAAGTTTTTTTTAATAACTAGCTATGCCTGCGGCCTCGCCCGCGTGAAAATCTGGTAATGGGATAATTATATATTAATTATAGAATTAATAATAACTTAAAGTAGTTATTGTATGTTAATCATTAGAGCAGTGATTCCCAACCTTTTTTTTGTTGCGGCACATATTTAAGGATTTCAAAATTTGGCGGCACACAAAGAAAAAGATAAAAATTATTGACTTACTACAACACACTGCATAAATAGTTTATGACAAAAATTTTAAATAAACTAATATATACTACAATAATAACTAAACGTTTATTAATTACAAGCTAATAATAAAAATATTTTTTTTAAATGATATAATTTAATAATATTAATTAATACTATATATTTGCCAAATTTGGCGGCACACTTTTTAAATTTGACGGCCGTAGCCGTGTGGTATCCGGCTGAGTAGAATAGTACCACCCTCTTTTCTTACCGAGGTGTCGTAAAAGGCGACTAAGGTAAGTCGACCCGCCGTGTGGTATCCAGCTGAGTAGAATAGACCAACCTCTTTTCTTACCGAGGTGTCGTAAAAGGCGACTAAGGTAAGATGACCCACCGTGTGGTATCCGGTTTAGTAGAATAGACCACCCTCTTTCTTACCGAGGTGTCGTGAAATACGACAGAGGTAAGTTGACGTCAGGCAGGCGGCCGGTCGTAAAAACGCAGCCAAATCATGTTACAGCATGTTTATAACATGTTGTGCCGACCCCACTTAGAGTGGGATAAGGGCAGGAAGATGATGATATATTTGCCAAATTTGGCGGCACACTTTTTAAATTTGACGGCACACAAAAGTGTCGCGGCACAGTGGTTGACAATCACTGCATTAGAGGTATAAGTATGAGGTACAATTCTCTGGTACATTAGTTTAGTGCGTCCCTGATGGTTTACGCTGCCCTAGCATTCTTTAGAGATATACAGTTTTTCCTCACAATGTTTTCCTATACCGAAAAGAGAAATTCTAATTGTCGATTAAACACACATTTTTAGTACACAAACTCATTGGTGCCTGCGCGGGGTTTAAATTCGTGAACCATACGAAAAAGCAGCACGGTCTCACCACTGGTCTATCACATCTCTATTGGAATGAACTGTAAGAATCCATTCATACAAATTAAGTCCAGCACAATACATGAGATTGACGTTTAATTGCCGCGATTTGTCGTCAGTTGCTCGCTAACAGAATGACTTAGCTTTATCTAAGGCAACGCAGCCGTTAAAATACGCGCAAATGCATCACCTGCTTCAAGTTTAATAGCTTGTAATAATAATGGCTTTTCTTCAACCTGGCATACTTGCGCTATTAAACAAGACTGCTAATTATTATAGTGCATATTTAAACCCCCTTTAGGATGCTAATCGACTAGAATTAAGATCAGGTGAAATTAATTAGTCTTAACATACTTGTATATCTTATTTAAATGAGCTAATCTATACTAATATTATAAAGAGGAAAAAATTGTATATATGTTGTTAATGTTTTCGCACAAAAACTACTGGACCGATTTCAAAAATTTTTACCATGGAAAGCTGCATCTATACTGAGCGACATAGGGTATTATGTTACATTAAAAAAATAATAATAATAAAATTTCTGTTAACAAAAATAAATCGATAGACCGACTTAGTAGACTTTTCACTGCTATAAAATCGGTATGTAGGCGGGTGAAATCGCGGGATATTACTAGTCTTATATATTTCGGGTTTTGGGGTTTCGGGGTGATAAATTGACCTAGCTAGGTTTTATTAAAAAAAATGTAGTCTATTACCTGTTCAGGCATTGAAAAACTGTTAAAATATAAATAGAATACAAAGATTAATCACCACATGGGGGGTTACATTAGTGCCTTTTACGACATTACGGTAAGAACTTTTTAAGAGAATAAAAAAGATTCATAAGTGTGAAGACATACCATACAACAGAATTTCTTAATTTCTTAATATCTTCATCTCTTGCTCTTAAAGATATGGATTAATGAAGTTATAAGACTCAATCATGAACATTGCTAAGCCAGGAGATCTAATGTCCTCATAAAGTCTCCCAACACACATTAAGGAAGCCTACACGAACATGTCTATGCTGCCAAAATGCATCCAGTGTCCGGAACTGCGTTGCAGATAATGTACAAGTACTAAGAATAGAGACGACCTAAGTTATGGGTATCAATATAAAATGCCCCATTAAGTAAAAAGTAAAAATAAAAATATAGATAACAAATAAACACATTTATTTTAAACAGTGATTTTCGGACCGAGAAAAAGTAAATTTTTGAGTGTATTTAAACGTTTAAGTTGACGCGGACGATACCCATACAATCAGAAACATCAAATCAAGTAAAGGTTTCAGGTCTTAAGAAAACTATTCTGTCAAAACCCGGAAGCATGCAATTTGTTCAAACTCTTCTTGATAAGCTCCTTAGAATGGTTTGATTAGTCAAGTTTTAGAGTATAATAGAACTAACATACACGTGTAGTATAAAAGCCCTTTAATTACTGAATTTAAAAAAAGAAAACTATCACGCCACCTTCTCTTTTAACGCCAGCTCTTTTCTCTTGAAACCAGTAGCTCTAAAGCTAAATCGTTCATGAAGAACGATATGTTGAAATTGTTCATTACTCCAGCGAGAGAGGCAATTAGAGATGAATAGTTTTTCACTACAAATCTACCGCGAACTGGACAACGATTGCAATTTATATCGTTAGACTTATACCCGCGAGATTGCCGCCTTGTTACACGGTATTTGCAAAGTTTTAACAACTCTGCAGTTTTTTTTTGCCCCGAGCGGTCGGCTGTATTTAATTTTTCTTTCTTCTGGTTCTGCAATTTTTCATAACTACGGCGCAACTAAAGTGGGTTACGGTAATGGACTAATTTGTTTGAATCGGCTACTGAAAATCTTTATTTATTAACGTACCCTGCAGAATACCTATTTCAACGGTATTTCCACAAAAACTGTCTGATTGAGAAACTTCTGTTTTGTATTATATGTGACACAAAAACTTGTTGTTACAAGAATAATAAATAAACAAATTTCTATGTAATATGAAATAACTATCTGCGCCTGCGACTCACCCGCGCGGAAATCAGTGTATTTAATTTAAATTTTGAACATTAAAGCAGTTATTGTGAGTTAACCATAAGTGATAGAGACATGCTGTCCCGAACTTTTTTATAGTATTTTTATAGATCTACAATTTTCTAGAATATTACTTTAGTATATCTCAGTTCGTTTCCGGGGTGCACGCGATGAAAGATCTCAGTTTTTTTAACTGCACGACCTCTCAATATAATTTACATAAAACCATAAACCTTCCGGAAGTATTGCACTATCTTTTAGTTAAAATCGTAGAAAAATCTGTTAAGTAGATTTTGAGAAAATCGGTCACATACACAGCTTTTGCAGCTTTTTCACTTAACAGAAATTATTTATTTTCACAAAAGATGTAGTAAATACCTTATCTAATAATTGAGAACATCCTAATTCACCTATTTGAAAATTCAATATCCACTACCTTTAAGTCTAATTTAACATGAAAAGGAGTTCTTCATTTAAAGGACATCACGAAGCGACCTCAAAAATGTAATAAATACACTCCAAACAGAAAATCGAGCTAATTCTGTTCGTTCTTGACACATTTCGGAGAGTCTTGTTAGCGAGCTAACAACCAGATCGCCGTGAAGGACTGTGACAAAGGTGATCTGTGCCCGTGACTTGCTATTCTTTTGTCTGGTTTTGTGACAATATTGCTTGCGTGCCTCTTACCCTTGTTTTTCCGGTAAACAAGTTATTTCCGTGGTATTCTTATATTTATCGTTGTTTCATTGGTACAAATTGTTTTCCTTTAATAACATTCCTGGCTGGACCGTTGGTGTTTGCATTTCAGTGAGAAATAACATATATTAATTCATATTTGTGTCTGTATATACGATATTATTTATCCGAGTTTTATACAAATATATGCGCTTAAACTGTTTTACAAGGTTACAAGAACAATATTTAAAGTAAATATTTAAATTTTTACCGGTAGGTGACGCAGATGGCAATGACCCTGTCTTCAGCTCTGCGGGGCGCGGGTTTGATTCCCGACGAGGGCCAACTTTTTCTATAAACAATTAGTTGTTTCTTGGAGTCTGGGTGCATTTAAGTATTTAAATGTATATATATTACCTGAATTTTGGAAACGGCTCCAACGATTTTAATGAAACTCAACATGTAGAGGGTTTTGGTGTATCAATGTAGTCGGATGTTATTAAAGAAAAATGTTACTTTATCCGTGTTTTCGGACACTAAAATCGGTCGCCCAGGTTATTATATTTGTTAAATTTTAAAGGTTGTCGCAGCAAAAGCAGCGTTGTCGATAAAAGGTCGCAAGTGGATTGACTGTTTTCGAATTTTTAAACAAGTGTCATCTTATTTCGTCAATGTTAACAGAACCTTTACAAATCATATACTTAAACCTTTTTTATTCACAAATGTTTATTTGTGAAAACCGTATAAAAATTCGTTCATTAGTTTCGGAGTTTATAGCATACAGACTGACAGACTGGAAAATGCGGCGGCTTTATATTGTAATGTCTATTGACGTTAATCGTTTTGACGTACATATGCCATAAAACCGCCCCTAAATGTCAGTTAAATTACAAAACAAATTAAAACTCCATAAAAGTCAGCAAGATGTTTATACCTAAACTTGGTGGCAAGTTACGTTTTAAAAAGGATGTAACTTAAACTTTCTTAAAACCCACCTCGGCAACTTTAAGTTGGCTTATCTTAACTATAGTTTAAGGCTTCCCTCGCATCTTTTATTTTTAATCTCCTCCCAACGGCAAACGCTGGCGGAGTTGAAATTACTTTGTTCTTAAGCAAAGATCGAAGAACCGTTCATTTTTCAATACTTTGTTAACTGCTATCGCCTCAACTTAAGTAATTAAGTATCAACTTGGTCACTTGATACTGAGTATGCTATCATCAACTTTTAAAGAACACTCTGTATTTAATAGCGTACTGAACGTTTTATGTACACTTAACAATATTTGTCTATACTAATATATAAAGCACAAGAGTTTCTCTGTTTGTTTGAACGCGTTAATCTCAAGAACTACTGGACCGATTTGAAAAATTACAAGGCATAAATATGCCCAAACTCTTAACTAACGTAGTACGTAGTGTTTGCACTTGACATTATTTGAATGAAGCAAGATAAATTGAAAACCAACCGTCGAGTCGGAGATTCAATAGCATTTCTTTACAAGTTAACTTGATTCTATCTATACCAATATATATAGCTAAAGAGTTTGTTTGTTTGACACTTGACCGATTTGAAAAATGCTTTGAGTGTAAGATAGTCCATTTATCAAGGAAGACTATAGGTTATATAACATCACGTTAAAATAAATAGGAGGGGAGCAGCAGTAAAAAATAGTACGAAAACGGAAAAATGTAAAGCTTTCTATGCGTGCGCTGAGTAAACGGTGATAGTTATTAAAAAATGATGTATAGCAAAATTGATCCCCTCTAAAAGCTCTTAATAAGAGTCTGCGACACCATATGTCTAGCTTTTAAGGTGAGCCCACTTTAACCATTTTCATGATTTGATTGATTATGAAAAGAATATATTACGGTTTTAATCTTTCCTCGCGGACGGAGCCGCTGGCGTTTTAAATATGCACCATAAAACAGTCGGTATCCGACTAAATACAACAGACCACCCTCATTTCTTATCGAGGTGTCGTAAATCATGAATAATGTAAGTTGACCCGCCGTGTGGTTTTCAGATAAATAGAATAGACCATCCTCATTTCATATCAAGGTGTCGTAAAAGACGGCTTATACGTAGCCAAATCCCCATAGACCCCATTTAGAGTGGGATAAAGGCAGGAGCTTGATGAAGTAGATGAATAAATTTTAATTCTTAATAAAGGCGTAATTTCCAAGCGCGTATCTTAAGTTTCTCCCTCGGTTATTATCAAGTTATTCATAAAGCAATTCGATATCACTTGGAGACCGACGGTAAAATTAATTAAGTGACCCGAGTCACAGAGGCCGGCGGTAGTTGTCAGCAATCAAACTCGGGGGCCATTTACATAATTTCCGCATCAAACTCTCGTCTGAACTAAGCTGAACTCAAGTTATTCTAAGTCAACGCACAGAATTTGCTCGGATTGTGATTACTGAAGCCATTTCGACGTAAGGAACGTAGGGAGTAATGCAAATGAATTTTTCAAATCATCGTTACCCAATTTCCATATGGTTTCAATATTGAAGGCGGAACAGAAACAAATCAAGTTAAAAAAAGCTTTCACAAAATTTTTGTCCCTACTGTTAACCGTTGAAGTGAAAGGCTAGCATTAAAAAATAGCCGTTTTATCCCTGTTTTCGGGCACTAAAAATATTGCTGAAATGTTGAATAGTAAGTAAATAAAATTTTACCTGTCAAACGTGATGCTGTGATAGCCTAATGGTTAACGGGCAAAAAATTTCTAACTCCGGGTTCGAGTCCCATATTTCACCGGCGCTTTTTATATATCTTTATTGTTATTATAATAATTCATAGAATTAGGCTTTACTTTGCGGAGGTCTATAATACAAAAGTAATTAGAATATTATTTTGCTATAATACACGAAAAAAGAAAATATATGTGATGCTAAATGTAAAGTGTACTATTCGTTCTCATACTGATACATGCAGAATTTGTAAGAACTCATGCACTACCCGACACCGATGACACAACAATACAAAAACACTGCACACATTCACCACCACAATTGTTTCGCCCCGTAACCGAAGCATCGTCAGGAGATAGACTCCACGACAAAATTGTAAAGCGAAGCGTCACCCAAGCAAGCAGAGTTATATATACAGAGGTTTAACTCATGACTTCATCTTCCTGCCCTTATCCCACTCTAAGTGGGGTCGGCACAACATGTTATAAACATGCTGTCACATGATTTGGCTGTGTTTTTACGACCGGCCGCTTGCCTGACGTCAACTTACCTCAGTTGTATTTAACGACACCTCGGTAAGAAAGAGGGTGGTCTATTCCACTAAACCGGATACCACACGGTGGGTCAACTTACCTTAGTCGCCTTTTACGACACCTCGGTAAGAATTGAGGTTGGTCTATTCTACTCTGCCGGATACCACACGGCGGGTCGACTTACCTTAGTCGCCTTTTACGACACCTCAGTAGAAAATGAGGGTGGTACTATTCTATTCAGCCGGATACCACACGGTGTAGGTTTAACTCATGACTATTATTATTATATTTTCTGTTTGTATTGTTATTATATTTTTTTTATATATTTAAACAATTACGATATTTAAATAATAGACGAACGTCTCAATGATTCTGTTTGGTAAGTAGGTACGACAAGTCTGATATAGGCAGACTAGAAAATGCTCAAATTCCAATATTCACTGAACATTTTCCATGAGATTGTTACAAATTTTAATCCATTGTAAAACTTGAAAACGAAAATAACCATCTCAGTAGAAAGTTTTAAAATTCAACGTTCGAATTCAAGAAATTAGCGAAGATAGAACGAGTGAGTCTTGTTAGCAATTACGAGAAAACTTTTGATAACTATGCTAATCAACAGACAATCGTCTTGATTGGTGTCTGCTTTTGGAATTGAAAATTGTTAAAGTGAAGGATGTTACTATATGAAAGTCTATTGGTTCAGCGGATTGGCCGTGAAAACGGAACCGACAGACAGACAGACAGACTTTCACATTTATAATGTTAGTAAGGATTAATGTATTTTGTTTGGTTTATTATTGGTATATTGGTGGAACGATTGGGGATTAGGATTAGTTTAAGTTGGCTGCTACTGAAGATCAGTGTTGGGCTTTCCAGCTCAACAATCGCTGAGTGGCTACCATTTTATAGCATTGCACTGCTATTATCTGTATGTGTTAACTGTTGCTTGTTGTATACTTCACTTTATGTACACTGTTAGAATAGTAGTGCAATTATATTAATAGAAATGTTCTTAGATGTTCTTATTCTTATATCTATGCTAATATTATAAAGAGGAAAAATTTGTGTGTATGTTTGTAATGTTTTCATACAAAAACTACTGGACCGATTTCAAAAATTCTTTCGCTAATGGAAAGCTGCATCTTTACTGAGCAACATAGGCTTTATAAAATTTTCAAAAAATATAGGGATCCGTAACAAAAAAAGGTGTAAAAAATTAGTCATAAAAATCTGTGAAAAATAGATTATGAATGTTAGTGTAATTAAATAAGAAATAAATAAAATAAATCTATAGTCCGGCTTAGTAGACTTTGCACTGCCATGAGATCGGGTACGCGGGTGAAACCGCGGGATATTACTAGATTAATATAAAACAAAGTCCCCAAAAGCTGTCGGACTGAATATGATCGATTTTCTAAAGTTCTACTGCACAGATTTTTGTATGGTTTTTACTGAGAGGTAGTACAAGTCTTCCAAAAGATTTAGGTTAATAGTACATTACAGTTTTATGTAAATTGTCATGAAGGAGTCGCATAAAAAAACTCGTCTGTTTCTACATATTATAAAACAAAGTACTCAAAAGTTGTCGATGCAATCGATTTTATAAAAATCTACATAATACAATATTAACATCTAATAGTCGATCGAGTCTTGGCAAGATACTGGCTCTGAGACAACCTACTGAAAATCGTATACGGTACAAGTGAATAAAATCAGTTGATGCAACCGTGGATTCGAGAGAGCTACGACAACTAAACAGGCACGAAAGTTGACAGCGACAATGTTGTTTATATAATTAACCTTATTAATTGAAGTATTTGTAACATGTAACAATATACAAGAGCAAAAACAGGCACGAATGTTGACAGCTACAATGTTGTTTATATTATTAACCTTATTAATTGAAGTATTTGTAACATGTAACAATATACAAGAGCAAAAACAGGCACGAATGTTGACAGCTACAATGTTGTTTATATTATTAACCTTATTAATTGAAGTATTTGTAACATGTAACAATATACAAGAGCAAAAACAGGCACGAATGTTGACAGCTACAATGTTGTTTATATTATTAACCTTATTAATTGAAGTATTTGTAACATGTAACAATATAGTTGAATATTGAAGTTTGAATCCGGTACAGAGTATCATATATTGGATATTGAAATTGGACTCTTGGATTTCAAGTACCAAGTGCGAAATATATCAATATGAGTTAGAATTGTCTAGAATCTTGACACTTGAGCTGATAATATCCCTAAAGGGGATATGTTAGGTCCTTGACTTCAATTTCATCGTTACCTGATATATTTCATCTTACCTATTTGTACTTGGGACACTCAACCATAACGTGAGGTGACGGCTTTTTTATTTCTTTCATATTTTATTTCTTTTCTTTCCGCCGTGTTGTATCCGACTGAGTAGAATAAACCACCCTCATTTCGTGCTAGGTATCGTAAAAGGCGATTACGGTAAGCTGACTTGCAGTGTTGTATCCGGCTAAGCAGAAATTACTACCCGCATTTCTCATCGAGGTACCTTTAAAGGCGACTAAAGTAAGTCGACGTCAGGCAGTTGGCTGGTCGTAAACAGTTAGACAAAACATGTTCAAAACAAGTTGTGTCCCATTTAGAGCGGGATATTGGCAGGAGAATGATGTTTATTTATTTTTTATTTTTACCTAGGTTATATTTAAAATAAATTCGTTTTATCCCTGTTTTTGTTCATTGAAAAAATACTACAATTTACATATACAATATATGAAACACTATTTTTGCTGTTTGCTGTAGGATCGAGCACCTACCCTATTTTTTTTAAGTTTCTTTATTTTATTTAGTAAAAAATGACCGAGCAAGAATTGGTCAACGCCCCACGTACCTTTATTTTTTTTGAAGTTTATTTTTTTATTTTTTAAAAAATTTCTTAGCAAGGTTCGGTAAATCAGGTACTATTAATTATATGAATTCTTACATTAATTTAACCGATTTAATATGCTCGTGTTCCTTTCTATTTTTTTTTCTAGCAAAACATGTATTACAATTAAAAGCGTAATGTTTATTAAAATTCTTGGAACATGTTCCAACTTATGAATTAATCTACCTGGCTTCACTGCAAAGATTAGAGGCTTCGCATTTGCGATGTTTATACAGCGGCACTGGCAAAACGTGTCCCGGGAATTTAATTTCGTTATAACTCTCACCTGATGCAACTTTACTATGGTGGCTGATGTAAAATATTTTATCTACTCTGACACTATAATACAGAGATTATAAAACTGAAACAAAAATTCGTATGACAAACATTTCGTACAGGCCAAAGATAAAAAATTAAAAAGTTTTATTACGATACAGGTCTTGTATGGTCACCTGTATCATAATATAACTCTTTAATCATAACGATACACCTATTCAACCTCCAGCTGGACCAAGGAGGTTGAACCTCTACCTTAAAGAAAAGGTTTCAATGAACGAGTCCGCGGCGACGCAACACGCATGCGCAATCGATGCCATGGCGCTAGCTAACATTTGACATTTAAAAAATCTTTTCAATATTTAAACAAAGTTTGGTTTGTATTAATATTGTTTTTAGATTTTTTAGAGAATTTGATTAGAGTCTCGTGCGTACGCGCGCAGTGAACGGACGCGTATTGTTTATGTGAACGTTATCGCTGCGCGTATCGTGTGAGACGCAAAGTTCGCCAGTTTCGGTTAACGCCCCTGCACCCCTGCCACCGGCGACAGTTGTACTCGCCGCAACCCGTGTTGCGGCTCGAGGAAGCGGTCGGCAGCGCATCGCGTGCACCCGCTCCGCCGAAGCTGCCCGGACGCAGCGATCTGCACCGCCTTTCGTTGCAAAGACGTATGCAGACGTGCCCACAGTGATACCACCGCTCATCATTCCTACGCGCTTGTAGTCTCTGCCCCCGCTCGCGGGCGCCTAGCTGGGCCTCCCCCAGGGGTCTCACCCGGCTGGGTTGCACGCGCCGAGGGTGCGCGGAGCTGCACTCGCACATTTTTTTTTTTTTTTTTTTTTTTTTTTTCGAATATGACTAATGCTGTTAGCCCTAATGGCTTTGACAGCGTCACCGATAAGACGGGCGAGCGCGGAAGCATCGCCGAGAAGAGATGGTTAATACAAGCGGGTGCATTACAAGCACCCGCCCTACAGGGGGCGTCGCCTTAAGGGTGTCTCCTGCGAGACCGAACCTCGGCTTAAGGCGGCGCGTTTTTGGAGGGCTGCATCTAATAATTGACTTGGAAGAAGTCTGCGTCACGGCGGCCGCGGCAGAGGGCTGCGGCCGCTTGACACAAGCAAGCGGGGACCTCGTCTTCGCCGGCGAAGACGCTGTTTGTGTGCGTGTTGTGTGTATAACTTGTTGGATGCTGTTATAGCATCGTCGGGGTCGTTAAGGACGCTCTTCGGGCGCCTGTGAATTTTGTTGGGGTGCCTGAACGCCTTATAGTTGGACGCGGCCACTATAAGGGGGTTTGGGTGGATGGACGCTTTCTCGAAGTAAGTCGTCGAGAATCGTCTGAAAAGATCGGCTATCGTGGGTAGATCGAGATCTCTATGGAGGTTCACGTTGCGCACGAACCACGGACAGCCAGTGGCTGTACGCATGAATCGATTTTGAAGTGTCTGCAACGGACACAGTCGTGATTTCGGAACGTGCGCGAACGCGACGCTCGCATAGGTCATAATGGGTCTGATGCAAGTTTTGTAAAGTGTCACTTTGTTGCGAAGTGACAGTTTACTTGTCTTGCACAGTATCGGATAGAGGCGTCCCATGGCGAACGCTGCCCGGTTACGGACAACGCGGATGTGTCGGATAAAGGATAGGGTCGGTTGGAGGATGACACCTAAGTATTTGACTTCCTTTTGCCAATCTATGTATTTGTTGTAAATAGAGACTCTAGGAGGCGTCCGGATGAAGTCCATGGCTCTCCTAGATCTCGCAAAGAACATTGCTGCGCTTTTATCGGGATTAATTTCGATTCTCCACCGGCGGAACCAGCTTCCGAGCTTGTTGGTTGCTCTTTGGAGCCTATCATTTATGGTTATGGGATCTCTACAGGTAGTATAGATTGCGGTATCGTCCGCGAACATGGCTAAGTGGGTGACTGCACTAGTTTTAGTGGAGAATCGTGGGATGTCACTCGTATAGAGCGAGTAGAGGAACGGTGCGAGTACCGAACCTTGGGGGACTCCGGCGCGTAAGGTGCGTCTTGAGGAGAGCGCACCATCAATACGATATCTGAATGAGCGATTAGTAAGATAATCGCGAATGATAAGTACGAGTCTATCGGGGATTCCTAGGTTCGCGAGTTTGTATATTAGACCCGCATGCCATACCTTATCGAAGGCTTTGGCGACATCGAAGAAGACAGTACCGGTGTACCGTTTTTTGCCGAAGCCATTGAGGACGGCTTCGGTAAGTCGGTGTACTTGTTGTACCGCGGTGTGCTTAGCGCGGAAGCCGAATTGCTCATCCGGTATGAGCTTCATCGACTCCATGAACGTTATGAGTCTAGCGAGGATTACTCGCTCGTAGACTTTCCCTAAGCTGTTGAGCAGACTGATGGGTCGATAGCTGCTCGGGAGATTACTGGGTTTTCCCGGTTTACGAATCCCTATTACTATTGCTTCCTTCCATTCGTCGGGGAAGGAGCAACCTAACAGGAGGGCATTGAAAATCAATACTAATAGGTTTATCAGTTGGTCAGGGAGGCACTTGAGTGCTTTGTTGGATATGGAGTCGGGGCCTGGGGACTTGCGGGTCTTCAGGTTTTGGATAATGGAACGGACTTCCTCTCCGGTGGTGGGAGTGAGCGGCTCGCTTTCGGGAGCCTTCGCGGATATCCTAGCCGCCGCCATTTCCACTTCCGAGTGGAATTCGGCGTGTTCGGGATGACTGGGATTGTTTGTACATTGTCCCTCAAGACTGTCAGCCAAGCATTCGGCCTTATCGATGTCGTCAAAAGCGACCGGACGGTTTAAACGTATCAATGGAGGTGTAGCTGCACACTGGTCTCCTCTCAGGGATTTCGCCAGTTTCCAGAAAGCCAGGTGACTCGGCGAGATCTCTGAGAGTTTGTTGTCCCAGGCGGACTGACGGTTGAGGCTGAGTTTTTCTCTAACCTCTCTTTGAAGTCGCCGGAGTGTTCTCCGGTTATCGTCTGTCGGGTATGCGTCATGGGCCCTAGTGGCGGCACGTTTACGTCTAAGTAGGTCGCGCAGGTCGTCCGGTAGTCTCCCACGACCGCGGTCGTCGGGGACTTCCTTGGAGCAACGCTCGAGTGAGTCTGTTATATGTTTCGTAAGGTGGGTAACAGCGAACTTGGCACTATCTACGGAGTCTATCTTGTCAGGAATTTGATCTAGGTGGTCTGAGTTTAGGGACTGGAGTTTCCTGCCTAATTTACTCCAGTCGATTATCGTTTTCGTGGGAGGGGTCGTGGAGGTAGATTGCCCTAACTGAATTAGAACCGGACGGTGGTCCGAGTCTAATTCATGCAGGACGTCTATGGAACGTAACTGGAGAGCTACATTTTTGAAAATGTATATATCTAACACATCTGCTCTGTTTGGATCCCCGTTAGGCGGGTATCTGGTGGGCTCGTTAGGGGCTATCACCTCAAAAGCGAGGTTTGGAAGGCCGTTGAGGCCTTGGAGTATTGTGCCGTTCCGGTTGGTTCGGCGAGAGTTCCATTGGCCATGTTTGGAGTTGAAGTCTCCGGCCAGTATTACAGAGTCGCCTAGTGCGAGGAGGGTGCGGACGTCTCTTTCGAGTACCCGTTTGGTCGGACTGAGGTATACTGATGCTAGTATGATCGACTGATGGCCGGTCATACCCACCTGACAGACTGAAGCCTCCATGTTAGTGAGCTTTGGGGAATCAAGGGGGGAGCATAGGAGGGCTCTTTTGTAGTAAATGAGCGTGCCGCCTTTTTTGGATGACAGACGGTCATTTCTAATCAAACAGTAGTTCGCAATATTGGGATTGCGAAATTGGGGTTTTAAGAAGGATTCTTGTATTAGAAGAATATCTATGTCGTGTGCAACTACGAAATCGCGGACTTCGTCCATGTGTCTGATAAGCCCGTCTGCGTTGTACGTGACGAGCTTGAGGGAGTGGGGCTTGGCCCTACCCAGTGAGGGTTTAAGCTTAAAGCCTAGAGATGGCCTGCACCAAACTAGAGTGTTCGAGCAAGGCCATTAATCTGTTTTGAGGATTACTCCTCAGCTTGTTTGCCAAAATTGACAGCTCCGTAGTGTCAATTTTGGTTACTATATCGCAAACAAGTTTCATGTCGTCCATGAAACTCGTTGCTGGAGGGGCGGCTGTCGCTTTAGGAGCGGCAGCTCTTGTATTGGAGCTCAAGATGGCGGCGGCGGGTTTCGCTACCGTCTCCTGAGCCGGTTTTACTGGCACAGCCGGCTCGGATGCCGGTTTCCTGTGCCAGGGGTTTGAAGTGGGGAGAGGCGCGGGGACGAACCTCTCAGCTGGTTTGGGGGCGGTACGGTCCGCCTTTTTACGGGTGGTCCTTCTGCCCCCTCGTTTTGCCCTAAGCGGGACTTTCGGGCAGCCGCGATAGCTCGCGGGGTGCCCTTGGGTCCTGCAGAGGACACAGCTGGGAGGTTCCTCGGACGGAACCGTTCTGGGGCAATCGGCAGTGCCGTGATCGCCCAGGCACTTGACGCACCTAGGTCGTGCGGTGCAGTTGCGCTGCGAGTGGCCGTAAAGCTGGCAGCGATGGCACTGCCCCATTACCCCACGCGTACGCGGCGTTTCTATACGCAGACCCGACAGTCTGCATATCGTTGTTACGTTGAAGACACGTTTGCCTTCAGGACTGAGGTCGAGGACCGCGAGACAAAGTTCATAAGGAACTTTGGTTCTATGATGGTACATACGATGTACCTGTCTAATTGGGAGACCCTGGCTGAGGAGGTCGTTTTTGATATGCTCGATATCGAGCTCTACTGGAAGCCCGCGGATGACAACGCGAAGTTCGCGCTCGTCTTCTAGGGCGTACGTGTGATAGCCGATCTTTTCGGCATCCAGGAGCGTCGTGAGGCGACGGTGGTCCGCTGAGGACGGACACTGAACCATTATGCCCTGGCTTGTGGACCGGGCAGAAGTAAATGGAATGGACGAGCTGTCCATGCGCGGGATTAACCGGTTCCACGCGTCTTTTTCCCTAACAAATAGGGGCGGCACCTTCTCCTTCCTCTCCGTCATAGGCGAGTCCTGTGTGGAGTCGGTCTGTCTGGTCATGGCCTGTGAGGCAGACTGGGGTTTGGGGGTGGGACGCGGAGCAGGTGCACCTGCGTCGTTTGTGGCCCTTTTGGGCGGGACGGTCTTGGGAGCCTTCAGCTTTCGCTTCTGGCTCTTTGATAGGACGGCGGTGAAGCCGTCGTCCTCGTCTGAGGCGGATGACGCCGAGCGGGATGGGGACTCCGAAGCATCGGATGCTTCGGCTTCCTCACCGGACTCTGAGGGAGTCTCGGATTCCGAATCGGATTGCTCCTCCACTTCCATGTCAGGAGACACGGGGCGGGAGCGTGGTTTGGCCTTTTCCGCAGAGGGGGGAGAAGGTGCTGCCGGGCTGCCACTCTGGCCCTGAGGGGGCGGGAGGGCCTTGGTGAGCTCCACCAAAATGGCGGGGTGGTGCGCCTGAAGGAACGCGAAAATCGCGTCCAGTATCGGTTGCCCCGTGGGGCGCAGGATGGGGGCCATATTGGCCCGCTAGTGTGGGGGTGGCCTCCCTGCCGGAGGGCAGGGAGGTGTGTACCTAAGAAAAAATCTAGGTCTTAGTCTCTCTCCCTTCGGGGGAAAGAGGTGAGTACCTAAATTAAAAATTAGTGTACTTACGCACGGACGGAACCACCTACGGCAAGTGTTATGCGTGAAGCACCACACTACCTAATCGAAGCACAGTGACACTAACACAATCCACTTGCACAGGAACGAACAACACTGACAGTCCAGAGTCCTTGAGCACTTTCACAATCTAACGCGGCAGGGGCGTGAGTCAGGCGGGGGGAGCGGCAACCGGATTGCGCTCGACCGAGACATCCGCACGCTACGGCGGCGATCGATGGAATGCACTCGCACAGGAGCGGCTCACTGAGCACCTCTGCTGCTACTCTCACAAGTAGCACATCTCACACGCGCAATACTGCGCGACCATGTCCGGTCGGGGGGAGCCCCCCCCGAGGGACCCACGTATTAGGGGGGAGCGCCCCGCGTTCGCCCGCGCTGTAGTACGGCGCGACGTACGGGACAATAACATCGTCCCGTTTACGCCGATCGCACCTGCGGCAGCGACACCACCACCGCCAGCGCCTGCACCACTACCACGCTTCCGGATTCCATCCGGCGCGCGAAAGTCGCCAGACTCCGCGCCTTTGTTCTCCGCCGATGTAGCTGAGCTTACATCGGGCGGCGAAGCGTCCGCGGGCTGCCGATTCGTCGCCCGAATCCCTCGAGGGAGACGACAAGCGTCCGAAGACGGACCAGTCACCGGCCACCTCACTGACAACGTCGTCGTCATTCGACGTACACCTAACAGCCGAGCAAAGGACTCGGCCCACTCCACCGCCGGCCTCCTCACCTCGGGACGAGGGTGGCGTGAGACCGCTTGCAGAGAGCGCGCAGGGATCCGTCTCGTGGCCTCGGGACTCGACGAGCTACGCCGGATTTGCTTCGTCGCCGTCTCCAATGGCGACGTCCCTCCCCCCTACCCCTCATGCTGGGCCGTCTGGCTACGCGGCCGCCGCCGCCGCGCCGCCGTCACCCCGGGCGCTCCAGCAGCGCCAGGAAGACCTGCAGCGCCAGCAAAAACCGCAGGCCACTACCGGAGCGAAGACAGCGCGCTCCGAATACCCGCCAATCACCGTGGAGTGCCTCCCCAACTGGACGAGGCACTTCACCGCGATCCGAGGCATGCTGGGACACGCCCCTAACGCCCGCCCGATGGGAAAGGGCGTCAGATTCCTCCCCAAGTCGGCGGAGGAATTCCGGGTGCTCCAAAGGTACCTTCTCGACGCTGCCAAGCAGGACCCGAACATCGCGTGGTTCTGCTACAGCCCAGCGTCGAGCCTACCCAGCAAGGTAGCCATCAGGGGGCTACCTCAAGACACTCCGCCAGCAGAGGTCATCGCGGCGCTGCGCAGCCTAGGGTACCCGGCGACCCAGGCGAGGGCTATCCCTGGGGTCAGAGGGTGGCACGGCTGCACATACTTCGTGCAGCTGGAGCATCTGACCTTTGAAGAGCTCGGTCACCTGTACAGAGAGACCGAGCTCCTGTCGATGCCAGGCCTCATCGTCGAGGCATGGAAGGGCGGTCGAGGTCCGCCACAATGCCACAGATGCCAGCAGTTCGGCCACTCATCTGCCAACTGCCACCGGCCGCCCAAATGTGTCCGCTGTGCAGGCGGGCATTTGGCTCAGGACTGTGACCGGCCCCAAGAAGCCGCGCCCAAGTGCGCAAATTGTGGAAAAGCGCACGTGGCGCGGGACCGCAAATGCCCGGTCTACCGCCGCGAGGCGCGAAAGCGCGGCATCGATGTCGCGCCGCCACGTCCGGACAAGCAAGCGAAGAAGAGGTCAGGGGGGGGTGGGCAAGTTCCCCCCCCAACAGCAACACCCACCGCCGCCATACAAGTCGCCGCAGCGGCCCCCGCCATCCACGCGGCACGTCCCGCAGTGGCCGTGCCTGCCGCCCCCGCCCGTCCCGCACTGAGTAGCACCCCGCCGACGCCCGGCGTATTCATTCACGCTACTCGACGGGGGGAAGCGGGAGGGGCTACCATAGACCAGGAGCCGGCGACTAAACAATCGCCGGCCTACATCCCGACCGCCCCAGCTACTCGACGGGAGGAAGCGGGCGGGGTTATCATAGGCCGGGAGCCGGCAACTCTGCAACCGCCGGCAAATGACCCAGTAGGCAGGGGGGAGCCCCTGCCAAGAAAAAGAAACCGGCGCAGGCGCAGGCAGCCGAGGCCAGCAAATGCTGAGCCCGCCGCCGCGTCCACACCGCATCCCAGGCCGCCAACATCAACATTGTTGGCGGCAATCCCAGTAATCTCCGAGGCGCCGAGAAGCCGCGGCCACCGACAGGCCACAGAAGAGGCGGAGCTTCGAGCGCCGCTACACCCTACTTTCCCTCCGCCACCCCCCGCGCAGGACTCGGGCATGAACAACATTGTCCGGGTCCTGATCGAGGCGATCATGGCGGCGCTCACGCACTATGTGAGCACGAGGGATGTAGTTGGCGCTATAACGGCGGCCATAACCCAGTTCGGGCGGTCGTACCAGTGACCGCTCTAAGAGTACTATATTGGAATCCGGGCGGCATAAGAGGACACGTCCGTGAGCTAACACTACTCGCCCAGTCGCAGGACATCCATGTTATCCTCCTGGGCGAAACCAAACTCACGGACAGCGTCGAGCTCCGCGTGCCAAACTTCTTCGTGTATCGGCGTGATGAAATCTGTCCCCGGGGCTATCCGTACCGAGGTACGGCCGCTCTGGTGCGGAGGGATATTATACATGAAGAGTTGGAGCACACCCCGTTCACCAGCACCCGTACACAGGGGGTGCGTGTCAACGTGGGCAACCAGGAGCTCCGCATTTATGCCGCCTACAAACCACCCGGATTGACTTTCTGCAGCACCGATGTCGGGACCATCTTCGGACAGCAGGGACCCGCAGTGATCGTGGTTGATCTCAACGCGAAACATCATGCGTGGGGATCGCGAATCATCACTGGGGTCGGGAGGCAACTGCACGAAGATAGCGTGAGGGGCGGGTACGGTGTAGTGGGGCCGGGAGCGCCGACCCACATACCCACCGACAGCCGCTCCCAGCCGGACGTCATCGACATTGTGCTGCACCACGGACTTGACAACCCATTCGATGTCGAGGTCCTCTACGACCTCGACACGCAACACCTACCGGTTCTGGTCACCCTAGCCACCCAGGGAGGCTTCTTAGTGCCTCGCCCGCCGCGGACGCGGACGAACTGGGAGCGCTACACCGCCGAGCTTGCCGGGCTTGAGCTAGCAGGCCCGATCACCACACCTTCGGAAGTCGACGATGCTGCTGCACTCGTCGCGGCGGCGATCATCGCCGCCAAAGCAGCAGCCACCACCACCACGTCGACTTCACCGGACACTACCAACCGAAGGAAGGACCTGCCGAGCTCGCTCCGCCGCATGCTCAGACGGAAGCGCACCCTGCGCCGCCTATGGGCCCGCACTCGTTGCCCCAGGGTGAAGGCTGACCTGAACCGGCTTGCAGAGAAGATCGCGCGTGCCGTAGTCGCTCTCGACGAGGCGCGATGGGAGGATACCGTCGATCGAGCGACTGAACACGACACAGCGCTGTACTCTCTCTGCAAGAAGCTTACCGGACATGACACCCCCGTTTACCCTCTGCTCGATGCCGCGGGTAAACGCACCTATGCCGCCAAGGATCGTGCTGAGATTATGGCGGCCCACCTGGAGAAGACTTTTACGCCCAACGCCCCCAACACCTCCAACCTACATATCATCCGTCATCACGCGGCTGTCCAGGACAAGCTGGAGAGGTTCCTGTCGGCCCCTACACCGCCGCTCCGGGGAGAGGATTTCATCTCCCTGTCAGAGCTGCGGTCGGTCGCTGCTCGCCTTGATAAGCGAAAGGCGCCAGGCCCCGACGGAATCGCCAACGCCGCGCTGATGCTGCTGCCCCGAACAGGTCTTGTAGCGCTCACGAGACTGTTCAACGGAGTACTACGCACCGGCCACTTCCCAGAGGCGTGGAAGACCGGGAAGATCATCGTTCTTCCCAAGCCGGGGAAGGACCGCCGCCTGCCTGGAAGCTACCGGCCGATCACCCTGCTCTCGCACATAGCCAAGCTATTCGAGCGTCTGCTGCTGCGTCGAGTCACGCCCCATCTGCCTCTGCGCGAGGAGCAGTTTGGATTCCGCAGCGGCCACTCGACGACGCTCCAGCTGGCGAGGGTCATAAACCACCTGACCAGTGAGCGGAACAACGGGCGCTACACCGTGGGGGTCTTTCTCGACATCGAGAAGGCCTTCGACCGTGTGTGGCACGCCGGGCTCCTGGTCAAAATACTGGACACCACCATGCCGCCTGCTTATGTGCGAGTGCTGGCATCGTTTCTACACGGCCGTAGCTTTTACGTGGCAGTGGATGGTGCCGAATCCCAGCCACGCACCATCCAAGCCGGAGTACCCCAGGGCAGTTGTATATCGCCGCGCTTATACGCGGCGTATACGGATGATATCCCCACCCTGCGCCATCATCTGCGGGAAGGGGAGGAGGACGTGCTGTTGTCGCTTTTCGCTGACGACAGCGCGTATTTCGCGTCGTCCTACCACCAGATCGTCGCCACCAACCGCATGCAGCGTATGCTGGACTTGTTGCCGGAATGGCTGGACAAGTGGAGGATGGCCGTCAACGTCGGGAAGACGGCCGCTCTGCTCACCAGCCGCTCTAAGCCGCTACGTCAGCTGACTCTTCGAGGCCAGGACGTAGAGTGGAAGACCACAGTGAGGTTTTTGGGGTGTGAGTTGGACCGCAGCCTGCGCATGGTCCCCATGGTCAATCGTGCCGTGGGCCAAGCTGCTGCTGCCAGGTCCCAGCTCCACACGCTGTTCACATCCCATTTACCTGTCAACACCAAACTGCGAGTCTACGGTGCCTACGTCCGCTCGCGCTTGACGTATGCGGCACCCGCCTGATACGCGCTATGTTCGGCGTACCAGAGGCGAAGACTTCAAGTCCAGCAGAACCGCTGCCTGCGACTGATCGTAGGAGCCCCGAGGTATGTGCGGAACGACGTCGTGCATCGGGATACCCAAACGCCGACCGTGGAGGAGTTCATTCGTCGCCTTGCGCGCCGACTGTTCGCGCGCGCGGACAACAGCGCGCACGTACACCTCCATGGTATCGCGCCACTCCATGCGCGACCACCCGATGGACGTTCCCTGCCTCGCGAGCTCCTGCGGTCACCGTCTCCGCGGCCCGATGCGGATGACGACGGCGACGACGAGGACGACGCGATGGGCGAGAGGGCGGAAACACCGGATATGACAAAACCACTGACTAAGACACCACCAGACCAAGACATACCTGAAGACGACTTTGAGGTCTGGGAGCTACCATTCCCAGACCTCCCCACCGAACAAGACATCCAGTAGGTCACCTAGGTGACCTGGGCTTACGGCTCAAATATCGACACCTTTAGGTCACCTAGGTGACCTCGGCCTACGGCCGAAACACGTACCGGGCTTAAGTGCCCGCGAGGAGATGCCCGGGTAGTGAGGAATACCTCGAGGCCCGCACCCCGTTTACCCCCATCCGGGGAGTAAGCGAGAAGACCCTTCGTCGTAATATTGTTTACGTATTATAGTATGAGAGTAGATGCGGCTCGTTTTTTTAAAACGCACTGGTGTCATAAGAACCCTTATTATGCAACAGTATCATAATCTACTATTAATATTATCAATTCCATACATTTTGATATTTAGAAAACGCGTGTGAAGCAAGTTGCAGAATCTACACACTATTTAGTAATTATAACATTGTTTTTCTATAATCCGTAATAAAGAAAATAGAATTTTTTTTCAGTTATTTAATAATTTACTAACAAACTTTACTTAAAATTGTAAAAACCACATCGGTTTTAAGGGTGTTAAAAATTAATCAATTTTTAAAATACACGATTATTATTATTCAGTACAGACATACATATACAGTGCAAACTCTATATAACGACCCTCAAGGGACTGTGCATATTTTGATTTTATAGAGAGTTGTCGTTAAATCGAGGGCAGAAAAATCTGTATTAGAAAAAAAAGTTTATTTCAGATTAGTGTTAATAATTACGTAAAAAAACAATTCTTAATTGATCACTATTGCGTATAGTCTATTATTTTTGTGTGACGTCTTTTGCTGCACCAGTAATTTAGTTGTATTATTTTAAATATTTTATTCATACCGTTGCGATATTGAGGCATCTTGGTGACAAAGAAAGTATTTTTCCAATAATTTAGCTGCATTTAGATGCAATACCAATTTGTTAAAAAAAGCACTGATTTCTTAGAAAGTTCGCTATGTGTTATGATGACAGTCGAGTTTATTACGGGCTAGGATAATAAAGCGACAATAGAACGTACACAGCTGCGCAGTTTTTACTAATTGTGGCAACCTAAAAAGTACTTTACGAGTGTATTATCAATAATTAATTTGAGAACCTTGAATAATAAAAACTAAAAAAAATCTCAAATTTCAATATTAAGCTTATGTAAATTTAGAGGTCGTTTTTGTTAACATTCCCTCTGACCTCAATTTACGCGCATGTTGATCAAATCGAAAAGTTAGTTGAAAGAAGTTCGACTACTAAATTTATTACTTTTTCGGTATTGAATATGTAATGAAGGCCGGAATACGAAATCTCTGAACGATATAAAAACATATTTTAGAGGATCTTATGATAAAAGGCATTAAAGGTCACAACTTGTTATCATTTCGAAACACTTGGTCGGAGAAAGCAGTAATTGCTTTGTACAGTCTCAAGTTTAATCCAAGAAAACGACTTTTGAATTGTCTGAAAATAGAAATAAATAAGATGGAATAAATTTTTTTAGTAAGACATTATTGAAGCGCAGATATAACTATATTTCCACTAGCAATTGCCAGCGGCTCCGCCCACGTGGAAAGATAAAAACCCGTAATGTAATCTTTTGATAACCATAAAAATGGTTAAAGTGAATAAAAGCTAGATATATGCTGTCGTGGACTTTCATTTAGAACATTTAGAGGAAAACAATTTTGTAATACATGATTTTTGATTAACTATTACCGTTTATTCAGCGCACGCAAGGAAAGTTTTAAATTTTGCCGTTTTCGTATTATTATAGCCCATAGCTTTCATCGATAAATGGACTATCTTAGACTGAAATAATTTTTCAAATCGGCCCAGTAGTTCCTGTGCGTGCGTTCAATCAAACAAACAAACTCTTCAGCTTAATATATTTCGTGTCACTTGAGTTGTTTTAAATTTTTTTACGGCTAACGAGAATAAAATGCAGCGAGATAATCTTTATCTTTAATATTTAAATGTGTTTATCTTGTATATGCTTTATAGAATCTAAAATTCCAACGGAGGAGGTTTCGGGGGTGATAAATTGATCTAGCTAGGTATTATTAAAAACAAAATGTTGTTTAATCCCTATTATCAGGCACTGAAAAATTGCTACAATAGAAATTAAATAAAAACTTTGATTTGGCTGTTATTTGTTGTAATAGCTCAGTGGGGGGAACGAGCGTACTAAAATAAAGAAAAGTCCCCCAGATTGAGTCCCAGATATCACCAGTCCTTTCTTTCTTTATATTTGATTTCTTTATATCTTTAAAAAAAATCAAGCAAGACTCGGTCAACCAGGAACTTAAATGAACATGTGCTAAATTTTATCAGAGGAATAACGTAGCGGTTAATTTTGGCCTGACATTTGCTTGTGTCTACCTATATATTCGGCATAACGTCATGTAAGACACATTCCAGCTATGAGACTGAAATTTCCAGGTATTATAAAGGTTTATATTAAAAAGTTTGTACAGACAGTAGAAATGTACCACTTACATCAAACAAGGTAAGCGCATATCTCTTCGGAGTTGCTGAGATATCTGAAATCTACTAATCCGCTCTAAGCCAAGTAAAGTGGCTAGAACACGTGGCTTAGCTATTTAAATTCTCTTCGGCTATACAAATATTCTATGCCTTATGAAGACTCTAGCTTTTACCCGCGACTTCGTTCGCGACTGTTGTCGTGTGATAGGGCGGTAATAGACAGCGCTTTTCAATGTCATCCTATTCCTATAGAACTAAATGGTTTTCTATAGCCTATATACAATTCCGGTTTATAAGGAATAATTATACTAAATTTCGTTGATATTGGTTATACAAAGAGTAACAAACATACTCAGAAACTTTTGCATGTATAATATTACTAGAAAAGGATATGAAGACATTATATATGTATATCAAGTTAAAGTTATAAAAAAGAGATTTTATATATGTTAAGAAGATAATCTTATGAAAGAAGTGAACTGATGGTTTTGATAAAATCTATCTTGCAAATGTTCCGTTTTATTCACCAATAAAAGTAAAGTAGAAAGTGTAAGTATGAACACAAGCGTCCCTAATAATCTGAACGAAATTAAAATCTCCATAAAGTTGCAATTGTTAAAGTGATATCTTCCCGAAAAGGGAAGTTTTGGTAAACAGCGTCGTAACTTTAAATTGGTTTTCGCGGCTCAAAAGAATATTCTTTCTTCATTTGATACCAATGAAGAACTTATACAAATTATGCAAAGATATATTTCAAGGTTTTCTGCCGCTCTTCTTAGGTTTTAATGTGTTTGAGAGAACATTAAGCGGTAAGTATCTTTGATATCATATTGTTTTTATACGATTTTATGTCACCATGAAACTAACGTTCTCTTTACAAGGCTTAAATATACCCCGTCGGTTAACTAATGTTGTAGCGCCGTAGTAGAATAGAATAGCCCACCCTCCTTTTTACCGAGGTGTCGTAAAAGGCGACTAAGGTATGTCGACCCGCCGTGTGGTATGCGGTTGAGTAGAATAGACCATCCTCATTTCCTACCGAGGTTTCGTGAACATCATGGTAATACAAATAGGAGAGGAGCAGCAATCAAAAATAATACGAAAGCGACAACATTTAAAGCTTTCCTTGCGTGCGCTGAGAAAACGGTAAATAAAAACTAAATAAAATGCGACAGTATATGTCTAGCTTTTAAAGTTAACCAATTTTAACCATTTTTATGATTATAAAAAAACTATTATGTATGAAGGTTTTAATCTTTCTACACGAGCGAAGCCACTGGCGATTGCTAGTAAAGAATAATTTGAATTTTAATTTCATATGAATATATGGCGGAGACTTATGTAAAAGCAATCTTAAAATTTTACACGTAACGTAAATTCTGTTAAAATATTCAATAGTCCATTAGAGTTCAATTTCAAAATGGGTTAGCTCTTTGTTATAAAATAGCCAACTTCAATCTCGGTGCAGGCCACATATATAATACATTTTATCTTTAATTATGAAACTCCCACAACGTCAAATCCAGGTGTTCATTACGTTGGTACGGGTAACGTTTTGTTAGTATAAATTGTATGGTACAAGGTATAGGCGTGACACTTATTATAGAAAGTTTTTGTTAAAACATTCATTATAAGGGAGCGGCCCCTTACTATCCCACATCTAAGCAAAGGTTTCCTCTCCTATTTTAGGAGAGAATGTTTTTTTTTCCACCAGTTTTGAGTGAGTCACTAGGGCTATTTTCAGTGGTTGACTTGTGAGAAACGCCCCACTCTCATCCAGGTCAAAGGGTGGCGGCTTCCGCTATGGTATACATCCACCACCACCCTACCCGTAAAGTAATGAAAATGATAGAGTTTATTGAGTGACTACAACTAAATACAGATTTTAACACTAATTAACATTAACCGCTAAAGGAAACAAATACAAATAATGCACACATATTAGCTTTTGGTAACAGATGGGTAAAGGGTTTGGAGCTTAAGATCTACCACGCTTCTCCAATGCGGATTAGTAGGTTACACATATCACGGGAATTCTTCTGAGACATGCAGGTTTGCTTACATATAAAATTTGGCACATTGACAGCTTATATACAAGGATTATTATCTATTTATCCATCAGTAAAGGTAACAACTATTCTAAATTGAAAGTTACACTCTGATTTAGGTAAAACTATAATTTAATAATTGTTTCTTAGATATTTATGTTGACATTACTCAGACAGCGTCATCTCTAATGATCGACTAGCAACTTGTCACGCCGATTTTCTTCTTCACATTTTCTTAATACATTATAAATAAATAATTTCCGATTGACCAATACCCTTCATTGTCCACCTGTGTGAATCACAAACAATTAACTTTAGCTTTGCGTTGAAGAGTCTTTTTGTCTGTAACAAAATTTTGAAAGATTGGGTCTCCTATAACTAATTTCAGCTGTTCTTTTTCATGGGACTGACTGGTTATTTAGCAAAAACGATACTGGTGTATAGTCTAAAGTATTGGTTAAACTGTTCCTTTCATAATGGGAACGGTCATTTACTAATCCGATTGAAGTTTGGGCGAAAATTAAATTCAATTGCTTTTGGAAAATATTTACTCATGTAATACGCAAGATTTAATAAGTTTGAAAAAATATTGAAAATAAAAAAACAATAATTATGCCTGCCACATAGTTTTAGGAAGGTTTGATAATGAATAATAAGAAGTTTATGGCTAACATAATAGGCAGTCTATCTTCAGCACCCGTAGTATATCGCCCTAACGGGGACCTCTGGGCGTTCGGAACGGGGTTTACCTTACGCCCATCTGAAGAGGCCCCCCGAGGCAGTCGATACATCTGGTGCTCCGATTGCTAATGCAGCTTAGTGCAGGGAAGGGCCACTCTAGGGTTCAGAATTGCTGCTGGCGGTGATGGGGGCAATGTGTCTAATGATACCCTGTCCCCACCTCCATCAGCGTGGTGAAGTACCCCGGTTGTTATAGTCGATGCGAGTCAAACTAACCCACATCTCGTTCACGAGGGGCGGTGGCACATAAATAAGTTTTTCAGTTTAAAAAAAGTCTATCCTCAGAATAATATATACACTCTTAGTTTAATATTCATTTATCTGCAAAAATTCAAAATTAAATAAGACACTATCATTTTGCGAGGCTGCCATTGGAATAGTATGGAGTGTGCTGCATATGCCAACCCTACAGTCCTAGATATGTTGTTTTTTTCTTATGTTTCCGTAAACGTCTTGATTCTTCAAATTTGGTGGTTCATTTGGACGAAGCTTAAATACACATAAACTTTTCACGTGATTTAATCTATCTGATAGTGAAAATCACGATATTCACTTTAGTAGTCTTTAAGTTTATCACGAATGGACAGAAAGACACAGTTACGTTTCAGCTACTTTGTTTTATAATTTAAATATTATAAATCCTCAAAACTAATACACAATTAAGAGCATTATTATCTGTATATCTACTGTTCGAAATTTTTGATAATAAAGCTTGAATAAAATATGAAAAGGTTATTATTAGAATTTCGTATAAAATTCATAAGCGCTCACAAATCCACTAGGTCAAAGTCGGAGTGGATTTTGATTAACCCTGTGTTTGCCCGCATCAACGCATTTCGCGGAATCCCTTGTCGGTCTTTGTCTAACTTATATGATGGACGAACATTTTCAGGCCAGTAAGTTTATTATTGGGGACCATGTAGCTATTATTATGCACACATAGGCTTGTAGATATAATCTTATATGCTATGTGTATCATAAAAAGGTTCAAAGTCACTTTTTGAATCGAGATATGGTCTCAATATGTTGGAGTAGCGTTCCCATATCGGAAAACGCAGTGTCGGTAGACCCCCTATGAATGGCCCGGACTAAAGATAGACTGGCGACCTCAATAAGGTTGCGGGGAGCCGCTGGATTCAAACACAAGATCGTGTGCTGTGGAGAACCCATGGCGAGACTTATGTCCAGCAGTGGCAATCCATCGGTTGACAAAGAAGAAGGAGAAAAAGGCTTGTAATTAGTTTAAAAGAATATCTAAATAAAAACACATAATTTATTAAGAACTTAGATTGCGACGACGTAAACTTTAATCAGGGTTCACTGGAGGCATATTAGAATTTTTTTTGTAACAGACTTATGTGCCTTATTGATATTTAATCAAATCAAACAGCATATATTTACAAACAACACTTTCATGCACATAAATAATTTAATCTTAAGATATAAAATAACAAAAAAGTAGTAAAAAATTAAGATAAAAAAATTGAAGAAATAACAAATTAACATTGAAAAGGGGGGTTGGGAGGAAGAATTTTCGAAAATAATTTTATTCCTCAAGACACGTGTCCCGCCCTTATCATTCATGTATAGAAGTGTGACATGCAAAACGGTATGTCACTAAACTTTTGCTAAGGCTAAGCCTTGGCACTGATTTTCAGTGACATCCTACCGTTTCTGGACGACAGTGTCAAGCGGATCATAATATAAAATACGATAAGTACACCTATTATATAAAACTAACTATTACTATATTCTACTGAAAAGAAGTAACGTACTTATAACTATATATTTACAATTTAACACGGGTACAACACTCTACCAATCCGCATTGGAACAGCGTGATGAGTAAGCTTGAACCGTTTTCTCAGGAAGAAGGAGATAGTAGATCTTTTTTCTGTCATGGAATATCTTCCAGCCAACCAGATGACAATACTTTCATACCTGGTTTTGGTTCACGCTATACTATATTCAATTTCATATTAAAGCGTTTCTCACAATCCACTATTAAAACAATGATACGAAATCCTACATAATAAAGGCCAAACTAATCAAGACGAGTAAACTGTAGTTAATATTGTAAGCGTCCGCCGTCCTCGGAGAGCCGATCTCAGACAACGTGACGTGTAGATTATGATTTATAGTTAGCTCTATGTATTACTCGGGTATTGTAGAGTTAATAATTAATTAAAATATTTTATGGCTATCTTGGAGATATGAATATGGACGCCGTGTGGTATCCGGCTGAACAGAAAAGTACCACCCTCATTTCTTACCGAGGTGTGGTAAAGGCGACTAAGGTAAGTCGACCCGCCGTGTGGTATCCGGCTGAGTAGAATAGATATAGGCTCGGTAAGAAAGTGAGTGGCCTCTTTCTTACCGAGGTGTCGTAAAATAAGACTAAGGTAAGTTGATGTCAGGCAGGCGGCCGGTCATAAAAACGCAGCCAAATCATGTGACAGCATGTTTATAACATGTTATGCCGACCCCACTAGGTGTGGGATAAGGGCAGGAGAGTGATTGTATATATATGAATATGGATGGATATATGACTTAAAGAAAGCCGAAAAAAAGATTCTTGTGAAGAATGATATACAGGGTGGTATCGACCATATGACATAAATTTAGTTACCTCACAGCACCGTACATAAGAAAAATCAGTTAATTCAGCGTAGGTTTTTACCCACAAGAATTATTTTACGTTTTTTTTTAAACACGATTAATAGAGATCAATGACCTTAACCTATTACGAAAATAGCCTTGACCCAAATTGTCCGGTGCGAGAGAGAGAAAACAACAATTTTATTGTTTTGTTTAAAGCGTTTTACAATTTGCAATTATCAATTAGACACATCAGGGTTAACAGTAAAACTCTCTGGTTCCTGCCCGGATTTGATTGAACCAGTGTCCCTCTCAGACCACCCTCTTTCTTACTTTGTCGTATTTTCGACACCTCGGCAAGAAAGAGGACGGTCTAATCCACTTAACCGGATACCACACGGTGCATCAACTTACCTTAGTCGCCTTTTACATTTTGGCTTCATAAAAAAAATAAATTCATTTGCGTAAACTTATTTTCTATTAAAAATAATTTAACACGTAAATTAATTATTATGGGTGATTAATCAAACGATTTTTCAAATATAATAACAGAGAAATTTTCACTGTCATTAATTAAAGTACGGTTCATTATTCTTTTCTTTAAAAATGCAATTAATTTACTGGCACTGCCAACAGTTGAACCTTACAAAAAGTAATTATGCAAATCAGATACCAAAATCACTTAGTGCTCGCTGATATTTTTTTATGGACTAGAATTTACAGAAAAATTTCTTAAAATATTTAATGTGACTGGATTATTTTTAAAAATTTTACCGTTGCAAATATATAACTCAGAATTTTTGAAAACTTAAACATTCACTCCAAACAAAATCAAACCATTCATAAAAAAGTAAAGTAGCGGCCTGTTACTATTAGAGAGAGAAAGTTAGGGGAGTTTAGTTTAGAAATACAGTATTAGGGACAGAAGCATTGGAGCTAAGACCTACCATGCTGCTCCAATGCGGATTGGTACGTTACCCATATCTCCAAAATTCACGTCCTTAATTCCAAATTTGGCGTCGAAAGACTAATGGAGGAAATATACATAAAATAAAACGAGTATAAAAATGATTATTCTATTTGTTACTTATTATTTTGCTAACAATATACAGTTGTTGAGTAGGCACCGGATGTTTGTTTATCTTCACATATCAGTGCTTGCGTTGATAAGGCACATTATGTCAATCTATGTTTCGGCTCTGTTGAACAAATTGATTTTGAATAGATATATTTTATAGAACGCTTATCGATTCGATAGTTGTTCTATTGTCAGAATTACCAGCTGCCTCTAATATTTTCATCCTCCTGCCCTTATAACACTTTAAGTGTGGTTGCCACAATATGTTATAAATGATTGATAAATGGTTAGGTATTTTATAACCAGCCGCCTGTCTGTTAAGTTACGTCAATTTGTTAATTTAGTCGCCTTTTATGCAACCTTGGCAATAAATAGGGTGTTGCGGCCTATAATCATCAGTGGCTATACGAATGATATAGGCCAATCGCGGACGTGTGGGCCAAATGTCTGCTGCCCCCATACGTCACCTACAATCGTTATAATTTTCATATAGTCATCCTCGCATTCAAATATTGTAAGTATATGCATTGTTTATTTATTTATTTATTTATTTTATTTATTTAAAAAAGGCCATCAACAATATAAACACCACATAGATACAACTACACAATGTACAACGATTATTATAATTAAGTGCTATATTAGTTATAGATGGCAACAGCATGCGCAGATTGACAACAACTATATAAAGTGACAATGAACATAAACAACATAATAAATTTGAGAAAAAATAAGATCTAAATATAAATACAATAAATATATATAATAAAGCGGCAAAAAAGAACAATTGAAAACTATAAATATAAATATAGGAGCTATGACTGTAAATTTAAAATAGTATTTCAAGATCTCTCCTCCTTGTCTAGGAGGAAATACTGAATAATTTTGTTTCTAAAAAAGTACTCTGAATCACCCATAATATCTATAGACAGATTACTTGATAATCGGTTATAGTTACGCACAACCCTGTTAAGAGGAGAGTGATGCCCTAGATTCGTCCTAGCGACATTCTCCCAGAATAATTTCCGCGTCCCTCTAGGATACTTGCTTGGAATAGAAAAATTAACTTGCATCAAAAGAGACGGAAAATCTATTGTACTTCTTATAACTTGCAATCAATTATAATAGTTCACAGTATTGTCCAGTCTTTTAATTAACCAAACGAAGCCTCCTATAAGGGCTTAACGCAAGCGCAATCAGAGGGTGGTCTTTCTGTTCAGCCGGATACCACACGGCGGCACCAGCGCCTAATAGTTAGATCTACATACTATGTGTAAAAAAAAGTAATGACAATATTATTTTGCTACAATCCGCGATAAAAGAAAATATATGTAATGCTAAATGTAGAGTGTACTATCCGTTCTCATAACTGATACATGCAGAAATCTATAAAACTTAATATCTGGGTGACCGAGCCTTGATCGGTAATATCTTAAAAAATATAATAAGAAATAAAAAAACCATGTGTGAATCGTTCCCAGGTTGTGAACTTTTTTGGTCAACCCGTTACCATTAGGCTGTCACAGCTTTTCGTTTGATAGCTCAAATATAATTTTCTTGGTATTCAACATTTTATTATTTTTTTTTGAGTGCTCGAAAATACTGATAAAACGACATTTCTGTTAAATGAGACTAGCTAGATCGATTTTTCTCCCCCAAAACCTCCTACATGCTGAATTTCATGAGAATCGCTGGAGCTGTTTCCGAGATTCATAATTAATAGACATAGTCACTGACTATCTCAAATTCAGAAGTAAAATTTAAAAACACGTTCAAAAGACGGATTTTTCCTTGAAGTTGTCGTTAAGGCGTGGTCTCATTGAGACAATAATATTGTTCCCGGCAACGTGTACAGAATACTAATTAAATTTCTCACGTCCAGCGTAACAAGCGACGGAATAAGTAAGTTATGTATACAATGGAGTCGTATACATTATATACTAGCGCTAACGAGTACAGTTACATTCAGTGAAATGTATTCCTGCAGTGAAATCATGAATAAATTAGGACCGCCATATCATTATTATTTTACACACAGAATTTCGGCTATTTCGCCTATTTTCATATGACATATCAGTATAACTATTATAATGTGCATTATTAATACGTGTATATAATATGTATTTTTGAATTCTTACTGTTCTCCGTCTCTGTCTCTCCCCATCTTTCTCTACTGTATTTCTCTCTCTCTTATTCTCCCTCCCTCATCATATTTCTCTCTGTACGGGCTGCTACTACCCTGTACGCTCTTTGGTTGATAGATTGATAGTTATTGATAAATTGATAGATTGCGGCGCTTAATTGATATATTTATTATAATAATGATAATGTGATATAAATTTGATTTGATATTAATTTGATACGTTGAGCACGCGCGGCCGCTAACGTCGTACTGATTTACAATTGATTTGATATTAAAAATATGACGTAAATGCCAATGTTGCAAGAGTACGTGTTAGCCCGAACACTCTCTTTCGCTCATATGCTCTCTATTAATCTCATTATTTTACTGTACTTCTCCCTCTCGCTCTCTACCAAATTATCAAATATTTCTCTCTCTCTCATATATCCCTTTATATTTTCTTCTCTCTCTTGTTTACTCTTTATCTCATTATATTTCTCTCTTTCTCTCTATCCTATTCTTGCACTATATTTATTTCTAACCAATCGTTTAAGTTTTAATTAAGTATTTAATTTAAGCATTAATAATAAATAAAAAAAAACTATTAATAAAGTTCTACGTATACGAAAACAATAAGAAAATATTATTAATAATACATCACGTAGCAATATCGATGTGATACCTGTAATATCTATCATACCGACAGTAATAAATAAAGTTTGGTACTTTTAATGATAAAAGTTGTATCACGATGAAAGATTTACTAATAATGCCGTGGAACAGAACATTATGATCCCTGGATTATGGGGGGGAATTTTATTTGTGCTAAATATAATGACGCAATAATGTTGATAACGAATTTTATTCATTGCTCGAAACATCTTTATTTTTATACAGAGATTTGTGTGTTTTAAAATGTAAAAGCTTACTTACTTTTTAATAAAACTTTTTAATAAAAATATATTACTGCTTTAATTGATCTTAATAGCACAGATTATTTAGTGCACATATCATCATTCTCATCCTCCTGCCCTTATTCTCCTCTAAGTGGGGTCGGCACAACATGTTATAATCATGTTGTCACATGAATTGGCTACGTATTTTACGACTGACCGCCTGCCTGATGTCAACTTACCTTAGTCGTATTTTACGACACCTCGGTGAGAAAGAGACTTGCACAGATGACCTCAAAAGGTGGCACAAGATCGTGTGGTGTGGAGATCTCACGAAGAGACCTATGTCAAGCAGTGGGAGTCCATCGGTTGATAAAGAAGAAGAAAGTAAGAAAGAGGGTGGTCTATTCTACTCAACCAGATACCACACGGTGGGTCAACCTTACCTTAGTCGCCTTTTATGACACTTCGCTAAAAAATGAAAGTGATCAATTCTATTCAGCCGGATACCACACGGCGGGTTAAGTTACCTTAGTCGCCTTTACGACACCTCGGTAAAAATGAGGGTGGTCTATTCTAATTAGCCGGATACAACACGGCTCGAAACAGGAACAATGAAATTATATTTTTGGTTTCTTATATATGTATATATGGGCTCGTGTCTTGATCTAATCAGTGCTTTAAATAATACTTAAGTTTATGAAATCCAATCCAATTTTGAATGCTAATTCAGTACACTGTTTACATTTGTATGATTCTTAAGTAAATAGAACGTTATCTAATTTTGAAAGCAGACTCAATACAATGTTTAGATGCTCAAGATTATGAGTAATGTCGCTTGTCTTGCTTAGACAATCATCAAAGGGATTATGGTATATAACAAAATAATTCTAACATTACGTTTGTGTTATTGTATGTTAAATTGTAATATGTTCAAATGAGATAAGGTAATTACTCGAAATGCTCGGATTTTGTATATTATGGACTTGTGAAAAATTTATTTATAATGCCAATGTGTACACTTTGTTTTAATATCAGTTTTCACAAAAGCAACCGGTCCATTTTAATCAACACAATACAAAAGGTAAAGTTACCACGCGTCCATCAGTCAATAAACTTTATACGTAACGTGTAGTTAAAACATTCTATAAAACATTTAACCCTACAGTGGTGGGTCGGGCCAAATTAGATTTGAGTGATGTAAAAGGTTATTGACGAAAACGAAACTTGATTAATAATAACGTCTCTTATAAAAACTTTCAAACTTATCACATTAATACAATATATAAAATATAATCATTGAAGGAAAACATCGTGAGGAAAACTGCATATATTTTGAGAATTCCTGAGAAATGTGTAACCTACCAATATTGCTTTAGGGCGGCGTGGTTGGTTTACACTTCCAAACTTATTTCTTACAGAATTAAAAAAAAGTACAAAAATAATACAAAAAGGGCATTCAATTCAATATTATTCAATAGCTTTTATAAGTAGCAGATCTATTACTTCTTTACTGTTTTGATAGTTGAAGGGCTCAAGACAAAATCTAGGTTATAAACTAAACTTTTCGTCTCTGGACACTAGTAATGAATTGTATGCAGACAAAATTAAACGTAAATTGTACTACAATAACCGTTAATCAAATATATTATTATTGAAATATGCACACGAATTAATTTATGATTGTCCTGCGGTAAAACATCATGAAGAACAATTGATTTACATTTGTGTTGCAATTTATACTTATATTTTATTAACAGTTATATGTAGTAGTAGTTTTATGTAGTATAACAATTGTTTTTTTGTTGGCATCCTCCCTTGTAATTACTTAAGCGTTGATAAGTTGTGATGGTTGAAATAGTTTCGATGTTTGATGTTTATTCAATGAATATTAAAATTTTAACTTGTCATATGTAGGGACGAGTATGTTACTGTGTAAAAAAATAAAAGTAAAATATGCTTATAAAGGTATTTCTGGCAAAGTTAATACTATCAGGTGAGATTATTATCAATATTCAGCTACCGGACCGGATAAAAGTTTTATTTACCCTGGTTACTCTGAATACTGGCGGCTTTGTAGTAGTAGAATTAAAGTTCTGCGTAAAAAATATTTTACGTTACTGAGTAGAATAATAGCCTACGGTCTTTTCTAAGATCTTTCTAACTTTTTTCTTTAACTATGTCCAAAGATTTGTACTTTAAAAAACTTTATGAGTTTTACTTTAAAACATCGTTACGTACTTATGACAGTGTATCGTCACTGATTAATTGATTTATATTTTAACAAGCTATTTACCCTCGATATCATTCACGTGGACTATTGTTGCATGATAGGTCAATAATAGACGTCGCTTTTCAATGTCATCCTACTCCTGTAGAGTCAATAGGATTTCTGTAGCCTATATGTTATTCCGGTGTATGAGGAATAGTGTGTCAAATTTCATCGATATTGCTTCAGCGGATTTGCCGTGAAAGACTAACGAACATACGTCCATATTCACAAACTTTCTCATTTATAATATTAGTAGGATAAGAAGGATAGGATAGGATTAGTGGGGCTAGTGGGACAGATAGGATAGGATAGAATTTATCAATTAAATGCAATCGATTTCCCACACTGAAACACGAACACTATTCAGGTAAGAGATAACAACGTAATAGAAACGATACAAGCATTAATCAAGCCAGGTCCGCGCCAATAACCTTGTACATAACTCAGGGAATCTAATTTGGTCCGACCCCAGCGGGGAAGGGTTAAATATGTTATAGTGAGTGTTAATATTACACGGTACACCTAAAGTTTATTGTTGGATGGATCTCGAAATAATTTTATTATTTCAAACGTATCTTTATTTGGGTTGCGAGAACACTGACGTGACTGACTGCAGGATTAAGAATAACATTATTTTAACTATGTTTATGAAATTATCTGGATACAGGAAGCCGCAAAGTAGGATTGCACATGAACCTAGAAAAAAACCAAAGCCATGACGAACGGATATAAAGAACCAATAATTGTAAACAACGACACAATTGATTATGTAAATGACTATATCTACCTAGGTCAAGTAATTTCGACAACAGAACCAGCAAGAAAAGAAATAGACAGACGCATCGGAAATGCATGGAAGCAATATTGGAGCTTAAAAGAAATAATGAAAAACAAACAGATGAAGATGTCAATAAAAAGAAAACTATTTGACACATGCATATTGCCAGTGCTCACATATGGCAGCCAAACCTGGGCTACAACAAAAGCGCAAGATAAGAAACTTACAGTATGTCAGAATGCCATGAATAGAAGTATGCTTGGCAAAAGACTGTCCGACGGAATAAGAACATCTACTATTAAAAAAAAAACGAAAACTAAAGATGTAATTGACACCATCAGGACGCTAAAATGGAAATGGGCTGGCCATACAATAAGAGGAGATGAAAGATGGTCAAGGAAAGTGATGTTTTGGCATACAAAACATCAGAAAAGAAAAAGAGGCAGACCACTGCGAAGATGGGTTGATGACATTTTGGCTGTGGCAGGGCCAAAATGGTCTAGAACTGCCAATGATAGAGCAAAATGGTCACAGTTGGAGGAGGCCTTTGTCCGAAGACAAACAGACAACGGAAATTAAATATCATTCTTAGTATTACAAATGTAAAAATTTATAACAAATGTCTGAATAAAGGCTTAATATATATATAATATATAACATATATTATGAAATTATAGGCCGTTTGGCTTTCGATTTATATAATACTAAGTGTGCCAGCAGCTACGCCCAATTGGAAATCGGTTTGTCAAAAATTTTCCCCGAATATGAAATTTTGAATGTAAAGTAGTTATCGTGAGTTAATATAAGAGATTTTTGAATAACTTTCACCATTTACTTAGCGGACGCAAGGAAATCGTTAAATTTTGCCGTTTTCGCAATATTTTTTATTGTTGCTTCTCTCCTATTTATCTTAAAGGGATGTTATATAGTCTATAACCTTACTCGATAAATGGACTATCTTATATTCAAAGAATTTTTCAAATCGGTCCAGTAGTTCCTGAGATAAGCGCGTTTAAACAATCAATGAAACAAAAACTTTTCAGCTTTATATTGGTATAGATTTCATTTTGGGAGAAGAGAAACTTCCTTAATTACATCATCATTCTCCTACCCTTAACCCACATTGTAGGATCGCCACAACATGTTATAAGCATCCTGTCGCATGATTTGGCTAGGTATTTTATCACCGTCCGCCTGCCTGACATCAAATCAACTTACCCTTGTTGCCTTTTACGACACCTCGGTAAGAAAGAGGGTGGTCTATTTTTTTCATCCCGATACCACACGATTGATTTATTCATTCATCATTGATAAATAACAAAGCTTAAACAAGCTTGTGCAACAAGCACAAGTATCATTCCGAATGTTTTGTATATTTGCGCTATTCAGCACCGTGAGTGTTCGTTGTTTCTCCTAAATTATGAAAATAAAGGCATGGCATATCATCAATCGTCAAAAATATAAAAATGCACACGTTACTATTCAAGTTTTCACCACCAACATTCCCGGAGTTCAACCCGTTTTTTTTATTACGATATCTCATTTGGGCTATACACAGAATAAACAGAACACACACATTTCTTATATTTATTGTATCTAGAAAAAAAATTCACACGGTACTTATTCAAAAGCCGCGCGTCCCGTCCCTCGTAACTTTTTTTATGTAATTCAAAGTTTTCAGAGGGATCTGCCCGTATCAGATCTATCCGTTTTGGTAAGGGTATTGCGTAATGCGACAAACGGTCTTTGCTATTCAGCCTTGATAAATAGGTGACAAATGTAATGTCCATTTTATTTTTGTTGTAGCAACGCATTTTTACTTCGAATTCTAGAATTCTAATTTGGATAATGTTTTGGTCATTAAATATACGTTAAAATCATTGACGGTTGATCGTCTGGACTATTTTAATACTAACATTATGAATAACGATATGAGTTTGTGTTATTGTTGCTTGATTTACTTGAATTATTTTTGGAATCAGAGTTACATAAGTATGCCAAATATTAGTAGAACTGAGTGTTAGCAAGTTCTACAAAAGTTTACTTCAATTTCAACCCACCAACCAGGATTTTTCAAAATCCTAAGTATATGAACACAATAAAAGTTACACACTATACGAGAAAAGTCTTGCATTTGCATTGTACTTATTAACGACGTAATTAATGAGACTTGCAAATACGCAGAATTTTTTTTCTCCAAATTTAGATATTAAAGCACATTCTACAACTTTAATAAAATATTTTATCAAAATTACATGCTTCGTCCAAACCGCATTCAGGTTGCTTGCATACTGTTCTTGTATTTTGGATGCAAATATGAATCTCGTTGTTAGGAATGTGGGAATCTGGATTGGAAGCAACGGCATAAAGTGAGCAAAACTTTGCTATAGCTATGAGGTATCTACTATCAGGCGTTCAATAATGTTGTTTTAACCTTGATCATTTCTATACTATTCCACAAATATCATAGACATGAGATAATAATAAGTCGTCCTCCTTTAGACCTCATTTCATCCCCGTCGAGCGGTGACCCATTATGGGTTTTCCTGACAAAAAAAATTGGTAATACGGCTTACACCAACTTCCCCAAATAAGAATGATACAAAAGTTATTTTGTTATATATTAAAAGATGAGCTTTATAATTATTAGAAATATTTTAAATGGATAAACAAAAACTTGTTTAAAACGACGGTAAAGTCAGGAATGGTTTTGGTACTCTAGTGCCAAGAGTTTAGAAATTATCCTAAAAAGATTTCATCCTTAAGTTATACAACTCAAGAGTTATTAATATTTTGGATATTTGCTAAACTTTTTAAGAATCCCTTATAAATACCATGTTATTCGTGGGAAAAAGAGTTAAGAATTCAGTATATAACACAGAGAATTGTAGAAGTGAAACTAATCAAATAGTAATAAACTATTTTTAATTTTAATAACTAAAAATCATCCTAATAAATTCTCTTTCTAAAAGACTCGTCAATAGTCTAAATTTAAAAATGAATTTTGAAATTTTGTTTTTACTTCACTTTTTGAAAATTCCCATAGTTTCCGATGTTATTAGGCGGACAAAGACCTAGAAATCCTGCATCTAATAAAGAGCATTGTATTCGGGAAACTAATCAAAATGGGTAAACTGGATTTAATTTCGCGAGCGTCCGTTGTCCTCCAGAGAACCGATGTCAGGCGTTGTGCGGTGTACACTGTAGATTATGATTTAGTATTTCATTAGTAAACTAACGATGCGTCCTGGCTTCGTATGGGTAGAGAACATTTTAAGTGTTAAGTGTGACCTCACTTTATTTTTCGCTCGCGTTAGATTTAGTTTTGCGATGTATTCAAAGGTATTTATGTTGATAAGGATTAATACTGTTTCCATCTAATTAGCTTTTCATTTACTGCATTATAAGTAACCGTATTTTTATAAATTAAATTCCTTTATAGTGAGCTATCTTTAAAAGATTAATGTATACCATTGCGGACTTCTTTTTTGTCTTACAAAAAAGGAATATATCTACGATATATTATTATATCCCAAAGATATTAAGCAGCGTTTTCGTGGAAGCTTTAAGCGTGGTAGCTTTACGTAGTTTTTCGACATATCAAACTTATTTTTGCATTTTAACTTTGCATATGAATCACTTTATGTGTTAAAGGAAACCACATGTAAATCTTTCAGTAGTTAATGATTTTATTGAGAACAGGCAGTGTGACGCAGCGATCGTCAGCGAAGAACACATCTCCTACGATTTGTGCTCATACAATATTATAGTAAATATGAATTACAAGTGCTTTTAATCTTTATATTTAGTCAGATTCAATGTTATACAATACATGCAATCTTTCCCGAAAAATTCTTGTAAGATTTCATACCTCACAATACTTTACGACGCGTTCTACGCGAGCCAATTCTGTACTAGAAAATGTTCCAGATATTTACAGCATGACATCCAACCTGAACTATAAATCCACTGAACCTAAATAACGCGATACTGCTGAATATTGGAGACGTGTTCGGGCGCGTTGGTAAAAATATAATTTTATTTTTCTTTCTTCTGCGGATGTAGACTGGGCTTTGTTCGACTTTAATATTGAGACTTATATAGTTACTAGTTGTGCTTGCGACTTTGCCCACGTGGAAATAGTGTATTTAATAAAATAATAAACATAAAAGTAGTTATTGTGAGTTAATCATAAAACCGGGAACAGGCGGTCTTGAGGGAAATTACTTAGGATCGAGCCCCACAATTTTTTAATTTTTCGTTTTAATTTTTTTTATTTTAATTTTTTTTACATCATTTTAACAATTATCGGTCACCCAGGTACTATATATTATATATTATGTATAAATAAACACTAGTATATAATTTTTTTATAAATAGTTTATTTTAATCCGTATTCTTAGGTTTTTGATTATGCCTTATTTATTAACTTATATAAACCATCAGTCCATGCATATTGTCTGTACAAATAATATCAAAATATCACATCTGCTTTCCATCACGTTACATTTACGCTTTTTACGAGATATAATTGCTTTTATGGATGTAAATATCTTTTGGTAGATTGTGCTAATGGGCGAATGGTGCCGAAATATAAATCCACAGCGTAAAACAATAGAGTGCGTGTCCATTTTACATCAAACGTAACGTCGATTAATCAATTAATGTCAAACTGTAGTAAAATGGAAAATTCATTCATATATTCATAAAAACCTATAGCGAATATAATTTCACTAATGCAATCATCAATCTATCGTTTTTGTTCAATAACGACTCGATTTGGTTTGTACGTGTCTATTTTAACACTTTGATAGACGCAACGTTATTACACGTAAAATTTGATAACCACTAATTGGTTAATAGTGGTTAATACATGTGTGCCGACCCCTCTTAGAGCAGGATAAGGACAAGATAATGATGACATTGTACAGAAGGTACAATAAAATTATTTTGCTGTAATCCGCGTTTGTTAAGAGAATCTATGTAATGCTAAATGAAGCAGGCATTCGCATACTTTATACATGCAGGACAAGTCACCGCACGTATCACATAACGTCGCCACCACAGACACACCACACAAACACAACACACATTACCACAATCTCTACGATTGTTTCGTCCCGAAACCGAAACATCATCGGGAGGAAGGCTCTACGAAAAAATCGTAATCTGGTAGAGATCTCTGTCTTAGGATGAGTTGACCTTTGTACACTTCTTTTTATTAGTAATATTTTCCAACATTTTGTATGGTACATAAATCAATAAGTAATGCGTCGCATCGTCCATGCAAGCAGTCTTATATTAGTTCAACCCCCACCATTGATTTCCTCTCCGAACACGTGTAGCAAACCGGAATTGGAGACATTTACTTGCTCGTTAATAAAGTGACCATTATTATATTATATTTTAGTATCTCAACTTACTCTAAAATATTGAGTCGAAGAGTTCTTTTCACTTTTATCAAAAGCAGAACGTCATTAAATGTTGTCTGGAGCCAATACTGCCTCCAGCTAATCCTGCCTGCATCCGATCATATATGCTTATCATAAACATGCATTTTCATCAGGGTTCAAATCAAATTTAACTTGCAAGATTCCACCTTAACATACAAGACCAAGTCAGATGAAAACTTTTAATAACCACATTTTTAGTTCATATGAATCATTTACTTGATAAGTTTATGGATCAGTGCTTTAGTTATTTTAACAACAAAGTCTGTCTTAATGAAACCGACATGGTCAATGAATATATTTTGATCAATCATTTTTTCACCCTTATGTCTAATATTGAAGGTTTATTTTCGTCTTACCATAGTTTCCTTTTAGAGACTACCTTTGTGAATTTGAGAACAGCGTTCGTTCGTTGCCGAAGTTTGTTCTGCTCGACTTAAGAATCTTTGATGTACACGAATAATATATCCAAAAAGTGTCTTTAATATATTTTATCTTTAAAATGTAGCTGCCTGTTTTCAAGAAGTAGAGCGTTTCTTTATAAGACGCGATTTTTTTTTAAATGAGGAAATCCAATAATGCCATTAATTTATGAAAACATTTATGAAAACATAAATATAACATTATTTTATATTTATATTTAAATTTATTAAATTTTATAAAATTATTAATTATAAATTTTTTTCGATTCTCGGAAAGGGCTCCAACGATTTTCATGACATTCAGCATGTAGGGAGATTTGGAAAGAATTTGATCTAGCAATTTATTAAAAAAATTACGTTTTATCCCTGTTTTCAGGATCTGCTGGAAAAATGCTAAAATGTTGAATAGAAAGTAAATTAATTTTAGCTGTCAAATGTAATGCTGTGATAGCCTTATGGTTAACGGTCGCTCCAAAAAAACTATTTATTATGTACTAGCTTTTGCCCGCGACTTCGTGCGCGGGGACTTCAGTCCCGGAATAAAAACTACCCTCTGTCAACCCTGCAAATATCTCCATCATTCTTGGGGTTAATTTGAATGATGCCTGATTTAATAAAGCCATGGTCATATATGACCGAAACGTCATTAAAAAATTTTACACTTCATATTATGAAACAATGTCCCCGCAGCGTCTGTCTGCTTACAATGAACTTAACAACTAATTTACGGGTTTTATTCAACAGAAAGAGTGATTTATAAAGTAGATTTAAAAGTTTAATTTCATCGCGGATTATAGCAAAATAATTTTATTATTACTTTTGTTAATAAGGTTTTTTATAAATTTATAGAAAATGTCCATAACTGTTACTAAGTTTCTACTGGTTCTATATACTCCCCTAATCGTTACTAATATTATAAATGAACATGTTTGTGTGTCTGTTTGTTACGTTTTCACGGCGAATCTGATAAACCATTATCAATAAAAATTTTCACAATTCTTCCTTATCCACACGGGTAACATTTAAGCTGTAGAAATCCTGTTAATTCAACAGGAATTGAATGACATTGAAAAACCCCAGTATTAGCAGTCTATCAAAGTTTTTTAATCGCGATTTTTGTTTTTGTCAAAGTCAAGTTGAATCTGTAATTTGAAAAAGGTTCTATATCAAGTTGTTTGGCTTACGTAGATAGTTATTTAAAGAAAGTTTTTATATATTTTGGATTCTGTTTACTGGATAAATTTAACTGAGTTATCAAAATGTATAATTAATATTAGTCATATGGGTTATTTACTAAAACTCCGTGTGATATCCGGCTGAATAGAATAGTACCACCCTCAATTCTTGCCGAGGGGTCGTAAAAGGCGACTAAGGTAAGTCGACCCGCCGTGTGGTTTCCAGCTGAGTAGAATAGACCAACCATGAGGTTGGTCACGACACCTAGGTAAGGAATGATTCTTACCGAGGTGTCATAAAAGGCGACTAAGGTAAGTTGACCTACCGTGTAGTATCCGGTTGAGTAAAATAGACCACCCTATTTCTTACCGAGGAGTCGTAAAATACGACTAAGGTAAGTTTGGCTACGTATTTTACGTCAGGCAGGCAGCCGGTCGTAAAATACGTAGCCAAATCATATGACAACATGTTTATAACATGTTGTGTCGACCCCACTTAGAGTGGGATAAGGGCAGGAGGATGATGATGGGTTATTTACTAAAATAAATAAATAACTAATATTATCAATGTGAAAGTCTGACTGTTATGTTTTCATGGTCAATCCGATGAAACAATATTGATGAAATTTAGCACAATTAATGGCTATATGCCGAGGTAGGTTTTTCTCTTTATATCCTGTAAATTAAACGCCGTGTGGTATCCGGCTAAATAAAATAGTACCACCCTCTTTTCTTACCGAGGTGTCGTAAAAGGCGACTAAGGTAAGTCGACCCGCCGTGTGGTATCCGGCTGAGTAGAATAGACCACCCTCATGTCTTACCGAGGTGTCGTAAAAGCCGACTAAGGTAAATTGACTCACCGTGTGGTATCCGGTTAAGTAGAATAGACCACCCTCTTTCTTATCGAGGTGTCGTAAAATACGACTAAGATAAGTTGACGTCAGGCAGGCGGCCGGTCGTAAAATAAGTAGCCAAATCACGTGACAACATGTTTATTACATGTTGTACACTTATTACACTTTTCATTCAGTTTTGGTAGCCCGTGCATGTATAATGACTATCGAAAAGTGTAAGTTACACTATTGTTATGCCTAAAAAACTCAAATAAAAATGTGAAGGTTTTCAAAGAAAAATCAGCTCCAGACAGGCCTAGTTCTCATAAAAATATTTGTACTACTCTTAGATATGGTAGTTAGATATGTAATCCAGTCGCTAATCGCTTCAGGAACGGCGAGAAACGGAAAGAAATTCAAGTACCAGTAGCATGGTATTCGACCTTTCAACTTAAAATTGACATATCTTTTTTATTTGCTGACCGATTGAAATAAATTATACCCTATATGTTGAGTGAGTTTCAAATCGAATCAGCGGTTTCTGAGATTAGCGGGAACAACCGCACAGTGCCTAAAAAACTGGAGTAAAAAAATATGAAATTCTTCAAAAAAAATCAGCTTCAGACCGGCCTAGTTCTCATAAAAATATTTGTACTACTCTTAGATATGGTAGTATATGTAATCCAGTATGAAAATCGCTTCAGGAACGGCGAAAAACGGAAAAAAATGCAAATATTAGTATCGCAGTATACGACCTTTCAACTTAAAATTTACATATCTTTTTTATTTGTTGACCGATTGAAATAAATTATACCCTATATGTTAAGTGAGGCTTTCTTCTACATATAAGTGAAAACCGCGTTCAAATCGGATCAGCGGTTTCTAAGATTAGCGGGAACAAACGCACAGACATACAGACAAACAGACAAACAGAGAAACAGACAAAAATTTTAAAAACTATTGTTTCATGTTTAGAAGCGTGTTTTGAGACGACGACACAAATTTTTTCGTAAAAATATCAAATGTACAGATTTTAACACCTCTACGATTTTATTATATGTATTGATGATGATGATGTTGTTAATTCGGACATGTGTTTTAACGAAATTTAAATTAATAGATAATTAATATAATGAGTAAAAACAGGAATATTTTTATCCTATAAGTTATATTTATATATGCCTGATATTAATTTCAATTGTAGATGATTGTAGCCCGAAAGCTTAACAGATAAACAGACAGACTTTTACATTTATAATATTACTATAAATTATGTTTCTGGTAAGATAAGCTTAATTATTCTTTTACGTAGTCCAATTTTTTTTTACTTATAAAAAGTAGCGAAATGTAATAATATTTTAAGAATGAACGCACGTCCTATTGCTAAGAGTCACACCATTAAACCATCACGGCTATAGACATCTTTAATCTATCCAAATTATTGCTTTAAAATTGATCTTTCTTATAATAATCCCACAAAAGGAATTTCGATCCTTCCACTTTAATTAAGTTACGGCGAAGGAAGACGGCCGTGCCTTTTTTCATTCTGCCTTTATTTATTAATTAAAACAGCTAACATAGATCAACGAACAAATTAATGGATGCGCCGTGACTTGTAACTTGAGCTGACTTTGCAAGTCATCGGATCGACTGCTGTAAGTGGTTTACAGACTTCGTGTAAATATAACGTTTCGGGAGTTGTTAATTAGAAAATCGTGTTTCGTATCGATTTTGCTCAGCTTTTGTTCGCGTTATCTTAAATAAGATGTCTAAGATTGATGATATCGTAGTTTGTAATAAGTTTGATACATATAATATATGATATATTAGACCGCACTGTGGTATCCGGCTGAATAGAATTTACGACACCTCGGTAAAAAAGTCTCTTTACCGAGGTGTCGTAAAAGGCGACTAAGGTAAGTTTACCCGCCGTGTGGTATCCGGCTGAGTAGAATAGACCACCCATTGTATACTAGTATTATCGCCAATATGTTCAAACCCGTATTTTGCCCTTTACTTCCTATTCTTTCCAATGGTGAACACTAAATGCCACCTTAGTCATCTCGACTTACTTAACCACGAAGACCACAAATGGCGGGAGTAAAGACGCCGCCAGTGTGTGTATATTATTCAAAATACCCAACAAATATTGCCAGCGACAACACTAGCAGGATATTACTAGGTTGTTTTTGTTTTTACAGCTATTCATAGAAAAATTCCTTTGCACACTTTTTGATTACAACAAAAAATATAACTCGTGCCGACGAGTGTGAGTTTTTTTTTAAATTATGCCTTTATAAGCGTACTATTAATAATTCAATTTAAATGAAATTTGGTATTTTTTACTTTTTTTCATTTTATGAACATTGGCCGACCCTCTTTCTTACCGAGGAGTCGTAACTAAGGTATTTACGTAGCCAAATCATGTTTATAACATGTTGTGCCGATCCCTCTTAAAGTGGAATAAAGGCAGGAAGATGACGATGATGATGATGAATATTGGCTGACCGGAATGTCGAAAAAAAGTTTTATAAATTTTACATACTCTATTGACGAAAAAATGTTATGGTAACGTAAGAGTTCACAGCTTTTAACAACTTTTTAAGTTAGTTAAGAATAGTTGATAATAAAGAATAGTGATCAATAGTTGATATTGCAGAATAGGGAATAGTGTCAGAATTTCTAAAATAAAACAAGTATGCCACGCTTTATCAGCTTTGTATTAATTAGCCTTATCCATATTCAAACGCAGTTGATAAACGTATCGTAGCTCGGTGTTATTATTCTTTATTGCATATAAGCCACCGTCACAGTTGTCTGTACGCTCTGTAATTGCAAGAGTTCCTGGCGTCATAGCGCGACGTGCCAGATGTTTACAATTGCGCTATTATAACTGCGTCTAACACAAAAATATTTCATATATTTATATTACTAGCCACCTTCACGACACGTTGCCTTAACGCGGTCCGGCATCACAGTAGCCACGTTAGCATAAGATAACGTTCTACAAAACTACTACGCTCTGATTTTCTCAACGATGCTTCCACGCTCGTTCTTCTCACCCGATGACGGAAATTAAAAAAAAACAAAGTAAAAGTCATTAAAACTAACAGCATTTTGTCAATGCAAATATAAAATATATAATAATATTATTTAATAATAATTTAAAATAATAAATAACTAATATAAAATAATAATAAAAATAACATAAAAAATAACAAAAAAAAAACACTACTATTTACTGCTAAAGAGTATTATTTCATACATCAAATATTTCGGAAATGGAATCTTGGAGGCCACATTAAAAACTTTGCTTTTATGCTACTGAACATATAATGAAATAATAGCGAATTGCGTTTGAAAAGATCACGCTTAACTTTAAGTTGTACACAATAAAATTAAAGTATTTTAACATCACAGTATTTTCAAAATTCCTATTACACAAGACGTCACATCAGACTATAGTCCCAAGACATCTGAAATAAAATAAAACTGTAAGTTGCCGTTACATTAATATACCTTTTATTCGACCTCTTATCCTACGATGCTGTTTCATTTTGCATGGCGATAAGCCGGAAGTTATGGCAGTTATCCAAATTTCGTATGGGTTTCACATTTAATGTTTTATTTATTATAAATCCATTGCTATATGAGGCAAAAATTATTTCTTAGATCATTGCTATATGAGACAATACTTATTTATAAGTCCATTACAATATGAGGTAATATTTATTTATAAGTCCATTGATATATGAGGTGATATTAATTTATAAGTCCATTGCTATATGAGGCAAAGATTATTTCTTGGATCATTGCTATATGAGGCGATATTTATTTATAAGTCCATTGCTATATGCGGCAAAGATCGTTTCGTAGATCATTGCTATATGAGGCGATATTTATTTATAAGTCCATTGCTATATGAGGCAATATTAATTTCTAAGTCCATTGCTATATAAGAGAATATTTATTTCTAAGTCCATTGCAATATGAGGTGATATTTATTTCTATGTCCATTGCTATATGAGGCAATATTAATTTTTAAGTCCATTGCTATTTAAGGTGATATTTATTACTAAGTCCATTGCTATATGAGACAATCTTTGCTTCTAAATTCATTGCTATATGAGGCATATGATTTGAAATCTGTATGTATATTTAATACCTTAGAGATTTAGATACATAGACATGTGAAGTTACTCCACTGCTGATTTCTATGCAACAATACGATCTCGAATTGCTTTATCATATGAACAGCTGCATAAATCAAATGAAATTCAATCCTGGAATTGTCGATATGGAGAATGTCACCGTGTGGTGGGATTGGTATGCAAGGATAATCGAAAATGAAATATATTTTAAGACGATTTGTGGGTGTAACTCCTAGGCTGCCATATTTGAGTTTCTTAAAGTTATAGTACCTGGGTGACCGAACCTTGCTCGGTAATTTTTTTAGGATAAAAATAAAAAACTAAGCCGCCGTGTGGTATCCGGCCGAGTAGAATAGACCAACCTCATTTCTTACCGAGGTGTCGTAAAAGGCGACTAAGGTAAGTTGACCCACCGTGTGGTATCCGGTTTAGTAGAATAGATCACCCTCTTTCTTACCGAGGTGTCGTAAAATACGACAGAGGTAAGTTGACGTCAGACAGGTGGCCGGTCGTAAAAACGCAGCCAAATCATGTGACAGCATGTTTATAACATGTTGTGCCGACCCCACTCAGAGTGGGATAAGGGCAGGAAGATGATGATGATGATGAAAATTAAAAAACTAAGATAGGGCCTGTGACATGTAGTGTTTGAACCCAGGTATATTAACTATTATAGTCCGCCCGTTCCCCGTTGATCTATCACAACTTTACAAACCACAGTAAATTTAAGCTTTTATTTCTATTTCTATTTTAGCAGTTTTTTTAGTGTCCAAAAACATGGATAATATAACATTTTTAGGGTATTTGCAGGAAAAAAATCGATCTAATTAGGTTTTATTAAAAAAAATCGTTTATCCCTGTTTTTGGGCATTAAAATAAACTAAAATTTACATTGAAGTCAAGTCAGCGTGGCTTAATTGGGAAACAAGCGATCTCGAGAAATGAAAATACGTAGGATCGAGCTCCATTTACCCAATTATTTTTTTAAATTATTTTTTATTATGTAAATAATTACATTGATATATGAGGCGATATATATTTATAAGTCCATTGCTATATGAGGCAATTTCTTTTTATAAGTTCATTGCTTTATGAGGTGATATTTATTGCTAAATCCATTGCTATATGAGGCAATATTTTTTTTAAAGTTCATTGATATATGAGGTGATATTTTTTATAAGTCCATTACTATATAAGGTAATATTTACTTCCAAGTCCATTGCTATATGAGGCAATATTAATTTTTAAGTCCATTGCTATTTAAGGTGATATTTATTTATAAGTCCACTGCTATTTGAGGATCTTTATCACTAAGACCATTGCTATATGAGACAATCTTTGTTTCTAAATTCATTGCTATATGAGGCATACGATTTGAAATCTGTATGTATATTTAATATCTTAGAGATTTAGATACATTTTTTGGGTTTTTTGGGCATTAAAATAAACTAAAATTTACATTGAAGTCAAGTCAGCGTGGCTTAATTGGGAAACAAGCAATCTCAAGAAATGAAAATACCTAGGATCGAGCTCCATTTACCCAATTATTTTTTTAAATTATTTTTTTATTATGTAAATAATTACCGAGCTAGGTTTGGTCAACCTGGTTCTATTATAATATATGCCTTAAATATGCAATCCTAGCACGCTATCTACATTTCCAATCGTTCAAAATAAACTTACACTAATTGCGTGGTACTCGAAAATACAAAAGAAAGTCTTATTTTTCTTCCACTATAATAATTTATTTGCGTTTGTTGCAAACAGCCATCAATTAGGGCAAATCGTAAACCAACTTGAGGCGTGGTCATCATCAATCAGTCGATAGTCGAGCAAACCTAGATCACTTTGTTAGTTGCGTGATATTTTTTGAATAATTAAAGTTGTACGAGCTACTTACGATTTTGTCGTGGAGCCTCCTCCTGATGATGCTTCAGTTTCGGGTCGGAACGATCGTAGACATTGTGGTAGTAAATGTGTGTAGTGCTTGTGTGTGATATGTGTGGTGACTTGAACTGCATGTATTATGTATGTGAATGTTACTTAATACACTTAGCATAACATATTCTTTTACACAACGCACAATTTTTACAAACGCGGATTACAGCAAAATAATTCTATTCTACTCGTAACTTATTATACGATAATATTAATACGATATTAGTAGCCGCGAATCCTGTCGAAGCAACATAGACGTTTGAGTACCCTTAATAATGCAGTAAGTTTTTCCCTAAATTAAAAGAAAAACGAGATATATGTAACTTTACTTTTATAGCCCGGTATATACCTAAGCTTTAGTAGCACGAAATTTCTTTTCAGTGACCCTGCCTTCAGCTTTAGGGGTCATGGGTTCGATTCCCGCCGAGTGTGAAGATTTTTTTAAATCAATTAGTTGGTTCGTCGAGTGCGGTTGTATTTATGTATGTATTTAAAATGATATATTATGTATATTTTGTAGACTATCTGTCACCCATAACACAAGTATTAAGTTATTTTGGGGACGGACGACCGTGTGTGTAATTGTCCCATGTTGTATAACCTCTTTATCATTCATCATCCTCCTGCCCTTATCCCACTCTACGCGGGGTCGGTACAACATGTTATAAACATGTTGTCACATGATTTGGCTACGTATTTTACGACAAGCCGCTTGATTAACGTCAACATACCTTAGTCGTATTTTACCACATCTTGGTAAGAATGAGCGTGGTCTATTTTACTCAACCGAATACTACACGACGAGTCAACTTACCTGTTACATGTTATAACATGTTATAAAGATGTTTTCACATGATTTCATCTCGGTAAGAAAGAGAGTGCTCTATTGTATTCAGCGGGACATCACACGGCGAGTCGACTTCGCTTAGTTGCCTTTTACGACACCTCGGTAAAGAATGAGGGTGGTCTATTATATTCACGCGGATACCACACGGCAGAACCACTTTATAATTGGATAAATAAAAAAGGAGATTATATAAATTTCTTTTTGTACCAATATTTCCCCGTCGTTTACGCAAACAGTCATTAATTAGGGTCAACCGTACCTGAAGTACGATGGTAATCATTAATCAGTCGATAGTGAGGCTACTGTTTGCGATTCGAGCGGCTGATTGATGCACTGCTATTTGAACCAAATGCATAACTTTGATATGTTTACATCTTTAATATTTAATATTTAAATATATGTACATTCTTCTTATGTATTTTCTGAATCTCGGTAACGGCTCCAACGATTTTCCTGAAATTCAGCAGCAGGAGTTTTGGGGGAGAAAAATGGATCTGGCAAGGTTTTATTTAAAAAAAAATCATTTTATCACTGTTTTTGAGCATAAAAAAAACAAATGTTTAATTTATTGAACATATACAAAACAATTTTCGCCGTGAAAAGTCAAGTTAGAGTAGCTTATTCGGGAAACGGATGGTCGAGCGAAATAAAAATTACCTAGGATCGAGCCACACCTGCCCTATTATATTTTATTTATTTTTTTTGAATTACCTTTTTTTTATTCTGTAAAAAATTACCTGGTCAGCTTGGTACTATTTATTTAAATGAGTTAATCTTGTATATATAAATATAGTTTCTGAATCTCGGAAACGGCTTCAACGATTTTCCTGAAATTCAGTATGTAGGGGGTTTTTGGGACGAAAATAGGTCTAGCTAGGTTTCATAAAGAAAATGACTTTGTATCCCTGTTTTTAGAAAAATGCTGAAATATACGTTGAATTCAAAAGACAATTTTCGCTGTCAAATGAAAAGTTATGGTAGCTCATTTGGGGAACGGGCGGACTAGAGAGATCAAAGTACATAGGTTCGAGCCCCACCTGCTCGACTGTTTTTTATTTCAATTTTTTTTATATCTTCTTAAACAATATCGAGCAAGGCTCGGTCACGCGGGTACTTAGTTATTTAAATGTGTTTATGTTGTATGTATATCTTGGATATCTGAATCTCGGAAATTTCGTATTATCCCTGTTTTTGGGCATTGAAAAATATGGTTTAATGAAGAATTGAAAGCAAAAGATTTTTTAAGGTGTCATACGTAATGTTGCGATAACCGTTGGGTAACGGGCGGACCGAAAATGTTCAAAACCCGGGTTCGAAATCCACATGCCATCGGCGCCTTCTTTCTTTTTAAATTTTTTTTTAAATTATTTTTTTTATATTTTAAAAAATATTACCGAGCAAGGCTCAAGGTCACCTAGATAATAGTAAAGTAGTAACAAAATGACATTTGGGAGTTGATCACGGGTATTGTCACTTCTTTAGTTTACCCTATTCCAACTGAGCTTTTACAACATTATAAATGACAGCAAAATGAACCTTTGCATTGTATTTATATTTTTGCAGTTTTTTATACAGTAGCAACATGTTTGAAACATAACAGACTTCAAGTAGAGTGGGATAAAGGAAGGAGATTGATAAATTATGAATTCCTATAATATTTAAATAATTGTACTGGAATAGAGTATTCAGTTCAGTTCTGTATTTAAAGAACTTTCCAGACTTCAAATATACTCTCTCTTTCTCGTTTAATATCGTCTGGTATCTTTTAACGCAGGTCAAATAGTATTAAGAGTTTGTGCACGTACGACCAATTTTCATAATGATGAATCTGAATAAAAATGAGATAAACTGAAGAATTGTAAAACCCTCCGTTTAACAAAGTTTCGTTTAAAGCGGGATTATTTTATCATATGCTAGTCATGTATTAGCTGTACTCTTTCTTTATTCGCATCAATTTAAATAATAAAATACCCTGTATTATCTGCTATTTATTTTAATCTGGCCCCGTAGGACTGAAGGGAATTATGGTACAGTATGAGGTATAAGGGTATAAGTTTCAGCTGTACTTAATTGTTGCTTACTTACTTATTACTCCAGCAGAATATCCATCAAAGTGTAACAGAGAAAGACCGACATACTTTAAATTCATAACATTTATATTCAAAATAAATACAAATATCTAATTTCAAATGCAATTTTAAATTTCAAATGTAGGTCAAATTCAAGTTTAAATTCAGATCAAATTCAAATACAGTTCAAATTCAATATTAAATACAAATTCAAACACGAATTAACATTCAGAACAAATTAAAATTCAAAGATAAAAAGAAGCATAAATCACTAGTCAGATGTTCCACAATCTCCATTATAAAAAATCAAGTCAATCTATTGCTCCACTCGAACAAGACAGTTTTTTTATCATTACTATTTCATTGACCTAATGGCTTATAAAATTTCATATTTGGCAAAAATATCTGGCCTGTGTTCAAATTTGTTGCGGTGGGAATAGTATGCGACCAGTGCCAGATATGGATCTAATTTTGCTTTATGAAAATTGATTGCAACAATTTCGACGCTATGAAACTGGAGTGTTAAAACAAATTCGTCAGATATCTTCTTCTTCGTCAACCAATGGAGGTCCACTGCTGGATAAAGGTCTCTTCACAGGATCTTCACACCATACGACCACCAAACTCATTTGTTACTTTCCACCCCGTAATCCTTGAGAATTCTACACTCAAAATTGTAGGCGAGTATATACCTGGGACATACGGTCCAGTTAGATAGGTGTAATTTTGAAGAAGAGGTCAGTCACCGAATCCAACTCGCGACGTGCATTATTTGGAAAGCTACACGAGACCAAGATATCTAATTGACTGAAAATCAAAGTCTTCAAACAGTGCATGCTGCCAGGAATGACATACGGATTTGAAATGTGGTCGCTGATTATGGGCCTCGTAACCAAACGCAGAGGCACTTAGCAGTTAGTCACTGATATAGCTCTGGGTATCGCGAAGCTGAAGTGGAAATGGGCGGTGGACATAGTGCGGGGAATCGATGGTCAAGGTGTTGGTTAGGGTGTTAAGGTGTTGAAATGGCGACCCTTAATCGCATTGTTGGTAGACCACTTACGAGATGGACTGACGATCTCAAAAAGGTCGTGGGGAATCGAGCTGGATTTAATAGGTAGAAAATCAGATATCTACGTGAAAGCAATTCCATCATTTATTAATTCAAGTTAAATATAAATAATCTTTATTCAGATAAGCTTTTTAAGCATGTTTCAATCGTCAAGTATAAATAAGGACACGGTTCGGTTAAGGTTCGAAATTTTACTCATGCCGAGAAGAAACATCTTGAAACATTTTTAATTTGCATAATCAATCTGCAGTCTTGTACGAAGCTGGAAGGATTTTCGAGTCTATGCATTTTTATCATTTAAATAACCTTCAATTGTGTGTACCTTCAAATATGCTTTGCGTATAAGAATAGTCCTTATATTTACGCCTTTGCGTAGGAAAGTGTTACATATTTTGAAGAATAATTCATTTAATAGAACTATGTATAACACAGTACTAAGATATACTTGTCGAAACCCGAAAATTCAAGTGATATTATTTTGTTGATGCTTTAGTTTTAATAGTGGTAGTGAAGCTTGTTCTGAAGTAAACAGTTGACTCCATACCACTTATAGATATTCTATCATCCAGGTATCATAGGTAGGTTTCATGTGTGACACTGATATTTGACCGACGAGATTTATTATTATCTGAGAAATATCATTATCATTGTTCTAAGTTAGTGGTTTGAAAGATCTGCGCCTACATGCTTATCATCAATATTCCCAACGAGAAAAGAACGTTCTTCTTTGCCAGATCTTTGCAGCAGCTGAAAGTATTCCAAACAAAAATCTTCTGAAACGAGTGAATTCTAACGCTATATCTTAAGTATGCAAATACGTCTGGTAATGGCGTATAACATTTGATATATGGCAAAAGTATTGCCGAGTGTTCAAGTTATTTGTTGCTGCGGGAATTATGCGAGACTGGTGCTAGCTATTGGCTTCATTGCTCTGTACGAAATTTATCGGCGAAATATATTTACGGCTTTATAAAAATGACTCTTCTTCTTATTATTTTTATGGTAATTAGCTTACTCCATTTTGTCTTGTCATCAGCATTAAGCTTTATCCTGGTATTGGCCTTATTTTTATAAGAAAAAAAGGTGTATTTCTAATGAAGTTTATAAGGATTCTTAATAGAAAGAAAATACCTATGTTTGTTATGTTAATCAGATCCTTCTTTCCAATTTTCCTTACTCTAATATGTCCAGTCCTTATTTGTCTTGAGGAATTAGTTATATAACTATTTCAAGCAGATGCAGACTATATTATAATCGGTTCTCAAAGTGCACTTCTGTCACCCGAATTTACTTTAGATTCCAAAAAAAAAACAATAATTCTTACATCTGACATAATTTATAACACGTTTTGTAGATAAAACCTTTTTTGCACTTCTTATTTGAACTTTAATCTCATACTCCACCTTGCGTGAGTCTTGCTTAAAAAGCTTGCTTGCTAAGCAAAATATATCTAGACTATGTTATACAGATAGAAAAAATATATTTAGACTATTTTATACAGACAGCAAAATATATCTAGACTATGTTATACAGATAGAAAAAATATATCAAGACTATTTTATACAGATAACAAAAATATATCAAGACTTTTATACAGATAACAAAATATATCAAGACTTTGATATACAGATAGCGTAAATAAATTAAGACTATGATATACAGATAACGAAAAGATATTAAGACTAAGTAGTCAGGCGGGTCCAGAACTTCAGCTAATACGAGTATAACCGGTTTCATTTACGTATCAATTGCAAAATCGTTGGTTACATTTCAGTAATATAATTTCAACACGCCATTGTTATTCATATTGTATAAACCTAACTCAATTGATAAAATTTTCCGTAATTATGTCGTTTATCACCATAAATACACCGAATTGCCGATAAATATTCAATGGGAATATAATAAGCGAATAATTTACGGTATGACATTTTAATTTTCGGAAGCTAATTTATCGTGAAACGGTTGTCGATTAAAATGCGGAATCCCATTCGATTCCCTATCAACCTTTGTTACTTTGTAATTTTATTCAAAAACTGAGACTGTTTGAATTATAAAAGAAAATTTATAATTAATGCCAGTCCTTATTACTTTGAGGAATATTAAATATTAGACTGAATTTTCAAATGATCTCGTAATTAGTTTTTTTATTTTTTATTTAGAGAAACATAAATGCGTGTGAAACAGCCATCTATAGTTATTATAAAACAAATTCTCCAAAAGCTGTCTGTATGTGATCAATTTTCTCCAAATGTACTGAACTGATTTTTGCATGGTTTTAGTAAAAAATAGTAAAAATTTTGAGGACCATTTAGGTTCACCTAGTACATTCTCGGGAAACGCTAAACCGATTTTGTTGGGAGTGTGGGGTCGGGATTTAAGCGGGAAAAACTTTGTGATACTGATTAAAACGTGGCAAGTCGCGGGCATAGCTAGGTATAGTAATAAATTTTGTGAGGTCGAGATATTTTTATTGTATAAAAGCAATTAAGGTAGAACAAAATAAAAATTGCATTCACGAAATTATATTATTTAATAGCTTTAATTATAGTTATGAACGAAATTACTATACGCCAAGGAACAAATTGAATTAATAACATTTACGTTCAAACTAAAATGAACTTTATTACTGAGTACGATGGGCGATATTAAAATGTTTTGCTCGTTAACTTAGCAAACCTCTGGCGCATATAAATATAGTGGCAGCTAAGAACCCTTCATTAAAATAATTCATTTCATTAGTCCACCCGGACACGCAAGTTTGTTTTTAAAATTTAATCATATACCGACCTTATTTCATTTCGTGGGTGCAGAATAAACAGAGAACAATAATCAGCACGAATTTTATACAGAACGTTTTTTTTTCTGTAGATTTCGGGCGAGATTATGCAAATGGTCGCGTATAATTCGCCGTGAACCTGTACCTACGCGGGTACACAATTGTTTTTAATGGTTGCGTATAGAATTATAAAAGATGTAAAATTTCGTACGAGCATTAAGAAGATAAACATAAATTAGCTTTTGGATTATCATTTTTCGTAGGTTTTTGAGGTATGCAAGAGTTACACGTATTCTCCACGACAAAATTGTATTGATTGTTATCGGTGTCGGGTGGTGCATTAGTTTTTACAAATTCTGCATGTATCAGGTATGAGAATGAATAGTACATTTGTCGTTATTTTGCATGTATCAGGTATGAGAACGAATAGTAAACTCTAAATTTAGCATATATTTTCTTTTATCAAGGATTATAGAAAAATAATATTCTCATTAGTTTTGTATTATGGACTTCTGTAAGTAACGCCTTATTATTCACCATAACAACTATCAAAGGCGGGATCGAACAATATACTTTGTAGATGTAAATTTATTTTACAACGCGACTGTATTTTATGCACATGTTAAGAGAAAATATCCAAGTTGGAAATGTGCCACGCTTGGCCGAGTGCGACCCGCCTTGTTAATAGCTTGATTGTTAACCAGTATGTCGTCATGTAAAACGCCAGGCCGCTGCAGTTTATGACCGATCTACACGCCAGTTCCGAATTTCGATGCTAGCAGATGGGGGTATATTGTTATCAAGTGGTTAAATTTATTAACGCTTCCTTTACACCTTGACGAAGATTTAGTTACGAGTACACTTGTGAGCAACTCGTTACGATTTTTTATTTTTCTCATATAAGTTTTAAGTACCTGGTTGACCGATTATAGGTAATTTTTTACAATATAAAAAAATCTTAAAAAAGGAAAAAAATAATTAGCTAGTTGGGATCGATCCTACCCGTGTGGTATCCGGCTGAATAGAATAGTACCAACCTGATTTCTTACGGAGGTGTCGTTAAAGGCGTTTAAGGTAAGTCTACCCGCCGTGTGGTATCCGGCTGAGTGGAATAGACCAACCGCATTTCTTACCTCTCATATAAATATTCTAGCTATGCCGCCGTGTGGTATCCGGCTGAGTAGAATAGACCAACCGCATTTCTTACCGAGGTGTCGTAAAAGGCGACTAAGGTAAGTTGACGCACCGTGTGGTATACGATTTAGTAGAATAGACCACCCTCTTTCTTACCGAGGTGACGTAAAATACGACAGGTGTAAGTTGACGTCAGGCAGGCGGCCGGTGACAGCATGTTTATAACATGTTGTGCCGATCCTACTTGGAGTGGAATAAGGGCAGGAAGATGATGATAAATATTCTAGCTTCCGCCACATAAAAATCAGTGCCAAAATGTTTTCCCGAAATTTTGGACATAAAATTATGTATGTATGTATATAGTTATCGTGAGTTCAATATAAGAAATTTTTGAATAACTTTCACCGTTTACTTAACGCAAGGAAAGATTTAAATTTTATTCACAAAATCTTTTATTGGTGCTCCTCTTCTATTCATCTTCCTTCCTCAATAAATGGACACAAATACAAACTCAAATAATTTTTCAATTACATTTTTTAATTCAAATAATAATTTTTCGAATCGGCCAAGTAGTTCCTGAGATTAGAGCTTTCAAACAAACTCTTCAGCTTTATATATTAGTATGACAAGATCAAGCTTTAAGGCTGTACCCGCAACTTCGTCCGTGTTATTTGAGTGAAAATAATGTTTATTATTATTTTTTATTTAATCTTATGTTGCGTTCTGTTCTCAACGGTATCCGGCTGAGTAGAATAGAACACCCTCATTTCTTACCGAGGTTTCGTAAAAGGCGAATAAGGTAAGTCGACCCGCCGTGTGGTATCCGGCTGAGTAGAATAGACCACCCTTATTTCTTGCCAAGATATCTTAAAAAGCGACTAAGGTAAGTAAACCCACCATGTAGTATCCGGTTAAGGAGAATAGGCTACTATCTTTTTTACCGAGGTGTCGTAAAATAAGACTAATGTAAGTTGACGTCTGGCAGATGGCCAGTGATAAAAACGTAGCCACACCATGTGACAACATGTTGTGCCCACTTAGAATGAGATAAGGGCAGGAGGATGATGAAAAACGAACAGACACTTTCGCATTCATAATATTAGTAAGGATAAACAATGCTCGGAAGTTCACGCAAACAACTTCACAGGAGTTATTTAAATAAATTTCCATACTCAACTCTGTAAATTTGCGGAAACAAAATAAATATATGTAGGATTAGAACAGGGGAAATAAATTGACTGCGCTAAACCATTTAGGTTGGTAGTTAATATTGAATAGAATTATCTAGAGACCGAGAAGTAACCGAGTTAAGGTTAATTTGAAACGGTATTAATGCAACGTTTCTACCACCAGTTTGGAAAGCTAACTTAGCTTCTTAACTCACTTTTCAATATTTGAAGGTAAAGAGCATCATCATTCTCCTGCGCCTATCCCACTCTAAGTGGAGTCGGCACAACATGTTATAAACATGTTGTTACATGATTTGGCTACGTATTTTACAACCGGCCACCTGCCTGACGTCAGCTAGTCGTATTTTACGACACCTCGGTAAGAAAAAGGGTGATCTATTCTACTTAATTGGATACCACACGGTGGGTCAACTTACCTTAGTTGCCTTTTACGACACCTCAATATGAAAGAGGGTGGTCTATTCTATTTAACCGGATACCACATGTTTTATTTGTAGGTAAAGGTAAATGAAATTTGGTACTATTCATGCTTTTACACCGGGGTAACATATAGGCTATAGAAATCCTTAAATTAAAAAAAAATAGGATGACATTAACGCCATCTATTATTATAGATGATAATTATCATTTTATAAAAAAAAAATATTCACAATGTGTCAAATTCAAGTTAAATCTGTATTTAAAGATTGTAATATCACGTTTTTCGGCTTACGTCGAAATAGTTATTTTTAAGAAGATTTTTATATAAGAAGAAGAAGATTTTTAGTTTCGTGTTTACTAGATAAATTTAACTGAGTTATTACAGTATATAATTAATGTTAGTATAATGGGTTATTTATAATACAAACAAATAAACTTTTAATTTTATAAATGCCAAAGTCTGTGTGTGTGACGTTGTCGCGGATAATCCGCTGATCTGATTTTTGTGATGGAGATATTCGTAGGGTTGGTGAGCGACAGAAGCTACTATTTATAATATAACTCAACGGTCCACGTGAACGCAGTCACGGGTAAAAGCTAGAATATGTCTTTCATTAAACATTTCGTCGACCTTTGTTTCTTTAGGACCGGCTGAGTACGATGTATGAACTGTTTTCCAATCTTGTTTGATAGAAAGAAAACATGCCCGCGGTCCGCACTCTGAGTATTGTGTACATAAAAAAGGAATCAACCGTTACTTAATTCAAACAAAAATTATGACCTTTTTAGCAGTAGGGAGTGAAGGCAAAATATTAGAAGCCAGATTATGAGCTGACTGATGGATTCACGAGCTTAAATAAGCTTATGAAATCGTAACTATTCAGTGGGTGAAAACCGTACTAAATTCCAGTTTTGTTACTATGCTTTTAATTATATTACTGTTGTTTTTTACGAGATTATATTTTTCTGCTTTAATAAGACAGCAAAAATTTTACGACGTATTTGTTTGATACTTAATTTTTTCGCACAGAAGATATTTCTTTTGTAAGTAAGTAAGTATCGGCCTGTTACTATCCCACTGCTGGGCATAGGTCTCTTCTCTCCGTTTTTTTTTTTTGGAGAGAAGGATTGGAGCTAAGTCCTACCACGCTGCTCCAATGCGGATTGGTAGGTTACACATATCTCCAGATTTCTCTAGAGATATGCAGGTTACCTCACGATGTTTTCCTTCACCGAAAAGCGTGTGATAAATTGCAATTATCAATTTGACACATAAGTTTTACTAGAAAACTCATTGGTGCCTGCCTTTGAACCCTAGATCTCCTCGAAAGAAGCGCACGGTGTTACTTTTGGGCTATCACAGCTTATTTCTTTTGTATTATTTACAAATCTTTTGTATGTTATCAAGTTTAAACCTGATGTTCAGTGTGCGAGAATGATCGACCACATATTGAAGATTAAATCTCAGATCAGATATATATTCGGAATCTCGGAAACGGCTTGAAAGATTTGCCTGAAATTCAGCATGTCCCCTACATGTTTTGGGGGAGAAAAATCGATCTAGATAAGTTTTATTAAAAAAAAATTCGTTTTATTTCCGACACAGGGTTTTATTGTCACCCTGTTTTCGGGCTCTAACATTTTTTTGAAATTTACATTGAATATAATCACAATTTTTCGCAGTCAAACGTAAAGTCATGGTGGTTCATTTGGGGAACGGGCAGTCTAGAGAGGTGAAAATACTAGGACCGAGCCCCACATTGCCCTATTATTTTCAATTTTTCTTTTCAAATTTTTTTATTTTATTTTATTTTTTTTACATCAATTTTTTTAATAACGAAACTGTGTCCTGTTTTTGCAATACTAATCGCACAAAACAGAATTAAGCGCATGCAAACAAATCCGTTGAATATTAGTGCAATATACGTTTTCATTTGTGTCCGTACTGGATAATCTCTGTAAATCTGTGACGGAAGCCGCTAAGCCAGATGCGTTTTTATAAGACTTCCTCTGCTAGTGGATAATAGGCCTTAGAGCTATATACAGAAGGGGATCGCAACAATGATGTAATTAAAGTCAATAACCTATTGACCCATATGTACTAATTGATCATAATATCATGTAAGTGGTTTTTTGTACGGATTATCGAAAAAGATATTCTAATTGCTGTGATATAGTTGCGAGTGATGCTTTTAAGGGTGTCATGGGTTCAATCCCCGGCCAGGCTCCTATCTTCTTTTCTGTTAAACCTTATATGTCTCCACCACCGCCACCACAATACACAAGCTCTACATAAGTTCACTCTCACAAACTAAAAAAATCGATTCGCTCTGCAACCTAAGCATCATCACCAGATAGACTCCACGAAAAAATTGCATAGCGAAGCAATACCCAAATAAGCTTTGTTATATACGAATCGGTTCAACCCCAACATTTATTTTATTTTGCCCTCGAACACGTGTAACAAGCTTGTTACACTTCGCTTCGCTTTGCGATTTTGTCGTGAAGTCTATCTCCTTATGATGCTGCGGTTGCGGGTCGAAACGATTGTTGAGTTTGTTGTAGTGTATATGTGTAGTGCTTGTTTATTGTGGTGTAAGTGGTGGAAGTTTATAATGGATGCGTTTTTGCGAATCGTGCGTGTGACAAGTATGAAAACGAAAAGTCTGATCTACATTTAGCATTATATATATTTTCTATTTACTTTCATCGCTCGCCTGCCCTTATCCCACTCTAAATCAGGCACAATATATTTTAAACATGCTGTAACATATTTTGACTAGTTATTTTACGAGCGGCCGCCTGCCTGACGTCAACTTACCTTACCTAATTGTATTATGCGACACCTTGGTAAGAAATAAGTGTGGTCTATTCTACTCAGCCGGACATCACACGGCGGCTCATCTTAACTTAGTCGCCTTTAGCGTCACCTCGGTATTAAATGAGTGTGGTCTATTATACTCAGCCGGATAACACACGGTGGGTCAATTTACTTTAGTCACCTATTATGACCCCTCGCTAAGAAATGAGGTTGGTCTATTCTACTCAGACGGATACCACACGGCATATATTTTCTATTTACTTTATTGTGGATAATTACAAAATAATTTTATTATTATTATGGAAACAAATAAAGCTAATTTCAAAAATGATTTCAAATTTTCACACTCGTAATGAAACTCAGTGTCGCAATATCAAATGTACGCACCAAGACCCCTTACACTTAATCCAATATCAAAATGACCGATCCCTCTAAAGTACACATGGATATTGGCAAAAAGTGGCTTTCTGACCTCACTTGTGGTGATAGCGAAAATTGAATTTCGGCCCTTTGTGAACTTCAATCGAGTTATATCACCATGACGCGAACGGTGACGTCAGAATGCAATATATTGCCAATATGGGCATTTATCATGATCGGCATTTGAAATTTATGTTAGATAAAGCCTGTGTTCCAACCATAGAGTTATTATATTAGACTAGGAAAGTCAGCCTTAAATGTACATTACTTTAATATTTAAATGAGTTAATCTTGTATATGTATATATTTTTTTAATTTTGGAAACTGCTCCAACGATTTTCATGAAATTCAGAAAGTAGGAGATTTAGTGGTTAAAAGATTTAGGTAGGTTTTATTAAAAAAAAAATATTTTATGGCTGTTTTCGGTCATTGAAAAAACTGGTCCAAAGGAATAGTTTGTAAAGCTTAAGTATGCTTTCATTTATCAAGTCAAGTGTAAACGAGTGGATTTAATGTTTGTTAAATACCCGGGTTCAACCCCCACATGTTACAAACCCTTTCTTTCTTTTTTTTTAATTTCACTTTTTATATCTTTTAATAAAATTAACGAGCAAGTCTTGGTCACCCAGGTACTTACAATAAAGCGAAATAAAGAGTAAGCCAATTAGGGTGATCTGTCGTGATGATTTTTTATGTGCGATTTGAAAACGATCATGTATATGAGTTTCCTCTTTCCCTGTCATTATTAATTGTGTTACTATCAGCTACAGGCTTGCGTATAGCTCCCATAATCTAGCATTAATAACTCTATAGTCCTAACTTATTGTACTTAGATCTATGCAGTTAGATTCTGTTTCTTTAGACATCAAACATTTGTAGCCTACTTTTTATATGACTGATATAAAACACTTAATACAGTAATAATGTTTAATATATTTTTATTTCACTTAATTTACTCCTATGCCATTTTCAGACATTTGTTTTTATGATGTCCTTCTTTTTTAAGGCATACGGCAGCGGCGGTGGTCGCGCCTGTTCGACGAGTTCCATGTCGCTCTGATCTTCGTCGTCGGATACTACTAGAAACTAGTCGGGCTAACCCGATTGAAGAACGATGTGACGTGAGTATAGCCTGTTCTATACATTGACGATGTCCTTCTTACTAATAATTAGTAAAAAAATCATTTTATTGCAATGGACAATAAATCAGATCTGAAGGGTTGATTATAAGAATAATACTCATAATGAAATAAAAGGCAAGTACGATACCAATAAATAAAAACTAGGCTATTTTGAAATTGACGCTAACATGAAAAATTTACTTTATCTGATCGAACTTCTTCTGTTAATAAAATTTTATATTTAAACTGTACCAAATTTCACATCTAAATTTCTCTTGAAAATGGGTTTTCAGTAGATAGCAACATTGAATCATTGGTTATAAAGCTTTATCCGGGGCAGTTTGCGAGACAACGCCATCTGAATAGCCTTACAGCTCGTTTGTCTTGCGCTAATCCACTCGATCAGCAGTGCTTACCTCTCTTACTTTGCAGTATACTTTAAGGTGTTGTTTACAGCATACAAACTTAAAAAACTTGTCAGATTAAATACACTTAAGAAAATAAAAGGGTCAAACATAAGCTAATTACACAGTAATTTACAATACTTGTAATCGCTGAGTAGCATGATCGGGCGGTCCGAAAAATAAGAATACCCCATCCAGTTTGAGTTCAGGTATATATATCAGGTTTATATATACCTGGAGTTATGGAATATTATTCCATATGGAATAATGCTGTGGGGCAAAGCGGCCGATATAGAAAATATTTTTGTTGTCAATAAAGAGCCATACGGGCTATCTATAATATGAAGCAACGAGAGTATAGGCATACTTACTGCATGCAGGTTTTCTAACGATTATTTCCTTTACCAAAAAGCGTGGAATTAGGAATATAAGTTTACATTTAAAACTCATTGGTATCCGCCTGGGGTTTTGGACCCATGTCCCATTGGAGAGGTATATGGTATTACCGTTCGGCTATTAAACTTAATTCAAGCCACTTTTCCGAAACTGTTACAAAACATAAACCAGGACGCAAACCTTAAACTTGTGTAAGAATTATAACATTTTCACCTAAACATAAACTGTACCTCGCCGAGTAAATAAACACGCTTTAATAAATGCTTATTTTAATGCGTTACCCTCCCTTGTAAATAAGACGTTGCGAGAGATAATAACGAAATGAAAGGCATATTACGCTACCTTACAGCGAAAGTAAGGCTACATTTAAATGAGAATGATTATTGCCAATGCTCTGGTTTTTGAGCGCCTTTATATATAAAAGGAATCATAATAACGGCCTCGAGTTTCGCGAATATTGTTACAGGCGGAATTAAAATTATATAAATGAAATTTGTTGATATCATTTTATAATAGACTTGGGATATTTTTGTGTATTGCAATAATAAACGGAAAAGATAAGAGCTTTGGATTTAGTGTAATGGGAAATACTTTCTAGGTAAAGGATAGCTTCATTAACCTACATTACAAAATAGTAAATAGTATTAATTACTTTGCGGAGGTCCATAATACGATTCCGAAACAATATTTAAAAAATCCTTTCTAAAACTTTTAACTGAAACCTAGTTTACATAATTTGTGTTATTGTTACCTTTTTCTACCTTAATATGAATGTTTGTTAATTTTGTAAATGTTGTAGCCATATTTAATTAATATAGCATTTAGTTTCTATTTATAATGTATCATGTATCTTTTGAACGCGTATTTATTGTATATATTATTGATGGACTAATAAAATAAATAAAATATAAAACTAATGAAAATGTTATTTTAAAATAATATTTACATTACTTTTGTATTAGTATTTAAAAAACTGGATAGTAGTCTTAGTCTGGATAGTAGTCTTAGTAGACTGAGTCTTACTCAGTAATTTTTATAAATTTGTAAAAAAATGCAATAAAAAAAGAAAGAAAGGGCAATAACGTGCCAATAGGCCATAAGTCGCGGGTAAAAATTAGATGATTAAAATTATAATTATGTGCTCTCAATAAAAGTATTGGCCATCTTATATGTCCGATCTTGTGGTTGGGATTAAGTTAACTCTAACCCACTTTCATCATCATCTTCCAACCCTTATCCCACTCTAAGTGGTCGGCACAACATGTTATAAACATGTTGTCACATGATTTGGCTACGTATTTTACGACCATCCGCCTGCCTGACTTCAACTTATCTTAGTCCTATTTTACGATACCTCGATAACAAAGAGGGTGGTCTATTCTACTTAACCGGATACCACACGGTGAGTCAACTTACCTTACCTTAGTCGCCTTTTACGACACCTCGGTAAGACATGAGGGTGGTCTATTCTACATAGCCGGATACCACACGGCGGGTCGACTTACCTTAGTCGCGTTTTACGACACCTCGGTAAGAAAAGAGGGTGGTACTATTCTGTTCAGCCGGATACCACACTGCGGTTAACTCTAACCCACTTTATTGGTATTAAAAAGTATCAAATAAAAGGTTTTGATGTCGGAAGTAGATAAAAATAAAACAAAAGAAACGAAGCCTGAAAAGACAGTGAGCCATTAGAAATTGCTCGCGCAGAAGCGTTTCGTGATCCCTTTGTGTAAGATATTCTGAGCAGTTAAATTGATCTCAGTCATTTTAAAGTAACAAGTATCCGTGCTACAACTTCATATTGAAGAATGTTGAAGAATGTTGTGAATTTGCGATGAAACAGACATCTTTATACAATGTTTCAAAATGGTTATTCATGGGCAATGTTTTTTGCAGAACAAATGGTCGCAAAAGACTGAAAACTATAAAAAATATTTTCGACTATCAGTTAAGTATAATAAAATGTATAATTAATAAATGTTTATAAATGAAATTGTAGCAGATTTTATCTAAATAATAATTTATTAGTTATGTAATATATAATTAGTCAATACCGGTATCAGTGTATTAAACTTGTGCTTATTTATGCTTATTAAAAACTGTGTGTGGCATGTGCGTGTGTGCGTGCATTTGTATGGGCGGGTGTGAATAAAAGAGCGAGCTATCGTGGTTTGGAAGTGTGACAAAAGACAGTGCGTGTGTGTAAGTAGGAAAAAAGACAGTCTTGTGTGGTTGGATGTGTATTTGTGTTTGATTGTGTGACAAAGCTTGCTCGTTCCGTGAAAATAAAATTGCAGCTTCAGATCACCAGATCTATCACATCATAGAAAATTCTTAGGAATATACTTTCACTGATTGTAAAACCCATGAGTAATTGTATATAAATCAAGGACCTAATATATTCATTAAATAATGCACGTTCTGCACCCGAAAGCCCTTCGTAAAATTCTCTCACAAGGCATGGTGTTACTTTCAGTAATATCCAAAACGCTATAAACATAGTATAAAAGTAGAATTATGAGTCTCATTAATATATTGCTTAACTGAACTTACCTAAGCTGTGATAGTCCAGCAGTGCGACTTTTTCAAGATGGTCACGAGTTCAAACCCCGGGCAAGCACCAATGAGCTTAAAACTTATGGGTCTATTTGATATTTGCAATTTACCACACGCTTTTCGGTGGAGCAAAATATCTTGAGAAATCTGCATATTTCTAGAGAATTCTGGCTTTATGTGTGACCTACCAATCCGCATTCAAATTCAAATTCAAAATATTCTTTATTCAAATAAACTTGTGAACAAGTGCTTTTGAATCGTCAACTCTACTGCTGGTTCGGAAAGCTGTTCCTACCGAGAAGAGCCAGCAAGAAACTCGGCGAATTTGGAGCAGCTTTGTAGGTCTTAGCCAACCTTTCTCTCCAAAAAACGGAGAGGAGGCCTATGCCCAGCAGTGGTATAGTAACAAGCCGATACTTTACTTTTAACTGAACCTAAATGTACTAAAATATTTGAACATTATTTTTATTAGTGCCACTTAAGCTTATATTTTCAGATTTTTGTTTCGCTTTACATAAAAGTTATATTTGACATTTCTAAAAGGATGATCCTGGCGTTAAGTAACCGTAAAGCTTGACATTTTTAGTTTAAAAGTTAATTCTAACCTTTAAAAAGGGAATTGTGTCATGTGTAGGTGAAGAGATAATTTTAGAATTCACACTTTCGTGACTTTTTTCAATTAAAACACATGTAAATACAATAAATTAAGCGTATGTTTGTACAAAATATTTTTATAAAAGCTTAGTCTATATATTTTTAAAAGCTTTTATTTAACTTGCCTTCGTGTGGTATACGGCTGAATAAAATAGTACCACCCTCATTTCTAACCGAGATGTCGTAAAAGGCAACTAAGGTAAGTTGACCCACCTTGTGGTATCTGGCTGTGTAGAATAGACCACCCTCATGTCTTACCGAGGTGTCGTAAAAGGCGACTAAGGTAAGTTGACCCACCGTGTGGTATCTGGCTGTGTAGAATAGACCACCCTCATGTCTTACCGAGGTGTCATAAAAGGCGACTAAGGTAAGTTGACCCACCGTGTGGTATCTGGCTGTGTAGAATAGACCACCCTCATGTCTTACCGAGGTGTCGTAAAAGGCGACTAAGGTAAGTTGACCCACCGTGTGGTATCTGGCTGTGTAGAATAGACCACCCTCATGTCTTACCGAGGTGTGGTAAAAGACGACTAAGGTAAGTTGACCCACCGTGTGGTATCTGGCTGTGTAGAACAGACCACCGTTATGTTTTACCGAGGTGTCGTAAAAGGCGACTAAGATAAGTTGACCCACCGTGTGGTATCTGGCTGTGTAGAATAGACCACCCTCATGTCTTACCGAGGTGTCGTAAAAGGGGACTAAGGTAAGTTGACCCACCGTGTGGTATCTGGCTGTGTAGAATAGACCACCCTCATGTCTTACCGAGGTGTCGTAAAAGGCGACTAAGGTAAGTTGACCCACCGTGTGGTATCTGGCTGTGTAGAATAGACCACCCTCATGTCTTACCGAGGTGTGGTAAAAGACGACTAAGGTAAGTTGACCCACCGTGTGGTATCTGGCTGTGTAGAACAGACCACCGTTATGTTTTACCGAGGTGTCGTAAAAGGCGACTAAGATAAGTTGACCCACCGTGTGGTATCTGGCTGTGTAGAATAGACCACCCTCATGTCTTACCGAGGTGTCGTAAAAGGGGACTAAGGTAAGTTGACCCACCGTGTGGTATCTGGCTGTGTAGAATAGACCACCCTCATGTCTTACCGAGGTGTCGTAAAAGGCGACTTAGGTAAGTTGACCCACCGTGTGGTATCTGGCTGTGTAGAATAGACCACCCTCATGTCTTACCGAGGTGTCGTAAAAGGCGCTGAGGTAAGTTGACCCACCTTGTGGTATCTGGCTGTGTAGAATAGACCACCCTCATGTCTTACCGAGGTGTCGTAAAAGGCGACTAATGTAAGTTGACCCACCGTGTGGTATCTGGTTGTGTAGAATAGACCACCCTCATGTCTTACCGAGGTGTCGTAAAAGGCGACTATTATAAAACACTATTTTTGCCGTAAATAGTCAGCGTAGCTTATTCGGGAAAAGCTTTTATTTAACTTGCCTTCGTGTGGTATACGGCTGAATAAAATAGTACCACCCTCATTTCTAACCGAGATGTCGTAAAAGGCAACTAAGGTAAGTTGACCCACCTTGTGGTATCTGGCTGTGTAGAATAGACCACCCTCATGTCTTACCGAGGTGTCGTAAAAGGCGACTAAGGTAAGTTGACCCACCGTGTGGTATCTGGCTGTGTAGAATAGACCACCTTCATGTCTTACCCAGATGTCGTAAAAGGTAACTAAGGTAAGTCAACCCGCCGTTTGATAACCCGCTGAGTACAATAGAGCACTTTCTTTCTTACCAAGATGAAATCTTAAAACATGTTTATAGTATGATGTGTCGACCCCACTTACAATGGATGGTGAACAATTTCTGTAAGCATTGGTTTTTTAAAGTACTATACAAGGTTAAGCTTTGATGTCTTAACAATGTAAAGAATAGGGAATAAGTAGATCAATACGGAACATAGGAAAAAGGAACAATATAGGGAAAAGAAACACAAAAAATATATTGTTTCTTTATTTTTTTAATTTTGTTAAGTGAAATATTATGGTCGCCATACGTGCGACAAAATTAAAAATCTTATAAACTATAGCTGAATCTTAGGTCTTGTAAAAATATGTCATAAAATATTCGTGTAAATACATTAAACTAATAGCCGAACGTCACACATAGAGTAGTGTCGGAAAATATATACATTTAATATATTTTGTATCTTTTTATTCCATTGAGATAAAATTAACATAGTTATGTAAGGCAGCTCCACGCTGGGACGCCACATGTAAGGGGTGTAACGTCGGGTAGAGTTACAATTACAAAGAATGTTCGGGTCTGTGTTAAAAACGACTTTATTCACAATGCAAGTTAGTTACAATAGTTATAAGCGCGGAGAGTAGATAGTGTGGACCTCGTTCTATGACGGTTTGCGGTGCACTGTCGAGTAGTGCCTCAGCGGTCTATCCCCATTCTTCGGCATCTGAAAGGTGCTTAGGCGGCAATCACAAAGTAGAGATAAGAATTCACTGTTGAGCAGATGGCGGGCTAGAAAACGGCGATAAGGTTTCGCGGAATGGTCAACGGTAAACTCAAAGGCAGCGGTAGAATTAAGAAATAGGCGAGCGGCGAAGGATTAAATAAATGGTCTCGTTACAGTTATAAGTATTATCTATATCTATATCTATACTTATTATAAAATAAAGTCCCCAAAAGCGGTCAGTCAGTATATGATCAATTTTCTCAAAATCTACTTAACAGGTTTTCGTACGGTTTTTACTAAAAAATAGTGCAATTCTTCTGGAAGATTTAAGTTAATAGTAAATTTCGATCTTATGTTCATTGTGGGTAAAAGATCGCGCGGTTGTAAAAAAAACTCGCCTCCTGGGAGATTTACTTGCGTGCGCCGCGTTAAACAGCAGAGATACATTAATGTACATGGGAATTGAAGATCTGCAATACTACGAAAAAGTCCGCGATAGCATATCTCTATCTCTTAGGTTAACTCACAGTAACTATTTTTACGTTCAAAATTTTAAGTGTTTTTTAACTGAGAATGAAATAAAGGGTTTTACGCGGGAAATATTTTTTGTTACATACTGATTTCTACGTGGCCATATATATGCCGTATATCCTGAATTCCTTCAGTAACTTTTCGTTTGATTATAGCTTAAACTGAAAACTTTGATCTGTAAATTTAAATGGTTAAACCTAATGTGACTGAAAAATGGCCTACATAAAGTAGCAAAAGTAAAGTAAAAATAAAAAGCACCCTGTTAAAAATTAGATATATTTAATGTATTAAGTAACAAGACAAGGCATTAAGAAAACCAAGGAGTCCTTGGACTTCTAAAGATGTAATCTAATCCTAAAGACATGAAGAGATTATAAAAATAAGCCTTAAATAATATTCACAAAGTTATTCACGTTCATTCACGTAACAAACACCGTAGACAAGCAACCTAAACAAATTTGCAGAGAACGTCAGCAATAGCATCTAATCTGGAAGGATTCCGTATATTCAACTCGAATATTCCAAGTACAGACTCCTATGTTCTGAATACTAAGGCAAATCTGCGGCGGCATACAAGGGGATAGAGAATTTACCACAATATGATCTCTAACTTAAATTCAATGAGAACGTTTAGGTACATATGGAGATTATGAGTTAAATCTCAACTTAACTATATGTTTTAAGTTATTCGTTTTACTAAAGTAATAATATTGTTTTGCTATAATCCGCCATGAAGTAAAATATAAAATATATATAATGCTAAATGTAGAGTGGATAATCCGTTTTCACACCTGACACATGGAGAATTCGTGACACATACACAAACCTACACCACCGCCACCATGATACACACACTTTCACTATCACAAACTCAACAATCGTTTCGCCCCGCATCCGAAGCATCATCAGGAGATAGACTCCACGACAAAATCGCAAAATCGCTTTGCAATTTTGTCGTGAAGTGAACGTGTGTAGTGCTTGTGTATTGTGGTGGCGGTGATGGAGGTTTGTACTATTTATTATATTATTATTATTAGTAAGTGTCATATATATTTATTTATACATATGTTACATATAACATGTGTAATATATGTGTCAATTACAAATCTGAGTGCCCTATGTACTCGCTGGTAAGATAGGAGATATTAGGTAATGATGAAATTGAAGTTGAGGACCTAACATATCCCCTTAAGGGATATTATCAGGTTTGTAAAAGCAACAGTAAGGTTGAAGCAGGTGACACTGTTGGGACAACAGTGAAACCCGTGTCCCAACATGGAGAAATGGGTAGAATAGTCCAGAATAGGAGCTGACCACCCATCCTGCAACCACGGGCGTCCCCGCAGTTAGATAGATAGACGTCAACTTACCTTAGTCGCCTTAAAGACACCTCGGTAATAAATGACGATGGCCTTTTATACTCAGCCGGATGCAACACGCTGGTCCAAATGTCATCGTTATCATATAAGTAAGTAAAGTAAGTAACGGCCTGTTACTATCCCACTGCTGGGCATAGGCCTCCTCTCTCCATTTTTGGAGAGAAGGGTTGGAGCTAAGACCTACCACGCTGCTCCAATGCCGATTGGTAGGTTACACATATCCCTAGGATTCTCTAGAGATATGCAGGTTTCCTCACGATGTTTTCCTTCACCGAAAAGCGTGTGATAAATTGCAATTAACAATTAGACACATAAGTTTTATTAGAAAAACTCATTGGTGTCTGCCCGGGTTTGCACCCATGATCGTCTCTAGAGATTCACACGGTCGCACCGCTAGGCCATCACAGCTTGTTATCATATAAAAGTACATTTAATTGTACTGTTTCACGGTCGCACAATTTATACAATTGCAATATTTAGCATAAATTCAATATATAATGTCAACAGGATACCTTTTATCTCGCTGTTACAAAAAAAAGCTTGCGTAAATGTAAATTGTTAGTATAGGACCAGTGTCACGTCACACCAAAGGGTCATGGATGCCTGTAATATAAATGGTAAACAGGTTTTGATACTAGTATTGTTTATATGATACAATATACTGAAACTTGGTCGAATAACAAGGGCTATATAGTATAATATTAATGCCGCCGTGTGGTATCCGGCTGAATAGAATAGTACCACCCTCATTTCTTACCGAGATGTCGTAAAAGGCGACTAAAGTAAGTTGACCTGCCGTGTAGTACCCGTCTAATTAGAATAGACCTACCTCATTTCTTACCGAGGTGTCGTAAAAGGCGACTAAGGTAAGTTTACCGACCATGTGGTATCCGGTTTAGTAGAATAGTCCACTGTCTTTCTTACCGAGGTGTCGTAAAATACGACTAAGGTAAGTTGACATTATGCAGGCGGCCGGTCGTATTAACGCAGCTAAATCATGTGACAGTATGTTTGTAACATTTAGTGCCGACCCCACTTAGAGTGGGATAAAGGCAGGAGGATGATGACATACTAATGTGATTGGAGAGCTTTTTATTGATGTTCAGTGGGTCGCTAGTGATTTTTCAAATCAAATCAAATCTAATTAATCTTTATTCAAATAAGCTCTTTTAAACACTTTTAAATCGTTAAGGATCAATATGATTAATGAAGCTACAACTGGTTTGGAATGTGGCTCTTACCGAGAAGAACCAGAAAGAAACTCGGCGGTCAATCTTTTAAATTTTGAATTTTACATTATTAAACCCTAAGGCATTTTTATTACCCAAATAACCTATAATTTTGTAATATACGTTACGTATAAATACATCTCTTATACTTAAATTGTACTAAATTCATAATATTGCTTTAAAGCGTAGACAGAAATTCAAACTGTCAGATTGTCAGATAGATGAACTGAAATTAACATCTTTAATATTGGAATGATAACTTCAGCTCCCTATATAGTTTTAACTTTCAAACGCTAGCAAATAAGAGCTACTATTAAATATTATAAAGGACCATTAAAGATGGGACAAAGCCATTAAATTTATCGTGGATTATATCTGCATAATTTTTTCATTACTTTGGAATATAATAATGTCCATTTAATTGCTATAAACAACCATTTCAAAAATTAAACTAAGTTAATACTGATTTCCTCGGTACAATTAGAATTTATTACGATGGAAAATAGTTCGTTAAAATATAGCGTGTTTTTAATTTTTTGCTAGCTTCTACGTTCAAGCACTTCTCATACTAGGGTGCTACGAACGATTAAGTATTATTAGCATATTTTATAAAGTGTACCGGCTGAAGACTTCTAAGCTGCTTAATTATAACAAGAGTTTAAGGACATCATAACTTATGTATACGTTTAATACCGTTACGAAATATCTATAGTGCTACGAGCGCAGACTACGGTGCTACGATATTCGTAGCTTCGTGAGTGCAAAAATTATAGAATGAATTTGTGAAATGACGTCATCGATTCGCGTTTACTAGAACAAGATTATAATTGAATTTTTAATATTTAATTTTGATATATGAATATTTTAAAGATTTATCAAATATAAATTTATTATAAGGTATCAACGTTATAAAATAATTATAAAATAGTATTTTAAAGATATTAGATTTAAAATAAAGAATTCTAGATTGCTTATGACAATATTTAATATAAAGCTTCTATTAAATATATAATCCTATAATAAACTAAAGGTCGCGTAGGTCGCAGGTTCGATTCCCGTTAATTATCTAAATAAAATACAATTGGTTCTTTCTTCGAGTCTGGTTGTATTTAAGTTTATTATTATAAGTATGTATTAACCAGTAGTCTGTCATTGAAAACACGAGAATTAACTTTTGATATCCCCATATTTGATGAACACATGAAAGTTATACAATACAAAGTTAAAGTTATATATAATAATAATAATAATAATAATAATAGTACCTAGCAACCGCACATAAACAAGCATGACGTATTTTTTTCGATGTCACAAAATTTTTACTTAAATTAATAATTTTATCGTGAATAAACACAGTAAAAATGGAAAAATACAGTAAAATGAAGTGATAAGCACCTGTGCAAAACTAAATCATGCAATGAAATGCGGAATATAAACGATGCTAGAGGACGACATACACTACGGCTTCCAACCTTGGGGAACTCGTTGAGTTCCGATTCGCAGTCGACGTCTTCAAGTGAAGTATATTTAACACCGCCATCGGCTGCTGAGTCGGAACACCACGAACTCGTCTCGTCGGAGAAAACATCTAGACGCCGACGAGCCGTGAACCCACCACAGGATGGCTTGGAGTCGAGGGGGCGACGCGCTCCTTCACGGGCTCCCGCCGCCGGTGGAGTAGTGCGCCGCATGCGATGGTCTCCAAAAATGAATGAGAGCGTCATGCGGGCCTACTATGGGGCAACAGAGGGGGGAATTAACCTCACTGCGTACCGTTTAAAAATGCTGTCTCTGTTTCAGGCACTTGAACCAACATTGACTGTAACCGCACAACGATTGTCGGATCAAGTGCGGGCCATTCAGCGCCGTCATCTGCTGGATGAAGCCGTACTTGAGCGGCTGCGCTTAGAATTACGACAAATTACTGCTGTTGATGGTGTTGATCAGGCTGAACATAGCCCGAGTAATAACATCATACATATCCAGGATGAGTTCCATGACAGTTGTGATTTGCCAGTAAGTACCCAGAATGAAGAGCTAGTGAGGAGGACTTTGGAGGATGCGATTTCTGAATTTAGACACATGCAACTTAATTTAAGACCAAAATTACCTCGTTTCCCAGTGCATAGACGTAATATGGTGTTGGTTGGGGTTCTAGATCAAATGTTAAGACCATATTTTGAAACTTCGTGTGACCTAAGTGATACGCATTCAATTCTATACTGTGGAGCCGTGGCAGCGTGTCGTATGGCTTCTCTTAAATTTATACAATATAATAGACTTCCAGACCAAGCCAACACCGGCTACCGGCACCGGCTTGGCAGGCTAGAATTGAAAAGCGTATCTCTTTGACTAGAACCCTTATAGCCAAACTAATCTGTTTCAGAGCGGGTAATAATCGGCCCAGAATAATGCGCTTTGTGAACAAGGCGTTTGCTGGAACAAACATTAATCCATGCGATTACCAGGCTATGGTCACAGAGCGCATTGACTTTTGGAAACAGAAAATCTATGCATGGGCAAAACGCATTCGGCGCTATAAGGTGCGTGTAGATAGATTCAGACAAAATCGCATGTTTCAAAGTGATCAACGGAAGGTGTATAGAAAGTGGGAGCAATCTAGAATGCGTGAGACTGGTCGAGAGCCAACTGCAGATGAGATGTCAAATTTTTGGCATAACATCTGGTCGACCTCCATCAGTCACACCGAGGGACATTGGATAAATCTTGTCAGGGAAAAATGTGCATCTATTAGAGAAATGCCACAAGTGAGTATTAGTACGGATAATGTAAAGTATGCAATCCGTTCGGCTTCGAATTGGAAATGCCCAGGCCCGGACGGATTGCATAATTTTTGGTTAAAATGGTTTTGTAGTGCACATTCTCTTTTGGCAAGACAATTTCAAGATGCTCTCGATTCTAGATCACTACCGACATTTATGACAACTGGTGTCACCTTTCTATTGCACAAATCCGGTGATACTGCGGACCCAAAAAACTACCGCCCGATTACTTGCTTACTAACCATCTATAAGCTTCTTACATCTATTCTGACTTCAAAAATTATTCAACATATTGATGCTAACAATATTTTGGCCCCAGTGCAGAATGGATGTAGGATTGGGTCTCGCGGTACAAAGGAACTCCTCCTCATTGACATGGCTATATGCCAACAGGTTCGGCAAAATAGGAAAAATCTTGTAGCTGCTTGGATTGACTATAAAAAGGCTTATGATTCAGTGCCTCACACGTGGCTCAAGAGGATTATGGAGCTATATAAGGTCGACATAACTCTATACTCTTTCCTTGATACATGTATGAGGCAGTGGATGACAATCCTTTGTCAACCAGGAGGTACGGATTTTTCTGAACCAGCTGAGCCGATAAGGATTAAGCGGGGTATTTTCCAAGGAGATAGTTTGAGCCCTTTGTGGTTTTGCTTAGCCCTTAATCCACTCAGTGATTTATTGAAGGATTCGGGGCTAGGTTTCCGCCTTCGCAGAGGGAGTGAAGTCATATCTCACTTGCTATATATGGATGACCTAAAGTTGTATGCATCAAAACGTCCAGACCTTATGCAGCTACTGAAGATCACTCAGAGCTTTAGTAGCGACATAGGTATGGAATTTGGTGTAGACAAGTGTGCGGTCATTCATATAGAGCGAGGTAGGATTGTAAGCTCTGAACCTACAGCCATATCAGATGCTTTGACTCTCAAAACTCTCTGTGAAGGCGAAACCTACAAGTACCTTGGAATATCGGAAGCATTAGGTATTGAGGATAGAGGCATGAAACAGACAGTAAAAGAACGATTCTTTTATCGCTTGAAAAAAGTACTTAACAGTCTTTTATCGGGTGGTAACAAGGTTCGTGCTTTTAATGGCTGGGTTATGCCTATCCTCACCTATACTTTCGGCATTCTAAGGTGGACTCAAACAGAACTGGACTCCTTGGATAGAGAGGTCCGAAAACTGCTGACGACATTTCGTATGCATCATCCCCGGTCATCTGTTATGAGATTGTACATCCCACAGAAATGCGGGGGACGTGGTTTTTTAAACGCCAAGAACCTTCATAATCGTGAGGTGTACAACCTCAGAGATCATTTTCTCAAGGTGGACAGTGATGTGCATAGGGATGTCGTCGCAGTTAATAAGGGCTTTACCCCGCTCGCCTTAGGCAAACAGAATTGGCGCAAACCTGTAATAGTTGGTATCTCTGATCGCATCGAGATATGGAAGAGCAAGGAGTTGCATGGTAGATTCTACAAGGCTTTAATGGGGCAAGACATAGACCAGATTGCCTCTGTATCCTGGCTACAATACGGGGATCTCTTTGGGGAAACTGAAGGTTTTATCTGTGCAATTATGGACGAAGTTATCAAGACGAAGAACTACCGGAAATACATTATGAAAGATGGCACTGTAGACGTATGTCGAGCGTGTCATCGTCCTGGGGAGTCCCTCAGACATATAATTTCCGGTTGTTCTCATCTTGCTAACGGTGAATATTTGCACAGACATAACCAAGTAGCCAGGATAATACATCAACAAATTGCTCTTCAATACTCTCTGGTTGATGAAGAGGTACCATATTACAGGTACGACCCTGCGTCAGTTCTTGAAAATAGTCGTGCTATGCTCTACTGGGATCGGTCTATTATCACTGATAGGTTTATTGCTGCCAATAAACCTGATATAGTGTTAGTAGACCGGTTTGCGCGCCGTGCAATTATTGTTGATGTCACCATTCCGCATGACGATAATCTCATAAAAGCCGAAAAAGAAAAATTAACTAAATATTTAGACCTTTCTTATGAGATAACCGCCATGTGGAATGTTGACTCAACAATAATTGTTCCTATTGTTGTGTCGGTTAACGGTCTGATTGCGAAGAGCCTCGACCAACATCTTCAGAGGCTTTCGCTTAACAGTTGGATCAAGTGTCGGATGCGGAAGGCAGTATTGCTTGAAACGGCCCGCATTGTGAGGAAGTTCCTCACTTTGAATCCCTAACCACCGGCAACTCGGGATATTTCCCCGTTCCCGGCGGACAACAATTTTCTATATTTTTAAATGTTTTTTTAATTTTTTTTTTTTTAATTAGAAATATTTAAAAATGTATAAAGTTAGGTTTAAGAAAAATAAAAGATAATAATAATAATAAAAGAAAAATAGACGGGTACTAAAAAAAAGGTTTATAGAAAATTTGGTCGTTTGTCGAGCAAACTTTCAATAAACTTGTCCCTAATAAAGCGATGAAGCAAACCCGATAACAGGATTCCGTTTCGAACGCCCAAACACCCTAATACCCCGTCACATTCAATTACAGAACTTTCACAACACAACGGGGTTTACAAAACACGAACACTTATTAGTTCATCGGCGCTAAAATTAATTCGCGCGAGACATCTTTTAAATCGCCGAGAGCTCCAACATCCAACCCCTTTTATCAGAATGATTGTACAAAACCACTCAACCCTTTTAATCCCCAATCCGAAGTGCGTCCGGTCGTTAGCCGACATTAATGGAATCCACCCGGCTAGTCTCCCGTGAAAATAACAAGAAAGGATTTGGTGACTCAATCTGCTACAAATAAAAATCCGGCTCGTCCGGCTTTGTCATTGTTTTTGTGCAGCGATGTTTAATTCCTTCAATCTATACTTTCAGAGCTGGGGTAACATTGTGCGACTCTTTCGAGTCAGCCCAGCGGTAACATTGTGCGACTCTTTCGAGGAGGTCACGGGTTCAAACCCGGGCAAAACCAATGAGGTTTTCTGTTAAAACTTATGTCTAATTAATAATTAAAATTTATCACGATGTTTTCAAGAGGTTTCCTTCACCAAAAAGCCCACGCTTTTCGGTGAAGGAAACCTGCATATCTCTAGAGAAATCTAGCGATATGTATAACCTACCAAAAATAAATTGGAGCAGCGTGGTAGGTCTTAGCTCTAATCCTTCTCTCCAATAACAGAGAGAAGAGGCCTATTCTCAGCAGTGGGATAGTAACAGGCCACTACTTACTTTACTTTTTTATACTTTCATACTCCTTTTTTATGCCAGGAAAACCCATTATGGGTCGTCACCGCCTGACGGGGACGAGCGGGGGTATGTCGGACTCTCACCGACTTAAAAACCTGACAGTGCTCCACCGTGCTCCACCACGCTGCTGGTGGCGGAAACAAAGTACCGTTGTACATATTGCCTCCATCCCCCCCAGCAGCAACTCTGAACCTCAGAGTATGCCACCTCTGGGTCGGGGCCTTTCTAATAGTGGCCCCTCCCTCCGCTAGACGATGCATCGGGAGCACCAGTTGCATATACTGTCATACTTCTGCCATTATAGCACTCCAAATGGTATCAGCCCAACATGTTTTAAACATAATTTATAGAATAAGGCGTTACTATGCGGAGATCGATAATACAAAAGTGAAAATAAAATTATTTTACTATATGTACATACCTAATCCGGGATAAATTATTTAAAAGTTATTAAAATTTATCGCGGATTATGGCAAAATAATTTTATTATTACTTTTGTATATATGTTGTAAACATGTTGTCACTTGGTTTAGCTAATTATTTTACGACAGGCCGCCTGCCTGAGGCGTCGTGGGGTATCCGACTGAATAGAATAGACCACCCTCATTTCTTACTGAGGTCTCGTAAAATACGACTAAAATAAGTTGACGTCTGGCAGGCGGCCGGTCTTAAAATACGTAGTCAAATCATGTAACATGTTTATAACTTGTTGTGCCGACCCCACTTTGAGTGGGATAAGGGCAGGAGAATGATAATGATGATATGTGCACTAAATTGTTTATGCTTTTAAGATCATTTAAAGCAGTACTATATAACAGTTTTATTAAAATTAAATAAACTTTTAGCTTTAAAAACACCCAAATCTCTGTCTAAAAATAAAGATGTCTTAAATATATTACTCATGAAGAATAGTTCTTTTAGTGTTAATTCTAAGTAACAATTTAAAATTTACTGTAACGTTGTTTTTTTCACAAGGACAAAAGCGCTTTATCCTGAGCTTTAGCCGCGTTCAAGCCAATTAATCAAGGAAAATGTGTGTTGGAAACTTTTTCCTCTGGTGGCAGATTGAATAACCACGCTACTTATGTTATTAGTACACTGTGTTTAGTTTTGTTAATTACAAACATTTATATTACAAGATTGAATTCGTAAATAAAAGAATAATATATTATAATTTAAGTAAGAGTATTTATATATTTATTTATATGGTAAGCAATGTAAACTATATCATATTATTTTCTCCTCATCTATTTTCATAAATGAAAAAGGTTTCGAAATTTTTATGTATTAAATTTTTTTTGAATTAATAATGCAGTGTAATGTAAATATTTGTAATAATTAAAGTTAAGTTCAATTTTGAAATTTATATGATAATAATATACTAAATTTTCAAAACCTCTTTACGTCGTTAGGAAGAGTTATATCTTCTCATTCAAGAGTAAAATGTTTGAAATATTTACCGCCGAGTTTCTTTCTGGTTCTTTTCGGTAAGAGCAATTCCGAACCAGTTGTAGCTTCATTAATCATACTGATCCTTGAAGATTCAAAAGTGATTGAAAGAGCTTATTTCATTAAAGATTACGGGTTTTGATATTGGTACGCACAAAGTTAATCATTTGCCCATTATTGAGTGTTTAAAACTAGAAACTTGTAGTTTCACCTTTGCTTTACAACAAAAGGAAAGTACCTCAAACCTAGAAACAATAACCTAATTGTGCTATTTACCGATATATTAGATTAAAAATGAAAAAAAATTAGTATATAACAACATGTAAAAAAAGTCCATGATGTAAAAATAACAGCCTAAATTCATGTCAATATGTAAAAGTAAAAAGCAAAATCGTGTATCAAATATTGGATTGTTCCTCCTTTGAACAACTCCGCGCAACCCACTCACAGTGCACCCAAGAGGAACATCAGTCAAAACAAAACTAAAAACTTACTTATGAATATTCTCTTGTAGCGGTAACGTATAAGCTAGTGTCAATTGGCTTGACGCATGCGCAGTAAGGGTTTTAATACAAGCTTGCGTGAGAACTTCAGTAATTGGCCGAACGCCGTCAGTTCTGAATGTGTTCTGACCAGTGTCGGCCAGTTTCGCCGGCAGATACGCGCGCGTCACCTGTCAGCGGAATTATATCGCAGCTTAGAACTTTGTAACTTTGTGACCGTAACTTTAATGTTCGTGAGTGTATGGCGTTCCGAAGTTTTTAAAGTTTTAAGATAGTTCTAACTTATATGAAGTGGGTTGAGTGACTAATGGACTTGTGGATTTTAAAACTTTTCTTAGAGGTACATTACTGTCATTATGGTAAATATAACATTCCTTAATATATAAGCTGTGATGGCCCAGCGGTGCGACCGTGTGAATCTCTAGAGACGATCACGGGTTCGAACCCGGGCAGACACCAATGAGTTTTTCTCTTAAAAAAAACTTATGTGTCTAATTGATAATTGCAATTTATCACACGCTTTTCGGTGAAGGAAAACATCGTGAGGAAACCTGCATATCACCAGAGAATTCTGGAGGTATGTGTAACCTACCAATCCGCATTGGAGCAGCGTGGTAGGTCTTAACTCCAATCCTTCTCTCCCAAAACGGAGAGAAGAGGCCTATTCTCAGCAGTGGGATAGTAACAGGCCGTTACTTACTAATATATAATAGCTCATTTACAAGTCCAACACAAAAATGAGACTACTTTATATCGTTACTTTATGGTGTTTATAAAGTTATAATAATTATAATATATACACAAACTGACCCTATAAATTATTAAATAAAAATTGATTAATTTCATTAATATCTTAGATTACAAATAAAACCTATTTTAATTATAAACAAAAAGTTATTTAAAGTTTCATGAATTGATTTATTTTAAAAATATATTGAATTAATAATTATTAATTAATTGTTAATATTTAATTTAAATATTGATTTGTATAAATTAATCAGTTTTGTTTATTTAATTTAAATAACTTAATATTCGATTTTATGCCATTACGAAAATCGAAGTAATGACATTTTTTACACATTAACATTTTATTACATAATAAATAAGATCATGGTATGTGTAACTTCAGATATAACGTCTATTATTAATTGTTAAATAATTATTATATACTTATAATCACTTTAATCCCGGCATCTTTTTTTTCTTCTCAACCTATGCGGGATATAGGTTTTCATCCCATGATCTCCATAAAACAGTATCTTATGCCGCTTGTTTCCAGCGGCTCTCCTCAACCTTTATGACGTCTTCAGTCTCCCGACTCAGCGTTTCCCAGTGCGGGGTTGCCATTTTAACACCTTGAGACCCCAAAGCCCATCGGTTCTTCGCAGTATGTGCCCCGCCTGTTGCCACTTCAGCTTCGCGACACACTGAGCTATGTCAGTCACTCTAGTTATGCTACGGATTTCCTCATTTCTGATTTGATTACGTAGAGATACTTCGAGCATAGCTCTCTCCACCGCCAGTTTAGTGACTCTGAGCTTTCTTATGAGGCTCATAGTCAGCGACCACGTTTCAAATTCGCATGTCATAACTGGAAACACGCACTGTTCGAAGACTTTGGTCTTCAGGCCAGGTATTTTGTCCTGTTGGCAGTGATGGGGGCAATGTCTTCATAGATACCCTATCCCTGCCACCAGCAGCGTGGAGGAGCACACAGGTGTTTTTAGTCAGTGCGAGTCCGCCATAACCGTCGCCTGTCCCCGTTAGGCGGCGCTACCCATAAGGGGTTTTTCTTGTCTAAAAAAAGGTATTTTGTCCTGAGGTATTTTGAACGGAAAGATCTCGCCTATTTGAAGTTACCAAAATTTCAAGCTATTTAAATATATCCCTACTATAAGTAAGAAAGATAATAATAAATGCCGTAAGAATATTCGATACATTAACAGAAAAATAATTAAAGATCAATTTGAATTTCGAATGAATGAATCAAGATGGAGAATCACTGTATATTTCGAGACGTTGTACAATTAATTCCAGATCCTTCACCTATATATCCAGCTATAATAATTCAGAATTACATAATTCAGCAGCAAATTATAATAGAAGGCGTGTTATTGCTGCACGGCGAGTATGTTAATGTAGATTTAAGATGAATTATAGAACAAGTATTTGACCGGAATTGATATCAATGGATACACGGTGCTATAGTATCAGTGAAGTTGTGGTGTGAATGTGACTTATACTAGTACAATCGTGAGGAAACTACAATGTATTCAGTAGACTGTACATGTACAGTTCTTCAATTTAGTTTGAATTATATTATTATACTTATCTTTCGCCAGCCTACGTGAAAAGATTAAAACCGTAATATAATATTGTATAAAAGTGGTTAAATTGGGTTAACCCTAAAAGCTAGACATATGCTGTCTCTGACTTTTATTTATAACTTTTAGAGGGGATGAATTTTTTACTACATGATTTTTGAATAACTTTAATTTTTTAGCGCACGCAAGGAAAGCTTTTAATTTTGCTGTTTTCGTACTATTTTTATTGCTGCTCGTCTTTTATTCGTCTTAGCGTGATGTTATATAGTCTATAAAAAGTAAGTAAGTATCGGCCTGTTACTATCCCACTGCTGGGCATAGGCCTCTTCTCTCCGTTTTTTTTTTTTTTGGAGAGAAGGATTGGAGCTAAAACCTACCACGCTGCTCCAATGCGGATTGGTAGGTTACACATATCTCCAGATTTCTCTAGAGATATGCAGGTTTCCTCACGATGTTTTCCTTCACCGAAAAGCGTGTGATAAATTGCAATTATCAATTAGACACATAAGTTTTACTAGAAAACTCATTGGTGCCTGCCCGGAGTTTGAACTCTAGACCTACTCGAAAGAGGCGCACGGTGCTACCGCTGGGCTACCACAGCATATAGTCTATACCTTTCCTCAATTAATGAAATATCTTACACTGAAAGAATGTTTCAAATCGGTCTAGGAGTATTAGCGCGGTCAAACAATAAATCAATCAAACAAACATACACTTCAGCTTTACATATTAGTCTAGATTGATAAGTAGCAGCCGATATCAATAGTAGTATATATAAGAAAAGTAACGGCGTATTACTATCCAACTGGCATAGTCCTCCTCTCTCCATTTTAAGTGATAAGGATTGGAGCTAAGACCTACCACGCTGCTCCAATACGGATTGGTAGGTTACACATATCCCTAGAACTCTCCAGAGATATGAAGGTTTCCTAAAGATGCATTCCTTCACCTTCGCGTGTGATAAATTGTAATTATCAATCAGAAGTTTTTATCAGAAAAACACATATTAAAAAAGCTAGCATTTCTAGCTCTTTCAAGTTATATATCTCTTCAACAGTCATGAGATTTGTAGGCGTTGGGCTACGCCTTATTCCAATTTACCACAAAACTTTTTGAATTAGGTCGCTTTAATACTAAGAGTATACATTTACTCTCTGTAGTTTAAATTATGCCGTTAAGTAACAGGCTCTTACTGCTGGCCTATTACTACAATTGGCTTAAATTAATACTACATAAAATACTACATTCTTATTTGATATAATTAATTTGCGCTCCTACACTATATTTATACATCGGGCTCTGGTAATGTCAATTTTACACAGCGAATAGCAAAGTATGACGATGAGGGCGTGCAGTAAATAAAGTATGGTGAATATAACAAAAAGTAGAGAGTTGGACTTTTCAGTGATACACGGCTGTATAACTGAAGTCATTAGAAGCAATAGACTGCTATAAAATTAGTACATTTTACAATATACTATTTTGTCAATTAGCGCCCTGTATATTACAGTAGCAGAGATGTTGCATAACTTTGAGCACTTGCAACATGCTTATACTTATGTATCTGGCTTTAGTGGAAAATGATAATTTATTCCTTTAATAATGCCTTGAGAAAAAGATTCCATTTTTGCTGTATGTTACATACTCTCTTTTTATTTCATTAATTAATAATAACTGATAATGGCTGAAAGTGGCTACTCGATAATTACATCGGTTGGTATTTTTAACCATAAATATTTTTTTAGGATCTCGTGACTTCTGGTTTTATCATGTTCAAACAAACATCATTTTCTTTCTGCCTTAATCCCACTATAAAGGGGGTCGGCACAACATGTTATAAACATGTTATGACATGATTTGGCTAGGTATTTTACGATTGGCCGCCTGACTGACATCAACTTACCGTAGTCATATTTTACGACACCTCTTTAAGAAAGAGAGTGGTCTATTCTACTAAACCGGATACCACTCGGTGAGTCGACTTACCTTAGTCGCCTTTTACAACACTTCGATAAAAAATGCCGGTGTTGCTATTCTATTCAAACGGATACCACACAGCGTTTATCATGTACAAACAATAATGAATAGAAAAAAAAAACAATTATTAAAACAAACGACTTAAATATCCAATAATTCTCTGCTGAAAGTCAAACAAGTGAGAACAATGATTTAATGGCAAACATTTTTCTATTGGAAATTAGAATAACAATTTCAAAAGTAATTAACTCGTCAATCGTTTTGAGCGGTCAATTTTCGACTTCAATGTAGCGTGTTCAAATTCGATTTATAGGAATATTATTTTTATGGAACATTCGGCGTCCTCGCAAAAATTATAACTTATAGTAAACGTTAGCGAAATTTTTGGAAGAGTCGTAAAGTTTTAATGTCGCTTGACAGGGCATATAGTTCAAAAGAACTTATATGACCTTATTGGTCATATAAGTTATTTTGGTCGTGGAGTCTATCTCCTGATGATGCTTCGGTTGCGGGGCGAAACGATTGTTGATTTTGTGATAGTGAACGTATGTAGTGCTTGTGTATTGTGGTGGCGGTGGTGGAGGTTTGTGCATGTGTTTTTATGAATCCTGCATGTATTAGGTATGATAACCGATTGTCCACTCTACATTTAGCATTATATATATTTTTTATTTTACTTCATCACGGATTATAGCAAAATAATTTTATTATTATTTTTGTATTATGGATCTCCGCAAATTAACGCCTAATTCTATAAATTACTTTGGCAGTCATTCATTTATTTACAAACTAAATTACATTTTTTAAAATTTTCTGAAACTAGAAAAAAAAACATTAAAAAATATAAAAAAAATGTTACTTAAATAGGTCCATGCCTATCATCATTAAGCGTTCATTGTGTCTTCCACGCACATTTTATATTTATTTATTTCTTTATTTATTCAGATCACCAACAATATTAACGTAATGAATAATCCAACAAATATCCTGTCGTGTTAAATTAATTATGTGGTAAATATTACACATCATTTCATTCCTAGTAACATTGTTACAATAATAAACCTAAAAATAAACTAATAAACAAGAATAATGAAAACGTTAAAGAAGAACATTAAAGTTCAAATATTACAACTCTAAAATTTTGGTATATTTTTTCATAAACAATGAAAGTCCATCGCAGCCAATATCCGGTGATAATGTGTCCTTTGAGCACGCCGTGTGGTATCCGGCTGAATAGAATAGTACCACCCTCATTTCTTACCGAGGTGTCGTAAAAGGCGACTAAGGTAAGTTGACCCACCGTGTGGTATCCGGTTTAGTAAAATAAACCACCCTCTTTCTTATCGAGGAGTCGTAAAATACGACTAAGATAATTTGACGTCAGGCAGGCGGCCGGTCGTAAAAACGCAGCCAAATCATGTGACAGCATGTTTGTAACATGTTGTGCCAACCCCACTTAGAGTGGGATAAGGGAAGGAGGATGATGATGAAAGTGTCTTTTATGCAGCTAATATATAAGCGCGAGATACGAAATATTAGAGTATTCTACCCCAGTTTCGTTCTCTCTTTGTCTTAAAGAACGGACATGGAATGCGGGCAGGTACATTTCGAGGTTTTTGAGGTACATTAATATTAAATCTACTTAACATTTAAATATCATCTATTTTCCCAATTAATTAATTAAAAGAATAGAGAAAATTTATCATCATTTTACATCCCTTCTATATAGTATTAATTAAGTTTTACAAACACCACTATTTCCATTTATCACACGAAGTATTAAGTTTTTGAAGCGTTATTTGTACATGTTAAACAAAAATAGAATTGTTTTGGGCTATGGTTGGTCCCTACGCAATTAACGGAGCACAAGATAATTTCATTGCTATAGTGGTGTTCGTAATATATTCCGTTTATTATTTACAATGATGGTAAAGGTTTAGTTTAAAACGGTATTAACCATGAACTAAGCGCATTCTTCTCCTTTTAATGTAAATAGTATTAAGAATTATATTTTTAAAAGAGCAACCGCCGAGTTTCTTACTGGCTAATCTCGGTAGGAACAGCTTTCCGAACCAGCAGTAGAGTTAACGATTCAAAAGCACTTGTTTACAAGTTTATTTGAATAAAGAATATTTTGAATTTGAATTTGAATTTGACTTTTCAATTATACTTTTTAGTAGATTTATATTGTCAGTTATTAAAGTTCTGTGATGGTTCATTCAGATCCGTCAATATTTAGGTAAAATATGAAAGCAGAAACAAATCGTTGACAATTATTAAATCAATAAAAAATTTATGCTTTATCTGAAATTCCCTTTATGCATAAATATTATATGCATAAACCGGACTCCTAGGGTGTGAAAGTTAAAAAAAGGGTGAATAGGTACTACACTGGCAAACGCAGTCCAACTTGAGCTGCATTATTCACTTATCATCGTGGCCAGGCTAGCCTTATCGTACTAAAAACACATAATTTAAAAAAAATTAATGGTCTGTAATTTAGACAGTCTCAATAAATATTGTACAAGTAATATATATGTATGTTAAAAAGTTCAATTAGCATCATTATACATATTTATTAAGTTAAATAATTGCAAATAATAAATATTAAAGCCGAAGGTCATTATTCTTCTGCCCTTAACCCACCCTAATTCGGGTCGGCACAACATGCTATCAACATTTTCATATGATTTGGCTAGGTATTTTATGACCGGCCGCCCGCCTGAAGTCAACTTACCTTTTTCTATTCTACTCAGCCGCATACTACACGGCAGGACAACTTTCCTTAGTCGCCTTCTACGACACCTCAGTAAGAAAGAAGGTGGTTTATTCTACTCATCCCGATACCACACGGCGGGTTAACTTACCTTAGTCGCCTCCTACAATACCTCGGTAAGAAAGAGGGTATAATTAATTTGGGGCAATTGGAATATTTTGACTTATTAGAAAAAAGTTCAAATGTATCACTTTTTGTAATAAATTGCGGAGTTTTTCTAGGCACGTAATAGGTCGCCGTTCCACATTTTTTCTAAGTTCCCATTTTGTCTAATATGTTCACGCGAAACACCGCAAGTTGCTTGTAAGTTTTTGCCGTGCAAATTCTTGGCGGTCGACTTTCTTATTTAATTTGTTCTAATGAATAGATGTTTCATTTACATAACGGTTAGTTAATGCCTTTGAATATACTATCCTACTAATATTATAAATGTGAAAGTTTGTGAGTATGGATGTAGGTTTGTTACTCTTTTACGGCGAATCCGCTAAACCAATATATAATTTGGCACTTTTATTTCTTATACACCGGGGTAACATATAGGCTAGAGAAATCCTGTTAATTCTTCTGGAATAGGATGACAATGAAAAGCGCCATCTATTATCAACCTATTTCCGACGTTTTGAACATTTATTGTCATATTTAAATCAAATTAAAAAAAATACGGAATTATAAGACCTTCTTCTTAAATCACTCTATTGGAACAAACTGTTAGCCGTGCGGTATCCGGCTTAATAGAATAGACCACCCTCTTTCTTAATCAGGTATCGCAAAAGCGACTAAGTGAAGGTCTAGTTGACTTCAGGCAAGCGGCCGCTCGTATCGTATTATGAAATTCAGCATGTAGAGGGTTTTAGTGGAAGGATCGATCTAGGTTTTATTAAGAAAAAAATGTTGTTTTATCGCTGTTTTCGGGCACTGAAAAAATTTCTATAATTTTAAACCAAAGAATAATTTTGCTGTCAATTGCAAAGTCTTGATAGCTCAATTGGGTAACGGGTAGTTTTGAATTCAGAATACTAGGATCGAACCCACATAAAATAATTTTTTAAATATTTTTTATTTCTTTTTTTTTATTTATTAAAAAAAATTACCGAACAATGCTCACCAATGTACTTTTTTAAACACAATAAAAATTCGATTGAAAAGCGAAATCTTAAATCGCTCGTTTCAAATATTTATCTGAATAATTTATTAAAATTACGCTTGGTGTACAATGGAATTGAATTTTCTTTCTATTTCTGTTATTATTAAGCGGACAGATTTGGGAATGGGGTCAAGGATTTTTTTCATATTGCAGCAAAAACCTTCATACATATTCAATAGCGTGATGTCAGGGTTGTTTGAGGAATTAAAATGCAAATTTTAATTACTAGAACCTACATAAGAGGAAAGGTGACGATAAGTAGCCGTTTGAAAATTCAAAGACGTTGATATATAGAAAGTTTTAATAATCCGAATGAAAAAAAAATTATATACCATAGTAATTTAAAACAACTGCCGTGTGGTATCCGCCTGAGAAGAATAGACAACCATCATTTCTTATCAAGGTGTCGTAAAAGTCGACTAAGGTAAGTCGACCCGCCGTGTTGTATACGGCCGAGTAGAATAAACCAATCGTATTTCTTATCGAGGTATCGTAAAAGAAGACTAAGGTAACTTGATCCGCCGTGTACCATCCAGCCGAGTAGAATAAACCAAGCTCATTTCTTATCTAGGTATCGTAAAAGACGACTAAGGTAACTTGACCCGTCGTGTGGCATCCAGCCGAATAGAATAAACCAACCTCATTTCTTACCAAGGTGTCGTAAAAGGCGACTAAGGTAAGTTGACACGCCGTGTGGCATCCAGCCGAGTAGAATAGACTACCTTAATTTCTTACCGAGGTGTCGCAAAAGGCGAATATGGTAAGTTGACCCACCATGTGGTATTCAGTTGATTAGAATAGACCATCTTTTTTCTTACCGAGGTGTAGTAAATTACGACTTAGGTATGTTGACGTCAGACAGATGGCCGGTCGTAAAATACTTAGCCATATAATGCGACACTATGTTTCGACCTGTGGTGTCGACCCCACTTAGAGTGGGATAAGGGCAGGAGGATGATGATACGTAATTGTAAACAAATAAACTACAAGGATTTAAACATGATTACCAAAGGATTATGATAAAATGAGTACAAACATCAAATATTAAGTTTCGGAGTTCAAGTCTCAAGTACAAAGTTACTTAATAACTTATATAAGTCGTAGATTAACATAATCTAAGACACACTGACAACATGTGCTAACAAACTTGTTATCATTTTTATACTTAAGTCATAATCTCAATTAACTTTTTTTAATCTACCACGCTGCTCCAATGCGGATTAGTGGGTTACACATATCCCCAGAACTCTCTAGAGATCTGCTTCCTAACGATGTTTTCCTTCGCCGAAAAGCGTGTGATAAATTGGAATTATCGATTGGACACATAAGTTTTAATAGAAAAACTCATTGGTGACTGCTCGGGGTTCAAACCCATGACATCCTCAAAGGAGTCGAACGGTGTTACCACTGGACTATCGCAGCTTTTTATAAAAAAGGATAAAGTACATGCATGAATCAAAATAATCTTTATTCAAATAAGCTTATAATTACAAGCTTATAAGCTAAGTTATTACGCGATACAGGTATCACAATCTTTTTGTGACCTATTTCTATGATATACATCAAATTTAGTTTTATACATATGGATATTTTTCCGTACGACTATATATATTACTAGCTTTTCCCCGCGACTTCGTTCGCGTGGACTGTTGTCGTGTAGGTCGATAATAGATGGCGCTTTCCAATGTCATCCTATTCTTGTAGAATTAACAGGATTTCTGTAGCCTATATTTTGTTACGGTATATAAAAAATAATTGTGCCAAATATCATTGATATTGGTTCAGCGGATTCGCCGTGAAAAAGCCACAAACAGACGTCTGTACTCACAAGATTTCGCATTAAATTATTAGTAAGATACCCATCTATAATAGCAGCAGTTCTGAACAGAGGGTACCATCAGCTACTTTCACCAACGCTAGTAGAGCTTCTGAGCTACAATCCGCATTTCACACTCCACTATGCTTCTGTAGTCACCAGAATCACTCGGTTAGCCTTTGTAAAGTTATAGGGCCCTGTTAGTTCTACACAAACAATACAAAACAAACAATACGCTCAACAAAAACAAATCGGTAATGAAATAAAGAGGCAAGCTTCGTGTTCCGGATACACAAATACATTATTCAATACACACGTATTCGTTGTAATTATATTCGCATTTGGAAATTACACGGCCATTTACGGTGCCATCAAAAACCCCTTTATCGGCTTACTTGCACAGATGTATCTAAATTTTAACTCTTTATTGCATGCTTTGAGGTTAAGAAACGGCTAATGAGCAGCTCAAATGAACTGATAAACAAAACATTATATATTTATTAAAGAATGTCTTATATTTCTTTCCGGATATCAATAAATTAAAAATGAAAATATTTTTATTCAAGTAAACTTATAAATAATTGATATTGTGTACTGAACATAAAATAAGTTTTTGTTAGTTAACCGTTAGATAGAGACATGCTGTCCCGGACTTTTCTGTAGTACTATTGGTAGATCTACAATTATCTAGTATATAACTTTAGCGTATCTCTGCTGGGTTACCCGGTGCATTCGAGTAAAGCTACCAGCAGATTTTTTTAACAACCGCGCAACCTGTTCAACAAAATTTACATAAATAGTTAATTTAGGTACTATTAACCTAAACCTTCCGCAATTTCCCAAAGTTGCAATACCTTTAAGTGAAAACCGTACAAAAGTCTGTTCAGTAGGTTGTACGAAAATCGATCACATACAGATTTTGGGGAATTTATTTTATTATAATAAGTAAATAAAAATAACGTTAAAGTATTTTGTGACTGACCTAGCTGTATAATAAATTTTAAAAAATTAGAAAATCTCAATGTTTAGTAACTACAAAAACACCTTATGTCAGAAATGTAGTGAAATAAATTCTAAACTTTTAACCTTCAAAAGAACATATAATTTAAAAAATTAAACTAATGTTATTTTTCAACCCAATTTTAGTGGGACATTACATTTGACCTTCGATACAGTGTCCCAGTCGCGCCTAATTTTAACAAATATCATAATCTATTAAGGAATAATCATTCTTAATATATTGTGATAAGAAGCAAAGTTGTATCAAATAATAACATAATTCGCCCTTGAAATGTCGTGCGTGCTTATAATCTAGGAACACGCGAACTGACCGTATGATCGACTTCTCTAACTCATTTTATGTAATAATTTAGTTTTTCTTTTAAGTGAAATAGGTCAATTGAATTTGATGGGTAGCACTTAAATGTAGTGCCACCTTGTGTAATGTTCGTGATGTAAAATTGAAGCCAATAATCGACACTAAATAAAAAATTCACGCTTTTACTTCAAAAAATGGTGTTAGTTAATGTACATAAATCGGCTGTACTCACATGTTATTTTATCGAGTGAGCCCAGTTAGTTTCAAGCCTATATGGGACCCTTATTTATGAACCCTTTATATGACGTTATCGCGGTGGAAACTGAGAGGGTTTAGCCAGTTTCTATACATTAACTATGAATAACACTCACGATAGTCTAAATTAAAAATTACCAAGTTGTCGTAAAACTCGATTAACGTAAGTGGTCAACTTGGTCAGATGTGTAGCCGTATGGTATCCAGCTGAGTAGAATAGATCACCCTCATTTCTTACCAAAGTGTCGTAAGAGGCGACTAAGGTAAGTCGACTCGCCGTTTGCTATCCGGCTGAGTAGAATTGGGCTGACTCTTTTTTCGTACAAAGAATCAGCTTAGCGATTCAGCGCGGAAACGCTGCCAGCATTCTTGGGACCATTCCACGTGGCCATGATTTGTATGGTCCTACCGTGTAAGTAATTAAAGATATATATAAATTGTGGTTATAAGCTGTGGTAGTCCAGCAGTAACACCGTGCGCCTCTTTCATGGAGGTCTAGGGTTCAAACCCCGGGCAGGCATCAATGAGTTTTCTAGTATAAAACTTATGTGTCTAATTAATAATTGCAATTTATCACACGCTCTTCGGTGAAAGAAAACATCGTGAGAACCTGCATATCTCTAGAGAATTCTGGGGATATGTGTAAACTACCAACCCGCATTGGAGCAGCGTGGTAGGTCTTGGCTCCAGTCCTTTTCTCAAAAAAAAAACGGAGAATATGCCTATGCCCAGCAGTGGGATAGTAACAGACCGTTACTTACTTACTTACTATAAATTGTACAGTATTGCTGTAAACAAAAAAAAAACTAATTTCTCTATATATGTAAATAAAACAAATCGAGCGAGGCAAGGTCACCCATACTATAAGAAATAAAGAAAATATCTTTATTAGGTTCGACGTTTCGGTAAAGTTACATCTGCCGCGGTCACGAAGTAGTGACCGCGCGTGCATGAAAATACATTACTATAATTATTGAGAAAAAGAAAATCGATACGACTTTAAATACGCTATACACGGCACGCCCTCATTTCTACACACGCCAAAGAAAACAAAATATAAACTGTGAGACATGGGTATTTTAATCACATAGCGTAATTGTATGTATTGTACATCATCATCATTCAATTCAATACAATTAAATTCAAAATATTCTTTATTCAAATAAACTTGTAAACAAGTGCTTTTGAATCGTCAACTCTACTGCTGGTTCGGAAAGCTGTTCCTACCGAGAAGAGCCAGCAAGAAACTCGGCGGTTGCGCTTTTAAAAAATACAATTCTTTATGCTAGTTACATTTAATGTTTATATCTTGTACAGGGTCGAACAATATTTATATCCACGCATTTTTATCGTCTAAATAATCCTCAACAGTATAGTAGGCTTTCTGTATCAGCCTCTCCTTAATAGTGTTTTTAAACTGCTGTAATGGCAAAGTTAATTCTGCCCTTATCCCACTGTAAGTGGGGTCGACACAACATAAACATGTTGTCAATTGATTTGGCTACGTATTTTATGACCGGCCGCCTGCCTGACATCAACTTACTTTAATCATATTTTACGAAACCTCGGTATGAAAGAGGGTGGTCTATTCTATTCAGCCGGATACCACACAGCGTAATTATATGTATTGTAATTCGTTTCTTAGGAAATAGTTTATTATATTTTCGAACTGGATGTACTAACGGTTTCGTTCAATTTAATTAAAGTTAAGTAAAGCTAATTATTATTAAAAAGTAGTTTATTATATCTTTGAACTATGTGTTAACAATTTCGTTAAATTTAATTAAAATTATGTGAAGCTAATTAAAATTTAAATAAAAGTTTTTTCTTAATTTGCGCGAAAAACATTTAACTTCCGGAAGAAATGCAGAACCTTTTGGTAAACACCGTATAACAAGTATCTAAAATTACGTTGGTTATGATTCCAGAATAAGGAACCACTTCATTATATGCCATCTCGAGCAATAATGCCTTATGCATACTATCCTTGATTAGACATCCATCCAATTAGTGAGAGCCTCTTGACGTGGCGAGGCTCTTCGCTATAAGACCATTGACCGGAATAACAACAGAAACAATTATTACGCCAGCAATATTCCATATGGATAACTTATAAGTATCGTCCAAACATATATAATATTCAAATTAAAATTATATAAAGTGATAGTTATAAGTACGTCTCAGTTTCTTCTTTTTAGTAGAATATATGATAGAAATAGTTAGTTTTATATAATAGGTTTACATATCGTGAACGTTCAGAAACGGTAGGATGTTACTGAAAATCAGTGCCAACGGTATGTCACTCAGCTTTTGCTAAGGCTAACTTAGCAAAAGCTGAGTGACATACCGTTTTGCATGTCACACTTCCATGCATGAATAATAGGGGCGGGACACGTATCTTTTTAGTTATTTTTGTATGTTTTTAAGTATTCTACACCCCCCCCCCCTTTAATTTAACTTTCTTATTTCTTTTAAATTTATTTATTTATTTTTAATTTTATTTTAATTGTTTATTACTTTTTTTCTCTTTGTTATGATATTTAATTGTTTGTGTGCATGAAAGTGTTAAACGTAAATAAATGCTGTTTGATTTGATTTGATTCAAATTCAAATTTCTTAATTTGCTGAAATATTTTTTACAATAAGGTGTTATATATTATTATCTAGTAGAAATGTTTCACCTAGGACTATAAGCATGCAAAATTACAAAATTAAAAAATTATGTCAATATACTACATTAGTGTTGGAAATCAATAAAATTTTATATGTCAATTTTTATTATCAAAAATGTTTATTCAATTCTATTGTTTTAAAGTTTAATATTAAAGTATTCGTCAATTATATAGAAGCACCTTTTTAAAAGCCACATTTTAAGTTTTCATTTAAACAAATTGAAAGTCAGTTCTCTTATCATTTTTGGAATTTTATTGTACACTATAATAGATTTTATTGCGCAATTTTTTTGATAGTAGGCATTTCTGGAGTCTTTTTTTGTGGGATCTCTAAGTCGAAGTAGTAGTAGAGTAGAGTAACGGCCTGTTACTATCCCACTGCTGGGCATAGGCCTCCTCTCTCCGTTTCTCTCTCTCTCAGCGTGGTAGGTATGAGCTCCAATCCTTATCTCCAAAAACGGAGAGAAGAGGCCTATTTCAGCAGCAGTAGCAGTGGGAGAGTAACAAGCCGTTACTTACCTACTTATATAAGCAGCAAAAAAGAAGATTGATGTCGAAATATACAGTATAAATTAATATAACTGAATATTCAGAAGATATGTAGTATCTACACAAGATAAATGATATTAAACTAATAACGTGTGTTCTTTGATCATAATAATTTAGCTAAAATAATTTACCTTACTGATTTAAAATAATATTCGCAATCTCCTCGAACATCCTCCTAATTTTATAAAATAATTTCCATAAATTAATCCTAGCGATACTTCAGACGTAACCTAAAAAATGATCGGTTGTTTTTATTGGGAAATCATTATATTACATAAATTAAACGCTTTACAATATCGAAAACAGACGTTTCTATAAAATATAGCTTATAATAATAAATCGTTCGGTTTTAAACAGATGAAAGGTCGTTATTCACGAAATCCCTTTGTTTACCACGCAACTAAGCTGAAAAATTGTTACGGAAAATTTTGACGCGGAAAACGTTTTTGCCGGACAATGTTTTGGGCGGGGAATTAATTCCGCTGACGTTATTGTTTGCCGATATTCTGAAGATAACACTGTTGGTATTGATTGGATTTTCGGTCAGCACCAATATATCATACAAAAAACACGAAGGATGATATAAACATAATCAAATTTATAGTACATATCATCATTCTCCTGAGTTCTGCCCTTATCTATACTTATTATAAAACAAAGTCAACAAAGGTGAGAACCCATAATGGGTTTACCTGACAAAAAAAAAGAAAAAAAAGCTCTGTCTGTATGAGATCGATTTTCTCAAAATCTACTGAACCAATTTTTATCCGGTTTTCTCTGAAACGTAAAACAATTCTTTCGAAAAGCTTACGTTAATAGTAGATCACAGTTTGTTGGTAAATTGTGTTGAAGAGGTCATGCAATTGTATGAAAATCTCGCTTCGGGGAGCCTTAGTCGCGTGCGCCGCGTAAACCGACCGAGATACACTCAAGAAATGTAATAAAGTACCGTAGATCTACAAAAAAAGTACAAAAAAGTACGCGACAATATATCTCTATTACTCACAATCACTACTTTTATGTTCAAAAGTTCAATTGTGAAAATTTTTGTAATACACCGAATTCCACAGGTACAACTAGTCCTACTATAAATGGAGTTTGCACTACATATTTTAAAATGTTGTTACATGTTTTGGGTAGTTACTTTATGATCGACCACCTGCCTGATGTTATAATCTTAGTCGCCTTTTCGAAACCTCTGTAAGAAATGGTGGTCTATTTTATTTAATCGGCTACTACACGGCAAGTCGACTTACTTTAGTCACCTTTTACGTCACCTCGGTAAGAAATGAGGGTGGAAAATTCTATACAGACGGATACACACGCCATCCTTATTTGAAACTAGTGATAGGCTTAGGGCCTGATTCACAAGTTGCCAATAAAGTGTCAGTTAGCTTATTAGGAACATATCTGACACATATCTTGGAATTTTTCGTTTCTCAGGTTTGTGACATGCTTATTTAGCACTTAAACTCCCTTTTAATTTTACACGTAGATCATGTGGCAGTTATTTTGTTTCTATGCTGGGATAGCAAATACCTATTTTAAAATGGCCACGATTTTATTTTAATAAATTTTTCACTGTTTTGAGTCTCTTTTTAGAGACATTTATCTGTTACTTAGTTTATTTGTCAGTTAAATATCAATATCTGATACTTTATCAGTAACTTGTGAAACAGGCCCTTAATATAAAGTAAGTAAGTAGAGGCCTGTTACTATCCCACTGTCCTGAGAGAATAGGCCTCTTCTCTCCGTTTTGTTTTTGGAGAGAAGGATTGGAACTAACACCTACCACGCTACCCCAATGCGGATTCGTAGGTTACACATATCTCCAGAATTCTCTAGAGATATGCAGGTTTCCTCCCGATGTATGCCTTCACCGAAAAGCGTGGGATAAATTGCAATTATCAATTAGACATATAAGTTTGAACGGAAAACTCATTGGTGTTTGAACCCGTGACCTCCTTGGAAGAATCGCACGGTGTTACCCGCTAGGTTACCACAGCTTCGCCCTTGCCCTTAATATAATGTAATATAAATATATTGTACAGGTTTTCACCACCTGGGGGTCTTACACGGTAAGCCGGTCCCAGTTATTGCAAAGTTTGTCGGGATCCTTTAATACTTTAGGCAGTTGATTAATGTTGAAAGTTATAGTTTACGTTTAACCGTTTATGAAGGTCGGTGCGTATGAAGAAAAAGTTACGTGGAAAAAGCTTTTGCGTTGTTATTTATTAAATTTTGTATCATGATTGCGGTGAGGGATAATGGATTGTAATTAATTAGAACTATACATGTAAGCATATAGTTATATTTAAATCATTAATTAATTTTAAGTCGGGTTTTCTGACTGATTTGTCACTGACTATAAATCTCGAAAATCGATAAAATTCATCATCATCCCCCTTATACCACTTTTAGTGGGGTCGGTACTACATGTAATAAACATGTTGTGCATGATTTGGCTTCTTATTTTATGATCGGTCGCCTGCCTTACGTCAACCTTAGTTGCATTTCAGGACTTCTCTGTAAGAAATGAGTATGATTTATTCTACTTAGCCGATTAGATAGCATTATACGACCTTCCGCCCACCCAACGTCAACTTACCTTAGTCGTATTTTACGACACCTCGGTAAGAAAGGGGACGGTCTATTCTACTCAGCCGGGTACCACACGACGGGTCAACTTACCTAAGTCGCCTTTTACGACACATCGGTAAGAAATAAAGGTGGTCTATTCTACTCAGCCGAATACCACACGGTTGGTCAACTTACATTAATTGCCTTTTACGGCACCTCGATAGGAAATGAGAAATAGACTGAATGGAAATAGACCACCCTCATTTCTTACCAAGGTGTCGTGTCTTATCAAGAACCCAAAAAACCTTTTGGACTCGTTTCACTTGATTGTTTACATAATTTTTATGTAACTGACGGAACAAATTTTACGCCGACAGATTAAATTAAAGAATCACAATCGGGATTAAAACGGAAATCCCGTTTAAAGTTAATCTGCGGTTTTGTAAGGATGTAAGATTTAAGTCATGTCGAATAACTGAGTTAAAGCTTAAAGTAGATAAGCTGAAAGGCTTTGTCGGGCCGTGTTGGCTTAGTCGTTGATGCCGGGGGAGAATATATACATTTTCTATGAGAAAAGGTGACCGTGGTCAAACAACGCCCAAATTAAACGGTCCATGGGTGATTGTAATTTTCGACTATATGCCAAAAAGTCATTTAAATATTGATTGTGTACGAATAAAACTTAAAGCCATATTAAAGACTTACGTAGCTCGAATAATTATACTATTATTGTTAAAATCATATTATAACAAACGACGTTATTTCTCCTCTATACTTATTCAATAAATAAAAAACAGTTTTCCCAGAGTCAACCCATTTACTCTTTTCGCTACAACTCAATGAATGACACATAAAAATATGACAGCCACAATGCTTTTTCATATTAATCGCCAACTCTATGAAGAAGGTCGTATTAAAAACATGTAACAGTCGACCATCCTGACAACATTTGCGACCCCGCAAATCTCATAAGCTGACTTCTGGGAATGAATCTACCACCGATTCGGAATGCTGATTGTACTGAGAAGAATCGGCAAGAAACTCAATACATGCTCTTTTAATCTGTAAAAGAAAACCGCACATGCCATGACATGACAGAACTACGCTCACGCTTTATGCTCAACTCTAAGCTCACGCTTTATGCTCAACTCTCTAAGCTCAACTCCTCAACTCCTTAAGCTTTTCGCACCATAAGCATTTCGCACCTCAAGCTCACCCTCAATCACTGTCATGGCATAACACAGCTCAATTAGTGGCAACCAACTCAGCAGATACACACGTAAACAGACTCGCAAATGATAACGCTCAAAGAACAATCACCACTTCTAGGCAGAGCCTAGCTGACAGTCGTTGCAGATGTCCACAGTCTAGAAAACAATCGTTACAACTGGAAAGATCCAGAGAACATTCGTCATTCTAGCTGACAGTTCCATCGAACAAAAGTCACGGACGCGTCTAAGGCCTCACATAGCACATCGTCACGTTGATCTCACAGAATCAATTAACCGAATACCAATTACCATCAATAATCTCCCAATAAAAACTCCATTTTTTATTCCATAGCATCCCATATCGCAACTATCTCTCAAATTCTACGAAATTCGCACTCTCCGCGTCGTCTCAAGATATTGATCGTCATTTGTCTTTTCTTGAAACTCTTTAAATTTCGAGATATTCCTTATGTCCACTCTATTTGTGAGCTTAGGTTACATCCCACTTCTGAATAAAACAAACGACGTTATTTCTCCTCTATACTTATTCAATAAATAAAAAGCAGTTTTCCCAGAGTCAACCCATTTACTCTTTTCGCTACAACTCAATGAATGACACATAAAAATATGACAGCCACAATGCTTTTTCATATTAATCGCCAACTCTATGAAGAAGGTCGTATTAAAAACATGTTGTAACAATATCATATTACTTTTAACATCATAAGCATTCATCATTTATTCTCCTGTTCTTATCCCACGTCAGCACATGGTACAATCATGTTATTACATGCTTTGGCTATATATTTTACGACAGGCCGCCTGCCAGACGTCAACTTACGTTAGTCATCTATAACGACACCTCAGTAAGGAACAAGGATGATATATTCTACTCAGCCGGATACCACACGGCTTAGTATTAGTATTGTACGTTAATTATAAATTTAAAAAAAAAATGATTAATCATTTTTATATCTTTCATTTGAGATTGTCGGCTATACAATGCTAAGTCAATTTATAAGTACGTCTCCATTACTATTTTTTTTACTTTTTATGAAAAAATTAGAGATGATACACACAATAATACTTCATCATCTTCCTGCCCTTATCCCACTCTAAGTGGGGTGCCTGTCGTCAACTTACCTCTATCGTATTTTACGACACCTCGGTAAGAAAGAGGGTGGTCTATTCTACTAAACCGGATACCACACGGTGGGTCAACTTACCTTAGTCGCCTCTTACGACACCTCGGTAAGAAATGAGGTTGGTCTATTCTATTCAGCCGGATACCACACGGCGGGTCGACTTACCTTAGTCGCCTTTTACGAAACCTCGGTAAGAAATGAGGGTGGTACTATTCTATTCAGCCGTATACCACACGGCGTACACACAATAATACTTATAAGATTAAAATAGTCTTTAATAAAAATTCGTCATAAATTAAATATATACCTAAATATCGAAATAAACTATCGTTTTTTTAATTTATTTATTTAATAATACAAACCAAGTACACCATTGATACAAATAATTCATTATATATAAAAAATATCTAATTTCATCTGACATGTAAAAGTATTTCGCTGTGGATGATAGCCATTTTAAAATGTTTCGCGGTATGTCATTTGAGCGTTGCGGTTAAACGCAAATGGCGTATGATGACAAAATGTTATGATAAATATTTCATAACAAAGGACAAATAGTTATTTTATAGTTGCAAATTATACGAGTATGAGTTTCAGACGTAATTTATAGAATTAGGCGTAACTTTGGGTATACCCATAATATTAGGTCCTTACATATGAAATTGGCGTTTTCTATGGGAGGAACATAAAGTCGTTTTTTTGTTTAATGAAATATATTTAATTAATCAAAGTATGTACCATTGCTATGTATGCACTTTTGCCATCTCAAAGGTAGTTCATTGATCCCCTTACTAAAAAAAACCATTTGGGCGGGAATCAATAAAATCTTTGAAGGCGGTTTGGACTGCCCCATCGGAGTTGAATTTTTTTCCTTGCAAGTAGTTATCCGAATTGCGAAAAAAATGGTAATCTGTTGGAGCAACGTCCGGAGAGTACGGTGAATGTCTAAGACATTCTAATTGAAGCTCCTTTGATTTGGTAGCCATCTGTTGTGCAGTGTGTGGTCTAGCGTTGTCCTGAAGCAGCAGTGGCCTAGAACGATTGACCAGCCTCAGTTGTTTAGCACCTAGCTTTTCCATCATGGTTTGCAGTTGCTGACAATAGATATCTGCCGTAATCGTCTGGCCAGATTTAAGAATGCTGTAGTGAACGACACCGGCACTAGTCAACCAAACACTTACAAGCAACTTTTTTTTAGTCAATTTCCGCTTAGGGCAGGATTTGGCTGGTTCGCCAGAGTTCAGCCATTGCGATGAGCGCTTTCGATTATCGTAGAGGATCCACTTTTCATCACAGGTAATGATTTGATTTAAAATTCCTTCATTATTGTGCCGTCGACTGCTGCGTTACGTTGAGTAACGTAACGCAGCAGTCGACGCGCGTTTGTCGGTTTGCTTCACTCAATTCATGAGGTACCCACCTTTCAAGCTTTTTCACCTTCCCAATTTGCTTCAAGTGGATTTGAATAGTTTTATCACTAACACACTTTGGTCTCCGGCCGTCCACGAGGCTTGTTCTGCAGGTCAAAATTTCCAGAACGAAAACGTTGGAACTAAAAACGCACTGTGTTTTCTTTTGCGACACCGTCACCATACACATCATTAATCCTTCGAGCCGTTTCTGCAGCCACGGTGCCACGGTGGAACTCATACTCGTAAATAACGCGATATTTCATGTTTTCCATTTTGTAAACAGAGTGACACAAAGAAAAAAACAAAAGAAGAAAAAACTAATGAGTTAGGGGGTTTGAAACACAAATGCATGAGTAAATAGCTGTATGAATTTGAATTTGGAATTCCTAACCATAAAGGTAATATTTGAGATCAAAGTGGCCAGTACGACAAAACGCCAATTTCATATGTAAGGACCTAATATAAAAGTAATAATAAAATTATTTTGCTATAATCCGCGATGAAGTAAAATAGAAAATATATATAATGCTAAATGTGGAGTGGACAATCTATTTTCATACCTGATACATGCAGGATTCGTAAAACACATGCAAAAACCTCCACCACCACTGCCACAATACACAAGAATTACATACGTTCACTATCACAAACTCATCAATCGTTTCGCCCCGCAACCGAAGCATCATCAGGAGATAGACTCTGCCATCGCCAAGCTTTGCGATTTTGTCATGGAGTCTACCTGCTTGTGTATTGTGGTGGCGGTGGTAAGGGCAGGAGGATGATGAACAATAATAATCAGACTAATAATAAAAAAAATACATATAGGTAATAAGTTTTTAAATTCATTCAGTTGATTCGTTATTGCATTGCTGTGCATTTGTTGGCACAATAATCGAGAAAGAACTTGCACAAATGTAATATTGATGGCGACAATGTTGACCTATTTGAAGCAGGTTGTATTTGTTACATGTTGTAACATAAGTTATCAAAATTTTCATCCGGTACTTAATAATAGGTAATATACTTGTACCGTAGATGCCTACTAGCCTACTAGACTAAGCCTACGGCTTCAAACTTGTAGTGTGTCTCAAGTGATACAGAGTGGGATTCGAGCTTATAAATATTTCGGGGGTTTAAAATCGATATTAGTTGGCTTTCACCATAGTACCTGAGTGACCGAGCCCTTTCGGTAATTTTTTGAAATATATAAAAAAATGCTATTAAAAAAAACGATAAATCAGGAATCGATTCTAGTATTCAGAATTTGAGACCGCAGTTATCCCGTTGAGGTACCATGACTTTGCAATTGTCAGTGTAGTCATCCTTGGCTTTCTCATAAGTTATAACAGTTTTGTGCCTGAAAAGAGGGATAAAACTATATAGTTTACAAATGAAACCTTGCTAGATCAATTTTCCACAAAACCCCTATATGTTGAATTTTTACTTTAGAAAGATTTACTTAATTATTTAATAAAAAAATAGTATTAATTATGTATTTAAATAATTAATACCAATGGCACTAAAATAATACCGACACTACTTAAAACATTAAATATATTAATAGTAATATCCCGTGGTAACACCCGCGTATTTTTTTTTTACATCTTATTACATTTTTATGACGGATCTCTTTTTTTTTGAAAATGTAATATAGCCTATCTTGCTCAGTCAAGATGCAGCTTTCCAATGGTGCCAGAATTTTTGAAATATGTCCAGTAGTTTTTGTGTAAAAACATTACAAACATACATACAAATTTTTCCTGCTTATAATATTAGTATAGATTATTTAACTATACTTGTACTTATTTTTCGGACGATCATTTTATTTTACTAATCTGACAGTCTGCCTTCAATGCAGGCCACTACATTAAAGGTTCATATATGGTAGGGGTACATTACAGGGTACAACGTTTCTCCCCATATGATTTTCTGACTCGCTTTAATAACGCGAAAAATCCCCGCTTGGGCTCCCTACCATTATGAGTTTCTCTTGATTCAAACTAATTTAACAAAAGAGTACGTACACCGAATGTTTCAATCGCTGTGCCACAGAGACCGTTGAAATATACAGTAAATATGTCTGTGTCAAATTCGACTAAACTTATGAGTTTCACATTAAACCGTACAAAATATTCATGGCTTACTCCTACGGGCCGTACAACCGCTCCCGAAAGTCATTTTTCATTCCCAAATTACATTCGTACACTCGGCCGGATAATACACTTATGTGTTATTTGTGTTGCGTTGCGTTGTGTTGTTGCGTAAATGTACTCTGTTTTAATAAAGATTAGATTTATTTGTACCGTGCTGTTACCGCCGTCGCATGTTACCGCTGGGCTGATAGCCCAGCGGTAACATGCGACTCTTTCGAGGAGGTAACGGCTTCGAACCCGGAAAGACACCAATGAGTTTTTCTGCTAAAACTTATGTGTCTTATTGATAATTGAGATTTATCACACGCTTTTCGGTGAAGGAAAACATCGTGGGGAAACCTGCATATCTCTAGAGAATTCTGGAGATATGTGTAACCTACCAATCCGTATTGGAGCAGCGTGGTACCTTCTCTCCAAAAACGGAGAGAAGAGGCCTATTCTCAGCAGTGGGATAGTAACAGGCCGCTACTTACTTACTTACTTAGTTATTTTTTCCGTGCTGAGATAGCTCGGTTACACCATTGACCACGTTTACACCACTTTTGGCTGGCCCGTTGGCGCAGTGGGTAGTGATCCTACCTTCAGCTCCGTGGGTCGCGGATTCGATTCCCGCCGAAGGCCAATTTTTAAAAAATAATTTGTTGGTGGTTGTGGTATATATTCACCAGTCACTTTGGGGACGGACGACCGTGTGCGGGTCATTTACTTAGTCGCCTTTTACGACATCTCGGTAAGATATGAGGATAGTCTATTCTACTTAGCTGGATACCGCACAGTAAAAAAAAATGTCAATGATATTCAATAGTAGCTGCGTTTATGAATGGTATACGATATATCATCTTAATGCTAAGTTTTTTGCAACAGTAAAAGAAAAAATGTACTTAAAGCCAGACAATATTTAGTAAAATAAAAGTCTATAATACCGTTTATTATAGTGTAAATAATAGTCTCCATTAAGCTTTCACATGGTTTGTACTTATCAGGGTAATGACGACAAAGGTTTGGTTTAAAAATCAAACAAATTGCGCTATTCCTTTAGTGGTCTGCTGGAGCCAACCCTGGCAGTTCCGGCTCATATTAAAACGTTATCGCACAATCTTAACTGCTCTGTACTCCAAACTACGGCCTCTACTGAAAATGATATACTTATATTTAATCTACATGCAAAAACAGCCTTTATTCCTTTGTTGTGTAAATAGTTTTTGCCGTGCATTAATGTACAACCGCAAATGCCCTATTATTTTTCATTATTAATTTGATAAGATGTGTGTGCCATATTTTCGGCTTTATTATGTAAAATATAGGGACGATTTTCATCTATGAAATATTTTATTATTTTCAATAGCTATTTTGTTACGGGTATAATGGTAGTTTTGTGTCTATTATGTATAAATTTTGGTTAACGAATCACGTTACTAAGGACGGTAAATACATTAATGTGTGGGTAAATATATCTTTGTAATCATTTCCATTGTTTATGTGTTTGTGATTCTCTACTTTATCTTTTCATTAATGGTTTGACTGATTTTGATAGTTCTTAGCCATGGGCACTCTGTTGTTTATAAAAAAATATTCTTGGAAGCCCAAACTATTTGATTTATAATGCGTTAAATATAGTTATCGTACAATTTGTATTGTAGCATTTGTTTACGTTTTCATTTTGGATTAATTATAGTGTCTACAACGTCACACTCAGTTCAATAATGTGATATCTTCCAGGGGATAAAATAGTTTCTTAAGCTTAGTCTAGTCTACGCGGTTACCGCTGTAAAGGCTAATTTAACGTTTAAGTTAACAGTAGAATAGTCAGCTTGAAAAAACAATCTTAAGTCCATTGGTTTTTCGTACTTTCGTCTTAACTTTACGTTTATTAGTTAAACATTCCTTACTATTTATTATTTGAAACTTAACCTTGCCATTCCTACTTTGATACAACTTAAACTAAAATATTATACAACGATAGTATTTTTTTTAATATAGAACTATTTTTTTTCATATAATCGTATAAACACATTACATTTTAGTTCAATAATAAATTGGTTCGTTTACGCCGTGTGGTATCGGCTGAATAGAATAATACCACCCTCATTTCTTACCGAGGTGTCGTAAAAGGCGACTAAGGTAAGTCGACCCGCCGTGTGGTATCCGGCTGAGTAGAATAGACCACCCTCATTTCTTACCGAGGTGTCGTAAAAGGCGACTAAGGTAAGTCGACCCGCCGTGTGGTATCCGGCTGAGTAGAATAGACCAACCTCATTTCTTACCGAGGTGTCGTAAAATATGACTAAGGTAAGTTGACGTCAGGCAGGCGGCCGGTCGTAAAATACATAGCCAAATCATATTACAACATGTTCTGTAACATGTTGTGCCGACCCCACTTATAGTGGGATAAGGGCAGGAGGAATAAATTGGTTCGTTTAAATATACACATTGCGTAGAACGTTGTACAGCTTTTTATGAGGATTAGAAATCTAGGACTCTCTCCAAATAAAAATATACTCCCAAAATAGAGTACAATGAAGCTTTTATAATAATTTATCACCTTGTATTTATATTCTTTGTATTGTGTAAAGAATCGTTCGAGAAAGATCTTTTTTTTCTTTGTACTAAAAATATTATTGGTAACATATTATAAGATAGAAAACAAAGTGAATTTTCTTTTTAAGCTTTATGTATTGACTGGGTTGATGTTTATACTGATGTCAGCGTTCAACAAATTTTTAAACAGGAAAAAATCTCAAAGAGAATACCCATAAATACCCAATTTTTTTCCTGAAACTATTACAATTTTATTCGAAAACAAAGGTTAATTACGCTCAGTTGTGAACAGGCTAACGAAAAAAGTGTAAATTGTAAAGAAGTGTAAGAAATACTCCGAATCAAGTAAATGATATCACTAGCCCTTTTTTTAATTTACATCTTTTTTATCATCTTTATACCTTATCCCACTCTAAGTGGGGTCGGCACAACATGTTACAAACATGTTGTCACATGATTTGGCTATGCATTTTACGTCTGTCTGTCCGCCTGACGTCAACTTACTACCATAGGCGTATTTTACGACACCGGTAAGAAAGAGGGTGGTCTATTCAACTCAGCCGGATACCACACGGCGGGTCCACTTACCTTGGTTGCCTTTTCCTACACCTCGGTAAGAAATGATTAAGACATGATCGGTGGTTTATTCTACTCAGCCGGATACCACACGGAAGTTCGACTTACCTTAGTCACCTTTTACGACACCTGTAAGAAATGGAGGTGGTCTATTCTACTCAGCCAGATACCATACGGCGCGTCGACTTACCTCAGTCGCCTTTTACGACACCTCGGTAAGAAATAAGTGTAGTCTATTCTACTCACCCGGATACCACACGACGGGTCAACTTGCCTTAGTTACCTTTAACGACACCTCGGTAAGAAATAATGTTGGTTTGTTTTTCTCAGCTGGATACCACACGGCGGGTCGACTTAGCCTAATCGCCTTTTACGACAACTCAGTAATAAAGAGGGTGGTATATTCTACTAAACCGGATACTATTGCGGGTCGACTTACCATAGTCGCCTTTTACGAAACCTCGGTAAGAAAGAGGGTGGTCTATTCTACTCAGCCGGATACTACACGACGGGTCGACTTACCTTAGTCGCTTTTTACGCAATGAGGATCTTCCAGATAAAATTCCCAGCAAGATTCGGTCACCTAGGTTATATGTACACTATATGTATCAACATAACATGTGTATACATAATGTTATTATTATTATTTTTATATATATTAATATCTCACCTATATTAACTCATCTTGATTCTCTCGTGATTCTCTTAGAGAAAAGTTCAAAGAAATTGGCGTTATGACTGTAGCTTCACAATACATCTACAGTAATATACTATTTGTACGTAAAAAGATTCACTTGTATAGTAAAAATAGTGATAGGTATGACAGACATACAAGAAACAGACATAAACTAATGACGTCTAGATTACGCCTCCAAAAGGTCCGAAAATCATTTGTCGGTCTCGGTACACGTTTTTATAACAAAATTCCTCAACATTATCTAGACTTGCCTTTACACAAGTTTAGAAATTATCTCAAAACGATGTTGCAACATAAAGCTTACTATACTATTGAGGATTATTTGAGTGATAGCATATCTTAACTGCAGTCAGCTACGCATCCAGCTGCAACGATTATCTTGTAACCATCAAATTGTAATAATATTTTAAAAGATTAACCGCCGAGTTTCTTGCTGATTCTTCTCGATAGTAGCAAACTTCCGAATCAGTGGTAGCTTCTTTAAAACATTTGACGATTTTAAAGTACTGTAAACAGTCCACTTGAATAAAGAATATTTTGAATTTGAATTTGAATCTGTTTAATATTTAATTTTTCTGTTTTATGTTTAATATTTACATCTATATTTTATTTTTTCATCTCGTTAAAATACGATCTAATTACGTCGTATTGTAACGAGGTATTAGGCAAGGATAGTGGTAATTGTTCACTCATACAAATGTTGTACTAAATACTTGTGTTGTGCAAATGTTGAGTATATTATCAACAATGTTTTTGTTAAATTAAGTATTGTAAAATGCTATTACTTGGTCTAATAAAAATAAATAACAAAATAATAAACTTTATTCAAATACAGCCTTACTCCTAGCAGCGTTTCGCGGTAAACGTTAATTAACGTAGCGCGGTCTGTAAATGGTTCAGGCCAATGACTTTCCTCACCTCGACTGGAAACTTTGGCCGGTCGTTTAATTTCGTAAACGGTATATAATTTCGTATTCACAATAACTGATAATCTTAACACACCCGCTACCATCTAAATGACTGATAACACGCTTCCAGTAAAAAAAATTATAAAGCCTGTATCACACTAGCGTTTATGATTTTCCGACACTAGCAGCGGCCGTGGGGTACATTGGGGTACCTGCTTAATGCTTTATGTAGCCATGTGATGATGTGATGTAGAGTAGAATAGATCACCCTCATTTCTAACCGAGGTGTCGTAAAAGGCAACTAAGCTAAGTTGACCTACCATGTGTCATCCGTTTGAGTAGAATAGACCACCGTTTTTCTTACCGGGGTGTAAAATAAGACTAACGTAAGTTGAAGTCAGGCAGGCAGGCAGTCGTAAAATACCTAATCATGTGATATATGTTTATAAAATATTGTGCCGTCCCCATCTAAAATGGGATGAGGGCAGGATAATGATGACCTGCTTCTTGCAGAGCTGGTATCGCGTTCATATAACCCTGGCATTGTATTATAGTTCGATTTGTACACTCATACTGAATTTTCGCTTTTGAAATATTGCGATTCTAAATTTTTGCTAAAATCTAAAATCTTTTCTAAAACATTAAAAGATAGAATTCTAATTAATTGATTATATCTTCGTATTACATAAACAAAATCTTTTATCAATTATTTCACTAAGTAATTAATGATTTTTGAAAATATTTCTCGTGTTTTTTAATTATATAGGTCATTGAAATAAATAGTAAAGCTGATACTACGTTGTATGATGTCATCGCAAAAATATATAAATACAAAATTGAGAGCATTATTAAGTAAATAATAAAGCAATAATTTTCGTAATTTGTATCGCGAGTAAAAGTTTTGAGACTATTTAAATTCAAAAATTAAATATAATTTAATCGTACCATATTTTTCAATGTTGCTTCAGCGTTATAGGCGGGTAAGCATAACAGACACAAAGACTTTTGTATTTAAAGTACTAGTATGGTACTAGTATATACGGACAAATTATGGACAATGGTGTCTTAAGAGCCTATGTAAAAAATTAACTTAAGTTCTAAGTCTGCTAAGTCTAGACCCCAGACCTGTTTTTGTACTTAGTCTTTTTAGACATCTCCTTGAGTGAGTGTATCGCAACGATTTTATAGTGCTGCAGTATATTTACGTACATAATTCACGACTATATCTCTACACGACGATAGTATCGCGGCGATTTGTGACATTCTTTAGGAATGTTGAAGTTACAACGTAAAAATAAAATACACAGTACTTCCAGTCTGTTGTGTTAATATGTTTAGCTTCCCAACTATAATGTCTCTAAAGTTTGTCTAGAAATAACTTTCTTACAACGAGTCAAGAACCTGAAGGACGCATCTTTATAATGTTTAATATTTGTTCAGTTACAAGTAATGTACTTGTCAAGTATTATTTGATAAAATAATTATTATTTAGGCCGTGTGGTATCCGGCTGAGTAGAATAGACCACCCTCATTTCTTACCGAGGTGTCGTAAAAGGTGACTAAGGTAAGTTGACCCACCGTGTGGTATCCGGTTTAGTAGAATAGACCACCCTTCTTCTTACTGAGGTTTCATAAAATACGACTAAGGTAAGTTGACGTCAGGCAGGCGGCCAGTCATAAAAACGCAGCCAAATCATGTTACAGCATGCTTATAACATGCTGTAACAACGATTTTCCTGAAATTCCAGGTAGGTTATATTTAAAAAAATCTCGTTTTATCCCTGTTTAGCTGTGACAGCCTAATGGTAACGCGCGGGCCAAAAAAGGTCGAAACCTAGGTTCGATTGCCGCATGTCACTTTTTATTTTGATTATTACATTTTAAATATATTTAAAAAAATTAAACGTGCGGTTCAAGTGCGGGTAGATGAACAAAATAATGACTGTAGTACTCGGGAACGAAGACACCGCGGCGCTCCAGTCAGTTCGTGACCACGGTGGATGCAACTCTACTGAAACGTCGAACCTTATACAAAGTTCAATTATAACGCGATGTGACCCGTATGTTAATATAATAATCAGTATGTATCGCGAAAGTTTAAAATCAGCTTATAATATTGTTTTTGGCTTTATATATCCTCCTGCGTTTTTACGACCGCCGCCTGCCTGACGTCAACTTACCTTAGTCATATTTTACGACACTTCGGTAAGAACGAGGGTGGTCTATTCTAATAAACCGGATACCACACGGTGGGTCAACTTACCTTAGTTGCCTTTTACGACACCTCGGTAAGAAATGAGAGTGGTCTATTCTACTCAGCCGGATACTACACGTCGGGTCAACTTACCTTAGTCGCCTTTTACGACACCTCGGTAAAAAATGAGGGTGGTCTATTCTACTCAGCCGGACACCACACGGCTATATTTATTTTCGACTGTAAAACACTTAAATGCTTGTAGCACGAGTTAGATATTAAGTCAGAGGCAACGGATGTGATAGGGGAAATTAGGGCGAGTTTGACACCAGGCCACATCCGCCACGACACTTTCAAACTAACTTGCTCTGCGATGGTATCTAGAATTATTTGTGTGCGTATTAGCTGTATTTACTGTGTTAAAAAATAAAGTAGCACGTCACCAACATTCGCTAAACTTAAATATAAGGTCAAACTGTTGCTGGTTCTTGCTGGTTGTTCTCGGTAAGAGCTCCTCTCCGAACCAGTTGTAGCTTTATTTTAATTTGACGGTTCGAAAGTTTTTGAAAAGCCAATTTAAATAAAGAATTATTTGAATTTGAATTTGAACTGTACTGGCCTGTTAGTATAGGTGACCTTCTTTTAACTTCGCGGTTCAAGGGTTCTTTTCCCCTAACAGCCAACATTTCCTCAAAGCAAATAGTAAAATAGCAAAATAATAGATTCTTTGAGTCTGGGTGTATATATGTATTTAAGTATTTATAGTTAAATATGTATAAATTTAGCGGTTGTAACTGGGTGCTATCTACCTGAATAAAACACTCTCATTTCTTACCAAGGTGTCGTAAAAACTGACTAAGGCAAGTCGACGCGGCGTATGGTATTCGGCTAAGTTTTTTTTTATAGGCGAGCGCTTGACTGCAATCATGCCTGATGGTAAGCGATGATGCAGTCTTAGATAGAACGCGCATGCCTATAAGATACCTATTCACCCTAAGTAGAAAAGAAAGAGGGTGGCCTCTTTCTTACCGAGGTGTCGTAAAAGGCGACTAAGGTAAGTCAACCCACCGTGTGGTATCCGGCTGAGTAGAATAGATAACCCTCTTTCTTACCGAGGAGTTGTAAAATACGATTAAGGTAAGTTGACCTCAGGCATAAGGTAAAATACGTAGCCAACCTCACTTAGAGTGGGATAAGGGTAGGGCATAATGTATAAATTTATCGGTCGTCGGAGAGACCACAAATATGTAATTGTCCCATATATTTATTAATTATAGTATTTTGTTTAATAAGACTAAGGTAAATTGACTCACCTTGTGATATCCGGTTAAGTAGAATAGGCCACCCTCTTTCTTATCGAGGTGTCGTAAGATACGACTCAGATAAGTTGACATCAGTCAGGCGGCCGGTCGTAAAATACGTAGCCAAATCATGTGACAGCATGCTTATAACATGTCGTGCCGACCCCACTTAGAGTGGGATAAGGGCAGGAGAATGATGATGATTATATTGTTAATTATTGGAAATTAAGTGTAAGGTATTTTTTTTAATTTTTTGGAATTAACTTTTTGGGAATTAATGTCAAAATTATTAGGAAGGTAGTATTTTTTTAATAGTGCTGCTGGATTAGAAACTCCTTTGTTCGTAATATTGGTATGGAACATTTGATAGAGCTGGTCACGGATACAAGTTTCGCTGTTAGAACAAAGTACTACACTTTCACAGCTGTAGTGGCAAAAGTTAGATATCAGAACTGACTTGGCAGCGGATGTGATAGGGGAAATTAGGGTGAGTTTGACACGAGGCCACATCCGCCGCGACATTTTCAAACTAACTTGGAGACGAGTAATTTTAGAAATGCTTTTCAGTAGAGTTTAAAAAGAACTATAGTTATATAGTTTTCTAAAATGCTGATTGTTACTGGAGATAACATTTGATACATTATCCAGTAATAAAGAATATAAATTATTAAATATATTTTTTATTTCTTAATGTACGCCGTGTCCGGCTGAATAGAATACTACCACCCTCATTACTTACCGAGGTGTCCTCAAAGGCGACTAAGGTAAGTTGACCCACCGTGTGGTATCCGGTTTAGTAGAATAGACCACTCTCTCTCTTACCGAGGTGTCGTAAAATACGACTAAGGTAAGTTGATGTCAGGCAGGCGGCCGGTCTTAAAAACGCAGCCAAATCATGTTACAACATATTTATAACATGTTGTGCCGACCCCACTTGGGACCCGAGTGGGATAAGGACAGGAAGATGATGATTTATTTCTAAACTAGCGGCCTACCCTGCTTCGCACGGGTATAAAATATATAGCCTATGTCACTCAGTGAAAAAAATGATTAAAATCGATTCAGTACTTTTAATTTAGGTATTCATTACTGCCCGTGGCCCGTACGCGTTACATTTGAAGAAAAACAATTCCCCTCTCCCTATACCAAGAAGATTTTCTGCTATATCTAATATCTAAATTCATATACTACATATTAACATTTCACATTTTTCCCTATATATTTTATGTTTAAAATTAATTACAGAATGTCTTTATGTACAACATTCATAGCTTTGTTACCATTAGACAATACAAACATGTTTACTTTAGAGGTTACTTTTAAAAGAGCGACATTTGGTTGCGCGTCCGATCGCTGCTAAATTCGAAGTGCTATAGGGCGAAGCCCGGCCTCCTCGCGGGATTTTAAATCTGTGATATCTTCGAAAATGTTCATTTAAATTACATTCTGTAAACAGCCATATTGATCTATATTAAATCAACAATGTATTTAAGGTACTTAATTGGATAAGGATTAATGCTATATTGTATAAAAACGCCGTGTGGTATCCGGCTGAATAGAATAGTACCACCCTCATTTCTTACCGAGGTGTCGTAAAAGGCGACTAAGGCAAGTTGACCCACCGTATGGTATCCGGTTTAGTAGAATAGACCATCCTCTTCTTACCGAGGTGTCGTAAAATACGACAGAGGTAAGTTGATGTCAGGCAGGCGGCCGGTCGTAAAAACGCAGCCAAATCATGTGACAGCATGTTTATAACATGTTGTGCCGACCCCACTTAGAGTGGGATAAGGGCAGGAAGATGATGCTATATTGTATAAGAATTGCTTCGAAAATAATAAGGCATTATTTTTCGTAAAAAGTAAATGACAAAAAGTGCTTGTGGGTTATCCATAAGAGATAGACATATACCATCGCGGACTTTTCTGTAGACCTTTTCGATGTGTACAAATACTTAGTACATCATTTTGATAGATCTCGTAGGGTTTAGCCCGTGTTCGCAATGTAAGCGGAAAAAAGAGTAATTATTTATGACATCACATTAAAACCTCAAAAATTACAGTATTTCTCTACTCCATATTGAATGTTACTCGTATTATACATATAAACCTTACTCTTGAATCACTCTATCTATTAAAAAAACCGCATCAAAATCTGTTGCGTAGTTTTAAAGACTTAAATCTTTAAAGCAGTCATAGGGATATAGGGACAAACAAAGAATGTGACTTTGTTTTATACTATGTAGTGATAATCCCTATAGCATGATTCAGTATTCACGCGCGATGGCTTATTATTAGCGTATTTCATGTATAACTTTGGTGTTTCTATACCGATTTCAATGATTCTTTTTTTATACAATGGTTAATACTATTCACTTTTTATTTAGGGATGACTGAGAGTGATATAAACGTAGGAGTAGACAACTATAACCAGAAAGCTTCGAACTGCTAAGCTATCGGGAGTTCCACGTGTTATTGTGAGTCAAACATAAAAGATAGACATATGCTGTCGTGGGATATTTTTTACATAATTTTAAGGAAAACATTTCCGTCATACATGATTTCTGTGTAGCTTTAACCATCAAGGTTGCACACTCGACGGGAGCTTAAAAAATGGAGTAACTTCTCCCGTTTTCCCGACCTTTCCCTTCACTGCTCTGTTCCTATTGATTGTAGCGTGATGAAAAGTATACTATAACCAGCCCAGGAGTATGAAAAATAATTGTACCGAGTTTGGTTAAAATCCGTCGAGTAGTTTTTGTTTCTATAACGGTTATACAGACAGACAGACAGACAGACAGACAGACAGACAGACAGACAGACAGACAAAGTTTTTACTGATTGCATTTTTGGCATCAGTATCGATCCCTAATCACCCTCTGATAGTTATTTTGGAAATATATTCCAGTTACAGAATTGACCTCTCTACAGATTTATTATAAGTATAGAAGATAGATAGATGAGACGTAGTTAAATGCAACTAAGGTAAGTTGACGTCAGGCTGGCGGCCGGTCATAAAATACCTAGCCAAATTATGTAACAACGTAGTTAATACATGTGTGACGACCACTCTTAGAGTAGGATAAGGGCAGGAAAAAGATGATGATGACATTTACTTATTATTGAAAATTATTTTTTTGAAATTAACTTTTTTGGAATTATTGTCAAAATTATTACGTTCTTGTTCGAACTTTATCAAGTCAACTGTTCCAATACATTTTGTCTTAACAAATTTTGCGGTCGTCACTTTGCTCTTTGTGACTACTTAAGAGCTTTTGTAAGCTTATTACGTCAGAAGTCTGACCGGGAAAACTATTTGAAATTGAAGTTTCTGTGTTGTACAACGAATCTGTTATAAGCACAGCGCTTAAATCGTGCGACTCTATTGAGTGGTTACGAATTCAAACCAGATACAGTAGTGTTTATAAGCTAATCATCATCTTCCTGCACTTATCCCAGTCTAAGTGGGGTGGGCACAACATGTCACAAACATGTTGTCACATGATTTGGCTAGGTATTTTACGACCGGCCGCCTGCCTGACGTCAACTTATCTTAGTCGTATTCTACGACATTTCGATAAGAAATCTCAACACACATCTCAACCCGCATACACTACAAATGAGTTTTTCTGTTTAAACTTATGTGTCTTATTTATATACTAGCGGCCTGCCCCTGCTTCGCACGGGTATAAAATATATATCCCATGTCAGTCAGTGTAAAAAAAATGATTAAAATTGATCCAGTTGTTTTGATTTATTCATTGCTGCCCGTGGCCGTAGCGTTAAATTTGGAGAAAAACAATTTCCTTTCCCTATACCAAGAAGATTTCCTGCTATCTTTGGAATATCTAAATTCATATAGTACATTATTACTTATTTACTTTTGTATTTTCCCTATGTATCTTATTTTTACAATTAATTACAGAATGTCTTTAAACAAACTCTTGAAAGAGCGACATCGCTGCTAAAGTCGAAGTGTTATAGGTCGAAGCGCGGCGTCCTCACGGCATTTTAAATCTGTAATATCTCCGAAAATGTTCACTTAAATTACATACTGTAAACGGCCATATTGATCTATATTAAATCAACTATTTATTTAAGGTACTTAATTGGATAAGGATTAATGCTGTATTGTATAAGAATTGCTTCAAAAATAAGGCATTATTTTTCGTAAAAAGTAAACGACAAAAAATGCTTTAGTGGGTTATCCATAAGCGATAGACATATACCATCGCGGACTTTTCTGTAGACCTTTTCAATGTGTACAAATACTTAGTACATTATTTTGATAAATCTCGTAGGGTTTAGCCTGCGTTTGCAATGTAAGCGGAAAAAAATGTAATGATTTACAGAAACCTTAAAAATTACAGTATTTCTCTACTCCGTATTGAATGTTATTATACGTACAAACCTTCCTCTGGAATCACTTTATCTATTAAAAAAACCGCATCAAAATATGTTGCGTAGTTTTAAAGTTTTATGCATACATAGGGAAATATGGACTTTGTTTTATAATATGTAGTGATAGTGATTGTTATTTTCCTCGCTAGAGAGGTCCGATCATAAATGCGTCCGATCGCTGCTAAATTCAAATGGTTAAAGGGCGAACCGCGTTTTTTCTTTTTTTCGAATTTGACTAATGCTGTTAGCCCTAATGGCTTTGACAGCGTCACCGATAAGACGGGCGAGCGCGGAAGCATCGCCGAGAGGTGAACCGCGACCTCCGACGCGCTATTTATAGGCTCGCGGCGCGGCCCCTGCATTTTAAATCTGTAATATCTTCGAAACTGATTATTTAAATTACATGCTGTAAAGGGTCATATTGATCAATATTAAATAAATAATATATTTAAGGTTCTTAATTGGATAAGGATTAATGCTGTATTGAATAAAAATTGCTTTGAACATAAGGCATCATTTTTTTTTTGGGTGGAATAGTCCACTATAGGAGCTGACCACCTGTCCTGCAACGACAGGCGTGTCCGCAATTAGAAGGCATCATTTTTCGTAAAAATTAAATGACAAAAACTGCTATTGTGGGTTATCCATAAGAGATAGACATATACTATCGCGGACTTTTCTGTAGACCTTTTCATGGTGTACAAATACTTAGTACATCATTTTGATAAATCTCGTAGGGTTTAGCCTGCGTTTGCAATGTAAGCGGAAAAAAATGTAATTATTCACGACATCACATTAGAAACCTCAAAAATTACAGTATTTCTCTACTCCATATTGAATGTTATTAGACATGTAAACCTTCCTCTAAAATCACTCTATCTATTAAAAAAAACCGCATCAAAATCTGTTGCATAGTTTTAAAGATTGAAGCATACATAGGAATATATGGACATAGGGACAGACAGAGAATGCGACTTTGTTTTATACTATGTAGTGATATTATTTATTTTTACAATTGATTAGACAATGTCTTTACATACAACATTCATAGCTTTCTTATCATTAGACAATATAAACTTGAAAGAAGGACATTTAGTTGCGCCTCCGGTCGCTGCTAAATTCGAAGTGTTTATAGGTCTAAGCGCGGCCTCCTCGCGGGATTTTAAATCTGTACTATCTCCGAATATGTTCACTTAAATTACATGCTGTAAATTAAGTTTTGTAAATTAATGTTTGCAATGTAAGCGGAAAAAAATGGTTTTATTTAAAGAAACCTCAAAAATTACATTATTTCTCTAATTCGTATTGAATGTTATTATACGTACAAACCTTCCTCTGGAATCACTCTATCTATTAAAAAAAACCGCATCAAAATCGGTTGCGTAGTTTTAAAGTTTTATGCGTACATACGGAAATATGGACTTTGTTTTATAATATGTAGTGATGCAATTAATCGCAAGCTTTTCGGTGAAAGAAACATCGCAAGAAAACCTGCAATCTCTAGAGAATTCTGCGGATATGATAACCTACTAATCCGCATTGGAGCAGCATGGTAGGTCTGAACTCCAACTCTCTCTACTAAAATGGAGAGAGGAGGCCTATGCCTAGCTGTGGGATAGTAACAGGCTGCTACTTTTATAACTAGAATTCATTTTCTATCGGTATGTGTGGGTACTGACTTTGGTAGTACATCATTGGGTCTATTTGTATATCATTTTTCTCGTCTCTATGGAAGTTCTATCCATAAATATTACATACAATCCTATTGCAAATCAATGGTACATATATAATGTATTGCCTAATGGCTTAACCCTTGTCAGTTGTGCATTGTAAAAACTTGAGACATGTCATATGTAGGTTAGATCAATAAGATCATACCGAATTGATACCGAAATTAGAATAGGTTGATGATTATATATGACAGGGTTATATTATGGAAAATCTTACTTTAGGGTTTTTTTAATCTTATTTTAATAGGGTCTTTAAGCCTCTTAGAGGTTACGTCAGACCCATTGTACCCTAATAATATCTATTTTAACATTACGTGTGCTTGCTCTGATGTCGGTACTGCAAGAATAATTTGTATAGCACCCAAATGTTTGAAATCGACTTTGAATCGCTTAACACTTAACTTAAGATGATCGCATGACTTCAGTCCGAGTACACTCCACTAAAAGATGAAATGTATCCTCAACCGTGTCACAGAGACTACAATTCGGTTAACTTATCTTTTTTATTGGAAATTTAAACTTATTTAGTGGTGTGTGTCCGGATCGAAGCCTGTGAGCCCAAACAATCATTTTTCTTGTTAATCCGGGGTTATTAAACCAAGGTGTACGAGGAGGTTCATGTTGCACGACTTTATACCATATCCCCTTTGTTGTCGACAATTCGGTAAAATACTTTTCCACTTATCATATATTAACGTCTTATAATTGAGTAAAACCTCTGTATAATCAGGTCTAACAAATGTCTCAGCTCCATCGATGTTTACATTACATACTTACATTAGATTACATTACATACTTTAGGTTACATCAGATTACATTACATACTTTAGGTTACATCAGATTACATTACATACTTTAGGTTACATCAGATTACATTACATACTTTAGGTTACATCAGATTACATTACATACTTTAGGTTACATCAGATTACATTACATACTTTAGGTTACATCAGATTACATTACATACTTTAGGTTACATCAGATTACATTACATACTTTAGGTTACATCAGATTACATTACATACTTTAGTTTTACACACTTTAGGTTGCAATGTACGCTGTCGAAAAATAAATAAATCAAAGAAGTAGATTGGATAAATACATATATTTATTAACTAGCTCTGCCTGTGACTCCGCCCGCACGGTGATGGGTATATTTAATTAAAATTTTGAACATAAAAGTAGTTATTGTGATTTAACCATAAGAGTTGAAGTTGCGGTCTGGGACTTTTGTATAGTATTTTTGGTAGATCTACAATTCTCTAGTACATCGCTGTACTGTATCTCTGCTGTTTTAAGCAACGCACGTTAAAAACCGTAGAAATATCAGTACAGTAGGTTTTGAGAAAATCAATCACATATAGACAGAAATCTTTTGGGACTTTGTCGTGTAATAATTATGGATATGCTCACATCACTGTACATTCTTATTTTATCGTTTCAACCTTCTTTTGATACTCCTAAATCATTTGATATAAAATCTGCAATAGTAATTGTAGACCTAACGTAATTATCACGTAGCAAAACGGATGATAGGTGATGCTTGCCTTCAATGCAAAGTTTTAATACAGTCATTATTTTCCTGTCCTTATCCCACTGTAAGTGGGGTCGGCACAACATCTTATAAACATGTGCTAACATGATTTGGCTAGGTATTTCAGGAACGGTCGCCAGCCTGACGTCAACTTACCTTAGTCGTATTTTACGATATCTCGGTAAAAAAGAGGGTTCTCTATTCTACTCAGCCGAATGCCACACGGTGGAACAAATTACCTTAGTCGCCTTTTATGAGACCTCGTTAAGAAATGAGTGAGGTCTATTCTACTCAGCCGGATACCACACGGCGTTCCTTGTCTATATAGTACCTAGGCAAAATGTTTTCTACAAATAAAATCAATGCTTATATATGTGTTGTGCCGTTTCGTCTGCAGAAATAGACTGCCAATAGTAATGATAAATGAACCTATTTTGACGAAGCACCGGCAATCTATTCCACTGGCCACTAAAGAGGCCTGGCGATTGTATTCTGTTGAAGCTTACAAGCCATTTAGACTCGATATGATTTTTTGAGAATAGTTCCACTTTTATTAAAGTGCCATAAGCACAGCTCAGGAAATAAGAAAGCGCATTTCCTTTGTGATATTAGGGAAAATAAAGGTGAAAACGCTTACAGCTAAGCCTTTGTCGTGACTCATAACAAACTGAATAAAATTCGGATAAGCTTTTCAGAGAGGTGCTCAAGTCGTCGCAATATGAATTGAATAGATTCATTCAGGAAACATTTTGCCTAGGTTCTATATAGACAAGGAACGCTGTGTGGTATCCGGCTAAAAAATGTTGGAAAAAAACATTATTGGTAAAAAAAGTGTACAAAGGTCAACTTATCCCTATGACAGAGATCTCTGCCAGCTAACCTACGAAGTGAGACAATTTATAGTTAAGAAAACGTTGGTACGCAAATATTAGACATTATGAATTAGAAATTCATGTGTCAACATGATATTTATAACATGTTGTGCCGACCCCACTTAGAGTGTGATAATGGCGGGTGTTCTATCTTTGCTTATTATATTGGTGGTATTATATACACAACATTACTGCATCAATTTTGTTCGTCTACCATCGCATTCAAATGGTGAATTAGTTAGTTATTTAAGTTAGTTGTTAGTATTTTTTTTTACTAAAGTGGGTGTATTAGGGAATTGTAATAATTAAAGGATCGTCACAGGCTCACTAATTATCTGATAGGCACGTACGCTCCGGGCTTAGCCACAAATAAGTTACCAGCGCTCAACGTTGAAGACATTGCACGTGCAGCCAATTTCGGCGCTAATGTCTTTACGTGAGCCAGGCCATTTCTATCCAGCTCTAAGTGTCCGTTTCCATTATACAAACCCGACGGTTTTTGAATAACATCTAGAATTTGATAATTAAGGAAATAACGAGATAATAAAGAAAAGGATGAAAGAAATATGTTTGCGAATGAGATGAGAATGTTAAGGTTGATGTGGGGTAAACTTAATAGAATGCGCGAGATTATTAGGGGAAGTCTGAAAGTTGCGCCCATTATGGAAAAGATGAGAAATGCGAGAGAGTTTAAGTTGGTATGGTCATATAATGAGGAGAGATGAAAATTATGCGACCAAAAGAGTTCTAAATATGAATGTGGATGTACAGCTAGGGGGAGGCCGAAAAAAATATGGATGGATTGTGTGAAAAATTATATATATATTAAAGGAGTGGCACCAAAGTTGACGAATGATAGAGGAAAATGGAAGAATAAGACATATTGTGCCGATCCCACTTAAGTGGGATAAGGGTAAGAGAATGATGACGATGATGAACGAACCAGAATTAGGACTGTCCCTGTATAGTTTATTTCAATTGATTCAAACCGTGAATCCTTTTTGTTTGTGACAAAGTTTTAAGCGTGTACTACAAAAACAAAGGAAAGTTATTTAACAAATATTCAGACGCTTACTAATGTGGCATTAAACCGACGCATCAGTTTTCAACAACTTCTCGCTAACTGGTAAAACTGCTGGTATAAGTCCTATAAAAAGTACGCATTTAAAACGAAAACGTGTTATTATTAAATTAGGTTTCACATATTTATCAGTTATATTTTATTCCTCTTTATTCTCTGTATCTTTATTCTATCAGCTTGAATTCTGGTCTGCAAAGTAGTATATAATTTTTAAAGATATCTTAGATAATTTATAGTATTTAGACGATCACATCATTTGGCTGCGTTTTTACGACCTGCCGCCTGCTTGACATCAACTTACCTTAGTCGTATTTTACTACACCTCGGTAAGGAATGAGGATGGTCTATTCTACTCAGCCGGATACTATACGTGGGTCGGCTTACCTTAGTCGCCTTTTACGACACCTCGGTAAGACACGAGATTGGTCCATTCTACTCAGTCCGATACCACACGGCGGGTTGACTTATGTTAGTTGCCTTTTACGACACCTCGGTAAAAACTGTGGGTGGTCTATTCTACTCAGCCGAATAACACATGTGGTCATCTGGTATTCTCTTCATTTGATAACATATTAATTTAGGAAATTACGAACCAGAATTAGTACTGTCGCTGTATAGTTTATTTCACTTGATTCAAACCATGAATCCTTTTTGTTTATGACAAAGTTTGCAACATGTACGACAAAAACGACAGAAAGTTATTTAACTAATATTCAAGCGCTTACTAACGCCATTAAACCGAGGCATCAGTTTTCAAAAACTTCTCACTAACTGCTAAAACTGCTAGTATACGATAAAACTACGCATATTTTAAAACAAAAACGTATTATTTACTAAATAATTAACTGATAAAACCTCCACCACCGCCATCACAATACACAAGCACTTCACAAGTTTAATAGAAGAAACGATTCGCTTCGCAAGCGAAGCATAATCAGGAGACAGACTCCACGACAAAATCACAAAGTGACGCATCACCCAAGCAAGATATATTTATTAGTAATTGGTTCAATCCCCACTATTTACTTTGCCTCCAAACACGTGTATGTAAACTTAAACTAGAAAAAATTATCTGAACCTTAATAATTATGCCATTATTACGTTTATTAATCTCAAGTTGTTCTAAAATGTTAAGTTGGAGGCATTTGTCACAGGTGTGCAGAATTTCCAATCAATGTTCATTAGGAAATTTATGGTTGTTTTCTAACATAATATGTATGGACAAATAATTTCATCATTTCTTTTGCAACCATAGAGTCAATAAAAATAATAAATAAATATTTAGGACACTTACACACACGGTCGTTCGTCCCCAAAGTAACTTAATACTTGTGTTATGGGTGAGAGACAACTGGTGAATATATACATAAATAATTTTGAAATACATACTAAAATACACATATACCCAGGCTCAAAGAATCAACAAATTCTTTTAAAGAAAATGTTGGCCCTCGGCGTGAACCCCCGACTCACGGAGCTGAAGACAGAGTCACTACCCACTGCGCCAACGGGCCAGTCAAAGCGTAATAAGAATAAAACGTAACTTTTGATCAACATCACGACACTTGTGCATTATTTCTGAATGTATTGTACAGTACAATTGAAATCGCAACGTCTAACGCTTGATTATTCTGTTGGAACAATTCCATCACCTGATTTCGCTGCGAAATGAGCATTGTGGCTCTGACTGTAATCGACAGTGAGGCCTCCCGACGGCTTGAATAGATCCGTCCAGTATGGAATTTGACGGCATTTCACTGTCAAAACGTCAATCTATATAATGGTTAAGCTATCACATACTGAGTACGTTTCATAATAATCCGCTTATACTTGAATTAACTTGACTGTTGAAGTAAATTACTTAGCATACTCGTAGCTAGTTTAATATAAGAAGTAAGATTCGAAATTAGGTATCCGACTGAATAGAATAGTACCTCATTTCTTACCGAGGTGTCGTAAAAGGCGACTAAGGTAAGTCGACCCGCCGTGTGGTAGCCGGCTGAGTAGAATGGACCAACCTCATTTCTTACCGAGGTGTCGTAAAGGGCAACTAAGGTAAGTTGACCCACCTTATTGTATCCAGTTTTGTAGAATAGACCACCCTCTTTCTTACCGAGTTATCGTAAAATACGACTGAGGTAAGTTGACGTCAGGCAGTCGGCCGGTCGTAAAAACGTAGCCAAATCATATGACATCATGTTGTGCCGACCCCACTTAGAGTGGGATAAGTGCAAGATGATAATTCGAAGTTAATATGCCCGTTAAGAAATTATCCCTGATCTTAAATCTTTTCTTCTAAGTAAGTACGGAGTCTGGATGCGGTAAAGATAAACAACTCTCAAAAATTTTATTTGAAGGAGCGCCAAATAACACAAAATTGACATCACGTAATGGCGTTTGACGTTAAGTACTCCCTTCTGAGAAGCTGAAAGTAATTTGTCGTCTCGAGTACACATTGTACTGCCGCCGCCGTGTCGAAAAATTAAGTGAATGAAGGGATGAGAAATATAAAGGAGAAAGCACACAAGTCTATTGTGTGATCCAACGTTTAGCTTGCTAATAAATTAGGTAATTCGGGTTTTTGTTTGTAATCTCTTTATTGCATTCATAAAGAAAATATATGTAATGCTAAATGTAGAGTGTACTATTCATTCTCATACACAACACTACAAAAGCATTGCACATATTCACCACCACAATCTCAACAATTGTTTCGTCCCGTAACCGAAGCATCGTCAGGAGTAGACTCCACGACAAAATCGCAAAATCTTGTGTATTGTTGGTGGCGGGTACTCCATGAGTTTTTACAAATTATGCATGTATCAGGTATGAGAATGAATAGTAAACTCTATATTTAGCATTACATAAATTTGCTTTTATCGGCATATATAATGTTTATAGTTAACTCTAACTTAAGTTACATTACATATGTTTTTTTTATCGCGGATTATAGTAAAATAATATTTTCATTACTTTTGAATGATATTTTGAAAAATAAATAACTAGTATATTTTTTTTCCAATAGTTTAATAGACCAGACCAGTTTCTACCATCAATTAATTCATCATCATCATTATATCAAATAAGAAAAGATTTGTGTGTGTGAGTAAGAGTGATTATTTTTTTTTTAATATATGGCGGTAGTGAAAATTTGATAGTGTATAAACCTCGTAATATACAATTTATACTGATGGCTTTAAGAATGCAACAAGTCCTTATCCCACTCTAAGTGGGGTCGAATAACATGTTATTAACATCTTTTAAATGATTTGGATATGTATTGTTCGGCCGGCCGTCTGCCACAATAACTTATTGTCGTCGTATTTTACGAAACCTCGGTAAGGGATGACGGTAGTCTATTCTACTCAGCCGGATACCCCACGGCGGGTCGACTTTACTTAGTCGAATTTTACTACACCTTGCTAAGAAATGAGGGTGGTCTAATCTACTCAGTCGGATACCACACAGCTATGTCATCCCATAAGTCATAAAATTTAAGAACGAAAATAAACTGCCGAATTATTCTAAATACCTAACATCTCGCTATCATCTCTTCTCGGAATTATTTTCTTCGATACGACGCACAAGATACTTTACGTCAACACGAGAGGGCGTAGCTCTTGAACCTATCCGAAACGAGTGATGCCGAATGTCATTACTTCACGTCAGTTTCACGATTATCGGCTTTCGTTGAAATATGGATTTAGAATTCATTATCATTATGAAACCTCCTGTAGTCAAATTATTGATGACATGTTATTAGTACTTCGAAAAGGCGACTAAGGTAAGTTGAACTACTGTGTGGTATCCGGCTGAGTAGAATAGATTAACCTCATTTTTTACCGAGGTGTCGTTAAAGGTGACTAAGGTAAGTTGAGCCACCGTGTGGTATTGGGTTTAGTAGAATAGACCACCCTCTTTCGTACCGAGGTGTCGTAAAATAGGACTGAGATAAGTTGACGTCAGGCAGGCGGCCGGTAGTAAAAACAGCTAAATCACGTGATAGCATATTTATAACATGTTGTGCCGACCCCACTTAGAGTGGGATAAGGGCAGGAAGAGTAATAAAAAATATTATATCATTATTTATTATATATAATTCAAAATGTTATAAAACTTATGAACTCCACTGCGGTTCAGAAATATGCCCCGACTAAGAAAACGAGCACGAAACTCTATTACAAATATAATTCTTATAAAAGTTACTATCCCGCTGCTGGGCATAGGCGCCTCCTCTCTCCTTTTTTGGAGATATGAATTCGAGCTGAGACCTACCACGCTGCTCCAATGTGGATTGATAGGTTTTACATATCCCTAGCATTCTCTAGAGGTATGCAGGTTTCCTCACGATGTTTTCCTTCACCGAAAAGCATGTGATAAAATGCAATTATTTATGACATACATAAGTTTTATAGTAGTATAGTAAGTTTTAGTAATAGATATAAAATAAAAAATATATTTAAAAGTAGTGATAAAATTATTTTTTGAATTTTTGAATAACCTTCACCATTTACTTAGCGCACACAAGGAAAGCTTTAAATTTTGCCGTTTTTGTAATTTTTTTTTTGTTGTTCTTCTCCTATTCATCTTAGCGTGATGTTAAATAGCCTATAGCCTTCCTTGATAAATGGACTATTTTAAACTAAAAGAATTTTTTAAATCGGGACTACTGGAGTTCCTGAGATTAGCGCGTTCAAACAATCAAACAGACAAACAAATTCTTCAGCTTTATATATCAGTATAGATTTAACCCAGATACTGGGAATCCAAGCGTTTTAGAGGCTTTTCGGATTGACCAGCTTGATCGATGCATGCGTCGTGAATGGCGTCAAGTAAATAACCCGTCCAGCGTCATCAAGGACGCGGTATACGTGCAGTTCATTTCTATCTATGTTTTAAATACCACAATATTTCACAGTGACTTTAAAATTGTAATGAAGAACAGTCTGCGTTTAAAGCTTTTAATCCGCTTCAACTAATCCACTGGAGTAATATCGATGAAATTCAGTTTAATTGAAGTTTATATAGTTTTGACTGGCCAGTTGGCGCAGCGGGTAGTGATCTTGCCTTCAGCTCCGCGGGTCGCGGGTTAGATTCCCGTCGAAGGCCAACATTTTCTATAAATGAATTTGTTGGTCTTCGAGTCGTAGGTCGAGGGTGTATATTTGCATTTAAATATGTTTTTAAAAATTATATAACTATATATTAACCAGTTGTCTGTCTACATAACACAAGTATATAGTTACTTTGGGCACGGACGACCGTGTGTGTAAGTGTCCCATATATTATTATATTATTCTTTAATTGAAGTTTGTATACAGTTGTGAATAACACGCGTTGATATCTGTAAATTATAGTTAAATTTTCATTAATTAACCATGATTTATTAAATACTCCAATGAAACCGCGATGTTTATAGTAATTAAAATTAATATATTTTCCAAAATCGCTTGGCTCCCAGCAATATGAATAATATATATATGCGGTTAAACTGTGAAAATTTATAGGAGAGCCGATATATTGAGGCGAATAATTAATTGCCGTTAAAAATAAAAGAAAAGCTGGTTATTCGCAAATTTTAAAAGTTAGCGGAATGTAAAGCATGTTTACTTTTGGAGACCTTTTCTATTTTTGACGATTGTAAAAGTAATTGTAAAAAGAAATTCTTAACACTTAACATACAAGAGAAATATTTTGAATTTTTTAGAGTGTACAAATGTGTAATTAATTATCTGGCAAATAGCAGTGATTACTTTTTTGTTCATTGGTAAATTCGTTAAATCTTGAAGGATCTTAGAAATATATAGACATCAGAGTTAGCAACTTATTCGATGGTCTCAGTATTCGCTTCTACAATAAAATTCCGCAATCCATACTAGTCCAGTCTAAAGAAAGCTTTAAGTTAAGTATAAGAGATTTACTATGTACTACGTAAAGTATATTACAAAATTGAGGATTATTTGGATGATAAAAAATCACGGATTTGAAAATTCTTTCAGCTTCATACTGGACTGCGGTTTCATAATGTAAATTTGAAAGTGTTTAAAAGATTGACCGCCGAGTTTCTTTCTGGTTCTACTCGGTAAGAGCAACATTTTGAACCAGTTGTAGCTTCATTTATCATATTGATTCAAAAGTGTTTGAAAGAGCTTATTTGAATAAAGATTATTTTGATTTAATTTGATTTGATTAGTGTCTGGGCGTACGTTTAGTAGATTTTGTGAAAATCGGTCACATAAAGACAGACAGTTTTCGGGGACTTTGTTTTTTAATAAGTATAGATATAAACTTTCAATTTAAAATATTGGTCGATTAGCAGTGAAAGCGTAACAGACAAATAGATAGAATTTCACATCCTACTAATATTATAAATGCGAAAGTTTGCGAACATGGATGTATGTTTGTTATTCTTTAACGGCGGATCCGCTGAACCTATATCGATGTTATTAGGCACAATTTCTTATACACCGAATACATATTCTTCTTCTTCTTCTTCAACCGATGGACGTCCACTGCTGGACATAGGCCTCTTCATGGGATCTCCAGAACACACGATTTTGTGCCGCTTGTATCCAGCGGCTCCCCGCGACCCTTTTGAGGTCGTCTGTCCATCTAGTAGGGGGTCTTCCAACACTACGCTTCCCGGTGCGGGGTCGCCATTCCAACACTTTGAGACCCCAATGTCCATCGGTTCTCCGCACTATGTGCCCCGCCCATCGCCACTTCAGCTTCGCGACCCGCTGAGCTTTGTCGGTGACTCTGGTTCTTATACGGATTTCCTCATTTCTGATTTGATCACGTAGAGAAACTCCGAGCATAGCTCGCTCCATCGCCCGCTGAGCGACTCTGAGCTTTCTTATGAGGCACATAGTAAGCGACCAAGATTCAACGCCATAGGTCATCACTGGCAACACGCACTGTTCGAAGACTTTAGTCTTTAGAATACATATAGGTTATAGAAATCATGTTAATTCTACAAGAATATGATGACATGATGACAAGAATATGATAGCTGTGGTAGCCCAGCGGTAACTTTTTGAGGAGGTCACGGGTTTAAACCCGGGCTGACACTAATGAGTTTTTCTGTTAAAACCTTATGTGTCTAATTGATAACTGCAATTTATCACATGCTTTTCGGTGAAGGAAAACATCGTGAGGAAACCTGCATATCTCTAGAGAATTCTGGAGATATGTGTAACCTACCAATCCGCATCGTAGCAGCGAGGTAGGTCTTAGCTCCAATCCTTCTTTCCAAAAACGGAGAGAAGAGGCCTATTCCCAGCAGTGGGAAAGTAACAGGCCGCTACTTACTTACCTACGAATGTGTGATTAATTACCTGGCAAATATCAGTGATTACTTTTGGAATAATTGGTAAGGTCCTTACATCTTGAAGGGTATTTAATATAGTATTTGGGGTACGTTAAGTAGATTTTGAGAAAATCGGTCACATACAGACAGACAGTTTTTGGAGACTTTGTTTTATAATAAGTATAGATTTAAATTTAAAAAAATTGGTCGATTAGCAGTGAAAACGTAACAGATAGAATTTCACAACTAATATTATAAATGCGAAAGTTTGCGAGTATGGATATATGATTGTTATTTCTTTCAAGGCGAATCCGCTGAAACAATATCGCTTAAATTTGGCACAATTATTCCTTATACACTGAGGTAACGTATAGGTATAATCCTCTTAATTCTAAAAGAATATGACATTGAAAAGCGCTTATTTTCAATCTATCACACGACAACAGTCTACACGAACGAAGTTCGAACGAAGTAAGAATAGTTTATTATATTAGTATGAATATTTCGATTTTATCTTAAATTCAAATTCAAATTCAAAATATTCTTTATTCAAATAAACTTGTAAACAAGTGCTTTTTAATCGTCAACTCTACTGCTGGTTCGGAAAGCTGTTCCTACCGAGAAGAGCCAGCAAGAAACTCGGCGGTTGCTCTTTTAAAAATATAATTCTTAATATTATTTACATTAAGTCGTTACTGTCTTGTTGTAAAGTCGTTATTGAGTAATATTAAGATTTTGTTCGTGGAGCCTATCCTCCTGATGATGCTTCGGTTTCGGGGCGAAACGATCGTAGAGGTTATGGTAGTGAGTGTGTGTAGTGCTTGTATGGAGTATTTGTGTTGGCGGCGTCTTGTAATACGTGTGGCGGCTTGTCTTGCATTTATATGATAAGTGATTGTTGCCTGCTTCATACACTTAGCATGTATTCTCTTAACAAACGCGGATTACAGCAAAGTAATTTTATAGTAACTTCTGAATAATATTACGGTTATTTAGCTGCCGATATTCGCAAGATCGTTTTTAAGCCTCATTATGCGAGATCCCTTTAAGCGCAGTTTTCGTATCAAGATTACAAGTCTGTGAAATATTGTTACGTATTGTTGGATGGAAATTTGGATTATTTCGAAACGTTTCGTTGCTTGATTGGATACTTTGTAATTAACAAACTTCTTCGAAACATTTTACCTTGGAATGTTTTGAAAACGATCAAATGTATAAACTGAAATATTTTCGGATTCCTTGACCACTTTTAAAAACCAAATTAATTATTTGCTGACATAAAATCTAGTTTAAATTATTTGCATTTATTTAATTCAAATTATTATTTTTCAAGTAAACTTGTCAACAAGTGCTTTTGTTTGTGTATATTGTTGTGTTATTGGTGGCGGGTATTGCATTAGTTTTTTATAAATTCTGCATGTATCAGGTATGAAAACAGATAGTACGTAGTAGATCGCGGATTATAGCAAAATAATATTTTCATTACTTTGTGTATCATGCACCTACCAAAAGTAACGTCTAATTCCTTAAATTATTTAAATGAAAGAGTAATTTATAGAATTAGGCGTTTCTTGGTCCATAATATAAAAGTAAAGAAAATATTTTTTTTTTATTATCCGCAATAAAAGAAAATATAGGAAATGCCAAATGTAGAGTGTGCTATTCACTCTCATACCTGATACATGCAAAAATTTTAAAAACTCATGCTCTACCTGTTGAGGAGATAGACCCCACGATAAAATCGCAAAGCTTGACTGACGATGCTTCGGTTACGGGGCGAAACAATTGTTGAGATTGTGGTGGTGAATGTGTGCAGTGCTTTTGTATTGTTGTGTTATCGGTGACGGGTATTGCATGAGTTTTAACAAATTCTGCATGTATCAGTCATGAGTACGATTAGTATACTCTACATTTAGCATCATCTTCCTGCCCTTATCCCACTCTAAGTGGGGCACAACATGTTAAAAAACATGCTGTCACATGATTTGGTTGCGTTTTTACGACCGGCCGCCTGCCTGACGTCAACTTACCTCTGTCGTATTTTACGACACCTCGGTAAGAGAGAGGGTGGTCTATTCTACTAAACCGGATACCACACGATGGGTCAACTTACCTTAGTCGCCTTTTACGACACCTCGGTAAGAAGTGAGGTTGGTCTATTCTATTCAGCCGGATACCACACGGCGTTATACTCTACATTTAGCATTACACATATTTTCTTTTATCGCGGTAAAAACCTTGAAAAATACTTTGTAGTATTTTGTTCTATCAATACGTGCTATACAAACATGCAACATAATTGAAGCCTGTGAACGACATTCAATTGCATCCGAAGCCACAGTTCCGGTTCGGACCAAACACACAAACAGCGCCATATTTTGGCTGGGTCTCAAAGAGTCACGTAGTATTGGCCCCGGACAAACAGGCGAGTGGAAGCCTGGAGAAATATTTACCTTGTACCTACGATATTGTATCTAAACGGCAACTGAAACCAATTGCGAATAATGTATTAACTCAGATATCACCTATTGATATTGTTTGATTCAAGATATAAATATCAGAATGTTAGTTTATAGAATTAGGCATTACTTTGCGGAGGTCCATAATACAAAAGTCATGAAAATATTATTTTGCTGTAGTCCGCGATAAAAGAAATATATTCAATGCTAAATGTAGAGTGTTCTATTCGTTCTCATACCTGATATATGCAGAATTTGTAAAAACTCGTATCATAATTCCCTTCTCCTTATGTCACTCTAAGTGCTGTCGGGACAACATGTATTTTCATTTCCATTCATACTAAAATTCTTCATAAACTTAGAATCAAATTTTGTTTCTTTCAGCGTCAATAACTATCTTTTATAAATTAAAAAATATAAATATACAAAAAGGGGCTTAAAAGCACAGTCAGATATATCGATATGTGTGTATAACGCAGTCACGTTATTCTATTGGTCCCGGACAAACAAACGGCTGAAAGTCACTAGAAATGTTTATCCGGCATGCGCCAGCAAAATACTAGCAAAGACAGAGATCTTATAGGAAAGCTACTTATATTTTGTCCTTGCTTTCTTATGTAGGTTTGGAGATTTATAAAATCCAAGCATTTATATATAATATTATCACTCAATAAGGCGTTTTGGGCATTTTTTAACTAAACCATCGTCAATCTCTAAATAGAAATCGAATAATATTATTAACATTATTCCTTCCTGAAAAGCCGCGTGGTATACAGCTGAGTAGAATAGAACTCCCTCATTTCTTACGAAGGTGTAGTAAAAGGTGACTAAGGTAAGTCGACCCCTTATCGGACGCTTACTGGAGTTGGCTCCCCGAGGCGCTCGATGCATCCGGTGCTCCCGATGCATCGTCCAGTGGACGGAGGGGCCAGTTTCAGAGAGGCCCCGACCCAGAGGTGGCGCACTCGGGGCTACAGAGTTGCTGCTGGCGGGGATGGGGGGCAATGTCTTCATAGGTACCTTATCACCGCCACCAGCACGCAGGTTATTTTAGTCGGTGCGAGTCCGACATAACCGTCGCCTGTCCCCGTCGGGCGGCGGTACCTATAAAGGGTTTTTCCTGTTTAAAAAAAAAAAAGTTGACCCGCCTTGTTGTATACGGCTGAGTAGTATACGACGTCAGGTAGGTGGCTGTTGGCAACATGGATTTCCCTTAGCAATAAAAATCTTAAGCCTATAAGGGCTTAAAGGGCAAAAATCTCAAAAAATATTTCTTTGAGTTGTAGCACTGTTCCACAAATATTCACAAATATTTCATAAACGAAAGTGAAATATTCACAAATATTTTATAAACGATATATTTGTGGATATTTCGTTAACGAAATATTTGTGAATATTTCATTATAAAATTTTATTCATAATCAACAAATGATATATAATTAATGTTGTACAAATTTATTACGTTGCGATGCCTAGATATAATTTTGTATTTCGAAAATATGGAATTTCATACTTAAAATCATTTTAATTAAACGCATATATAACTCAAACGTGTACTAAAATAAAGTTATTTCGTATAATGTGGTTATTCTGTTTATACAAACTCGAATAAGGGATTGAAAATATTATCGTATTTCATATTACGCGTTGACATACCTATTATATTAAAAGATAATTTAGTTACTTGTAAATATAGGTATATTTTTAATAGGTAAGTAAATTCTGCCTGTAATATTGCTATTTAGTACCGAAATATATACCAGATTTTTTACGATACTGTTTTTGATAGGTTATTCCTACTAATAATTCACAAGTTATAACAGATAAATATACTATTTGAAAAAAGCCTCTACATCTAGACTTATAGAAGTTTAAGCAAAATTAATTAATTCCCTCTCTCTTTAATGTTAACATTTTATAAACACGTTGTCAAATGATTTGGCTAGGTATTTTACGACCGCCCGCCTGACGTCAACTTACCTTAGTCGCCTTTTAACGACACCTTGGTAAGAAATGAAGGTTGTCTTATCCACTCAGCCGGATACTACACGGCGGTATTCGGCGGAGTAGATTAGACTACCCTCATTTCTTACCGAGGTATCGTAAAAGGCGATTAAGGTAAGTTGACCCGCAGTGTGGTGTCTGGCTGGGAAGAATAGAACATCCGAGGTGTTGTGAAAAGCGACTAAGGTAAGTTGACGTCGTAAAATAGCCAAATCACATCACAATACGGTTGAACATGTTGTGCCTACCCCACTTTGAGTAGGATAGGGCAGAATATGCACCTATGCATTTTACATGCTCACATTACATTTCACAGAAGCAAGTAGGTGCATTTTAAATCTGGAAAACAGGCATATCGCCCTATCCAAAGAATATAGTCACATAGGACATGTGTCTTTATTTTTTTGGATAAGGCAATAAGCTCGTTTGTTTAATTTTAAATTTTCTTCTTAATTTGTTAAACAGGTAATTCAATTTAACAAGGTGCTTAAGAGTTGCAGTATTATACTGTTGCACATCAGAGAAACACAAAAATTTAAGATTCTGTGTAATGTAAAGTAAGTAAAGTAACGGCCTGTTACAATCCCACTGCTGGGCATTGTGCCTCATGTCTTTGTTTCTGAAGGGAGGTTGGAGTTACGACCTATCACGCTGTCCCATGCGGATTGGTAGGTTACACATATCCCCAGTAGTCTCTAGAGATATGCAGATTTCCTCACGATGTATTTCACCTAAAAACGTGTGATATATTAAAATTATCAATTAGACACATAAGTTCCAATAGAAAACTCATTAGCACCTGCCCGGGGTTTGAACTGGTGACTCATCTAAAGAGTCGCACGATCTCACCGCTGGGCTATCACAGCTTTTGTGTAATATAGTGGAAATATATTATTCTCATAGGCATAATAAAGGCATCGAAGTGCCAAGATACTGCGCCACGCAGTGCTCATCAATTTCCCTTACTTTTTTATTATTCCCAAGTTGGCTCAAATGTTCCAAGGCATTCGGAGTTACAAAATCTTTTATTAATAAAAGTTTACGTGACCTCTGCTTGTACGTTAGCAATATCCTATACTTCCTGCTTTATTTGGCAGACTGGGTTTTAATTTAAAATCGTACCGCGCAAATGGGTAGACCACTCGAACTTTTTGAATGAAATGAACGTAATAAAGAGTGGTTTCCTAAACGTTTTTTGCATTTCATTGTGTTGTGTATGGCACATATATAAAAAATTCTACTAATATTATAAATGCGAAATTTTGTGAGTATGCTCGTTACTCTCTCACGGTGAGTTCGCTGAACTAATATCGACGAAATTTAGCACAATTATTCCTTATACACCGGAATAACATACAGGCTATAAAAATCCTGTCAATTCTACAGGAATAGGATGACATTGAAATGCGACATCTACGCATCATCTATTTAAGTACTAGCATCCCGCGACTTCGTTCGCGTGAAGTGAAGTGAACTGTTATCGTGTGAGAAGTCGATAATAGATGGACAGGATATAATTTCAAGGTAAAATTTTTGAATTAAAAAATTGTAAATTCAAATAAAGGGACTTCAAATAAAAGGGGAAGAGATGTCAAACAAGTATGATTGATTAAATTTAGACGATAATTTTCGTTATTTTTTTTAAATACTATATAAAAATAATCCGATATATCTTTCATACACATTTTTCACTTTCGCAATAATATCACAATACTCTCCAAGGTAAAATAAAATGTCTGTTGACGTCATGAGGCGTCAAGACGCCACGTGTTGCTCATCAATTTTTCTCACTTTCACATTACGCCCTTAACGTCTCAAATCTTTGACAGCACTTATACTTATTTTTATATTGTTAGAAAATATTTATTTCATATCTGAAGACTTATAGCACTTTAAAAATCTAATGAAATAAATTATATTAACTCCAGGCTGAGAGCGATTCTTAGAACTTTTATTTATATTATTTATATTTATTATTGGATATATATATATTTACTTTATTATTGGATAGCTATTAATAAAACAAAGAAGAAAATATCATTTGTTCAATCTATCTTGTCGTTATGTTTGATTTTCTTTATATGATTTGGAGACAAAGCGAGATAGAATGAGATTGTGCCATTTATAGTAATTGCTGGACTATTAGACAACAATTTGTAGGTTTGATAGGATTGTCATTATTGGCTATTGTTTTAAGTTTTAGCTTCGACTTGCTTTAATTAAATCTAATAGTAACTGGCTGCGAATATGCTTTACTTTACAGAAATACTTTTTAGCTATTTTATGAGTAACAAAAAAGAATTCAAATTAAAAATTTTGTTTATTCAACTAAACTTGTTAACATGCTTTTGAATCGTCAGTTCTAGTAATTCATTACTAATTTATTTAATTATGCTCCCGTAGAGCAAGAAAAGCTGTGATAGCTCAGTAGTGAGATAGTACGACTCTTTTAAGACGTTACGGGTTTGAATCCCGGGCAGGCACCAATGAGTTATTCTGTTAAAACTTCGCATCTCTTGGTCCTAGCTCCATTCCTTTTAGCCACTAAATGTTTGCAAAGGTTATTTGGATGCAGAATATTTATAATTTTAATTAGAAATCCATTGATTAATTAATCTCTTAATTTAGAAAATTTGGACATATTTGTTCAGTATTCGATTTATAGAATTTATTGTTACTTTGCAGAGATCCATAACAATAAAGAAAGACAAAACTGATGAAAACATTATTTTGCTATAATCCGCGATATATGGCAAAATAATATTTTCATTAGTTTTGTATTATGGACCTCCGCAAAGTAACGCATAATTCTATAAATTAAATAAAGTAATACTATTATTACTTTGCTGTGTTCCGCGATCAAGGAAAGTCTATGTAATGCGAAAGTTGCACACATTCATTACCACAATCCCAACAATCGTTTGATCCCATAACTGAAGCATCATCAGGAGATAGGATCATCAGGACTCCACGACAAAATAGCATATTGCGATTTCTATAAGGTATGAATATGGGTGGTGCACTTTAATTCCAGCGTTACTTACAGCGTTTAATTACAGCATATAGAATTATAGCATATTATCATTACTTTTGTATTTCAGCATTTAACGTAAAAGTAACCGAAGTCAACCAACCTCTTTCTTACCGAGGTGTCGTGAAAGGCGACTAAAGGAATATGACCCGCCGTGTGGTATCCGACTGAGTAGAATAGACCACCCTCATATCTTAACGAGGTGTCGTAAAAGGCGACTAAGGTAAATCGACCGCCGTGTGGTATCCGGCTGAGTAGAATTGACCGCCCTCTTTCTTACCGAGGCGTCGTAAAATATGACTAACGTAAGTTGACGTCAGGCAGGCGGCCGGTCGTAAAAACGCAGCCAAATCATGTGACAGCATGTTTATAACATGTTGTGCCGAACCCACTTAGAGTGGGATAAGGGCAAGAGGATGATGATCATAGTAATATTATCATTACTTTTGTATTTCAGCATTCAACGTCGAAGTAATTAACCCGCAGTCGCTAACAATCGCGCCGCTAACGAGATCTGGAGCAGCGCTCGACCGCTTAACATTCCACTGTATGCACTTTACATTTAGTCTGCTGACGAGGGGTTTGATTATTTTTAGATTCGAAATAAAAAACTAGCCTTTCATTTATATTTCTCACATTTTTCGCTTATGGAAATTAATTTGGATTTATTTTATAGAATTACTAGCTATGCAGCTATTTAAAAAGATTATCCGCCGAGTTTCTTGCTGGTTCTACTCGGTAGGAGCAAATTTCCGAATCAGTGGTAGGTTCTTCAAAACGTTTGACGATTCAAAAGTACTGTAAACAGTCTACTCGAATAAAGAGTATTTTGAATTTTGAATTTCTATTTTTTATATGCTAGTGGTTTCGCCCGTGTGGATTTCACAATTTTTTTCCCGAATTGAAATTTTTAACATAAAAGTATTTATTGTAAGTTAACCATAAGAGCCGCCGTATGGTATCCAGTTGAGTAGAATAGACCACCATCATTTCTTACCGAGGTGTCGTCACAGGCGACTAAGGTAAGTTGACCCATGGTCTGGTATCCGGTTGAGTAGAATGGACTATCCTCTGTCTTACCGAGGTGTAGTAAAATACAACTAAAATAAGTTGACGTCAGGCAGGCGGCCGGTTTAAAATACCTAGCCAAATCACATGACAACATGTCGTGCCGACTCCACTTAGAGTAGGATAAGGGCAGGAGAATGATGTGTTAACCATAAGAGATAGAGTCATGCGATTATGGACTTTTTTGAATTATTTGTTGTAGATCTAAAATTCTGTAGTACATTACTTAAATGTACCTCTATATTTTATTTATTACCTTATTGTATCTTACCTTTTTGTAATACCATTACTTTTAGTCGTATTTTACACCTCGGTAAGAAATGAGAGTGTTCTATTCTCAACGGGATGCCACACGGTGGGTCAACTTACCTTAGTCACCTTTACGACACCTCGGTAAGAAAGAGGTCTATTCTACTCAGCCAGATACCATACGGCAATATGTTACAACGAACATATTACATAATTCAATAGTCAACCTTGCTTTTCAAGTAGTTTTTTATACGTTAAACGTTAATGGTCAAGGTTGAATTTTTCGGTTTATGACTGGCGGTCTTCGTGAATATTTAAAGATACACTAAGAACTCGTAAACAGTAAAAATTATACTCAAACTGTGTCTTCGTAAAAAAAGTACTTTCAAACATTTCAAATGACACTGTAATTTAAGCTTTTCATAAAAGCTTTTTTTAAGGTACATTAAATAATTAATTTTAAATGTTGAAATCGCATGCTTATTATTCAACTGACTGCATTTAAAATAAGGCTTCATTTAGTTAGATATGTTATAATCTTTGTGACATCACGCTACGAAACATTTTAAAAACATGTTTTTTTGATCTGCCAAGTTATGAGTCTCTTTAACACTCAGTAGGTAGGTAGGTAGGTTTTGTAGGTGCTAATTGCTTTATTGCAATACCACAAAACAATTTTTTAAATTAGGTCACTTTAATACTATTTGTTCGAATATTTGCTTCTGAGTGTATTAGTTATTTATAAAAGTAAAATTTTGCTTTAAAATATTAAAATCCATATGAAAAACGTAACTTAGATTAAGTAAGATTCTTGTAATGTGATGCCTAGTGGAGCGCACATCGTGACCTAAGGTGTGATACACGCTGGAAGTTTTTGTCATCCTAAATGCATACACTGTTTCGTGTATTTATTAATATAAGCGCAACAGTCATTATCACGAAAACCGTAGGCGGGAGTGGACGTTCCGTTGCAACCCTTGGAAAACACCTTATTAAATTTCTATAATAATAAATGCGGCTCCATATTTTTATCATTATTGGAAAGTCTTTTTCGCTACAAGTGCAATAAAGAACTCGTTTTCTATTCAGTCCCCATGCCATTGTTATTGGGTCACCTTGAATAAAATTGCTCTTTGTTTTAAATGAGTTCTGAGGTTTGAAATAGACGGCTAAAATAAACGGGTGCAGGCGAAAAGCTCGTACTTCCAATTTCAAGGGGCATAATGGAGTTTCGAAAATAATGTCATACCAATTCGACTACGCTCTCTTGAGTATTGAGTTTTTGTAGCCGAATATTTGCTCAATCAAGTGAAAAATGAGTTCGAAACGCAATTGAATTAAATGACGACATAAATATCTTAATTTTGAAGTAAATCTGGTTCCGATAAGGATCGATTTAGAGTTTGCTAATTACAACTTGTACTTAACTGTTTTGATTTAATTAATGTATAGAAACCGGCTATACTCACGTAATATATTTTATCGGCTGACCTAGACTAGGCTGGAGCGGGGGGCAGTGGTCGCTCGTCGTCGTGGGTATATGTATATATTATATAGTGTGCTATTTTATGTAGAAATATCTAAGAGTCATGATTACATCTCTTCTACATTAGTTCGTTCACTTCATAACCATTTTTTATTCAAACAGAAGCAAGTCTTAGTCTCAGTAAGTGACTTGTCATTGTCAAATTCAAATTCAAATTCAAAATATTCTTTATTCAAATAAACTTGTAAACTTTTGAATCGTCAACTCTACTGCTGGTTCGGAAAGCTGTTCCTACCGAGAAGAGCCAGCAAGAAACTCGGCGGTTGCTCTTTTAAAAATATAATTCTTAATACTATTTACATTCGATACTGTCGAAGTCGATACTGTCTTGTACAGGTTCAAAGAGAGCTATATCCACACATTCTTGTCGTCCAAATAATCTTCAAGAGTATAGTAGGCTTTCTGTATCAGCCTCTTTTTAACAGTGTTTTTAAACTGATGTAATGGCAAAGCTGAAATTGATTGCGGAATTTTATTATAGAATCTTATACCAAAACCCACAAACGAATTACGTACTTTTACAAGGCGCAAAGCAGGAGCCGCAAGCTTATGTCGGTTCCTGCTTTGTCTATTGTAAACATCACCTATCGTTTTATAATTCTTTATATTTTTGTGTACATAAATAAGATTGCTTAAAATATACTGTGAAGCAAATGTAAGAATACCTGTTTCCTTAAACTTCTCTCGCAGGGAATCACGCGGTCTTAAATTATAAATGCCACGTATAGCTCTTTTTTGTAAAACAAAAATTTTTTCACTATCCGCGCATTTACCCCATAGCAATATTCCATAAGACATAATGCTATGGAAGTAGGCAAAATAAACAAGTTTTGCTGTTTCGACGTCTGTGAATTGTCTTATCTTTCGAACAGCGTAGGCCGCTGAACTCAGTTTCCCTGCAAGAGTTGTTACGTGTGTGCTCCATTGGAGTTTTGTATCCAGGGATACTCCCAAAAATACAGTTGAATTTTCTGTTTTTAGTGGTACATTATTTAAAAAGAGTCTACTTGCTGTTTTTGCAGCATTAGGTAATGCAAATTCAATACATTTAGTTTTATTCGAGTTCAGTACCAAATTATTTAGCCTGAACCAATTAGCTACTTGCGATAAACCCCTGTTTACTTCGTCAATATTATCGTCATTTCTATTTACTTTAAAAATTAATGATGTGTCATCCGCAAACAGTACAATATCGCAAATATTATGAATAAAATATGGTAAATCATTTATATAAACTAAAAACAGAAATGGACCAAGGATTGATCCTTGAGGCACACCCATAACTAAGGCCGTTCCGGATGACTGCACATCATTAATGCACACTCTTTGAATCCGGCTGTGAAGGTACGATGCAACGAGACGAAGTGCATTGTCTTTAATGCCATAATAGCCAAGCTTTAACAATAAAATTTCGTGTTGAACGCAATCAAATGCTTTGGATAACTCACAAAATACCCCTATGGCATTTTGTGAGTTCTCCCACGCATCAAAGACATGCTTCAACAACCTGACACCCGCATCCGTTGTTGACCGACCCTTAGTAAACCCATACTGCTCAGGATGAAGTAAATTATGTAAATTAAAATGCTGGAGCAGCTGCTTTAGAATTATTTTCTCAAAAATCTTGCTTAGAGTTGGCAAGACCGAAATGGGTCTATAGTTCTGAGGGTCGCTCTTATCGCCGGACTTAAAAAGGGGGATCAATTTACTATGTTACATTAAATTGGGAAATATTCCTGTATCTACAGATTTGTTAAAGATCTTGGCCATAATCGGGGCGATAATATCAATAATATTATTAATTAATTTTACGGACATTCCCCATAGATCAGTTGTTTTTTTAATACTTAATGTTTTAAAAATTTTGACGATATCGTATGGGGAAATATGTTGAAATTTAAAATTAACTCTGCACTCCGTGACGCTGTCCTTTAAAACATTAAAAGCTTCCATTGGGGATGAGTTTATTGAGCTAGTGGTAGAAATGGGTATATTTTGAAAGAAATGCTCAAATGCACTAGCTACTGCTGTATCAGAATTAATAAGTTCATTCCCAATTTTAAGCTCTATGGCAGAATTATGCATTTTACGTCTACCTGTTTCATCTCCAATAACATTCCAGGTTGTTTTTATTTTATTTTTAGAATTAATTATTTTACTTTTAATATGAAGAGATTTGGCCTGTGTGCAGACACTTCTAAACGTTTTTGAATATTTTTTTACATATTCTAGAAAAGTGGGGGACTGATTATATTGTTTTTCTGCATACAGATCAAATAACTTGTTTCTACTCTTATAAATGCCATTAGTGGCCCATTCGCTAAACCTAAGATTTTTTATCACTTTTTTTTCTATAATATTAAAAGTCTTATTAAACTCACAACCAATCATTCCAAAGAGGGCATCAAAAAGTTCATCTGAGCTACCGCGACTTTTGTCGAATTGTAATATCTTTGATGATATTTTTCGGTTTTTATTTGTCATGTCGGGAAAACCCATGATGGGTCGTCAACGCACGACGGGGACGATCGGCGAGTATGTCGAACTTTCGTGGACTAAAAACCTGACAGTGCTCCACCACGCTGCTGGTGGCGGGGACAGGGTACCATTGTACACATTGCCTCCGTCCCCGATAGCAGCTCTGAACCAAAGTGCGCCATCTCTGGGTCGGTGCTTCTCTGAATGCCCCGTCCCTCCTCTAATCGATGCATCGGGAGCACCAGTTGCATCGATTTTTCCGATAAAATGTGGGCAGGTCTGTACCTACCACCCACATTTAGTATTATGTTCTTACAAATATATTAACATGATACTAAATTTAGTTGTATAATATATTAACTATCAGTTTATAAAAGTTATAAGTTGTTAAGAATAAGGAAAAAGTTCAACTTATTATTTCATATTATGTAAAAGTTCTTTACAAAATGTAGCACATTATAGTTCTAATATAAACGCGGGGTGCGAATAGGTAATTACATGAAACAAGTTAGAAACAGCGCTGTTATACCTCCGCGTATGAAACAAGTTTGTACATGTTTTGTATTAAAGTACTCAACGTTTTCCGCTGTAAGCTAGAGTATGAATTTAATTTAGCTGCAAAAATCAAGCTCACAAAATCTAAAGTTTATTTAAAATTTAGGTACTTTATTAAACTAGTTCTTGTAAATACTAGATGTTAACGCACACACTATATACAATAACACGATATAATAGGGATACCACAATTCCCGTTCCGAGATGCACTTCTCTTGAATGACGAACAAAGACTGAATGTCACTGAAGCGTTTTATCAATAGGACGACTCAACTGGAAACAACGCGTCACAGTGTTGCCACCATATTGAACTATATTGAACTATATTGAAGACTATGTTAAAGATAAGCTAACCTAACCAGCTACGCACTAACCTCACCAACAACGCACTAACCTAACCAGAAACGCACTAGATAATAATGTAATTTTGAATTTGTTAAACAGTTATATAAAACATAAATATTTTTGAAAAGGGTGACCACCAAGTTTCTCCCTGGTTCTTCTCGGTAATAGCACCTTTCCCAACCACTAATAGCTTCATTGTAATTTGAAAATTCAGAAGCGCTTGTAAAAGCTAATTTAAATAAAGAATAATTTGAATATTCAGATATGTGATTTCAACGCCGTGTGGTATGCGGCTGAATAGAATAGTACCACCCTCATTTCTTACCGAGGTGTCGTAAAAGGCGATTAAAGTAAGTTGACTCACCGTGTGGTATCCGGTTAAGTAGAATAGACCATCCTCTTTCTTATCGAGGTGTCGTAAAATACGACTAAGATAAGTTGACGTCAGGCAGGCGGCCGATCGTAAAATACGCAGCCAAATCATGTGACAGCATGTTTATAACATGTTGTGCCGAGCCCAATTAGAGTGGGATAAGGGCAGGAATGATGAATGATGGCATGATTCAGATATGTGATTTCAGTAAAGTTGAAAATACTATAACATCAATGTATTGCTTGTTCTGATACCATAGCTCGATAACGTCAAAAGTTATCCTCAGCGTGGCGTATTAATGTTATATACATTTGTTTAATCATAGAACTATCATACCTATCGTAGTTTTGAACTTATGTATTACACATCTATATATATAAAAGAAAGTTGGTCTTAGTTACACTATTTATAACTCAAGAACGGACGAACCAATTCAGCTGAAATTGGTGGAGAGATAGCTTAGAACCAGGAGACGGACATAGGATACTTTTTATCCCGTTCGACCGCATTTATTTTATCCCGTCAATTCACTATAAAACGTGGTACAACAAAAACGACTATGACATGGAAAAACAAAACATAAATGACAGCTAAATGTAATTTAGTCTTTGGGTAAGTATGTTATATAGTAGTATATTATAGTACTTAGTAGTTATAGTAGTTAGTAATATAGTACTTATTAAAATAGTAGTAGGTATAAACGTTACTACATAGTATAATACAAAGTCGCTTTCTCTGTCTGTCCTTATATCTCTATGTTTGCTTAAATCTTTAAAACTACGCAACAGATTTTGATGCGGTTTAATTATAAAGAGTGATTGAAGAGGAAGGTTTATATATATAATAAAATTCAATATGGAGTTGAGAAATACTGTGATTTTCACTGAGTGACATAGGCTATATGCTTTATACCCGTGCGAAGCTGGGGCGGGACTCCTAGTATATCAATATAAATATATAGGACATATATACACACATATAAACTTGTTAATCTATACTAATATTATAAACAAGGAAAATTTATATGTATGTTTGTAATGTTTTCACACAAAAAACTACTGGAGCGATTTTAAAAAATTCTTTCACCATTGGAAACTTAGCACGGCCGTGAGCTCTGTATTTATGCGGGTGAAACCGCAGGATATTACTAATATTATATAAATCTCTTAAACGTTTACTAAACCCGTTTATAGCTGCACTGAAAAGTGGCGATTTGGACTTGTTATGTTATTCACGCGTGGTAAATATATATTAGCCTGCCCTTATTCTTATAATATTCTGCTAATATCCTGCCCTTATAATAATAATAATAAAGCCTTTATTCATTCCACAATTTACATGTTTTTATGAGTTTGTTCTTAGTTGTGTTAGTATATTTTCTTAATCTACGTTAGTATTATTAGTACATGTTGTGGACCCCTTTCGAGTATAGACCTATTTTTGGCAACGTTTGTCTGATCTTCCCCAGCAGTTTGTTTGATTTCATCGACCCATCGCATTTTAGGTCTCCCTCTTCTTCGCTTTCCGTTTGGTCCGTACCATTTGGTCGCTTCCAGGGTCCAGCGATTAATCCTGATTATCCCTTATTATACCCTTATTCTCTACTCTATGTGGGGTCGGCACAAGATGTTGTAAATATGTTGTCACATGATTTAGCTAGGTATTCTACGACCGGCCGGCTGCCTGACGTCAACTTACCTTAACCACCTTTTGCGACACCTCAAAAAGAATGAGGATTGTGTATTCTACTCAGACGGACACCACAAGGTGACTAACTACGCCACCTCGGTAAGAAATGAGGGTGGTTTATTCTACTCAACCGGATACCACACGATCATTTTCTCAAAATCTACTTAATGGATTATTGTAGGGTTTTTAAAAGGTTTAGGTTAATAGAAGATTCACCGAAACTGTTTATCCGTTTTTCTTGGAACTTTCACTAGAAGATAGAGGTGGTTGGGGAGTTTCAACCCGTAATACTCTTATAAGGTGGAACGATTCATTATCCTCTGGAAATAGACTCCATAAAAAATCGCAAATCAACTCAGAACACATTTACTCAATGCTATTGTAATTATCAAATATTTTAACTCTCCCACAACTCTCATCTTTATTTTATATAATAATAAAAACTACGCTTAAATCGCAAAAGCATTCAATAATTTATTCACAACTCCAACCTATTTCAAACAGGAAACGCTTGGCTTATCTGTAACTTTTAACAAAGAAGCAAATACCTGAAACAAAAACAGAACGAATTTGTAAAACAAACATTATCAATTAAAAAATTCCTCAAGAAAGCGTTTCTTTTGCAGTAATCTCTTTTCCGGGCTATCTGTTTGACTTTTCTTTTTGTTTAATAAGTTTTTTCTTATCATTGTACTAGCTTTTACCCGCAACTTTGTTTGCGTGGTCTGTTATCGCATGATAAATTGATAATAGCGCTTTTAATGTCATCATATTCTTGCAACAGGATTTCTAAAGCCTCTACGTTATTTTGGCGTATAAGGAATAATTGTGCCAAATTTAATTGATATTGGTTCAACGGATTTACCGCGAAAGAGTAACAAACACGTCCATAGTCACATACCTTCATATTTAAAATTATTACTAGCTTTTACCAGTTTCTTCGTTCGCGTACACAACTGTCGCGTGATAAGTTGATAATATAGGTATGGCGCTTTTCAATGTCATAATATTCTTGTAGAATTAACAGGATTTCCATAGCCTTTATGTTATTCTGGTGTATAAGGAATAAATGTGCCAAATTTCATCGATATTGGTTTAGCGAATTTGCCGTGAAAGAGTAACAAACATTCCCACTTTCGCAACAACTTTCGGATTTATAATATTAGTAGGAAGTAGGGTATGATTTATCACAGGAAGTCTTACAATTAATAATAATAATTTGAGGGATTTTTATACAAACAAAAACTTCTTAAAAAAATGTCTAAAAAGCGATGTTAGAAAATAGCGTCTTACAAATGTTTCTAGAGACAAGCAAAAGACCCATTTCTGTAATGAAAATTGGCTGATGGTTCGAAAGTGCACTGAATCACCAAATATATAAGATTTCGTTAAATTGGAACTGAAATTGGACTTAAAAATTCTTAAATCAAATCATCATAATCTTTATTCATATAAGCTCTTTCAAGCACTTTTGAATCGTCAAGGATCAATATAATTAATGAAGCTACAACTGGTTCGGAAAGTTGCTCTTACCAAGAAGAACCAGAAAGAAACCCGACGGTCAGTCTTTTTTAGCTTTTTAAATTCTGAAGTATTGTATGAAGCATGAAAGGATTTTCAAATCCAGGCTTTTTTTTATCCAAATAATTTTCAATTTTGTAATATGCTTTACGTATAAGCATATCTCTTAAACTTCTCTTATATGGGACACTATTCTATCTTAATTTCTCAAGTTCTTGAACTATTACTCCAAAACAAAAGCTTTGGCTTACGTTTAGGTAATTTTATATTACTTGTAAAAATGACACAATAATACAAATAAATGAATAGCCCTTTTTTACACACTTTTTTGTGAATATTAATAAAATGTAACTTTAAATAACACTTTATTTCGTTGTGTAGTATTAGCGAATATAGCCTTAATTCACTCATGCATTCACAAATAAAATACCATAATGGGCAAAACGTGAAACATGAATAGAAAAATCATCATTTCCTTTAACGTCAACTTCATTAAACTTTTGCATTAAAATTTACCGTTCGGAATGAATTCCCCCCGAAAAAAAATCTCGTTATTACAAATGTCACAGAGGGGAAATCCTTTTTACCGAATCGTGAATTACGCCTTGGCAGCTTTTCTCGGCGATAGAGTTCCACAGGTGAATGGAAGGCACAAATCAGGTCGGGAGAAATCGATTTCGATTTTAAAACTTTAACGTTATTCGGTCCGTGACTGGAAATATAATGGGATGTTACATTCTCGCCAGACTCCCCGAGGCCGCAAGCTTAAGCTGGAAATAATATATACTCTCTACTGAGAACTATAATAAAGTGCGAACCAAATCGGAACTGTTCTTAGTTTCTAAAATATCGGTATCGTATATAATATTCTTAACATTATAAATGCGAAAGTCTGTATGTTACGTTTTCACGGCGAGCTCAGGGAAACAATATCGATGAATTAGGCACAACTATTCCTTATACCCCGAGGGAGCATATAGGCCATAGAAATCCTGTTAATTCAACAGGAATAAAATTACATTGAAAAGCGCAATCAATTAACAATCTATCGCACGACAACAGTCCTGGCGAAGAAAGTTGCGGGCAAAAACTAATATTATGAATGCGTAAATCTGTCTGTCTGTTACGTTTTCACGGCGAATCCGCTGAACCAATATCGATGAAATTTGGCACAATTATTACTTATACCTGAGGTAACATACAAGCTATAGAAATCATGTTTATTCAACATAATCAGGATGGGATGACATTGTAAAACGCCATTTATCAATTTATGAAAGTTTATTTATTCAGGATGTGTCAAAGTCAAGTCGAATATGTTATTTAAAGAAGGTTCTATACACGTTGTTTGGTTCACGTCAAATTGTTATTTTAAAAAGTTTTTATATATTTGTGTTTACTTAATAAATTTGGATCTTGGGACTCTAAATTATTCAAGTGGCAAACATACACCGGAATTGTAATGTTGGTATACTCTTTATATTGAGACACTCCTGCTCCTCCCTTCTTCATACAGAGAGTCCTTAAGTCTCTCACCAAGTAGAGAGAAATCTTTTGCCCAGCCATGTGATAGCAGTATGACGTATACATGAACCTTCATGTATACGTCATACTGCTATACTGCTACAGTAAGTGAATGCACTCATACCACAAAGTGACCACCTGGTCACTTTGTGGTATGAGTGCATTCACTTCATGTTTAACCATTTTCTTTACAACTAGACTCCCGTAAGTATGATTATCACAAATCGTTGCCCAACGTTAAGCAAAAACAAAATGAATCCTTTTTGTTAATTTTTTTATAATAACAATTAAAACATAAATTCAATTTGTCGCTAAGTATAGAAAAAATACATAAAGCAAAATCTTTCCTAGTCTTATTTCGCATATAACAAAAAAATGTTAATTTACAAAGCTTATAACTTCTATATAAAATCATAACAACAGCCAAACAAAGATTTATTTACGCTCACGTAAAGATTAAGTTCATCTTACGATATTGGCTTACTTTGTTATATATAAAATCATAAGTAATAATTAATATTAAGAGACAAAAACAAAGAGTTATAAAAAGACATTCATCAAACAGCATCCGTAAACCCAAAGAAACAAGTACTATTTTTTGTAACTTTATTTTGGACGAACCAATTTTGTCGAATTACATATTGAGGTGAACAGGGAAACCTCATTTATTCCTAAGCCCTCGTGAATCACTATTTTCACGTCATAAACACGTATTGGAAATTCATAACCCGTCCCTCCAACAAACGAGTAAAATTCCGGGGAAAGATTTCGTACATCTGAAAAATGACAGCTCTCTGCCCTCGCCATTTATAGAAGCCACATTCCATCAAGAATTACGGCCATTTTGAAATTCGCGTAACTTAAATGATATCGAATCGTGTTTTTTGTAAAAATAAATGAAATTTCTCACAGACACGGCGTAAATTGGGAATAGGAATAAGGTTGATTATATTAATACTAATATTATGAACGCGACGATAAGTTTGATTATTACTTTTTTCGGAACTTAACGTAGAGATCGGTCAATGACTCCTTTGGTATGGAGATAGACGAAGGTAAAGAGACGAAAAAAAACTTAAAATACTCTCAATGACCCTTAAGTAAATTGAGTAGTAGACCTGCTACTATCCCACTGCTGGGCATAGGCATCATCTCTACATTTTTGGAGAAAATAAATGGAGTTTAAACCTATCACGCTGTAAATATGCGAATTGGTAGGTTACATATATCCCCAAGTAAGCTGTGATGGCCCAGCGGTGCGACCATGTGGATCTCTAGAGACGATCACGGGTTCGAACCCGGGCAGACACCAATGAGTTTTTCTCTTAAAACTTATGTTCTAATTGATAATTGCAATTTATCACACGCTTTTCGGTGAAGGAAAACATCGTGAGGAAACCTGCATATCTGTAGAGAATTCTGGAGGTATGTGTAACCTACCAATCCGCATTGGAGCAGCGTGGTAGGTCTTAGCTCCAATCCTTCTCTCGCAAAACGGAGAGAAGAGGCCTATTCTCAGCAGTGGGATAGTAACAGGCCGTTACTTACTTATTTACTTATATATCCCCAAAATTTTATAGACTTCCTTCCTTCTTATATTCCTACAGCAAAAAGCGTGTGATAAATTGCAATTATCAATTAGAACATAAGTTTTAACAGAAAAGCTTTTGATACCTGTCCGGGATTTCAAGTCGTGACTACTCGAAAGAGTCGCATGGTCTCACCACTGGATTATCACAGCTTTTTTCTCAATTATGTGTTTTGTGTTAAAAAAATTTAATAAATAAAAAGAAACAAAAATAACAAATAACAACAAAAAATAGTATATAAATTCATTAAGACTATTATTATAAATCATTCTTCTGTCCATATTTGACTGTAAGTCACAACATTTTTTAAACATGTTGTTATATGATTTCGCTAATTTTTTGACGACAACTTAGCTTAGTCGTCTTTTACGACACCTCGGTAAGAAAGAGAGTGGTCTATCTACTCAACCGGAAAACTCACGGCGGGCTAACTTACCATAGTCACATTTTACGACACCTCGGCAAGAAGTGAGGGTGGTGTATTCTACTCAGTCGCATAACACACGGTGGGTCAACACATTAGTCGCCTTTTACGATACCTCGGTAAGAAATATAGGTCTATTCTACACAGCCGCACACCACACGGCAAACTATTATAAATAATAGTGAAATTTAATAAATTTACTAACATCTCGGACGCTTGTTAATTTATTAAATTCCTTTTTATATTAAAATTCTTCTAAAAAATCTTGCAAGTAAAAAAATTGTCTACGCCTTGAAGCTCTGCCAACAACCAATATAACGTTAGGAAATGTACGGTCATTTTCTCGCCAACATCTTATTACGGAGTAAATTCGAAACATTGGGTTTACTGTGCACATTATTTATGCGGGGTGTTTTCACGTGGGGCAGGTATTTTTTTGCCTTTAACCTTATTTCGCCCTGTTTTATCGCAAGCTATATTAGCGATCGGCCAAGAAAATATCATGGTTCGCTCGTTAACGATAATGAAAGATTTTGCGTCTTGTTACTCTGTTGTAAAATATCAGAAGTTTATTATAGCAACTATAATAACTGTCTCATTATTCTTATTTTATAGACGTCTACTGATGAACGGACTGTTAAAGAGATGTTAATACTTGACGGCTATGTGCGTAAGGGGTGTAGTCAATTGTAAATATCAATAAGGCATATAAGTTTCAATAGAATAATTATTGGTATTTATATTTATTGGTATATTAGACTTATCTACACAATTTAAGATTATTTGAGTAATTAAAAATGCTTGCGTTTGATAATCCTTTCAGCTTTAACAAGATTGCGGTTGAATAATGTAAATTTAATATTTTAAACGTATTAATTGACCGCCGAGTTTTTCTGGTTCTTCTCGGTAGGAGCGACATTGACGACCCTTGACAATTCGAAATGCTTGTAAAAAATTTACTTGAATAAAGATTGTTTTGATTTGGTACGTGCACTGTGTTTGAACCTGTGTTAAGGGTAACTTGTTGCCCCAATCGGCTGTCACGGCTTAATTTAATTTAATTTATTTTATTAGGGCCGCCAGCAGAATTAAGTGTAATTTAAATATTAAAATAGAAAAACTTAGGGTTTACAAGTTTACACCTAATGTCATTTATAGGCAGACATAGCATGCAACTGAAACATGTACGATGACATCATATTTTTTAAATTAAAAATTAACTTTATAAAAATTATATAAATAAAAACTGATTAAAAAGGATTTGAAAATGGTTCTTAAAAAGAAACTAACAATACTATTTCATAAACAAATACGTTATGAACATTAAAATAAAATGTTTATTGTTTACGTTTAATATAATAATTTAAGATGTGATTTAATTCAGTGGAGCTGCAATAAGTATTATTTACTCTTCTTCTATTCCTCTTTAGACTATGGATAGTCCAAATCTTTCTTAGTATATTTTTCAGTCCATGCTATCCTAAATCATATTAGATAAAAAAAGTAAGTAAAAGTACTAAAACATGTTAGTAAAGTAGCGACTTTTTCTTATTTTCTTATCCCACTTTTGGGCAATTTTCTAATTATATTGGCTTCATCTTCTATCAGGGATTTTTCAGATATATGCGACTTTTTCTACCCGTAAAGCATAAAGTTAAAAAATACCCTACCGAATTTGAACCCATTATTCCTTAAAAATGTAGAATTACTTTTAACAATCGACCATCATCAATTTATACAAGTTAAAGTTTTTGCACATGTTATTTTTTTAATTAAATGCTAAATTCCTGTATTAAAGCTATAATGTAGAACCCATAAAATCTTGAACGCCTTTAATCGCATTCTATCATAAAAACCGTACTTTCCTATAAACGAACAATGTAATGCTTATTACTAATTATAAAAGAGCGATTTAAATTTGTTTTTTTAAGCAGAGAAATATCAGTAGACCTCTAATTCAGTCAATTGTTGAATATAAACTAACATTTTTTTTCATACAGAATTTTTAGAATTATATTTGGAACCTGCTGTACAGGCCATAAACAAGATAATAATATTTGGAACGGATTTCTGATTTTGCATTTGCTTTTAATGTATTTTTTTTACAGTGCTTAAGAATAGTTTTTACTTAAAAGCTTTGACAGGTACATCATTCTGAGGCTGAGTAGAATAGACCACCCTCTTTCTTACCGACTTTTTGGCTTTTGGCTATCAAATGTAATGCTGTAAAAGTCTAACGTTAACGGGAGGATCAAAAAAGTTCAGGAACTTGGGTTAGAGTCCCACATGTCACTGGTGCTTTCTTTTTTTGGCATTTTTTAAATATTTAAAAAAATTACCGAACAAGGCGCGGTCACCCATGTACTTACCATTAAAACACAAAAGTAAAGCATAATTTGCTTCATTCTTAAACAATAAAGTTAAAGAAGTGTTTAATTGACTTTCTTATATCTGCATTACGAAAAAAACTGTTCAGTTCAAATTGCACTTAGCTTTCTCAAATAAAGTTCCTCAAATTGTTTACAAAATCTAAAAGAAGCCGTTCTTGGCGTGATGCCTTATAACGCTACGTTAAGACAATTTAAGTGGCAAAGTTTTCCCGTTTAACTGTTTACTTTAGAATACCTACTTCGGCGGTGAATTTAAAAATACAGTTTAATAGAAAGTTTGATCACAACTTCCTTAAGGGCAGGTGGGTTTTGAAATTGTTCCATACTTATAAATGAACTGAATTTTACTGGCCCGTTGGCGCAGTGGGTAGTGACTCTGCCTTCAGCTCCACGGGTCGCGGGTTGGTTGTTGGTATTTGAGCTTGGGTGTATATTTGTATTTAAGTATGTATTTAAAAATATATAAGTATATATTCACCAGTTGTCTGTCTACCATAACACAAGTATTAAGTTACTTACTTTGGGGACGGACGACCGTGTGTGTAAGTGTCCCATATATTTATATTCATTTATTTACTTCCTTTATGGCAGGTGAGTTTTGAAATTGTTCCATACTTATAAATGAATTGAATAAGAATACTGGTGATATGTAATCTACCTCCGCAGTGGAGCAGCGTAGTGGGTTTTACATCCAAACCCTCTTCCTAAAAACGGAGAGAGGAGGGCCAAGCCCCGAAGTGGGAGAGTATAGACTGTACTTTTTATTATAAATGCGAAAGTCAGCAGTTAGAAATATTCTAAATTGATAACTTAAGTGATTTTTAACAAAAATACACTGTTGTAACTATCCAATATTCTTTTTAATAATAATAATTAATGTATGGGAAAATTACACACACGGTCATCAGTCCCCAAAGTAACTTAAAACTTGTGTTATGGGTGACAGATAACTTGGTAAATATATACACATATAATTTTAATACATACTTAAGTACCTGCAACCTCGAATAGCCAACAATTTTTTTTAGAAGATGTTGGCCCTAGTTGGGAATCGAACCCATTACGGTGGGTCAGTCATCGATCAATATTTACCACTAGCAACCGCCAGCGGCTCCGCTCGCGTGGTAGTATTAAAACCGTAATATAGTCTTTTGATGAATATTAAAACCGTAATATAGTCTTTTGATAACCATAAAAATGGTTAAAGTGGACTAACCTTAAAAGATCGACATATGCTGTCGCGGACTTTTATTTAAAAATTTTGGAAGGGAACAATTTTGTAATACATGTTTCTTAATAACTATTGCCATTTAATCAGCGCACGCAAGGAAAGCTTTAAATTTTGCCGTTCTCGTCCTATTTTTTATTGCTGCTCCTCTCCTATGTATCTAAACAAGATGCTATATCCTTCCTGAATAAATGGACTATCTTACACTGAAAGAATTTTTCAAATTAGTTTAGTAGTTCCTGAGATTAGTGCGTTTAAATAATCAAACAAACAAACTCGTCAGCTTTATGTATTAGTATAGATTTACAAGTCGTTATTTCATTTAGTACTGAACTCGAGTAAATAGTTATATATAGTAGTGTAATTACTCAAGTTCCTTTTAAAACTAAACAGCAACCCTTTTTTCTGCTTAGAACGATTTTCGTCGCGTGCTCTTTGAGAGATTGCGAGCACGTACACGAAATAATGCTCACTGTTAAGTAGTATTAATAAATAAACATACAATTATTGACCTTAAGTCCTGGTATTAAAGGCGAAAATGTAATGAAATATCCTGTACAAGTTAATTGGTACTGTTTGTACACTTCCCGTCATGGATTGTTAGCACTGTATTGAATGTAATAATGAGTTTCATTTTTTTATTGCAAGTTGAATTGGAAACAAATTTGAAATGATTTTTGAATTTGGAATAGAGTGGATTGTATTCATATTGAATGTAACGACTTTAATTTTTTATTGCAGTTGAATTGGTAACAAACGTTTCAAATTGTTTTCGAATAACGTGAATGGTCTATTGCACTATATAGCATTATTAGTTTTATTGATAACTAGCTGTCCAGCCACGGGTTGCTGTGGCTCAGTCTGGTTTCAATTACCCTCGAAACAAAACTCAACAGTTAAAACAAATGCTATGTTCACAACCAGACCATACAAATTCATCCGCTAGGTACCTAATTCTAAAAATTTACAGAAATTTTTATTAAAATCTACCCGAATCTATAAAGGACATACAGACAAACATTTATTTAATAAGGTACAGTTTCATGGGCAACAAAATTAATTATGAATATTTTTAAAAGAGCAACCGCTGAGTTTCTTGCTGGCTCTTCCCATGTAGGAACAGCTTTTCGAACCATCAGTAGAGTTGACGATTCAAAAGCACTTGTTAACAAGTTTATTTCAATAAAGAATATTTTGAATTCGAATTTGAATAATTTTTAAATTTAGTATGGTTCAAATCAAATCAAAATATTGTATTCAAATAAGCCTTTACAAGTACTCATGTTGATGGCTGTAATGCTTATTTGAAAATCTTTAAGTATTAATATTATTAATGAAGCTACTACTGGTTTGTACTACCGAGAAGAACCAGAATTATTTTAATATTTTTAATTGACATTAAATATTTCTTAATGACATTAAACCTCAGTTATGTATGAAACTAGAAAGAAGTTCAAGCATTTTTATCATTTATACGTTTGTATGTTGTATGTATGAACCAATTTAACGTCGCAAGTTGAAAGTTTTCACTTTACCGACGTTTGCCCAACACGCTAGGAACCCGTCTTGGGATCCTAATTACGAGGTCTTTAATTGTATTTTCATGAGTTTCTACTTCGTGAACTGTGTTCGACATTTCCTCGGTGAAGATCGAAAATGACTAAAATAATTGTGATGATTACTCTCATCGTGCTTTAATATTTTTCAGTTTTTTTTGTTTGCTGTTGTTTATTTTTTTGTTTTTTCAACATTATAAATATTTCTTACTAGCTTTTACCCGCCACTTCACGTGAATTGTTGTCGTATGGTAGATTGATCATAGATGGCGCTTTTTAGTGTCATCCTATTCCTGGAATTAATGATTTCTATAGCCTGAATGTCATTCCGGTGTATAAGGAATAATTGTGCCAATTTTCATCAATATCGGATTAGTAATTCGCCGTGAAAGCGTAACAAACATACATCAATACTACGAACTTTCGCATTTATGATATTAGTAAGAAAATAAGACTAGCTGTGCCTGATCCTTAGGCCGTGAAATCAATGTATTTAATTTAAATTTTGAACGTAAAAGTAGTTATTGTGTTAACCATAAGATATGGAGACATGATGCCGCGGACTTTTTTGCAGTATTTTTTGTAGATCTACAATTCTCTAACGCATTACTTAAGTGTATCTTACGCGCCTAAAGCAGCAGGCGAGGTTGTTTACTGCGCAACCTCTACAACACAATTTACATTAATTTAAACCTTTCAGAAAAATTGATCTACCTGTGTGTGTGTGTGTTTATGAATGTGTGCGCGCATGTATAAATAAATGAATGAGTGAATAAAAGTATGAGTGCTTTCATTTCATTAGAAAGCCCCGTTTTTTCTTCGGGAACACGAAAACATATATATAATTGATGGTAAATTAAAACAAATTTACGCAAATGACGATATAGGTTATAGCTTGTTAACATAGGATTTTATGAAATTTTATCACCCTACAAAATTATGGTATCAAAAATCCATTAATGCCAATCGCTCATTAAGCCGTTCGTACCAGCTGTTTAAAGCCTCAGCAAAGCCGCCGGTAAATTTGATAACGCAAAAAGACCAAAAAGCTGACCGGTCGTTTTACAAAATTAAAACGCGTTATAATGAAAAATTTAAGCAATTTGCCATACAGTCAACAATTATGGACACTTTTATTTACTTTTCATTAACACGCCCGATAAACGCGTTCTGTATGACCCCGTTGACCAAATTCCCATAATGATAATGTGTTACAATTTTTTACGTAAATTTTTTCCAAAACGTGTTTTTGGATTTAGACGTAGATAAAAATATAGCTTTGATAGCCCAGCGGTGTGACCATTTAACTCTTGAAACAAATTAGTTTTTCTGTTAGAACTTTCGTTTTTAATTGATAATTGAAAATAATACTGCGGATCTCTAGAGAATTACCCCCTGTAGTATCCGGCTGAATAAAAGAGACCATTTCTCACAAAGGTGTCGTAACAGGCGACTAAGGTAAGTTGACGCTTCGTGTGGTTTCCGGCTGAGTAGAATAGGCCTCCCTCATTTCTTACTGAGGTTTTGTAGAAGGTAATTAAAGTAAGTTGACCTGCCGTGTGGTACCGGCTGTGTAGGATAGACCACCCTCATTTCTTACTGAAGGGCCATAAAAGGTGTTTAAGTTAAGTTGATCCGCTGAGTGGCATTCGGCTGACTAGAATCACCACCCTCATTTCTTACCGAGGTGTGGTAAAAGGCGGCTAAGGTTGATGTCAGGCAGGCAGACGATCGTAAAATACCTAGCCAAACGGCACTACATGTTTTAAACATGTTGTGCCGCTCCCACTTAGAGTGGGATAAGGGCAGGAGAATGATGATAATATTTCTAGGGAATTTTAGGCTACGACTTACGGTTTTTGAAAAAAAAGAGTTGATGCTAAGACCACCAATTTTCAGAGATATGCAGGTTTCCTCACGATGTTTTCCCACACCGAAAAACGTGTAATTAATTGCAATTATCAATTTTAAAACATAAGTTTTACAGAAATATTCATTATTTCTGCGCGGGTGCAAACCCGTGATATACTCGAGAGAGAATCTACTTAACCGGATACCACACGGCAGGTCAACTTATAATATTCGTCGTTACTCGAACGACACCTCGGTAAAAAAGAGGGTGGTATGAGCTGAGTAGAATCTCAGTCGGATACCACGCGGCAAAGCTAGGCTATGACAACCCAATCAAAAAGTTAGATAAGAAAATTTAACTTTTGCCTTTTCCTAAGTAAGTTTAATACTGAATACTGCCGAACATTCCCTTTACCTTTGACTCTGTATTCATTAAGGCTAGCATACACGGTTGAAATTTAATCGGGTCAAGCCAATCATGTTAATGAAAACAAGCCATGCGATCCAACCCTGCGTTTAGCCTCCTGAATATTCAGTACGGCTATTTTCTTAACGGCACTCGAGATTTTACCCGCAATCTGAAACCATATACCGGCCTCTCTGTTTGCAATTACCATTAAAGTAGACTCTGACCGTCCAAGAACAGCTATTGAAATACGGAGATAACGCCTATTTTACATACTTAAATGATTATAGGTATCTGGAGAGATACTTTTACATTTACATAGCATCAAACTTTTTAAGCTTATGGCTTGATCGTGGATTCTGTAAAGAAATTGATATATGATAGATTAATGTCAAATGTTCCATAATATAAGCTCCGCTGTAAGGTATCTGGGTAAATAGAATAGACCAACTTCATCTCTTACCGACTAAGGTGGGTTGAACTTATGTTCTTTTCTATTTCCCTTATTCATTATTAATAAAATTACCCAAACAAGGGGGTTATATTCTCCATATTTATATACTGCATGCCTTTGTATAAATGGAAATTTTTTTACTGCTCCCAAATCATTAATTTAAGCGTTATTTAATAGATTCATCACCATATGTAAAAAGGAGACACCGCCGTGTAGTATCCGGCTGAGTAGAATAGAACACACTTATTGCTTACCTTTAACGACAAAATGGTGGCAAAGGTAAGTTCCGTCAGACAGGTAGCAAATCCGCTTAGAGTAGGATAAGGGCAGAGGAATTAATGAATCCATGAAATAAGTTGTGATAGCCAGCGGTGGGAGGGTCACGAATTCATGTTCAAAATGAGTTTTTCTGATCAAACTTAAGTGTCTTATAGATAACTGCAATTCAACATTGTAAATAGAACATATCTTTGAGAATTCTGGAGATATTTGTAACGTACCAATCCACAATGAAACAGCATGGTTGGTCTGAGCTTCAACCTTGTAAACAAACGGGGAGAGGAGGCCTGTGCCCAGCATTGGGATTATGATATATCGTTTATTCTATGAAATAAGACTATATAGTGAATCCTATTTTTAAGAAGGACTGAAAATGATGGTGGGATGAAAAACATGTGACCAAACGAGTGTTAAATATAAATGTGGATGAATAAGTGACTAGAGGAATGCATAAAAAAAGGGATTAATGGAATGTGTGAACTATGACATGAATATAAAAATAGAAGCGCCAGAGTTGACGAATGATAGGAAAATATGGAAGAGGAAAACATACTGTGCCGACAGCACTTGGAATAAGTGAAGAAGAAAAAATAGTGAATCCTATTATTATAGAAAACATAGCAGCGAATTTCGCGACGTATCGAGCTGTGAATGGCAAGCCTGGATGTAAACAAAAGCTATCAAAAATTTCGAACAAACAATTAAAAATTGATATTCTAGCAACAAGCAAATCGACAGACGCGACGGCTTGCAACTATCCCATTGCCGACCCGAATACAATTCTGCGTTGTGAATTTTAATATCAGCGGAACAATGACCGTGACTGAATAACCGAAGCTTTAAAATTCCCACAAATGTACACAACGTGACGAAATACACAAACTTTTAAAGCTCGGCGTTAAACTTTTAATTCATCAAATGGTAGACAACTCAACACAATCTTAAATATTGTATTAAATTAAAATAAAATTAAATGTTGTAAATTCTTGTTTTGGGAAAAAACGGATATGCGGGTTTTTTAATCTCTCTTTAAAATGTTCTATTGCAAATATCTCTTTTTTTACAGCCTCTTATGACTCTATTAAAAATGGGGATGAAAGTGTTCTTATAGATTAACTTTCGACTTATTTTTAATACCAAGTAGGCTACCAAGTACCAATATCGTTACCAAAACCTCGATTATGTACATCATACCCAGACTTAAATATATTATGTGTCATGCTTTTTCTTCGTAAGCTATTTCATTTCTTAAAATACTTCACTTCCACTCATTTCTATTTTTAAAAAGCAATATTATAGTATTTAATGCAGTTTAAAATTCTATTGTATGAAAGTATAATCCTATGTCTTGCAATATTCCCATGAATTTAAAAGCTCTCAATACTGAACTAATGCGATAGTATTTTAGTTAAAACTTGTCCCGGGCGCTTTCTTAGACTTCTTTTTACATATGGTAAATAACGCGTGAAGGTTCGGGAATAGTAAAAAAATCTTCACTTAATAAAAGGCATGCAGCTGCAGAATATAACCCCTTGTTTGGATGATATTATCAATCAATTAACGGAGAAAAAAAGGAAGGAACATAAGAGAAATTAAGAAAGAATAAGTAATAGCACACAGTTCGTCGTACTGTGATCGAATTCAGCCTATAGGTCTATGTTTTAAAATACGCTGTCAGGAAGCATGTTTAAGGTAAGTTTAGGATCCAAAGTAATTTCCAAATACTTTGCGCTAGATGAAAACGGTATTGTTTCTCTTTCAACTCGGCCGACTTGAGAGATTCGAGTTTGCGCCGTCTAGTGAATGACACAATAGCAGTTTTGTCTGCGTGCATTCCGTAGATAGCTCATTTTCTGTGCCCCATCTCACCGTATTATTTAGCGCGTTCTGTGTAAATTATACTTGTGTGTGTGTAGTCCGTGCTATAACTATAAGGTTATTTGGATTACTATGGGTGTTAATAGGACGCTCATCAAAATAAGACAAATTTTACGCTTAATTAATCCTGAGATAATACTATTAGAAACCTGATGATGATAACCTGTAGATAACCGTGACGCTACGGAGTCGCGTGTTGATTATCTCAGACATTTTTTACGAATTAACGTTGAAGAAATATATCGCGGAGAAATTAGCTAAACCTGAAAATATATTTGGAGAAATGCTGAGTGATGTCTAACGTAAAAATCCACATTGATCGACGTGGTGATTTTAAAGTCCAATCTTTATAAAAACAGAGAGACTAGGTTTTTTTTAAATCGAAGTGAATATTTTAAACAGTTTGATTCTTTATTACTAGAAATCGAGTTAGTGTAAAAATATTGGCTTAATTATTATTATAAATGTTGAGAATCAATAAATTGATTTAAGGATTTTCATCAATTTCGAAGTTGTTTATATCTACGGTTACTATATAACGGTTTTAATATTGGCAATCGCTAGTATTTAATAAAGAACCTATTTTTCAATGCTAGCCAATAAGACTTGTAACAAAACTTACGAAAACATTTCAACGCTAGCAAACAATTGAAATTTCGGCAGCAGGCAAAGTCTGACAAGGGTTGCAGCGTGCATATTTCATTCCGCACGCCGTTCGTGTCTGAAATAAAATTTAACTGGATGAATTTTAAAGTCAATTAGGAAAGAACATAGATTTGAACGGAAATTTGAATATCGCTTTTAAAGTAAGACCCTATGACATCAGTATAGAATAAATGAATGTCATTTTCTTATGTCAAAATATAAATTTTCATCATCAATTGTGTCGAATTTCTTATACCACGATACAAACTTTGTCATGTCAATCTTATGTCAAAAAAAATGCTATATCAAAAAAGTCCTTTTCCTGTCAAAATACATCATCTTCAACTGTCTCGTATTTATTATACCACCATACAAACTTTGTCATCTTTTTTACTTCTTGTAACATGGTATGCTTTGGCCGAATCAAAATGCTAATTGGCCAGTGATTAGCTATTTTTTTCATGTTCTCCAACCGAATTTAGTATTCTTGGGTTGCTATTGGTCAATTTACACATTACAACGCGTGATCTTCTGCAATTGGTGGAATTGCGGTCAAGTTACGCAACTAAACATAAACGAATAGTTTTACAGTATTGCCATTAATATTTTATCAGTTTTAAAATACTTTATGATAATATTTTTCGTTCAAATTAGTTAGATCACTACACTAACATGTAGTCCTTAGTATTAAGTCGTAGTTGTACTAACAGGTATCCCATATCTTAAAAATTTATCTTATACTAAGGTTTCCTCAGGGTGGTATTTTTTCGCCGCTAGGCGCAGAGTTTTGAATAAGCTACGTTCACTAGGTTCACTCCCAAAAACTCATAGAATTGAATCAGCAATCACCTGGTAAAAGTCACAAGGTCTCACCATACAACCATTAAGCCTGTTTCGGCTCTCAAACGATTCTTATTTTTTGAATATAACCTTTGTACATTTTAATAATCTCTTGAATAAATTGAATATATAAAGTATTCAAAGTGTAAATCTAAAATCGGGCACGCTTGCATGTTTGACTTTTGTGAATTATTGAAGAGTTTTGCAGATAAAATAGATAGTAAAGCATTTCAATAATATTTTTGTTTATTTAGACTTTATAAAAGTTTTATTTAATAAATTTTAAATATGCATATAAGTTCGTTAATACATGTACGTATATTCATTTTGGTGATATTTTTTTAACGAATATTAGAACGAGTTTATATCCTTGTTTCTGGTCGGAACTTCATATGCATGGACTTCAGTACCTCGTGGCTTCTCACCATACTCCCGGTGATACTTCTGCGCTCGCCCGTCCGATCCGGTGACGTTGAAAAGCCATTAAGGCTAACAGCATAACCAAGTCAATTCCAAAAAAAAAACTTCAGTAACGAGATGATTTTTTTTGGGTATGGATCTAATACTTCGTTCAGATGTGGATAAAGAAATATCAAACAGACACTTTTACGTATCGTTATTTAAAGTTACTAAAGGATGCTTTTGTAGAAAGTTTTACATGCTATGAATGATTATTTATATCACAAAATTGTGTCTAAATTATACTTTTTCATAATAATCGATTACAAAATATTACTGGCTAAAAGTACTTTTATATTGCCAAAGCTTAATCACTGATTTTTTGTATGCTCGGTAGGAGCAATTTTACAAACCGGAAGTAGAAAGAGAGGAAGCAGATGATTCAAAAGCACAGACTTAAAAGGAAATTCAAGATAACATATCTTTAAATGAATTAGTCTATTTATTAATAAAAAAATACCCTGTCACTTCATTTGTCTATACTTTTAGTACAGAAATCAGGTTTAACAATAACCTAGCGATAATACAACGAGGTATCTTATATGTATTTATTCTGCCTTTGTTAAGGAAGATGAAACAAAGCGGATGAGGCTGGAAGCAAAAAATTGTTATAATAAGATCGGATATTGAGATGGGATTGTAAGGCTCATAATCTTTAAGGGTTAGGGGATCAAAGGCATTCAATGTTTTGTTTGCTTTGTACGACAGGAATCATTCGGACCACAACACAAAAATACAAAATCCTTATAAATACAAGCTTATCCGATGTTTTTGGGATAAGATTCGATATAAGATAAATATAAGATAAAAATAAGAAGTGTAGCACGACGCATGAAGTTGATCACTTTCTCCATCGCACACCAGTTAGCTATCTCATTCAGCGGCCCCCACTCCTGCGCCACCTCACGGGATCGCTACATAAGCATCGGTGTGGCCCAAGTCCGATATAGTCCTCCACAGCGCCTCGTATTAAGCCGGCATCACAGGAGGCACCCTTAAGGCCACGCTCCCAGTTTTTCACTCTGGCGATGCTTCTGCGCTCACCCACACTCTCAGTGACGCTGTCAAAGCCTCTAGGGCTAACAGTATTAGTTAGTGTTCGAAAAAAAAAGTGTTCAATCAAACGGGCGAGCGCAGAAGCTTCGCCGGTTACCTACCAATTTTACCCCGTTCTTCTGATGACGCTGTCAAGGTCTTTACTATTTTTTTTATTAATGCACAATTATTTATTTACTAATGCTATTAGCTCTAATGAGCTAACAGCATTATTAAATTTGACAAAGAAGTGTTCAATTCATTAGCTAGCGCTTGAGCGATAGACCTCGGCAGTCCTCAGGTATCGTTCAGGCAACGAGTCCGATAGACCCCGTGAACTAGCCTCTGACTGTACTTACTACTAGAAAGCTAGTTTATGTATAGAAGCAAGCTAGGTATCTTATGTCTTCTTCTTCTTTTGGCGCCTCTCCAACTAGTGGAGGTTGGCAGTCAGGTATCTTATATATATGCTATAAATTTTTATATAAGTGTTAAAACTTTTCATAAATGATACAAGGTCATTACTATTTTATTTAGTCGCCCGTCAGAGGTTTTTTACGGGATACAATTTAGTAACAATTCGACTTCCTTTCTTGCACTTCAATTTTTTACTGTTCTTGTAATATATTACGTAAATATAGCAACCGCTTGCAGCAAATCTCAGGGTCGAGAGATTTTGAGAGAGAGAGGCTTGGAGATCCTTTGACAAAACTTTTTGGTCAGCAGTGGCGAAGAGAGTTAGAGCGTCCTTGCGCAAGAAATCTCTTAACTTTGAAATTGTAATTGTAATAATCACAATAGTATCTTTAATATTTAAATAAGTTAATCTTGTGTGCGTGTGTCAAAGTGTTGGAATGGCGACCCCGCACCGAAAAGCGCAGTGTTGGAAGACCCCCTACCAGATGGACAGACGACCTCAAAAGGATCGCAGGGAGCCGCTGGATTCAAGCGGCACAAAATCGTGTGTTCTGGAGATCCCATGAAGAGGCTTATGTCCAGCAGTGGACGTCCATCGGTTGAAGAAGAAGAAGAAGAAGTGTGTGTGTGTGTGTATGTGTGTGTGGGTGCGTGTGTGTGTGCGCGTGTGTGTGTGTATATATTCCTGAAATTTTGCATGTACTGGGTTTTGGGGGGAAAACTCAATCAAGCTAGGTTTCATTAAAAAAATCGTTTTATCTAAGTTTCTCGGCACTGAAAATATGCTTAAATGATGAATAGAATGCATATGATATTTTCATCCGTCATTTGTAAAAGTGTCGTAGCCTAATGGTAACGAGCGGACTGGATAAGTACTCAAAAACCTGGGATCGATTTCCCCATCTCACCCAGATTTTTTTTTCCTAGTTTTATTTTTTTTTATCTTTTAAAAAATCGAGCAAGGCTTGGTCACCCAGATACTAAAATATATAAATACCATGGAGCTAGAACAATCGATGTAATTGGTAGATCAATTATTTTGATAATAGTGTCGGTTGTTTTACAGTACTACGTTTCTTTGTACAAAAAGTTTCTTATAATTACACAGAAATAACATGTATTTAGAACAGTAAAGCCGCAGTTGTACTTAGCTTATATTTTTAACATTTATAAATACTGCATTCAAACACTATCAATCTCCTGGTATATCATCATTCATTTCATCATTCTCCTGCCCTTATCTCTAGGTGGGGTCGGCCCAACACAACATGTTAAATATTTTGTGATGTGATTTGGTTAGGTATTTTATAACCTGCCGTCAGCCTAGCGTTGACTTACCTTAGTCGCCTTTCACGACACCAAGGTAGGAAATAAGGTTGGTCTTTTCTAGCCCGCCGGATACCACACGGTGGATCCACTTAGCTTAGTCGCCTTTTACTACATCTCGGCTAGAAATGAGGGAGGTCTTTCCTACTCAACCGGATGAAACGCGGCTGTTCAACTTACCTAAGTTACCTTTTACGACACCTCGGTAAGAAATGAGGGCAGTCTATCCTACCCAGCCGGATGCCACGAGGCTGGACCATACCTAAGTTACCTTTTACTTCACCTCGGTAAGAAATGACGGTCTATTCTACTCAGCTGGATACCACACAGCACTCTCTCCTGGTACAGAAATCCTGATTTACAATATTAAACGAACTTTGAATTTATCTGCGTAAATGATTATATATATAATGTTTGTCGGATCATATTCACAATTTTTGACATTTGCAGATTAAAATCTGTCACTTTTGCTAGAGTAGACTCGAGTTACGTACGTCAAAGGTTAATATCAATACAAGGATGCTAGAAAGTGCTCTTGGCACTGCTTCAACTAATTGGGCTGTCAACCGCAGGTGCCGAATCGCGTATGAGAATCGCGCGATAACTTATATTTGCGTTACAGCCTTAGCTTAATTGACAACATCTCACGTCTCACAGTAACGTGGAGTACGCACATAAGTTTTACGGAGAAAGTCTATATTAATCTTTGATTTGCTCTAACCTTCGTCAGCGCAGAAAAAGATTCAAATTCATAATCTTTATACAAATAAACTTTTAAGCAAGTGCTTTTGAATCATCAACTCTATTGCTGTTTCAGAAAGCTATCACTAGTTACATTCAGTCATTACTATCTTATACAGGATCGAAAAGTAGGTATAACCACTCATTTTTATCATTTAAATAATTTGCAACCGTATAGTAGGCCTTTTGTATCAGCCTCCCTTTAATTTTTTTAAACTGCTGTAACGGCAAAGCTCAAATTGATTGCGGAATCTTATACCAACAAACGATTTCTCTCTAGCTGGAACCTCATATTATGTCAAATCTTAAAATTGTATTATGCTCCTTTTATGTTCTTTTTTGACTATGACAATAACATACAAATTATGGGTGCCACTCTCTTTAACTGGTCTAACAATTGAATTTACGGAGGTACCATACATTGTGGTACCATATTCTAGAATTTTCCAACCATATTTAGTTTCACAACATTATGGTTACTCTTCATAAACTGAGATAAGAAACAATTAAGCACAAGCACGACCGTGTAGAGGGCATACTAGACTTTACTCGCCAATCATCGTTTTTAATCGCCTAAGATCACCTACAACCCGGGAATTGTCGGTGTCTCGGATACTCATCAAAAGGACTCGCTGGTAATCAACTTGATGCTAGTCGTTTGACAAAATACGTATGATCGTGGTGACATGTTCCAATATGTGTTGCACTAGTGATAATAGCATATCTTAACTGCAGTCAGCTACGCATCAAGCGGCAACGATTATCTTGTATCAAAGCGTAATTTTTTTTTAAATATTATCCGCCGAGTTTCTTGCTGGTTCTTCTCGTTAGGAGCAAACTTCCGAATCAGTGGTAGCTTCTTTAAAAACATTTGACGATTCAATGTAAATAGTCCATTTGAATAAAGAGTATTTTGAATTTGAATTTACGACCGTTCCAGTTAAAAACAATGACACGATCAATGAGTATCGCCGATAGTCAGGAGCAGGCATTACTTGGCGGTTATTAGATAGCAGTTGTATTGTTATGAGCGAAAGGAAAATACTGACTATTTACAAATCAAGACTAGACAAGTAATTTATTACATACGTCACTATGTGGTAGCTCCTTTATATTTGCATAACTTGCTAAGTGCTAGACAAGAGACAAACTAATTAATATTGCCACACTGATGTTCCTATTTCGTAACTCAAAATGCTCGGTTGATGTTTACGCTTAATTAATTGTTTCAATAGTTATATAATGTTTATTCCCCACAGCTTACGTCACTAGATATTCTAAACGGATCATTCACATGTATACGACTTTAGCGAACGAAAATTATTACGAGCAGCTTGCCTTAATAATTTCCCCACCGTCAAATGTTTGCCTGAATTCATCGGGGTATGCATAAAGATACGTATTTCACCGCTGTATTATGGAACCTTGGAAATAAATTCTTAAAGGGAACACATAAGAACTTTGAGACAATTTCGTAACGTTTCTTTTTTTGCAATGTACAATAAGGTATGTAATTTTAAATGACACTTTATTGTAAGCTTTTTCTGACTTCGGTCGTGTATTTTCGTTGCAAAAGTTGGCAATATCGGATTATGTTAAAAGGAAACAGTTTCATACAATACACTGATTTACACTTTGGGTCCAAGATGTAAAAAATTTAAAATGAGGCTAATTAATAGATTTTATTAGTTAATCATTATTCAAAATTTGGCTGATTTAGTCAATTTAAAAGCAGAGTTAATAGACTTAGTAACAGTGAGATTATGAACTTCTTATATGTTAAGCAGCTAATTTTTAAAGTATAACAGATATTTTTACCATAGATAAAGTAGCATAGACAATTTTATACACAACAGTGATGAAACAAACAATTAATCGATTATTTAACAAGGTGGTAATAAGCACGTCACGTCGCTATTTTTAAAAAACAAATAGCCCATAAAATATTACATTTCTTTACTGTGGTTCTCAATGTAATAATTACAAAACTTTATAAAAGTGTATACGTCATCATCTTCCTGCCCTTATCCCACTCTAAGTGGGGTCGGCACAACATGTTATAAACATGCTGTCACATGATTTGGCTGCGTTTTTACGACCGGCCGCCTGCCTGCCTGACGTCAACTTACCTCTGTCGTATTTCACGACACCTCGGTAAGAAAGAGGGTGGTCTATTCTGCTAAACCGGATAACACGGTGGGTCATCTTACCTTAGTCGCCTTTTACGACACCTCGGTAAGAAATGAGGTTCGTCTATTCTACTCAGCTGGATACCACACGGCGGGTCGACTTACCTTAGTCGCCTTTTACGACACCTCGGTAAGAAAAGAGGGTCGTACTATTCTACTCAGCCGGATACCACACGGCGGGTCGTCTTACCTTAGTCGCCTTTTACGACACCTCGGTAAGAAAAGAGGGTCGTACTATTCTACTCAGTCGGATACCACAAAAGTGTATACGTCAATAGTTAAGTAAATGCTTGGAAATATTATATTTACACAAGTAAGAAAGTCTAGCCGTGTGGTATCCGGCTGTGTATAGTAACACCCTCATTTCTTACCGAGGTGTCGTAAAAGGCATCTAAGGTAAGTCGACCCGCCGTGTGGTATCCGGTTTAGTAGATTAGTTTACCCTCTTTTCTTACCGAGGTGTCGTAAAAGGCAACTAAGGTAAGTTGACCCACCGTGTGGCATCCGGTTTAGTAGAATATACCATCCTCTTTCTTAACTCTTCACACACGTAACAACTCTTGCAGGGAAACTGAGTTCAGCGGCGTACGCTGTTCGAAAGATAAGACAATTCACAGATGTTGAAACAGCAAAACTTGTTTATTTTGCCTACTTCCATAGCATTATGTCCTATGGAATATTGCTATGGGGTAAATGCGCGGATAGTGAAAAAATTTTTGTTTTACAAAAGAGAGCTATACGTGGCATTTATAATTTAAGACCGCGTGATTCCCTGCGAGAGAAGTTTAAGGAAACAGGTATTCTTACATTTGCTTCACAGTATATTTTAAGCAATTTAATTTATGTACATAAAAATATAAAGAATTATAAAACGATAGGTGATGTGTACAATAGACAAAGCAGGAACCGACATAAGCTTGCGGTTCCTGCTTTGCGCCTTGCAAAAGTGCGTAACTCGTTTGTGGGTTTTGGTATAAGATTCTATAATAAAATTCCGCAATCAATTTCAGCACTGCCATTACAGCAGTTTAAAAACACTGTTAAAAAGAGGCTGATACAGAAAGCCTACTATACTCTTGAAGATTTTTTAGAAGATAAGAATGTGTGGATATAGCTCTCTTTTAACCTGTACAAGACAGTAACAACTTAATGTAAATAATATTAAGAATTATATTTTTAAAAGAGCAACCGCCGAGTTTCTTGCTGGCTCTTCTCGGTAGGAACAGCTTTCCGAACCAGCAGTAGAGTTGACGATTCAAAAGCACTTGTTTACAAGTTTATTTGAATAAAGAATATTTGAATTTGAATTTGAATTTGAACGAGGTGTCATAAAATACGACTACGGTAAGTTGACGTCAGGCAGATGGCGGTCGTTAAAAAGCAGCCAAATCATGTGACAGCATGTTTTTATCATGTTGTGATGACCCCACTTATAGTGGGATAAGGGCACGAGGATGATGACGCAAGTAAGAAAGTCAATAATAACTCAACGTTTCCAAATAACTTTAAATCGACCCATATTCGCTTGAAGTTCAACCTTATATTAATAATTCAAAACTGTGTGAGGGAGCCTAAAAGCGATGTAACATATAAACAAAATAACTCTGAGGATTCCAATTACTCCATCCTCCATTGAATTTAATGAAATCTGTGTTATGGCTTTCTATCCAGGTACATTTTCGTTTAATAAACGCACAGGCGAAAGGTCACCCTGTTATCAAGCCTCGCGGACAAAGACGCCAACCTTTTGCCCTTTTTTACTTGTCTTAAGATAAAAAAGAGAAAGTGGATTAAATGCACAGATAGCCGTCACCCATAAAGAGATTGTATTCGAGATAAACCTAAAAGAAAAGCCCAGTGTTTTCTATCTAAAAAGCTTTTATACAGGTGTCCAATTTTTATTTTTTACTGCATAAACTTTGTTTTTGTCATATTTTGATGGTATTGCTTTTTTTACGCAAAAGCACTTATAAATTTAAAGTTAAAAGTATTAACCGCTTGAAAATGCTTCTTTATATTTAATTTCTTTAAATTCATACATTCCTCCTGCCCTTATCACATTCTAAGTAGGGTCGGCACAACATGTTACAAACATGTTGTCACATGATTTGGCTACGTATTTTACGTTTTTACGTCCGGCCGCCTGCCTGACGTCAACTTACCTTAGTCGCCTTTTACGACACCTCGGTAAGAAATGACGGTGGTCTATTCTACTCAGCCGGATACCACACGGCGGGTCGACTTACCGTTGCCTTTTACGACACCTCGATTTCCGGTTCCGCGGTTGCCGGTTTCCTCACGATGTTTTCTTTCTCCGAAAAACGTATGATAAATTGCAACTATCAATTAGACTCATTGGTGTCAGCCGGGTTCGAACCCGTGACCTCCTCGAAAGAGTCACACGGTGTTACCGCTGGGCTACCACAGCTTATTACCGTGTTCTAATAGTAGAATGTTTCATACGTTCTTATTATTTTAATTTAATTTAATTTAATAATCAATTAAGGGAGAAAAAAAGTAAAATTTGTTATTAGATAGAGCAAAAATTCAACGAAATTTTTTATAGATATATGCTATTCCAGATTTGCAGAAGTTGATCTATCTTTAAAAGTTTGTATTACGCTTAGCCAGTGTCTAGTGAAGCTCAGAAAAATGAATACGAGATCTAGTTAATGGATTCACTTGGAATTGTCTGATAAAAGTTCTAAGTTCGATCTCTTTGCCATTTCACTCGTATAATTGAGAGCGATATCTTTAAAGGGGAAATCACAAGTTGTTCGTGTTATGGACGCTTTTGTGAGGCACTTTGAACTTCCTTTTGATGCTTGCTTTAAATTTATAGAACTGTTTTTTATAACAGTGTGCTTAGTGCGAGTTTTTTTAACGGGCCTCGAAGCGAACCTCTTTGATCAGGCTGGTCCTCGCAGTCTGTGTGACCTAGACTATGTCAGGGCCATAGGCCTAGGTCACTAAGGTGACTTAAGAGATGTCTGGTTTGCTCGAGAGGGTCTGGGAATAGTAGCTCCCAGACCTCGATGTCAAATCCGATGGAATCACTCTCTCGCCCGTCGCGTCGTCCTTGTCGTCACCCTCGTTATCCGCGACCTACTCGATCGCGTTAGTGTAACGTCGTTTTGTATGGCGCTGAAACAGCGTCACAAGATGTCGCTTTTGCAGCGTCATACAAATTAGCGTTACGTTAACGCAATGGATTAGGTAAAAAACTCGTACTAAGCACACTGGTTTCTATGTGTATTTAAATATTTACTAGATTACTCGGGTTAAGACAAATATGGGATGACGTCCATGACAAAGCTGTCGGTATGCGTCTCGTTATCAAACGTTCAGGTTCGCAGGTTCTCTGGTTCGCTTCCCAGTATAAGATGCAATTAATATTTTCCGTAATGTGGTTTGCTAAAATAGACCACTTTAGCTAGGTAATATCTAACTGGGTAAGCAGTAATATACAACAAATCAAAAGTAATGAAAGAATCATTTAGCTATGATCCGCGTTTATTAAGAAAACCTACCTATCTAGAGCTAGAACGTAGAGTCACCTAATTTGCCAACAGTCCAAATCCATATCTTTCCAATAATCTAAGTTTAATAAATATTTCGGATTAGCTGTAAAAACATTAAAGACAGACAATTGAACATTCAGGTTCATTAGATTAGTATAGACTAGCTGTGTACTTAATTGAAATTTGGAACCATAATTTGACAAACGTTGTTTAGTCACCATTTGAATAAGAGCTGTTATTTTGAGTTAGCAATAAGAGATAACACATGCTGTTGCAAACTTTTTTGTAGTATTTTAGTAGATCTACAATTCTCTAACACAGCACTTTGATATAACTGTGTTGGTTTACGCGGCGCATCTGACTAAGAGTCCTAGCAGGCGAGATTCCTTACAACGCGCGACCTCTTTAACATAATATACATTAACCGTAATGAATTATTGACCCAAACTATCGATAAGTATTGCACTTTTAGTAAAAACGGTACAAAAATCAGTTTTGTAAATTTTGTGCAAATTGAACAGATACAGACAGACAGCTTTTGACAAGTTTGTTTTATAATAACTATAGATTACTTACGAAATAGCAAATACATTAGCCAGAATGACAACAAATATGCCCAATATACCTTATAAAAGGTAGGTATAAAAAATAGGTTTATTAACAGTTTCCAAATTTATCTCCCATTGGATTCTTATAATCTTAAAACCACAAGCCTTAAAAGCGTCCGTTTCTCCAACTTATTAAGTATTTCCATCACACCCACTCGACCCGCTAAGTGCACCCAGACGCCACAGTTGGGGTGAGACGCTTTTTCCTGAATTTTTAAATTCTCCATACTGCTCCCGCAAAGTAAGCTTCAATGATTCGAACCTTTAGTATTTGTACTTCATGTTACGCGACAATAATTATATTATGTTCTTAGGAATGTCGTAAATGGCTATTCGATTTTTACCGAAAAGAAATTTTCTTTATTCCAATAAACTTGTAAACAAGTGCTTTTGAATCGTCAATTCTAGCCAGAATTCTAGAAGAGCCAGTAAGAAACTCGGCGGTTGCTCTTTTCAACATAATACTTATAACTAGTTACATTAAGTCATTACTATCTTGTACAGGATCGGACAGTAGCTATATCTACGCATTCTTATCGTCTAAATAATCCTCAACAGTATAGTAGGCTTTTTGTATCAGTCTCTCTTTAATAGTGTTTTTAAATTGCTGTAATGGCAAAGCTTGATTGCGAAATTTTATTATAGAATCTTACACCTAAACCCACAAACGACTTTCGTACCTTAGGAAGGCGCAAAGCTGGAACCGCAAGCTTATGTCGGTTCCTACTTTGTCTATTATGTTCCCGGGCGGTTCAAACCCGGGGCGCCTTCAATGAGTTTGTCTAATTCATGTAAACAATTTATCACAAGAGATATTGTCTGGAATAATAAATTCTTGTTATTCCAAATATTTTTATTATATTTTAGAACTAGTATATTATTAATATATATTAATATGTTAAAGGTATATTAATTATAGAAATTATTATTTATTATTATCGTTATGATAAAAAAATGCTCCCATCGCCACCATAGTTCAGTATAAAACAATACAGTTATATATAGTCATAATTATAGCATAAAAACTGAATTTTTCTATGCAGCCGGGGTCATACGTTTCAATTATATTTATCTTTATTAATATGGTTTAACCATTATAGTGAGTGTGTAGAGACAGACTGACTTTCGCTTTATATTGGATTTAAACTAAACTAAATGGATGTTTTGTTTAAGTAATTATTTATTATATGAATACTGGCAGATAGGTAGTAAATATACAAAAGCAAATTCTTGGTACACAGACCGCTATTTTATATTCAATACCCATAATGTACAATAACGTACTTTGTTCCTCGGATAATAGGTATGGCCGAGGCGTTTATGATTTCCTAAGTGAAAATTTTAATGGAGCTACAAAATGAAGCTATGTTCAGAGGCGGAACACCTTATATAAATTTTAAGATCTACTTTGTTAGGAAAATGTTCCTCAGGACAATTTTCTACGTAATAAACATCTTAATATTTTGCTATTAGATTTTTCGGTGAAATAAATTGCGCTCAAATTTTTCACGGGAATTATTTTGCTGTCTTTTAACCTACATTAGTGAGTTTAGTAGAGATGTGAAAAATTAATCGATTTTTAATAAACGATTATTTTTTCATAAAAATTAAATCCGATTATTTTAATCATCCTCTTTCTTGTTCCACTCTTTTTTCTAGTTTTTTTAAGATGACATATGCACTGTCGGCAAACAGGAAACAAAAAAGCCATCTTTTTATATAGTCAGAAATAATCGATTATTAATAATCGATTATTTTTAAAGGGAAAAAAATCGATTATTCATTAATCGATTTTTAATTCAAATCGATTATTTATTAATCGATTTAATAAGTCAACGTTTAAAATTGTATTTGACTTTAATAGTTGTAATGCAAGTAGTTGTGATAAATTAGAATCTTACAGTTAACAGATTTAATGTGGTGACGTAATTTATGTATAGGTATATAAATTTGGATAACATTTTTCAGACCAACTTAACTTTTTTCTGCGAGAATAAGCCCCTTAAAGTGCAATAGGAGCTTAATCTTATTAATTATTTTGATTTATTACACCGCTTTCGCTAATTGACACAACCCTTTATATTTCTTCATTTAACACGCCGTTTGTTTTGCGAGTTTTTAACGTTCAAATAAAATATTGTGAAAGTAAACAGAAATTCAAAGAAATAAATTATATTTTTCGAGCTATTTTCCTTCCAAATCAATTAATGCTATCTCTAGCTAAGCTTCCTAACATAGTTTTGCTAACGCTGTTTTTGAATTTTAAATCAGTTTTTTCTATTCTTCATTTCAACTAATTCATTTTCTATTTAATTTTTTATTTTAGGAAAACCGAGTCGTCCCGTCCGACGGGGACGAGCGGTGGGTATGTCGGACTCTCACCAACTAAAAACCTAACAGTGTACTACCACGCTGCTCGCGGCGGTGTCAGTGTAATGTTGTACACATTAACCCAATTCCCACCAGCTGCGGCTCTGTACCCCGAAGAGCGTTAGGCCTCACTGTCTCAGTGGTCCCTTCCTCCGCTAATCGATACATCGGGAGCTCCAGATGCATCGACCACCTCGGAGACCTCCAATAAACCCCACTCGGATCGTTTGGGGATCTCCGTTAGGGCGGCATGCGACGGACTTCGGCCGCTAAATTCCATAACCGCGCTGTACGTCACAGGCTAAAATATCATCCTCACCATCTCCATAAACACACCTTAACATTCGCATCTCATTTGCATGTATTCTTTCAACCGTTTTTTCAATTACCCAAATTTTGATCCATGCAATACGACAGGTCTTATGACCGTTTTATAACATTTATTTTTATACATTTATAATATCACTAGCTGTAATAGTGGTTTCGCCCTTACGAAAATGAGTGTGTTACAAAATTGTTCCCGGATTGAAATTTTGAGCATAAAATTAGATATTGTGAGTTAAGCATAAGAGATAGAGACATACTGTTGCAGACTTTTTTGTATATATCTATAGATCTACAATTCTCTAGTACATTACTTTAGTGTATCTCTGCTGTTATACGCGGCACATGCGAGTAAAGCCCCCAGTAGGCTTTTTTAAAATTACTCGACCTCTTAGATAATTTACATTAAACCATAACGTGCTTATGTATTAACTTAAACCGTCCTAAAGAATTACAAGATCTTCGAATAAATCCATTCAGTATATCTGGAGAAAATTGATCACATACAGACGAACAGCTTTTGGTGAATTGTTGTGAGCTTTTTGAGGTGTTTTATAATACCAAAGTATAGAAGTATGAATAGTACTTATCTGAGATTAAATGTTTATTAAAAAAATCATATAATTTAATGTTTTCGAAACGCTATCGTACCCAAATCTACCGAAGCCAGAATTAGGTCAATATTTGAACAATGCAAATTTTCATTGTATTCCAGCCCCCTTTAAACCTGAGTACTGCAGTATTAAGCCTAAGTGCCACATATGGAAAATTAATCCCACTTGTAGATTGCACCATTTGATTGAATTTACAGATTACAGGGATTTAACAGACCTCAAGCTACCTCGAGGCTTAGAGTCCTTTCAGTTGTGATTTTGTTTGGTATCTAATTGAGTAGAATACACCACCCTCTTTCTTACCAAGGTGTCGTACAGGCGACTAAGGTAAGTTGACTCACCGTGTGGTATCCGGTTGAGTAGAATAGACCACTCTTTCTTACAAAGGTGTCGTGCATGGAGTTCAGTAACGAGATGTTTTTTTTTGGGTATAGATAAAGATTTTTTTTAGTAAAGAAATATCAAACGAACACTTTTACGTATCGTTATTTAAAGTTACTGAAGGCCACCATGTGGTATCCGGCTGAATAGAATAGTACCACCCTCATTTCTTACCGAGGTGTCGTAAAAGGCGACTAATGTAAGTTGACTCATCGTGTGGTATCCGGTTGAGTAGAATAGACCACCCTCTTTTTTATGGAGGTGCTGTATAATAAGGTAATACAAAAGTAATAATGAAATAGCTTTGCTATAATCCGCGATGAAGTGGATTTCCGCAGAGTAACGCCTAATTCTATAAATTACGACTAAGGTAAGTTAACATCAGACAGGCGGCCGGTCGTTAAATACGTAGCCAAATCATGTGACAACATGTTTATAACATGTTGTGCCCATCCCACTTAACGTGGCATAAGGGCACGAAGATGATGATGATGATGAATATTTATATTATACTAGCTTTGTAACACCGTGTGGTATCCGGCTGAATAGAATAGTACCACCCTCTTTTCTTACCGAGGTGTCGTAAAAGGCGACTAAGGTAAGTCGACCCGCCGTGTGGTATCCGGCTGAGTAGAATAGACCACCCTCATTTCTTACCGAGGTGTCGTAAAAGGCGACTAAGGTAAGTTGACTCACCGTGTGGTATCCGGTTAAGTAGAATAGACCACCCTCTTTCTTATCGAGGTGTCGTAAAATACGACTAAGATAAGTTGACGTCAGGCAGGCGGCCGGTCGTAAAATACGTAGCCAAATCATGAGACAAAATGTTTATAACATGTTGTGCCGACCCCACTTAAAGTGGAATAAGGGTAGGAAGATGATGACTAGCTTTTACCCGCGCAACTTCGTTCACGTCGACTGTAGTCTTAAAATTAAGAATGAAGCATCTAAAAAATCTAGTATCAAAAAATTATTATAAAATAGCTCCCTTTAAAAATGTTATTACATTAAAATGCTTATATCGTCATACCACAGGCCATAATTTATTTTGCTTGAGGGAAATTTTTTCACGTTCTAGTAAATTAAAAACAGCGTATCAACGAGACCTCGGTTATTAAAAATACTCCGTATCGAAAGCTCGCGTGGTGAAATAAATGAGATAAAATTGACTTTGTTTTTAAAAAAATTGTTATTACGTTAAGGGCGCTGAATGGTATCCGACTGACTAGATAGACCACCCTCATTTCTTACTAAGGTGTCTTAAAAGGCGACTAAGGTAAGTTGACCCGCCGCGCCGTGTGGTATTCGGCTGAGTAGAATATACCACCCTCATTTCTTAGCAAGGTGTCGTAAAAGGCGACTTAGGTAAGTTGACCAGCCGCGTGGCATCCGGCTGAGTAGAATAGACCACTCTGATTTCTTATCGAGTTGTCGTAAAAGCCGACTGAGGTTAGTGCCATGTGGTATCCGGCTGAGTAAAATATACCACCCTCATTTCTTAGCAAGGTGTCTTAAAAGGCGACTGAGGTACCTAAGTGACGTGTGGTATCCAGCTGTGTAGAATAGACCATCCTCTTTTCTTACCAAGGTTTCGTAAAATGCGACTAAGGTAAATTGCCGTGTAGTATCCGGCTGAGTAGAATAATACTCTCATTGCTTATCGAAGTGTCGTAAAAGGCGATTAGGGTAAGTGCCGTGTGGTATGGCTGAGTAGAATAGACCACCAACATGTTTTGACAAGGTGTCGTAAAAGGCCACTAAGTTTAGTTGACATCAAGTAGGCGTCCGATCGTAAAATAAGCTAATACATATAGTGCCGACCCCATTTAGAGTGGGATAAGGTCAGAATAAATGATGTTATTACGTTAAGGGAGTTTTTATTTTAATATAGATTTGGTTATCTAAAAACCGTCTTTGATGCCTAAGAGGATTTCAAGGAACGATAACAATCGTTTTTCGTCAAGATGGCCGCGGTATAACCCAATTCCGTTCCTAAAGCACTGCTTTCACATTATTAGCGTAAAAGGTTTGGACAATTAAACTAAATTTGTTTTTCACCGGAAGCCCCACCTATCTTTTATGTCAATATTATATAGGAAGTAAAAAGTAAGTAGCGGCCTGTTACTATCCCACTGCTGAGAATAGGCCTCTTCTCTCCGTTTTGGAAGAGAAGGAATGGAGCTAACACGCTGCTTCAATGCGAATTGGTAAGTTACACATATCTCCAGAATTCTCTAGAGATATTCAGGTTTTCTCACTAAGTTTTTCTTCACCGAAAAGCGTGTGATAAATTGCAATTATCAATTAGACACATAAGTTTTAACAGAAAAACTCATTGGTGTCTACCCAGGTTCGAACGCGTGACCTCCTCGAAAGAGTCGCACGCTGTTACCGCTGATCTACCACAGCTTACACAGTAGAGATATTACAAAGATCTACATTATATGGCTATATAAACCCTTGTGTCTTTCTTTTGTCAATGTTCTCGTTTAAGTAAGCTTTTATTAATATAATTTTAGAAACTCAAATGAACTTACTTAAATATTAGTTGGTATGAACGCTGATAATATTTCTTATAATCTAATAACGTTTCGAGTTTAAATAGACATTAATTGGTAATGAGAATGACATGATTTTTGGAAAAAAAGGAAAATTAATAAAAAAATCCTTATTTTTTGTATGAAAAAATAATCCTTTTTTCATAATTGCGAATAAGGGGGATAATTGAAATTTTGAACGATATACGAAATGAAATTTTTGCGAAAAGAGATTTCAGTAGATTTCAAAGAAGAAGCTGCATCTAATTCGAGCAGTTTCTAAATACGTAAGTGTTAGCGCACACTATATACAATAACAGGATATAATAGGAATACCACAATTCCCGTTCCGAGATGTACTTCTCTTGAATGACGAACAAAAACTGAATGTCACTGAAACGTTTTATCAAAAGGAAGACTCAACCGGAAACAACACGTCACAGTGTTGCCACCATTTTAATCAAAAAGGGCGCGATACTCTTGTTTCAAGACTGTGTTGCTATAAAATACAAAGCGGAAGTCAATGGCGACAACATAAGAAATCTTAAAAATGAAAAAAAAGGAATAAAATATTGAAATCACAAATTACGTACAATACAATTGTCGTATAGGGCGACTAAGGTAAGATGGTATAACGTGTGGTATCCGGTTAAGTAGAAAAGACCATCCTCTTTCTTAACGAGGTGTCGTCAACTAAGTTGACATTAAGAAGGCTGGTCGTAAAATATGTAGCCAAATCATATGACAACATGTTATAAACATGTCGACTCCACTCAGATTTTGGGATAAAGGATGGGAGAATGATGATGACAAATTACACACAATAATGTAAAGTAAGGCTTACATTTTCTTATCGGGTTGGAAGGTCTGGGAAACTAGGCCAGAACAAATGTTAGACAACAACATATTGCCCAAAGCGACATGCTTGTGACGTGTCTTAAAGTTCGTTCATCTTCCTATTAATTATAGATAACAGAACGCCCATTACTTTAACCCCGATAGGTTTAGGTATTTTAGTTAATGTAGACAAAGTACACCATATGACTCAGGTGTGCCTAACATTTTATTGAATTAATGTTTTACAAATAAAGGAAATTGAAATAAAACTGTATAACTGTATATACTTTGACTGGCCCGTTGAAGCAGTGGGTAGTGACACTGCCTTCAGCTCCATGGGTCGCGGGTTCGATTCCCGCCGAGGGCCAACATTTTCTGTAAATGAATTTGTTGGTCTTTGAGCCTGGGTGTATATTTGTATTTAAGTATGTATTCAAAAAATATATAAGTATATATTCACCAGTTGTGTGTCACCCATAACACAAGTATTAAGTTACTTTGGGGACGGACGTCCGTGTGTGTAAGTGTCCCATATATTTATATTTATTATATTTATTATATGCCAAAATAATTTCTTTAATGAAATATTTATTTTATAAAATTTAATATGTATATTTCTAGTATCAAAAGCATAAACATTTAATTTGATATAATATATTCATTAGATGCAGATTAAACCCAATTACCTAATCTCCTACGTAACTTATTTAATATGGCTATAATAACTATATTAGATTATCATAGGTTACACAATATCAAACTTTAGTAAAATCACTCTGTGATAATGTACTTTTGCAGTATATTTCTCATTTTTCATAATTTTCTAGATAAAGTTTTATATACCTGTGAGTTTACATAGCACATGACATTTCTATTTATTTGTTTCAAAGTTTTTAAAATTATTGATTTCAATCATTGCATGATAAAATGGCGTAATAAAATCGATAATTTTGAATACTTTGAAAAAAATAAATAATAATAATTTTAAGGGTCATGTATTAACATGTACTAAACTTTCTTTGACATGTCTACCTTTAGTTCAGTACCTAAACCTACGGAGTATAGAGTAAACTAATACAATTGAAGATTATTTGAATGATAGTAGCATATCTAATTTGCAGCTACGCACCAAGCTACAAAGCTATTAACTTGTAACCATCAATCAATTTTTTTTTATTCACATTATTTTTTAAGCACATTCTCAAATCAATGGTAGCTGCTTTAAAAAAATTTACGATTCAAAAGTACTAAAAAAAATTCCAATTAAATAAAGAAAGTTTTGAATTTGAATTTATATAGAATTTATATTGTATTATGCTATAGCAAATAGAAGTAAATTAAACTATTTCACAAAAACAAGCATTAAAAAAAAACAAATTAAATCTAATTAAATAATAACTAAAGAATAAAAATAAAAATTAATAAATATATATATATTTACACTAAATCAAAACCATCCATTCCATTGCAATGGGGTAGAGTTCCTAAAATACTGGCAGCGTTGCCCCTTTGCCAAACTTATTCGTTGGCCAAGGTAGCTGCCAGCTCTCGGGTCCCCGGTACGCTCTACGAGCCTTCTAGCGAGCTCGTTGAAGAACGTATGAGCGTCCAGGCCCCATGGACCTAAGGTCTCTACACCAAAAGGCACAAAAATGAAGCTTCTATTTATGTCTTCATATTTGCGCCTCTTGGCATGTTCAGCAGTGGTAGCCGCTGCTCCCGCCATAGTAGAGGTCCCTTGTATATGTGATGCAGCTAACGTGTCTACACATGTAGCATCCCAAACAAGTGACCTCCCCAGTTTCCAAGGTATGAGAGTCATACCATCAGGTCTCTAGCCATCGCTACGAGCAATCCATTTGGTTCTAAAACAGCAGAAATTTATATTGTTGTATAGAGTCAAATTTTGTATGAGATATAGTGAGCGTCGTCCATTTAATTATTTCCTAAAGAAATCGGATCTTTAGTAGCACTTAGCGAGACGAATGCTCGTTGTCAGTTGTTGTTCGAGAAATATGAAGATTGATTGCCGACAGCCTTCAGCTTATCTATTAAGTCGAGTTAATGGTCTTACAAAATCGTGAAATTAAGGAGGCCATAAATTATAAGCAGCTGTATTTGAGACCAGGCAATTAAGACTGTGATATCGTGATGTTTTCACAGAATCCGATTGGCGCGAGCGAAATTAATGCTATTGATAATTTGCCTACTTACACTGAACATAGAATTTTATTTAAAATTAAAGTAACAATAATGGAAATAACGCTTAAGTAGTAAGTAATGGCCTGTTACTATCCCATTGTTGGGCATAGGTCCTCTTCTCGGTTTTTAAATAAAATGATTGGAACTATATCTACGCTACACACATCCCTACATTTCTCTAGAGATATGTAGGTTTCCACACGACACATAAGTTTTAATAGAAAAACTTATTTTTACCTGCCCGGGGTTTGAACCCGTGACCCCTCGAAAGATTGACATGGTCTCACCAATGAGGTATCACAACTTAATGATTTTAATTGCCTTTTATAGCAATCAATGTTTTAGTGTACTCTACTAATATTATAAATGCGATAGTTTGTGAGTATGGATGTACGTTGTTTCTTTTTCACTGCGAATCCGCTGAACCAATATCGATGAAATTTGGAACAATTATTCCTTATACCCCAGAATAACATATAGGGTATGGAAATCCTGTTAATTCTACAGGAATAGGATGACATTGAAAAGTGCCTATTGTTAACCTATCACACGACAACAGAACAACTGTCCACACGAACGAAGTTGGGCGTAAAAGTTACTGAATTATATTAGTATGAATATTTCGATTTTATCTTATTGAGTAATATTACGGTTATTTAGCCACCGATATTCGCAAGATCGTTTTTAAGCCTCATTATCCTCATAAAATATGCAATAATATTTCGCAGTTTTCGTATCCAGATTACAAATCTGTGAAATATTGTTACGTATTGTTGGATGGAAATTTGAATAATTTTGAAACATTTCCTTGCTTGATTGGATACTTTGTAATTAACAAACTTCTTCGAAACTTTTTATCTTGGAATCTTTTGAAAACGATCTAACTTACTATTTATTTTTAAACATAAACATTTGTAGACATATTTTCGGATTCCTTGACCACTTTTAAAAACAAAATTAATTACTTATTTGCTGACTTAATTAAAATCTAGTCTAGATTATTTGTATTTATTTAGTCTAGATTATCTGTATTAATTTCGTCTAGATTGACATCCAAAAGCGCCATCTATTATCAACCTATCACGCGACAACAGTCCACGCAAGCGAAGTTACGGATAAAAGCTAGTTCTTCACAAAATAAAAAAAAAATTTATTATAAAAAAAGTCTCAAAGTGAATAGAAATATAATAATTAATTCAATGTTCATTAATTTCAGGTTTCACAACGGAAAAAATAACGTGAAAATGTAATCAAGAATCAGTGTAGTGCAGTAATAATTAAGAAGTATAAAATGGAGTGTTCGCCTCGCCCCAGCTCTACCCGAGTGCTTTCCCTGTGGACTTTGCTCATCGGCAGCTTTAATATAGCAGGTCAGTAGCTTTATAATACAACTTTGATGAGAAATGCGGCTTATTTCTCATTATATCTGATAGTCATTACTATTGCCTTGTGACTTTATTTTTTGTTTTCTCTGTGATGAAAAATGACTGATTAACAAAGTGATTAATATTTTTATTCCTTAGTAATTTAAAGTGATCATGAGATGTGACGGCCCAGCTGTGAGACTGTGCGATTCTTTGTAGATTATCACGAGTTCAAACCCGAGCAGGCACCAATGATTTTTTCTGTATAAAACTTATATGTCTTTATGCCGTGTGTTATACGGCTGAGTAGAATAGACTAGCGTCATTTCTTACCGAGTAGTCGTCAAAGGCAAATAAAGTAAGTTTACGTCGAGTAGGCGGCCGGTCGTAAAATAACTAGCCAAAACATGACCATATGTTTAAAACATGTTGTGCCGACCCCACTTAGAGTGAAATTGTATTGTATTGTGAAATTCTATATTTACAGTTCAAATGAACTGCTCATTTATAACATCATGGATCATCCTTATCCCTTATCCCACTCTAAGTGCGGTCGGCACAACATGTTATAAACATGTTGTCACATGATTTGGCTACGTATTTAACGACTGCCTACCTAACGTCAATTTACCTTAGTCGTATTTTACGATACCTCGGTAAGAAAGAGGGTGGGCTATCCTACTCAAGCGGATATCACACGGTGGGTCAATTTAACTTAATCGCCTTTTACGACACCTCGGTAACAAAGAAGGTGATCTATTCTACTCAGCCTGATACTACACGGCGAGTCAACTTACCTTAGTAGCCTTTTACGACACCTCGGCAAGAAATGAGGGTGGACTATTCTACCCAGCCGGATACCACATATCAATGATCATCACGTAAAACCATTTCGCTGCGTAAAAAATAAAACGCTAACATAACCGCGGCTTTAATAAATGTTGCCATAAAACAAAAAAAAATTATATCTCCACGTGCAGGCTGTAACGTTACAGTATACGTCCCAGCATTCATAAAGGCTTATAGTAAAGCTGTGTGTCAACGCAAAATAAAACGGGTGGCCTACTTTGTACCGCGTAATTAAATGAGTACGGTCTTTATTACACTGCGCGATAAAGTTGAAGCTGATTACGACACGCATACGATTACTGTGAATAAAAAAGTAATAGCTGCTTTTATTTCTGGGCTATGCTTAAGTACGCCTACAATAAGGTGTTGTATTAAAGTATTTAAAATTCATAGAATTCCAGCGCGTTTTTAAAGATGGCGTGTTTTTTGCGTAGCCGTGCAACTTTAGTGTATTGTGTTTGCAGTGCGTTACACCTGCATTGTGTGATGAATAAATTAACGGATCACCTGTCCTTAAAATGTATTATTGTAAGATATTGGTAAAAAATATATAAAACAAGAATAATTATGTTTTTAATGAGAATTCGTATTGTAATTTTGGGTAAGTCAATAAGTAAGGGTAACTGATTTTAAAGACAGTGAGATATTTATATATATACTGAGTTTGGATTATTTATGTCGTTAATATAATTTGTGAACAATTACAAATACATTATTGAAATATTTTTGTAAAGAGTGACCGCCGAGTTTCTTGCTGGTTCTTATCGGTAATAGCAAGTTTCCGGACCAGTTGTGGCATCACTGTAGTTTAATAATTCAAAAGTGCTGGACGATTCAAAGTCAATTTGAAAAAAAAAATTGAATTTGGATTTGAATATATATGGAATTTCCGAACAGTTTTTGAAGTATTAGCGTCAGATCCAACGTCCAATCCTGCCAACCATCACAACCACCAATCCAACCACTTGAAGATCATGAACGAATATTTGGCCGATAAATACAATGATTATTTAAAATTAATTAATTCCATTTATTCATTATTTCGATTAATTTACTAATTTCATTGAAGAGGAAATCATCGAGAAACAAGAGTATGTCGTGTCGGCACCAGTGTCGTTGTCGGGAAGTGTACTTGATCGTGTTTCATATTTTCGAGCAATATGTCTCATGCCGCAATAGCATAGCCACAGATAATTATAAAATACTGATTTATTTTACGAGCGAATCCGTGTAAGGTGATTGACATTATTTATTAAGTTGTGGGAAAGGTACAATTGAGAAACTCGGCCCATTCTATCTCTTTAATTTTCCTGGACTAGCCTACATTGTATACCTAAAACCGAGGAGGATATGGAATCTTATAAGATCGTGTCAAGTCTAGATTGTATAGTGCAGCAACTAGGCATAAGTATCTTAAATGCACTGTAAATGGATACTACAAGAGGTCGCTGCTATCGTGCGTATTACGTGTGCAGCTGATGGATAAAAAACACGCCGCGATGCCAGAAAGCAGATATAGAGTTCCTCTTACCGAGCGTCCTACGAACAAAGCCAATTGCGTGCTCAGCGTAACGCGCAACAACATATAAAGGGTTTGATAGTAACGGATAAACAAGACATCTGGCGATGTGACGTTTGCTTTAGGATTTGGAATTAATTACGAATACGGGAATACAAGTTGAATTATAGTTTAGGGTTTCATTAATACTCTCTTCTGAACCTTCTTTAACAGTACATATATCCAGTATGTTAGAATATGGGAGAGTCGATATAGGGTAGTCGTCAAGGGTCAAGGCTATGTGGTCTCGATTAACCGACGGCTTGCGTGCTCAGGTACATTTTTAATTTATACTAACTTCAAAATTAATGCTCAAGTTTTTAATTACTAAAACAATGTAACCTCACATAAAACGATTTTACTCAATTGCACTTCGTGTTCTGGATATTAATTTGAAAACCAAATAGTGTTTTATTTATATCAATTAATTTAAATCGCTAAAAGTACTTCATAAACAGTTGCAAATGCCAGTAGCCATTGTAATAATAAATAATTGACTTATCACTATTCAGAGAATTTTTTGTTTGCTATTTAGCATCCTCAAGAGAAAGACTACGTTAAACTCATATACCCTATCTATATGAGTTTATCTTAGTCGAGAAGCTGAAGTAATTTTTTAACCTGTAGTTTATTCTTAAGCGTACATTTTTAGCTGCAAGATTTTAAATTGATTTGCTTGTTTTGTGCAGGTTAAACTAAATACATAAAACCACGAGCGAGGGATTTTTCTTCATTAAATGATGGGGTTGTTTATGTAAGATTTTCACTCATTTCTTTGAATTGAATTTTCAAGAGGTTGATTTACAATTAATTAATAACAAGTAGCCTCAACGATTTTACTGACATCCTTTATTAATAGATAATCAAGAAAGAAAAAAACTCTGAACTAAACGTCATCGACTACACCAGACACTATAATGTCACTTAATACAGAACGCTTTACACAATAACTACACACTTATGTTAACACGTTACTCCGCAAGAATACCTGACAAGTCTAAACACGACGCTATATTCGCTTAACTATAACTAAGAACACCAAGATCTAGGCGCCAGGGTGTCTTATAGTCGTACGAGTCAATGTTCAGAACAAGACTGCTTTTAAGAAGACAAACTACGCTATAGTAGCCTTGACTACCCTGACGAAACAATCCCATTACTAAACTACCAAGATGTGGTTTGACTTCTTTTCGTTTCTAATTCTAAGACAACGCTATATTCCCTTAACTAAAACAAATAACACCACAACCTAGAATCCAGGGCGTCATATAGTTGTAGGAGTCGTCGTTCAAAGGAGACTTAAATAAAACAAACTACCATGTGGTAGTTTCGACTCCACTCACGAAATATGCCCATCACTAAAGTACCAAGATATTTTGTTTGACTTCTTTCCGTCTGTAACATGTATTTCGGTCTAAAACTGTAATTATTTTTCAAACACTTACTGATCTTTGACCTGGATCTTTACGATAGCAACACCCTAACTAAACATGATAGTCATTAGGCCGGCGCGCCGCATAAATAGTGACGCTATAATTAATCTAAATAGCGTTTCATTTAAAATTTATTTACACAAAATTTTTACCCTAGATCAAGACGCCATGTGGTATCCGGCTGAATAGAATAGTAACACCCTCATTTCTTACTATTCTATTATCTATTATTCTTTCTTTATTAGAAATGAGAGTGATCTATTCTACTCAGCAGAACATCACACGGCGTGTCGACTTACCTTACTCGCTGTTTACGACTGCTCGGTAAGAAATAATAACAAGAGTGGTTTATTCTATTCAGCTGGATACCACTCGGCTGGTCAACTTAACGTAGTCGCCTTTAACGACACCTCGGTAAGAAAAAAGGGTGGTCTATTCTATTCAGCCGGATACCACACGGTGGGTCTACTTAACTAAGTCGCCTTTTACGACACCTTGGTAAGAAATAAGGGTGGTCTTTTCTACTCAGCTAGATACCACACGGCAAAAATTCAAAAGATACACAGTAAAGATTCTTTATTTATAATTAAATATTCACGTCAAAGATTCAATATTATTAATTTACTATAATAATTAAAATTTACTAAATTTACATAGTGAAATTTTCAAATGTGCATAAAAACATTGTTCTTTATAAAACAATATATGTTTTGCGTTTTAACTAGCTGTGTGTCTCAATCTAATTGTAGATTGTCGTTGAATATTTACTAGTAGCTACCGTAGCTTGCTTTAATTAGCGCGATTGTTGCACTACATCCTTACTGCGAGTAAATACGAGCAATGCTGGATGTATTTAAGAACAACGTGTATAATAAATTCTTGCTGCTTTCTTAAGAAGTATACAAAACTTCTTATTTTAACATTAAATGTTAACATGATTCTAAATTCACAGAATATAAAACAAAAAAACAATAAAGACATAGAAATGGTCACCTGGGTGACCGAGCTTTTCTCAGTAATTTTTTAGAAGATATAAAAAATGCAAAAAAAATTAAAGCACCGGGTGACAAAAGCACGTGGGACTCGAACCCGGGTTTTGAACTTTTGGTCCGCCCACCGTTAGGCTATCACAGCATTATTTTTGATAAATATTATTTGCATTCAATACATTTTCGAATTTTTTTCAATGTCCGAAAACAGGGATACAACGTATTTTTTTTAACGAAACCTAGCTAGATCGATTAACCCAAAAACCCACTCACATTCTGGATTTTATGAAAATCACGCACAAAAATACATCGCAGGCTTAGTATAAGGCTGACCTAATTCAAAATTTGGCTTCATTTAGTTACATACGTATTAATCCTTATTTCAATTCCCTCGAAGACATCACGCCCAAAAAACTAGTGTTTTCTTGCTCTTTTACCACTTTTGTAGGCGTTACGCTACGTTTTTATTGCAATTTGTCACAAAACAACTTTTTAAATTCGGTTACTCTAAATGCTAAGGTGTCGTAAAAGGCGACTAAGCTAAGTAGACGTCAGGCAGGCGGTCGTTGATAACTAGCCAAAACATGTAACAACATATTTTAAACGTTCTGATACCTCACTTAACGTGGGATAAGGGCAGGAGAATCTTTAATGACAGTCAATTAAAAATTTCAAATCTCAATCTTCCAAAAATTTTACGATATAAATATAAATTTATAAATTTATATCATAAATTTCAGCCTGTAAATCTAACATATAATAAAAGTGGCTATCCTGTTTCTATGATGGTTGCTTTAATAGTGCAATATGAAACTTCGTTTTTTTATTTTCTATTTTAAATAAACGTTGTACATCTCTGTCGTCAGTGTGTCTCAAACTAATTGTAGATTGTCGTTGTATATTTATAAGTAGGTATGGCGGAGTGTTTTCATTATCGTGATTGTTGCTTGCCACTTTTGGCTTGAGCAAAGTGTTAATGGAAAGTCCTCTTAAAATTAAGAATTTCTTTTGTCAATTAACCAAATTGATATTGTCAAACGTAACATAAATTTGGTATAGTCTTAAACTTTGCGAATATGATCAATGGCTCACACGTTTCGTGTACTTATTTATATGCAGGTTTGATTCTTGCCTAGAATATTTGCTAAAAAAAATAATTTGTTGATTCATTGATTCAGGCGTATTTATGTAGTTAACTATTAGTTATTTGTCGCCATAATACAAGTATTATATAACTTTGGGGATGAACGTTGATCGTTTATTATTTGATACTAAGGATACTAATTTTTTTAATATATGCCATCTGCTTTCTCAAGAGACCGACAATACGTTTTCCTAGAATTGGAATATTCAAAATTCAGATTAAAAAAATATTAAAAATATCATCAATAATAGTGACGTCAAAAAAATAATTACAAAAAGTAAGAAAATAGGGTTTAATAAAATATGTCATTACGAATTTTTTTATTAATGAACCAACTTGATTTTAGAGAAGAAAGTTGTCCTCTTTTACCTCTTAAAGTAAAACATGAAGTAAGGTCGTTTCCCTAAATTCAAATTCAAATTAAAAATTCATAATATTCTTCGTTAAAATAAACTTGTAAAGAAGTGCTTTTGAATCGTCAACTCTTCTGCTAATTCGGCAAGCTGTTCCTACCGAGAAGAGCCAGCAACATTTAGTCATTACTGTCTTGTACAAGATCGAAGAGTAGCTATATCCACACATTCTTATCTTCTAAGTAATCCTCAACAGTATGGTAGGCTTTCTGTATCAGCCTATAGTTGACAGTGTTTTTAAAATGGTAAAGCTAAAATTGATTGTAGAATTTTATTATGGAATCTTATACCCAGACCCAGAAACGATTTACGTACTTTTGCAAGACGCAAAGCAGGAGCCGCAAGCTTATGTCGGTTCCTACTTTGTCTATTATATCATCTATCGTTTTATAATTCTTTATATGTTTATGTACCTAAATTAAATTGATTTAAATATACTGTGAAGCAAAAGTAAGAATACCTATTTCCTTAAACTTCTCTCTCTCTCTTTTTTTCGCTTCTCTCTTCTTAAATAACTCAACCTGCAACTAATAGCGATATGTAAGCCCAGACACCACCGCATTGCCGACTTTACAGTCAACCGTAAATTTAGTAACGTTAACACGTATAATGTTATATATTTTATGAAATATTTTCATATTGCCCAAGTTTACTGCTAAAGACTAGTTTTGATAGCATTTTTAAAGTAAAGGTTTTTACGATGTTGCGAGGTGTTTCTTGAAGATTACTCGAGCGTTACTTACTTAGTGCTTTTATAGTGTAAGAGCATGTGATCGTTTATTTTACCTAAGAGAACACATATTACCTTCATGAATAAAAAAGTAATACTATATTCATACCCGAAACTAACACCACTTTTATTAAAAAATGACACCGACAGCTTGTGGAATAGAATTTATTTATTCGTTGTTTAGATTGCTATTCATTTATTCCAACATATACTTATTCTTTATTAATCAAACAATACTTATCCCACTCCATGCAGAGTCAGGATAACATGTTATAAACATGTTTTTACATGATTTGGCAGCTTATTTCACGATCGGTCACCTACCTGACGTCAACTTATCGTAGTTATATTTTACGACAACTTGGTAAGAAATAAGGTGGTCTATTCTACTTAACCGGATACCACACAGTGGTTCAACTTACCTTAGTCGCCTTTTACGACACCCTGGTATAAAATGACGGTAGTCTATTCTACTCAGCCGGATACCACAAAATAAGACTTAATAGTAATAAAACTTTTTATAATATATAATGATCAACAACAATAATATGTGTTGTCTTTTAATCTGTTTTTATATCTTCAAAAAGTTCCTAGAACCATCTGAATAAATATAATGAAACTGAAAAGATTAAAAAAAACTTTGCTCGTAAGTCAAAACCGTAAAGCCATTTCAGACTCAGTACTGTAATAAATTATATGTCGATAAGAAAATTAAAACTTGGACTCCCAGTTTAATATATATTTTTTTTTAATTTAAAAAACATTAAATTATAAAATTTTATTTAAAACAAACTTGCACGCTTGAAGATGGTTTTATGTTGGTGTTCTCATAGCTTATATGGTAGACGTTACACGTTATTATCTGGTTCTTACAAATTTATGATGTAATAAAAATATACTCGGTTTATTATTACCAAGTTGCAAACAGATGGGCTAAATTATATTATTAATCCCATCACATTCTTTATTTTATCAGTACTATAACGGTGACGCGAATGAATAAAAGTATTTGCGATTTCTCTATGGAGTCTATCCACTGATGCTGCTTCAGTTATGGGGCGAAACGATTGTCAGATTGTTGTAGTGAATATGTGCAGTGCCATTGTATTGTGATAGTTGAAGGATTTCTGGGTATGTGTACTATGATTATTTTGGCTATTTTGCAATATATTGTTAGCCCTAACAGCACTTACGGCATCAGAACGGGCGAGTGTTGAAGCATAATTTTTATAGTTTATGTAAATATTTTATATCGTCTTCTCAACGAACAATTATTTGTAAAAAATATAATAATTTTGTAATCCTTATATGGCCTTAGTTTAAGGTGTCAATATTAATCCTTAATATTTAAATGAGTTAATCTTGTATGTATATATATTTTCCGAGTCTCGGAAACGGCTCCACCGATTTTCCTGAAATTCAGCATGTAGGTTGTTTTGGGGGAGAAAATCGATGTAGATAGGTTTTATTTAAAAAAAAATCGTTCTATCCCTGTTTTTGGGCATTAAAAAATACTAAAATTTAAGTGGAATTGAATTTTTGCTATAATCTGTCATGTTAGCGTAGCTTATTCGGGGAACGGGCAGTCTCGAGAAATTTAAATACCTAGGATCCCCAACTATATAATTATTATTTCTTTTTTTTTAAGTTTGTTTTTTTAATTTTGTAATAAATTACCGAGCAAGGCTCGGTCAAGCAGGTACTATGTATTAAGTAAGAACTTTATTACGCTGTAGGATTACCTAATAAACAAATGAATAAATAATTTATGGAGGGGCAATCTGTATTGGAGCAGCGTTGAGGTCCTTTCTTTAACCTTAACTTAAAACTTTAAGGGATTTTCATTTTTTTTTTAATTATTAAGGATTTTCATTTTTTTATCATAGGGCATTTATCTGCTCTACACCAAAAGTACGGAAAGGACTTGTTTACTTACAAGTTTTATCTCGCGTTTTATTATAATTTATGCAAATGAGGCACGATTAGAGTGTCGTAATTTTTTGGTCACCCGGTCCAAGACATTTTAATCTCCCAAATGGGAACAATTCAATTTGAACAAATGCGAAACCTCGAATAAAATATGAAGAAAACGGTCACATTAATAAACAAAGTCTATAAATTATTGTAACCGTACTTGAGAGAAGATATTACTGTAAAACAACTTAATTTATTTAGTTACATTTGTAATTTTCAGTTTTTTAAACTTTGATATTTCAACTATAAAAGTACAAGAATTTTTTTTACATATTCTATATTATAAATTTCAATATTAATTTTTTCAAATTCCATTCAATAAGTTATATATTCAAATATACAAAAGCTTTAAATTTAAAACTCTATTACTCTATAACTCTTCTATATTGTTTTTACCTAGAAGAGTAGCAGTACCCAGTACGAACTTTTGCGATTGCTCACGGCTCCAACGACTTTCCTGAAATTCAGTATATAGGGGTTTTGGGGGAGATAAATCGATCTATCTAGGTTTTATGTAAAAAAAATCGTTTTCTTCCTGTTTTTGAACATCGAAAAATACTAAAATTTATATCATCACTACATATTATAAAACAAAGTCCCTATATCCCTATGTACGCATAAAAATTTAAAACTACGCAACAGAATTTGATGCGGTTTTTTTAATAGATAGAGTGATTCCAAAGGAAGGTTTGTACGTAACATTCAATATGGAGTAGAGAAATACTATAATTTTTGAGGTTTCTGTAAATAATTACATTTTTTCCGCTTACATTGCAAACGCAGGCTAAACCCTACGAGATTTATCAAAATAATGTACTAAGTATTTGTACATCTTGAAAAGTCCGCGATGGTATATGACTATCTCTTATTGATAACCCACAATAGCATTTTTTGTCATTTACTTTTTACGAAAAATAATGCCTTATTTTTGAAGCAATTTTTATACAATACAGCATTAATCCTTATCCAATTAAGGACCTTAAATAAATCGTTGATTCAATATAGATCGCCGTTTACAGCATGTAATTTAAGTGAACATTTTCGGAGATATTACAGATTTAAAATGCCGTGAGAAGGCCGCGCTTCGCCCTATAGCACTTAAAATCTAGCAGCTATATGTCGTTTTCTAGAGTTTGTTTAAAGACATTCTGTAATTAATTGTAAAAATAAAATACATAGGGAAAATGTAAAAGTAAATAAGTAAAAATGTACTATATAAATTTAGATATTCCAAAGATAGCAGGAAATCTTCTTGGTATAGGGAAAGGAAATTGTTTTTCTCCAAATTTAACGCGTGCGGGCCACGGGCAGTAATGAATAAATCAAAACTACTCGATCGATTTTAATCATTTTTTTAAACTGACTGACATGGGATATATATTTTATACCCGTGCGAAGCAGGGGCAGGCCGCTAGTTGAATATAAAACACCATTGTTGCCATAAATTGTCAGCGTAGCTTATTCGGGGAACTGGCAGTCTTCAGAAATGTAAATACCTAGGATTGATCCCCAACTACCTAATTTTTTTTATAAGTTTCTTTTTTTATTTTGTGAACAATTACCGAGCAAGGCCAACCAGTTACTATAATAATTATATGTTCCTTTTCATCATTGTGTACGAGAAAAGTTAAATCTATTTATGTAGTAAATCTTCAATAGTATGAAAAATAGGCTTTCTTCTATTACTGGTTCAGTTACGATGCGACGACACTCGTACATAAACATAACTAATGCCAATACTGAGCACGACCTATACGAAAAGATATCTTATAGTCATGTCTGCGCTCATAACAAAACTGATTTTAAAATTAAATGTCTATTTTTGTTTCCGATATAAAAGCGCGTTTCATTTTTATATGAAAAAATAAGTGGGAGCAAAAACTTAGTACAGCTACTGCAGCGTTAATGGTGGCAATGTATAAATCTCGACAGGAATTTCGCCTCAGAAGCCGAGAATGCGAGCCTTTGAGCTCAGCGGTATGTCGGCTTTGATATGGTATAAGGTGTTGCGCTTTTTATATTCAAATTGTTGTTCTTTAGGCTCTGTACAGTATTTCCTTGTAAGTATCTGTAACAATAAGCATAGCATCACTACATAGTATAAAACAAAGTTGCTTTCTCTGTCTGTCCCTATGTCCCTATATACCTATGTATGCTATCTTTAAAACTACGCAACAGAAGATAGAGTGATTGAAGAGGAAGGTTTTATATGTATAATAACATTCAATATGGAGTAGAGAAATATTGTAATTTTTCAGCTTTCTAATGTGATGTCGTAAATTTTTTTTTTCTGCTTACATTGCAAACGCAGACTATTAGATTTATCAAAATAATGTACTAAGTATTTTAACACCTTGAAAGGGTCTACAGAAAACTCCGCGATACTATATGTCTATCTCTTATGGATACCCACCTCTTAACCCACAATAGCATTTTTGATCATTTTCTTTTACGAAAAATAATGTCTTATTTTCGAAGCAATTTTAAACAATACAGCATTAATCCTTATCCAATTAAGTACCTTAACTAAATTGTTGATTTAATATAGATCAATATGACCGTTTACAGCATGTAATTTAAAATGAACATTTTGGAAGAATTACTTACGCCGTGTGGTATCCGGCTGAATAAAATAGTACCACTCTCTTTTCTTACCGAGGTGTCGTAAAAGGCGACTAAGGTAAGTCGACCCGCCGTTTGGTATCCGGCTGAGTAGAATAGACCAACCTCATTTCTTACCGAGGTGTCGTAAAAGGCGACTAAGGTAAGTTGACCCACCGTGTGGTATCCGGTTTAGTAGAATAGACCACCCTCATTCTTACCGAGGTGTCGTAAAATACGACAGAGGTAAGTTGACGTCAGGCAGGCGGCCGGTCGTAAAAACACAGCCAAATCATGTAACAGCGTGTTTATAACATGTTGTGCCGACCCCACTTAGAGTGGGATAAGGGCAGGAGGATGATTTTGGAAGATATTACTTAACGCGTGCGGACCACGGGCAGAAATGAATAAATCAAAACTACTGGATAGATATTAATCATTTTGTTCACTGAGTGACATAGACTATATATTTTATACCCGTGCGAAGCCGGAGCGGGCCGCTCGTATATAAATATACAAATATTTTTTTTAATATAATTTCTCCCGCGCAACTCACGTCCTAGAGCCGCAGCCGGGTCTTTAGAAGGAGACATAAACGAACAAATATGGCGTCATGATCGCGTAAAACCAATTTGCAAATTAAATAAATAGGAACAATTGTAAAAATTTATCTTAAAGAAAGTATATTTTTATTGTGATCTAAATAGTTTTAGATAACATTAAATGAGATTTCTTTAGGTGTTATTATAACCTACTTATATCTATTCTTTGAACAAACAATGTAATTTATTACGTTGTTTGGAATTAAAGGAATAAATATTTTTGTTACAGATATGGAAATTCAGTTGTGTTTATTGTCATTTATTGTGGTTTAGATATTCACAAAATTTCAGAAATTGTCATTATAAATAAGATTAAACATAATAATGTTAAGTCTCGCCTTTATCGGGTTAGCCCGACTAGTTTCAAGGGGCACTTATTTATGAGCTCTTTACAAGGCGTTATCGCGGCGGGAACAAAGCTATTAATTTTTTTAAAATTATAATATGTATGCAAAGATCCAATATCAAACCAGGAAGTATATTATCAAAGCCGTGTAACTGATAAGATCGAAAATTTACATTATTCCCATCTGTAGTAAAATTCTTTTAGATTTTACAATGTTATAAATTAAACACAATGCGCCGGTAACATCCTCGTTTTTACTATCGTAATATCTTATGTACTGATGTTGTCTATAAATATGGATAACACTGCGACAGTTTTATTATATATTGGCTTTCACCCGTGACTTTATCTACGTAGATTTCAGGACGGATAAAGTTGGTAGGTAAGAGCTAGGAGAATTATAAAGCTGCCTCTAGCCTTCTCTCTATTAGCCTTTTATTTCTAATAAAAATCCGTTGTTCCTTACGAATAAGATAAAAGGATTTATATGCATTAATATTTGCATTTTATCATGCTAATAAATAAGCATTGTAATGCATTTTATTCCTGTAGCATTTACAGAATTTCTATAGCCTATATGTTACCCCGGTGTATAAGGAATAATTGTGCCAAATTTTATCGATATTGGTTCTGTAGATTCGCTGTGAAAGAGTAACAAATATACATCCATAGCCACAAACTTTCGCATCTATAATATTAGTAGGAAGGATGTAATAAACTTAAATAAATTTTCTAAGTACTAAGATGTTTTGTTTAATATTTTGGTAAATAGTAATTTTTTGTTATCTGTATTTTGTATAATATATTCTGTGTGTATTCGCTAAATAAAACAGATAGACAGACAGAAAGGTAGACAAGGGTAGGCAGGTAGACAATTAGGCAGACAGACAGATAAACAAGTAGACAGACAGGCAGACAGACAAGAAGATAGACAGGTAGACACACAGAAAGGAAGTCGGACAGGCAGACAGATAAACATGCAGACAAACAGGCAGACAGACAGGCAGACAGACAGGTAGAAAGGCAGGCAGACAGGTAGATAGGCAGGCAGACAGGTAGATAGGCAGGCAGACAGATAGACAAGCAGACAGACAGGCAGACAGACAAGAAGATAGACAAGAAGATAGACAGACAGGCAGAGAATTTTTGAATTTATAATATAAGACGGAATAAAATTTAAGCGTGATATATCAAAAAAACCAAAATAGTTACAAATGGTTATGATTTTGTGCGCCAGTTTCGACAATGTATTTGTATTTACACGCATATACTCCTACACGCACTCGCATAACGAGGCTCTAATAGTTTCCTATAAAATACACCATATCTAATAATAGCGTTCCCACTTCAAAGTTTTTCTTTTCAAGTATTCCTCGCCCTTTCAGACGTAACCCGAACTGCAAAACTATTTGCAAAATGGAATAAAAAGAAGAAATATGACAGAACAATAAATTGAATCCCGACCTAGCCGTCACTTATTATCCAGAAGGTCACGCGATATAAGGAGTCGTGTTCGCACGTACGCGACTTTTTTATTGTTTCGCATTGTTCCTTTTCAAAATAAATCGGAACGAAGGGGTTGCGTGCGTTGTATATGTATTTTGCATGAGAAAGAGCTACTTCGCTTGAGGCCGGCGGCAAAAAGGTGCGTGATTTTTGTCGGATATACAGAGAGAAATTTATGGTCGCTCTGTTATAAGTTTTATTAGATACCCACATTCGGTGATGTCCTTGACACTATTGTTAAATTAAATACAGTCATATTGGGTGTAGATTGTTTTGGTTCAACAGTAAGGAAGCTTATTTTGCGTAGACTTTTCTTTATTTATTGCCTAATAAGCTTTAACTCATCATCCTCCTGCCCTTATCCCACTCTGAGTGGGGTCGGCATAACATGTTATAAACATGCTGTCACATGATTTAGCTGCGTTTTTACTACTGGCCGCCTGCCTCACGTCAACTTACCTTAGTTGTATTTTACGACAACTCGGTAAGAAAGAGGGTCGTCTATTCTACTCAGCCAGATACCACACGGCAAATCGACTTACCTTAGTCGCCTTTTACGACACCTCGGTAAGAAATGAGGGTGGTCTATTCACTCAACCGGATACCACACGGCGATTCAATTTAACTTAGTCAAATTTTACGACACCTTGGTAAGAAATGATGCTGTCTATCCTACTCATCGGATACCACACGCCGGGTAAACTTACCTTAGTCGCCTTTTACGACACCTCGGTATAAAATGAGGGTGGTCTAATCTACTCAGCCGGATATTACACGGGTCAATTTACCTTAGGCGCCTTTTTTGACACCTAGGTATATAATAAGGGTTGCCTATTCTACTCAGCCGGATGATACCACATGGCGAGTCAATTTAACTTAGTCATATTTTACGACACCTTGGTAAGAAATGAGAGTTGTCTATCTTACTCAGCCCAATACCACACGGCGAGTAACTTACCTGAGTCGCCTTTTACGACACCTCGGTTAAAAATGAGGGTGGTCTTATCTACTCAGCCGGATACTACACGGGTCAATTTACTTTAGTCGCCTTTTGGACACCTAAGTATAAAATAAGGGTTGCCTATTCTACTCAGACGGATACCATATGACGAGTTAGTTTACCCTAGTCTCCGTTTACGACACCTCGGTAAGAAATGGGGATTGCCTATTCTACTCAGCCGGATACCACGCGCGGGCAATGTAATAATGAAACTCTGTTACAAAAATAGAAATGCCAATTAGATTTAATACTATTTATATCAAATATTAATGGATTTTATATGAAAATGGACCTTTGTATCATGAAATTTATGACTGCTATAATAATGTTATTTTCGTTAACATATTTCACTCTGATTGTCATGATTTATGATGATACAGTCACAACAAATATTTGTGCTTTGCGTGTAAGTGATAAGTGCTTGGTTACTAATAATAGATGATTGCTAAGTAACTCGTAGGTGTCTTCCGAAATGATTTATGAAAAATAAATTTAATAGAACGAAAAAAATAACTACAGGCTAAGTTTTATATTTCAGTTTCATCTAAACTTTATATGAAAGTATCTTGAGTTTGAAACAACCCTGACCAATACCAAACTACACAGTCTACAACATCGGCGCAGGGTTGCTTGTCTATCGGTCTTCTACAGGATATATTTCGGAGAGTGTGCAGAGGCTCTTCATAACCTTGTTCCTCCATCGCCATTCTATTATCGCACTGCTAGACACCGGGAGAATTTTCACCCTTACATCATTGACCTCCCACGAAGGCGCACGGAGCGCTTTGGGTCCTATTTTTATTGCGCACAGCAAGGAAGTGGAATTCTCTCCCGGTATCGATATTTCCGAGTTCTTTTGATATGGGTCGCTTTAAAGCAAGAGTGAATAGGCATCTTCTAGGCAAGCGCGCTCTATCTTAGACTGCATCATCGCTTACCATCAGGCATGATTGCAGTCAAGCGCTCGCCTATTCTGCAATAAAAAAAAAACAAACAAATGCTGTGCTATTAATATACATCTTTTAACAGTACTGCCAATTTTAACTTCTACAATATTTTACAAAAACCTATTTTTGTGGTAAGAAATTTATGGTCGCTCTGTGTTATAAGTTTTATTAGATACCCACATTCGGTGATGTCCTTGACACTATTGTGAAATTAAATACAGTGATATTGGGTGTAGATTGTTATGTGCCGTATGGTATCCGGCTAAATAGAATAGTACCACCCTTATTTCTTATCGAGGTGCCGTAAAAGGCGACTAAGTTAAGTTGACTCACCGTGTGGTATCTGGCTGAGTAAATAGACCACACTCATTTCGTGCCGAGGTATCATAGAAGGCGACTAAGATAAGTTGACATCAAGCAGGCGGCGGGTCGTAAAATAACTAGCCACAATATGGAACGGCATGTTTGAAACACGTTGTGTCGACGCCACTTAGAGTGGGATAAAGGCAGGAGAATGATGAATTTTCATGGTCACGCTCTGTTGATGGATGGACAAATTAATCGGTCAAAAGTTCCACGAGCAGATATACAACAATTTCAAAGGCTCAAGTATCTGTTAAATCATCACGGACAAACGATTTCCAATTGCTTTGACCCATTTAAAGGTTTTATTGCTAGTATCACCGCAGAGCGTGTAATGTTCATCGAATACACCGAAATTGCTTTCGAGAATTGGGACGTTCGGGTAAAGTCGAATGTGCCGCGATAATTTAAGATCGTCCTCCTGTGAAATTAGTGGGGCCGTTATTTTGCCGATATAAATTTCGCATTTCGTAATTACGCGAAGATTTAATGGTTTCTGATAAAAGAAAAACTTTGATGTATTTATTTATTGTTTGTTACCGCACGAGTAATTAGAGACTAAAGAATACGTCACATCTCGTAATATATAGTAATTAATAATAAATAAATATATAGCAAGCTGTGATAGCCCAGCGGTAACCCCGTGCGCCTCTTTCAAGGAGGTCACGGGTTCAAACCCGGGCAGACACCAATGGGTTTTTCTGTTAAAACTTATGTGTCTAATTGATAATTGCAATTTATCACAAGCTTTTCGGTGAACGAAAACATCGTGAGGAAACCTGCATATCTCTAGAGAATTCTGGAGATATGTGTAACCTACCAATCCGCATGGAGCAGCTTGGTAGGTATTAGCTCCAAACCTTCTGTCCAAAAACGGAGAGAAGAGGCCTATTCTCAGCAGTGGGATAGTAATAGGCCGCTACTTACTTTTTGCTTACTGTGGGACTTACACACACGTTCCTCCAAAGTCCCCAAAGTAAGTCAACTTACTACTTGTGTTATCGTAGACAGACAGGAGACAAATATATACTTATATATTTATACATACATACTTAAATACAAATATATACCCAGGCTCAAAGAACAACAAATTCATTTATAGAATATATGTTGGCGGTTGGCGGGAATCGCACCCGCGACCCGCGGAGCTGACGGCAGGGTCACTACCCATTGCGCCAACAGGCCAGTCAATATATATACATATACTTGCAGATTTAGATAATCCCTAGGTGAAATCTTTGTATCTTGTTTATAGGCGTTTTACGGCCTGTTTTAGGTCATATATAGGGATTTAAAATCGCTTATTACCATAAATTCCTAAGCCAAGCACGTCCGAGCCTTTTCTTGTAATAAATTTATTCTAATATTACCTTTATCTTTCAATTTGCATAATTCATTTTGAAATATTGTTAATATGGATTGCTGTTTTTTTTGGTATTATATTTTTATAATTGTTATTATTCGTTCGATGTGTGATATCCAGCTTAGTAGAATATACCATCCTCATTTCTTACCGATGTGTTGTAAAATACGACTAAGGTTAATTGATGTCAGGTAGGCGGCTGGTCAGAAAATAAATAGCCAAATCAACTAATAGCAAATTTGAAACATGTTGTGATGGTCCTTCATGAGCGTGTATGTGTAGAGTGGGCATTAATTGGATAAGGGCAGAAAGATGATGATGGGGTGCCAAAGTGGTCGGCCTCCTCGTGGCGCACCCTGGGCAGGTCTTTGGAATTTGTACTCCTTAGTCTTGGCGAACGGATCACTGTGGGGTGGCCAATCCAGTTGTCCCTCTGATTAGCAGAGGGCAATCTAGATGGGCCGGGGATTCCGGGGGAAGGGGGTTCGGAGTCTCTTATGGATGACGGGTTCGGTTCGGCTTGCATTAAGTCTGACTGGACATGGTTTCGGCCACCGTCGACAAAACCCGGAAACCCAGCAATGGGAACGGGGACCTTCGGGTTGCGAGGAAGAAAACCTCTATAAAAAATCACCCAACGGGGACGGAAACGTACTTCCGTGCGGCGAGCCGTTCTGGCCGTGTTTCATGGCCGGTAGGCTGCTGACTCTCAACTCGGGAGTCACGTCGGACGAAGTAAACCGTAATCCGTAAGTTAGTGCGGAACCGGGGGCCGCTCCTCCTTTTTGGAGGTGGGGCTGCGAGGAAGAAAACCTCTATAAAAAATCACTCAGCGGGGACGAAAACGTCCTTCCGTGCGGCGAGCCGTTCTGGCCGTATTTCATGGCCGGTAGGCTGTTGACTCTCAACTCGGGAGTCACGTCGGACGGAGTAAACCGTAATCCGTAAGTTATTGCGGAACCGGGGGCCGCTCCTCCTTTTTGGAGGTGGGGCTGCGAGGAAGAAAACCTCTATAAAAAATTACCCCATTCCCAGGTTAGGGGTCCACCAACGGGATGAATGGCCGGAGGGTTATCCGGTTACTAGGGCCTCTCACACCGTAATCCGCAAGTTAATGCGGAACCGGGGGCCGCTCCTCCTTTTTTGGAGGTCAGGGCCGCGAGGAAGACAACCTCTATAAAAAATAACCCCAATCCTAAGGTCAAAGCCCGCCGAGAGGATGAATGGCCGGGGGGGATCCGGTCGTTAGGGCTTCTCAAACAAAAATGAAAGCAATGGACAAACGAACGGTTACGACTACCCAGGAGGGTCCCGGTTCATCCGGGGAATCCCTCACCGTGACCAGTGCTGCACCGCATTCAGTGCCGTGCAATACTGGCCTCGGTCGCCCCAACGTATCTGGGGGGGCAACCAGTGCTTTAGGTGTAGAAGGAGGAATCAGCGGAATAGAGACCGGTACTGCTGGTGTTTCAGCCGATTCAGGTAAGGCTGTTCGACGCGATACCTTGCGAAGAACGAAAGAGAAGGAGGATGGTACTCGTGATGCGAGTTACGATTCAGGCAGGAGTAGGACTTCTGCTCCGAATAGTTCATGTGTCAGTATGGAAGACCTTACGCACATTGGATCGGACAGTAAGTCAAAAAAACGGTTTTGGAGCAAGAACCCTGTGGATTCTGATGAGGAAGTGGAGTCCAAAAAGGCCAATACTGAAACCCGGAAGAAAACATATTTGCGAGGATCTCAGTATGGTCTTCGGGAAGCGAGGAATGCCGTAGGGCACGCCGCACTTGTCGGGGACACTGATGATGAAGAAGACATCTCGCCTTGTGGCAGTTCCAAGCGAGCAACTGCAACACTGGACAAGACAGCTCTGGCTTTAAGATCCAGAGATAATATTAATATGGAGACGACAAGCTCATCACAGGCTTGTGACGAGTTGCTCAAGAACGTGGAGATGATGAAGGTGACGGTTGGCAAATCAAAAAATTTAAATGGCAGATGCCGAGGTACGCTCAACCAGGTCGCTAAGAACATGGAGGAGATTGCGAGGATGCTAGCAGGGCGAAAAGAGGCAGATGAGGTTGAAATCCTCAAGGCAGAGAATGCTCGGCTGGCACAGGTGGTGAATAATCTCTCTAGAGAAGTCGCCACCTTAAAAGAAATGATTCCTCAGATCTCCTCCTCCCAAAGGTTGATGCAGGGAGAAGTTCCTAGGGGAACTACGGGGGTAATGGCTCCAGAAAGACAGGCTGCGGGAAGTCTGACCATGGAAGAGGAGGTGGCCAGACTCCGCAATATGTTTACAGCCAGGTTGGAGGCCATGGAAAGTCGCCTTCCTCCTGAACCTAGGATAAGACCACCACTGGCCTCTGATAAGTCTAAGGATAAGGGTAAGGCGGTATTAGGCAAGGCTAAAAAGAGTTCTTCGGCTGTCTCAGAACAACCGCAAGGCCCTTCTGCGCCAAAGAAGCCCGTAATTCGGGTGGTAGATCCAGCCTCTGACACCAATGAGGGGTGCAAGCAGCCAAATAAGAAGAAGGGAAAGAAGAAGGTGAATGTTGCTGTAAAGGAGCCCCGACCCCTTCCACCAGCCCCCGCTACTATGAGTGAGGGTTGGAATGTGGTAGCAAAGAGAGGCACTAAGAAGTCTGCGTCACCTTCGAAGGACCAGCCTGTGGTTAGCATGGCTAAAACGCAGCAGAAACGGGTGGGGAGGAAACTCCGGGCTCCTCGTTCGGCTGCAGTGGTAGTGACCCTCGACGAAGAGGACACTGACAAGGGCCTCACATATACGGAAGTTTTAACCCGAGCTCGTAGGTGCATCAACATTGATGACCTGGATCTGGGTAATAACATGCGCCTCAAAAAGGCTGCCACGGGGGCTCGACTTTTTGAAATATCCGGGCCCACAAAAATAGAAAAAGCGAGTGCCTTTGCTAGTCGGCTCCGGGAATTTTTCGTTAATGAGCCGGCAGTGCGTGTTACCACACCCACAAAATGTGCGGAGATGCGCATTGTGGGTCTGGATGACACTACCACAGAAGAGGATGTGGCCGTCGCGATCGCCCGGGTTGGCGAGTGTTCTGTACAGGACATTCAAACCGGGGCTATCCGCAGGATCGAAGGGGGACTGGGCTCCATCTGGCTCAAGATTCCTGTGATGGCTGCAAAAAAGGTGGCGACGGCGGGCAGAGTGCTGGTAGGCTGGGTCTCGGCTAGGGTTCAACTGCTCGAGGCTCGCCCACAGCGTTGTTATAGGTGCCTGGAAAAGGGGCACTTAAGAGTGGAATGCACGTCAGCGATTGACCGCAGCGAGGAATGTTATCGCTGCGGTCAAAACGGGCACAAGGCTCAATCCTGCTCGGCAGCTCCACACTGTGGAAGCTGCGAACGGGCAGGATTGAAGGCTGACCACCGGGTGGGGAGTGGGCAGTGCAAGGCACCGTCTACTCCTAGGAGGAGGGGAAGGAGGAGCGATGGCCTGAGGGTCCCCTCGCCGCCTGCCACCAGCTCGGCTCAACCTACAACCAGCCGGGTTATGGGAGATCAAATGGAAATCGCTGATTGATGGCCTCCATGAGATTCCTCCAGGCGAACATCATGCGCTCCGGCAGGGCCCAGGATCTAATTTTCCAGACCTTGGCGGAGCGTATGGTGCACGTGGCTGTGGTCTCCGAACCTCTCTTCGTTCCGTCGGGCGAGGATTGGGTCGGAGACCGTATAGGGGACGTGGCCTTCGCGTCCAGGGCTGCAGCTGGCTCCCCAGCCCTGGAGCGTGTGGAGAGGGGACGCGGGTACGTCTCCGCCAAGATTGGAGATGTATCCGTCATCGGGGCGTATTTCTCACCTAAAAGACCCTTCTCCGACTTCGAGCTCTTCATGACTGAAGTCGGAGACTTGGTGAATAGATTACGCCCCGGCAAGGTGATACTGGCTGGAGACCTCAACGCGAAATCCGCCGCGTGGGGGTCTCCAGTCACGAACATCAGGGGAAGATTCCTGGAGGGTTGGTTGGCCTCGGCTGGGATGGTCGTCAAGAACCGGGGGGATGCTGACACATGCGTGCGATGGAATGGCGGCTCCAAAGTCGACGTTACCTTTGTCGACGCCGCCATGTCAACATGTGTCAGGAACTGGGAGGTAATGGTTGGTGTGGAGTCACTCTCGGACCATCGATATATATGGTTCGAGGTGTCCGCACGCCATACTTTCAATTCTCCTCGGTCAAGAAGAGCTGATGGCCCTCGGTGGTCAGTCAAGAAAATGGATCCCGAGTTCCTTGTCGAGGCCGCAATCGTCCAGGCGTGGGTCGCTGGGCCTACGGGTGGGGAGGTTGCCGAGGAGGTCGAAGACCTACAGCGGCGGATGTCGCTCGTCTGCGACGCCAGCATGCCGAGGGTGCGTGGCACAGGGCCGGCACGCAGGGTGTACTGGTGGTCGGAGGAGCTGGCGCGGCTGCGCGAACAGTGCGTGTCCGTGCGCCGCCAGTACACTCGGTACAGGCGTCGTAGACAACGCGACGTCGAGGAGGAGAGGCGCCGTTACGAGGCTTATCGGGCTGTCCGCACCTCCTTGCGGATGGCGATCGCTGAGGCCAAGGACAGGGCCCACAAAGAGATGGCCGAAGAGCTCAGTCGGAATCCGTGGGGGAGGCCGTACATAGCGGCACGGAAGAAACTTCGTGCCCGCACTCCCCCCCTTACCGAGAGCCTTCGGCCGGATTTCGTTGAATCCATTGTGGAAGCCCTGTTCCCACAAGGAGCCGAGGTGGAGCCGCCTCGTATGGCGCCTCTCGAGGAGGAGGATGGCACTGGGTCGGGTGCGCCGGGGGTGTCGGAGTGGGAGTTAGCTGGGGCGGTGAATCGCATGAAGGCGAAAAACACTGCCCCCGGCCCCGACGGTATCCCTGGGCGCGCCTGGTCACTTGCCCTGGGTCCGTTGGAGTCTGGACTCAGGGCGACGTTCAGTGCCTGCCTCGAGCAGGGCCTCTTTCCCCGTAGGTGGAAAACAGGGAGACTAGTCCTGCTCAGGAAGGAGGGAAGACCGGCCGATACATCCTCTGCGTATCGGCCCATAGTCTTGCTGGACGAAGCGGGGAAGCTGCTCGAACGCGTAATAGCTTCCCGCATAGTCCAGCACCTCCGAGAGGTAGGGCCTGACCTCAGTTGCCTTCAGTGCGGATTCCGCCAGGGCAAATCCACCCTCGACTGTATCGAGGGTGTGAGACTTCTGGCGGAGGAGGCAACAACCCGGCGCGAGGTGGTGTTGGCGGTGTCGTTGGACATCGCTAACGCATTCAACACCTTGCCCTGGGGAGTGATTAAGGAGGCCCTACGCTTTCACCGCATCCCTATGTACCTGCAGCGTGTGGTCAGTAACTATCTAGCTGACCGCGCTGTTCGGTACCCGACGGCTGGGGGTGGGTGGAAGGAGCGGAGGATGTCGTGCGGTGTTCCACAGGGGTCGGTTCTTGGCCCCCTCCTGTGGAACATCGGCTACGACTGGGTGCTGCGCGGGCAAATGCTTCCGGGGGTGCGGAACTGTTCTGCTATGCAGACGACACCCTCGTGACTGCTCGCGCGAGCACCCACCGGGAAGCTCGAGTGCTGGCGACCGCGGCCACGGCTCACGTTGTGGCCCGGATTTGCCGGCTGGGACTGGGGGTGGCCTTGGAGAAATCCGAGGCCATTTGCTTCCACAGGCCTCGGATGGCGCCCCCAGTGGGCTCCCGGCTGGTAGTGGGCGGGACGTCCATCGAAATCTCGGGTACATTACAGTACCTGGGATTGCTCCTCGACAGCCGATGGACGTTCGAGGCCCACTTCCGGCGGCTCGCCCCTAAGTTAACGGTGACCGCCGGAGCCCTGAGCAGGCTCCTCCCGAATTTGGGAGGGCCTAATGCAGGCTGCCGGCGCCTATACGCCGGAGTGGTTCGGTCGATGGCCCTGTACGGCGCTCCCGTATGGGCGGGGCGGCTGACCGCGAGATCCTTGCCCCTGCTGCGCAGGGCGCAGAGGATCATGGCGGTCAGATTTGTGCGGGGCTACCGGACCATCTCCGGCGAGGCGGCCTGCGCCTTGGCCGGGTCCCCTCCATGGGACCTAGAGGCTGAGGTGCTAGCTCAGGTCTACCGCCGTAGAGTCGAAGCCCGTTGTGGAAGGTGAAGGTTGAAGAAGGTGGATTGGCGGAGAGCAGCTCAGGAAGAGCTTCTCCGCCAATGGAGGCGGCGGCTTGAATCGCCCAGTGCAGGAGCCTGGACGATTTCAGCCATCCAGCCCATTCTCCAGGGCTGGATCGCCAGGAGGCATGGGGTCCTCACCTTCCGCCTGACACAGGTGCTTTCCGGACATGGTTGTTTCGGGAGGTATCTGTGGAAGGTGGCCCAGCGCGAGGCGACTGGTGAGTGCCACGAGTGTGGCGCCGACTTTGACACGGCGCTGCACACGCTCGCAGACTGTCCAGCTTGGGCGGTTCAGCGGGCGGAACTCGTGGCACAGGTGGGGCATGATCTCTCCCTGCCCACTGTGGTCCGCGCCATGGTGGACAGGGAGCAATCGTGGGCAGCGATGGCCTCCTTCTGTGAGGACGTTATCTCGCGGAAGGAGGCGGCGGGGCGGATCCGGGAAGTCGAGTCTTTGGATCCAATCCGCCGCAGGCGAGCCGGGCGCAGGCGACTCGCTCAAGACCGTCGCGTGCCTCCCTAACGGGGACCTTTCCGGGCGTTCGAACGGGGTTCAATCGGACGCCCTCCTTATAAGGTCCCCGAGGCGTTCGATGCATCTGGTGCTTCCGATGCATCGTTCAGCGGAGGGAGGGGCCACTTTCAGAGAGGCCCCGACCCAGAGGTGGCGCACTCTGGGGTACAGAGTTGCTGCCCCCTGAGTTGTAAAAAAAAAAAAAAAGAAAGATGATGATGAGATTTCATAGTGTATCTCTGAGCTTCATGACTGACAATAATTAATTTACATAAATAACTAAACGTCACAATTAAATAACTACTTATTAATTTTTATTAGGTCCGCCAACAGAATTAAGTGTTATTTAAAACAAAAGTAATAATAAAATTATTTTGCTATAATCCGCGTTTCTTATTATTTAATATTATAGCGATTATAGCAAAATAATTTTATTATTACTTTTGTATTATGGATCTCCGCAAAGTAACGCCTAATTCTATAAATTGTTATTTAAAAATTAAAATAGAAACAGCTTAGGGTTTATAAGTTTACACCTAATGCCATTTATAGGCAGACAGCATGCAACTTAATTAAACTTGTACGATGACATTATATATTTAAAATTAAAAACTAACTATGAAAAAATTATATAAATAAAAACTGATTAAAAAGGAAAATGGATATTAATAAGAAACTAACAATACCAATATGATAATTAAAGTATATGCTCCTGCCCTTATCCCATTCTAAGTGGGGTCGGCACAACATGTTATAAACATGCTGTCACATGATTTGGCTGCGTTTTTACGACCGGCCGCCTACCTGACGTCAACTTACCTTAGCCCTATTTTACGACACCTCGGTAATAAGGGGGGTGGTCTATTCTACTAAACCGGGTACCACACGGTGGGTCGACTTACCTTAGTCGCCTTTTACGACAACTCGTTAGGAAATGAGGGCGGTCTATTCTACTCAGCCGGATAGCACTCGACGGGTCGACTTACCTTAGTCGCCTTTTACGACACCTCGGTAAGAAATGAGGGTGGTACTATTTTACTTAGCCGGATACCACACGGCTAAAAATGATAATTAAAGTATTTTAGATAATTTATTTCTAAAAATGTTGAAGCTGACGTAGAACATATCGAGAGACTTATCTTTCGATTCTAATGCTTTGTCCGTTCTGCTCAACCTTGATATCAAAGAGTGGTGTCCTATATTCGTTTTGTACCCTTTTTGTACTACTCTCTGTAATGTGTAAAATTCTGTAAAATGTCCTTTATCTAATGCTAAACTCCTTTTTATTTGTAACTAGACGTGCTAGCAGTTTCACCCGCATGAAAATCAGTGTTAACATCAAAGTAATTATCGTGAGTTAATTATAAGAGATTTTTGAATGACTTTCACCGTTTACTAAGCGGTCGCAAATAAAAAGTAATTTTGCCGTTTACGCAATATTTTTTATTTCTGCTCCTCTTATTGATCGTAGTGTGATGTTATATAGTCTATAGCTTTCCTCTTTAACTCTTTAGCTTTATATATTAGTATAGATGAGAATTAAGACTATAAATATTATTAGACTTTATGAAGTTGACTGTACTTTACAAACGTTTATATCTCATAAACCTATCAGATAGGTCGATGGGGAATAATTTTTCTTTATTCCACTGCTTGCTTAGTTGGCAAGGGGAACGAAAATATGTTTTCTCTATTCCTACAGGGAGTTTGGACCAGAGAGTAAATATTGTTTCAGTGTACAAATGAGTAGGATAAATTGGAGAAAAGGTAGGCCCGTTAGACTTCCCCATTCATTTAATAACGCTGTTTATCTTGGCACATTTCGGGTCTAATTGGGGATTGCCCTCTTTGTGTAACTTAGCGTTTAGCTTTAAACCGTGTTGACTCTAGTTTTATTAAGACGACAGTTACAATAATTGACAAATATTGACGGTAGTTTGAATTGCAGGAACCGTTTTTTTACAGAGTATGGTGCTTTAAAAGTTTTATTTAAAACCATCAAATGGTAATCATACCACAATATAACTATCAAGTTAGCTTCTTTGTCTTTCTTTTTGTATTTAATCGTAATTAATAGCGATTCACTTCCTACAAATAAATAATTTATAAAATATATTTTAATAAATCACCCTATCCTAAGAATAAAGTCACATTTCCTATACTTATACGTTGGACATGTGACTTTATTCTTCGGATAGAGAGAAAAAACAGTCGATTTTCACTAAGGTGGTTCAGAATTTGTCTACAGTCAACTTCTTATGAATTTAATCCAATGTTATCACATACAAATAGTTTTAGTGATTTCGAAAATGTACTAACATATAGAAACAAAACCATATAGCATAGTAAGATAAATAAACAGAGAATGATTAACAAAAATTGGTCTCTGATTTTGTGGAAATAATTTCTTTTAAGATAAGCCTAGCTTTTCAATAAGTAAGTTCAAGAAGATAAGAGACACACAGATAGAAAAACAGATAGATTTATACAATAGTAATAATAAAATTATTTGATTTAATCCGGGATAAAGTAAACTAGGAAATATATGTAATGCTAAATGTAGAGTAGACTATCAGTTCTCGTACCTGATATATGTAGAATTTGTAAAAACACATGCACAAACCTCCACGACTGCCACCACAATACACAAGCAATCAACTTAACAATCGTTTTGCCCCGCAACCGAAGCATCATCAGGAGATAGACTCTACGACAAAATCGCAAAACGAATCCTGCATGTATCTAGTATGAAAACGGATAGTCCACTCTACATTTAGCATTATATATATTTTCTATTTTACGGATATAGCAAAATAATTTTATTATTTCTTTTGTGTTATGGATCTCCGCAAAGTAACACCTAATTCTTTAAATTATTATAGATTTCTATTATTACAGATTACTAACTACCCTAATTTAAATATTTATATAACTATATGAAATATATCTTATATTTCATTCATTATTTATTAAGATATGTATGAAAAGCTTATGTAAATATGTGGTTTACTTTTATACCATTCCACACTCTTTGGCAGCCGCACTCTCAAATTATTCCTACGCCAAAGGTTGTCTGTAACAGATTGCTTACAGTAATAAGACCGCCTTTGCTTGCTTTATTCGTTTCGTGTGTATAATGTTTTGACGTAAATATATATGTATTGTGAAATAGCCTTGTTTCTTCAAATACATTCATAAAAACTGAAAATACATTTTATTGATTAGAAAATGCATAATATGCAAAATATAATCATTAGTTATACATATTATTACCATAAAATGTAAATTCTATTTGCCTGTTATGCTTTCACAGAATCAGGAGTCTGCAACCTTCTAAAACTAAAGAGACAATTTTTTAAGGATATGTTATAAAATATAGAGCAAATTATTTTAAAAATAAATACTTTTTCCTATAAAAATATCATCATGTTTTTATCACAAATCATGTTCTAGCATTCTTATATCAAGTGGACCGGACCATTGGTGTCCCTTTTTCAGGAACTGTGAACTGAAACTTAATGGGGGCTGTACACTCTCTTTGAGACATTCCCAAACACACCGAGTGTGAGTGCGAGTGTGTGAGCGAGTGCTCTCGGGCGAGAGTGTACAGCCACCATTGTATCCAAAGCCGCGTGCGCTCGCGAGTCGCAGGTATGCCGATCCCTGAACTAAAAAAATATTGATTAGATTTGTTACAAATTGCAGCTTACATATTAAAACCAAAAAGATACCGTTTTTCGTACGGATGAGGTTAAAATACTACTCTTTTATCGTTTGTATTATAGTTTTTCTTTATTTATTTTGTACAGAACGCGAACTGTTGACGCCAACAAAGTTACGGGTACATCTTGTATGATATAATCACTTAAAAACCCATCAGCAATGTAAAAAGCAACAAAAGAACGTACAAAATAAATCTAACAGCCATTGTTAAACAAGAATCATTCAAAGAAACGTGTCGGTTCAAATAAAAAGGCAAAGAATGATTTCACAAAGTTGTTGCATTTCCTCTGCGTTTTTCAGTTTTCTTTTCCCGACAGACTTCGTCTGTACTTGTTTCTCTCGCCTGTGCACTTTTGTATCGCGAATGTTCGCAAGTACATGCTTTGAAAAGGTGAATTAGCCATTTAACTCTGCATACATATTGTTCGAGTCTCCAGATCTTGTATTTTCTTGCTCTTTACTAATATTTATTCAATACTTTTTATGAGTTCGTTCCTTTTAGAACGCTTTAAGTAATTTGTTAGTTCTCTTTACTTTTTTTACAATAAAAATAAAGATATACTCGCATCATTGTAAACATTTGTTTATAAACTAATTTTAAATGACTTTATGTGTGTCGATATGTATTTGTAATTTTGTTGCCTTATGAAATAAAAAAGTTAGATAAGATTAGATACACAAATAAATTAATAACATTCCTTATTTAAGAGTCGGGAGCATAAAATAAGTTACATTAAAATAACTAAAGCCAAATCATGTAACAACATTTTTCAAACATGTTGTGCTGAGCCCACTTAGAGTTGGATAAAGGCAGGACCCTAAATGCAACTGTGCCGGTATAGCGTATCATATAAACTAAGGTACCTGATTGACTGAGCTTCACTCGGTAATTTTTGTAAAGATATAAAAAAAATGCTTTCTGCATTATTTTTATAAAAAATATAAAAGTGCTGGTTATATGTAGTGCTTGATCCGGGGTATTTTCACTAAAACTTTTTAAATGACATCAAAATTAACCTTTATATTCAATTTTTATATTTAAGCAGTTAATTTTAATGTTAATAAAAACTAGCAAGATCGATTTATCGCCCAAAAAAATCGCCGACGTACTGAATTTCATGAAAATCGTTAGTACCGTTCCCAAAATTCAGTATATACACAAGATTAGCTCATTTAAATATTAAAGATAGGAAATAAACTCATCACAACAAACTGTCATTTTCACCGCTCACATGCACGTGAACTTTTAAACCTGATATAGCTATTATAAGGGAACTTTTGAACTTAAGCTTTCCAGGGCCAACCTAACCGCTTACGAAGCTCTTCCAAGTTTTTATTGACGTAAACTTTAATTATGTAGACGTTCTTCCGCGATATTACTTTGACTGAACTGAAACTAAGTTATACAAAATATTAAGCTCTGTAAAGCTTCTTTCTTGATGTTGTTGAAGTTTTCGTAATTTTTGGTGGTTTGTTAACTTATCATCATACTGCCAGTCCATCATATTATCGATGTAGAGGTACTAGCGATTGCCAGCGGCTTCGCCCGATTAAAACTGTAATATAGTATTTTGATAATCATAAAAATGGTTGAAGTGAATTAATCTTAAAAGATAGACATTTGGTGTCGCGGACTTTTATTTAGAACTTTTAGAGGGAAACAGTTTTGTAATACATAATTTTTAAATAACTTTCACCGTTTACTTAGCGCACGCAAGGAAAGCTTCCAATTTTACCGCTTTCGTAATATTTTTAATTGGTGCTCCTCTCCTATTCATCTTAGCGTGATGTTATATAGGCTATAGCGTTCCTCGATAAATGACCTATGTAACACTAAAAGAATTTTCAAATCGGTTTGGTAGGTCCTGAAATTATCGCCTTCACATAATCAAACAAACAAATAAACTCTTCAGCTTGTAAGATCATTTATTGAGGAAGGCTATAAGCTATAAGATCACGCTTAGATGAATAGAAGAGGAGCAGCAATAAAAAATAGTACGAAAACTTAAAGCTTTCCTGGCGTGAGCCGAGTAAACGGTAATAGTTATTCAAAAATAATATATTATAATCATATATTGTTCCTCTCTAAAATTTCTAAATAAAAGTCCGCGACAGCATATGTCTAGCTTTTAAGGTTGATCCACTTAAAACATTTTATGGTTATCAAAATACTATATTACGGTTTTAATCTTTCTACTCGGGCGGAGCCGCTGGCGATTGCTACTTCTTTATTGCTATGAATGCATCTAAAAGATTGTGATTAGCTTAAGGATTTACATATTACACTAAATATAGATATTCTTCATTCTAAAAATAATTTGCCAATCAATATATACAAATGTTGTTTTATATTAATTATCTAATTAGTGGTATCAAAATTATAATTAATGTAAGCCAATAATGTACATTAAATTAAATACAAAACCACACATAAAGGCTTTAATTACGTCAATATTTTGTATGTTCATTTATTGGACGCTTTCATTGGTAAAATGTAAATAAAATATTAATTTCAATTCTATATTTATCTACACTAATATATAAAGTTGAAGAGTTTGTTTGTTTGTTTGTTTGTTTGTTTGTTTGTTTGTTTGTTTGTTTGTTTGTTTGTTTGTTTGTTTGTTTGTTTGTTTGTTTGTTTGTTTGTTTGTATGTTTGTTTGTTTGTTTGTTTGTTTCTCTGGAACTACTAGACCGATTCAAAAAATTATTTGAGTGTAACATAGTCCATTTATCTAAGGCTATAGGGTATATAACATCACGCTAAGATGAATAGCAGGGGAGTAGCAATAAATAATAAAGCGAAAACGGCAAAATTTAAAGCTATCCTTGCGTGAGCTATGTAAACGGTGAAAGTTATTCAAAAATCTTTTATAATTAACTCACATTAACTACTTTTATGATAATAATTTCAATTGAGTAAAAATTGATTGAATTGAAAACACTGATTTTCATGCGGGAAAAGCCACTGCTGGTCCTTTAGTAAAATTACCCAGCAAATCCCAGTAAACCAAATACTATTTCTTTGCGGAGATCCAGAATAAAAAAGTAATAATAAAATTATTTTGCTATAATTCGCGATGAAGTAAAATAGAAAATATATAGAATGCTAGATGTAGAGTAGACAATCCGTTTTCATACCTGATACATGCAGGATTCGTAAAAACACATGCACATACCTCCACCACCACCACCACAATACACAGGCACTAAACAAGCACTCCACGTGAAGTCTATCTCCTGATGATGCTTCAGTTGCGGGGCGAAGCGATTGTTGAGTTTGTGATAGTGAACGTATGTAGTGCTTCTGTATTGTTGTGGCGGTGATGGAGGTCTGTGCGTGTGTTTATACGAATCCTGCATGTATCAGATATGAAAACGGATTTCCACTCTACATTTAGCATTATATATATTTTCTATTTTAATTACAAAATAATTTTATTATTACTTTTAAATTGTATTATTGTCTAGAACATAATTGATTTCTAAGCAGCCTTTGAACCTCATTGAAAGCCGAGCAAACAGATGGGTATTTATTAATTTTAATTGACAAATTGTTATACAGCAAGTTGCGGTTCCCGCCGTATTCTGTTTGTCGCTACATTAACTGAAGAGACGAAATTGTATTATTCCGATATCACTCGCACAATTCGGAGTCTCTCCGTGTTTCCCATTAATTGATATTTATTTATTTATTTATTATCTGTATGTACTCTTATTTGACATGTTCTTGAAATAATTAAAATGTTACTAATTAATTAATTTCGGAGATAAATTGCGGTGATTTCTAGTAGATATCTAAATTCTTTACACATCTAATGATATAAAATTATATACATAGTATACGTAGTACATAGTAATTGTCAATTTGAATATAATTTAATTATCCAAAATATATATCCTCCTGCCCTTATCCCACTCTAAGTGGGGTCGGCGCAACATGTTATAAACATGCTGAAACATGATTTGGCTGCGTTCTTACTACCGGCCGCCTGCCTGACGTCAACTTACCTTAGTCGTATTTTACGACACCTCTGTAAGAAGGAGGGTGGTCTATTCTACAAAACCGGATACCACACGGTGGGTCAACTTATCTTAGTTGCCTTTTACGATACCTCGGTAAGAAATGAGGGTGGTCTATTCTACAAAACCGGATACCACACGGCTAAATTTAATTATCCCCAAAATATTATCTTATATTAATTAAATACGCTGAATTTGTAATACTATTTTTATCTTATTCGGTCTTGAACATTACCATTACCCATTACCGCTGTTAAACAAGAATTTGCAAAATAAAAAATGGTATTTGTCTATCTGTGATTTATAGTGTTTTTTGCCGCCATTAAACAGCAACTTAAGAAACAAAAAATGGCATTTAAGCATATCCGGTTCCGACATACATATATTTAGTAGGTGTTGTTGTGTAGCATGATGGGTAAGTCCTGTTCATAGCGTGACGAGTTAAATGGTTGGTACGTCACGGTTCCATAAATTTGTACTGGAGGTTGTAAGCAGTCGGAGCAAGTACAGTTTAGCACCTTGTCACTTTCACTTGACACAAACGTTTGTTAGAGCTTTGAACTTATTATTCACGCGTAAGGAAACCTAGATTTTTCTGGAGAATTCTTACAATATTGAAGTAGAGTGGTGAATCTAATTTCCAAACCTTCTCTACCAAAGCAAAGATCTGTTAGTAACAGGCCGTTACTTTGATTTTCACTTTGACTATAATTCAAAATCGCAAAGCATCCATTTGGTCGTGGAGTCTATCTCCTGACGATGCTTCGGTTGCGGGGCGAAACGATTGTTGAGTTTGTGATAGTGAACGTATATAGTGCTTGTGTATCATGGTGGCGGTGGTGGAGGTTTGTGCATGTGTTTTTTACGACTCCTGCATGTATCAGGTATGATAACCGATTGTCCACTCTACATTTAGCATTATATATATTTTCTATTTTACTTCATCGCGGATTATAGCAAAATAATTTTATTATTACTTTTGTATTATGGATCTCCGCAAAGTAACGCCTAATTCTATAAATTTTTTATATATTATAATTAATTACTTATTAATTATGTCGCGAAACTTGGTTATTAAAATATTAGTGTTACCATTATTTTGTAATTGTAGTTATAAAAACGGTTACATTATAGATTAAATTATTGATCATCATTTTCATTTTCCTGTCCTTATCCCACTCTAAGTAGGGTCGGCACAACATGTTTCAAACATGTTTTTAAATGTTTTGGCTGTTTAATTTACGACCGGCCGCCTGTCTGACGTCAACTTACCTTAGTCGTATTTTACGACACCTCGGAAAGAAATGAGGATGGTATAGTCTACTCAGTCGGATAACATTACATTGTTGTTGCCTAAAATTGATAATTTGTTTTAATACTTATTCATCTTTAATCTTTTAAATACTTTATAGATTAACTTAATTACAACTTTGCGGAGATCCATACTATAAAAGTAATAATAAAATTAATTTGTTATCCGCGATAAATTGAGGGAAAAATGAAAAAATATATCGCAGATTATAGCAAAATAATTTTATTATTACTAATTATTTATAACACTCATTCATAGATTACAATTTTATTTTGTACAACTCACCAAAAAGAGAAGTTACAAAAATTGCATTAATCTGCTATATTTTCACCGTTTGACTCAAATCGTTCGTGTAATGAAACTCGCAGCATTAATAGACTTACCTAACACGAACTTAAGTTGTCAAAAGTTCTAATAGCTATATCATTTCTATCGCATGTGAGTAATTACTATGTTGCATTTCTGAGGGGTTGCGCTGACAATTGACATTGATGGGTTTATTTATAGGCGCAGTTGATGAATGAAAGTCAATGAATGGAATGATGCGTCTAGTTTTATGTTTTCAATATACGTTATTAGTTCTCGCTCATTACGCTAATGGGAAATGGTATCATTAATTACATCGTTTCACGTGACCTTTTACGATCAAAGATAGCTTTGATAGCTTACAATAAATGATACCATATTTTTCGATATTTATAAGTTCGTAATTATTGGAACAGATTTTGTGTTTCAGTGGCCAGTAAAATTTCCTTTTTACTAGAATTACGAAAGTTACGCCGTGTGGTATCCGGCGGAATAGAATAGACCACCCTCATCTCTATTTTGTCATTTATCATCAAATTGTAGTTTTTGTAATTGTAATCTTTAGTTAGGTAAATTGTAATCTTTAGTTAAGTATTATTTCAAAAAAATCTCGTTTTGTTCTTGTTTTTGGGAAAATGCTAAACTTTATGTTGAATTCAAAAAATATTTTTTTCTATCAAATGTCAAGTCATGACAGCTCATTCGGGGAATGGGCGGTCGAGAAAGGTGAAAATATCTAGGTTCGCGCCCACCTCCTCAACTATTTTTATTTTTTTCTCCATTTTAATTTTTTTTATACCTTTTAAAAAAAATACCGAGCAAGGCCAAGTACCTTAGATAATAAAACAAACCCGACTAAATTGTAAAAGTACTCGTACAGTCAATAACATAAATTCTAATTAACATACGTAATTATTTAGTGATAAAATATATCGTTAAATGCTTCATTTGTCGTTGTAATGAAATCATATCATTTGAGTATGTCTGTACCAATTCAAATAAACTTTGATACAGCTCTTGTACATATTTCTCTTTTACTCTTTATAGCAAAAAGGAGGCAAGGAAATCACCAAGTAGTGGAAGTTATAAGGAGCGAATACAAAGTGCCACTAAAAGCTGAGTCAGAATTTTGGCAACAAGATAGGCCAACTTATTCGGGCGAACGTTGCTAATTTTGAGTATGATATTAAGGATTAATTTTCTACTTATCGCTAAGTTGCTTTTGCTTTGCGGATATTTGGGGTAAATATTTTGTGCAAGAAATAAGGTTAAGTTCTGTAAGCTTGATGTGAAGCTGCGGGCTTAATTTGAAGTCTTTTTTTATAAAATTTGATGTATTAAGCTATATTTTACGACAGCTCCAGATTGACCGAGCCTTGATAGCTAATTTTTTTGAAATTAAAAAAAAGAAACTTAAAAAAAAAAATGTAATTGGATAGGTGGAGCTCGATCCTAGGTATTTTCATTTCCCTAGACCACCCTTTCTCCGAATAAGCTACGCTAAATTGACAATTTACGGCAAAAATAGTGTATAAAACACTATTTTATTTAATGTAAATTTTAGCGGCCACTTTTACCACACGGCGGGTCAACTTACCTTTGTCACCTTTTAAGACACCTCGTTAAGAAATAAGAGTGGTCTATTCTACTCAGCCGGATACCACACAGCGGAATTTTTCAGTCCAATTTCATAGTGAAGTATTTTTAATATAAATCGAAATAGTCAATATATCATTTGTGAAGTTAGCGAATATAATTTAGTAAGTCACAGAACAGTTTAAACGCTACATAGTTTCGACAGACAAAATTTATTATGAAATTCTGTAAGTTTTCGAATAGAGACAAGAATCCTGCTTCGGTGTGGAATGTCGAATCCGATCAAACTTGTCGAAGTTTGTAGCTTGCACTAACAGTTTGAGTAATTGCATACAATTATGTATTGTTTGCGTCTATTGAACTGTACCGTTGCATTGTATATTCTTGTATCAATTTATCATTCATTAATTAATCAATTTCTTATTAATCAATAATTGATAATTGCAATTTATCACACGCTTTTCGGAGAAGGAAAACCGTGAGGAAACCTGCATATCTCTGTAGAACTCTGGAGATATGTGTAAACAAAACCTCAAAACCAAAACTAAAACCAAAACCTTCTGAAATATTAAAGATTAATAATGTATGTTCATAATTATTAAAACTCAATCACATTTGCGCAAGCGCCGGCCTAACAAAACAGAAGACGCAAGCATTAATTTTCGCCACGCGGTATAAAGAAAAGGGAAAACTTCCTCTCCTACACCGCGCTGGAGGTCTACTTCCCATCCGTCCTACGAATTTTTGCCCTGGTCACGCATGCAGACGCAAGTTTAACATTTTTTACCTACGAAAATATGTTCATAACGCCGCTAAAGAAGTTTTCATTTCAAAAATATATTCTAATATCCTAAATGCAAACCCACTTTTTATGTTAGTGTATATAAAAGGTATGCTCAAAGGCAACTCAATATTCACGCTTCAATATCGTCTATACAATATAATTCGGAAGTCACGGAATCCCTAAAATTTACATTCACAGATTGAGTCGTCTTACAGCCTGCATTTCGTGTTTCGTATACCTAAGCCTTTAAACCTTTCACCTGGGGGCTTTGAAAAGGGAATTGTGTACACTGCGGCACAGAAGTGCTTAATCAATACTAATATTATAGATGCAAAATTCTATTATGCTCTGATGGCATATCCGCTGCAGCAATATTAATGAAATTCGGTAAGATTGGAGCTTATAGACCGGACTATCGTATACAATAAAAAATCTTATTTTTCTTAAAGGCTCAGGAAAAAACAAATTATGAATTATTGTGGCTATGTTGATATTTAAATTTACGCGAAGTAGGTCACGGTTATTACTAGTTTTGTCACATTAACCTCAAAATGTGAGACTTTGTGTTAATTTTAATTAATTAATTTTAGTTTAATTAAGTTAATTTTGTGTTTATGAGCTTTGAGTATACGTTTATTATTATTATTTATAGACAACACTCATTGCCACTTTTAGAAAACTAACGAAACTCCCTAATTGATAGATTGTTATTCTGAGGGCTCTTCTTGGCTGTACTAAATAATTCCTTAAGGATCCTTTAACAAGAAAACAATTTTTGAAGTAGACACAGAACAATTTTAAATTCCGTCGTGGTAGTTAGTATTTAAATTCAAATATATATGTTTGATTGATGTAAAAGGGCAAACAAACAAGCTCTTGTGTTTCTAATATTCGTATGGATGTTTAGCTAGTCGTAGCTAGTTGATTCGCAAAATTTTAGCATACGGAAATAAAGATTCGCGCAAAGCTTTCAAAACACGTTTGTTTATACTTATACCCTTAATACGATCTGATAGGATCGGCTAATATCTTGTTTAAGTCATTAATAAGACCTCCTTTAATTGGACGGATTTATATATACCTATCTCGCCACTTTAATGGCGCATCCTTTGTTCTATTAACAGTGGGGGATAAAATGAAAAGAAAATTAAATAACCACCAATGATGAACCGGAAATCTGATAAAAACTTTCCTTTGCCTTTGTACCGATTACACTGTAAAGTTTTGTAATTAACCATATTTTTTGTTGTGCATATTTTTTTGAAGCCACCCGAAATGAGATTTTCTATTTCTAGATTTTAGAAGATTATATGTACAATACTGTCCTTTGATGAATTTATCGGTCTTCGGTCGATTTGATGCCTTTGTATATTAAGGACTCAAAGACTTGGGGTGTCTTTAATATTTAAATAAGTTTATCTTCTATGCACGAGGTGTGTTCAAAAAGTATCGCGAATTTTGAATTTTCGCGAGTTACATATATTCCAATTTCGATTTTTTTGTGGCGTTATGTTAGTACATATGTCTCTCACTTATGCTGACAAGTTGGGCTATTTTGAATGTTCGGTTAATTGTTGACAGCTGCTTTGCTTGCACGTGTTTTGGTTCGTCTTCGATTTTTACCTATTCAAAAAATGGAACAAGGAACCTGTATCGATTTTTGTGTGAAAAACGAAATTAAGTGCGCGGATGCATTCCGAGCGTTGACTTTGGCATATGGAGAAGCTACTTTGGACAAAAGCAACGTTTATCGGTGGTACAAAATGTTTTTAAAAGGCCGAGAAGATGTGAATGACGAAGAGCGTGCCGGACGCCCGAGCACTTCAACAGCAGACGAAAAAATTGATGAATTGAAGAAAATGGTATTGGCCAATCTTCGAATCATCGATAGAGAAATTGCCGAGGACCTAGGCATATTGATTGGCTCGTGCCATTCGATTTTAATCGATAATTTGTGGAAAAACAAAAATTGGCTTTTGCACCTCGATAACGCCCCTGTTCACACATCCCTGCTTGTACGCGACTTCTTGGCCAAAAACAACAGACCAATGATACCGCAGCTACCGTATTCCCCAGATCTGGCCCCCTGTGACTTTTTCTTGTTCCCGAAACTAAAGAGGCCCATGAAAGGACGACACTACGCCACGATTGACGAGATAAAGACGGCATCGAAGGAGGAGCTGAACAAGATACCAAAAAATGATTTTTTGAAGTGCTTCGAAGATTTGTAAAAACGTTGGCACAAGTGTATAATATCCCAGAGGGATAACTTTGAAGGGGACAAAATAGATATTTAAGAATAAATAAATAATTTTTAAAAATACACAAAATTCGCGATACTTTTTGAACACACCTCGTATATATCAGCATGAGAAAAGGGTTTTTTTTGGGAAATCGATCTAGCTAGGTTTTAATAAGAAAAATTTTTGTTTTATCCTTGTTTTCGGGCACTGAAAATACTGCTATAATTTTATGAAAGGATAATTTCGTTGTCAATTGCAAAGTCATGATAGCTCAAGGAAATGGGTGGTCTCGAATTCAAAATACTAGGGTCGATCCCTGATAAAATCTTTTTTTAAATATTTTTAATTGATTTTTTTATTTGAAAAAATATCCAGGCCCTATTATGAAAAAAAAAGATCAAGTACCTGTCGATCATGCCTAGAGTCCGTATTTTACGTCCGTACGTTCTTTATTGATTTTAGAGTAATTGTTAACATATGTTGGAATGGAACGTTAGATGAATGCATGAAACGGAATAAAGGTGAGTGTGTGAGAGAGACATTACAAAATGGAGGGAAAAAAGAGAAAGACATGTCAGAGGACGAAATGGAAAAGTGTTCAGTGAGGAATAAAAATAATGTTATATTTATAACGGGCTAAAATACAGATTAGAAAAATCTCTTTTTTTTTGGCAATATGTGAGTTGAAATGTGTGACACTAACCTTGTATACTTATATACAGCACGCACGCATAAAACATATAAGAATATATTAATACTAGTGTACAAAGGAAACACTACACCGTTTCAAGCGCACCACGTCAATAACCCCAGAGCCCCTGGACGAGAATGGACGTGTAGGTACATGTTTGTACTTGTTCAAGCGTGTTTGAGCTTCTGCTATATTCATACAAGATAAGTGAATACAAACATTAAAAAAAGGATAAAATATACAGTATTAAATTGAAAGTATTTTAACGAACAAGATATTAATTTCGATAAAACTCAATAACTCCAATATAGTTAGTAAAATTTTTATTTTTGTAATTTTCAATTTGATATAAGTTTACTCCTTGAAACATAACGCTGATTTATAAGTGGGTAGTCGTTAAAATAATATATTTTCGTTCCCTAGTTGTTTCCACTTTGAAATAATATTTGTGGAACCTTTTAGAAATATGGCTTTATAAATTTAAATGAATTTAAATTATAAATTCATCGTCCGAACTGAACGTATACCCGACTGTACTGTTCATACTTTACTCTGACGGCATGGTATCGGCTCTCTGCTTTACACACAGCACGCGCGTCCGTCCTTTCCCGTCGTCGTAGCAATAAGTGGGTAATTCTCTCCCCACGCCCCATTACTATAGCGCGCTGTGTGTAGGCATGAGACGACAGAATCTCTACTATTATAAGTCTTCCTAGTATCAAGACTTCTACCTTTATTCACATACACTACACTGACAATGTATCTTTTATATTTAAATGAGTTAATAGGTTCTGAATTTTAGAGATGTCTTCAACGATTTTCATGAAGTTCATCATTTTTTTTTGAGGGTTTTGGCGAAAAAAAATCGATCAAGCTAGTTTTCTTTAAAAAAAATGTTGTTTTATCCCTGTTTTCGCGTTGTAAAAAACTGCTACAATTGCATGAGAAAGCAAAGGTGAGTTGCGTTGTCAATTTCAAAGTTCTGATAACTTATTTGGGTAGTGGGCGGTCTCAAATTCAGAATACCAGGATCCAATTTATGTAACATTATCTTTTTTTATTTGCATTTTTTCAATATATATTTCAAAAAAATAACGAGCAATCTTTCGGTAAACTTTTATTTTAAAAATTGAATCTATTATCTCTCTCTATTTACAAAAGTATTGAGAATATTATTTAGCAAAATAATATTCTCATTACTTACATGTTTATAGCATGGTGTCACATGATTGGGCTTCGTACTTGACGACCGGCCGCCTGCCTGACATCAACTTACCTTCGTCGGATTTACGACACCTTGGTAAAAAAGAGGGTGGTCTATTCTACTAAGCGGGACCACACGGCTGGTCGACTTACCTTAGTCGCCTTTTACGACACCTCTGTACGAAATGAGGGTGATACTATTCTATTCAGCCGGATACCACACGTGTTTTCAGGCATTGAATAACTGCTAAAATATAAATAAATAAATAAATATATGGGACACTTACACACACGGTCGTCCATCCCTAAAGTTAGTAATTTAATACTTGTGTTATGGTAGACAGACAACTGGTGAATATACACTTATAAATTTTTTAAATACATACTTAAATACAATTATACACCCAGACTCGAAGACCAACAAATTCATTTATAGAAAATGTTGGCCCTCGGTGGGATTCGAACCCACGACCCGTGGAGCTGAAGGCAGGGTCACTGACCACTGCTCCAACAGGCCAGTCAAAACATTACAAAAAATTGAATACAAAAGTCAATCTTGCTGTCATTTGAAATAAATGACTAAAACTTGCAATGTATATCATTTTATAACGACATCGCTTTCATTACCTTCACCACAAATGCGGAGAGAAGGGTCTATTTCCGAAAAGCATAGCAATAGATCTCATTATTCAACACTAAGAGCATTTGAAACATGTAAACATACTCCCGATTATATATTATTCCGCTTAACCACTTACACACCCTAGCAGTCAACTTCACGCGTTAACCGCAAACATAACGCCTTCAACCACAACTGTAAATAGAGCCAGCTATTTGCCAAATAGCAACAAGATGTATTATTCAAAAGCAAATACTAAGACTATACAGTTGTATAAACAGTCTCCGAATTATAAGACGCGGCCGTTTCAAATGTCAATACCCAATCTTTAATATTTAAATGAGTTAAACTTGTATGTATATACAACAAATCTCCGAAACGACTCCAATGATGCTCCTGAAATTCAGCAGTAGGGGGTTTTGGGGAGATAAATCGATCTAGATGAGTTATATTTAAATAAATATCGATTTATCCCTGTTTTCGGGCTCTAAATTTTCATACAATACAATCTTTAAATTTGAATACAATCACAATTTTTCGCTGTCTAACGTAATGTCATGGTGGTTCATTTGGGGAACGGGCGATCTAGAGATGTGAAAATACCTAGGATCGAACCCCACCTGCCCTATTATTTTTTCTTTTCAATTTTATTTATTTTATTTCTTTTGTTACATCATTTTAAAAATTACTGTCACCCAGGTACTCTTGAAATAAAATGAGCAAATCTTGAATTTGCACGTAGATATTTGGAATCGATCATTATTTGATTTTGATGAAGAAAGTGCCATCTCCGAATTGTATTGAACGCGGTGTTATTGAAGATGCATTTCATATTTTGATAGAATGTGTCCAGAACGAGGACCTTAGGAGTGATTTTAGACTTAGATTAGGATTAATATTTAATTTTGCCACTTATAATAGCATTTTGACTTCTCCAGATTCTGGAGAAGCGAAATTGTTTTACAATGTGGTTAAAGTAGGCATAAGTTGCCGAAATTAAGGTTAGTTTGTATTTACTATGGGGGTGGCATTTTCCTTGAGAAAAATCCCTCCCGATTTTCCTGAAATTCAGCATGTAGGAGGTTTTGGGGGAGAATAATTGATCTAGCTAGGTTTTATGTTAAAAAAATATTGTTTTATCCCTGTTTTTGGGCATTAAAAACACCAACATTTATATTTCATTGAATTTTCGCCGTTAACTGGCAAGTCCGCGTAGCTTATTCGGGTAGCGGGCAGCTTTGAGAAATATAAATGCCAAGGACAAGGATCAAGCCCCAACTAAATAACTGTTGTTTCTTTTTTTTAAGTAATTTATTTTTTTGCAGAAAATTACCTTTTTAGGAAAATTGCGAGGACGTAAGAGTATCAAATTAGGCACAGTTATATAAAGGAGTAACTTCATATATTCATCATCGGTTTTAGCTGATAGTAATTGCAATCTTGTAAAAAATACCAATACATCAGATACATAAAGCTATAATTCAATATTCAGTAGTCTCTTTAATAATTTAATTAAACGTAACAATGTACAGCATGATTAAATAATTTAATTAAATTTTAGTAATTCTAGAACTAGCAAATTATTAATCATCCTTCTGCCCTTATCCCACTCTAAGTGGGGTCGGTACAACTTGTTCTAAACATGCTGTCAAATGATTTAGCTACGTATTTTACGAACTGAGATTAACTTACCACCTTTACTTTAGACAGCTTTTACGACACCTTGCTAAGAAATAAATAGTAAAATACCTAGCCAAATCATTTAGCAACATTGTTTATACATTTGCCGACCCCAATGCCGAAATAGTATTGGAATGATTATGTTAATAAATATTATTGGAAATATTTAAATAAACTTACTTTTCAACGATAAAACTTTTAACGGCAACTAGCCGTGTGGTATCCGGCTAAGTGGAATAGACCATCCTCCTTCTTACCAAGGTGTCGTAAAATACGAATAAAGTAAGTTGACATCAGGAAGGCGGTCGGTCGTAAAAACGCAGCCAAATCATGTTACAGCATGTTTATAACATGTTGTGCCCCACTTAGAGTGGGATAAGGGCAGGAGGATATATAAAACTTTTAACGGCAACGTGTTCACTCACGCACAAACAAATAAATAGAACAATAAAATTATTCGCACTCCGAACTTGAAATTCCCAAATCACAATTTAAGTGAGTAGAAATGCCCTGAACAATTTTCGGCCGGAATTATACAATTGCGCGTTATGACATTAGCGGAAATATCGCGGGGCATAACAATGACGTCGTAAGTCCCTCATACGTATAATCTTGTTCACACGAGCTCCTTTAGGGCAGAGATCCAGCATAAAGATATTTTTTAAATCAATTTAGTTATGACGATTCACAATAAATTTACACAAAATTCACAAAAAAGCGTCCTGTATAACGCTGACGAGCAAATAACGATCGAAAACACATGCAAACAGCGTCTTTGCCGGCGAAGATGAGGTCCTAGTTTTCTGACGTCGGTCGGCCGTGGCTTTTCGCCATACTCCCGACGCCATGATGACTTATCGTCGCCCTAAGTAGTGGTCCGGGCTCACAGGAGGCCCCTTTAGGACGACGTTACCCGACGCTAGGAGAGCTTCTGCGCTTTACTCTCGGCTTTTCGCAACTTTGACGATGCTTCTGCACTGGCCCGTCACGCCCGTTAATGCTATAAAAGCCTTTAGGCTAACAGCATATAGTCAATGGAAAAAAAAGTGTCAGTTTAATATTACTACTCAAGTGTTATGTATTCATATTGTGATTATATGAGGTATATAAGCATAATTGTAGTCATCATTCATCATTCTCCTGCCCTTATCCCACTCTAAGTCGAATCGGCACAACATGTTTAAAACATGTTGTTATATTTTATGGCTTGTTATTTTACGACCGGCCGCCTGCCTGACGTCAACTTACCTTATTCGCCTTTTACAACACCTATCTAAACAAACAATATTGAATCGTTTATGACGACCTACATGATTTTAACCTTTTAATATTTGTTTTTGATTTTTACAAAGTTTATGATTTTAATTTTTAAATTATCGTTCGGTGTGGAGCACCGCCTTAAAATACTCCCTTTATCTCAACGCCTACAATATTCGGTCTTAACTTGTTTAAAGCTCGCATATGGCGCGCGTCTCAAGTACTGACCTCATTCGTCTTTGCGATATAATCCAAAGGCTTCTCAGTTTCATTAATTCGTCGCTTTGGATTATATGCTGTTTTTGTTAAGGAACTCTTAGTTTTTAGTTTTGGTTTGTTTTACTCTTAGTTTTGGTTTTTAAATATATTATAAACTAGCTTTTACACGCAAACTTCGTTCGCGTGGACTGTAGTCTTGGAATTTACAATAGCTTCTGCCACTCTCCAACCTTGCAAATATCTCCATCACAAAAATCAAATCGATCCAGGAAAGAATCAGAGGAATAATTGTACCTAGGTAACCGAGCCTTGGTCGGTAATTCTGTTTAAAAGATATAAAAAATGCAATAAAAAATTATTAAAGCACCAGATGATATGTGGGAATCGAACTTAGGTTTCGACTTTTTTTTGTCTGCGCGTTACCATTAGGTGTCACATCTTTGCATTTGACAGCAAAAAATTTCAGTTACTTCCTATTCCTATTTCAGAAGTTTTTTTAAGTGCCCAAAAACAGGAATAAAACGAGATTTTTTTTAAATAAAACCTAACTAGATCCAATTTTTTCCCCCAAAAGCCTCTACATACTAAATTTCAGGATAATAGTTGAACCGGTTTCCGAGATTTGAAAATATATTTATATTTATACATACATGATTAACTCATTTAAATTAAAAATATTAAAGATAAAAAGATTAATAAGATTAAAATCGAAGCAGATTTAGTTGTCATGATAGGCAATATTTGAGGAAATGAGCGGAATTTAGTTTTACATGTAATTTAGGCAACCACGAAAATTTTGGTTTATTTTTGTCTTTGCCAAAAGAATATTTACAGATAATTACAACTTAGCAGCAAATTGCAAAAGTTTATCAAAATAAACATTTTTTTTATTGAACCTATTTAGAGTCACACTATATAGTTGGGTGGAGTTGATTAATTTCGAACTCATCTGAATTTTAATTATAAGTTAATTATTCGTTGGCGCCGCCAACTGGGCCCCACTGTGCACGATAGGGGGCCGAGGTGGTTCTTTAATAATTATCAAAAAACTTTAAAGAAATTCTTATACACAAAAGTCAAAGTCAGAAAATTTTTAAAACTATATATACTTTTCTCGATATTAAAATTCATACACATATATATGTATATACTAATATGTAAAGCTGAAGAATTTGTTTGTTTGTTTGAACGCACTAATCGCAGGAACTACTGGCCTGATTTGATAAATTCTTTTAGTGTATGATAGTCCATTTATCAAGAAAGGCATTTAGAAAAATATTAAACATAAAAAAAGTCATGTACATCTCCAAATACTGTACGCAGCTGTAAAAATAAGTTAAAATATATGAAGAGAAAAAAAAGCCATTCCTAGAAATGGTTATTAGTAACTTTTAACACGGCACGTATTACGTAAAACCGATAGGCGTTGAGGTCCTAAGGTGCTGGAATAGCGATCTCGCACCGGAAAACGCAGCGTCGGTAGACCACCTATGAGGTGGACTGATGACCTCAATAAGGTCTCGATGAGACGCTGAATCCAAGCGGCACAAGATCGTGAGGTGTGGAGAACCTTAAAGAGACCTTTGATCGTCCATTAATTGAAAAGGAAACGGTTGCCTGTAAAGTCGGTTTTACGGGCAAAGATTTTACGTGACAACGTCTTTTTCTCAGTAGAATATTTATTGATATGAATATTATTAAATTGCACAATAGGAACAAGGAATTGAATGAAAATTAGAAATGCACAAATTTTAACTATAGAAATATATTTTGTTTACTAAAACATTGTACATGTAAACTTAAACTTAACTTAAAATTAACCAAGAACGCTCGAGAAAGACAGAGACACAAGCACGCACCGATTCAACGCGCCTTATTCTCTAGTGCTGCGCGCGCGGCGGACCAATCATGTTTGAGTGGGAGAGAGACGCAAGGCATTCGCCAGTCTGGCGGGCCTCTCTTTCGTTCTTCGTAACGGACGTGAGCGGGCGTTACACTTTTTCATGAGTGACTCTAAGCCACAACCTAATTTAAGCTGTTGTTACGTCAAAAAGAAGAAGAGGAATAGTTTATAACTGATATAGTTAGGTTAATTTGGTCGATGATTAGCAAAAATCATTTTAGATATGTTGGATAATACAAATATCCTTACATTAGCGTTTCTTTTGTGTTAACACTGTTTTATTCTGAACGTGTATCGCGAGGTATAAAGGATTATTTTTTTAAACAAGCGTATCATCAGGCTCGTTCTTTGTATACAAGTCACGCAACCACCCTGGGCATTGTCACGGAAAATCGTGTAAACTTAACGTCTTTGTACGCTTCACTTTAATGCTCTGGTAGACGGATCTAATTAAGCTTATTACTTGTACGGCGGCAGAGTTGCAAATAAATGTGATGATTTTTATTTATGTACTAGCTGTTTCTTGTGACTCCGTCTGTCGTTGTACTATAAGAATAAAGCCTTTTGATTATTTATGTAATGCACACATAGTCGAGTAACTTAATGCTTGTGTGGCAGACAATTGGTAAATATATACATAGATAATTAAAAATGAATATAGACCATGTAGTGGTCATGACTTTTTCGAGGTTGTCGCTGAGTTTCCTAGCTATATGTCCAAAATACTATAGTATTCTCTGGAGACATATTGAGAGTCTTTGTTTCATCTTCTGCTCATTGAAAATGGAGACGTTTGTTCTAAAGGCTGTCCAGCAGATACCCAACATGCGCTGCCAGCAGAACACTTCAAACGCAACGGTTCAAGTCCATACAGGGTCCTTATTCATGAGCTTTTTATGTGGCGTTATCGCGGTAAATACTGCGTGAATCTGCTCTCTGCGCGTGACTCGTGAGTAATTGGGGAGGATGGGGGGAGGATAGGTAGAAGTAGTGTTCACGCGCCTTCTATACGATTTTCGTTACTCTTCTGGTCGTAGACCAGTTCCTGCTGTTATAGCTAATAAATAAGGGCCCCATAAGGGCTCAAAACTAGTCAGGCTCACCGGATAGAATAAGACGTGAGTATCACCGGCTCTTACAACTGAGTAATTACAGCTCAACGGCTGAGTAGTATAGACCACCCTCATTTCTTACCGTAAAAGGCGACGTCGATTTCGTGTCGTTAAAGGCGATTAAGGTAAGTTGACTTACCGTGTGGTATCCGGTTAAGTAGAATAAACCACCCTCTTTCTTATCGAGGTTTCGTAAAATACGACTAAGATAAGTTGACGTCAGGCAGGCGGCTGGTCGTAAAATACGCAGCCAAATCATGTGACAACATGTTGTGCTGACCCAACTTAGAGTGGGATAAGGGCAGGAAGATGATATCAGCGGCTCTTACAATATTAGAACCTTTATTTTAACGTATATACTTTTACGTTTTACTTTCCAACATTTGTTTCTTTGTTGATGTTATGGATATATTAAATCCGTGCTTTATTTCCTTTCCTTAATTCATCCTCATTTTCACCAGCTCTATAAGTTATCTTAACAATTGCAGGAAATTCTATTCGTCAATTAACATTCGTGGCTCTGTCATAATTTCATTAGAACACATCTTCCACAATATATTGTATTGCAACAATGTACCTATAGTTTATATGAAACATTTTTTAAAAGTGTTGTTCAATGTAAGTAACATTAAAAGCTTTGTAAGCATTTACTTTAAATGTACGCCATGTAATTTATTTGAATAGAGTTTTATATTTCATTTTAACAGTTTCTGACATGGGAATGTTTATTTTTATTTCATAGTCTATCTCAGTCTGAATTTGTCATTGATGTTTCAGTGATAAAATAAATAAAATAAAAACTGTGGATGAACGGATGTTCAATTGAGAATTAATGAATATTCAATTACGAATTGAAAATGTATTTAATGACTTGCATTTTAAGAGTTATATGTTATCTAGAATGTTGGTAAGTTAAGCGTGTTTGTAAGAATCTAGGAATTTGAGATGAAAATGTTTTATCCAAAGTAGATATATGGTTTTTTCAAAGGTCGATAAGTTGAAAACTTTTAAAACAGCGTAAAACTGATCTTTAATATTTTCATTTCATTTTTTTATACAATTCTATGTTCCATCGGCTTGAACAACTTCATAATATTTGGACGAAAACAGTATTATAGACAGATGCTTAATATTGAATTGGATAAGTGTATTGCAGCTATGGGATTCCACTTTAATCCAATTTTAAAATTAAAATGCCCTTTCAGTCAGGTCTGGATAACGCTCAAATGCTCAAAAGTTCGTTGCCTAAGGTTGAATAAACTTGCAGTAGGGCAAAATATTTTTAGATTTAGCTGAATCGTATTTTATGTTCAAATTAGCTGAATCGTGGTATACTATTAAATGATTCACCGGCACATTAAAGAGCTGTGATAGCCCGGTAGTAAGTCCGTACAACTATTTACATGGGGTCACAGGTTCAAACGATGGGCTCGCACCTATGAGTTTCTCTGGCTGGCTGGGACCTTTTCTTTCATCCTCAGTTAAAACTTGTGTCTAATTGAAAATTGTAATTTATTATATGTATGGATTGCGGAATTTAAGTGTAGAAGCGAATACCGAGACCATCGAATGAATTGCTTGCTAACTTTGCTGAGCCGCGACAAGGTATCACAAGCTCTTTTTAACCTCTAGTATGTCTATGATATACATCGAATTTCGTCATATCGATCGATATTTTTCCGTACCAATAGAATATTACTGTGTAATAAACTATTGTGACGCAGATTATCGGTTTCCAAGCAAGTTGCTTAAACTTGCACTTTAAAAATCTAAACATGAAATTATCACTCATTCATATGTGAACATAGAGCGAGTAGCGAGTAATAAAATGGAATTCATTCAAACGTCAACTTGCTGTGAAACACTCTAATGTAACTTGGGCGAAACTTTTCCTACATCTTGAAAGTCTAGTTCAGGCTAACTTTATCATAACTTAATAAAGGTTACCTGAGCTTAATCCAATGAAAACTGTACTTGTTTGAGAAATTATTTAAAGAAAAAATTTTGTTGACGTTGATAATATGATAGTTTATTATTAGCCGTTACTATCCCACTGCTGGGCATAGACTTTCCCTCTCCGTTTTTGGAGAGAAAGGCTGGAGTTAAGACACCACGCTGCTCCAATATGGATTGGTAGTATAAATTTAGTCCAAAAATACTCTATAAATGCAGGTTTCTTCATGACGTTTTCCTTCTCCGAAAAGCGTGTGACAAAGTTTTTATAAACTACTTTATAAGCTAGATAAGAAGATATTTTTTATATAAAGATAAAGTTTTGATAATTATTGAAAATAAATATTTTATAAGCTTTTTATAAACAAGCTACGTGTTCCCGTGGTTTTGCTCGCATATAAATGTGTCACAAAATTTTCCCCAATTAAAATTTTGAACATAAAACTAGTTATTGTGAGCTAACCATAAGTGATAGAGACATACTGACCCAAATTTTTTTGTAGTATTTTTGTAGATCTTAAGTTCTCCAGTACATTACTTTAGTGTATCTCTGCTGGTTTACGACACAAATAAAGCACCCACCAGGCGAGTTTTTTTTGCAACTTTGCGATGTGCTGTGTTAAAGAGTAACACAATTTAAATAAAACTTTTATGTGTTATTAATCTAAAACTTCCGGAAGAACTGCATTATTGTTTAGTTAAACCCATACAAAATTCCGTTTTTGAAAAAATCGGTCGCATACAGATAGACAGCATTTGGGACTTTGTTTTAAAATATGTATAGATTTCAATGGATTAGCCGCGAAGACAGATGAACGGACTTTCGATATTAGAATGAAATAGCTATCTCCTGATTCTTACAGTTAGAGAAAAGGGATTAAATAAAAAAGGCTTTACATACACTACTGCAAATTTATTATACACCAAATATTTCAAGTATATTGCGGTTTTTACACCAAAATGCGCTTTACAAACGCTCTCTGATATATGAAAGTTCAATATTTACACACTGGCTGCAGCGATAGAATAAACATGGTAGTATTTTTATTGAATCTAGCTAGTTTAAATGCATAAACTTCCTAGAACGTATATTCCTTATGGTATCATTCCTTGTGTTGACAAATGTAAGTAAAATTAATAATATTAAATATATGGGACAAATATATGGGACACTTGAGCGAAACGTTATACAATATAATTAATTTATGGATGTTGGAGTTATTATTATTATATTTAAGAACATTATTATATTTAAGGCTACCTTACCTACTCTAGAGTAGGTAAGGCAGCCCTAAATGTGCCATCCTATCTATCTAAATTTGACACAATTATTCCTTATACACCGGAGTAACACACACATACATACACACATATATATATATATATATATATATATATATATATATATATATATATATATATATATATATACACCTGATACTTCTAGTGACTGGTCCTGCATGTATAAGGTATGTGAACGTAGCCTGCTTCCTACCTTAGCATTACATAGATTTACTTAACGAATAAAAATAATTCTATCATAACTTCTAAATACGAGTTTCATCTTCCCTCTTATTTACGTAATTAAAAAAAAATTTAAAGAAAACAAATTGTTTCACTATCCTACACTCCCCTACTATAGTATAATATCTCCATGAAAATTGAGCGAAATATAATATAATTAATTAACGTTAAATTATGTCTCTTGTCAATTACTTGCGATACGTATCAAATACTGAACGCGATGCTAGTTGATATAACTCACGGGGCGTAACTCCTGAACGTACTTACTTGTACAAAGCAGCCGGTACCGCGTCACTCGAATACACGGCGTATTACCCCACCCTTATTTTGAAATGCCACAAGTTAGTAGCGGATAGCGATTTGTAGAATACTTCATACTTCTAAATTGACTGGCCCGTTGGCGCAGTGGGTAGTGATCCTGCCTGTAGCTCCGCGGGTCGTGGGTTCGATTCCCGCCGAGGGCCAACATTTTCGATAAATAAATTTGTTGGCCTTTGAGCCTGGGTTTATGTTTGTATTTAAGTATGTATTTAAAAATATCTATGTATATATTCACCAGTTGTCTGTCACCCGTAACACAAGTATTAAGTTACTTACTTTGGAGACGGACGACCGTGTGTGTAATTGTCACATATATTTATTATATTTATTTATTTATTCTTAATGGTCTATAATACATTTTCTAAATATAAAGTAACGTCACAACACTACCGCCATTGCCTATGAAATTCATATCCCGTTATAGCTTGGTTGCATTATATATATAAGACCTGGTTGACCGAGCCTTGTTTGGTAGTTTTTTATAAAATAAGAAAAAAATAATTATGTAGTTGAGGATAGAACCTAGGTATTTACATTTCTCGAGACTGCCCGTTCCGCGAATAAGCTACACTGACTTGACAATTCATGGCAAAGATTGAATTCAATAATGTTTTAATTTTAATTTTAAGTTTTAGTTTTAACTTAGTCGTGGTACAAGTTCCAGTAGCTTACCGTCTTAATTTATCTTTATTTCCGATAAATACGACTTGTCTTTTATAATACTGTTATGGGGTAGAAAAAATGTATGCAAGAAGAGCCATACGTGTAATTTACAATTTAAGTCCACGTGATTCCCTGAGAGTATTTTAAGGAAATATTTATAACAAATGTTCTTTCACTAGCTTGCAGTGTATTTTACCAATTCACTTTTCTTCATAAAAATATCCAGGATTATAAAAAAATTGGTACTTTAACTAAATGTAATTGTCTTATTGGGTTAGATTTTAGTTTAGCAATGCTGTAAGTATGTCAATATAAAGTAAAAAAAGGCCTTAAGTTAATCATTGTAAACAAAGAATAATCAACAGTGTATATGTATAAAATAAGAATAATACTCATAAAAGCATGTTCCCACTTTTTTTCCAATTAACTTGTCAATATACCTGCTTGTAACTTACATTATAACGTTTAATTACTAGAACAGCATCATCATCTTCTGCCCTTATCCCAGTCTCTAAGTGGGGTCGGCACAACATGTTATAAGCATGCTGTCACATGATTTGGCTGCGTTTTTACGACCGGCCGCCTGCCTGACGTCAACTTACCTCTGTCGCCTTTTACGACACTTCGGTAAGAAATTAGGTTGGTCTATTCTACTCAGCCGGACACCACACGGCGTAATTATTTTTATATGCATGTTGGATAAAAAATTCAATTACTAGAACAGCGTTACTGGAAGAATCGACCAAGACATGGCCACTACTACTCTGTCAAAAGTGTCAAAAATGTCAGTATAACTAAGAAGAACTTACTCGCTTCCGCTTATCACTCGCTCCATCGCGTAAGCGTTTAAGCTGGGACATTAACATGCCGCGTATTCTGCTCTATCATGAATATTTATATCAACGCCGCATCAATGCTCTGCGATATTTAACTCGGGTATACGTGACTAAAACTAGTTTGTGTTTTATTGTAATCAGTTATCTAAGCCTTACTTTACTTGTATATAAATTTAAATCATGCAAAATAGCATGCGATGGCCAGATTGAATGATAGATACATTAAAACAATTATTACAAAGTAGAAATGTTGGTTGTATAAAGTTATTTTATTTATCACTAGCTGTGTTCGCCCGCGTGGTTATTTTGCCGTTTTCGCAGTACTTTTCATTGCTGCTTCTCTCCTGTTTATTTTAGCGTGATGTTTTATAATTTATTATCTTCCTCAATGAATTGACTATCTTAAATTAAAAGAATTTTTCGAATCGGTCTTGTAGTTACTGAGATTAGCATATTCAAACAAACAAACTCTTCAGCTTTATATATAAGCATAAATGAAACGTTCGCTTGTGATTAGTATTTCTTAACTACTACTCCTGCCCTCATTCCACTCTAAGTGGGGTCAGCACAACATGTTACAAACATGTTCTCACATCATTTGTCTACATGTTTTACGATCTGCCGCCTGCCTGACGTCAACTTACCTTAGACATATCATAAAATACGTTTCCAAATCATGTGATAACATGGTTATAAAATACAATTTTATTTTACTATCTGTTTTTCCCTTGTAGAGTCCATTTCAAACGACTTCATTATTTAATTATTATTTCGAAATAATGACAGAATTTTACGAATAATATCACAGAGAAAATATCGTATAATATGGGTGTGACGCAAAATTTTAAATCACCGGTGAATCAGTTGAATGCACAATTATTCATTCGAATTCCATTAATGCCCGTAATCCCAGCTTTGTGATGATAATGAAGCTGAAACAAGTTTTATTAAATAGATTCAAAATCAATTTCGTTGCAATCCATACTGAAGTGACATTTGCAAACGCGGTATAATCGTCCGCTTTTTCGAGCACCGTGTCACACAGAATGTGCTTAATGCTCTCAGCGCAGAATCACAGTAGAATGACACCGACCAGTTGGAAAACGGATAGATGACAGGGCAAAAAACTAGCGAGCGATTCTCGCCCCTAAGGAGTGGAGGGAAGTTAATAGATTTCATTAATTAACCCGTTCACTGAGCCGAGTGATTGCAGCACTGTCCCAAGATAAAAAGTAACAATTCGTGCCTCTAGGGATTTTGGGTTATACACCTTTTTACTAACGGGACGCGACACGAGTAAGCCGCTTAGTTTCATTCGTATTGTCCCTTAAATCCTTTATGTATTCTCAGAAAAAACAAGAGCTGGATTATATAACATTTTGGTTCTAAGCATTTAAATTCAAAGTCTTTAATATTTAAATGATACAAAAGTAATGAGAATATTATTTTGCTATAATACGCGATAAAAGAAAATATGTGTAATGCTAAATGTAGAGTGCACTATTCGTTCTCATACCTGATACATGCAGAATTTGTAAGAACTCATGCACTACCCGACACCGATGGCACAACAATACACAAGCACTGCACACATTCACCACCACAATCTCAACAATTGTTTCGCCACGACAAAATCGTAATGCCTACGCTTTACGATTTTGTCGTGGAGTCTATCTCCTGACGATGCTTCGGTTACGGGTGAGTGAGGGGCATGAGTTCTTACAAATTCTGCATGTATCAGACATGAGAACGAATAGTACACTCTACATTTAGCATTACACATATTTTCTTTTATCGCAGATTATAGCAAAATAATATTCTCATTACTTTTGTATTATGGACCTCCGCAAAGTAACGCCTAATTCTATAAAATATTTAAATGAGTTAATCTTTTTTTTTTATTTACAACAAATATATAAAACTTATGTATATTAAATTACTTACACCTTATAGTCCTAGCGACTATACAAATCATGCCCACGTGGAATGGTCCCAAGAATGCTGGCAGCGTTTCCGCGATGAATCGCTAAGCTGATTCTTTGTGCGAAAAAGGAGCCAGCCCTCTTGTCACCTGAAAAGGCAAATTAACCGTGGTATTAAAATGGATATTTTTTTTTGTTAATCTTCTTTATATATAAAAATTCAGCAAGCAGGTTTTTTTTAATCGTTTTGGGCATTAAAAATATCGAAAATTTACTTTGGATATATAAAACACTATTTTTGCCGAAAACTGTCAAGTCAGCGTAGTTTATTCGGGGAACGGGTGGTCTCTAGATATGAAAATACCTAGGATCGAGCCCCACCTACCCAATTATTTTTCCTTTTTTGAAGTTTATTTTTTGGAAAAAAATTACCGAGCAAGGCCTGGTCAACCGGGTACTATTCTTTATTCAAATAAATTTGGAATCATTCTCCTGCCCTTATCCCACTTTAAGTGGGGTCGGTACAAGTAAAAAAAATGTTCTAACATGATTTAGGTAGGTGTTTTGACACCAGCCGCCTGCCTGACGTCACAACATTTTAATCGCTTTTTACGACATCTCGGCAATGAAGGAAGGCATTCAATTCTATCAAGCCGGATATCCCATGACGGGTCAACTTACCTTAGTCGCCTTTTACGATACCTCGGTAACAAAAGAGGGTGGTCTATCCTCTTCAGCCGGATACACGGCTACTGGAGTAACATACATGATAAAAAATTCCCATTTGAATGACATTTAAATAAATTTGAACAAAATTGCGCTATAACTTGTAAAGAATAAATTTAATATAATTTTTTTACGACCAAATTACGAATCGCCGTAATTCACGTATTATTTCTTAAGTTTCTTATTTCGCAGTTAATATTAGCGCATCGTTAGTACTGAGGTTAAAATTTAATTTAAGCCTGCTGCCGTCCCACAAGCCGTACAAAGAAAATGAATGCTTATTTTTATACCGTCCAGAGAGCCAAGCGAATGGCTTTAAAGACAGCTAAAGGTAATATATAGAAGAAACGTTATAGCAATATAAACCATAAACTTGAGACAGAAAGACTCAAAATCGATTAAACGAATGCTATTTATCCATACGTGCTTGACCATACGTTAAGTATTGCTTTTTACTTGGGAGTATAAGCATCATTCATTGGTAGGCTACTGTATAATTCAATGTTAGCTTGAAAATCTCTATTTAATTTACATTTCTTTCTTTTATTTTACCAACATTAAACGCAGTTTAATGTTGGTAAAATAAAGGAAGCTGTGGTAGCCCAGCGGTAACACCGTGCCCTTTTTTCGAGGAGGTCTAGGGTTCAAACCCCGGGCAGGCACCAATGAGTTTTCTAGTAAAACTTATGTGTCTAATCGATAATTGCAATTTATCACACGCTTTTCGGTGAAGGAAAACATCGTGAGGAAACCTGCATATCTTTAGAGAATTCTGGGGATATGTGTAACCTACCAATCCGCATTGGAGCAGCGTGGTAGGTCTCAGCTCCAATCCTTCTCTCCAAAAACGGAGAGAAGAGGCCTATGCCCAGCAGTGGGATAGTAACAGGCCGTTACTACTACTACTACTAAACGCAGTTTTAAATTTTAATTCTTAAATTCTTCTCTTATGGAATTGTAAGTTATCGCCGTGTGGTATACGGCTGAGTAGAATAGACAACCTTCATTTTACCGAGGTGTCTTAAAGGTGACTAAGGTAAGTTAACGTAATGTGAGCGACTGGTCGTAAATACTAGCCAAAACATGTTTAAACATGTTGTGCCGTCCCCACTTTACTTTAAGTAGTAGGTAGGATAAGTAGGTAAAGGCAGTTAATTTAGTTTTATGTGCGCGATCTTTTCAACATAATTTATACAAAAGCATAATGTGATATTTAACCTAAACCTTCCGGAAAAAAATGGACTACCTTATAGTAAAACACGCATAAAACTCATTGAGTAGATTTTAAGAAAATCATTTACATAAAGACAGACAGGGGGATTTAGGGGACTTTGTTTTATTATAAGTATATGTCGAGAAAGACAGGTTTCCTAACGATGTTTTCTTTGACCCCAAAATCATGTAAATAAATATATAACATTGTTTTTTATCTATCTATGACTTTAACGGTAATCAAATATAATTTAGATCCACTTTTAATACATAAATAGACCTGAATAGGGCAGTCTATCGTAGTATCATTGAGAATTAACGAAGGAGGCAAGATTTCTTCCTAACAATAGAATCCGATGTAATTGTTGAGCCCCGTAAATACGATTACAGTACAAAGGCCTACGATAAAAAGCCTTACACAAAACAAGATAAACGTCAGCTTTAAGCATGTCGGCGGTAAATTTTCCGGTAATGTCTAGTAACTTAAATATAGCTTAGTATGCTCGTAGTTTCACGTGTAATAAAAATGTCCTTACCTTTTGTTTTTACCATTACCTCTTTATTCATTGTTATTATACTCTAGAGGCTGATTGTTCCTGTTTCTTGATTGTTGTGCGGATAACTTTCTTTAAAACGTTTTAATTATATTAATTTCAGACCATTTTATTGAACTTAGCCATGCTTTGTTGCTACTTTTAATATGACTCAAATTCTGTATATTATCTCTATCTCTTTATTTATTTATGTACCATAAAAAATGTTGGAAAAAATATTATCTATAGATATTATAGAACCAAGTCCCCAAAATCTGTGTCTGTATGTGATCGATTTTCTCTAAATCGAATAAATGGATTTATGTCTGGTTATTAATAAAAGGTACAATTCTTGAGGAATGTTTAGCGCAATAGTACATTTTTATACATACATCTCATAGTACATATACATGTTTTTTTCTTTGTGACAAATGAACATAAATAAGTAATATATTATTTATCTTTGTGACAAACGAACATAAGTAACATGTCTGTCATCTTTGTAACCAATAAACATAAATAATAGATAACATTTTTGTCATCTTTGTGACAAATGAACATAAATAATAGATAATATGTTTGCCATCTTTGTGACCAATATACATTAACAAATAAATAAATAAACAAATATAAGGGACAATTACATACACGGTAGTCTGTACTCAAAGTGATTAGTGATAGTCATCTTTCTGACCAATGAACATAAATAATAGATAGCATCTAAGTCATCTTTGTGACCAATAAACATAAATAATAGATAAAATTTTTGTCATCTTTGTGACCAATGAACAGAAATAAATAGATAACATTTTTGTCAACTTTGTGACCAAAATACGTAAACAAATAAATAAATAAACAAATATAAGGGACAATTACATACACAGTAGTCTGTACGCAAAGTGATTAACTTAAAACTTGTGTAATGAGTGACATACGACTGTTAATTATATAAATATTGATTTTTTGGGCTCACATACTATATTTATATAGGTAGCATGGGGTTTGGTTCTAGATAAAAAAAAACTAAAATAAGAGCTAAAGATACGATTACTAAATAAAACTATTACTTCTACTATCTTAGGTACTTATGTTAACAGACCTTGGCGCGAAATTTGCCGCTTACGTATATAAAAACTGACATTTATCCTTTTCTCGGCAATGTATAAAGCTTTTTGCTGTTATGTGGATCCTAATACGTTATTTTATCTACTTCAAGCTATTTTGTTTGAAAGATTTGATGATATGTAAATTTAACAACTTACGTTAGTCGTCTTTTGGGATACCTCGGTAAGAAAGAGTGTGGTCTATTTTACTCATCCGGATGGCGGGTCAACTTACCTTAGTCGCCCTTAACGAACCTTGGTAAGAAAGGAGGATGGTACTATTCTATTCAGCAGGCTACCACACGGCATACGTGTATAAAAAGCATTATATTGTATTTTTCCCTTTCCAATATTTAAGAGCGTCATCGTCCTTTCACTGTGCAAGGAATATCAATATCACAGAAAATGTCAAACGCGTCACTCGCGCAATAAAGCCATTTAAAAATACCCTCATGTCATCGATCCTGAACAATTCAGGCGTTACGTGCTCTTCGCAAATTTTCCTTGGGCCCCCGTCACGTATGAGGGGGGAAGAAAAAACACGATCTTTGGATGGTATCGCACTTTATAAACAGTTTCGGTAGGTGCTAAGGGAAATATAAAGCGAGCGTGTTGCTGACTCACGGGAGTTTGTATGGTGTTGTTAAAATTTATATGACTTATGAGAAATTTTTATATCTTCGGTCTAATAATTTATTAGTTCTTTACGTCAAAATACATAAAAGATCATATTATAACTTTCGATCGCGTCAGTGTTAGAACATGCCATCCTTATCAAGTATTCAAATAGCAGTTGGTTTTTTGAAAACGTATGTGCTGTTGAATATTTATATTCACTTTACTATGATAATGTTGAACAGCTACGCCGTGTGGTATCCGGCTGAATAGAATAGTACCACCCTCTTTTCTTACCGAGGTGTCGTAAAAGGCGACTAAGGTAAGACGACCCGCCGTGTGGTATCCGGCTGAGTAGAATAAATTAATAAATATATGGGACACTTACACACACGGTCGTCCGTCCCCAAAGTAAGTAACTTGATACTTGTGTTATGGGTGACGGACAACTGGTGAATATATACTTATATATTTTTATATATATTATATATTTTTATATTTTTATATATACTTATATATTATATATTTTTATTATTTAAATACATACTTAAATACAAATATACACCCGGGCTCAAAGGCCAACAAATTCATTTATAGAAAATGTTAGCCCTCGGCAGGAATCGAACCCGCGACCCGCGGAGCTGAAGGCAGGGTCACTACCCTCTGCACCAATGGGCCAGTCAGACCAACCTCATTTCTTACCGAGGTGTCGTAAAAGGCGACTAAGGGAAGATGACCCACCGTGTGGTATCCGGTTTCGTAGAATAGATCACCCTCTTTCTTACCGAGGTGTCGTAAAATAAGACAGAGGTAAGTTGACGTTAGGCAGGTGGCCGGTCGTAAAAACGCAGCCAAATCATGTGACAGCATGTTTATAACATGTTGTGCCGACCCCACTTAAAGTGGGATAAGGGCAGGAAGATGATGAATGTTGAACATGAGTCCATGTTATGTCTCATTTTCAATATTTCCCATGTCCAAAACCTAACTAAATCGATTTTTTTTGCCCCAAAACCTCCTGGCTGCTGAATTTCAAGAAAATCTTTGGAGCCGTTTCCGAGATTCCGAAAAAATATATATATTCATACAAGAATAACTCATTGAAATATGAAAGATAATTATAATTTCTCTTATAATATATTCCACTATAGGTAGGTATATAGTGGCGTTCGTTCCCACCGATATTAGGTTGGATAAAGGCGAGGGTGTCTTTCTCAGGCATGGAAAGTAAATGCTGAGTAGAACATACTTGTACTTTACCGAAAATTGGTAACTTTGAAGTTGAGATAGCTTCACGTTAAAATACTTTTTTACCATTGTATTTTATATGTATTTTTTGTTTACTATTCTGAAGAACGATTACAATTCAACGCGAAAACGCTGCCAGCATTCTTGGGACCGTTCCACGTGGGCATGATTTGTATAGTCCTAGCGTGTAAGTAATTTAAGATAAATATAACTTGTATATTTTTGTTGTAAAAAAAACCTGAGGCTTTCAAATTCTTATGCTATTTTGAAGCTTGAATTCTTATGCTATTTTCGTTCAGCCTTATGAACTAAACTGAAAACCCGTAAAATACTTTAGAATAAATTTAATATTCTTTTCTCATACCGTCCCCAGTACCATCGCAACAGTTATAACTACTTACAGCCTTTGTCCCAACGTTTTAGTGTCTCGAAAGAACAATAAGTTTTAATTTTATTTCCGAGACCGGTTCCATAAAACACATATCCAAGAGAATTCCGAAGCGTTAGTGTAGCGTGCGAGGAAGTTTTACGAGCAAACATTGGGAGCAACTGTTCCCGGAACGTGACGCGGGAATAGATAGACAATTGTTTTAAGATTACAATTGATGGCAATGGGTTTTGCGGAACTGATTGATTGTGTGTGATATAAATTGGTCAGTGAAACAAAATATATTTATGTCCATAATAAATCCGATTGCGCGTTATTGAAAGTACCTGGGTGACGGAGCTTTGCTCGATATTTTTTATGAAGTTATAAAAAAAGATATCATCATCCTCCTGCCCTTATCTCACTCTAAATGGGGTCATACCTGATAAATGCAGGATTCGTAAAAACACATGTACAAACCTCCACCACTGCCATCACAATACACAAGCACTACACACGTTCAATATCACAAACTCAACGCAAAGCTTTACGATTTTGTCTTAGAGTCTATGTCCTGATGATGCATCGGTTGCGGGGCGAAAGGATTGTTGAGTTTGTGATTGCTATTAGTTTTGTATTATGGATCTCTGCAAAGTAACGCCTACTTATTATAATTTATAGCCTTATAGATTTAATGGTTTAAAGGCCACAAAGCCTTGCAAACAAAACTTAAAAGGTATTAAAGCAGTAGGTAAAGTACGGTTTTTGCACTTAAATTCATTAATAAATAGCGAATTGCTCAAAGTCTCGTCAGCGCTGGGAAAAATCCTTTGATATATTGGCTCGTTATTCGCACCATCTCCTTCGCCAGGGACTCGGATTGTTAATCGGGTCGTTTGTCACGATCACGCTTGGTATTCACTGCGAACGAACGATTCAAATTTCGCGAACGATTTCGCACGGGAACCGTAGCGGTTTCTTGGACAGTTAACGTGATCATCGGCTAATGTTAATTCAGGCAATCGTGCCGCAAGCTGCTTTAACTCCCGCACCGAGAATCTTTACTATATAATTTTGGAGTTTGTAAAAACTCATGCCCGAATAACACAACTATATACAAACAAGTAACCGGAGAGCTATATAGTAATGAGTTTGACCCCCCCCGTTTATTATACCTTCAAACACGCATAACAAACTGGAACTAGTAATGTTTATCTGTTCATCAATTAGTGTGTCATTGTGTGTGGGTGTATATTTGTATTTAAGTATGTAATTAAAAATTATATAAGTATACATTCACCAGTTGTCTGTCTACCATAGCATAAGTATTAAATTACTTACTTTGAAGACGGACAACCGTGTGTGTAAGTATCCCATACATTTATTTATTAATTTATTGTTATGGTTTATTATTGTCAGTTGGTCTCAAGTATTAAGTCTCAGGGTTTTTGGCACACAATTTGGAAACAATTTTTACTTTTATACAATTAGATTTAAGTAGTTAAGGGAGGGTAATTAAAGAAAAGTAATGGTTATAATATTTTGTTATAATCTTTGATTAGAGATAACCTAATAGAGTGTACTATCTGTGTTCATACCTTATGAATACAGGATTTGTAAACAGCATGCACTAACTATACTGCCAGCATTTTCGCGTTGAATAGCTTAGCTGATACGCAAAAACGGGTAAACGAGATTTTTTTGGAATTTTACTCCATGGGTCTCAACTGCTAATGGCCTAATATATAACTCTCGATGAGGGATACATATATTCGCCGTTTTCGTTTTTTGCAGAGCGATATCTCGTAAGTACTTTTACTCTAGCTAGCAAGAGTAGAGAAAAAAACTATTTTATTTTATGCCCGCTAGCGACTAATATGAACAAATATATATAAAAAAAGGGATAAATAATGTTATTAAAAAAAAAAGCAAACCTTTTTGTATACTCACAAAAAATAATAATAAAAAGAATAATAATAAAAAATTACGTTACTATTAAATTTACTTACTAAATTAATATACTATCACTATTTCCTTCGTAATATCACTTTCCGTTGACAAGCTTGGTCGAAGCTAACGACGAGGTCTTCAGTTGCGCGTCTGACAGCTGTGGTTATCCGACGATGACAAAACACCCGTTATGGATTATGTTCTTGAGCACAACCCTCTCTTTACAACACGACAGTAAACCAAGAACCGGCTTCAACGGACTTTGAGGGTGTCGTTCTCATTAATCTTTGGATCCCAGGGCTATATTCAGCAAGCTTCGACTTTCGCACTCTCTTCCTGTTTTGTTGAACTCAGATTTTTTAATATTTAAGGTAAGTGCACTAGTAATTGACCATGTTGACCGTTTTTTATGAAATTCTAAATAATAAGCGTTTTGTTTGTTGTAGCTAATAAAAAATAAATTTGTAATTACCTGTTGCCATCTATTAACAACTGCCGTAACCTTAGAACTGTAGCCCATTGTTTAATATTTAAAATTTAATATTATTAATTAAAAATTTTTATTAGCTACAACAAACAAAACGCTTAATATTTAAAATATCATACAAAACTTGTACAAAACAGTCAATAATTATTAGTAGGTACAAGGTCAATTACTAGTGCCATTACTTTAAATGAGTGGTAATGAGGTGTCGTAAAGGCGACTAAGGTAAGTTGACTCGCCGTGTGGTATCCAGCTGAGTAGAATAGATCACCCTCATTTCTTACCGTGGTATCGCAAAAGGCGACTAAGCTATGTTAAAGTCAGGCGGCCGGTCGTAAAATATCTTGCCAAATCATGTGACAATATGTTTATAACATGTTGTTCCGAACCCACTTTGAGTGGGATAAGGGCCGGATAATGACTTAGCATTTTTTAAGAGCTTTAGCTTTTGTTAAGAGAATCTATGTAGATTCTCTTAACACAAACAGAAAAACAGAAAAACATATCATACTTGTAGCAAAAAAATTGTATCATAAACTCTGAAAAATTATTTTTTAAAGAAATCCTTGATGATGAGATAATTTGACTGGCCAGTTGGCGCAGTGGGTAGTGACCCTGCCTTCAGCTCCGGTTCGTTTCCCGCCGAGGGCCAACGTTTTCTGTAAATGAATTTGTTGGTCTTCGAGTCTGGGTGTATATTTGTATTTAAGTATGTATTTACAAAATATATAAATATATAAGTATATAATTCCGCGGGTCGTGGGTACGATTCCCACCAAGGGGCAACATTTTCTGACAAAAATTTGTTAGTTCTTCGAGCCTGGGTGTATATTTGAATTTAAGTATGTATTTAAAAAATATATAAGTATATATTCACCAGTTGTCTGACTACCATAACACAAGTATTAAGTTACTTACTTTGAGGACGGACGACCGTGTGTGTAATTGTCACATACATTTATTATTATTTTTATTTAATGTGACCATACATTTGCAAAAATCTGGTTTAAACGGTTAACTTGTTAACGTGCTTGGGAACGTTAAATTTTGTGGAATCGCATAAGCTCTGTTACTTCGCTCTAATTTACGGCCAGTTCTAATACTACAGTATTATCTTGTTGTCTTTACGTTCTGAATTTATAGTGGCCACTTTTTACCCTACTTAATGGCGGCGCTAGATTATCTATTGCTTTTCCTTTTTCTTACTTATTACTTTACAAATAGGATACAGTATGTGTGACTGAGCTTTACTTGGTATTGTTGTAGAAGATATAAAAAAAAATCATTCTAAAAAAAAAGATATTATCTGGAACCGATCCGGGTATTCTGAATTCGAGACCGTCCGTTGCTATGACAACTGAGCCATCATTAACATTTGTTTCTAATAATATTGTTATATACTGAAAAAAGGGATACAACAACATTTTTTTACATCTTTATAAGTTGATCTTTAGTACCTGGGTGACCGAGCCTTGCTCAATAATTTTGAAAATGTAAAAAAATAATTAAAAAAACATTGAAAAGAAAAATGAAAAAATAATAGGGCAGATGGGGCTCGATCCTAGGTATTTTCACCTCTCTAGACCGCGCGTTCCCCAAATGAACTACCATGACTTAACGTTTGACAGCGCGAAAAATTGTGATTGTATTCAAAGTAAATTGCAACAAAAATTTTAGAGCCCGAAATCAAGGATAAAAGGACATTTTTTTAAATAAAACTTATCTAGATCGATTTTTCTCCCCGAAAACCCCTACATGTTGAATTTCAGTAAAATCGTTGAAGCTGTTTCCAAAATTTTCAAGATTTTATATATATATATATATATATATATATATATATATATATACGGCTCCAACGTTTTTCATAAAATTCAGCAAAATGATAATATCCCAAATCGATTTTCAACTGTCCAAATTCAAAAAATAAAACTGTTCAAATTGTTATTACTTAAAAAAATTATATCTTTTCAAATATTAGCGAGTTTTTAAAAAGATTGACCGAGCCTTATTCACCGAAAAAACTTCGGTCATCCAGATACTAAAACGTAAATGACAGAGATTACTAACAGTTATTTCTCTACACAGGTCTTAGACCAGGGCCGAGTGTGTGGGCGGAGTCGCTTGACGCGGTCAATTTGTCAGCCGTGGCGGGCGGCGACGCAACACTACCTTGTGACAGTCGCTCACCGCCGCCACCGGACGCGTTACTGCTTGTCGTGTGGTACAAGAACGATGTACCTATATACAGGTGAGTCGCATATGTCGATACCTATTCTTAATTCAAATCAAATCAAATCAAAATAATCTTTATTCAAATAAGCTCTTACAAGCACTTTTTAATCGTCAAGGATCGATACGATTAAGGAAAGCTACAACTGGTTCAGAATGTTGCTCTTACCGAGAAGAACCAGAAAGAAACTCGGCGGTTAATCTTTTAAACATTTTCAATTTTACATAATGAAACCGCAGTCCCGTATGAAGCTGTAAAGATTTTCAAATCCAGGCTTTTTTATCATCAAAATAATGTTCAATTTTGTAATATGCTTTACGCACAAGTACATCTCTTATACTTAACTTAAACCTTTCTGTATAATCAATTCAATCTATATAATCGATTAAATTTAAAATATTCTTTTTGAATTTAAACTATCGCGAGTGGTATTCATAATTAATGTATAGATTCCGGCTATACTCACGTCTTATTTTATCGGATGAGCCCGACTAGTTTCAAGCCCATACGGGGCTCTTATTCGGAGCTCGTCGCACACCTGACACTCAGTTCCCGCCGCGATAACGCCGCGTAAAAAGCGGACAGCTGCAGGTTCTACTGCAGGTTCGGATAGCTGTTGCTACCGAGAAGAGCCAGGAACATTTAGTCATTACTATCTTGTACAGGGTCGAATAGTAACTGTACCCACGCATACTTATCATCTAGTAACGACCTGTTACTATCCCACTGCTGGGCATAGGCATCCTCTCTCCGTTTTGAAAGGGAAGGGTTGGAACTAAGATCTACTACGCTGCTCCAACGCGGATTGGTAAGTTACATATATCCCCAGAGTTCTCTAGGGATATGCAGGTTTGTCACGATGTTCACCGAAAAGAATGTGATAAATTGGAATTATGAATTAGACACATAAGTTTTTATATAAAAACTCATTAGTGCCTACCCAGGGTCTGAAACCATGAAGGTCTTTAGAGAGTCTTACCGCTGTGCTATCACAACTTCTTATCATCTAATTAATCCTCAATAGTAATATCCTCTTTCTAACAGTGTTTTTAAACTGCTGCAATGGCAAAGCTATAATTGAATGCGGAGTTTTATTATAGAATCTTATACCCAAACCCACAAATAATTTATGTACTTTTGCAAGACGCAAAGCAAAATCCTCAAGCTTATGTCGGCTCTTACTTTGTCTATTATACACATCGTCATTTTTAAATCATTATATATATTTATATACAAAAAAAATATTATCTGTTTATTTACAGGTGAGTCGTATATTTCGATCTATTATTTCTTTACGTTGATTATGATAAAAAAAATTAAAAATTTATTGTTAGACTTACAATCCTCAACTTAAACGCCTATTGTATTTACAAAGATCGCCAAATTACCAAAACACAAAAAAAATGTGGTCTCGCCACCTAAGCCAATTTTAAATTCAACATGCATATAAAAATAATCATTTTCTCTCCCATTATTTCTTAATAATAACCTTATTTACTTTATTATAAGCACAATAATTTGTTAGAACTTTTCTGTAAAAGTGGTATTGTTTTATTTATATTTCTTTTCCTTATCACGTCCGTTTAGATTTTCCGCATGAAACTAATCTTGATTGACAGCGAACAGTTTGTTATCGTTTTATCCAACTGTGGTATATTTTTGACTAATGTAATCCATACTAATAATATTTCCCAAGTCTCGATGTCTGTATATTATTATTAACAAGATTCTGGGGGAATTTTGGCAGGCATGCCAATGGCGATGTTGACCCGTTGCAATTCGACTTCCTAATATATGTTATTCAAGTATCGTGAGTAGTATTCGTAGTTTATGTATAGAAACCGGCTTTACTCATGTCTTATTCTATCGGGTTAGCCCGCCTAGTTTCTGCTATTTCGACGGGAACTGCGTGCTCGCTGGGCGCGACAAGTGAGTGACTGGGGCGTGCGGGAGGTAATGATGGCGCCCCGGCTGGACTCAAAACTAGTCGGGTTAACCCGATAAACAGTATAGCCGGTTTCTAACAATAAAAAATTGTATTAATTAAAAGTTTCTAATAATAGAAATTGTCACTTTTACGTATATTTCAGGTCTAGTTTAGAATTCTAACTTCGCGCTGTATTAAATACGCCTAATGACCCATTCGAATTTTTCAAGATTATAAACATATAGGTATGTAATTATTAATTTGTTATTTAATTATTTATTTATGATAATTTATTTTATTATGCGGCAAACGCACTAATTTCAATTCATTTATCTTTATATTTAAATGAGTTAATCTTGTATATATATGTTTTCTGAATCTCGAAAACGGCTCCAACGATTTTCTTGAAATTCAGCATGTAGGAGGTTTTGGGGGATAAAAATTGACCTAGCTAGGTTTTATGTAAAAAAAATATTGTTTTATCCCTGTTTTTGGGCATTAAAAACACTAACATTTATATTGAATTGAATTTTCGCCGTTAGCTGTCAAGTCGACGTAGCATATTCGGTTAGCGGGCAGTCTCGAGAAATGTGAATGCCAGGGATCGATCCCCAACTAAATAATTGTTTTTTCTTTTTTTTAAGTTTTTTTTTTTTGCAAAAAATTACCGAGCGAAGCTCGGTCACCCAGATATTATATATAATACGATTTAAGCCATTTTGAAATAGGCTTAATTGGTTAGACAAAGAAAAACTTTGCTTTATAAAAAGTGAAGTACCAGGGAAATAGAAAACCTGACGAATCTTTAATATCTAAATGATTTACTCTTGTATATAGAATCTGAATTTCGGAAACGGCTCCAACGATTTTCGTAAAACTTAGTATGTAGGGGGCTTAAGTGGTCGATAAATCGATCTAACTGGGTTTGATAAAAAAAATGTTGTTTTACGGCACCGAAAATCTACTTTAATATTATTTGAAAACATAGTCTAATAGACTGTCATTTGTAAAGCTGTAATAGCTCAGTGAGGTAAGGACTAGAGGAGTGAAAATACCCCATATCGAAGCACCACCTCCCCAATTAATTTTTTCAATTTTTTCCAATTTTTTTTATATCTCGTAATAAAATATTCGGTCACCCAGATACTGTATTATTAAACACTCATTCTTTTAGGTCAAAGTATAATGAACTTAATTTACGATACAAGTTCTAGTATCTCAAATTACAGTTTGTAGGAGATAAATAATGAAAAAAAATTCGCTCAGTAAATACTGAAAACGTTTAATTTGTACCAGAGTAATAGAACTCCTAGAGATGTTTTAATAAAGACTGTTTTAAGGACGGCTACAAATTTGACGATTGGCCTACTTAGTCGAGTAATCTCGTCCCCGTAAACCGAAAACTGATGTGTGTCTGTTATACGAAAATCTACTTTATTGTATTGTATCAAGATTAATATTTGTTTGGTGTTAAATTTATAGAGAAATAAAATATCAGGTGAGGTTATCTTTGCCTTAATTAAGAAAATGTGGTTTTGTATAAAGTGGATATTATTTCGGATCACGTGAAGCAACAATGTATTTGTTGTTTGTATTAAACAAGAGAATCGATGTGTTTTTTGTTAAACTACTTTTTATCTCAGTCGTGAAGCTCGCACAGACGTCTTAGGCAGTTAGTATTATAAAATCAGCCCATACTAACTCCACGCTGTATTCATTATCATTCTCCTGCCCTTATCCCACTCTAAGTGGGGTCGGAACGACATGCTTTGGCTAGTTATTTTACGATCAGCCTCCTGCTTGACGTCAACTTACCTTAGTCGCCTTTATGACACCTCGGTAAGAAATGAGGGTGGTACATTCTACTTCACGCTTTATTATTTCTCCTTTAATAGGTATTGATTAGTCAGTCATCAAACCCTTTTTATTTTTGGAATTCTATGTAATTATCTTGTATAGAATTCAAATTCTAGATCCGTCATCATTCTCTTGCCCTTATCCCACTCTAAGTGGAGTCAGCACAACACGTTATGAACATGTTGAAACATGATTTGGCAAGGTATTTTACGACCGGCCGCCTGCCTGACGTCAACTCATCTGAGTCGTCTTTTACGACACCGCGCTAAGAAATGAGGGTGGTCTATACTACTCAGCCGGATACCACACGGTGGGTCAACTTACTTTAGTTGCTATTTAAGACAGTTCGGTAAGCAATAAGGGTGTTCTATTCTATTCTATTCCACTCTTCTTCTTCTTCCTAGCGTTTAATCTCGGCTTGTGCCAGGGTCCGCTAATTATTTAATTCCACTCTATATACCGTTATATAATATATTTTGTATTTTTCTTCATCGCGGATTATAGCAAAATATTTTTAATTTTTCTATTATGGATCTCTGCAATGTAACGCCTTATTCTATAAATTAGATTACCGTAATTTTGAGAGCTCATAGGAGTCCTAAATTTTTCATGAATAAAGGGACTTGCGCGTAATAAGCTCCGGTCGCCTTTTTAGGTACGACCCGCGAAAACCCAAAAGTGTGTCCCTGTCGACACATCAAAAATGTACCGTCCACTTATATCACAAACGTGACCCTCAAATATTAATAGCGGCTCTTCACATTGTACATACTAAAGAACGGTTTAGTTGAAGAAACAACTTGTTTGCTTATATTACGTCGGTTAGTTAATGTTAACTATCTTTTAGGAGTACCTCCTAATATTTAGCCGATGCAAATCTTTAAATGATTTAATCTTGTGTATATATAAATTCTAAATTTCGAAAATGGCTCCAACGATTCCTAAAATTCAGCATGTAGGGTTTTGGGAGAGAAAAATTGATCTAGCTAGGTTTTGTGTAAAAAAAAAATTATTTTATCCCTCTTTTGGGCGTTAATAAATACTAACATTTATATTAAATAGAATTTTCACTATTAACTGTCAAGTCGGCGTAGCTTATCCGGGGAACGGGCAGCCTCGAGACACGTGAACACCTAAGATCGATCCCCACTACATTATTATAATTTTTTTTTTTGAAAAAAATTACCGAGCAAGGCTCGGTTACCCAGATATTTATAACATTATAGAAGTAACGGCCTTTTACTATTCCATTGCTGGGCATAGGTGCCCTCTCTCCGCTTTTGGAAAGAAGGATTGAAGCTAAGACCTACCATGTTGTTTCTCCATGTATTGGTGGGTTACACTTATGTCTAGAATTCTCTATGCAGGTTTTCACCAAAAAGTGTGTGCTAAATTGCAATTGTCAAGTAGACACATAGGTTCTAACAGGAAAAATCATTGGTATCTGCCCGGGGTTAGAACCCGTGACCCCTCGGAAGAGTTGCACGTACTCGCCGCGGGGGTATTACAGCTAACAATGTATAGCTTGGTATAAACACATATAAGCTTTATAGGGATCGATCATCAATATTACTCTAGTGAGTTAGATATAAAAGCAAAACAGTAAGTAAATTGGCCACCTAAAGTAAATTGGCCCGCCGTGTGGTAATCGGGTTAGTAGAATAGACCCCTCTCGTTGCTTACCAAGGTGTCCTAAAAGGCGACAAAAGTAAGTTGAGCCACCGTGTGGTATCCAACTAAGTAGAAGAGATTCTCTTAATTTCTGACCGAAATGTCGTAAAAGGCGACTAAGGCAAGCTAATGTCAGACTGGCAGGTGATCCTATATACCTAACCAAAACAAGTAACAACATGTTTATAACATGTTGTCTACGACTCCACTTAGAGTGAGATAAGAAGAATGATGATCACGTAGAAATACTCGTATAGATACGCTTTTTCGCCCGCTGAGTGACTTGCAGCTTTCTTTTTAGTTCTATAGTCAGCGATCGTACTGTTATCATAACCTACCAAATTATGAGGTTAACCTGACCGGATCAGTTATTAAAACGTTTAGAATAAAAAATGTAGATTAATTTTGTTTTACCCATGACAATTCTAGTCACGTTCCATGGCTCAATCATAAGCTGAATGTGTGTGCATATTTTATAAATCGCTCAAGCGCACATTTGATATTCATAACCGTTCCCATGTGGACGTCAAATTAGTTTCGGCGGGAACCAGAGCATTATAACGTGTATTATTATTTATATAAGTCTTCTTTAATGTTGTGTCGAGTTGTATATTATCTTTGAAAGCTTTTTTTGCTAAACGCTGAAATGCAAGTCACAGGTCAAAAGTTGGAAGATCCAAATTTAAACTTAATAATTTATAGAACTACCGGTTACTTTGCGGAGAACCATAATACAAAAGTAATAATAAAATTATTTTGCTATATTCCGCAATAAAGTAAATAGAAAATCTTTAATATTGAAATGAGTTAATCTTGTATATATATATATATATATATATATATATATATATATATATATATATATATATATATATATATATATATATATATATATATATATATATATATATATATATATATATATATATATATATATATATATATATATATATATATATATATATATATATATATATATATATTTGCGCGATGCTCAAAAGTATTATACTTCATCGCGCATGCGATTGCATAAATTACGTTATCGCATCGCGATAACGTAATTTATGCAAGATTCATCACCACAGATTCTCCCACCTAGGCTCGGAAAAGCTCTGTAAAATAATTGTCCCGTTGGCGTAGGTGGCAATGTACCTGCCTTTTTCCGGAGATCGCGGGTTCGACTCCCGTCAAGAATTAATATTTTCTAAAAACCAATTAATTAATTGCCTTTTCGAGTCTGAGTGTATTTCTGTATTTAAGTGTTTATTTTGAAAGATGATGTATGTATTAACCAGTTCTCTGTCGCCCATAACATTAGTATTAAGTTACTTTGTGACGGACAGTCGTGTCTGTAATTGTCCCGTATGTGTACGAAGCCATATTGCACTGTAGTTGTTTTTGTTGTTGTTGTTAGTTTTATATTTTAGTCACCAGTTCTTATTTAATAGTAAGAAGAATGTTTTAAATGGATTTAATTAGTTTTCTCGAACTCTGAATCAAAACTTTTGGCACAAAACGTACTCCAAAATAGCACCTATCCGTGGTGGTGGATTATCAAATGAATGGCGTGACTGTATCGCGTGTAAGTAATGGAGAATTTGAGAACGGAAATGTCAGAAGACTTGACATTCCGTATACATAAAAAACTATTTGTGCCAAAGCATACAATGAGGATATTGGAAGATGTATAATGGAAGACAAATCTAATATAGTATAATTTCAGCTCAGTTATCATTCTCCTACACTCATTCCACCCTAAATGGGGTCGACACAACATGTTTTAAACATGTTAAATTTTTTTGGTATTAACTTAACGACCGACCGCTTGCCTGACGTCAAATTACTCCTTTGTCTCCTTTTAAGACACTTCAGTAACAAATAAGGGTGGTCTATTCTGCTCAGCTGGTTACCACACGGCGGGTCTACTAATCTAAGTTGCCTTTTCAAACACCTTAGTAAGAATGAGGTTGTCTATTCTACTTAGCGCAACACCACACGGCGGGTCAACTTACCTTAGTTGCTTTTTACGACACCTCGATAAGAAATGAGGGTGGTCTATTCTCCTCATCCGCATACCACAGTTTTAGAAATCTAATCACGTACTATTCCACCTAATAGTGCGATAGTATTGTGCATTTGCGATGTAACCAAACATTTTCTGAAATGTTCACGTAGCGATGACGGATTATGACGAATTTATACAATATTGAGCATTACTCTGGCTCAATCGATCTTGATTGATGATGGTTTAGTAAATAACCACTAGTTACGGCCTCGTGTGACGTCTTATTTATCGAAACTGGGGTCGTTCATCATTTAAGAAAGGCCGCTTTGAACAACCGATTCATACACTTTATCATTGACGGATTATGCGGATGACAATTGTAACAATAGATGCTAAATAATCTTTAATATTTAAATGAGTTAATCTTGTATATTTGTATAAGTCAGCGTAGCTTATTCGGGGAACGGACAGTCTCGAGAAAGGTAAATACCTGGGAACGATCCCCACCTACATAATTATTTTTTTCTTTTTTTTAAGTTTCCTTTTTTTATTTTGTTAAAAATTATCGGCTCGGTAAAACCAGGTACTAATCTTTAATATTTAAATGAGTTAATCTTGTATATATATATTTTTTAATATTGGAAACAGGTCCAACGATTATTGTTAAATTCAGAATGTAGGGAGTTTTGGGGGAGAAAAATTGATGTAGCTAGGTTTTCTTTTTCTCTTAAATATCGTTTTATCCCTGTTTTCGGGGAAATGCTTAAATTTATGAGGATAAAATAGATCGAGCTAGGTATTAAAAAAAATGTTGTTCTATCTCTGTTTTCGGGCATTGTTATTGCAATTTTATGAGAAAGCTAAAGGTTAATTACGCTGTTAATTTTAAAGTTATGACAGCTCGTGTGCGCAACGGGCGGTCTCAAATTCTGTACAACAAGATAAATTTCAAATAAAATAAATATTTCACTTAAATATTACTGGTCATGGCTCGCTCACCCATACTGTAGTTTAGACTCAATATTTAATCATGTTTAGCTCAAAGAAGAAATTTTGCTACTTGAAACTATATAATACATACTATGAACTATTTACTAACTAAACTATTTTAAAAAGACAAGTATAAAGAAAAAAAACTTAAAACTAACTGAATTATAAGTAAAGAATAAATTTTTTTTTTTAAATATAAGTATATTTACTTTAAATCGAAACCTATCGATTTTATAATAGTTTATATAATTAGACGTTACTTTGAGAAGATCCATAATACAAAAGTAATAATGGAATTATTTTGCTATAAATCGCGATTAAGTGAATAGAAAATATATTTAATGCTAAATGTAGAGTGGACTTTACGTTTTTACAAAGGAATTTTGTCGTGGAGTCTATCTCCTGATGATGCTTCGGTTGCGGGGCGAAACGATGGTTGACTTTATGATAGTGAACGTGTGTAGTGCTTGTGTATTGTGATGGCGGTTGCGGAGGTTTGTCCATGTGTTTGGAATCTCCTGATGATGCTTCGGTTGCGGGCCAAAACGATTTTTGAGTTTGTGATAGTGACGCGTGTGGTATTTGTGTATTGTGGTGGCGGTGGTGCAGGTTTGTGCATGTGTTTTTACGAATCTATCATGTATCTTGTATGAAAACGGATACGGTCGGGATACGGTCGACGGACGGTCCATTCTACATTTAGCATTTTATATCATCATCCTCCTGCCCTTATCCCACTCTTAAGTGGGGTCGGCACAACATGTTACAAACATATTGTCATATAATTTGGCTACGTATTTTACGACCGGCCGCCTGCCTAAAGTCAACATACCTTAGTCGTATTTTAAGACTCCTCGGTAAGAAAGAGGGTGGTCTATTTTACTCAACCGAATACCACACGGTGGGTCAACTTACCTTAGTCGCCTTTTACGACACCTCGGTAAGAAATGAGGGTTGTCTATTCTACTCAGCCGGATACCACACGGCGGGTCGACTTACCTTAGTCGCCTTTTACGACACCTCGGTAAGAAATGAGGGTGGTACTATTCTATTCAGCCGGATACCACACGGCGTGCATTTAGCATTTTATATATGCTCTATTTTACTTTATTGCGGATTATAGCAAAATAATTACATTATTACTTTTGTATTATGAATCACGGCAAAGTAACGCCTAATTCTATAAATAAACTACCACATTTTCAATAATATATGGATTTGAGACTGGCTCGTTGGAGCAGTGGGTAGTGATCCTGCCTTCGGCTCCACGGGTCGCGGGTTCGCTTCCCGCCGAGGACCAACATTTTCTTTAAAATGAATTTGTTGGTCTTTGAGCCTGGGTGTATATTTGTATTTAAGTATGTATTTAAAAAATATATAAGTATATATTCACCAGTTGTCTGTCACCCGTAACACAAGTATTAAGTTACTTACTTTGGGGACGGACGACCGTGTGTGTAATTGTCCCATATATTTATTTATTTATATTTATATCAGATGGAACGGGGGATTATAGGGCAGTTGGGAAAGTTATGCAAAACAATTCTATTGTTTAAGCTACGAGTACACTCACAGATCGAGTGATCTCTTGTTTGTCGTGTGTTCAGCTTACATATGGTAGGAGCTTCAATATGTATTCAAAATTCATAAGCGGAATGTACACGATCATTGCCTCCAGTTTATCTCAATGTGACAGCATTACATTTGGAGCCGTACGAAGAACTTCGCCCGCGTTAGAAGGGCGCCGTAAGCCCGTTTAGTTATGAAATATTTATGAGTGAGAACGGTTTTCATTTCGAAGCATAGAGCCTTCATGCGAATTTCAAAGGTAACTTTTGAAGGATATAAATGACTCCGGATAATAATGTTCGCGACGAATTCAAACGTTTATAAATTACTTTAATAAAAATTTACTCATACATTACCGGTACATTTTTGATTTTTTTTTCAATCATCAGCCATCATTCTCCTGCCCTTATCCCATTCTAAATGGGGTTGGAACATGTTTTCACATGATTTGGCTGGGTTATTTACGACCGGATGCCTGTTGGACGTCAACTTACCTCAGTCGCTCTGTACAACGCAATGAAAGAGGGTAGTCTAATCTACTCAGCCGGATACGACACTGCCGGTCGACTTACCTTTATCGCCTTTTACAACACCTAGGTAAGAAATCGGTGGTCTATTCTACTCAGCCGGATACTATGTGGCAGGTCAACTTACCTTAGTTGCCTATTACAACACCTCGATAAAAAATGAGGGTGGTCTATTCTACACAACCGGATACCACGCGGCTTAGAGCTAGTTATATAGTTATTAAATATATAATAGGAATCAATTCTGTTAAAATGTCTAATATGATTCAAGTCTGGACTGTTCTGATTGTATAAGATTTTATTGGAGGTAGTGTCTAGTTATATATTACTAGCAATTGCCAGCGGCTCCGCCCGCGTGGAAAGATTAAAACCGTAAAAAAAATATAGTCTTTGATAACCATAAAAATGGTTAAAGTGGGTAAACTTTAAAAGCTAGACATATGCTGTCGCAGACTTTTATTTAGAACTTTTAGTGGGGAACAATTTTGTAATACATGATTTTTGAATAACTATTACCGTCAACACGCAAGGAAAGCTTTAAATTTTGCCATTTTCGTAATATTTTTTTATTACTGCTCCTCTCCTAATCATCTTAGCGTGATGTTATATAGCCTATAGCCTTCCTTAATAAAAGAACTATCTTACACTGAGATAATTTTTCAAATCGGTTCAGATGTTTCTAAGATAAGCGCGTTCAAACAATCAATCAATCAATCAATCAAACAAACAAACAAACTCTTCAGCTTTATATATTAGTATACATAGATCCATAACTATAGTTTGTTTTAATCGAAGTAAAATGCTTTTCAAGTTTTCTGAATTGCTTTGTCTGTAGAGATCTCTAACAAGGCTTTCAATTCCAATTTATCACAGGATGTATTGTGTTCGGTTCAAAGAAAATATGTGATACCTTGCAATTGCCATTTTCGTTTGATGTGTTTGAATAAGATTCCTCGGAACAAATGGGAAAAGGTGGTGATACATCTTTGAATTACAGATTGTTGCTTAGTTTGTAGTTAAACGTTTCTGCATTTTGTAATAAAACTTCATTAAGAAAATTACTATAAAATACCACTTTATGTAAAAGCTAGTTGTGCTTATTATATAGCTATATAATATAGCTTAGCATAGAAATCAGTGTAAATTTTTCTGAATTAATATTTTGAACATAAAAGTAATTATCGTGAGTTAATAAGAGATTTTTGAATAACTTTCACATTTTACTTAGCGTACGAAAGGAAAGCTTTTAATTTTGCTGTTTTCTTAATATTTTTTATTGCTGCTCCTCTCCTATTCATCTTAGAGTGATGTTATATAACTATATGGACTATCTTACACTCAAATAATTTTTCAAATCTGTCAAGTAGTTCCTGAGATTAGCGCTCTCAAACAATCAAACAAACAAACTCTTCAGCTTTATATATTAGTATAGATACATATATGTTTTACAAACATTGCAATTTTTTACGTACGTTCGTCACGAGACAAGCCAAAAATATTATGCAAGCCTTAATAAAATATTGAAGAATAGCGACCAGTATGTAATTAGGTATCTATTTATTTATTTATATCATCACTCTCCTAACTCCACTCTAAGCGAGTCGGCACAACACGCCATAAAAATGTTAGTTAATGATTTGGCTAGGTATATTAATGTCCGGCCGCCTGCTTGACTTCAACCTTATCTTATTTTATGACACCTCGGTAAAACAAATATTGTATTTTCTACTCAACCAGGTACCACAGCGTGGGTCGACTTACCTTAATGTGTCATATTTTACGACACCTTGGAATTTTGATTTTGGAAATTTGATTTTCTTTTCTATTTAGCCAGATACCACACGCCGGGTCGAATTACTTTAGTCGCCTTTTACTAGTTGTATTATGCTTTACTTGTGGTATATTGGCTACTTAGTGGTTATATATTCAGCCCGATACGGCCCGAACCGATACACACGGCGTTTACTTTTTTAATACTAAAGTCATAATATTTCCGCTTTGTTTGCAGTTTCGACGGGCGTGTAAAAGGGCCTGATGCACACTGGGGGGATTCATCTCTCACGGGCCGAGCTCGGTGGCACGCTACACCGCACTCCTCTCTTCGCATCCGGAATGTTACGCCAAACGATCGGGCTCTATACCGCTGTCGAGCCGACTTCAAAGTATCGCCAACAAGAAACTTCAAGTACATGCTTCACGTAATAGGTGAGTAATAGATTGGAAATATCTTTATATCATCAGATCCAGGGGACGTGAGCGTCATATTTTTATACAGGATAAAACCCCTTATGGGTACCGCCGCCCGACGGGGACAGGCGGCGGTTTTGTCGGACTCGCACCGACTAAAACGACCTGCGTGCTCCACCACGCTGCCGATGGCAAGCTCTGATCCCAGAGAACAGCTCCTCCGGGTAGGGACCCCTCGAAAGAGAAGCCCCCCTCCGCTAACTGGTGCATCGTGTGAGCGTCATGAGCTTACTTAGTCTTATCTTTACTTAATTTAGTGGGATAATAACAGTCCACACACACCTTTGCAGGAGTTGAACCAGCTGAGCCCTGGAACTGAAGGCACAGTCACTGCCACCGGTCTAACGGGCCAGTCAATATAAACACACACAAACACACATACACACACTCGAACACACACACCCACACACAGACACAACACCAACTCACACATTTCGACGTCATTCTCCTGCCCTTATTCCACTCTAATTGGGATCGGCACAACAAGTTTCAAAGATGTTGTTAGGTGTTTTGGCTAGTTATTTTCTGACGGGTTGACTGCTTGACGTCAACTTACTTTAGTCCCCTTTTACGGCACCTTGGTAAGGAATTAGGGGTTTTAGTCTACTCATCGGAATACCACACGGCAGATCAACTTACCTTAGTCGCCTTTTACGACACTGCATTAAGAAATTAGGGTGGTCTATTCTTACTGAGCCGGATACCTCACGGTGGGTTAGCTTGCCTTAGTCGCCTTTTATGATACCTCAGTTAGAAACGAGGGTGGTTTATTCTACTCAGCGGGATACTACACAGCTTCTAAATACAATTGGCAATATTTTTTTTCTATACTCCTTAGCGACTAGTGTTATTTTAATTCTCAATCTATACTTTCATTATTTTCGAGGAATCTTGAAGCTATCTCTATTCAGGCGTTGAATTCAAGTCAAAAGTTTACTGGATCTCCGAGTTGTTCATTGATTTATGTTCTTCTAAACATATGAAGTCAAAGTTTGTCAAAGAAGTTCGTAATGCACGTGCTGGTGCAAATATACTTGGTACAGAAAAGGCGAATGCTTTAAGATTGAGTTATATTCTTCTTGATTCAATTTAGAGAATTTCTTCGTCATAATTTTCTTATGTTATCGCAGTATTTTATCCCATTGTATAAGGGATAATTGTGCCAAATATTATCGATATTGGTTCAGCGGATTTGCCATGAAAGAGTAACAAATATAGGTACACCCATGCTCACAAACTTTCGTATCAGAATATGAGTGGGATAGGATATAATAGGATCGTGTACAGGTTTTTATCTATCTATCTATATATATCTTAAGTATAAACTAATATATAAAGTTAAATAGTGTGTTTGCTTGTTTGATTGAATGCGCTAATCTCATGAACTACAGGACCAATTTAAAAAATTCTTTGAGTGTAAGATAGTCCATTTATCAAGGAAGGCCATAGACTATATAACATTAAGATTCACAGGAGAGGAGCAGCAATGAAAAATATTGTGAAAACGGCAAAATTTAAAGTACTTCTTGCGCGCGCTAAGTAAAGTGAAAGTTATTCAAAAAATAGTTTGATCATCCGGGTATTTTCACTTATTGAATTCGCCCGTTAATATTGCGCTATTGCAACTTGACAAATGACAGCAAATTTAATCTTTACAATTTATTTCATATTTTAGCAGTTTTTTCAATGCTCTAAAACAGAGTTAAAACAACATTGTTTTAAATAAAACATATCTAGATCGATTTTTTTTTTTAATATTAAAGTAATAGAACAGTTACAAACTGTTACAACTGTTAAGAAAATAAATTATAGCCAACCGCTTAACTTACTCAAGCGTAGAAATAAGTTTAGATTAAAATAGGTATTTCAAAAGGCCTATAATTTAACTGTAACGCGGAATAATGTTAATCCCCTACTTATCGCCGTCCTCGAACAAGAATCCGAGATGTTCAACTTGATAAATAACCTTTTAGTTAAAAACGAATCAATCACTTGGTGAAGAGCTGACGACGAGGGAAGATTTTTCCTCTAGACTCTTGAATCACTGTTCCATTAGTTTTTTGTGAAAAGATCTTTACTCGGCGGCAAGACCCTTGTCACCATACACTTATACTTGTGTGTAGCTAACAGCTTCTTAATTGTATTTTGTAACTGTAATTGACGTCACGTTCAACTATAATAGAGTTTTTCGGGCAAGCTTCGAGTATGATGAAATTATAAAAGATTTAGTTATAGCATGTCCTTTTGATTGAGACGTATCTATGCTAACTCTAGCGTGCAGCATTTATATGCATTTTTAACAATCTTTTGCTCGTCATTCAATACTAATATTATAGATGCGAAAGTCATTGTAACGCCTTGACACCTGATCCGGTAGATCATGTTCACAAATTTGATCGAAATGGCTGAATCCGGTAAATGGGGGAAGTATGCATCTCTCATCGAGAGTTATATATTTGTGTCGTTTGCAGTTGATACTCTAGGGCTATGGATTGCCGATGCAAATTTTTTTTATCCGTTTTAACACCTCAGTTAATTGGCACTTCAGGTGAAAAGAGGGCTGGCTCCTTTTTTACACAAATAATCAGCTTAGTGATTAAGCGCAGAAACGCTGCCAGCATTCTTGGAACCATTCCACGTGGATATGATTTGTATAGTAGGTTAGTAATTTAAGATAGATATAACTTGTACATTTTTGGTGTAAATAAAAAAATTAAAAAACTCAATAAATGCTAAATACTAAATCTATATATGTATATGTCGTAGTACATGAGAAAGACTGAGATAAAATTAGAAGTATAGATTAGAACTTAAGGTTGATATATAACATAACCTAAAATAGTGCACAAAGTTATGAAACAAAGGAACGGACAGAGCAAGTCTTAACACGTTAAAATTAGTTTTAACTATTTGAAATGATTATCAGATCGATTATACCACCAGTTCGGAATGCTATCATCAACTGAGAAAAACTAGCAAAAAACTCAGTGGTCGCTCTTGGTGACATGATTGGCGTGGCACCAGTATTCGCGGTATATAAAATAAGGAGATGATATTTGACTCTTTCTGTCCCCGAAATATATGTATATACGCACTAGAGTGGAGAGGCCCTTTACCTATAAAAACAAATGAAACAGATAAATTCAATAAACTTGCCTTATTGCCAAGATTTTAATACACGAATGTCTGGTAACTTTCCTCATGGCCGCTAGGCCATAACCGCTTTTTTTTCATTTATTATGTGTATAAATTTAAATAACTACCCACCATTATTTATTCTCCCATCCTACGAAGCCGTCTACACAACTTCCATTTAATATTTATTGGCGACAATTTCATATTCCCATCTCGATGCAGACTTGCACGGCTTCTTAAATATGCAACACAAATACCTGTTTATTGAAGCTGAATATAAAGCAATTGATATACATTGTTATAAGCAATATTATTTTACTTATTTTATATTATTTTGTTTCTTTTACCCAGTTTGCGAGACATTTTTAACTCAAAGTAATAAAATATAAATAAAATTATTTTTCAATATACCACGATAAATTAAATAGAAAATATATATAAAGCTAGATGTAATGTAAACTGTTTCGCCCTATCCGAAGAATAGAGTAATATCTCCCATGTCTAAGCATAGGAAAAGTGACTATATTCTTCGGATAGGGTGATTTTCTTGCATACCTAATACATCCAGGATTACAATATTTAGGCGCTTTGTGACTTTGTCGTGGAGTCTATCTCCGACAGATTTGAAAAATTCTTTAAATTTAAGATAGTCCATTTATCGAGGAAGGTTATATAACATCACACTAAGATGAATAGGAGAGGAACAGCAATAAAAAATATTACGAAAACGGCGAATTTTAAAGCTTTCCTTGTGTGCGCTGAGTAAACGGTAACAGTTATTCAAAAATCATGTATTAAAAAAATGTTACCCCATAAAATTTCTAAATATAAGTCCGCGACAGCATATCTCTAGCTTTTAAGGTTAACCCACTTTAATCATATTTATGGTTATTAAAAGACTATATTACGGTTTTAATCTTTTCACGCGGGCGTATATATATGTTTCAGGGTATAGAAAAATAGGTTTTTACTCCACTAGCATTTACAACTTTACTACTCTAAAGTGCTTTAAAAATACAAAACCTTTCGTCACGTACATTAATAAAATCACATGGAGGTTAGTTTCTAAAGCTCTCAGACTCTTTGTCAAACTGCGAGTAGTTCAGACATTAATAATATGTAAAAGGTCCTTTGATAAAATTTTGCGATTGCTTTGGTCTAGAACGGCTCTAGGGATTTAAGTTTGATGTTAGGTATTTAATTTTAATTACTTATATTCGAATGGCGTTTTATTTTGTATTTGAGAAGATAAATACATAAAGACGATTCGTAATGTCTGGAAAATTCGAAAACTGACATGTAGACAGCTGTACTTGTTTTTACTTTTACCATAGCATTATGTCTTACGAAATACTGTTACTTAGTAAATTTAAACATGTACTTAAAAACAATTTTTATTGACAACAGTGTAATAAGCTAGCTATAATTCTTCATTCTCCTGCCTTTATCCCATTCTAAGTCAGCACAACATGTTAGAAAGATGTTGTCACATGCTTTGGCTAGGTAATTTACGACTGGTCGCCTACCTGACGTTAACTTACCTTAGTCGCCTTTTACGATACGGTAAGAAAGAGCGTGGGCTATTCTACTCAGGCGTATACAACACGGCAGGTCAAGTTACCTTAGTCACCTTTTGCGACACCTCGGCAAGTAATGAGGATGGTCAGTTCTACTTAGCCGGATACCACATTATAATTATAAATCTTAATTTCCTTTGAGAGAAATATACAGAAAAAAGTATGCTTACTTCTTCCCAGATCAATCAAGTCATCATCTTCCTGCCCTTTTCCCACTCTAGTGGGGTCGGCACAACATGTAATAAACATGCTGTCATATGATTTGGCTGCGTTTTTACGACCGGCCGCCTGCCTGACGTCAACTTACCAATGTCGTACTTTACGACACCTCGGTAAGAAAGAGGGTGGTCTATTCTACTAAAGCGGATACCACACGGTGGGTCAACTTACCTTTGTCGCCTTTTACGACACCTCAGTAAGAAATGAGGTTGGTCTATTCTACTCAGCCGGATACCACACGGCGGGTCGACTTACCTTGGGGTGCTGGGCCAGGTAACCTCCACGCGGTGCATCCTGGGCACCGGTCAATAACTTATCGATTCGTCGACATGTTATTGAACGGTGGCGAATAACCTGGTGGGGGGGTCGTTTTTCTGCGTGTCCCTCTGAATAGCAGAGAGCACAGTGGAGAAACAAGGACGGGCTTAGCGTGTACTTACTCTACCGCTTAGCAGGCATAGGTAGCATAAGCCACCTAGTCACCGTCAATCTCGTAATTCCGTATTGGGGCATCGCGGTCATGTTTTGCGACTTCGAACGGAACCGAAGGTCTTGCCTTAACCGGCCGGACTACGAGGAAAAAAACCTCTTCAAAAATTATCCCAAATCCCAAGCGGCGGCGCACCGCGAGGGGATGCATGGCTGATGGGTAGTTCAGTCGCTAGTGCGACCCCCGCCAGGGTACCGGCCGACACCCGTGGCGAGTTACGTATAGGCTTATCCGGGTACAGGGGCACTGCTCGGATGGACCATTTTTCCCCAATTTCTCGTGGGAACAGCATGGATAAAAAAAATATTAAAAAAACATGTAGTAATACAACAGGACTGGAAATGGAAGAAGACACAAAAGAACGCAAATTTCGAGCACAATCACGTCCTACACCAAGGCTATCAAGTGATGTAGAATCATCAGACTGCTCAGTTATTTCACAGACGTCAGCTGTATCAAACACTGCGATATCGCGGAAAAGGCGAATAACGGCCATAAGATCGGGGCAACTTAAGAAGGTGGCTATAAGTGATGACACTGAAGAAGCTTTGCCTGCTGGTAAAGCTTGCCTTCCTAGAACGGAGGACATTCAACAAGAGCTGAAAAATCAATCGTCTGTTGACATAAGTGCCCGTATTTTTGGGGCATTGTCAACAGTAGAAAAAGTTGCGGATAATTCCCGCAATTTAAAGAAGGAGTTTTCTCGTAGCCTCCGCCTGGCAGTTCGTTCAGTCCAGGCAGCGGTTAACGAACTAGCAGACAGATCATCTTCTTTAGACGTGGAGAGACTTCAGAGTGAAAATCATGAACTTCGCTCAAAATTAGTTGCTTTGGAGTCCAAAGTTTTGGCTTTAACTGAAGTCCGCCAAAAAGATGTCAGAGCGGAGAGACTGGCAGGAACGGCAGACAATCGCCGAACGGAAGTTAATAGTAGTTCTTTATTACAAGAACTTGAAACACTCATAGATCGGAAGATGGCTGATTTCCGTGCTGAAATATTCCCTGACAGGTCGCTTCGACCCCCTTTAGGGAAAAAGGCCAATCCTTCAGCTGAGTCAGAATTAACAATTCAATCAAAGGAGAAAAGGGCAAAAAAGATGAAAAAGTCTGCGCAACAGCAGTATTTGGCTGTGCCCAACATTCCGCAGGTACCAGCCCAGGGCCCGGAGCCAGAGAAACCAATGGCGTCAACTTGGGTTACAGTTGTTGGTCGCAAAGCAGCTGCTTTAACTAGGAAGCAAGAGGCAACCAAGACCTCCGGACGTATAAATTCTTTAAACCAGAAAAAGAAATCGGTGAACTTGCCACGTGAGCCCACTACTGCCGCCGTCACCATTACTGTATCTGACGGCTCAACGACCAGTTATGCCGCGGTTATGGCAGCTGCAAAGCAGCGTGTGAAACTCTCAGATTGTGGTTTGACTCAAGTAAAGCAAAAGAGAGCAATCACGGGAGGTCTTATTTTGGCAGTACCTGGACCAGATAGCTCCCAAAAAGCAGACACTCTAGCAGAGCTTCTTCAGAAAGCGCTTATAGACATGGACGTGAAAATTTCAAGGCCAGTGAAGATGGGTGATATTAGAATAATGGATTTAGATGAATATCTTGCATTACTCCGCAAGATATAGCAACCGCAGTAGCTGAGGCGGGGGAATGTCGTCATGATGACATCAAAGTTGGAGAAATCCGTAGCACTTTCTCTAGATTAGGTACAGTTTGGGTCCGATGCCCTATCGCAGCCATTCGAAAACTTTCTGCTACAAAACACGTGCGAGTGGGATGGGTTAGCGCTAGGGTTCAAGTGCTGGCGGCACGAAAACTCCAATGCTATCGATGCTTAGAGATGGGACACGTCAGAAGTCAGTGTCAAAGTAGAACTGATAGGAGTAATCTGTGCTATGGTTGCGGCGAACCCAACCATAAAGTAAGCGCATGTACGGCACCATCTGCAAATTGTCCTATTTGTAAGGACTTAGGGCGACCAGCGAATCATAGATTGGGAAGTACAAAATGCACTCCACCTAAGATACAAAAAACTACAGGTGGACCAAAGTCTAGTGCTGAGACCATAAGGTTGCCTGAAAGTTCTGAAGCACAGTTGACAAATGAGTCAACAGAGGAAGCTATGGAGATTCAAATTCACTGAATTAATGGTCCTTCAGGGCAACTTGAACCACTGCAGCGCAGCACAGGATCTTTTACTCCAGTCACTCGCAGAGTGGTCAGTTGCCTTAGCGGTGATTGCAGAGCCCTACAAGTTGCCGAACCACCCTCGGTGGTTTGGTGACCAAAGTGGAACTGTCGCCATTTATTGGGGTGGAAATGAGGGTTACTCTTGTTCTATTTTAGAGAGAGGACAAGGTTATTTAGCTGTAAATTGGGGACCGTTTATTATTATAGGCTGTTACGTCTCTCCCAATAGTGGTCAAGGTGCTTATGAAGCTTATTTGGATAGCCTAGCTATTTGCATTCGCCGATATTTGCCGTGCCGGATGATTATACTTGGTGACTTCAACGGTCGTTCAAGGGCATGGGGTGACACTAAGGATAATCGAAAAGGAGCAACCGTCCTGGAGTGGGCTGCTGAATTAGATCTCCGCCTTATGAACCGGGGCTCTGAAAGTACCTGTGTGCGCTGGCAGGGGGAGTCAATTGTTGACCTCACTTGGGCAACTCCATCTGCATCACATATGGTGTCTAAATGGAGGGTTGCTAAAGAAATAGTCACTTTATCTGATCATCGGCACATTATTTTCGTTGTGGCTGTCCAACGTTCCGATAACATCGATCGGAATAGTCACCGTACGCGAGGTTGGTCCGTAAAACAGCTAGATTGTGACCTTCTGACCGCCGCTGCACATGTGGCAGCATGGCCAGAAGGACCAGGTATTCCCGATCCAGAAGGTGAGGCGAATTGGTTTCGGCAGACTATGACCACTATATGCGACATTGCAATGCCTAAAGCCAGGTCAACTAAAAGGAGAGCGGTCTATTGGTGGTCTGAAGACATCGCGCTATTGCGTCAAGTCTGTTTGAGGTCCAGACGGCGTTTCACAAGGGCACGAAGAAGACGACGTGCCACTCATGAAGAGATTGCAACTGCTTACACGGCGTACCGAGATGCCACAAAAGCTCTCCAAGCAGCAATTAAAATGGCTAAGGCAAAATGTTGGAAGGAACTCCTTGAGGGACTTGATCATAATCCATGGGGGCGTCCCTACAAAATAGTACTGGGTAAGCTTAAACCAAGGGTCCCTGCGTTGACAGAAATTATGGAACCTGATTTAGTCAATACAGTCGTTGATGCCCTTTTTCCTAGGATCCCGATTAGTCCTTTTACCACTGTGGACTCACAAAACCAAACCGCTTGGTCTGGGGAACTAGATGTATCGGAGGAAGAGCTGATTCAGGCTGTCAGGCGTCTCGGAAGACGAAACAGTTCGCCGGGGCTAGACGGAATACCGGGACGAGCATGGGTATTGTCTGTACCTATTTTGGGAAGTCGTCTGAGGCAATTATTTAACAGTTGTCTCAAATTGAGTGTGTTCCCATCCGATTGGAAAAAGGCAAGGTTGGTTCTTTTGAAAAAGAATGGTAGAGCCGCAGATTCACCTTCATCGTACCGACCTATTTGTTTGCTGAATGAGGTGAGCAAGCTTTTTGAGAGAGTGATATTCACCCGTCTTAGCTTACATCTGTCACAAGTTGGCCCAGACCTGTCAGACAACCAATATGGCTTCCGACAGAACCGATCAACGGTGGACGCAATTTTACGCGTTCGTTCCTTATCGGAGCGGTCCATCAGCCGAGGGGGAGTGGCGCTAGCTGTAAGCTTAGATATAGCCAATGCCTTTAACGCTCTACCATGGACGGCTATTAGGAAGGCACTTATCTTTCACCAGGTGCCACCTTATCTAAATGATATAATTGGGGCCTACCTATGTGACAGATCTATTCAGTACGTAAATCGGGATGGGAATAAATGTTTAAAGCAGGTAATTTGTGGAGTTCCACAAGGCTCGGTGTTGGGGCCGATCTTGTGGAATCTGGCTTACGACGTAGTTCTGCGCACTAGCTTGCCCTTAAATACTAACATCGTTTGCTATGCAGACGACACCTTACTAGTAGCTGAAGGGGACACCTTTGGAGAGACAGCTCGGCTCGCTGAGCTTGGAGTAGCCTGTGTCATAAGAAAAATACGCGAGATAGGTCTTACGGTAACGCCGTACAAAACTGAAGCTGTGTGGTTCCACAAACTCTCTAGACAAAGGGAACCACCCATCACCTCTATCCGTGTGGACAACGTGGAGGTAATGGTAGGTGAGCATCTCAATTATCTCGGCCTAGTTTTAGATAGTCGTTGGGGCTTCGAAGACCATTTTAAGAGGTTGCTCCCTAAAATACAGAGGTTTACAGGAGCAATGCACCGTTTGCTACCAAATCTAGGAGGACCTCAGGAAGGCGTCAGATACCTCTACGCGGGTGTTGTGCGATCAATGGCCCTTTATGGTGCGCCTGTATGGTCAAGTAGACTTTCAAGGGTTAAGCGCCTTAGAACTAAGCTCAACAGCATACAAAGACGTATGGCGATTAGGATCGCACGTGGATATCGCACCATATCCTTTGAGGCGGCAACTCTTCTGGCTCGGTTTCCACCCTTAGATATTTTAGCGGATAGAGACGCGAGGATCTTCGCCGAAATTCGAAATACTTGCAGGGGTGAAAATGGGGCCGATCTTCAAGTACTCAGACGGCTCGCACACCAACAAGTACTTGAAGACTGGTATATGCGGCTTCAAGAGGAGAGAAATGTGCGCCAACGTGCTGTTGGTGCTATTCTACCAAGTTTCGAGGCCTGGATAGCGAGGAGCTGGGGTAGCGTTACCTTCAGGCTGGCGCAGGTACTTACTGGACATGGCTGTTTCAGTGAGTATCTGTGTCGGATTGGACGTGAGGCTGCTCCGCATTGCTACCATTGTGGAGGAGATCAAGACAACGCACAGCACACGCTCGAAGAGTGTCCTGCATGGGATGTGGAGCGGCGTGTCTTGATCGACAGTATTGGAACAGATCTTTCTCTAAAGGCGGTAGTCTCTGCCATGTTGAGAAGTGAGAGAGATTGGAAAGCCGTAGTCTCCTTTTGTGAAACCATCATGGTCAGGAAGGAGACTGCCGAGCGTAACCGCGAAAGGGCTGATCCTTCTCGCAGGCAGAGACGAAGGGGCCGTAGAAACCGCCCTAATTGATAGTCCCGGCCAATGGGACCTCTGGGGTCACGATCGGTCAGAGTGGGGGCTGTGGCCGTTCCTTTCGACCCCGAGAGGAAACGGAGCTTGTTACGGACACAAGCTCCGTACTATATTTTGTAGAGCACGATGTGCACGGCACTAGAGAGACCTCGGTGCAGTTCGTCAGAGATCCCGGGGCCTCTCTGCTAGTGCGGAGGCTGTCCATCGAGGGGGTTTTAGTGGGTAGAAATCCCACATAACCGGATCTCACCCCTAAGAGTTCCGGTATCTTTTTGAAGATTTCCCCCCCGTTAAAAAAAAAAAAAAAAAAAAAAGGGTCGACTTACCTTAGTCGCCTCTTACGACACCTCGGTAAGAAATGAGGGTGGTACTATTCTATCCAGCCGGATACCACACGGCGTTCCCAGATCAATCAAGTATAAGTAAGTAAGTAGCGGCCTGTTACTCTCCCATTGCTGAGAATAGGCCTCTTCTCTCCGTTTTTGGAGATAATTATTGAAGCTTAGACCTACCACGCTGCTCCAATGCGTATTGGTAGGTTACACATATCTCCAGAATTCTCTAGAGATATGCAGGTTTCCTCACGATGTTTTCCTTCACCGAAAAGCGTCAATAATTGCAATTTATCACACGGTGATAAATTGCAATTATCAATTCGAAAAGCGATTATAATTGCAACTTATCACACGGTGATAAATTGCAATTATCAATTAGACACATAAGTTTTAACAGAAAACTCATTGGTTTGGCCCTGGTTTGAACCCGTGACGATCTAGAAAAAGTTGCACGGTCTTACCGCTGGACTATCTTAGCTCAATCAAGTATACTTTTATTTATTACAGTAATTAAATCGCGTTGCATCAACGGGATTTATTACTGACGCGATGGGACGCTGTAATTTACATATTTTCAAGCAATCGTTATGTACCGCTGATTCATTGGTATTATCCGGGAAGTGAAGAGAATATTGTCACCATGATCCTTATCAGTGACCATGATGTTGACAATAACCTTACTTATGTTAGTACTTAGATAATTATGTTAGATTTCTTCTTTACAATTTTACCGGACTGGCTTATTTGGGGAACGGGTGGTCTCTAGAAATGAAAATCGATCGATCGACCTAGAATCGAGCCCGACACCACCTACCCAATATTTTTTTTTTTTAATTTTTTTTTTTAAATTTGTACAAAATTTCTGAGTAAAGGTCGGTCAACTAGGTACTTTAAATGTGTTAATCTTGTATATGTATATTTTTCTGAATTTTCTGAATTGAAACTGCTCTAACGATTTTCTAAAATTCAGCTTGTAGGGGTTTTTTTATCAATCTTGCTGTTTCATCAAAAAAAAATTTTCGTTTGTCCTTGTTTTCTACAAACGAAGCCGCGGATAGATGTAGTGAAAAATAATTTGAATTTGAATGGGTATTATACCAGTCCAATTTTGAGGGTTTTCTTGTCGCCGACCGAATGATCAAATTTTAATATCGCTGAAGGAAGAATTGTCATTGAATCGCTTTAATATTCAAAGTGCCAATAATATTACTTTATCTCGGTCTACCATACGGCTCTTTGAAATGCTTCTGACCGATTACTTAGAAATGAAAAAGAAATTGTTATTTGTGTGTAATTGAGTCTTTATAGTGTTGGCGTGATGATATTATATATTTTAAAAAAACAAGGTACCATAAGGCTGGGAATGAAAAAATATACTGGTGTAATTGTTATCACATATAGAAGTTTTAGACTGAAATGAAACGGCCCACCTACAATACCTTACATACACACTACATTTACGGAAGAAATCAATTTAAATAATTTATTCTACTGAATAACTCAATTTGGTGGACTTATAGAATAATTATTTTTATAGAATTACTGAACAAGTACTTGTGATAGAATATTTTTCAATCAATTATAAAAACTCCTCTTGGTTTTTTTATTTATTAAGTATTTTAGGCAACAACTAATTGCTTTATTATTTTTAAAACCGGTGTTTCCAAAGTGACCACCCAATTCATATTCACATTCGTACGATATTTTATATTTATAACTTGCGTAAAAAATACCTATTACATAACCATATTTAAACTAAACCAACTTTCCGAATATATTTAACCAAAATTAACTACATACTTTTAAACAAAAGAAAGTACAATTCACAATATGCATTATTTTAAATAAGGAATAAGATAATGACTGGTCCGTTGGCGCAGCTAACCTTTCCTTCAGCTCCGCGGGTCGTAGGTTCGATTCCCACCGAGGGTTAATATTTGGTAATAATGAATTGTTGGTTATTCAAAGTCTGAGTGTGTACATATATGTATTTGAGTATTTATATAAAATTGTATTATATAAGTATATATTTTGTGTCACCCATAACACCAGTATTAAGATACTTATTTAGGAAATAGATGACCGTGTGTAATTATCCCATACATTTATACATTTATGCTTTGTTATACCATCAAAATTCTAATGGCGTCAAACCACCATTTATTTTATAAATCCCAAACGCAGACAGTGGCCAAGTGTTTATATGCCATCAGCAATAAAAAGGGATAGACAATAAAATGTTCTATTATTGTTGAAGATAAAAGCCAGCTTAATAGGGGTTTTATTGCCCCGGGGAAACTTAAAACTCTTTTAGTTTTATGGAAAATAATGACGTCGATTTTATGCGAGCTCGCTGATATGTTTTTTTTAGATTCTTCCCGCAAACTCCGTATGCTTTTTATTCTAAATGCAAATAATGGATTGTACTTTGTCTTAGAGATATAAGTATGGGTCAATTTAGTATAACTTGGCTAAATTGGCTCAACTAATGAATTTTCTTTAAGGAAATTACTTATAGAGATTTCTTTTACTTCACATTTTTTTCCAGACAAATTTCATTTATTTTATTATTGTATATGAATATTGGTAGAATAATACATGAATAAATTTATTGCTTGGGGATGAATGACTTTTAAGACATCACGACCAAATCAGGGCTTCCTTGGTGAAAGTAAAATATAATAATAATAACTTTATTTTGCCAAAAAAATTACAAAAAATACAAAATACAAGATTCAAAAATAGATAGTAAAATACAAAATTCACATTAACAAATATCGTAAACACTCGTACTAAGATAACTTGTGCTACGAGTGTCTTCCTCCCTCTGGATCAAAAATAGTGATTCTCTAATCTAATGTAATACATAAACAATTCTACATAAACAAATATTATAACTGACGCGTGACTGAAGCACAAACTCCCCGATCAAAAATATACTAAACTAGACTAGTTAGAATTAGTTTATATTTAGTATATTCTCTTAAAAAGACACCGTGTGGTATCCGACTGAATAGAATAGTACCACCCTCATTTCTTACCGAGGTGTCGTAAAAGGCGACTAAGGTAAGTCGACCCGCCGTGTGGTATCCGGCTGAGTAGAATGGACCAACCTCATTTCTTACCGAGGTGTCGTAAAACGCGACTAAGGTAAGTCGACCCGCCGTGTGGTATTCGGCTGAGTAGAATAGACCACCCTCATTTCTTACCTAGGTGTCGTAAAACGCGACTAAGGTAAGTTGACCCACCGTGTGGTATCCGGTTGAGTAAAATAGACCACCCTCTTTCTAACCGAGGAGTCGTAAAATACGACTAAGGTATGTTGACGTCAGGCAGGCGGCCGATCGTAAAATACGTAGCCAAATCATATGACAACATGTTTGTAACATGTTGTGCCGACCCCACTTAGAGTGGGATAAGGGCAGGAGGATGATGATATTCTCTTAAAAAGCTGAAAAATAAAAAAATACATATCATGCATACTAATGTCATGAATGCAAAATTATATTCGTTTGTCCTTTTTTCATATCCAAACAGAGCAACTGATTTGGTACAAAGATATTTGAAAAAATTAGGAGTTACATACGTCATTATTTATCTTAGGTATAAAGTTCACGTAGACGAAGCAGCGGGCAGAATGTTGTAGATAAATGTTAAAAACGCATGTTTTAAACATATCATATTTGAGTTAAAGAGCAATTTCAATAAATCAGCAACGACGTACGACTGCTTCCAATCACGTGTAAATATGTAAATTACAATTTATTTAAAGGCTGCGTCTCTTTACATAAATTCGGTAAAATACGTTCCGATTTTAATGGTTAATGTTCCATTCAGAATATTAAAAGAATTTTAGAGACATAAGTACATATATAAAAAAGTATTACTTCTCCACTTTTGAACTAATATGACTCGACTAGATTTTAGAGTCATCACTCTGCATATAGCTGTAAAATTTCTGGAATTGGCAGGTCACGTAAATCCCAGAAATTTTCTAGGGATATGGAGATTTCTTAATGTTTTTTCAAAAATCTAATCATTCGGTAAAATACATTCCTATTTAAATGTTTAATGTTCAGTTGGGAATATAAAAAAAGAACGAATAAGATATATAAGCAGACTGAGTTATTTCCCACTTCTGGACAAGTCCTTCTTTCTTCTTTAGAAAGAAGTTAATTAAACTAGAGTTTACAGTCATCATTCTGTTAAACATGGATCGACAGTTAACGCATATCTCAATAATTTTCTAGAAATATGCAGAATTTCTAACGCTATCTTTCTTTAAAACAGGTTCCGATTTAAATGTTTTAATGTTCAATTCGGAATATTAAAAAAAGAACTAATGAGATACATAAGTAGATAAAAAAATCGATTTACTTCTTCCACTTCTGAACAAGTCCTTCTAACTTCTTTAGAGAGAAGTAAACTCAACTAGGGTATAGTGTCATCACTCTGCGCTGCATATAGCTAAAATTTCTGTGATTGGCAGGTCACGTAAATCCCAGAAAATTTCTAGAGATATGCAGATTACTCTACTCAAATATATTGGCAGGTCATGCATATTCCAGAAATTTATCTGTATTTAGATTTCATTGCTATATTTTCCTACACCGTAAAGCTATTAAAATAGTTATAAATATAAATTGAGAATATGTTTTTGCACGAAATTCATATTGAGCTGAACCCACTTAAATCAGGCTTGAACCCACGACCTTTATGGGTCAAGTCCTTTCAACGTTGGACCATCATCATTATCGAGTTATTTATATCGAGATTGGTATATTTAAATTTTGATATAAAGCGAAAAATCAACAATATATTACCTCAAATACATACAAAACTATATCTGAATCATCATCATTCTACTGCTTTTATCCCACTCTAAGTGGGGTCGGTACAACATGTTTTTCTCTTTTCTCTTCCACTCTGTCATATCAATAATATAATATAATAAACTCTGCCGATACTCCTTTTATATGCATATCATATGTCACGCAATCCATCCATGTGAGTTTCGATTTCCCTCTAGCCACATATCCATATTTAACACAAGGTTTTACCCGCAACTTCGTTTGCGTAGAGTGTTGTCGCGTGATAATAGCCCGTGGAATTAACAGGATTTCTATAGCCTGTGTTATTCCGGTGTATAAATAATACGTTATCCGGTGTATATATAATAATTGTTTCAAATTTTATCGATATTGGTTCAGCGGATTCACCGTGAAAGAGTAACAAACATATATCCATACTCACAAACTATCGCATTTATAATATTAGTAAATAAATAATATATGGGACACTGACACACACGGTCGTCGGTCCCCAAAGTAAGTAACTTAATACTTGTGTTATGGGTGACAGACAGCTGATATACTTATATATTTTTAAATACATACTTAAATACAAATATACACCAGGCTCAAAGACCGACAAATTCATTTATAGAAAATGTTGGTCCTCGGCGGGAATCGAACCCGCGACCCGCGGAGCTGAAGGCAGAGTCACTACCCACTACACCAACGGGCCAGTCAAAGTAGAATTGGTAGAACTAGTTTGGTCGCAAGATTTTCATCGTTCCTATATTACTAGAGCTGAATATGTCTTAATTTTTTTTTTATCAAGCGTAAAAACGTATTTTTCTTGTTATTCTTTTAACTACATATCATACATCGGTCGCGCGAACATTGCCAATAAATCAAAGATCCAAACGACGCACGGTTCCCAATCATGTGAAAATGTGTAAATTACCATTTATATTAAGCTCCTGGTCCTCTTTTAAAACGAATCTGTGAAATACGACGCAATATAAACACTTAATGTGAATTTCGAATGCTGGAATTAAAGAATATAATAAACTAGTGCTATAAAAATAATAATTTCATATAATCATTATCCTCCTGCCCTTATCCCTCTCTAAGTGGGGTCGGCACAACATGTTACTAACATGTTGTGCCGACCACATGTTGTCACATGATTTGACTACGTCTTTTACGACTGGCCGCCTGACGTCAACTTACCTTAGTCGTATTATACGATACCTCGGTGAGAAATGAGGGTGGTCTATTCTACTCAGCCGGATTCCACACGGTGGTGGAAAATCAACAACATAAATCCAGTTAACCAGAAACATTCAGAGTTGATTTTCCACCACCGTGTGGAATCCGGGTGAGTAGAATAGACCACCCTCATTTCTTACCGCGTTTTCGTAAAAGGCGACTAAGGTATGTTGACCTGCCTTGTGGTATCCGGCTGAGTAGAATAGACCACCCGCTTTCTTACCGAGGTGGCGTAAAAGGCGACTAAGATAAGTTGACGTCAAGCAGGCGGCCGGTCGCAAAATACGTAGCCAAATCATGTAATAAGATGTTTATAACATGTTGTGCCGACCCCACTCGGAGTGGGATATTGGCAGAAGGAGAGAAAGACTTTTGTATTATGGATATCCGCAAAGTAACGCCCAATTTTAATAAAGAAACGCAAACGCGTATGTGCTACTTGAATTAATTTAAATCAAGTACTGCTTTCATTGGGTAGAGTTTCACGTCTGTATAAATAGCATGGATTATGAATTTTTTATTGGAAATATCGTGAGTCAAGATAAATTATTCCATGCCCAATTAAGCTCCATTGAAATGATCTTGAAACTTTCATAAATAAAAATACCAATCTGACATATGAGATGATCCTTTTGTTTTTTTTATGTTATTTTATGTTTATGGCATCCAGTACCAAAATAAATCGTAGTCCGTGTTACTTTCATAAAGAAGGAGAGTCAAGCCTGTTAATGCGATTGTCTGGCAGATAATAAAAGAGGGAAGATAGGAGACTATAGTTATCTTTGTCTAATCACATATTAAAAAGAGAGAAATAGGTAGCTTTATTTGCGTTATCCTTTTTTTTAACGAACGCGTTTTAGGTTTACACCCCTACTAGAGTGTTTTAAGTCTATGGACATTTTAACTGTCTCCGTACCAAAAATGATATCAATTGTTTATTATACTCTTAAAGTTATTATACTAGAGTAGACAACCTAAAATGTGCAATACAAAAAGCAAATGAGGGTGATCTGTCTGTCTCTATTTTTTATGTGTGATTAGACAAGTATGAAGATGACCCGCAGTGTGGTATCCGGCTGAGTAGAATAAACCACCCTCATTTTTTACCCAGGTGTCGTAAAAGGCGATAAGGGTAAGTTGACCCGCCGTATAGTATCCGGCTGAGTAGAATAGACCACCTCTTTCTTACCGAAGTGTCGTAAAAGGCGACTAAGGTAAGTCGACCGGCCGTGTGGTATCTGGCTGAGTAGAAGAATACCACCCTCATTTCTTAAAGAGTTGTCATAAAAGGCGACTAAGGTAGGTTTACCCACCGTGTGGTATCCGGTTGAGTAGAATAGACCACTCTCATTTCTTACTAAGTGTCGTAAAAGGCGACTACGGTAGGTTGACCCATTCTCGACAGCCGATGGACGTTCGAGGCCCACTTCCGGCGGCTCGCCCCAAAATTAAAGGCGACCGCCGGAGCCCTGAGCAGGCTCCTCCCGAATGTGGGGGGGCCAAATGCAGGTTGCCGGCGCCTTTACGCCGGAGTGGTTCGGTCAATGGCCCTGTACGGCGCTCCCGTATGGGCGGAGCGGCTGACCGCCAAGTCCCTGCCCCTGCTGCGCGGGGCGCAGAAGATTGTGGCGGTCAGGCTAGTGCGGGGCTACCGGACTATCTCCGGCGAGGCGGCCTGCGCCTTGGCTGGGTCCCTTCCATGGGATCTAGAGGCCAAGGTGCTTGCTCAGGCCTACCGCCGCAGAGTTGAAACCCGTTCATCGGGGGCAAACTCTGCGGCGGTAGATGTGGATTGGCGGAGAGCAGCTCAGGTAGAGCTCCTCCGCCAATGGAGGCGGTGGTTGGAATCGCCCAGTGCGGGATTCTGGACGATTTCAGCCATCCAGCCTATTCTCCAGGGCTGGGTCGCCAGGAGGCATGGGGTCCTCACTTACCGCCTGACTCAGATCCTTTCCGGACATGGCTGTTTCGGGAGGTATCTGTGGAGGGTGGCCCGGCGCGAAGCGACCGGTGAGTGCCACGAGTGCGGCGCCGAGTTTGATACGGCGCTGCATACGCTCGCAGACTGCCCAGCTTGGGTAGTTCAGCGAGCGGAACTTGTGGCTCAGGTGGGGCACGATTTCTCCCTGCCCACCGTGGTTCGTGCCATGGTGGACAGGGAGGAATCGTGGGCAGCGATGGCCTCCTTCTGCGAGGACGTTATGTCGCGGAAGGAGGCGGCGGAGCGGATCCGGGAAGTCGAGTCCTTGGATCCAATCCGTCGCAGGCGAGTGGGGCGCAGGCGACTCGCCGAAGTCCGTCGCATGCCACCCTAACGGGGACTTGCGAGCGGTCCGAACGGGGTTCATCGGACGCTCGCTTGAGTTAGTTCCCCGAGGCGGTCGATGCATCTGGTGCTTCCGATGCATCGTCTAGCGGAGTGAGGGCCTAGTCTAGAGAGGCCCCGACCCAGAGGTGGCGCACTCTGAGGTTCAGAGTTGCTGCTGGCGGGGATAGGGGTAATGTGTACAACGGTACCCTGTCCCCGCCACCAGCAGCGTGGTGGAGCACTGTCAGGTTTTTAGTCGGTGAGAGTCCGACATACCCGCCGCTCGTCCCCGTCGGGCGGTGACGACCCATAATGGGTTTTCCTGACATAAAAAAAAAAAAAAAAAAGGTTGACCCATCGTTTAGTATCCGGCTGAGTAGAATAATACTACCCTCATTTCTTACCGGGTTGTCGCAAAAGGCGACTAAGGTAGGTTGACCCATCGTTTGGTATCCGGCTGAGTAGAATAGACTACCCTCATTTCTTACCGAGGTGCCGCAAAAGGCGACTAAGGTAAGTTGACGTCAGACAGGCGGCCGGTCGTGAAATACGTAGCAAAATCATGTAACCCCGATCCCACTTAGAGTAGGATAAGGGCAGGAGGATGATGAAGTTTACCTACGGGTTTAATCTTCCTTCTCATTATTTATTGTGTCCCTGTCACTTACATTTATTTATTTATTTATTATAGGTAGGCCACCTCTGGATATTCAAGTATTAATAACTCTATGATTATGCCCTTCACAGACGTCAAAAAGGGCTCACACACTGACAAATTCTAATAAGTATAAACACAAAATTGAATACAAGCTATAAATAAATGATTACGTTCTGAATTATTACACATAATACTTGTGTAATTTGCAACCGAACCCATTACACACAACCCAAGCGAGAGGTGGGCCAAAAATTCACAGTACCCTGATATCCCAAATGAGCGTAATTACAAAGTTCTGAATGTAATTCGACCAATTTTGTTTAACCCTGTTCTTAATTAAAAACAACAAAATAAAGCTGTGACTACACCGAGACCCTTTGATATTTTTATTTATTATTTATTTTTATAATCCCACCGTGTGGGATCCGGCTGAATAGAATAGTACCACCCTCTTTTCTTACCGAGGTGTCGTAAAAGGCGACTAAGGTAAGTCGACCCGCCGTGTGGTATCCGGCTGAGTAGAATAGACCAACCTCATTTCTTACCGAGGTGTCGTAAAAGGCGGCTAAGGGAAGATGACCCGCCGTGTGGTATCCGGTTTAGTAGAATAGACCACCCTCTTTCTTACCGAGGTGTCGTAAAATACGACAGAAGTAAGTTGACGTTAGGCAGGCGGCCGGTCGTAAAAACGCAGCCAAATCATGTGACAGCATGTTTATAACATATTGTGCCGACCCCACTTAGAGTGGGATAAGGGCAAGAAGATGATGATTTATTTTTATAATCATTATAATTTAAAAGTGTATTAATTTTTTTTTTGTGTTCAATAAGTAGATTCAGTTTTTCTATAATAGTTCACAAAGTCATGTGTGATGACCGTTTTCGGTTGGATGTATCTTCAATACATTCAACCGAAATGGGTCATCTATTCTCTATTCAAATAAACATATATGCTAATGTATATAAAAACTCCACAAGAATGTAAAAATAAATTCAAATTAAACCACTTTATTACTTTACATGAAGAAATTAAAATAAAACAATAACATATGTTATTATAAAAAAATCTTTTTATGGGCTTGACTATAACTTGTCTTTAAGACGGGAGAATTTTTATCACATGAAAAACTTTTAATACTATTTTAATCCTACATACTTGACGTTCCCATGGAAATACATTTTTATTTTCAATTTCCAATACTTTTATGTATTAGATATGAAAATGTTTTTTTTATTGTTAATAATAATTAAGGGTACACTTAAATAATATACTTAAGGATAATTGCTTAACACGTGACAGTTGATCGATGTCTTTATTATATTGTAAAAGGAATTACCACAATATGAAATTTTTTTGTTTGAGTTGTCTGTAAGTAAATAAACGATTCTGATATCTACACTTTCCACAGCCATTTCCATAAAGAAAGTTCAATTATTTGTAAAAGTCTGACAAACACATGATTGCTATTACATATGTATTTTACTCCTTACGACATTTTAACTTACTGCATTGTTGATCTAAATAAAATAATTGTACCACAAGCTAAAACTTGTTAAAATGTACGTTGGAATTTCTAAGAGAATTTCTACTGCATTACGACATAAAGCAACGAACGTAGCTGGGGAATAAATAGCAAAATGATTGATATAGGTAGGTAGCAGTAATAAAGTCCAAATTGGCCGGACGCCAGCGATGTATGTGGCCATTCAGCGGGCCAAATATTTTATGGAGGTATCCATTTGCTTTTATACGAGAATGTGCCTAAAGTTACTATTTTTGAATATAGAACCGTAACTTCAAACTTTAAAATAAATATATTTAAAAGTTTTAAACGAAGAATGACTAAGAAATCTAAATTGTGATTTTCGAATTCAGAATTACAATCATAGATTATTTCACTAAATTATTATTTTCATGTTATGCAAATATGTATTCTTTCTAAGATTTATGTCTTTGAAATATCAGAACTATATTCCACTGTGTGGCATCCGGCTGAGTAGCATTGACCACTCTCAATCCTTACCGAGATGTCATAAAGCGAACTACTAGACCAGTCTACAGAAAGGTATAAATTAAGAATAAAAAATATGCTTATGGGTTGAGTATATTAGAAAATTGAAGATTATTGTATGATAAAAATGCCTGTATTTGAAAATCCTTTCAGCTCAATACAAGACTGCGGTTTATTAATGTAAAATTTAAAATGTTTAATAGATTGACCTCCGAGTTTCTTACTGGTTCTTCTAGGTAAAAGCAACATTCCGAATCAGTTGTAGCTTCATTAATCAAAATTGATCAGTGAAAATTCAAAAGTTCTTGAAAGAGCTTATTTGAATAAAGATTATTTTGATTTGATTTGACTAAGGTAAGTTGATCCTGAAGTAGCAAAATTTTGCGTGGAAGGCTGTCAGTGAAACTTAAAGCGAAAGTATTCGAGCAGTGTGTACTGCCTGTCTTGACCTATGGTGCCGAGACTATGTCTTTCACTAAAAAGAAATTCAGAGAGTTCACCGAGAAGTTCAGAGTCACACAGAGAGCGATGGAGAGAGCAATGCTCGGTGTTACTCTGCGTGACCGTAAGAAAAATGAATGGATCAGGGAGAAAACAGGTCTGAGAGATGTGGTCTCTGAAATTGCCAAAAGCAGGTGGAGATGGGCAGGACATGTGGCACGCATGGATTATACAAGATGGACCAAACGTCTTCTAGAATGGAGACCACGTGCTAACAACAGACCACGTGGCCGTCATCCCAAAAGATGGGCGGACGACATCAAACAATACGCAGGTCGAGACTGGATGATAAAGGCACAAGACCGCCTGGCGTGGAGGGACATGGAGGAGGCCTACGTCCAGGACTGGACACAAAATGGCTAAAGATGATGAAGTTGATCTTATGTGGTATCGTAGAAAATACCACTCTCATTTCTTAACTAGGTGTCGTAAAATAAGACTAAGGTAATATGACGCCAGGTAAACGGGAACATGTGACAATATATTTAAAACATGTGCCTACCCCACTTAGAGTGAGATAAGGGAAGGAGAATTCTTTTTTTATATATTATCGCCACAGAAGCGCTCGGTGTACAACAGCCTCTACACACATTACGGAGTTATTATTCCAGATGTATTTTAATTTGCCTCATGGAGGCCTTTCTAGTTTTCCGGTATGACCGCAACGTAAATTTCAACAGCAAGTTTCATTAATATCTAGCTATAGAGTAGGCGATGAAAACGCACGCTTTTTATCTTTAATATTTAAATGAGTTAATCTTGTATGTATATAGTATATATATTTTTGGAATCCCGGACACGGCTTCAACGATTTACCTGAAATTCAGCATGTAGAGGGTTTTGGGGGATAAAAATCGATTTACCTAGGTTTTATTTAAAAAAAAATTTTTTGGGCATTAAAAATACTTAATTTTTTTAAAATATAAAACACTATTTTTGCCATAAACTGTCAAGTCAGCGTAGGTTATTCGGGGAACGGGCACTCTAAAAAAAATTTAAATACCTATCTATCCCAACTACCTTTTTTTCTTTTATTTAAGTTTTTTTTAATTATTTTGTATAAAATTACCAAACAAAGCTCGTTCAACCAGGGACTTAAATTTATGCTGCTTATGCTATTTCTACACTTACGACAAAATTGTTGTGGTAATGAGTGTGTGTACTGCTTGTGTGTGATGGTGTTGGCGGCGTTTTGTGATACGTGTGGTGACTTGTTCTGCATGTGTAAGGTATGTTGTCTGCTTCAATAACAGCATAACATAGATTCACTTAACAAACACGGATTACAGCAAAATAATTCTATTGTAACTTCTGTACTATGGAATTCTGCTGAGTAATGCCTGCTTCATGAAATGAGGGTGGTCTATTCCACTCAACCGGATACCACACGGCAGTGTGTTTAGATAAATATCAACTCATTCATCATCCTCCTGCCCTTATTCCACTCTAAGTGAGGTCGGCACAACATGTTACAAACATGTTGTCATATGATTTGGTTACTACTTGGATTTGGACTTTACGACCGGCCGCCTGCCTGACGTCAACTTTCTTTAGTCGCCTTTTACGACACCTCGGTAAGAAATAAGCGGGGCTTTATTCCACTCAGCCGGATACCACACGGCAATGTGTTTAGATCAAAATCAACTAAACCTATATAAAACACTAGTAATATCCCGCGGGTTCGCCCGCGTAATTTTTATTTTTTTATACCTCATTAAATTTTTATTACGGATCCCTATTTAAAAAAAAATGTAATATAGCTTATGTTGCTCAGTAAAGATGCAATGGTGAAAGAATTTTCGAAATCGGTCCAGTAGTTTTTGTGTGAAAACATTACAAAAATACATACAAATTTTTCCTTTTTATAATATTACTATAGATAATATATATCACAGTTTACTTAAGTCCTTACAAAACTTAGGATGAACCAAAATAAAAGGGTGCTTACACGAGGGGTATAGACATAATGGTATCAAGAGGAGACGTGCAAGAAATTAAAAAAAATGTTGAGTGGAACATTGAATACCGGATCGAACAATACACACACTCTACAGAGTGTGTGAATTTCGCGAACCCCTTTTACATTAATGAGGACCCCACTTCCGTGTTCAGTGATTTCGCATATAAAAGGACGTGTTTTGTGTGTGAAGTGCTATACCAAATAAGGTGGGGTGCGAAGAGACAAAACATATAAAAATAAACTGTAATCTTACAAAAATTATGAACACTGTCTTGTAACATAAATAAACGTAATTAAAACTATACTGACTTAACGAGTATCTATTAAAATCAGATGAAAAAATAGTTTAAGTACATTGTGTCCAAAAAAAACCAATATATATTGAATAATTTATAGAATTAGGCGTTACAAATTTCCTGGCGATGCCTCGGTTATGGAGCAAAACAATTGTTGAGATTGTTGTAAGAAGTTTCATAGTATACGACCTTCCAAATTGATTTGACCTTCCATTGATATATTTATTATTTGCTGACCGCTTAAAATAAAACACACCCTATAAAGACCCGTTAAGTGAGGCTTTCTACTATATATTAGTAAAAACAGCACGCAAATCGGATCAGCAGTTTTTGAAATTAGCGGCAACAAACGCACGGAGATGTGACATCCCAACGATTTCATTATATGTTTAGATTAGATTAGATAGAATAGATAATAGATAAAAATAAAAAGCTATATAAATAGATAATAGATAAAAAGCGATGTTGATGATAATATGTATTTTTACCAATATTTGTTGCTAGTTTCCCTTTAAAAGAGTTTCATATTTTATTTTCATACAATAAATCGAACTGATAAATGTGGACCAATCAAAACATGAAATTTTACAACTGTTCCCGTAAATTTAAACGATAGCTATAGGAATTAATAGAGCATTTGAAAACAAAATTTTATCTCGACCATCATAAAAACCTATGATAACATTGTCTGGTAAAAAATTGTTTACAACCAAAAATCGTGTAAATCTGTGACAGACTGTTGCGATTTTTAAACCAGACCGTCTGTCATATTAAAATATAGCAAGAAATGCTTTTGAAAATAGTGTATTTTTAGAAAGAGTTGCTTATTTTTTTTAATATAAACAAGTACAAAAATAAATTATTAAAAGTTAATAATATAAATAAGTAGTTATACCTGCGTCTTCGCCCGATTGTAAATCAGTGTATAAGTTGAAATTTTAAATATAAAAGTGTAGTAGTCACTTTAAGTTAACCATAAGAGATAGAGACATGTTGTCTTCGATTTTATTGTAGTATTTTTGTAGATCTACAATTATTTACTACATTGTATTAGTATACGAATGGTCATTTAGGCAGCGCACGCGACTTAAGCCCACGAGGCGAGTTTTTTACAACACCATTTACATAAAACCGTAATACACTACTAACCTAAACTACCCAGAAAAATTGCACTTCCTTTTAGTAAAAACCGTACCAAACTATGTTTAGTAGATATTGAGAAAATTGATAACATACAGACAGACAACTTTTGTGTACATTGTTTTATAATAAGTATAGATTGTCGTCTATCGGAAGCGGGACAATACCGGACGTATTCAGTGAAATAATTATAAAGGAAGTAAAAATGAAAGCTGCGTATAGATTTTTTTTATATTTTTAAAGGTATAGAAACTGTTGTCTCTGATTTCCTTCATTAGATCGTCCCCACACCAAAATACAGTTGTCAGCTTTCAACAAACAAACCAACAACGCGTGTATACGATTAATATGGACGTTATGTTTGACACATATCTCTGTACGTTACATTCGAAACTTTTTCACTTTATTGTACCGGACTAAAAAATGTGAAACATTTAAAACTACGTCGAACATTTGGTGGCTGCGAGCATAAAATACACATGTTTTAAAACAAAGTTCATCATATCCCAAATGTGAAACGCCATCTCAAAAATCACAATAACGATGATGAGATTGCTTTGGGCCGAAAGTAATTTGTGTCCCGGACATTTATTTTAGCAATATACGGTCCGGGGGAAAAAAGTTTAATGTAGGGTAACTCAATTACGGGGTCCCCACCTCGTGTGCCCCCAGTTTATCACGAGATGTCTCATCGCACTAAGAATAGGACGTTTAACGTACCTTATATAGCTATATATGTGACAATTAAAAGTAATTTGTTAATTTGTAGAAATAAGCGTTACTTTGCGGAGATCCATAATATAAAAGTAATAATATAATTATGTGTAATGCTAAATGTAGAGTGGACAATCCGTTTGTCGGATACATTAATACACTTTTTTATGTCAGGAAAACCCATTATGTGTCATCACCGCCCGACAGAGACGAGCGGTGGGTATGTTGGATTTGCAACGACTAAAAACCAGACTGCTCCACCACGCTGCTGGCTGTGACAGGGTACCATTGTTCACATTGCCCCCCCGCCAGCAGCAACTCTGAACCCCAGAGGGCACCACCCCTGGGTCAGGGCCTATCTAACAGTGTCTCTGCGCTAGACAATGCATCGGGAGCACCATATCGTGGTGGAGCACTGCTTGGTTTTTAGTCGGTGCGAGTCCGACATACCCGCCGCTCGTCCCCGTCGGGCGGTGATGACCCATAATGGGTTTTCCTGACATAAAAAAGGGTATTAATGTAGAGTGGACAATCCGACAAACGGATTATCTGCTCTACATGTAGCATTTTATATATTTTCTATTTTACTTCATCGCGGGTTATATAATAATAATTTTATTATTAATTTTGAAGTGGGTAATTTGTTGTTTTTTCCAAAGCTGTGAAGTCGGAATTGCTGGAACAACCTATATATCAATATCATCATTCTCCTGACCATATCCCACTCTAAGTGGTGTCAGCACATGTTTTAATATGTTGTTAATGATTTGGCTAGTGATTTTACGACTGCCCGCCTACCTGACTTCAACTTTCATTAGTCGCCTTTTGCGACACGCCGGTAAGTAATGAGGGTGGTGGTATTCTACTCAACCGGATACCAAACGGTGGATCCAGATCATCATCTTCCTGCCCTGATCCCATTCTAAGTGGGGTCGGCACACCATGTTATAAACATGCTGTCACATGATTTGGCTGCGTTTTTACGATCGGCCGCCTGCCTGATGTCAACTTACCTCTGTCGAATTTCACGACACCTCGGTAAGAAAGAGGGTGGTCTATTCTACTCAGCTGGATACCACACGGCGGGTCGACTTACCTTAGTCGCCTTTTACGATACCTCGCTAAGAAAAGAGGGTGGTACTATTCTATTCCGCCGGATATCACACGGGGCTTAAGGCAACGTAAAAAGTGAAAAAAACCCGGGATCCAGCTCCAGATATCAATAGTATTTTCTTACTTTATATATATTTTTTTTAATTATATATTTTTTATCTTATTTTATTTTATTTATCTTAAAAAAAATAACTGAGCAAGGATCAGTCACCCAGGTACTCTTATAAAAATATGATTGACAATCATAAAGTTTACTTAACCGGGGTATTATAATAGTCGCTTAACTAAGGCGCTTAAACGTCTTTAAACACAAGTAATGTACTTAAGAATAATTTTATCAAAACAAAATGCTAAACACTACGACGAACTTAACTTTATTCTTCCATTTGAAACAAGCGTTAAAGCACTTAGTCTGATGAAGTCATTAAAAACAGTAAACTTTAGTACTAAGACTTAAGAAAAACCACTCGAACATGTTTTGCATTCGATAAAATATTTTACAAGGAAACTGTTGGGGAATAATAATGCTTTTTTTCAATCGTATATTTGCCAATATCATCAATTGAAAATATATAAATAAGAATGGAGATATCTGTTGAATCATCATCATTCTCCTGCCTTATCCCACTCTAAGTGGGGTCGGCACATGTTATAAACATGATATGGCTACGTATTTTACGACCGGCCGTCTGCCTGCCTTCAATATATCACGTCGACGTCATAGTCGCCTTTTACGACACCTGGGTAAGAAATGAGGGTGGTCTATTCTACTCATTCGGATATCACACAGTGGGTCAACTTACCTTAGTCGCCTTTTACGACACCTCGGTAAGGAATGAAGTCTATTCGCATTCCGCATGGCATCAGTCAAAATACACACGTTATTGAAGAGATAGGTATCTTTCTAGATTCGAGCGTTTTAAATTTTTGCTAGCCACTTTATAAAAAAAATGTTTGAATTCAAATTAATATTCGGAATTTAAAATAACATTCTAGAAATTTTCAAACATACGGCTTTATGAGATGGTAATGACTTTCTTCTTATTGTATTATTGTATTGCGTAAAGAAAGTTAGTAGCGGCCTGTTACTATCCCACTGCTGAGAATAGGCCTCCTCTCACCGTTTTTTTTTGGAGATTTGGAGATATATTTGAGAGAATAATTCACTCAAATATATCTCCAACTCTCCTTCTCCAACTTCTATAATTGGAGAGAAGGATTGGAGCTAAGACCTACCACGCTGCTTCAATGCGGATTGTTAGGTTACATATCTCACGATGTTTTCCTTCAATCAAAAGTGTGTGATAAATAGCAATTATCAATTAGACATATAAGTTTTAACAGAAAAACTCACCCGGGTTTGAGCCCGTGACCTCCTCGAAAGGATCGCACGGTGCTACCGCTGGGCTACCACAGCTTTGTATTGCGTAGCAACCGGACAAATCAAGGAGTAGAAAGGGCCAGTTAACTCAGGCGGCAATAGACCATTATTTAAAATTACATGTTGCAAGAAACGTTAAAATTAATTGCTCGAAAATTGTCATTCCATTCCAACGAATTTTTATTTTAAGAAGTACTTAACTTTTGGTCAGTTTTAAGTATGTCGCAACCTCACTTCACATTTTCCATATAAAAGCCTTAAGCAGAGTACAAAAGGCTCTTGTTGATTTCGAAATTGTTGTATGTAATCTTATATTGTGACACCCTGTAGTAAATTAATATAGCTTAAAACACTTTTTCTACATTACTAACATGGTGTTGAAAGGAAAAGTAAACTGTGTTTACAATTTACAATGTTATAGCAATTATTTCTCGAACCTCAACTTAGCCTAGGCCTTACTTAGGCCTCATAACTAAGGCCTTATAATTAATTTTGTAAATGAAACGGTCGCATAAACAAATCAGAATGAAATGCCTGATGGTTTTTTTTACAAATCTTCACATTTTTAAATTCAAAAAGTCGCACGTATCTCAAGCCGTATCTCAAACTTTGAGATACTTAATAATCCCTTAAAAACAATGAATCGATGAAAAATGCTGAATTCCTAATGATTCAAAATTTACTAAATACAATTTTTAGTCAAATAATGTACACGTGCCTTTTGCATGCCGTGGTAATCTATTAAATAATTGATTAACATCATTCTCCTGCCCTTACCCCACTCTGAGAAGAGTTGGCACGACATGTTTTAAAAATGATGTCACATGATTTGGTTAGGTATTTTACGACTTGCCGCCTGCCTGATGTCAACTTACCTTAGTCGTCTTTTACAACACCTCAGTAATAAATAAGGGTTGTCTATTCTACTGATTCAGATATCACACGGCGAGTCCACTTAACTTAGTCGCCTTTTACGACATCTCAGTAAGTTATAAAGGTGGTCTATTCTACTCAGCCGCATATCACTCAGGGATATCTTATGTATTTAATAAATACTATATTAAGATAAATAGGTCATAGTGAATTTTATCATTTTAGAATGTAAGTTTTAAATAATTTATAGAATTAGGCGTTACTTTGCGGAGATCCATAATACAAAAGTAATAATAAAAATTATTTTGCTATAATTCGCAATGAAGTAAAATAGAAAATATATATAATTCTAAATGTAGAGTGGACAATCGGCGAAACGATTGTTGAGTTTGTTATAGTGAACGTATATAGTGCTTGTGTATTGTGGTGGCGGTGGTGGAGGTTTGTGCATGTGTTTTTACGAATCCTGCATGTTTTCTTATCTTAAATAAGGTAAGTTTACAAAAGTAATAGTAAAATTATTTTGCTATAATCCGCGAAGAAGTAAAATAGAAAATATATATAATGCTAAATCGTTTCGCCCGGCGAAATTGTTGAGTTTTTGATAGTGAACGTATATAGTGCTTGTGTATTGGTGGTGGTGGTGGAGGTTTGTGCATGTGTTTTTTACGAATCCTGCATATATGAGGTATGATAACCGATTGTCCACTCTACATTTAGCATTATATATATTTTCTATTTTACTTCATCGCTGATTATAGCAAAATAATTTTTATTATTACTTTTGTAATGTAAGTTTTGTTATTTGTGCAGAATAAATAAAAATAACTTTTATATTGTTTCAGAACTCCCGGAAAAACCAAAAATATTCGACGAGTCCGACACGGAGGTGGTAGGTGTGGCAGGGCCGTATATAGAAGACACCAGTTTGAAACTTACCTGTGTTGTAAGTGGAGGTAAAATTAGAGTACAAATAAATTTGGTTGTATTTTTGTGACTCAATTTTTAAAAGAATGCGCTGTTTAAAAATAGGCTGATACAGAAAGCCTACTATACTATTGAAGATTATTTAGAAGATAAGAATGTGTGGATATAGCTCTCTTTGAACCTGTACAAGACAGTAACGACTTAATGTAATTAGGAATTATATGTTTAAAAGAGCAACCGCCGAGTTTCTTGCTGGCTCTTCTCGGTAGGAACAGCTTTCCGAACCAGCAGTAGAGTTGACGATTCAAAAGCACTTGTTTACAAGTTTATTTGAATAAAGAATATTTTGAATTTGAATTTGAATTTGAAAGAGTCGAAGTATACATGTATTAGATTTTTAAGGTTCTGACTCGTATTAAAGACTAGTAGAACGTGCGAAGAGAGGTATTGTGACAAGATTTATTTATTTATTTATTTATATATCGTTACAATGAATTTAGTCATTATGTACGTTCCTAATGAATACTTTCATAAAAAAACTAAAGTGAAACGATATTGGATGCATTTAGTTAAAAACTGTTCGCTGACGCCCGCCTCCAGTATGATAAATTATACGCGTGTGTGTGTGTGTGTGTGTGCGTGTGTGTGTGTGTGTGTGTGTGTGTATGTGTGTGTGTGTGTGTGGGTGTGTGTGTGGGTGTGTGTGTGGGTGTGTGTGTGGGTGTGTGTGTGTGTGGGTGTGTGGGTGTGTGTGTGTGTGGGTGTGTGTGTGTGTGGGTGTGTGTGTGGGTGTGTGTGTGGGTGTGTGTGTGGGTGTGTGTGTGGGTGTGTGTGTGGGTGTGTGTGTGGGTGTGTGTGTGGGTGTGTGTGTGGGTGTGTGTGTGGGTGTGTGTGTGGGTGTGTGTGTGGGTGTGTGTGTGGGTGTGTGTGTGGGTGTGTGTGTGGGTGTGTGTGTGGGTGTGTGTGTGGGTGTGTGTGTGGGTGTGTGTGTGGGTGTGTGTGTGGGTGTGTGTGTGGGTGTGAAGAGAGGTAATAGAGACAGAGTTATTATACTAGAGTGGGGGAAGCCTGTGAGAGTTACAATAAATAATGAGAGGGAAGATGTAACTCGTGTACTTAATTTTTGTCTAATAACACATAAAGAGAGAGACAGACATACTGACAGAGTTAAGAAGGCAGTCTAAAATATGCCAAATTACTAAAGAGAAAGCAAATGAGGTATCTATCTATCTCTCTTTTTTATTTGTGATTAGACAAAGATGAAGTATACAAATTTCATCCTGCCTGTAGCTCTCCTGCTTTAAGTATTACAACTCTATGATACTGGGGCGTCTGAAATCGGATTGACGCTGTTTGGAGACAGTAGGTTTTTAAGGCACTGGTAGCCAAGTGACTACTGTTCTATTACGTATTAAATGTTACAACTATAAATATGATTTATTAAACTAAAGTTACTTAACTAATATTTAAAACTTCAATTAAACTTACCTTATAATTTATAAAATTAGGCGTTACTTTGCGGAGATCCATAATACCAAAGTAATAGTAAAATTATTTTGCTATAATCCGCGAAGAAGTAAAATAGAAAATATATATAATGCTAAATGTAGAGTGGACAATCTGTTATCATACCTCATATATGCAGGATTCGTAAAAAACACATGCACAAACCTCCACCACCACCACCAATACACAAGCACTATATACGTTCACTATCAAAAACTCAACAATTTCGCCGGGCGAAACGATTTAGCATTATATATATTTTCTATTTTACTTCTTCGCGGATTATAGCAAAATAATTTTACTATTACTTTTGTAAACTTACCTTATTTAAGATAAGAAAAAATAAAACTATGAAAACAATTATTATGTCACATCTCATTACTCATTACTTTTGAATGTGTAAAATTGTCACCAGTAATCTAGTAATATAAGGTTGTGACATTTTATACATAACATAATAAAAAATTACATTGTTGGCATTGTAAACTTATTATATACACAATTAACAGTGACATAATTTAAAATATAAAAAAACATAGCTGAATATAGGGCCGCAGACAAATTAAAAAAGTAAATTAAATGAATTCAGGCCATATGAAGTCGGACAATCTAACCTCTAAATTACAGAAACATAAAAACAGTTTACGTCAACCTCGAATATCTAGCGATAAAACAAAACGATTTCTCCAACTAAAAAAGTTTCTAGGTCAGATATAAAATTAGCTTGAACAACTTCCTTCTGCTGTATTCGTGATAATGGAAAGGAAAATTTTACCTTTATTCGTGTTATAATGCATCTGAATAACGGTAGATCGTGACCTTTTGTTAACTTGCCATGACCTGCTATACGTTGTGATTAATTTAAAAATACCATAGAATTTACCTAATATATTACACTCAAAAATTCCACTTTTTATACATATTTGTAAAAACGCTCTCTGTTATAAAAGTTGCTATCGTATGAATTGCCGCAATCCATAAAAGATATATTTCCTTAACACTTATTCAAAAAATAAGATGCAATTTTCTCAACAGTCAACCTTTATTCTTTTTTAACAACTTTTCAATTCCACGCACAAATACCGACTGCGTCAAATGGAGCTACCACTCTCCTTTCCGCCCGTTCCTCTCCGCTCTGCTCCTCTCCGCACCGCATCTCTCCTCCCTCACACCTCGCCACAGCTAACTTCACGTCTCTATACTACAACTTCCTCTCACTTCATTTTCCTTCCGTTACACATGCCTTTGACTCAATTTAAATACAAATAAATTCCTGATTAACGGATAATATATTTTTTTAAATAAAGGTCAAATTTTGTGATATGTTTTCTAGTAATCTTTTTTATTACATTATTTTCTCTTTAAAAATTAGAAAATACTATAAAGTTCTGTTATATTTTATAATATGTTTAAGATATCCTATAATATAATATCATTTAGCCAGGTTTATTTTTTTTTAAACTGTAATTACATTTTGATTATAAACAAATAAAAAAATTAATATATATAAATTAATAAAGTTCTCTTAAACTGTGATAATGAAAGCAATTTAACAAACTTTTGTTGTTAAATTGCTTTAATTATCACATTAGTTTAGTTTCATTATAATCTACGATAATTTAGATTTTAAAATTACGCCGTTTGGTATCCGGCTGAATAGAATAGTACCACCCTCATTTCTTACCGAGGTGTCGTAAAAGGCGACTAAGGTAAGACGACCTGCCGTGTGGAATCCGGCTGAGTAGAACAGACCAACCAAACCACAAATGTTTATAACATGTTGTGCCGATCCCACTTAGAGTGGGATAAGGGCAGGAGGATATATATTTTCTGTAATAAAATCGGTATACAGATAAATTTAACTTGTCTAGTACTCGAAGTGCAATTGAGAGTTCAAAACATTCCGTACAATATTACCAGTAACAGAACATTCCACAGCAACATTTCGAAACAGTAGCTTTATTACCTATTGATTGAGCTTTGAGCTTTAGTTGAACTTCTGACATAGTTGCACTATCTGGATACTTGTATTCTGAATTCTAAAACGTGTTAAGAAATTTGAAATCTGGAATGTATTTCTTTGGTTTTTCTCTTTGAATTTCACCCTATCCGAAGAATAAAGTCACATGTCCCATATATAAGCATAGGAAATGTGACTTTATTCTTCTGATAGGACGCTTTATTTGTCTTAGTCAAACTATTATGTAAATTAGTCCAATATCCATACGAATATTATTAACGCGATATTCAGTCAGTCTATCACGTTTCCATCGCTAATCCTTTGGAGATATATTGATGTAAAAACATACGATAAAATTTTATATATATATTTGTTCTTCCGTAACAAAAAACAGCGAGTAATTAAAGTAATTTTAACTTTTAAGTTGACGTTAACGAAGTCACTGGCAAAGTTTGTATACATTATAGGTAATCAGAACGGAAAAGAATTGTTTATCAATGATTGAATTGAATTGAAATTGAATTTGATATAAGTAATCCCCTTGCCCTTAGCCCGTTTTAAGTGGGGTCGTGTTTCATGTAACAACATGTAATAAACATGTTGTCACATGATTTGGCTACGTATTTTACAACCGGCCTCCTGCCCGACGTCAACTTACCTTAGTCGTATATTACAACACCTCGGTAAGAAAGAGGTTGGCCTATTCTACTCAACCGGATAGCACACGGCGGGTCAACTTACCTTAGTCGCCTTTTACGACACCTCGGTAAGAAATGAGGGTGGTCTATTCTACTCAGCCGGATACTACATGGCGGGAATCAAATAAGTGATTTGTTTCAATGATACATGTAATATATAAGAAAAGTTAAATGATGTAAACTTGTAATTTAAAGAGCTATGGCAGCGTTCTTCCAAAAGGAGATACTAAGTCTTTACTTAGAAAAGTGCAAAAATCTGTGAAAATAAGTAAATTAAGTATTAAACATCATTAGTAGAATCAATTATTAGAGCAATTAACTTTGAGACTGAAAGACTAAGTTAAGTCACGTTTATTCGCACAGCTGCGTCGAGTTTTTGTTATTTGTTTTATTGTTTGTGAGAGTTCACAAATCGGAAAGCAGTGACATTCACGTTTGACATTTTTCTTTAATTAAAACAAGCTTGAACATGACTTAAAGTGATTACGGAGCGTCGACATTGTTAGTGTTAAATACGAGAGGGAATCTGAAGCCTTCTTAGAAATAGTTAATCTGAGGATACCTGTAATTCTAAGGTTTTTATTTGATATTAGGAAAACAAGAAAATGAGGGTACATTAACGCTTAAATTAACGCGAACAAGGTTGCAAGTTTACCTAGTAAATTTATAAAGTAGCATTTTATACGGAACACCATAATACACTCAAAAATTCAAAAGTATAGTAAGTAAGTAACAGCCTGTTACTATCCCACTGCTGGGCATAGGCCTCCTCTCTCCATTTTTGGAGAGAAGGGTTGGAGCTAGGACCTACCACGCTGCTCCAATGCGGATTGGTAGGTTACACATATCCCTAGGATTCTCTAGAGATATGCAGGTTTCCTCACGATGTTTTCCTTCACCGAAAAGCGTGTGATAAATTGCAATTATCAATTAGACACTTAATTTTTAATAGAAAAACTCAGTGGTGTCTGCTCGGGTTTGAACCCATGATCGTCTCTAGAGATTCACACGGTCGTACCGCTAGGCCATCACAGCTTATTCAAAAGTATATTTAAAGAAAAACACTTCATTGTATAATTTATAGAATTAGGCGTAACTTTGCGGAGATCCATAATATAAAAGTGATGATATGCCAAAATAATTTTATTACTACTTGTGCACTACATTGTATGGTTAAAACATAAATCATACACTAAAATAAATTTAACTAATTTAATTAACAATAATTGTGGTTGTAGATCGCTGGTGTCTATGGAAGGTAAAAACCCATATTACTCACCAGGTCTCCACCTTTCACATGCATTACAATCAACTTAAACTAAACTTAACAAAGCAATTAACACCATACATTATACATTTGATAAGCTGTGGTAGCCCAGCGGTAACACCGTGCGACTCTTTCGACGAGGTCTCGGGTTCAAATCCAGGCAGACACCAATGACTTTTCCTATTAAAACTTATGTCTCTTATTGATAATTGCAATTTATCACACGCTTTTTGGTCAAGGAAAACATTGTGAAGAAACCTGCATATCTCTAGAGAATTCTGGAGATATGTGCAGCCTACCAATCAGCATTGGAGCAGTGTGATAGGTCTTAGCTCCAATCCTTCTCTCCCAAAACGGAGAGAAGACGCCTATTCCCAGCAGTTGGATAGTAACAGGCCGCTACTTTTTACTTTTAATTATGTGTTATATGTGATGCATTAAATAAAAGATTAATAAATGACAAAACGCGCGCGCGCTTGCATATGTGTGGGGAGGATATGTGTGTGTGTGTGTGTGGGCACATTTTTAAAAATCTGAAAATGAAAATGAAATTTTATTGATAAAAATTTCATTATACTCTAATAGAAAGGGCCCCTGCACTAGGTGTGGTATTGCTGGGTGCCCCGCTCATCCACCAAGATAAGTAAATTCATCAATAAACTTATAAGAAATGGACAACTACACACAAACTTATATTATTGTTCGTACGTGTGTGTGTTTGTGTAAATGTTGCGTGAAGTGTTTGAATGTATGTGTGCATCGTTGATTATAATGATCTGAGATATTAATTATAAATTATTTTACAGGGAAGCCAATGCCGCGATTAAGGTGGAAACGAGGTGACGAAGTTGTTGCAAAATTAGATCCAGTTGAGGATGAAACCCAGCTCAGTCTGCTCGAGCTCAGGATACCCAGGCTGACCAGGGCGTACTTCGAGTCTGTGTACACGTGCACGGCCGATAATACTGCGTTGGTACCACCACTGCGGGTCAACGTGCAAATACAGTTATATCGTAAGTCCACATAGCTTTGTTCAAGCCCGTTGCATCATATAACTTAGCCGCTATAGCCCGTGTGTGTAAGTGTCCCATATATTTATTTATTTATTATTACACCACAAACTAAACATCCGTTTACACGAAGCGCACGGCTCGCACTAAGGCAGCGTTCGCAACTATAGTATGACGCGAATGCTCACTGTGAGCTCTGCATATTTCAAAAAAAGGCACGACCTGATTGATCATACCTACAGCAAATACATCGGTGGAAAAACTTAACTCATGAATAGAAATAAGCTCGAATTGCATATTATAATAGATTGCAATCTAGACTGTAGATTGCGGGGACATTTTTGTCATACATAATACATACAGTGCATAATATATCGCCGTCTGAGAATAGAAACGTATATATGCAATACGATTATATTCTCGCGTGTATTTTAGAATTCCTGAGACGGATATTCTGAGCTAGGAGTAAATATATTATGATAAGATATATTAGCTGTATGCGGATCTACTCAATGTGTTTTAATATATTCAAAAATATATTCCAGAAAAAGCTAATAGTGTAATTATCAAATCAAATCAAATCAAAAGAAATCAAAATAATCTTTATTTAAATAAGCTTTTTCAAGCACTTTTGAATCGTCAAGGATTATTATGATTAACGAAGCTACAACTGGTTCGGAATGTTGCTCTTATCGAGAAGAACCAGAAAGAAACTCGGCGGTCTATCTTTTAAATATTATCAATTTTACATTACTAAACCGCTTTCTCGTATGAAGCTGAAAGGATTTTCAAATTCGGGCATTTTCATCATCCAAATAATCTTCTATTTTGCAATATGGTTTAAGTATAAGCATAACTCTTACACTTAATAAAACCTTTCTGTAGACTGGTCTAGTATGGATTCTCAAAATTCTGGTCGTAATAGGCGACTACTGATGTCAGGCAGACGGCCGCTCGTAAAATAAAAAAAATACCTAGCTAATCACGTGATAACATGTTACAAAAATAAAATAATAAAAAATAAATAAAAAAAAAATAAAATAAAAATGACCACATGTTATATGTGGTCATTTTTGCTGACCCCACTTAGAGTGGGATACGGTCAGGAGGATGATAATGTTTTTCAAACATTTTTTATGGTACATAAATAAAGATAAATAAGTAAAAAAAACTTTTAGAATGAGAAATATCTGGAAAATATTTTCATAAAACTCCTCCACGTTTGGCAACGACAAAATTACATCAGCTCGTTACGTGGACTACAAAAAGAAATGCAATTTCCTGAAATTTTTCGCTTGAAAGAATTACCTCTATACCGACACGTGACTGCAATTTTACTTAAGTGTACTTTACTTTTATTCGGTATAGTATTTAAAAAGCTAAATATCATAGCATTTTTTAATAATTTATAGAAATTAGACGCTACTTTGAATAAATAGTAATAAATTAATTTAAAAAAAAACATTCAAATTCAAAATTCAAAATATTTTTTATTCAAATAAACTTGTCGAACAAGTGCTTTTGAATCGTCAATTCTACTGCTGGTTCGGAAAGCTGTTCCTACCGAGAAGAGCCAGCAAGAAACTCGGCGGTTGCTCCTTTAAAAATATAATTCTTAATACTATTTACATTACGTCGTTACTGTCTTTTAAGGGTTCAAAGAGAGCTATATCCACACATTCTTATCCTCTGAATAATCATCAAGAGTATAGCAGGCTTTCTGTATCAGCCTCTTTTTAGCAGTTTTTAAACTGCATTAAAACTTTATCACTATGGTGTCATTTGTACCTAGCACCTCATTAAGTCAGTAAAAATGGTCAAGACAAAATCGTTGCGCCTAATATGAACATAAACCACCTAAGACATCTAATAGTACTATCAAGTCAACGTTCAGAAACGGACCCAACGGAAAACTCAACTTCCGCTGTTAAACAATATAAAGCATTGCAAATCTTTGTATTTTTGCGGTTTTGACTGATAAATAAGTTAATAAATTGCTATAATCTGCGATAAAGAAAATAGCAAATAAATATAATGATAAATGTAGAGTGGAATACATTAGTCAATGAAATGTAAATTTATATATTCTTTGTATTAATTAAACATGAAAATAGTTTACTCATTTCTATTTCCATAAAATATAAGTATAGTTCGAGTCAGGCAGGCGGCCGGTCATAAAATACGTAGCCAAATCATTTAACAACATGTTTGTAACATGTTGTGCCGACCCCACTTAGAGTGGGATAAGGGCAGGAAGATGATGATAAGTATAGTTCGGTTATTATATCCGGTTGAGTAGAAAAAACCACATTTTTACCAAGGTGTCGTAAAAGGCGACAAAGTCAAGTTGATCTGCCGTGTGGTATCAGGCTGCGTAGAATAGACCACCCTAATTTCTTAACGAGGTGTCGTAAAAGTCAACTAAGGTAAGTTGACTAAGATGAGTTAAAATACGTAGCTAAGCTGAAGTCAGGCAGGCGGCCGGTCGTAAAATACGTAGCCAAATCATGTTACAACATGTTTATAACATATTGTGCCGAGCCAATTTACAGTGGGATATGGGCAGGAGAATGATTATAGGTATAGTTCAAGTAATAATAATATCACAAAACTGTTTAGCCATCTTAGCTGGATTTTTATCTTGACATAATCTTATCTTCTTATCTCTCATTTAATATTATTACGAAATGCAATCTCAGTAAATTTGGGAATTTTCTTATATTAAACGAATGATCTGGGATTACGCTCGGTATGACAGCTTACGCATTTCTTTTGCCGGTCCCTCACGGTAAGCCATTAGTTTTTATTTGTGAGCTTCTTTGTTCCCAAGCTACACCATTTCCTCAATAGTAGGAAATTATTCTTCATTATATTCGTATGATCTGTTACAATATTGAATAGGTGTTTTATGTTACGCCACTATCAAGAGACTATAACGTAACCTGATTATTTGTAAGAAGATAAAATTGTCACTTAATTTTAAACTGCCTTAAAAATTTTCGAAATCACTTAGCATATTTGTCAACTATGTTATCTCAGAAAATGCTCAAATAATTGATGGATGCTGTGATCCATTTTTTTTTCAATTTAGACTCTCGGGAGTGGTATTCATACTTAATGTATAGGAACCCGTTTTACTCACGTCTTATTAAATCGGGTGAACCCGATTAGCCTAATCGTCGACGAGTCGCGTGCAGTGAGCTGCTACGATTCCCGTTGATAACACCGCATAAAGAGCTCATGAATAAGGGCCCGTTTGGACTAGTCAGGCTCACCCGATAAAATAAGACGCGGGTATAGCAGCTTTTTACACATTAATTGTGATAGAATATCTTGAAACTGGAAAACAGTGCATTATTGGCACGACAGTGTACGTACATTTGTTAATGGATTAATAGTGTTACATATATCATATGTCGTTTCCAACGAGTTCTTCCCCAGACTTTTTAAGTATAAATTCGCTATAACAAGTCATGCCAACATGCATATGCTTGTTAACGGAGTTTGGAATTTCCAAACAAAGCAAAAGCACCGCTTATCTGAAACTTCTTTATAAGTCGTTTCTGATGATTTAAGCCCCAAAGCCAAAAGTTTAATTGAATTTTGAACTTAGCTAGACATACTTTCTTTTTTAGAATTTATAAATATGACTATAAGATATCCTTAATTTTAAATTTCAATTCAAATTCAATTTCAACATATTCTTAATACAAGTGCCTTTTAATCGTCAATTCTAATGTTCCTTTCGGAAAGCCATTCCTACCGAGAAGAGAAAATAGTCATTTCTATTTTGTACAGGATCGAAAAGTAGCTATATCCTTACTTTATCAGCCTCCTTTTAACAATTTTTTAAGATCCCAATGAATAAATAAAGCTAAATTTTATATTAGTTACAACAAAAATGTACAAGTTATGTCTATCCTTAATTACTTACAAGCTAGGACTATACAAATCATGCCCACGTGGAATGGTCCCAATAATGCTGGCAGCGTTTCCGCGCTGAATCGCTAAGCTGATTCTTTGTGCGAAAATGTAGCCAATGTGTTCTTAAAACGAATAAAAAATATTTCGCACTTTGACTCCTAGGGTCAAAGGTCAAACAGTACAAATATATAACTCGATGAGAGATGCATACTTCTGCCGTATGCCGGAATCGGCCATTTCCGCCGCAGCTCCAAGTCTTGACGCTGTTTCCCTGATATGGGACGAAGCTAACGTATTAACGCATGTAACGTCCCATGCTAAAATTTAACATTAGCTAAAATTATCAAAATTAAAAAGTTATTAGATATAGGTAGAGAGATTCAGAAACAGTTAAGTTTGTATATACAATAACAAGTTAATATTAAATAAATGAACATGTGATGTTAAGCCCAAGTAAACCCACGCACTAAACCTTAATCAAACGATGCGACTCGGCTTACCTCAGCCCTGTTATGATGACAGGTTACGGATTTCTTTTGTCCTCACCACACCGCGAGCCATTAGTTTTTATTTGTGACTCTTTTGTTCCCGCATAATACCATGACCTAGAAATGGTATGAAATATTTTTCACTTTATGATAACAATAACTTTGGTAAATTCCCTTGACTTCATTTTCTCCAAATATTTCTATTTAAGGTGGCTTAAGGATTCATCTGATAAAAAAAAACCGAAAGAAATAAATTAAGCATAGCATATTGGGGATTGAAGATTATTTGAATATATTTTTTTCTTTCAATTCTTTTCAGCTAAGCTAAATGCTTGTGTTAGGAGTGGTTTCACGTCGTTAGTATAATGGCCGGAATAAAAAATGACGACTTGTCGATCGCAAGTACGTTACCCTAGCCTCTCCATTACCGCCGCTTGATCTAAAGTAATGACAAATTATCTCTCTATGGAATCTAAAGTTTGATGGCTAGAATGCAACAAAGAAACAGTATTAGGGTTCTAAGATCAAATAGCGTTATTAGCAAGCAGTGTCCTCTATAAGGATAGCATAGTACCATTTTCCAAATTCTCATCTGCTGCCACGATAGTCTCACCCCTTTTTTTATACAAGAAAAATCCCCTTATGGGTACCGCCGCCCGACGGGGACATGCGACGGTTATGTCGGACTCACACCGACTAAAACGACCTGTATCCTGCACCACGCTGCTGATGGCAAGGACAGGGTATCGTTGTACACATTGCCCCATCCACGCCGACAGCTCTGATCCCAGAGAACACCTCCTCCGGATAGGAACCCCTCGAAAAAGAAGCCCCTCTCCGCTAACCGATGCATCGGGAGCACCAGATGCACCGACCGCTTCGGGGACCTGTAAGCCAGACGTCCGATATTTAGTCTCATCCCTTGATTTCACGATACTCAGCCTACTTTTATTTCTATTGAATTCTTTTTTCAATTTTTTAATATCGTCCGTTCCACGCAAATGTGACTCACCTCTACCGCATGCGATAAGTTTTTAATCAACTCTATCGCAGTACCGCAACATTTAATACCAACTAATGTTAATGAAAGACATTAGCGGGTATTTTTTCAAGCTCAGTTTATGACGTAATAGCACGGTTTCATGTTCTGTTGTTATAATTTTGGTATTGTTATAAATGACGTAATAAATCGACGACTGCTTGATTACAATTACCGCTGATTTATGCAGTGGGAAAGGCTTTTGTACTAATTACATTCCCACATCAACGTCAAAGACCGGCTTGATTTTGAGATTAAAAACTCACTGTTCAACCATTGTTCACTGATTGACATAGATCTCTTTGGAAGATAGCAGGTCAAAAACCTTAGTACTACACCCCTTTTTACAAGAGGAAACTCTTCATAATTTCTATATACAATCCACCTCTTAAATATCGAACTTTTACCAGCTAAAACCTTCATATAATTCATGGTATTCTGACTGGAGAAGAGTGCATAAGCATACCGAACGGTTTATGTCAGTACTCTTATCAACAATAATCAATGGCGAATACCTCAATGACGCTTTATCTCATGGGCCTGCTTAAAACTTTTATCATCACAGGCGATGAATTGGAACACCTAATGCATCGGCGATCCTTGTTTATCGGAAGCCCAAAGGTTCCCGAGGACGCTGATGCATCTGGTGCTCTAAATACATCTCCTAGCGGAAGATGGGGCCACTTTTAGAGAAGCCCCGATCCAGAGGTGGCACACTCTGGGGAGCAATGTGTACAACGGTACCTTGTCCCCATCACCAGCAGCGTAGTGGAACACTCAGATTGTATCGCGTTGTGCGAGTCCAACATAGCCACCCGCCTTTATTTCCCCTCCTTATAGGTCCCGCCGCTCGAAGTGGAAGAGGTGGTTTCCCTGATAAAAGAAATCGGCCACCTCGAGGGACCTTTCTTCAGCTAGTGCGCCGACTATCATAGTTTCGTAAATTGAAAGTTTCCTAAAAATTAATCTGTAGAAATTAAAACACTATCTAAAAGCAGATTTTGCTTTACAGTCACCTAAATAGGGGCTCTTATTATTTCCGGTTCAAATGCAACGCAAACTTTCATTAATATGGTACGGTAATATAGCCGATAGGATCGGGCTTTCGATCCATGAATAAACACGATCATACAATTTAGTATGTAAGAGATTCTGTTAAATAAATAACGTTGCTGAATTACTTTCCTTATAACGATGTGCAATCTACGAGTATCTACTCATATTATAAAGTTCGCAAAAACTGTATGTGATCTATTTTCTCAAAATATACTAAACGGATTTTTGTAAGGTTTTGCTTAAAAGATAGGGCAATTCTTGAGGAAGGTTTAGTTCGTTAATAGTATGTTCTCCGGAACGGCTAAAGCAATGTCGATTGTACTGTTACCGGAAGATAATGGAAGTCGTGGAGCAACGTATAGGCTAGAACTCCTACAGGGTCGGGATTTAAGCTGCAAAAACTATGTGACACACTGATTTAAATGTGAGTGAAGCCGCGAGCACAGTAGTAGCAGTAGTACTTATTATAAATAAAGTCCTCAAAAACTATATGTCTGTATGTGATTGATTTTCTCAAAATCTACTTCACAAATTTTCATACGATTTTTAGGTGATTAGTAGAAGACTGTTTTATTTGTGTTGAGGATGCGCGGTTGAAAGAAATCTTTATTCGCGTACGCCGCGTTAACCACCAGAGATACACTGAAGCTATGTACTAGAGAGTTGTAGATCTATAACAATACTACATAAAAGTACGCAATAGCATGTCTCTATTTCTTAAGTTTAACTCATAATAACTACTTTTATATTCAAATTTCTTTGACAGTGCGACCATTGCTGGTGGAAATTTTGGCGCGAGAGCAACCTATATCAGTTGGCCAGGAAGCTGAACTAGCTTGCAGAGCGGTCGGTTCGAGACCGCCCGCCATCATTACTTGGTGGCTTGATGATAAGCCCATGGAAGTCGAGGATCCTCAAAAAGTAAGTGTAAATATGTTACGTTCAATCCATAGTAATGTATAGACGAAAATCTGTCCGTCTTTCTGATCGGCTAATTCGCTAGACTAATGTTGCTGAAATTGGGCACATTTAAAGCTTATACGCCGGGATAACATAAAGAATGAAAATAGAATGAACATATAATGAAACCTACGCCGATCGATTTATAACATACTAGGAATACATTTCCGAAATTCAGATTGTATATATACAAGATTAACTCATTTCAATATTAAAGATAAGTGGTTTCTTTTTAAGCTTACATTAGCTTAAAATAAAAACCGAGCGATAAGTTTGTATTGTTAAATCCTAAATATAACTCACAGCACAGGATTACATAGTGTGAGTTTCTACGGATTATTTTTAAGTGTGTTCTGATAAATATAGATTTTTAATTTTTCATGCGGTGTGGTATTCGTGAGGTGTCGTAAAATATAACTTATGTAAGTTGATGTTAGGCAGGCGGCCTGTCGTGAAGTACGTAATCAAATCATGTGACAACATGTTTTGTTAACCCCACTTAAAGTAGGATAAGGAGGATGATGATGAAAGCTTTTTTATTTTTTGTTTTTTTTTACTTTGACTAGCCCGATGGCGCAGTGGGTAATGACCTTGCCTTCAGCTCCGCGGATCACGGATTTGCTTTCCACCGAGGGCCAACATATTCTATAAATGAATTTGTTGGTCTTTGAGCCTGAGTGTATATTTTTATTTAAGTATGTTATTAAAAATTATATAAGTATACATTCACCAGTTGTCTGTCTACCATAACACAAGTATTAAGTCACTTACTTTGGGGACGGACGACCGTGTGTGTAAGTGCCCCATATATTTATTTATTTTCAGACAGTCCTAATTATTTTTAAGTGTGTTTAGTATATAAAGAATTTTTTTTTTTATTGTTGCAGAATTCCGACGATCGTAACGAGACGGTGTCATTCTTAAAATGGACGCCGCGGATGGAGCACGACGGCCGAGTGCTGACCTGTCGAGCGACTCACGCGAAACTGGAGCATTCCGCTCTTGAGACAAGCATGAAACTCAACTTGCACTGTAAATAATAACATTTTTCTCTTATAAAAATAGACATAAAATCTTTAGTTTTATGATGATGGAACGGTGAGAGAACGTGGTGCCTCGCATTGACTTTTATATTTTAGTAACTGTAATATCAGTTTGTCACAAGGCATTAATCCTTACTTCGGAATTCAAATGTAATGTACTATTAATTTCCTTCCACGAGAATTGACCTTTTTAGTAAAAACTGACCGAGATTTCAATCACGTGATTGAACATAGAGATAGCTTGTGGGGACTTTGTTTTATATATATATATGGTATAGTGGAATTGTCCGGAATAGTCCACCCTCATTTCTTATCGAGGTGTCGATTGCGCGAAGCGTCTGATACGGATTCAGAGTATATATCACGATGCAAGTCCTCATAAATTTCGAAGTGAAACCTTTTTATGTGATTGAAATACAAAAGTTGGATATATTTACCTCCAGCCAGTAAAATATAATTCTATACTTATTATAAAACAAGCCGCCCGCCATGTGGTTTTCGGCTGAGTAGGATAGACCAGCCTCTTTCTTATCGAGATGTAATAAAATACGCCTAAGGTAAGTTAACGTCAGGCAGACGGCCGGTCGTTAAAAACGTTTATAAGATGACTAACTGATGATAGATTGATTGTTGTTGTCAAATGCATATATGCCCACTGAAAGGAATTTCATTTCAATTTACAAAAAAGAGCAATAAACAATGTAGAAATCTATTCATTTATCTGAATGATGTTGAATATAATGTTTTCAAAAATGACCAGTGTGCGTAGTGCGAGTTTTTTTAACCTACTCGATCGCGTTAGCGTAACGCAATTTGTATGGCACAATTTGTAATATGTTTAGCAATCACTAGATGTCGCTATTGCAGCTTCATACAAATTGGCGTTACTTGGCGTTACTTGGCGTTACGCTAACGCGATCGAGTAGGTTAAAAAACTCGCACTACGCACACTGATGTCATTATATTCTTTTGTTGAGTAAACGTTCAAAATGGAAGTTAGTTGACGTAACTGACTTACTCGGTTGCAAGGCGCGTTTTCATTTGTTTTTCCAATCACCGATTTAAACATATTATTATTTCTGTCTTATAATTTAAGTTTAAATGGCTAGTAGGAATCAAGTAGACTTTTTTGACGTAACAATAGAAAAATCATCGAGACCTCAGATTTTATTTCGCGATAAGTCATTTTGAATGACGCTATATCAGATGTGTTTTATCTACGTTTTGAGAACGGTCCAGAGCACACCCATGGGACTCGTCAAGTTTAACTAGGGCATGTCACTCAGGTGACTTTCTACAGGTTCTATCTGTTCGTAACCTAACTGTATTCCACAATTACGCCCACATCGTAACGATTAGGTATAAATTAGGATGATATCTAGATATTTTTTTCGTTTTCTCTATGACCATGGTGTTCCAGATTAAATATTAGGCCAGATATTATTCCAGGCGAACACTTTTCGAAAATCATTTCTACAATTCCTTACAAAATTTGCTCTGCCAAAATTCGAATAACTTTGTTGAACTGTTACTCGTAAAATGCCAAAACTGTACAAATACACACACTTTTACAGTCTGTCATTAGTAAAATGTTAGTGATTTTAAGATTTCATTCTCCTAGAAGTATATACATATACTTCAGATATAGATAGTTTTCATCAAAATAACCATGTGCATTTGATTTTGGTAGGTTTCTTAGGATACTTGATTGACTTTGAATTGACCTATGAGCTTTAGTGATGTATATAACTTTTTGGTAAAAGAAAACCATCAAAGCGCGGACAACACTGACTGGCCCGTTGGCGCAGTGGGTAGTGACCCTGCCTTCAGCTCCACGGGTCGAGGGTTCGATTCCCGCCGAGGGCCAACATTTTCTATAAATGAATTTGTTGGTCTTTGAGCCTGGGTGTATATTTGTATTTAAGTATGTATTTAAAAAATATATAAGTATATATTCACCAGTTGTCTGTCACCCATAACACAAGTATTAAGTTACTTACTTTGGGGACGGTCGACCGTGTGTGTAAGTGTCCCATATATTTATTTATTATTTATAACAACATAGAAAAAAATTGTCCAAGCAAAGGATTGTTGCAAGTTTTTAATCGTGGTGACGTAGTAATAACATAATAGACGTTGTATTTAAAATTGACTCTCGATAGATCGACTAGATTGCAAGAATGGGTATTACTAAATGTGTGTTTTGTTTACAGATGTTCCCATTGTCGTACTTCAGCTGGGTTCAAAATTAAACCCAAACGACATAGAAGAAGGCGATGACGTATATTTTGAGTGCGTAGTACGTGCAAATCCACCGGCTTACAAAATTGTATGGGAACATAATGTAAGTATAGTTTATTATTGAGCTTAATACCTCAGAGAAAATTTGTATGACTCTATCGCTCATGGACTTCAATGGTGGTACAACTCAAAGAATGATGTTTTAATATAAATGACTTTAATGTTTTCAATTCTAAGAAAATAGCTTAAAAACTGCTTCAGAATGGTTTAATATTGAATTATGAGTTGTACTCGTAAAAAGAATGTGTGTTTTAAGATTTACACGTATTTCTAATCTAAAACACGTGTTTTTTTTAAGTTGTGCCACTATTGTAGCCTATGATATCTCTATCTTTATCGCCTATTAATGTTTTTTTGTGAAGAAATTGTTAGATATAAGTTTATTAGAGGATCTTATGCTGCTTGGCTCCAGCGGCTCTCCCCATCCTTATTCAAGCCAATCTAATTCAAACTCAAAAATCAAAATATTCTTCATTTAAGGAAACTTGTAAACAAGTGCTTTTGAATCATCAACTCTACTGCTCGTTCGGAAAGCTGTTCCTCCCAACTTACTCAATGGAGGTTCTACCAACACTGAATTTTCCTTTGCTAGGATTGCTGATACACAAAGAGAAATATGGAGTACATGGAACGTTCTTTTTATCGGCTTAGTATTTGAAAAATTCTAAGCCGATATTAAATAAAATATACACACACACACACACACACATATATATATATATATATATATATATATATATATATATATATATATATATATATATATATATATATATATATATATATATATATATATATATATATATAAATTGATATAAAATAACAAGCTGACGCCATCATTATCAAATGAAGCAAAGTATTTTTAAAATGTTTCACTATTTCATAAACTGTTTAGCAAAAAATCATTTCTTTATAATAATAATCATTTCAAGTACAAATTAAATATGTTATTTTTAATAGATAACATATAAATATAAAATATATAATACAAATATTATTGTATACATTATATTATATCAACGAAACTAATATAAATTTAATATATTTTTTAATAGAATAAAAAACATCATCCATTCAAGATAGGTGGACCGCCTGACCCTTAATTAAATTAAATAGTATTAAAGAATCTTTTCCTCATTCACACACTTTTATGTTACGTTTCTATACATGTCCTTTATATCGGTCACAGTGCGATGTCCCTAAATTAATTAATAATTAACCTACTTTCTCAGTCTCTCACTTAATTTTATTACACTATTGGCATTTACAGATGAAAGTTAATTAAGACGTTTGGAACATCTAATCGATTATTTGTCTTGAATTTAGTACTGATTAGAATTCGCAAGTCATTTATAACTACAATATGCTTATAAAACTAACGCCGTGTGGTATCCGGCTGAATAGAATAGTACAACCCTCTTTTCTAACCGAGTTGTCGTAAAAGACGACTAAGGTAAGTCGACCCGCCGTGTGGTATCCGGCTGAGTGGAATAGACCACCCTCGTGTCTTACCGAGGTGTCGTAAAAGGCGACTAAGGTAAGTTGACGTCAGGCAGGCGGTCGGTCGTTAAAACGCAGCCAAATCATGTGACAGCATGTTTATAACATGTTGTGCCGACCCCACTTAGAGTGGGATAAGGGCAGGAGGATGATATATATATATATATATATATATATATATATATATATATATATATATATATATATATATATATATATATATATGTACGAGCAAGATTTGGTCACTCAGGTACTACGGATTTAAATTTTAATGGATAAGGTCCAGGAGGAAATCTAGTGTTTAACCATTTTCCTTAGCAAAGTGAAAAAAATATAAAGGGATATTGTAATTAAAAATAATCTTCATCCGGCAGGGACAAATAATGACGCACAATCAGCGGGCCGGCGTCATTGCGGGGTCAGCGCATTTGGCCCTACAGGGTGTGTCGAGGGAGCAAGCAGGGAAATATGTCTGTATAGCCTCGAATGTAGAGGGCGACGGTAGATCGACGCCTGTCAGCTTACAGATCATTTGTAAGTATATTAAGTTTAGCCCTGTTCACGATTTACAATGGACAAAAGTCTTCTTCTCATTTCAACCGACTGTAAAGTCCCACATTAATATTGTGTATGTGCGTTGAGATATATATTTATGTAAAGTAAAGCATATCATACACACATCAACATCCGTACACAGTCTCTAGCGCACCTCGTCAGTAGCACCCAGAGCCACGGGCGCGAGTGGACGCGTGACCACTACTTAATACGTAATAATACTAGTAGTAGTAATTTGCTTGCATTAGTGTGTAATACAAGTAAATTTATAGACCACATACATTTTCTAAACTAAACTTAAATATCTAGTCGCCCAACTTTTTCCAAATTCTCATTTCCTCCCTCATCCCAAAATGCAAGGGGCATTTCTATACTTCATTATAAAACTTAACTTATTGGTTTTAATGATGCGCGTCGAAAAAAAACACACCTAATTTATTTATGTATACTATAGACAAATCCACGACTTTATTCAGGTCTTTTTAAGTGTTAATGTACCTCAAATATGCTCTTTATAATTTTTCCTTTTCCGGAAGAAAAGCCACAATTTTAATGTAATAATAATTCCGGTCAAATTTCCTCAAAATTTTGTTACTAAAGCTTTTGAATTTTACTAAGCTTATCAAGAATATTTTCATATTATATTACTATTTGGTCTACACATATAATATCAGACGTAACTATAAGACGTTTGCAGCAAAAGTACGGTCTGTTAAGAAGCAACGTTAAAATCACATTTGTATTAAATTTTGGATCCTTAGCTTATCCTTTGAGAGGTCTTTACGTTTCCCTATTTCCTTGAATAAGCAAATTTGAATCAAACGTAAAACGCGACTAAGGTAAGTCGACCCACCGCGACGTGTGGTAACTGAGTAGAATAGACCAACCTCATTTTTTGCCGAGGTGTCGTAAAAGGCAACTAAAGTAAGTTGACCCACCGTGTGGTATCTGGTTAAGTAGAAAAGACCACCCTCTTTCTTACCGAGGCGTCGTAAAATACGACTAAGGTAAGTTGATGTCAGGCAGGCGGCAGATCGTAAATTGAGTAGCCAAATCATGTGAAAACATGTTCATAGCATGTTGTGCCGACCCCACTTAGAATGGGATAAGGCCCAGAAGATGATGACATAATTAACACAATCCTCTACTTTCACAAGTGAAAGTCTATCTATTAGATTAGATTACAAATAAAATCTGATTATCAATGTATTGCGTCACATATTGCATAACCCCTGGAAAGAATTTACAGCAACGCATCTATTTTCGATAAGTTGAAGGTAAAACAGAGACTCTACAGAGATATCAAGAGAAGATTAAATCTAATAGAATTTGGGATCATCATTACCCAAACTGAGCACTTGACTTAATGAGAAGGAAGTCACAAAAAAAAGGAATGGGATCATCGTCATTCGCAGTGAGTACACGACTAAACAGAAAAGAGAATCTCCAACGGAGAATTTAGACCATCGTCAACAACAGTGGGTACATGACTTAATAAGAAGGGAAATTCTAAGACCAGGTATTAGGATCATCATCATCATCAGCAGTGAGTACTTGACTTATAGAGAAGGGAGTCACAAACGGGAGGAATTAGGATAGTCATTATCAGCGTGAGTACATGACTTAAGGAGAAGGGAGTCACTAATAGGAGAAATTAGGATCATCATTGTCAACAGTGAGCACACGACTTAATGTAAAGAAAGTCTCTAACAGGAAGAATTGGTATCATCGTCGTCAGAATTGAGTACACAACCTAAGGTGAAGAGCATCTCCAACAGGAAGAATTGAGATCATCGTCATCAGCAGTGGGCACACGAATTAATAAGAAGGAAGTCACAAATAGGAGGAATAAGGATCATCATTATCAACAGTGAGCACTTGACCTAAGGAGAAGGGAATCTCTAACAGGAGAAATTGGGATCAGTAGTGAGCACATGACTTAAGGAGGAGGGATTGATGTATATGTATTGGTCATAACACGTTCCGTCGAGGATTACATGGTGAATCAATGTAATATGCACTCACATGCAAATGTATATCGAAACTTGGATGTTACTCCGCGACGTATTTACATAAACCCGGACGAAATTCCACAACTACCGGGCTTTGTGTTATATTGGGATAACAATTTCAACGACTAACTCTTGTATACTAAATCATTATGAATGTATATTGCTTTACAACTAAGAGTTATAGGCAAACTCCTTGGCATATTAGAATACTTCAAAAGCAATCTAAAGTAAATGAAAATGTTGGGGTTAGTTAAAATTAATTAAATCCAAATACATTTTAAGAAGTTTTTTTAAATCTTACATTTTATTGCTGGTTTGAAAAATTTCTTTTGTAGAGAAGAAGAAAAATATTTTTTTAATTCACCTCAAATTTTTGGTTATTCAAATAATCCTTGATGGTATAATAAATTGTATAATGCAGTCATGCTTTTAATAGGTATTTGCAATTAATTTAAAGACAAAGCTAAAATTGTTTATTGCGTTTTATTATGAGATTCTTCACCACAAACGATTGACGTATGTGAAAGTTAAAAAGCAGAAGCCGAAAGCTTTAATAAGTTTCTATTCTGTCTATCCTTACTAATATTATAAATGGGAAAGTCTGTCTGTCTGTCTGTCTGTCGGTTCCGTTTTCACGGCCAATCCGCTGAACCAATATCGATGAAATTTGGCATAAATATTCCTTATATACCGGGGTAACATATAGGCTATATAAATCCTGTTAATTCAACAGGAATTAAATTCAGGAGGAATTAAATACGATAACATTCAAAACGCCATCTATAATAAACCTATGGAACTAATTTTTATTTACGATGTGTCAAAATCAAGTCAAATCTGTATTTACAGAAGTATTTAGATTCCAAGTTTTTCGGCTTACGTCAAAAGAGTTATCTTTAAAGAGTATTTATATTTTATTTTATTTGTTACTGGACAAATTTAACTGAGAAAATTTAACATTATAATAACAATGGATTATTAATATAAGTAATTATATTAATTATTAATAAGGTAATTTAGTTAAATAAATAAACTAATAATATTATAAATGCGAAAGTCTGTTTGTAACGTTTTCATGGCGAATTCGCTGAAAACCAATATAGATGAAATTTGGCAAAATTATTGTTAATTGTTAATAGGTAATGTATAAAAATCTTCAAAAAAGTTATTATTATTAATTTTTTAAATATTTTGGTTTTTGTTTATTTCATAAACCGGAGAAAAATATTTAATAAAAAAGTGACCGCCAGAATGATGTGTGTAACATCTTTTGGCCCAGACCAGAGTAATAATTTTAGTGTTGTTAAATAGAAAAAATATTCGTTATCTTAGTATCAATTATTATTTTATCTAATATTTATTTATTATAGTTTGAGGTTATGTACAATTACAATTACTAGCTAAATACCATAATAGCACTTTAAAAAGATAGGATTTGTGGTGAAAATATCGATGGCAGCAAAGTAGATACGGACATCTGCATTTTTGCGAAAATGCTTTTTTTACAAAAAAGTACATTATAATCAACCCTCTATAGATCTGTATTAAAATTATTTCAATTTTCGAAATAATAAAGAAAATTTGGCACGTCAATAAAGACATCTACAACCGAATTTAAAAAAACTTCGTAGTAGAAACGGACATTTACATTTGTCCGTCTTTACTTCGGAGCTGTGACAGATTATTGAAACGTAAACAAAGCTATCAGTCACTTGTCACATTCTCGTGTGTAAAGGTTTGATTTTCGTGCCTCTTAATTAAATTTATATTATAATAAGCATTATACCTTAATAAATCCTTAAAATATCAACTTTTTTTTAAACAATGAGTGTCTCTAGGAATAAATGACTATTAAATATGGCCCTAAAAGGTGAACAAAAGGAAATAAATGAGATTTCGGATTTGGTAAACTATAAAAATACCATGCGAAATCCCTGTGAAGGTAAGTGCCTTAGACAGTTATGTTATTATTATAATGTTGAAATATGTAATAGTTGAAATATTATTGTTAATAATTAAATTTTAGCGTAAGTAATAACATTTATTTTGAGGTTACATTCCAACGTAAACACGGACATCTGCCACTTGTCCGTTTATACGTCATACTTTTTGTACATGTCCTGATCTATGAATGTATTATTTCGCTTTTTTATTTGGAAATTCATTTATTTATCTTTAGATATACTATTTTTTCTCATTGTTTCACATTATTTTCAAAATCTTCTTAGTTTTTTCAGGTTCAGATACAGAAAATGATTTAATTCAGCTAAGTGATCTGCAAGCAGTGACTGAGGGCAATTTAGATATAGGGTCTTTTGATAAAAGTAGGTTAGTGACATTTAATAAAACTGATTGAGATTATGTATAGTACGTTTTTAAACTATATAATTGGTTATTATTTACAGCTTACCGATCTTAGGTAATGACACGCTTGAACAGATTTTGCGTGATAAAAGTGAGCAGCGCAGTGCGTTATCTATTACGAATTCTGCTGAAATACATTGTAATCCAAATGCTTGTCTAGAAAATTTTACTGTTTATCCTCAATCACGCTCTGTTACACCTATGCCTCCTCAATGTATTTCGTTTGAAGCTGAATCACATTTGCCGGAACTTATTGCAGAGGATGATGTTTTACGTCCCTTCAATCCACAAATTTCTTCATCGTCCATTTTAACCACTGATTCTAGTGCATCATCAGTAAGTGGTGCTTCCAGTGAATGCTCTTCACCTTCGTCAACAGAAAACGTCGTAAATTTACAGTTGACGTTACAAAGGAAAGGAGAAAATGCAGAAAAGAGAATTGGATCAATACAAGAAGAAAATTATTGCTAAATGTCGGTAAAAAACACCTATCACGGTATGGAAAAGAACAAAAACGGAAAAATATGCGGCCCCCATGCGAAAACTGTAAATTTAAATGTTGCACCAAAATAAGTGACGAATTAAGAGGAAAAGTATTTGATTTATTTTGGGGTTTAGGTAATCATGTTAAACAATGGGAATTTATTGGGAAATGGTTGGCAATGGCAATGGTACATCCATTTCTATGTATGCACTTTTGCCATCTCATAGGTAGTTCATTGATTCCCTTACTAAAAAAACCATTCGGGCGGTAATCAATAAAATTTTTAAGGCGGTTTGGACTGCCCCATCGGAGTTGAATTTTTTTCCTTGCAAGTAGTTATTCAAATTGCGAAAAAAATGGTAATCTGTTGGAGCAAGGTCCGGAGAGTACGGTGGATGTCTAAGACATTCTAATTGAAGCTCCTCTGATTTTGGTAGCCGTCTGTTGTGCAGTGTGTGGTCTAGCGTTGTCCTGAAGCAGCAGTGGCCTAGAGCGATTGACCAGCCTCGGTTGTTTAGCAGCTAGCTTTTCCATCATGGTTTGCAGTTGCTGACAATATATATCTGCCGTAATCGTCTGGCCAGATTTAAGAAAGCTGTAGTGAACGACACCGGCACTAGTCCACCAAACACTTACTAGCAACTTTTTTTTAGTCAATTTTCGCTTAGGGCAGGATTTGGCTGGTTCGCCAGGGTTCAGCCATTGCGATGAGCGCTTCCGATTATATTAGAGGATCCACTTTACATCACAGGTAATGATTCGATTTAAAACTCCTTCATTATTGTGCCGGTTGAGTAACGTAACGCAGCAGTCGACGCGCGTTTGTCGGTTTGCTTCACTCAATTCATGAGGTACCCACCTTTCAAGCTTTTTCACCTACCCAATTTGCTTCAAGTAGATTAGAATAGTTTTATCACTAACACCGGAGCCTGCAGCTAACTCGGACGTGGTTTGCGATGGATCCGCTTACACAATAGCCTTCAATTCTTCATTATCAACTTTGGTCTCCGGCCGTCCACGAGACTTGTTCTGCAGGTCGAAATTTCCAGTACGAAAACGTTGGAACCAAAAAAGCACTGTGTTTTCTTTTGCGACACCGTCACCATACACATCATTAATCCTTCGAGCTGTTTCTGCAGCACTGGTGCCACGGTGGAACTCATACTCGTAAATAACGCGATATTTCATGTTTTCCATTTTTTAAACAGAGTGACACAAAGAAAAAAACAAAAGAAGAAAAAACAAATTAACAAATAAATGAAACATAGCTCCTAATTTAATGCATTTTTATTAAAATATTATTCCAATATCGTTAATATTTGGGCAATTTGGGAAAGAAACAAATTTTAGAGATAGACGTAGATGAAGTTAAGTGAAATCTTGAATGCAAAGTATATGAAGACATCTTCATAATTGGGTTAAAAAAAGGATAACTGTTTTAACACGGTGCTCAAATTTCATTTAAATATCTGTAGAAATATTACTGGAGTTTTATTATCTCAATTTTTTTAGATATTTGAGGTTGAATTGATGGCTTTTGAATTACCACGTATAAACGGATATCGGGCAGGTATCTTCTTCTACGTCTAAGTTTTTTCGGAGTAAAAAAATACAACTGCATTATTTCAGCAAAACAACGATATAGCAATAAAATCTGTTATGCAATCAATAAAGAAGGTTATTTCAATGTATTACGGAAAATTTCATGTTTATTGGTGCATAACTCTCAAAATGGTCGCAATTTTTTACTAAATGTGCTCTCCTGTAAAATGACGATTTTGTAGATGTCCGTATCTACTTTGCTGCCATCGATATAACAATAAGCTATAATCATTTAAGTTCAAGTAAAATTTAATCATATATAATTTTTGTTGTAAAAAAAAGACGTTTCAAGAAAATGCATTCTTAAACGGTCTTTAGTTAGTAGTCTATGGCAACAAGTACGAAATAAATGACTATTAATTGACATGTATTGGGAAGTTTTATTTAATTTAATCCCATAGAAATTAAGCCATAAGGCTGATGGAAAGAATATTTTATTTCTAAACACCATTTTTAATATTTGAAAAGTCATTACAGTTACATAACAAAGTGAAGGTTATAATAAATTATTTATTATACCTTATATAATATATTTATATAATATAATATATAAATATATTTAACCTTTATATAAATATATTTTCAGATACCTATTTTAAAATATTATGTTAACAAAAACATAATTTAAATTTAATTTTTCGTATTTATACTAAAAACGTTGGAATTCAGCGCCGTACGTATAGGTAATATAAAAAAAACAATCTGACAGTTCGTTACGTATAAATCAATGATTACAGTGTATAAATGTTATTATTAAATAAGTTTTCTAACACGTTTCCAAAGCTTATAATTTTTATGGAGATATTTAATTCCAGAAAACATTATTAATTTTAAATAAATAAATAAATAAAGTTTTTGTACTCCTTTTACTGCGCTATTTTAATATATTTCATGTAAGTACGGGTTATTTACTAAAATTATCTTATTAAGCTCTTGATCTAACGATAAATCCCTCTGATTCTTCCCGGGTCGATCTGATTTTTGTGATGAAGATATTTGAAGGTTTGGATGGTCACAGAAGCTACTCCTCTAATTTTAAGACTACAGTCCACGCGAACGAAGTTGCGCGGGTAAAAGCTAGTTATCCTATATGTTTACTCATTTATGATTAATTAGGTATCAACTTAAACCGAGGTAGGATATGGGTCTATACTATCATTTGATTATTTATTATTCTTTTAATATTTTTTGTGAAATATTTTTTTAACATCAAATTTGTTTACTGATTAACGATGACAAATACCGAGATTAACTGAGTGTTAGAGCTTAGTGTGTTATTGGTGAAACATAATCAAGTCTAAAAAAAAACTCATGACAAATAGTGAGTTTACATTAATTGAAACGACACAGTGAGTAAAAACATTTACCCTTGTACTTCATTTACGCAAGTAAAATACATAAATAATATCATACGCGTAATTCATATTTACAATTCATTACACGCTCTTCGGATAAGGAAAACATTGTAAGGACTGCTTCGTGCCTCGGGGGAAATTCTGATATATATGTAACCAGACATCGCTCTCTGTGACATTAAGGACCATAGATAGCTGCGTTAACCGGACGCTCGGATTACATGCGTCCATGTTTTGTTTATTAAAAATTTACACTATCTTGTGCCACATATCCGGGCAATGTGCTGATGGTTGAGACACCCGCTTTGCGTACATTTACGTGCGATGGCTAATTCAAATGTATGATTAACAATAACAACGGAAACCTAGCCCACGAACAACCGCATCGCGTAGGATAAATAATCGCATCGCGGCTGATGAACAACCGCATCGTTTGTGAGCAACGAACGCCTCGCGAGCAACGAAAAATCGCAACGTGCGCGACAAAATCGTGTGTTAGTCACAACCGCATCGCGTGTGTCGAACAACCGCATCGCGTGTGACTAACAACCGCATCGCGTGTGTCGAACAACCGCATCGCGTGTGACTAACAACCGCATCGCGTGTGTCGAACAACCGCATCGCGTGAGACGAACAACCGCATCGCGCGTGACGTACAAACGCATCGTATGCGATGGATAATTGTTGGAGCCGTTTCCGAAATTCAGAAATATATATATATACAAGATTAACTCATTTAAATATTAAAGATTCACATCCATATAATACACATTTCCAGTAAGAGGACGTCAGTTGACGATGATAAGGGTCAACTGAAAAAACTAGCATCGAAAAAAAATCGAATGTCCTAAAAGTATTGATAACATTTTTATTGTTAAGAGCACAACGATCTAACGGCTCATTGAATCCGATCCGTAAACTTTACAAATACAATATTGGCAGGTGGAAAGAGGTAGGAAAAACTTGTAAGACTTTCCTCCCCTAGTAATTTAAATTCATAGGCGTACCGTGCACGCAAATGTATTGTGTTGATAGCCGTGTATTTCATCCGGAGTCGTAAAAGTTTTAAAGTGCGTTTACTTCAATAAATCGGAACCGTTTACGCTTTTTTATGGCTCGTTTGCTCTTTATGCTTATTTAAGTTACGGTATAGTGTTTATCAATACTAATGACGTTCTTATTGGAGCAATGATCATCATTCTCCTGCCCTTGTACCACTCTAAGTGGGGTCGGTACAACATATTTAAACATGTTGTATCATGTTTTGACTAGTTATTTTAAAACCGGATGCCTGCCTGACGTCAATTTCCTTTAGACGCCTCTTACGACACCTCGGCAAGAAATGAGAATGGTCTAATCTACTCAGCCGGATACCACATAGCGGGTAAACTAACCTTATTCGTCTTTTATGACACCTAGGTAAGAAATGAGAATAATAAGAATGGTCTATTCTATCCAGCCGGATACCACAGGGCGGGATCTTATTGGAGGAATAGTACCTATATCTAATACGAATAATTTAAGTTTTCGACTTAAATTGCACGTAATTTCAGATTTACATTATCTTCACACTCATACACACAAATACACAACACACATACTACACAACACACATACTTTTTGGATTTGGATGATGATTCTATAAAAAAAAAACTTCTTTTAAAACTGTTTAATTGTAAATTTTAGTATTTATAAGTAAGGGAAGGAACTGACTTCTGACACACGGCTAGCGCTAGTTCAGAAGCTAGGGCTACATTGAATTGTATCATTTAAAATGGTTTAAAAATAAAGAATTTGTTTATTTATTTACTTAATTTGTACGCAAGGATATAAATATATAAGAAAAAGCTTATATGCGTCGATTTCTTCCTAGTCCTACCAGAAAGGTCGAAGCTTAAGCTAATAGGATATAAAATAAAATTATTTATTTAATTAGCATACATCGGCACAAGATACACACGAATATATTGTTATCGTTTCTTTTATCCGGAATCGTTAGCTTTAAAGCGCGTTTGCGTAAACGTATCATTTACGATTTTTACGGGCTGTATTAATGCTCCTGGTATAAATTTAAAATTAATTAATTAAATTTATTGACTGCTTACATTAACGAAAACTTTTGTATAGTTTTTACTCAAAGATAGTGCAATTATTTCAGATGGTTTGAGTTAAGAAGTGCGTTACGGTTTTATGTAAATCGTGTTAAAGGTGTTACGCAGTTGTAAAAAAACTCGCCTGTTGGGAGCCTTATTCGCGTGTGCTGTGTAAACCGACAGAGATACATTAAAGTAGTTTACTGGCGAATTGAGGACTGACAAAGATTCTACAAAAAAAAAGTCTCGGATAGCATGTCTCTATCAATAACTTCTTTTATATTCAAAATTTTAATTCGGGGAAATTATTGTGACACTCATTTTCACGTAAGCGAAGCCGCTGGCACAGCTAGTTTATAAATAATTAATTACAAATTAGGAATTTACAATTTATATTATTTTTTTTTCAATTACCGCCATGTGATATACGGCTGAGTAAAATAGACGACCTTATTTTTTACTGAGGTATCGTACAAATAAGGTAGGTTGACGTCAGGTAGACCGGTCATAAAAAACGCAGTCAAACCATGTTTCAACATGTTTATAATATGTTATGCCAACCCCACTTACGAGTACAATGAGACAAGGGCAGGATGATAATTGTTTTTTTTTCCATTAATTTTTAATATTTGCGATTATTCGCTGGCAAAAAATTTACTATTAAAACTATATAAAAAAGTGAAGCAAACGTTATAAAAACGAGAAATCGCAATAAAAATAATTATCAGCAGTCGCTCATTTACATACAATACGCGCAAATGTATTGTTAGCTGTTTATTTCATTGGAGCCGTAAAAGTTGTAAAGCGCGTTTACTTAAATGAATCGAAGGCTTTTACGGCGTTTACGGCCCATTAATACGTTGTGTGGTGATTTGGTTGCTGTGTAATTCCATTACCGCTTGTCTGTATTAAATTTATATATAAATAATAACAAAAAAGTATTTACGTTTGCGTTATAACTAAATTAATTAAATTTGAAAACATCCTTCCAATGTCTCATTGTTAAAACGATTTATCGATTAATGAAATTACTGATATAATAACGAAAAACGCCGTGTGGTATCGGCTGAATAGAATAGTACCACCCTCATTTCTTACCGAGGTGTCGTAAAAGGCGACTAAGGTAAGTCGACCCGCCGTGTGGTATCCGGCTGAGTAGAATAGACCAACCTCATTTCTTACCGAGGTGTCTTAAAGGCGACTAAGGTAAGTTGACCCACCGTGTGGTATCCGGTTGAGTAAAATAGACCACCCTCTTTCTTACCGAGGAGTTGTAAAATATGACTAAGGTAAGTTGACGTCAGGCAAGCGGCCGGTCGTAAAATACATAGCCAAATCATATGACAACATGTTTGTAACATGTTGTGCCGACCCCACTTATAGTGGGATAAGGGCAGGAGGATGTATGTACTGATATAATAACGAAAAACTAAAAAAAAAATCTCAACGAACGTATTGAATTTTTAAACAAATTATATATTATAGGTTATTAATAACCTGGTTATAAATGGTTATTTTGCAGTGGATAATGCCCCTGCCTTCAGCTCCGCGGGTCTTGAGTTCGATTCCCACCGAGGGTGGGAACGAATCGAACGTTGATAACAATCACAATTTTTCGCTGTTAAACGTGAAGTCATGGTAGTTCATTTGGGGAACGGGCGGTCTAGAGAGATGAAAATACCTAGGATCGAGCCCCTACCCAATAATTATTTTCTTATTTTTTTAAGATTCTTTTTTTTTATTTTGTAAAGTAAATCACACTTTCACAGATAAACCAGTATGTAAGAACAACATGACAGCTATAGTGGGCGCGGCCATCAACGAGGCGGCGCGGGTCACTTGTGAAGTAGACGCCTTCCCAGTACCCAAGAATTTCCAGTGGACCCTCAACAACAGTGGTGGGATGGTGGAGCTAGAAACGGTATGATGATATTTAGACCGTATATTCTTTTTCTCATTCAGCCCACTGCTAGGCATTAGTCTCTTTAGGGAACTCCACTCTGCAATTGTAAGCCTCACACACTTTATTAACTCAATACTTTACTTTTAGGACGTATTAACTCCTCAATGGTTAAATTGGAATGCCTTAAACAGTTGAATGCCGTTAGAGAACAAGACTCCTGTCACAATCTTTTACATTCATTCGTTCAGTCCCACCAAATGACAGACAATATATTATTGTAGACAAAATACTTCCTCATTATCATTATATTCATAATAACGTATATATTTATATTTTATCATTTATATCTGCTTATAATAGCTATGTCGTAACAATTATTAAAATTATATGGAGTATTAGTACTCATACCTAACAGAATCTAACACTATAATTTCTTTAATTTTCACTTAATTTACTATAATTCTAATTCATAAAATTCAATTCACTTTAATTCTAACAATATTTTGTCTCGGTTAGATCCAGGGGTTTAAATTCGGTTTCCCCTCATTCGTTTGTTATCGGTTACGGGGTAACCATTATAACATTTAATTAGACAGTATGAAACTGAGATATATAAAAATTATCAATTTTTAACACATATCCAAACTAATATTATAAATGCAAGTCTGTCTCTTTATCCGTCTATTACAGTTTAATGGCTAATTCGCTGGGCCAATATTCAGAAAATTTGACTCAATTACAGTTTATATACCGAAGTAATATATGTAATGTATAAAAATTCCCGTATTACATTTAGGAAAAAAAGTAAAAACCAATAAAGTATAATTGAGACAATACAAAACATAATACAAAAGTGATAATAAAATTATATTGCTATAATCCACGATTATATGAATCCTTCATCACGGATTATAGCAAAATAATTTTATTATTACTTTTGATGTTTTTACACTCAAGTTGCGGCGAACTAAGTCACGGACGACAATCTCGTATCATAACATAGATTAGGTCAATAAGAACAAATATAATATACAACGCCATATAACCCTTGCTAAATACATAATCATTGCGGTATTAAGAATATAGCATAGAAAATTTGATGTTCATAATTTTGCAAACAGGGCAAGTTCACCGTGGAGAAAACTGGCCGTTCCATACTTACTTACACTCCAGCAGTGGAAACCGATTACGGCTCTTTGGCCTGCAGAGCCACAAATTTAGCAGGACAGCAGATAGAGCCCTGCAGATACACCCTGTTGCCAGCAGTCAAACCTGATCCACCGATCAATTGTTCTACTTTAAATTTAACCGACGATTCCGCTGAACTCCGATGTTTAGCTGGTAAGTCTTCCTACACGGAATATATTAAAAACGACTCTCATTCTCATGTTTTTGTCTTCTATTATCTCCTATCATTGATGTGTGGTGTGACAAAACTGGATAAAATACGAAACGAGTATATAAGAGGAATTTTGAAAGTTTCGCCCATTATAGAAAAGACAAGAAGTGCAAGATCGAGATGGTATGAACATGTAATGAGGAGGGATGAAAATCATGTGACCAAACGAGTGCTAAATTTGAATGTGGATGGATATGTGCCTAGAGGGAGTCCTAAAAAGAGATGGTTGTATTGTGTGAAGTATGACATGCATATAAGAGGAGTGGCGCCAGATTTATAATAATAATAATAATAATTTATTGATTACAGACATAACATCCATTTTGTTAGTAAAAAATAAATCTTATAGACTATGTTAGGTATGTGACTATTAGGTACTAATTAAATTATTCTATACCTTCCATTTATGAAACACTGGGACTTCGTATGCATTCGAATCCAGTGCTTCATAAATGGATTATCAGGTTTTTCACTCAGTAATTTCAGAATACTGTTAGAGCTTCCCCGTATTCTTCTCATCACTGATGCTGCTCTTATCCTCATTATTTTCATTAGATATGACTAATGATAGGACAGAATGGAAGAGATAAACATGTTGTGCCGACTCCACTTAGAGTGGGATAAGGACAGGAATGAGGAGTTTTCCAATATTTGTCTCAGTAATTTAAGACTAATATAGTAGATTGATTATTGATTAATTGAGCATTATGTGATTATGGAAATTTATAAGTATACTCGCTTGAGCTAAACTCGTTTAGACAACTTCAATTTAAAATTTTCTTATAAAATGGGCAACTTATTATATAAGACATCATCGTGAAACATTGAAGCTTGCAACTTATCTATTTTAACCTTTATAGGGTCTGTTAGTAGATCGAAGAAATTATTGCATGAGTTATGGACTTCTAAAGTTCTTCAATTTTGTTTATGTAATTTAAAGAGTATTCTGTATGATTTTTTTTTAATAGTACTAAAACTTTTAAATAAACAAAACTGTTTCCCCCCACCATCATTACCTACCTAATTTTTGGGATGAAACATTTCGTGATTTGATGTATTGTTAAAATCTTTTCTGTATTTTTCTAGTCTGTATTAAAGAGTCTAACATTTCCTGAAAACGACCTACTACTCTTACTATCTATTAATATCTTTCCAAATTATTTATTTAACTTTTGTCAGCTTAAGTCGTGATGTCCAAATTGTATTCCTGTAAAGGTAGTTTCTGCAGTTCTTGTACAAACAATATTTATTATTTATGAATAATATCCTCATAAATCATAGACAATATCCTTCACCAACAAAGCAATGGCCATTTTGTGTCTATCACAACAAAATAGTGGTTCAATTTCAATAATTCTACTCAACTAACTCAGCGTCATCATCGTCCTGCCCTTATCCCACCCTAAGTGGGGTCGGCACAACATGTTATAAACATGCTGTAACATGATTTGGCTGCGTTTTTACGACTGGCCGCCTGCCTGACGTCAACTTACCTAAGTCGTATTTTACGACACCTCGGTAAGAGAGAGGGTGGTCTATTTTACTAAACCGGATGCCACACGGTGTGTCAACTTACCTTAGTCGCCTTTTACGACACCTCGGTAAGAAATGAGGTTGGTCAATTCTACTCAGCCGGATTCCACACGGCGGGTCGACTTACCTTAGTCGCCTTTTACGACACCTCGGTAAGAAAAGAGGGTGGTACTATTCTATTCAGCCGGATACCACACGGCGTTCAACTAACTCAGCGTAAATATCGGTAATACTTAGCACGTTACGTCATTATTAAAAAAAAACAATGTGCCTATGATGCATTTCATTGGTTTACTGTGGTTTAAATGTAATAATAACGGAACTTCATAGGCGTGTATATGTTAAAAGTTAAATAAATGGTTTGAAATACTATAATAACTATACATAAAGTAAAGAAACAATAGATTGTGTTGTCGATATTCATTGTTGCCCATTCATGTTTGATATTTTAATGTCCATTCTACACTGATTAATGGCGCATCTGAGCTCGAAACTTGCTGTATGTTATCCAAAGAATACAATCAAACTAAATACAAAGTAACTGTGTACAGTACGTAGTACTTACAGTGTGATTAGAAACTACACTGTTGTATAAACTTTCTCTTTAGTAACACTGAAGGGTTCAGACCCTAGCCTTATTGCCATTCCCAGTTGCATGTTGACATATGTAAACTGTTGTAAAGCTTAATTAATCTAACTCCACGAGCAAGAATTTAATTCACAACACTTCAAACAATTTTGAAATGTGTTGCCCTATTTCATTGGGATGGCAACCCATGTTATCCAAGAAACATATACAACTCTTGATAAAAAAGTTACACTCTATAAAACTAATGACAAAACTATGACCATTAATGTCCTATGCGAGCCTCATTTGTGCACGAAAATATTCGTTTTCCAAAAATGATTTTAGAATTCCATCTAAAGATAATAACTTATATAAATAGTCTTGAGACATTAGTGAATCCTTAAAAAACATTTGCTACTGACAATTTTTAGGTTCTTTCTACCTTAAGGCTGTGTGAGAACTTTAGCCTAACCAACAGTATTTGAATTAAGATCCCATGCTCTTTTGAGGTTTTTACGTAAACTTTGCACCTAATTGATATTTACAATGAAATAGAGAAAGAACACGTCATGAAGAAACCAGAGTATTCTTAAAAAACTCCTACAATATATGTATTCTATCCAAATCCTTTTTGTTTATCAGCATTGAAGCATTGATGAGTCTAAGTTTTAAATCCTCTCTTCGAGAAAAAAAGGAGAATAGAGCTCTAGGATAGTACATTAAGCTATTATATAATAATATATATTTGCTATTTTAACCCTATACAAAGCTGAATAAAATAAATTGAAATGTTTAAAAATAAGTTAATTTAAACATAAAGTCTATCAAATCTAGTCTATTAAATCAAGTTACCTATACATTAGGTTCGAGGGCAGAGTTGCATGCGTTTGGTCAAGAACTGACTCTAACCTAATAAAAAGGTGAATCGATGTTGTCATGATGTAACCCTTATGTCTATATTATCCAGGTTACGATGGTGGTCTCCAAACCACTTACTTCGTAGAAGCATGGGAAGCCGGTAGTTTGATTGCAAACGTATCAACAATAACACCAGTATGGAAGCTTCAAGGTCTTGGATCAGGGAAGGCCCTACAATTGGTGTTCTACGCAAACAATGCAAGAGGAAGATCAGAAGTTTCCACGCTAAGAGTTCATACACTTTCGAGACTGGCTTTACATACAGGTATTATTATATAGTATAGTAGAACCTAACTCAGTAATTTTTTTTTAAGATATAAAAAATTAAACTTGAAAAAAAAATATATAATTTGCAAGTGAGGCTCGATCCGGGATATTTTTTTTCTTTAGTCGACCCGTTTAGTTTAGTAGTTCCCCACTGAGGTACTTTTATTCTATCCTACATTTTAGCATTAAACTCTAAAGCTACTGAATAGCCTTCATGCAGTTTGCTCCAAAAGACAGCGTGATTCTTGGGGAACGATTAAGTTTGTAATTTGTTAAAGTTTTGTGTCATCATCCTCCTGACCTTATCCCACTCTAAGTGGGGTCGGCACAACATGTTACAAACATATTGTCATATGATTTGGCTACGTATTTTACGACCGGCCGCCTGCCTGACGTCAACATACCTTAGTCGTATTTTACGACTCCTCGGTAAGAAAGATGGTGATCTATTTTACTCAACCGGATACCACACGGTGGGTCAACTTACCTTAGTCGCCTTTTACGACACCTCGGTAAGAAATCAGGGTGGTCTATTCTACTCAGCCGGATACCATACGGCGGGTCGACTTACCTTAGTCGCCTTTTACGACACCTCGGTAAGAAATGAGGGTGGTACTATTCTATTCAGCCGGATACCACACGGCGTTTGTTAAAGTTTTGTGTATAAAACTGAAATATGTGAATAAGTGTTAAATATTTTCGTAAGAGTCAAATCACCTGGTTTTACATTGGTTTATAAATTGTTATATGTATGACTCTTTATTCTTGAAATATGTTAATTACTTTAAGCATTTTATGCTTAACATTTGATCCGTTACACTGTTTAATTTAAATGAATATCTTAAAAGTTATTACTTATATTAAAGATTGAGAAGATGTCTAAATTAGACTGAACTAGTCGTGACAGGGTCTATTAGTCGATACCAATATTATTTATGCGGAACCAATATTATTAATTCTGTAAGTCAGTTTGTAAAGTTTTCACTGTTACAAAAGTAATAATAAAATTATTTTGCTATAATCCGCGATTCATCGCGGATTATAGCAAAATAATTTTATTATTACTTTTGTATTATGGATCTCCGCAAAGTAACGCCTAATTCTATAAATTATTTTCACTGTTAAGCGGCTTTAGAGATTTTAATAAAATTTGTAGCAATGATAGCTTATATACCAGACCGACATATAAGAGAAATAAATACCTGTTTTTCCTTGGGGAACATGATAAAACACAATACATAATTGAAGGTATTTAGACAAATTAACGTGGATTAAGTCGCAGCTATCACTAGCTATCACTATGTACGAAACGTGTTTAATTAAAAAGCTATTTGAACAGAAGCAAAAAACAGCTACAATAGCAGCATAGACACAAGCTGGGCCCTCGGAATCATCGCAGGCGCTCTGGGGACCCTTGCTGCAGTCGCCATCGTCGCACTGGTAGCGCGGAAAAGACATCATCGGCCTTTACAATATGAAGGCAGTAAGTAAATTTTCTTACTACTATTCCTGTTGTTATTCTGCTTCGTCACCCGATGGACGTCATACGGCTTCAGAAAGTTCGTAGATCGTTTGTGGGATACGGTATATATTTTTATTACAAAATTCCACAATCTATTTTAAGCTTGCCTTTACACAAGTTCAAAAAAAGCAATTAAAAAGACACTTATTCATAAATCTTATTATACCGTTGATGACTATGTTGATGATAAGAAAGCTTTAATATTTAGATTTAATAGATTTATATTTCGAAAATTTGTTTTTAATTAGATATACAATATTGTAATACTTAATAATGAAAGTGACCGCCGAGTTACTTGCTGGTTCTTCTCGGTAAGAGCACCTTCCCGAACCAGTCGTAGCTTCACTGTAATCTGATGAATCTGACGAATTTGAATAAAATATTATTTGAATTTGAATTTAAATTTGAACATAGGTTTAAATACGGAATCTTCACAGTATACGATCTTGTGCCGCTTGGATCCAGCGGCTCCTTGCGACCTTTTTGAGGTAATCTGTTGGGGGTCATCCACTTTGTTGGGGGTTTACCGATCCTTAACTGCCAGAAGCTGGGACTGAGGGCTGTTTTTATTGTGTGTGACCTTGAAGGTTTTGCCAATAATCACCACGCTTGGTATACGGGTTGTTGATTGCAGTTTTGACCATTTCATACCGACAATGTACCACTGTCGGTCTGGTACTACTTGAAATCGGCTACAGGAATGGCTATACCACCATTAATCGGTCGCCAGAACCTCGTTGGTTTATCTGCATGTTTTGCAGGCCAAACGCAATGCTGCGACGCAACTTTTTCTTTGAAAATGAAATTTCACGAATCCAAGTTAGCAAGGTAAAATCAAATTTGCTAGTCCAATTTTAAAGAAATATTGGTATTAATGAAATATTAAGGCTCAGGGTAATAATATATATCTCGTTTTTTTATAGTTTTCCTATAAGGGTTTCATATTTTTTTGTTATTTTTCCCTCTTTTTTTCTCACCAGTAATGTATTTTTTTCATACCATTAACACGTTTCCAGTTGAAATGGAGAGAATAAAACACATATTCAAAAGAGAAAGACCGCATTATTTCGAAAAACAAATCACGGATCTAAACTCCTGCAAATTTCGTCCCCATTTTTTTTCCTATCGACACCAACGCAAAATTCATTACACAAAGTGCAATACATTTTTCCAGGCAAAGGTTTAAAATACAAAAGGCATTTTGCAAAACCATTGCGAACAGTAATATCTCATAGTGGGCTTTTAGTGGTTTCCACAGTCGAAACATGCATTATAGTTCGCGTGCGGAATACCTATAGGTTAGGTGAAACTTGTAAACGGTCTAAGTTTGAATTTTTATGACACCATTACCACCGCCTACAGTGACAAAGCAATTTGGATACAAATGATGTCGACACCCGTTGTAATTAGAAAATTATACTGCAATCAAAGTTGAAACTTTGAAATTAAATAACGCCTTCGTGTTTGCATTGGCAAGGAGTTGGAAAATTGTTTTTAGTTTGAATTTTAACAACTTACACTGAAAGCATAATTAAAACGTTGGTTAAAAGTTACATGTAGTCAGTAACGAATAAGTAATTTATTTATGTGCAAAAAAAACTGTGTATGAAAAGGAAACAGTTTACCTAATGTTGATGCAAACATACCTAACCATCAAATTTAAATTCTAAATTTTGTTTATTCAAGTAAACTTGTAAGCAAGTGCTTTTGAATCGTCAACTCTATTGCTGGTTGGAAAAGTTGTTTCTACCGAGACGAGCAAGAAACTCGGCGATTGCTTTTTTTAAATAATATTTATAACTAGTTACATTAAGTCATTAATATATTGTACAGGGTCAAACAGTAGCAATATCTACGCATTCTTATCATCTAAATAATCCTCAACATATATTGGCTTTAGGTTTATTAGGTTTTTTGTTACAACATCCCTTTAACATTTTTTTATTATTATATAACAATACTTCTTCCTCTTTTTCTTCCCAGAGTTCCCCATTTTCGCCATCTTCTTACGAAGTTTGGCGATCATTAAGGCAATTTTGATGCCGCGATTCTAAATAAACGGGTACTTTTACCAAACCACTGGCGTAGATTTTTCATCCAGGATGTTCTCCTCCGTCCTACACTTCGTCTTCCCAATGCAATTTTTGTATTATAATTATATAATATTTTGGAATATAATATAATATTTGGGAATATAATATAATATTTGGGATTTACCATGGTATGGCCTAAATATTCGTTTCCTTTTTTCACATATCAATAATCACAGGTAACTTGTGGCTAATGACACCTTAATAAGAAAATTATGACCATAAACCATGACCTCGATTATAGGACATCTAATAGTCGTAGAAGTCCGCGTTCATACCGTGACTAACTTGGTTATGATAACCTCCGCTGTTTAATCGTCTTACTCAAATAATATATAAGATATTGAATTCTATTTCATATATTACAATTCAATATGGAATTCTCTGTTATTGTAAAGAACAATTGGACACAAATGCGAACCCAATTTTTGATATAGAAATTAACATTTTTAGAAACGACAAATTAAAAAAGTCTTTTAAAAATATCCGCCTCATTGCCCCCTGAGTGATTTTGAGCATTTTTATGAGGCTCAGGGTTAGCAAATAAACTTAAGTTCCACAAACAGGTCGCACATTACTTTAGAAATTTTATATAGATACGCAGGTTTCCCAAAATGCTTTGCCTAACCAAAAAGCCTGTGACAACTTGTAAATATCAATAAGATTTATTTTGATCTTATAGCATCTGGAATTAAAACCAAGTATAAAAGTAATCTGCATAAACAAGGCTTTTATATATAAAGAATTTAAGTAGTAAGCGCCCAACACCTTTACACGTTCCAAGATCTACTAAAAACCCATCGGTAAAAAGCCTGTTTAAGTATATATACAGTTTTTTTTCGACTGTGCCATAAAAGGGGCATTAAGGATTTCTACGGGGAATACTCAGCGCCTCATTTACGTCAACGAGTTCCTCGATGTTTCAAAAGGGACATAAGGGCGAAGAGCTTAGATAAGGATCACCCAATATCTCCTACGTTTCTATTAGGGCAGAGACATTAAAAGTGTGCCTTTATATTCCGTAGGTACAACCTTGTTCTTCTTTATATCGAACTTCAGGTCATAAAGTTTTATCTAAAACATTAGTGCAGACGGCTTCGCTCACGTAGAAATCAGTGTGTCTAAAAGACTCTACGTTAATGCTGACTCGGCTAGAATTCTAGAATAAAAAGTAGCCTATATGTTGCTCCAAAACGCCTATCAACCAGTTATCATTCCAGTTATATCCCATTTATTAACTTCTATAATAATAGTTATCAATAGAAACCACCGTGTGGTATCCAGCTGAATAGAATAGACCATCCTCATTTCTTACCGAGGTGTCGTAAAAGGCGACTAAGCTAAGTTGAGGCACCGTGTGGTATCCGGTTTAGTAGAATAGACCACACTCTTTCTTACCGAGATGTCGTAAACTACGACTGAGGGAAGTTGACTTCAGGCAGGCGGCCGGTTGTAAAAACGCAGCCAAATCATGTGACAGCATGTTTATATGTTGTGCCGACCCCACTTAGAGTGGGAAAAGGGCAGGAAGATGATGAGTTATCAATGGAAAAGATCCTCTCTCTTATTTGGAGCACATGATTGTAGCTCGGAATAACTGCTTCATTAAATTGACTGGCTCGTTGGCGCAGTTGGTAGTGACCCTGTCTTCAGCTCCGCGGGTCGTGCGTTCGATTCTCACCGAGGGCCAACATTTTCTAACAAAATTTGTTGGTTCTTCGAGCCTGGGCGAGCCTGGGTGGTAACTGAGTAGAAGAGACCACCCTCATTTCTCACCTAGGTGTTGTGAAAGGTGACTAAAACAAGTTGACCTGCCGTTTGGTATTCTGTTAAAGTAGAATAGACCACCCTCATTCTTTCCTACCGAGGTGTCATAAAAGACGACTATTTTAAATTGATGTCAGGTAGGCAGCCGATCATAAAATACGTAGCCAATCATATGACAACATGTTTATAACATGTTGTGCCTACCCCACTTAGGGTGAAGAATAAATGTATAAATTAATACTATAAAATATAATCTCCACAATTACGCTGTTTCGGTACCGCACAAATTAACTAATATACTCAAAAAGTAACAGAATCTTCCTCAAGAGACAGATTTCTTGTAAAAAAATTTGCGATCTTTTCTTGCATAATAAGGGTTCCTTATTTTCATTTTACTTAAATAATGAATCGATGAGAGAAAAGATCTAAAAACTGCGCAAAAAAGGGAAACAAATGATAAGTACTTCGCCACAAGGAAGATGTATTAATCAATGTTGCTGAGGATTCGGTGCGGTGAATACGGATTAAAACTTGAGTCTCCTCGCGATGAAGATGACTTCTAAATCCTATCGTAAATAAAACCAGGGCGCTAAGCTGATCACGGACATCCGAAAGCTTTTGGCCGACATCCAAAAAAAGAAGGCTTTTTATGCTCAATACGAATGTGAAAAATTCGAAAATTGTCAGCGATAAATTTTTTTGGCTAAAACACAGCTGTTTGGGGATGATGTATATCGTGCAGGTACATTCGGAAAACACTGGGTGTTTTATGTTAAAATACAAAATTCTGCAGTTTTGCAATTTATGTAATTTATTTTTTTCGTCCTATTTCATCTGTGTTTTATTTTACTTTTTATGATTGGCTACTATGCTTACTTTTCTGCATTCAGCTTTTTCTAGAATAATAAGTACAAGTAAAATTTTATATTAACGATAATCATCTAATCGGCAATAAGCATTTATTATCGATTAGTAATACCCTTAATTAACAAATTAGCTTAGAATTATATTCATACTTCTTTTTATAATCATACTACTGTGACAGCGACTTCGCCCCGGATGAAATCGGTGTCACATAGTATTTCCAGCGTAAATCTTAACCCTATGGGAATTCTAGGATAATAAGTAACCTAAATGCTTCACAGCCTATCGAAAACGGTTTAGCCGTTCCGAAGAATCTACTATTAACAAACTAATCTTTTGGTAAGACCGTACAAAAATTCGTTCAATAGATTTTAATAAAATCAATCACATACGAGTCCAGACAGCTTTCGGAGACTTTGTTTAAAAAAAAGTATAGATTATCGCTTTAATTTAAGATATTATATATTATAGATAGATAATATTTTATATATTCTAATCCCAAAAATTTCCTGTTACTAATAGCTTACCATTTCTAATGTTAAAAAAATAAAGGAGTGAGTCACGAGTAGCCGCTGGATTCAAGCGACACAAAATCGTGTGTTGTGAAGATCCCATGAAGAGACCTATGTCGAAAACAGGGGACGTCCATTGGTTGAAGAACAAATAAGTAGTAGAGTATGCCAGTATTGTTCTGATTCAAGTTCAGATTCCTCAACAATCGTCAAGTGTTGAAATTCACACAATATTCTGAATTGAACTGAATACAAGATTTATCCAACCGCACTACAATGTCTCGCTGTCTTGATTCTAAGTCGCCGGTGGTTTTAGCTGCATTTCAAATGTGATTCACATCCTTCTACATTTCAACAGATATTGCAGACATTTCGTCACTCGAATGCCGACATTTATATTAAGTTTTCACTGTACGCGAGGGACCGTAAAGAGGAAAATCATGTCTTGAATTCAATACTTAGAGTGCAATATTAGATTTCAACTTATTATTTACTAGCTGTTCTCAAGACTTTGCCTGCGTTGAAAATTTACTTGCTTTAACTTGCATTTATTTGTCTCCATTTCTGGTTTGTTATACGTGCTTGGAGGGGAAATTACCTTCGTATTCTTCTAATATTGTGCCAGTTTTCTAATAATATTATGGCAGCCAAACGCGGATAAACCTCCGAAACTTAACTATACTAAATTTCATGAAAATTTTGATCTATGATCAATTTTCTCAAAATCTACTGTACGATTTTTTTAACTGTTTTTACTAATAGATAGTCTTAGTCATAAGGCGTAGACTAAAAACATTTTATGTATATAAAAGTGTTTTAGATAATCTATGATGATTTTGTTGAAATGTATGTTGTTGAATAAAGTTACTTTTATTTACTCTTCTTAAAGGTTAAGGTTAATAGTACATTACTAATTTACTTAAATTTTGTTGGAGTTTAAGTGGTTGTAAAATAAAACTTGCTGGGAGATTTAGTTGCGTGCGCCGTGTAAACTAGCAAAAATAGACTAACGTAGTAGATAGATAAAGTAATGTAAGAAAGAATTGTAGATCTAAAAATATACTTCAAAAAAGTCCGGAATAGCATTTCTCTATCTATTTTGGTTAACTAACAATAACTACTCTTGTGTCTTGGTGACAAGCACAACTAGTACATTAAATAAATTGTCGTTAAAAATTTATGACAATATTTACGCAATAATTCACAGTGCCGGTGTACCATCTAGCATGATTCACAAATTTCGACTTTTAGCGTGTCAACTACCCATTTTATTATATCGACACGAAAAATCGATATCGATAACGTGATGTCATTTCTTAGTGTCGATTTACGTTACCTAAATAATATATTTGGATTCTGGGTTTCGTTCGGAAATTGGAGTTCGTGGAATGTATTGAATATTTTATCGATGAAAATATTTTTTTGAAAACCTATCTAATAACTAGAGAAACAGCTGTGATTTTATGTCATGAAGTAAAACGAAACAGAGCAAGTAACTATGTTACTACGAATGTGAACTTCTGTCCATATATTTCGTCTATGTGGACTTCAGTACCGAATCAAAAAAGGGCTTATTCAATTTCAAAACATTCTTCATGCAAGGAAACTTGTAAACAAGTGCTTTTTGAATCGTCAACTCTTCTGCTGGTTCGCAAAACTGTTCTTACCAAAAAGAGCCAGCAAGAAACTCGGCAGTTGCTCTTTTCAAAATATACTTCTTATTACCAGCTACATTTAGACATTACTGTCTTGTACAGGTTAGAAGAGTAGTGATGTCCACGCATTACTTATCATCTAAATAATTCTCAACAGTGTAGTAGGCTTTCTGTATTCGACTTTTTTAAACAGTGTTTTTTAGCTGGTTCGGAAAGCTGTTCCTACCGCGAAGAGCCAGCAAGGAACTCAGCGGTTGCTCTTTTTAACATAATACTTATAACTAGTTACATTAAGTCAGTCTTGTCAGTCAGTCAGGTTGACAGTAAGCTATATCCACGCATTCTTATCATCTATATAATACTCAACAGTATAGTAGGCTTTTTGTATCAGCCTCTTTTTAACAGTTTTTTTAAACTGCTATAATGGCAAAGCTAAAATTGATTCCGTATTTTTATTATAGAATCTTATACCCAAACTCACAAACGACTTACTTACTAATTATAATATAAACAAACGGGTCACATTGCGATAACTTCAACCTCAACCTCAACCTAACTTGAGGTTATCGCGATGTGACCCGTTTGTTTATACAATAATTAGTGTGAATTGCGAAAGTTTTTAAGACTTAGGTACCTTTGCAATGAATGAAGTTCAATTCAAGTGCAAATGAAGTTCAATTGCCATTAATTTGGTCCCACGGAATAGCCATAAAAGCCATACGTGTGAAGTTTCAAGTCTACTATGTAGTAAGCAATTTTCCAGTGTTCAAAATTTTTATATCTTACTTAGTTTAAGATAAAAGACGCCCATGGCACGATATAATTAGCATTATGACAGAGTCGCTAATGTTAATTGACGAATAGAATCTCCTACAATTGTTAAGGTAACTTATAGAGCTGGTGAAAATGAGGATGAAATTGAGGAAAGGAAGTAAAGCACGGATTTAATAAATCCATAACATCAACAAAGAAACAAATGTTGGAAAGTAAAACTTATAAAGTTCCTATATACGTTGAAATAAGGCTTCTAATATTGTAAGTGATATCATCTTCTTGCCCTTATCCCACTCGTGTGGGGTCGGCAGAACATGTTACAAACATGCTGTCACATAATTTGGCTGCGTTTTTACGACCGCCTGCCTGACGTCAACTTACCTCAGTCGTATTTTACGACACCTCGGTAAGAAAGAGGGTGCTCTATTCTACTCAGCCGGATACCACACGGCGGGTCAACTTATCTTAGTCGCCTTTTCGCAACCTCGGTAAGAAATTATGGTGGTACTATTCTATTCAGTCGGATGCCACACAGCGTATTACTCACACACACATATCAACCTGATTATATCTGTTACACGTAATACATACATATAAACTAAAGTGGCCGGAGCATTTCAGCACTCGACTTTAAAATGAAGAAATATTAAGTGACATTTAAAGTGTACCTTCTACAAAGAATGTCAAAATTTCTACTGTCCGGACATTACGCTTTATATTTTAGGTAACTTAAAAGGTAAAGGAAAGGTACTTTTCTAAAGTAAAGAAATTTTTATTATTTCTTTTAAAAAGTGTCGGTAATACTGCCGAAGGTTTTCAGCGTATTCGCTTTTAAATTGTGAAATGTTGTATTAAGAATCTCGAATAAAATAAATAGAATTTGATACTCTAATATTATTCGTTTGTAAATGAACAAAAAATAATATTCGTTCTCACAATATGAATAATGGAGTTTTGATATGTAAACATACGTAAAAGATTTCGTTCATACCATTTTAAAGAACGTTTGTTTAGAAAAAAATGAAATTGTTTTGCTATAAACCGCGATAAGTAAGCCAAATGTAAAGTGGGCTATCCGTAATCATTCCTGATACAAGCAGGATTTCTAAAAAAAGGAAGCACTAAAACGTCCTCCACCACCACCACAATATATAATCTCTGCACACATGAACTTTGACAAATACAACAATCGTTTCGCCCCGCAAACGAAGCATAATCAGGAGACAATTCACGACATAATCGCAAAGCGACGCGTTACCCAAACAAACATATAGTAGTTAGTTGAACCCCCACCATTATATTTTGGAAAACCCAAGCAAAAACAGTTCTATAGTAGTTGGTTCAAGCAACACTATTTATTTGAAAACGTTAACATTTTAAAGAAATTAGAAATAGTTAAACATAGCAATTACACCCTGATTAACGATAAATAAATAAATAAATAAATATATAAATAAATATATGGGACACTTACACACACGGTTGTCTGTCCCCAAAGTAAGTAACTTAATACTTGTGTTATGGGTGACAGACAGCTGGTGAATATATACTTATATATTTTTTAAATACATACTTAAATACAAATATACACCCAGGCTCAAAGACCAACAAATTCATTTATAGAAAATGTTGGCCCTCGGCGGGAATCGAACCCGCGACCCACGGAGTTGAAGGCAGGGTCACTACCCACTGCTCCAACGGGCCAGTCAATCATATAAATCGATCATATAAATGTTTCTAATTCAAGTATATTACATGTGTTTGGAGGAAAAATTAAATATATGTAATGCTACGAGTATATGTAGAGTGTAGTACACCTTACATTTACTCGTGGCATTAAAAGCATTACATTTTCTACAAAAGTAATAATAAAATTATTTTTTCTATAATCCGCGATGAAGTAAAATAAAAAGTATATAATATATTATAATGCAGATACATGCAGAATTCGTAAAAATCTTTTTACGAACCCTGTATGTATCAGGTATGAAAACGGCTTGACTACATTTAGCATTATATATATTTTCTATTTTACTTCATCAAGGATTATAGCAAAATAATTTTATTATTACTTTGTATTACGGATCTCCGCAAAGTAACGCATAATTCTATAAATTATACATTTTCTATTTGCTTTATCAAGGATTTTATGAAAATAATATCATTTTTATTTAGCTTTGCCATTACAGCAGTTTAAAAACACTATTAAAGAGAGGCTGATACGAAAAGCCTACTATAGTACTAGGCTTTTTTTTTTTTTGTGTGGGTAGGTCAAAAGACAACAAGTAAAAATTTCGTTCTCTAAAGTTTTTGTAATTAAAAATAGAAGTTTTATAATTATTAGCAAAATTTTCATGTAACTATATTCAGTTTTACCTGCACCTACTGGCAAATAATATTTTTCTGCTTAAAATCATCATAAATACATAATATGGATTTACACAGTGAGCTCAGTAAAAACATGGCTGACATTGTTAAAATGTTTGAGACCCGAATGGATAATTTTGATGAAGCACTGGCAAATTCACAAAAAGCTTCAACTTCTTCGTGTGGCACTTCAGAAATATCAGCTTTAATCTCGGACTATGCTATTTTTAAAAATCTAATATGGAAGACTCTTGGTATGCTCCGGCAACAAGTCCAATTACTTGGTGAAGGGTTTGACAAGCATGAAGCGTTCTCTCGGAGGAAAATTCTTCTATTTCATGGAGTTTTTGAAGATTCGAGTGATAAATTGGACCAAAAGTTGAGTGCTGTTTTTAGTGACCATTTAAAGATGTCCCACATTCAGGTCGAGAACATTGATTTTTGTCACAGGCTGGGGGTGAAAAAGGATTCACCCCGTCCCATCCTTGTTCGCTTCTCTAGTTTAAAGCACAGAAATGATATATGGAACTCTAAAACTAATCTAAAGGGATCCGGAATATCAATATCCGAATTTCTTACTAAACCTAGGCAAGAGGCATTTGTTTCGGCGAGGAAATACTTCGGTATAAAAAATTGCTGGACGGCGGATGGCACTATCAATATTTCATTGCCTGACAAAAGTCGTGTGAAAATTAACTCTATGAATGATCTCCAGTTATTAATGAATAAATTTCCACTTCCTGAAAGCGTTAAAGAGCATATAACATTAAGAACTCGGCGTAACAACAAGAACACCGTAAAATGATCTGTGATTTTTTGTTCATCATTCATGTTGTTATTCTTATGCAAACCTACCCTTTTTTTTTACTTTTACTTCACATGAGAGATGGTATTTATAAAAATACTTTGTCCACCTACTTCTTGCTATTTGTTTTTGTATCTTAATAACATAAACAGACACTTGCTGTCACCTAATGTCAATTCTGCGTTCGGATACATTCTCTAAAAAATATTTTTTCTACACTTGCTATGTTTACAGATTATTATTGACTTTTTTTTTTTTTTTTTAATTTTATTGTTAGTACATTTTCTTTGTATATTTTTTTTTGGCTTTTGTGATATACATATTTTATTTTATAGTTTTAGTGTAGGTTTAGGATGATATGTGTAATTTCTCTGCCAGCGAGTGTGGGTAATAATGATAAGTAAGGTACTGTTTGTGTATTTTATATCGCAATATTTTTATATTTATTAGTATTACAATATAGATTATTATAATTTATTAATATTATTAAATCTGTTGTATTTTATACAGTTAAAAATTTATGTCTAATTCAGTTATATTGAATGAAGATTATTTTTCGTGTTCTTCTTCTGATCACTACCAAAGTGCATCTAGTAATACATCTGTTTCCAGTGATTTCACTTCTCTAAACTCTAAGCTAAATTCTATATTTTCTACGAATTCTGACTGCCTCAATCTTGTACATATTAATGCACAGAGTATTCCGGCTCACTATTCCGACTTCATTGCATCTTTTAGCGGCGTGCTCGTCGATTGTATTCTTGTTTCCGAAACCTGGTTTAAACCGTCTCTTCCATCAAATCTTTTTACTCTTCCTAACTTTACCCTAGTTCGCAATGATCGTTTAAATAAACGAGGGGGTGGTGTTTGTATATATGTTCGTAATAATCTTTCTTTTAAGATTGTAACACAGTCGCCAGGTGTTTATTCGGGAAACTTCGAACACCTCTTCCTTGAAATTAATATGCGGCATTCTAAATTTCTTATTGGTGTAGTATACAGACCATCCTCCACCGTGAATTACTTTGACTCTTTTGAATCCCTTCTAGATAACTTTTGTCCTTCTTATAACGACATTATCATAATGGGCGACTTTAATACCTGCCTTATCAAAAATGACAGCAGATCTCTTAAATTAAAATCGTTGATCTCTTCTCTTAATATGACCATACTTCCCTCATCTGAAACATACTTTCCTCCTACCTTTAACCCTTCTCTCCTCGATCTAATCATTGCATCTAATCACGATCGCATAACAGTTCATGGACAGCTTACTGCGCCTTTCTCCTATCATGACCTTCTCTTTCTCAGCTATAACTTGCGAACACCTAAGCGTAAAAGGAAGGTAATTCTGCTTCGCAATTTAAAAGCCATTAATTTACCTGATCTTCTGAATGATGCTTCTAATCTTGATTGGTCCTTGGTATTTAATTCTAATAATGTTGATGACAAAGTGAAATACTTTACCGAGTTACTTATAAAACTTTATGACATTCATGCCCCCCTAAGACCGGTTAAAATTAGACATTTTCCTGCGCCGTGGCTTACACCCGTAATAAGAAGCGTAATGAACAAACGGAATAAGGCAAAGAAAAATTGTAAAAGACATCCGACATCTGATAATATTGCTGTCTATAAAAAGTTGCGTAATGTATGCAATAGGATGTGTAGGGATGCCAAACGCCGATTCATTTTTTCTTCAATTGCTAACTCCTCATCTACACAAACGTGGAGATTTCTGAAATCACTAGGTGTGGGGAAGTTTTCTGACACCTCTAACTGTACTGTTGATATAAATGCTCTTAATGTGTATTTGTCTACTCCTCCTATCACTCCTTCTACTGTTAAAAAGTCCTCTGCTCTTAAAATACTCTCCAGTACCAGCCTACCTGCTTGTGACTCCTTCCAATTTCAAAAAATCTCTGTGATGGATGTTAAGAAGAGTATCCTTTCCATTTCTACTAAGGCAGTTGGTAATGATGAATTGGCCCGCGACATGCTAGTTCTTATTGTAGATCTTATATCGCCTATAATTTCTCACATTTTAAATTTCTCACTTGCATCTAAGGTCTACCCCGCATCTTGGAAGATGGCCCATGTCATACCTTTGCCGAAAATTTCCAATCCTTCTTCATTTTCGCATTACCGCCCTATCTCAATCCTACCAATCCTCTCTAAAGTTTTGGAAAGTGCAGTTTTTACTCAGCTTTCATATTTCCTCTTTAATAACAACCTTCTCAGTCCCTTCCAGTCTGGTTTCCGTCCTTTTCATAGCACTGTTACTGCTTTACTCAAAGTCACTGATGATATTCGGTACGCTATGGACAATAAACAGTTAACAGTCTTGATACTGTTAGATTTCAGCAACGCTTTTAATTCAGTTGACTTTGAGATATTGCTTGGCATCCTACGCTCTCTTAATATATCTTCACCTGTGATTGATTGGTTCCATTCTTATCTTAATGGTCGCCAACAAAAAGTTCGAGTTGATGAGGTGTTTTCAGATTGGGCTCAGCTTTCTGCAGGTGTACCTCAAGGTAGTGTGCTATCTCCTTTACTTTTTTCTGTTTTTATTAATGAAATCACTAAATCTCTTTCCTCTCACTTCCATCTCTATGCAGACGATTTGCAACTTTATAGACATGCAATAGTATCAGAATTTGACGGTGCTATTCGAGCTATTAACGAGGACCTCGCTAAGATCAAGGACTGGTCAGAAACGTATGGGCTCTTAGTTAACCCGGTTAAATCACAAGCTCTAGTTATTGGAAGTAGGCCAATGCGAAATCGTATTAACTTTAGTGTTCTGCCACCAGTTGATTACAATGGAGTACCTATTCCTTATAACAACACTGCAAAAATTTAGGTCTTATCCTTGATGGTAATCTTAACTGGTCGACACATATCAATGACGTCAGTCGCCGTTTACACAACTCTATTCATTCCCTTAAGAGATTGCAGAATTTCCTCCCTTTGCGTACCAAGATAATGTTGACGCAATCTTTGTTACTTCCCCTTCTCGACTACGCGGACGTGTGCTATTTAGATGCATCTGAGGAGCTGCTTGACAAATTAGATCGTCTTCAGAACTTGTGTATCCGTTTTGTATATGGGCTGCGCAAGTTCGATCATGTCTCAGATTATCGTCGGCAATTAAAGTGGCTCCCTATTCGTTTTCGCCGGAATGTACATATGTTAACCATTCTTTTTAAAATATTAAATGGTTTTTCTCCCAAATATTTGCGAGAACGGTTTGTCCCTTCTCCTCCTAGTACAAGACCAAGTCGATCCTGCAAGTCAAAGAAATCACTGACCATTCCCCCTTCTAACACTATTTTTTATAGAAAATCCTTTACAATCGCTGCTGCTCGTTTGTGGAACTCACTTCCCGGTACTATAACAAAAAATACAACTTCCGTAAACTCGCTTAAAAAGAAACTGAAAAAGCACTATTTATCACTTATAAATTAATGATTAATATATATATAATTTTATTTATATAATAATTTTTTGTTGCTTATATATTTATTGTACGTATTATTTATATATTTTAATATGTAAAATTCTATTAATATATTCATTTACCACATTTGTACCTATACCACAATCTAATATGTTTTCCCAACACTCTTAGGGCTGCTGGAAGAGATCGCTTATCGCGATAAGCTTTCCTTTGTACACATTTTTTTTTCTTAAAATAATGTATCTTTTAACTTGTGGTACATAAATAAATAAATAAAAATATACTGTTGAGGATTATTTGGACGATAAGAATGCGTGGATATAGTTACTTTCCGACCCCGTACAAGATAGTAATGACTTAATGTAACTATTTATAAGTATTATGTTGAAAAGAGCAACCGCCGAGTTTCTTGCTGGCTATTCTCGGTAGGAACAGCTTCCGAACCAGCATTAGAATTGACGATTCAAAAGTTTACAAGTTTATTTGAATATTGAATTTGATTGAATTTTGATTGATTTAGTTGAATTTTGAATTTGAATTTCTGTATTAAGGATCTCCGCAAAGTTACGCTTCAGTCTATAAATTAGTACTGATAATGTTGCTTTTTTGCAAATTAACAAAGAATTATGTTGCAGCTCCAATGCAAACTATGAAAGTATACAAAGGCGCGGTGAACAACCACTCCCCCCTCCAGCCGGACGACAAGAACCCAGATGTAGTGCCACTCGGAAAAGGTAAGTACGTCTGTTTGTTCGTTGCAAATGAGGAGCCATTATTCCTACCATACGTCGAGCGACTGCAAGATATATTTTATCTGACTTTTTATAGTACTATTCATATTTTCCTAATGCCGTGTGGTATCCGGCTGAGTAGAATAGTACCACCCTCTGTATACGATGATTCCGCCCACTGCTGGGCATAGGTCTCTTCAATTCTCCTCATCACACTGCATTATTTTGTGCCGTTTAGATCTAGCGTTCGTTACGGAGTCGCCATTTTAACATTTAATTAAATATCTTAGTATCATACGGTCTAATTAGACCGTATGATACTAAGATATATACGCCGTGTGGTATCCGGCTGAGTAGAATAGACCAACCTCTTTTCTTACCTAGATGTCGTAAAAGGCGACTAAGGTAAGTTGACCCACCGTGTGGTATCCGGTTTAGTAGAATAGACCACACTCTTTCTTACCGAGGAGTCGTAAAATACGACTAAGTTAAGTTGACGCCAGGCAGGCGGCCGGTCGTAAAATACGTAGCCAAATCATGAGACAACGTGTTTGTGACTTGTTGTGCCGACCCCACTTCGAGTGGGATAAGGTCAGGGGATGATATTCATATTTTCCTATATTCACTATATACATAATTCCTATTTATTTATTTAATTTTTAAATCGGATACAATATCCATACCTACTTAGTTGTAAGTAACAATATTTCTTAAAACTATGTTAGTAATAACAAAAAACTTAATTTAACTTAACTAAACTATTTACAAAGACTATGCACCATTGCGTGTGCACTGTACACCATTCCAGTGGTTCAGGAAGGGACTGTCGTACTTGCACCACAATGTTTTGAGAAGGGTGTTAGAAGTTCTCGTGAGCCTGTACATAAATGAAGCAGCACGCTTGCGCAAGATCGCGTAAAAATCATCCACGCGAACTTCCGCAAACATAGCCGATGCACTACAATGACGGGGCCTCTTCAACACCGCCCTCAAAACTTTGTTGTATTGAACGCGCAAGGCGCTGTATGCTCGCTGCGTATAGTCGATCCACAGACCGCACGTGTAAAATGATTGGCAATATGCTCTAAACAAAGTTAGTTTGACTCCAACTGTACAACGTGCGAATCTGCGGGCCAGCATGTTGCCGCGAACTGACAGCGCCCTTCGCTCTCGTTCCATGTCCCTGTCGTCTTCCAGTGTGTCTGTTACTACGTGGCCAAGGTACTTAAATTTCTTAACCTGGTTCAGGGGAACTCCGCACAGCTGTATAGTGGGAATATAAGCATTTGGTTTGTTATTTCCCCTGAAAACAAGAAATTCGCTCTTATTAGAGTTATATTTAAGCCCCTTGGCCTCCGCATATTCTTCACAAATCTGGAGCAGCTTTCGTAACCCTCTGACTGAGGGACTCAGTAGAACCATATCGTCGGCATAGCTAATGTTATTCATTGGCATGCCATCTATTGAGCATCCCACGCCGGCTCCGCTAAGCTCCTCAATCAGCTGATTAACGTACAGATTAAAAAGCTTCGGTGAAGTCAGACCTCCCTGACGCACGCCACATTCCATTCCGTACGTTTCACTAAAGGCGTCGCCCCATTTAACTACATTAGACTGATTGCCGTACCAATATTCAAACAGAGCTATGATTTCTGGCTGCAGATTGGTCTCATTTCTCATTTTATGCCATAGCATTGGATAAGAAACCAGGTCGAATGCTTTGGACAGATCTAAAAAACAAGCATAGACGGGAGTTTTCCTATCCGTATAATACCTGACTGTCTGCTTGAGACAGCACGGCACATTCAGTAGATAAGTCTGGTTTAAAACCAAACTGTGCGTCGTGTATTTTAATCGAATTTCTTAGCTGTGTATCAAGCAGAGAATCAAGCACTTTAGCTATAATTGTAGCCAAGGATATCGGCCGGTAGTTAGACCTGTCTGCTGCTTCGCCCTTTCTGTTTTTGATTATTGGTACGACCACCGTCTTTATCATAGCATCTGGTAAGTAGCTATGGTTAATACACCTACTTAACAGTACCCTAAGAACCCCGGAAAGGTGCTCACCCGCATAACGTAGATGCTCTACGCTCAGACCATCATGACCCGGCGATTTTCCCCGCTTCATACTTTTGATCGCTTGGATAATATCAGCTTCCGAGAATTGCAAGGAATTGCCCGTGAGAGTCCGAGCGCATACATCACCTTGGTGAACATTGTTCGTAGGACGAACCTGGAAATCTCCCTTAAACATGTTGGCAATATTTGAACCACCGCTCACCCCACCTATTTCCGCAGGAAGACTCGACCCCGCACTCAATTGCCTGGTGTTTTTCCAGAACTGACCAAAACTTTTTGCCAAAACCTATATACATAACAAATGTATTTAGCTACGCATCATTGTGGCTCAATCTGTTTTCGAGTTTTCTTGACTTAGTATTTCGGAGCAGGTAATAAAATATACGTATTAGATAACTTTAAATTTAAATATCGTTTTAAAAAAATTCATTACAACAATACAAATATAATTTAATTAAAATCAGGGTTTGTTAGTAAGGTTGACTGACCTTTCAACGTGGGCTTGTTAAAAAAAAAAGTATTATACAATAACATTATATACTTAGATTTCCCTCGCACTCATATCTAGTCTCTCAGTCAAGGTTGTGCATTACATACGAAATGGAATGTAATGGGGTACGGTCATTTACCCTTCTATATCACGTATATTTCACTTAAAACGTAAAATAATGCTTGTGCCTAAATTACTTCACAAAATTAACAGAAATTTAGGCGGCTAAGGTGTCTATATACCTTGACTTTAACTTAATGGCAAAATAATCTGACAATTTTTACGCAGCACTTCGTATGTAAATTTTGATTTCATATAAACTTTTTTTAATTTTAAGTATTCGACCACGTGCCTATGTTTAACTTTCCTAAAAATAAATATAGGACGTATATCGTGAATACATAAGTTATGCTTGTTTAAAAAAATACTCTTTGATTTAGATTTCAACTGCACTCGAGATTCAGAGCGACCGCCCGAACCACCTCCCTATGGGATTGTCGCCTCGCCGCCAGTGGAGTCGTCCAAAAGCGTGCACAGCTTACATGAGCGATCTTCAACCCCTCATACGCCGCACACACCGAACACCCCTTTGTCCGATGCTCAGGTTTGTTCTAATTCTCTCCTTCATTTACAGAACCGTTTATTTACTTCTTTCTTTATTTCATATAATATTTTTTAATTTTTTTTTAAACAATAATGTATAAGCAATCTTTATCAAATTATTTACACCCTAAGACTATACAAATCATGCCCACGTGGAATGGTCCCAAGAATGATAGCAGCGTTTCTGCGCTGAATCACTAAGCTGATTCTTTGTGCGGAAAAGGAGCCAGCCCTCGTGTCACCTTTCACCTTTCATTATTGTAAATACATATACTACATGGCAATTGTAGACTTATCCCTTTTAGGGATCCCTTTTAGGGATAAGTCCAGTCAACTTTTGAGTAACAGAGGGAAAATGACAAGAAGTTCATCCCAATGTAATTAACTTTTGTATTCCATTCACCCAATCGAATACAAAAGCATCTCTAGGAGCTCTCTATTACTAACTCATACACCACCTTATTTTTGGGTACACCGCTTCTGGTCTTTTAAAAGAAAGATATGACTGAAAAGTTACTCAAAAGGTAAAGGTTACCAAAAATTCTCTAGAGATATGCCGACTCACTAGAATTACAATAAATTCACGCTTAACTAAACTATAAACAATGAAACCAAATTGATCAATAATTAATTGTTACAAAATTCAACTATATTCAAATTAAATTACACCATAATTAATTCAAACTAAATAAAACTATACTTATAATAAATTAAAAAACTTCCAACTAAAAGATCGGTTCATAAACTCGTCACAAAATTTTACTAGGTTCATTTTGTTTTAGAGCATTGGTACACTAGCGGATGACCGCCGTAGCGTGACGAGTGGCACGTTATCTAGGAGGAGAGAAGTTGTCACGACGAGAACTTCCATCTTGGCGAATACAAAAGAAAGCTGTGTTTAGGCGATACTTTAATAGATATAATATTTGTATTGAGAGAAATAATTTCTACACTTAAAGAGACGGGATTTTTTATGATGAAGATGAAATGTAGATGTTATCATAAAACCATAACATGTTATCATTATTAGATATATTTTTATGTTCATATTTAAATAAATTCGAGTTACGTTTTATATAAATAAAACATCTAAATTGACTTATGAAAACTGAAGTTAAAGTTTAGTTGTAATTTATTATTTATCAGAAGAAAATTGCTGTCCTAAAAATATGCTAAGAATACAATGTATAAGATCTCCATTACTATAATATTTATTACAAGCTTTAACTATGGATTTCGTATTTCAAAATTTAAATGAAATCCTAAGGTGGCGTTAACAGTCAAATGTATACTGTCCTTTATTTCCAAAAGACAATAAATATTTTTTTATTATAACATTATAGAAGACGCATAATGTCAATTTTATAATTTAATCAATAATGGATATGTGAGGATAGGTATACCTTTAACACCGAAATTTATTAAAAAATAAATAAATAAAATACATTTATTTCGACCAACATTATTTCTGGTCATATTTTGTTAGTAATACACACATACTTAATCTAATGTTAGTAAACTTAGCCTAACCTTATGCTAAAAGCTTATCTATGATGGGCCCGATTAGTCAGCACGTGAACCATGTGACAGTGGTTCAGGTACTGACAATCAAGCCTGCCGACAAATACCTTCAGGATGCTATTATCACTGGCCCGCACCCTGCGCACCAGGGATGTGCATCTTTATTATCTATTAACCGAGTTAAATTCACTAAACTGTTATTTAAAAAAAAAATTTGAATTGTAATTTTTTATACATTTTTATAATATACAAAAAGAAATTTCTTCCAAGAAGCTGCTGTAAACATTATGGTTAAGTACTATAGGCAACAAAAAAATAAATCATAGACAAACGCGTGCCAATTTATGTCGCAGTATAAGCTAAGCTCTGGGCTACAGAATGCAACTTTTAAAAATTGCAACCATAATTTCCGCTCTCCGAACTTTCATCTAATTTTAACTCTATGAAACTTTTTAACGTATTTTAGCCGGATAGTTGGAAATTGTGAAACAGTTGCTCAAAGCGCCTGTAATTCTTTGAGCAATAAAGAAAAGGTTCACAAAGCGAGCACGGAGTTCGCCATTTTGAATTCAAACAGCAAATAACAAACATGAAGTGCAATGCACCTCTATGGGCAATCTGGAAAATTCAGTTTCTGAAACATTGGGTCACCATGAAAATTAATTTTAAACCAAAACAAACCTTATGGATATTTAAATAAAGACTACTACTTGTTAGTTTTGGTGGACTTATCGAAATAATAAATGCCTGACTTTCATCGCCATTTTTTGAACCTTATTTATACAAAGTTTTCCTAAGCATTAAAACTACAACCCAGTTAGTTTCTATTTTTTATTTGATAACAAAAAATATAGTACGCAGTATTTTTTTCATGAATGTTCTTATGTTTATGTAATATTCTTTCTTAAAGATTCATAATACACGTATGGAGTATATTAGCTTATGTAAGCTGTGACAGCCCAGTGGTGACACCGTGCTACTTTTTCGAGGAACTCACAAGTTCATACCTTCTTCTTCATACCTTCAAGAGTTTTCTATTAAAACTTACGTTACTTATTAATATTGACAGGTACGCTTCAGTTATTTACGCTTTTCGGTGAACTTAAATATCGTGAGGAAACCTGCATATCTAGAGAATTCTAAGGATATGTGTAACTTGCCAATCCGATCAGCGTGGTAAGTCTTAGCTCCAATCTCTCTCCAAAAACGGACCAAAGAGGACTATGTCCAGAAGTACGATAGTAACGGATGTTACTATACATGGAGTAAGTTAGGAAGAAGAATGAATTTTTTTCAAGCTTTTCATCGATATCCTAGTCTTATCCCACTCTAAGCGCGATCGGCACAACATGTATTAAACATGTTTTGGCTAGTTATTTTAAAACCGTCCGTTTTTAAAAAGCTTTTTGTAACGGTTTTTTTATTTATCGTGATAAAAAAATACGTCACATTCTAAAAAAAAATTAAAAATGTCAAGAGCACTAGGCATCGTTGCTGCGGACAACGCGCGTCAAGCGTTGCATGGCGTGTGAATAAAAGATGAGCCCGGCGTCGCATTGACGCGTCGCAGACACTGTTAGGGCGCACATTTGACGTTTTGTTAAAACTACCCTTTTTTAATGTTAACTTTAAAAGTAGCCTTTTAGTATCTCAGTGTTGAACCAATGCCGTATGTCTTTTGGAGCTACGATATTATCTAGACGATATAGTTAGAGTGTTTCAGAGAATATTGCAAGAATACTGTGCCTGCGGCTTCGCTATTTAATATATAGTAATTATAGCAAAAGAATGTGGAAGGTGCTGATTTCATTACAGTATATATTTACACTTAAAAAAGCACAGTGCCGTTGGCTTTCATAACAAAGAAATACAAATTCATTTTTAATAAAGGTAGTGTTTAAGACAATTAACAGCTTATTTAGACCTATGCAATATTTTGGCAATCAAGAATTGCTGGAAAAGGTGGATTTCTTAGTTAAATGGTTTGGATTTCTTACTTTCGCAAAAATTTTGAAAACAATTATATTGTCTTTTTGCTTGAGATCATAATTTTTTATTTAACAAAGCGTACTTCATATTAATATTATTAGTGCGTATTGGTTTGATTTTTGCCCTTCTTTCAAATTCTAAAGCAAAATAGGACAGTTACAATTGTACTAGAACTGGAGAGAAAATAGGCTATTTTTTATTTAGTTACATAATCATGTTATGCGTTCATGTGTAAACAAGAACCTTTAAAACATTGCTGCTGCAAACAATGTCTTGCCTTTGCGAGACATGTCTATAAAATACACGAGTTTTTCCGTAATGGGAGGCCTTGACCTTCTTCCATTCACACCATCAAAACAGTTGCTAGAATTTGAGAGACAATTTGCATTTACAAACACTAGTCGTTGTCATTTATAACATTGATGTAACATTTTTATGATTGGATTTTAATAAATTTTTACTTTCAAACAGATAATGCTAATGAGATTCATGTTTTTAATACCAAGAACTCTAGGGATTTCTTTAGACAATGAATGTCCAGATTTGGCCTGTCAGTAATAAACAATAGATTGTTCTCTGCTGGAAAGATTTTGCCTTCATTAATTTTCACTGTCAAACATTTATTGCTACAATTTAAGAAATTATTTTAACATAGGCAGGATTTTTTATGATTCATATATGAGTTAATGCTTGCAATACTTTACAATTTCTGCAACAAACATATTGTTGAGTATGTGATATAGAATGCGTGCAGTGCTTGTATAATATGGTGGATGTGGAATGTATCAGTTATGACAAATTGAAAACTGATAGTACACTACATTTAGTATTGTTAGGATCCAAAGTAGGATTTATAAAAAGAGAACAAAATTAATACATTTGTCTACAGTATTGTATTTATTTGCCATTTGCTTTATCGCGGATTATAGCGAAGTACTGTAATAATTAACTTGGCCATAGGCGCCGTGGGTCGCAGGTTTGATTTCCGCCGAGGGCCAACATTTGCTATAATTGTTGGTTCTTCAAGCCTGATTTATATTTGTATTTAAGTATGTATTTAAATGTGGAACGCTGTGATGGCCTAGCGGTGCGACCGTGTGAATCTCTAGAGACGATCATGGGTTCAAACCCGGGCAGACACCAATGAGTTTTTCCAATAAAACTTATGTGTCTAATTGATAATTGCAATTTATCACACGCTTTTCGGTGAAGGAAAACATCGTGAGGAAACTTGCATATCTCTAGAGAATCCTAGGGATTTGTGTAACCTACCAATCCGCATTGGAGCAGCGTGGTAGGTCTTAGCTCCAACCCTTCTCTCCAAAAATGGAGAGAGGAGGCCTATGCCCAGCAGTGGGATAGTAACAGGCCGTTACTTTACTTTTATGTATTTAAATTTATATATGCATATATCCACCAGTTATCTCTCACCCATAACACAAGTATTAAGTTACTTACTTTGGGGACGGACGAACGTGTGTGTGTGTCTCATATATATTCTCATATATATTTATTTATTATTAAATAACTTTTGTATTATGGATCTTCGAAATGTAATGCGTAATTTTATAAATTATAAATCTCTTTTTTTTTAATATTTTTTACCAGTTATACACTGGTAAATATTTAACAGTTTTACAGTATGTACAGCTAGAAATCTACGCGTATTTGCTACAGATTATATGCATCAGGTGTTGCTTGGCGTATGAATAAAATATGAGCACGGTATTGCAAAAATGCGTCCCGAGATTTCACAGTACTGCGTATACGGTGTATTGTTTTCTAAAGCTGTCTTTTCTGTTATTATTCGGGTAACGTTTTTAAAATTGAACGTGGGAAAGATTTTGAAATAATTATTTTTTCTTGCAGGACAGTTTTTTAAAGTTAAGTCATAATACACCTGCCCGTATCCCACTCTAAGTGGAATCGGTATAACATGTTATTAATAATAATGTTGTCACATGATTTGGCTTCGTATTTTACGACCGGCTGCCTGACGTCAACTTAGCTTACCTAGTCGTATTTTATGACACCTCGGTAAGAAAGAGGGTGGCCTATTCTACTCAACTGGATACCACACGGGGGGTTTAATTACCTTAGTCGCCTTTTACGACACCTCGGTGAGCAATGAGGGTGGTCTATTTTGCTCAGTCGAATACTACATGACGGGTTCTGAGTTGACACGCTCGCTTGATTCTTCCTGCAGAAAAGATTTTTTTCGTGGCATCCGTTACGAAATTTCTCATTTTATATATTTAGGGCCAGGTTCACAAGTTACCAAAACTGTCAGTTAACTTATTCAGAACATATCTGACACATATCTCGGAATTCGGCATTTTTAGGTTTCTGATGGGTTTATTCAGCACTTAAAGTCCCTAATAAGTTAACAGGAAGATCATATGGCTGTTATTTTGTTTATCTGCTGGATAGCAAATATCTATTTCAAAATGGCCGCGATATTTTTTTAAATTTTTCACTTTTTAGAGTCTCTGTTTAGAGACATTTATCTGCTACTTAGTTTATTTGTCGGATAACTATTCGACACTTTATCAGTAACGTGTAAAATAGGCCCTAAGTATCTTTTCTTAGCAAATTACGATAATAACGTCTTAAGTAGAAGCTTTTATTCGTCTACTAAAACACTCGTTCGTGAATACCTAACATACTGGAATGATTAATAATATATTTTATGAGTTCATACTCATAAATTATATTATTAATGTTATCATTAACAAGTAAAAAATGTTATCATTAACATTTTTTTGAATGAGATAAAGATCCTAGAAAATTAATTAAAATTTAAATTAAAATGAAATCTAAATTTAAATTCAAATTTAAAATTAGATTAATTTAAATTTTATATTCCCATGTCGGAATTTTTACCTGGTTTTTATATTATTATTTTAGTTTAACCGCTTTCCCAATTCTTAAAAGACTGTTCAAATGTATTTTAATAAAATATTTCTCTCAATATAACATAAAATTATAGATATAATTGTATAAACCCGTATAGGATAGACAATTATTTTTATTTTTAAACTAAATTAAATGAATATAATAATTGAAAATTACCTATGTAAATAAAAAATGCTCATAATTATATTATAATAAAATTCACTGTATACAATAAGATTAGTCGAAATATTTTAGTTTGTAAAAAATATTTAATTATAATTTTTATAAAATTTATATTATGTTTAATGCACTTTAAAAAAGGCCTATAAAGTTTTTATTCAAATTTTAAAATTAAATGTAGATAATTAAATAATATTAAGACCCAAATTCAGGTCTAATTATAAATAGTTATTGTTTCCAAGAAAACAGAGACAATAAGCAAGATGCATAGCAATTATGAATATTTCCTTGTCCTCTTCTTTCTATATTTTAACGTAATATTTACAAATATATCCATACCTTTTTATCGTATTTTTAAAAGGGCTACATTTTTATTATCTGTATAAATATTATGAACTGTGTATTATGATCAGAATTATTGTTCAGAAGCCCTTAGGACACCGAATAAAATTAACCGTTGCATATATTATTACACTAATGTGTAATTGTAATATAAATACTTGTATTATGAAATGAATTCACTGTGATGCTATGAAATTTAATACATTTAATGTTAATTAAAACTATATAATATATGAACACAATGTAAATATTATAATTAATGTTATTTATTTAAGTCAATGATATAACTCATTGATACGTTCGTAACAGATGTGAATATATTGATAAGTCGACTTACGACCTTTCATATGTTTGATCAAAATAAGCTTTGCCTAATTCATATGGTGAATATTTCAGTATTTGACTGGCCCGTTGGCGCAGTAGGCGTAGTAGTCACCCTGCCTTTAGCTCCATGGGTCGCGGGTTTGATCCCCGCCGAGAGCCAACATTTTCTATAAAAAAAATTATTGGTTCTTCGAGTGTTGGTTTGTATTTGTTTTTAAGTATGTATTTAAAACTAGATATGTATATATTTAGTTGTCTGTCCATGACAGAAGTATTAAATTACTTACTATGGGGACCGACGACCATGTGTGTAAGTGTCGCATATATTTATTTATATTTATATTCAGTGAAGTCGATAAAGTAGTTCATATCGCACATACAAACTTGTGAATATTATATAACTCTTTTGAACGTTTACATAAACATAAATCTATTTTGGGCTGACCTGAAAAGAGTGCGTTTTGGACTTATTCAGTTATTCACGCCTGGTACGAATATAATACCCAAGATACTATGTTAGGTCATCGACAAGAAATTGAAGATTTAGAATTGAATTCGAAATGGTGCGCTATTTTGGACACGTGTTAGGAATTCCGATATTTTCCATTAAAGACCTTAAAAATATGACATCGAGAGCATTGAAATAGGCAAGACATCCTATATTTTGTAAATAAACACAACAAAACTGTTTTTTTTTTTATAATTAATGTAATGGATTTTATATTTAAGATTGTTTTAGTGTAATTCTGCTAATTTACGGAGCGACAACACTAGTTTCTTTTGGTATATACGATCGACTTTTAAATTTGGTCGACAAATACTCGATTTTTAATTGGTTCATAGATGTTGCAAGATAGAACGTAACATGTTTTTTTAAATTTAAATAAAAATAAACTCTAAAACATGGTCGTAAGGTCGATATTTGTTTTTATTTTACCGAAAGTTGTATTGTTTTTTCTCGAGGGACAGTTTTTTTCTGATATTTGTATGGAACTTTGTATCTTGGGTATACATCAATGATATAACCTATTAAATACTGTGACACTAAAATCATTGCCGTTTCCTTATATAAATGTATATAGAAAAATTCTAAATGTAAATTAAATATTTAAATTTAATGATGTTTAAAACGTTATTATTACTAATGACTGTCAAATATTTTTTGCGAGTCGCCATTAATTTCATTTGGTACTATTATTGTAAATATAAATGTACTTTCTATAACAATATGACGAAATATACAAATTAAGTTGTCTTATAATGACTGTGTGATTATAATTTCAGTGATTTTCTAAAGACTTCTTGACATATCGTAAATTTAAGCAGATATGTGTAATTCTTGAATAATAAATTTGCTTATTAGAACTCCTATTGTTTTATTTCTACATAAAATGCAACAAACATGTTGTCACGTGATTTGGCAATGTATTTTACTACCGGCCGTCAGCCTGACGTCAACTTACCTTAGTCGAATTTTTAAGACACCTCGGCAAGAAATTGCTTGTCTATTTTACTCAATCGGATACCACACGGTGGGTCAACTTACCTTAGTCGCCTTTTACGTCACCTCGGTAAGGAATGACGGTGGTTTATTCTACTCGGTCGGATACCACGCGGCGGGTCGACTTACCTTAGTAGAATACCTTATTATAATAAAAAGAAGAAAACAAAGGCATAAATGTTTATCCTGAAAAACAACGATGACCGTTTGTTTGCCTTAAAACACCTTTAAAATATTAGTTGAAAAGGTCCTTTCTTGTAATTGATATAGCTTCAATTTTATTAATATATATCATATTATTAATAGATTAAACTCAAGCTTGTTAACGAAACCGTATTCTCAGCGTAATACCTAATAAGCTAGAGATTAATATGATGTGCAATTTCGTACAGAGTATCAAGTCAATCATTGCAGTTATTAACACTTTGGGCGGAGCGACGTTATTGCATGTCAAATTTGATAAACGCTTATTGAACACGTCATCAAAACTATGTCTTTCTTTAAGCAACATACACGGTTAAAGCTTTCCAATTCTTTAGGCTTTTTGGACTGACAGCGCCGCTTCAAATTAGTTTTTTTGTACATGTGTATCAAAAGCAGAATGTCATTAATGGTAATTTATTTTGTATGAGACAATATAGTGCCATACAACAAACATTTGCAAAGTGTTAAGTATTACTTATTTACTTAATTAAATCCACCCTCATTTCTTACCGAGGTGTCGTAAAAGGCGACTAAGGTAAGTCGACCCACCGTGTGGTATCCGGCTGAGTAGAAAAGACCTTCCAACAACTTGGATGTGTTGGAATGGCGACGCCGCACCCGAAAACGCAGTGTTGGTAGACCCCCACGAGATAAACTGACGACCTCAAAAAGGTCGTGGGGAGCCACTGGGTCCAAGCGGCACAAGAAAGTGTAGTATGGCGATCCCATGAAGAGACCTATATCCAGCAGTCGACGTCGTTCGGTTGACAAAAAAAAAAGAAGAATAGTATAGATAGAATATATCCCACTCTAAGTGGGGTCGGAACAACATGTTATAAACATGTTGTCATATGATTCGGCTATGTATTTGACGACCGGCCGCCTGCCTGACATCAACTTATCTTAGTCGTATTTTACGACACCTTGGTAAATGAGGATGGTACTATTGCATTTAGATTTAGACGTTTGTTAAAAATTATATTTATTGTATGGAGTATTAGCGAACAAAGAAAAACAAGTTTCACAAAGGAAAGATTACAGCGAATCATCAAGATTGCGATAAGATTTTTCATTCGCTCTTCCTTGAAAGTCTTAAAAGGTGGAAAATTTAAGGACATCATAGACCGTGATGAGTTTCTTGTTTATGCCTTTGTTTATGAGGGCACTGAAAGAATGATCTCGGGACAAAAGGAAAAAGGTGGCTTTTTACCCTAACTTTTTTTTGTTAAAGAAAATTGTAACGATAACCTAGAAACGTTATATTTATAGGAGGGAATTTTATCTGTTGACAAACAAAAGAACTTCGGGGTGCGCAGTTCCTAAGTAACATAAAAAATTGTTAATATTACGCGTACTTTCTCTCAAAGGCGATATACAAAAGATGTGATAAATTTGAAAAAAAGTTATATATTGTTACGTAAAGGCATGGTGGATTTGGATGAAAGTATCTTGTTAAAAAAAAACTTTATTCAGCTTTTTACTACATAATTAGTACTTACAGTCGCTATGCAGTCTGTTGTCTAATAACAAACCCATTTTTATTTTCACTTCTTAATTTGTAATCAATCGCTATTTACAACTAATCTGTTAGCCCTGAGGCTTTTACAGCGTCATCGAAGGAGCGAGGGCGGGCGCAGAAGCATCGCTGGAGTGAAAGCTGGGAGAGTGAGTCTTGAGCGAGGCTTGCAGCATCCTGGGAGAGTCACCTTAAGAGTGCCTCCTGTAAGGCTGAACCTCGGCTTAAAACGACGCATTGTGGAGGACTGTATCGGACTTGTGGAAACGTCCTTATGTCATAACGGTCGGGGCTGGACGCCCCGGCCGCTAGACGTGAGGAAGCGGGGACCTTGTCTTAGCGCGCGAAGACACTGTGTATGTCTATAAAGTATCTGGTGTTGGCAACACGATAAGACCGCTTATATAATGAACAAACCGATTTGAAGAATGTTCGCGATTGTTCGCGAGACGTAGCAGGGATACGGAACACGATTCACAACAACGTGAATATTCCAGAGAATTAGCGTCAAGCGCATATTGAACTCTATATTATAAGGTTTACAAACTCTTTTTAAATGTTCGTAAACTGTCCCCTTCCAATTTAAACTCTATGAAATTTACATTACACACTTTTTTCGCATGTGCGTAATAATATAAACAGAATGTATGGTTCTCGTTTGTTTAATATAGTTCACATCTATATAGATATATTTACATTAATATATGGACCAATTACAAACACCGACGGCTGTCCCCAAAGTAACTAAATTTTGACAGGTAACTGGAAAAAATAAACAGTAAGTATAAAATTAAGGGTGTCTTAACACTTAGATTGATGCGAGCACAGTCGCAGATACATCTTGTCATATTATAAATAAATAGTAATTTATTAATAATATTGAAACTGATATAAACAATACTCTGACTAAATATTTCAAACACAACAAATAAAAATACGTTATGATATAACAATGTTTAACAAAGATTTTTTCTTATTCTAAACTATAAATACCAATATTCTATGTGAGTTCTTTCAACACTATGTTGTTTACTTTACCTTATATACGACGTTGTTTTTGTTACCCCTAACTGCCCGTTAACTATAAAATAGATTAGTTTATTACTAGCGTAGGAAAACATGGTTAATTGACAGCCTTTCCCCTTTTCTACGCATATAACGCTTAATGATTTTATTACACCTTCGTAAAATGAGTTTAAAGTAAACATATTAATAGGTCAAATTCTTATCAGTACCAAGTACTAATACTCGGTTATACAGTGTATTGACCGACTAGGCTCTGGTGATCGAATATAAGTGCTTTTACGTTAGCTAAAAACTAATGTGTCAGCCGTCGAGGTCAGCAAAGTAATTTTCTATCTGCTTAAAATGTGAACAAGGATTATACGCTTTTGATTACTTTGTGTATTAAATGAGTTTTAAGCCAAAACAAAAATATGAACCAATATCAATCTTCAGTCAATTACTTGCCCTTATCCCACTCTAAGTGGGGTCGACACAACAGGTTTTAAGCACGTTGTTACATGTTTTGCCTAGTTATTTTACTACCGGCAGTCTACCTGACGTCAACTTTCTTTAGCCACCTTTTACGATACTATAGTAAGAAATGAAAGTAGTCTATTCTACTGAGCCGGATACTACACGATGGGACAACTTACCTTAGTCACCTTAAAAGACAACTCAGTATGAATTGAGGTTGGTCTATTTTACCCAGCCGGACACCACATGGAAAGTTGATAAGTCAATCTCATTTCTTACCACTTCGATCGACCAACGACACCTTGGTAAGAAATGAGGATGATCTATTCTACTAAGTTGTATCCACACGGTTAATTAACCAATATTAATCATATAAATATAAATTTTTGTCTGTGACGCGTTCTTGGCTAATCCACTTAAGCAATGTCGATAAAATTTGGTCCAATTAAAGCAAATATACTTCGTCAACTTATTGCATTAAAACAAATTATGCCACACGCAGTTATTTGAAGCCTCATTTGCGGTGCGAAATTTCCGCTGCGTTTACGTCGCAGGCGTCTACGATGAGCCTAATTCGAAATCGTAATATTAGTTCGACATACGCGAACGACAGCTTGAAATACTTTACGTTAGTGACAAAGTTCCTTTTGCTAAAGTTATAAATTATTTTATGCGGTACTTGACATAGTTTTGATATCGGTAAAAAGTTATGAAAGAGTCGTCGTGATTTATTACTTTTTTATGTCAGTTTTGGCGAAGTTAAACTTCAAGTATTCCTACAACTATTATGAATGTCCTTGATCTTTTTTTGACTTAGCATATTCCCGGGATTTGACTGGGGCCTGCTTATTATTCTAGCCAGCCTTTACACGTACCAACTGCGGTCTGACCTCCGCGCACCCATTACTCATGATCCTGCATCACGAATAGATATTGTCATATGATTCTAACAGTTTTAAATCAACTTTTTATTATATACTAGCCATAGCTTCACCCGCGTGGAACGAATAAAATCCAAAATATAGTCTTTTGATAACCATAAGAAATGGTTAAAGTAGGTTAACCTTAAGAGCTAGACATATGCTGTCAAGGAATTTATTTGGAACTTTTAAAGTGGAACAATTTTGTACTACATGATTTTTTTTATAACTATGACCGTTTAGTATTAAAGAGATATGGTTTGTTTAAATTAATGATATTCTAGAATAAACCACCCACATTTCTTACAGAGTTGCCGTAAAAGACGATTATAGTAAGTTGACCCGCCGTGTGGTATGCGGCTGAGTAGAATAGACCACCCTCAGTTCTTACAGAAAATACGGCTAAGGTAAGTTGACGTTGGGCAGGCGGCCGACCGCAAATACGTAGCCAAATCATGCGACAACATGCTTATTACATGTCGCGCCGAATCTACATAGAGTAGGACAAGCAAGCAAGTGAATGAATGAAAATGTATTTAATAAAAGAAAAATATGCTTCTATTTACTATATATAGCGTACCCGTTCCTTGTCTAAACTATGCGTTATAACGGAAAAAAACAGTAATTTCCAAACGTAAAATTCAAATCCCTCCATAATCAGTTTACATTTCGAACGCGGTGAATAATTGAAGCAAAACCTGCATGCATATCAAACGATCTTCGGTCGAGCGCAAAAATGCATCGAAAATTCGGGCAGAAATCTTGTAATAGTCGGTTCGATCCGGTAATATCTCGCTCCAACCGGTTTCACTCGAATTAGCCAACGGTTGGAGTGGTAGCGAGCGTTGCGTGCTGGCTTACGGGTCTGTGTGCATATGTAATTGATGGCCTCTTCCCTTCAATTTACTTGCACGAATACGTTTAGCTAGACATAAACTATCATCGTTTGTTATTGTCGTTAATTGGCTGGAAAAGTATTCTTTGCCGTTGAAAAGCGGTATAATTGGCTTTCAAACAATAAACAACACCAGAAGGATATTCCATTATTAATGGAACAATGAATGTAAGATATTAATGGCAATGTTTTTTGTTGCCGGGTACGGAAGTAGTCAAATATCATCTCTTTGGTTTTAATACCGAATATACTGACAACGCGATAGTCACGTTTGTATTGTAAAAAATCTATCAATTGTAAAAAATCTACCCGCACTACATATTATTAAGAATAGTTGGTCATAATTTAATATTTTTTCTGTATAACTTTGTTAATTTATTTAAGTTTGTATTCTGATTATTTGTTTGAGAGGAATGTGCAATATCCAGACAAGTCGTCTTCGGCTTCGTTCGTCGGCTTAAGGATACTGAGAAACAAATTGTAATAACTATTAATGTATTTGAATAAATAAATAAAATAAAAAATCACGAGACTGATAAAAGGGTGGGGCTCAGTTGCGACAGTATATAAATAAATAAATGAATTAATACGCACATACGCAAACACACACACACACTTTCGTTACATAATATAAGTAGGTTAAATATACACACATACATACGAAACTCAACAAGATAATTTCTCATATAAAACACGGTTTATATATCGGAATGTATTAATAATAGACCAATTAAAATGCAATTGCCTTAATGCCATATAAAAGAAAGCCTGCCGTTATTAAAAAAATAATTTTGTCACGCCATATGTTACCGCCGTAAAAGAGTTCCTATGGGACAAATTATGTCACACGGAAGTTAGTTTATTGAATAACTAGCCTCTGTGTTATACTGGTAGCCAGTTTTAATATATCATTTTATTAATACAGCTTACTTAAATCAATACAGGATAATATTTACAGTTCATTAGATATTAGAATTATCATCATCCTCCTACCCTTATCCCACTCTAAGTGGGGTTGGCACAACATTATATAAACGTGCTGTCGCATGAATTGGCTGCGTTTTAACGACCAGCCGCCTGCCTTAGTTTTATTTTACAACACCTCGGTAAGAAAGAGGGTGGTCTATTCTACTAAACCGGATATCACACGGTGGATCAACTTACCTTAGTCGCCTTTTACGACACCTCGCTAAGGAATGAAGGTGGTCTATTATACTCATCCTGATACCACACGGCGCGTCAACTTACCTAAATCGTATTTTACGACACTTTGGTAAGAAATAAGGGGGGTCTATTCTACTCAACCGGATAATACACGGTGGGTCAACTTACTTTAGTCGTCTTTTACGACTCCTCGGTAAGAAAGAGGGTCATCTCTTCTACTGAACCGGATACCTCACGGCGGGTCAACTTGCCCTAGTCTCCTTTCACAGTACCTCGGTAAAAAATGCGGGTAGTCTATTCTACTTAGCCGGATACCACACGGCAGGTCAACGTATCTTAGTCGTATTTTACGATATCTAATGATAGATAAGAAATGAAGGTGGTCTATTCTACTCAGCCGGATACCACACGGCGGTTGTTACATATAAAGATTATATACGACAAAATATTACTGTCGCATTTTTCGATATTTCAACGGTTAATTGAAACCAATATCACTTCCTAAAGGAAAATACGCCCAGCGTTTTAAAAACCCATACTTCCTTTTCGATTGAAGCTCTTGGGAGTCATTTTTGGTAATTGATACGTACGGCCGTTCCATATAACAAGGACAGTTTGCCCTGCACTCAGGATACGGAGAAAATCGAGGACCGTTAAAAGCCACGATATTCTGGACAAAAAATATAGACGTTTTCGCCATTAAATAAGAAATTTGGCAACATAAAGCAAATAAGTAAGTAAGTATTGCTTGTTACTTTCCCACTGTTGTGAATAGGCCTCTTCTCTCCGTTTTGGAGAGAAAGATTGGAGCTAAGACCTACCACGCTGCTCCAATGCGGATTGGTAGGTTACACATAGCTCCAGAATTCGCTAGAGATACGCAGGTTTCCTCACGATGGTTTTCTTTACCGAAAAGCGTGTAATAAATTGCAATTATCAATTAGAGACAAGTTTAACAGAAAAACTCATTGGTGTCTGCCCGGGATTGAACCCGTGACCTCCTCAAAAGAGTCGCACGGTGTTACCGCTGGGCTATCACTGCTCAAAGCAAATATATTTATCCTTTATTCATTTCGCGCTATACATGTATTTTAAATGATTTATTGAAGCAGGCGTTACTTTACGGAATTCCATAGTAAAAAAGTTACAATATAAATATTTTGCTATAATTCGCGTTTGTTAAAAGAGTCCATGCAATGCTCCTGATGATGATTCGGTTTCGGAGCAATCGTAGAGATTGTGGTAGTGAGTGTGTGTAGTGCTTGTTGGTGGCGGCGTTTTGTGAGCCGTGAAACAGGTAATGCATGTTTATGGTATGTGAACGTTATCTGCTTTCTACACTTAGCATTACATAGATTTTGTTAACAAACGCGGATAAAAGCCTAATAATGCTAACAAACTTATGTATTATAGGTAGAGGTTATGAGGTATTAGAGGTATGTGAACGTTGTCTCCTTCTTAAACTTAGCATTACATAGATTTTCTTAACAAACGTGGATAAAAGCATAATAATGCTATACTAACTTACGTACCATATATTTCCGCAAAGTGACTCCTACTATAAATTAAAAGATTTATCATTTAAATTGAGTCAGATTAACTTGCAAGTATAGCTTGTTTACAATATAAGTAATCGGAAAGTAAAGGAAGCTATAGTATAAGCTTGACAAATATTTTCTATCACTTACAACGACTAGTCAACAAATAAAGCTATGAGAGAGATTGTGGCCAAAATTATTCCATTATCGTTTTGTATAGAATAGAATACATCAAAATAATCAGTATTTTATATCAAAGAAAAACATTTCAATTGTGAACAGCTCGATTGGAATTAAAATGATAAAATGCGTAAGTAATAAACCAATCTACGTTTTTTACATCACAATATCTGTCCTTCAGAAGTCCTACGGAGCTTTCTCGCTATAGCTTTTCATATTGTCTGTATGAGACAAAAGAACGGCTCTTGTTTTTGTGTCTATTGTACCATCTTATCGGCATTGGTAACCAGAAATAGTGGTTATTGTTTTGAAGTGACAATCAATTTCTTATTACGAATATAGATTCTTGATTAATTACATCAAACGGATACCTATTTTCGCTGTTTATTCCGTGATATACATTGGCAAGAGTTATACAGGCTGTTAAATTTCAGTTCGTATTCAAATGCAATCTATGACATCACGCTATTAAAATAGCTAGTGTTTTCTTGCTCTTCGATGGTATAGGATTCTTTAACACTCACGAGTTTTGTAGGCGTTTTATTGCAATTTGACAAACAAATTTTTTGAATTAGGTCACTTTAATACTAAGCGTGCGGTACATGTCTAAATAAAGTAGAATAGTGACGTGTATTTAAGTTGCTAAATGCTAGTATAGTAGGATATGAAGTATGCACAAAATTTGCGATCGTGTCAATATCACTAGTGCACTTCAACGATGGAATTCGCTGCGAGCAATTAGAGAAAGTAATCGCTAGAGAACCGGTCTAAAACTTTCATTAAAGCTAGAATCCCTACATATTATTCTAGTGTCCAAGGCAAACCGATTTAAGAGACGATTAACGTTGATTACTACAGAGCTGAGCTATCACTTGGCTGAATTAATGTTGACGGTCTGCATACGAGTGTGAATGCATCTTGGATATAAAGGTCTCATCACATTTACATATTATGTTAAAAATTAAAGACTATTATTTAAGACTTCGACGCGCTCGAAATGTGGTGCTGGCGGCGACTGCTACGAATACCCTGGACAGCGTTTTGAACTAACACCTCGATATTAGAGGATCTTAAAGTCAAAACGAGATTATCTTCGACGGTGCAGATAAGAATCGTCAAATATTTCGGACACATCATTCGTAACGAACATTCCATGGATTCGTTGAAGGCAAACGGTCACGCACTCAATCATCCACGCGTTGGACGGACCTTGTACGATCAGTTCTAGAGACGCTGAAAACTGCGACAGATAGAGGCAAATTGCAAGAGCAACACTAAAATATGAATCGCATCATGAACTACGACCACTCTGACAAGAGTGAACAGTTGTTCACTCTTGTCAGAGTGATTGAGTGATGACTCTTGTAATTGCAAATTACACTAAATTTTTTAAATTATTGTGAATGCTGGATATTGCTGAGCTATTAATGCAATTTCGTTCGCGTCAAGTTTCGCTTTGATATATCCTCAATTGTTGTGTGTATGTTCTTAGTTACGTATTAAAATACGATTTTGCTTATACGTTAGCCCTTTAAAGTTGAATTGGAGTGAAAATCATTAATATTGCTCTTGTTATATTGCTGTGAAAGCATAAAAACAGAAACAGAGTGTATAATTTAGTACGTTAGTAAACATGGCATCATCTATATTTGTTGACCCCGGATAATGGTGAGAAAGGATGGCGAACCTTACCTGGACAAGATGTGTACTAACTTTATATTCTGCAGGTGTTCTTAAGTTGTTAGAAAAAATACACATCCTTTCTAACTACCATACTCTAATTTGCTCCACAGGTCCAATAGTGATCCAATAATCGTTGAAACAAAAAAAAATGCAATTTACACAATTCTTACGAGAAGATTACGACACAACATAATGAGGCTGAGTTAACCAAACATAATTTAAAAATATAAGCAACCATCAAATAAAAAAATAATAGCTTTAGGGTAACAGAAAAAAGTTATAAAAGACAGCCTGATCACAAAACAACGACCGCTTCCAGGCATAAAAATAATTTGTCTTTCATTTCAATATATTATCAAATATGTTAAGGTATTTTTATAATAAAAAAACATTCATAAAAAGAAACATAACTGTATATTTTCAAACCCCATGTGCGTAATTAGGTCTTATGGTATTTGTGTCATTAAATTTGATCTTAACCAATGAATTTTGCGACTTTTTCATTGTTCATCGCCAAAATGCACCGCTGAATTTAGAATTGGGAAGACAATGGACAATAACGCGAGGGTTGCGTGTGAAGCCATTGAAATTTGAAAGTATAATACATTTACCGAGATGAGGGCTTCAGATTGTCAACGATCCAGTGATTAATAAATATAATCATCATCCTCCTGCCCTTATCCCACTCTAAGTGGGGTCGGCAGAATATGTTATAAACATGCTGCCACATGATTTGGCTGCGTTTGTACGATCGGCCGCCTACCTGACGTCAACTTACCTTAGTCATATTTTACGACAACTAGGTAAGAAATGAGGTTGGTCAATTCTACTCAGCCGGATACCATCGGTAAGAAATGAGGTTGGTCTATTTTACTTAACCGGATACCACACGGTGGGTCAACTTACCTTAGTCGCCTTTTACGACACCTCAATAAGAATTGAGGGTGGTACTATTCTATTCAGCCGGATACCAAACGGCGTTGATCAATATAACTCGGGAAATAAACCGTTGCAAGCTATATGGCTATATAGCTTGCAGATAATATCAGAGTGGTATCCAAGAGACCTTACGTGGATTGTGCGGTTCAATTGAGGGTATTTAAATACAATAATGACTGTAGTATTCGGGAAACATACATGAAATTTACGATTTGTAAACACATACACAGTATCAAACTAGGATTAGAAAGGATGACTGAATTCTCCTACAAATAAGGCGTAATGTACATTATGAGCTGCCAGTTCACAAAGGGCCATAGATTCATCACCTAAGTTCACCGCGCGTAGTTAAAATCTTCACTCGAGAAAAATATACTGAGTCACGTTTCTTCTATATTACAACATGAACGAAATTCCGCTACAAATAAAGCGTAATGCACACGATGAGCTGTAATTCCACCGAGCTGGTACGCTTCAATCAGTATATGTCGCTTTGATTGCACGCGATTGGCTGCAAACTCGGTGAACAAACATCGTTTATTTGGCTACACTCAGGAGAGCTGTGATGGCGAAAAATTGCCTTACTCCTTTTGTTATATATAAAATGTATTTTTGTAACCTACTCCACAATTTCTGGATATTACTTAGTTTCAGACCACATTTTCAAACTTTTTTGTTGAATAAGTTTAGGTTAGGGTTCAGTTTTTACTTCTGAGTGTAGTAATAGGCCATTTTGGAGCACGTTTACACACTTTTTTTTGCTCAAGATATGTGATTACAAAGTTCAATTTTTGATATTTTCTTCTGTGCTTTTGATTTCACTTTTCTAAATTTTAATTCATCAGTAGATATGAATGAATTGGACGTGATTTGATGTCAGTTTGCTTTATTAATAATAAACTAAGAAAACGTAAACTTGTTTTTGAGAGCCTATTCCCCTCATAAAGGTTTGTTTGTTTATCAATCTCTTATTGCACTAATTTAAATTAAAATAAAAAGAACATTTGAAAAAAAAATGATGAATTGATTCATTTCATGAAAAAACAAAGTGTGCAATGGCGGGTTAATCCAGAATCGAAATCTTTTCCAGTCTTAAATTAAAAATAACAGTAAGTATTATAATTTCATTAGTATAATTAACTAAAATAAAAATTATAATTACGTCCAAATGTCTTTTTACCTTTAATTAATGAAATAAAACGAACGAATTTAATCAAAATTAAAGGCACATGAGTGCCTTGAAAATATAATAGGTTTTATAAATCCCCACAACCTATTTAGAAACAATTAGAGTAAAACAAGATTCCAGCCCCAACGCTGACAAGTTGAAAATCATAAACTTCCAAAGTATCATTAAATTAATCAAACAAATATTAAAGAGTTATCGCTTTTTAATATAATGCCATTCCGCTAACTCTTTACTCTTAGTCGAATTATTCAGACATTTAATAAACAATGGCGAAACATTAATCATGACGCAGCTTGGAACTAAGGGGCATACGAAGAAAACCAATTTTCTGGAATGGTTGCTCGAATTTGGAATTGGATAACTTCCAGTTTTCTAACGTTCGTGATAGAGATTCAGTACGAGGCCGTATTAGGGAGTTCCTTTTTATTTTAAATTACATATGCCTGGCCATGTGATGTGATTTAGGCTTTATGTTGAAGAAAAGGGGTTAGATGGAAAGGAAATTAAGTTCGCTGCTTAGCAATACTACGTAGAATTCTATTATTTCTCAAATATAATCCCCTAGCTTTTACCCACAACTTCGTTAGCGTGGACTGTTAGAATATAGAATTACCATGATTTTGATATCCTATATGTTATCCCGGTGTATAAGGAATAATTATACAAATTCATTAATAGGTTTCAGCGAATTCGCTGTGAAAGAGACCCATACATATTAGTAGGAAGCAGGATATTATAAGAAGTACCTAGTTGGATGGATTTTCCTCCAAAACACACATGCTAAATTTCATTTCCCTTACATGCTAAATTTCATGCGAAACTTTGGAGTAATGAAAAACTTTAATTCGCAATTTTTAATATCTATAGTATTAAATGTAAGGAGCAATATTTGTCCTAATACCTTACAAACGCAGGATTAGTAAATTTATCATTTTATACTAGTACTTGACACATTCACTAGCTACAGCTTTTTGAAAATTTTAAAAATGATCTATTATTATAAATTTCAAATCGACTATAACGAATACTAATTATCTGAACGTATTTCTGTCTGTATGTTAGTCAGCAATCCTTACAAAAAAATTGTGCTTAAATTTGTTACAAATACAAACTTATATACCGTGCATAAATAGCATAGAAATATTCTCTTTTTTCCTTCGCGATAAGATAATCTCAAAATCGTAAGTAATCAAGGCTATTGAACTTTAAAGTTTTTAAAGTTTATCCAAATGCACGCGGGTAGCACTAGTTCTTTATAAAAATTATTAATGAACAAATACCCAGTATAGTGAGTTGTTTTTTTTAAATAAAAAACCGACGTGAATTTCGAAAACTCATATTTTCTGAATTTCAGAATTCTACTTCGGATTTTCCGGTGCAGGAAACAATAGAATATTTCTGGCTTCGTTCAGAATTCTACAGGATTTGAATGTGTAGGTTCCATAACTGTGTTAGTTTTTCTATTCATCTCGAGTCAACTAAAATGTTTCTTTCTAATTCAACTAACGCAAAATTATGTGATTTCAATTCAAATTCAAATTCAAAATATTCTTTATTCAAATAAACTTGTAAACAAGTGCTTTTGAATCGTCAACTCTACTGCTGGTTCGGAAAGCTGTTCCTACCGAAAAGAGCCAGCAAGAAACTCGGCGGTTGCTCTTTTAAAAATATAATTCTTAATACTATTTACATTATGTCCTTACTGTCTTGTACAGGTTCAAAGAGAGCTATATCCACACATTCTTATCTTCTAAATAATCTTCAAGAGTATAGTAGGCTTTCTGTATCAGCCTCTTTTTAACAGTGTTTTTAAACTGCTGTAATGGCAAAGCTGAAATTGATAGCTGAAAATGATTTACCACTTTAACGCCGTGTGGTATCCGGCTGAGTAGAATAGACCAACTCATTTCTTAACGAGGTGTCGTAAAAGGTGACTAAGGTGAGTTGACCCTCCGTGTGGTATCTGGTTTAATAGAATAGCCCACCCTCTTTCTTACCGAGGTGTCGTAAAATACGACAGAGGTAAGTTGACGTCAGGCCGTGTGGTATCCGGCTAAATAGAATAGTACCACTCTCTTTTCTTACCGAGGTGTCGTAAAAGGCGACTAAGGTAAGTCGACCCGCCGTGTGGAATCCGGCTGAGTAGAATTGACCAACCTCATTTCTTACCGAGGTGTCGTAAAAGGCGACTAAGGTAAGTTGACACACCGTGTGGCATCCGGTTTAGTAAAATAGACCACCCTCTCTCTTACCGAGGTGTCGTAAAATACGACTTAGGTAAGTTGACGTCAGGCAGGCGGCCGGTCGTAAAAACGCAGCCAAATCATGTTACAGCATGTTTATAACATGTTGTGCCGACCCCACTTAGGGTGGGATAAGGGCAGGACGATGATGATGAAAACCTAGCTAGATCAATTTTTCTCCTCCAAAACTCCCTACATACTGAATTTCAAGAAAATCGTAAATAATTAATATAAGTAACAGGTATTATTATATATATTTTTTTACAATATAATACTAGCTTTTACCCGCGATTTTGCTCACGTAGACCGTTGAGTCTTGGAATAAACAGTAGCTTCCTTCACTCACCCACTGTGCAAATATCTCCATCACAAAAATCAGATCGATTCGGTGGCTAAATTACAATGACTATTAAATTTATTAACAATTTACTAACATTAAATTCAATTTATATCATTTGTTGTGAAAAAAACTTGCCATTAGAAAAAATGTAAAATGTATGAAATGTATGAAAAAATGTAAGTGTATATTTTTGTACTATATCTTTTAATGTGAGAGATCATCAGGTCTCCTATATAAAGCCTATCTTAACTTACAAACTTGAATTTGACACATTGTGAATAAAAAAACCTTGTTATAATGATGATAAAGAGCGTTTTAATGTCATTCTATTCCCGTTGAATTTACAGGAATTCTATAGTCTATGTGTTATCTCTGTGTATAAGGAATAATTGTTCGAAATATCATTGATATCGGCTCAGCGGCTCGACATAAAAACGTAACAGACAGACAGACATTTGCATTTATAATATTAGTAAGGATATACGTATGTTATATTATCCGCTTATAAAATTCTAAAAGGGAGTTATTGTGTTATCGTTACCCAATATGAAAACTTCAAATATATCAATTCAATTTTATAGATATGAACAAAGCGGATTAGCCATTACAGCGTAACAGATAGACTTTCACATTAATTATAAATAATAATAAAATATATGGCACACTTACACAGATGGTCGACCAATGTAAGTAACTTAATACTTGTGTTAGGTAGATAGGCAACTGGTGAATATATACTTATATAATTTTAAATACATACTTTAATACAAATATAACGCCGTGTGGTATCCGGCTGAATAGAATAGTACCACCCTCTTTTCTTACCGAGGTGTCGTAAAAGGCGACTAAGGTAAGACGACCCGCCGTGTGGTATCCGGCTGAGTAGAATAGACCAACCTCATTTCTTACCGAGGTGTCGTAAAAGGCGACTAAGGTAAGTTGACCCACCGTGTGGTATCCGGTTTAGTAGAATAGACCACCCTCTCTTACCGCGGTGTCGTAAAATACGACTAAGGTAAGTTGATGTCAGGCAGGCGGCCGGTCATAAAACGCAGCCAAATCATATGACAACATGTTTGTAACATGTTGTGCCGACCCCACTTAGAGTGGCATAAGGGCAGGAGGATGATGACTTTAATACAAATATACACCCAGACTCGAAGACCAACTAATTCATTTATAGAAAATGTTGGGCATCGGTGAGAATCGAACCCACGACCCGCGGAGCTGAAGGCAGGGTCTCTACCCACTGCGCCAACGGGCCAGTCAATTATATTAGTATGGATCTGTTTTTGGTGTTTGTAGCAACGTTAGTCAGTGATAAATCTCAATCAGTAAAACAAAGGTGCATTAAGATAGCAACTAGTACGAAGAATAATTGCATTGTGCCGAAGTTACTACAAATTCGAATTGTTACTAATGGAGTCCGGTAAGATTAAAATTTATGGATGGTTAGCTTAGAAGTTGTATTCTTATATGAAAGCATTCTTAATTTTTTTTATCAGGAAAAACCCCTTATGGGCCTCATCGCTCGACGGGGACGAATAGCGGGTATGTCGGACTCGCACCGACTAAAACGACCTGAGTGCTCTACCACGCTGCTGGTGGCGGAGACAGGGTACCGTTGGACACATTGCCCCCATCCCCGCCAATAGCAACTTTGCACCACGAAGAGGGCCACCTCCGGGTCGGGATCGTTCTAAAAGTGGCCCCTCCGTTGTACCCGATGCATGGACCGCCTCAGAGACTTTATATGAAAGATTTCTTTAGCTAAGTTAATTGATTTTTGTAATATAGCGTAAATATCAGATGTTTTGTAAATGTAATAATAATAATAATATAATAATAATTTCTAAAATATTATCAGGATTAAGCTGTAGTAGCCAAGCGGTAACACCGTGCGACTCTTTCGAGGAAGTCACGGGTTCAAACCCGGGCAGACACCAATGAGTTTTTTTGTTAAAACTTAGGTATGTGTCTAATTGATAATTCCAATTTATCACACGCTTTTCGGTAAAGGAAAACATCGTGAGAAAACCTGCATATCTCTAGAGAATTCTGGAGATATGTGTAACCTACCAATCCGCACTGGAGCAGCGTGGTAGGTCTTAGCTCCAAACCATCTCTCTTAAAAATGGAGAGAAGAGGCCTATTCTCAGCAGTGGGATAATAACAGGCCGCTACTTAATTTTATCAGGATTATTTTCCTCATTAGGATTTGAATTTAGATAATTTTCTGTAAAAACTTCATATTACTTACAATTAATTTTTGTTACTACGTTTAATTATAGTATCTGGTTGACCGAGCCTTGCCCGATAATTTTTTACAACATAAAAAAAGAAACCTTAAAAAAATAATGGGGTAGTTGGTGCTCGATATTTTCATTTCTCTAGACCACAAGTTCCCCGAATAAGTCATACTGACTTGACATTTTAAGGCAAAAATAGAGTTTTATATTCAATGTAAATTTTAGTATTTTTAATGCCCAAAAACAGGGATAAAATGATTTTTGTTTAAACAAAATCTAGTTAAATCGATTTTTCTATCCAAAATCTTACATGCCGAATTTCAGAAAAATTGTTGAAGCCGTTTTCGAGATTTCAAAAATATATATGTTGCTAAATATAAGGTTCTCTGAACTTCTGCGATTTTTAAATAATGAAATGAGGTGTCACTTAAGAGTTTCATAGCGACTGGTTTAATGACATACAAGAACATTACTATATACATTACGAATGTAATATATACATAAAAGATTAACTCATTTCAATCATCATCTTCCTGCCCTCATCCCACTCTAAGTGGGGTCGGCACAACATGTTATAAACATGTTGTCACATGATTTGGCTGCGTTTTTACGACCGGCCGCCTACCTGACGTCAACTTCCTCCTGACCTCAATCATATTTTACGACACCTCGGTAAGAAAGAGGGTGGTCTATTCTACTAAACCGGATACCACACGGTGGGTTAACTTACCTTAGTCGCCTTTTACGACACCTCGGTAAGAAATGAGGTTGGTCTATTCTACTTAGCCGGATACCACACGGCGGGTCGACGTACCTTAGTCGCCTTTTACGACACCTCGATAAGAAATGAGGGTGGTACTATTCTATTCAGCCGGATACCACACGGCGTTAAAAGATTAACTCATTTCAATATTAAAGATATTAAATATATGGGAACATGGCTATACAATTTCAAAACTTATTTCATCGGTATTGTGTTTAACAATCCGGTAAAGTACAATCACACTATCGTCTTACAAAACCACATTTGTTTGCATCAAGCTGAACGGAATTACGGGGATTATCTCGGAGCGTCTTCATGATATTAGATAGCCGAGAGAAATTGAAAACATCAGGCGAGACGCTAATAATGAGGCCTCGTAATCCTCGTTAATGCCAGTCTTCGGATTCAGGGAACGAAACGCGCCGGTGGTACCCATTAATGTAATTGCAACGTGAATATTCAGCAGTTTGGATATACCCACAAACCAGGAGATAATTTGAGACGCTATAATGATCTTAATGCTTGCGAGATTGCCGATAATGCGTTTGAGATGCATAATCTTAATATTTAAATGAGTTAAGCTTGTTTGTATAAATATATACTACATTCGGAATCTCAGAAACTGCTCCAACTGCTTCCAAATTTTCCAGAAATTCAGCATATAAGAGGTTTTGGGGGAGAAAAATTGATCTAGCTAGATTTTTGGCATTAAAGAAATACTACTATCTATTGAATCTATAATACTATTTTGCAGTAAATTGTCAAGTAGGTGTAGCTTATTCGGGGAACGGGTGGTCTCGAGAAATGAAAATACCTAGCATCGAGCCCAACCAATATTATTTTTTCTTTCTACTAGAACTTAGTTTTTTTTTTAATTTTCTAAATGATTTTGATTTTGATTTAAACGTGTTTTCACATGATTTCGCTACGTATTTTACGACCGGCTGCCATTCTGACGTCAACTTAGCTTAGTCGTGTTTTACGACACCTCGGTAAGCAAGAGAGTGTTCTATTCTACTCAACCGGATACCACACGGTGATTTGACTTACCTTAGTCGCATTTTACGACACCTTGGTAAGAAATGAGGTTGGTCTATTCTACTCAGCTGGGTACCGCACGGAGGGTCAATTTATTTTAATCGCCTTTTATTACAACTAGGTAAGAAATGAGGGTAGTCTATTCTACTCAGCCAGATACCACAAGGTGGATCATCATCATCTTTTTGAACTTTAATTATGACATTGTTTCTTTACAAAGATAACATTCTGATGTCAAATATTGATTTCTATCCTACCATCATGCAAAACTTTACAGTTTTAAAATATTTCAATTACTTAAAATCGCCGTATTTTACGACATTTTTTATCTTTTTACATATAATATGATATGGCTATTATAGCTTCTCATATATCATCTCTACCTAATCTTTACCTAAACCTAATGGAGTATGGTATGGTTGAATAAATAAATATAAATAAATATATGGGACACTTACACACACGGTCGTCCGTACCCAAAGTAAGTAACCTAATACTTGTGCTATGGGTGACAGACAACTGGTGAATATATACTTATATATTTTTTAAATACATACTTAAATACAAATATACACCCAGGCTCAAAGACCAACAAATTAATTTATAGAAAATGTTAGCCCTCGGCGGGAATCGAACCCGCGACCCGCGGAGCTGAAAATAAGGTACACTACCCATTGCTCCAACGGGCCAGTCGAAGTGAATACGACCATAACATACCCATACAAGGAAATAATGTGAAAAGTTCGATAAATAGAACTTTTAACATTATTTCCTAACAATTTTTTTATGTTTTCTTTAGAAATGGCGCTTTCATAAATTAAATTAGCTTCCGTGTAATTTTTGCGTCGTAATTTTATATTTCTATGCCAAGATAGTTCGAATATAAATAATATGTATTCAAATAAACTTGTTGCAAGCCGTTTTGAATAGTCAAGTAGAGTTAGATTTTAATGAAGCTATCACTGGTTCGGACCAATAAGAATCGCGGCTATTATTTTTAATAATTTTTATTTTACTCGTACATTATTAAGCTGCAGCGTTGATGCTGGAAGTGGTTTGAAGTCTAATTTATTTTAACATTATTGTGATCTTTAACTATGTTCTATGTTGTTACGTATTATGAGTAATATAGCGTATATATAAGTAGTATAGCGCATAACTGAGTATTACTTAGCGTATAATTGATTATTACTTAGCGTATAATTGCGTATTACTTAGGGTATAATTGCGTATTACTTAGGGTATAATTGCGTATTACTTAGGGTATAATGCGTATTACTTAGGGTATAATTGCGTATTACTTAGGGTATAATTGCGTATTACTTAGCGTATAATTGCGTATTACATAGGGTATAACTGAGTATTACTTAGCGTATAATTGCGTATAACTTAGGGTATAATTGCGTATTACTTAAGGTATAATTGCGTATTACTTAGGGTATAATTGCGTATTACTTAGGGTATTATTACGCATTATTTAGGGTATAATTGCGTATTACTTATGATATAAAATACTTAGAATATAAATGCGTATTATTTAGGGCATAATTGCTTATTATTAGGCGTGTTAATTAGCGTAACACCTAAATTTAATTCTAACATGTATAAAGACAACTGTCTGTTATTATCCCACTGCTGGGTATAGGCCTCTTCGCTCTTTTTGGAGCTCAGGGTTTGAGATCCAACACGCTGCTCCATTGCGGATTGGTGACTAACACTTATCCCCAGAATACTCTAAAGATATGTAGGTTTTCTTTTACCAAAAATCTGATAAATTGCAAGTATCAACTATGCAAATAAGTATTAAAATAAACCCGTTGGTGTTAGCCCAAGCTTTGAACCCATGAACCGTTCCGTAGAGAAAAGCCCACAGTTCGGATACAACAGCTTCAAGAAAGATATACAAAAAGATAAAGTCCAGGTGGACTTTCACTATGTCATAAGGGAAACTCATCATCCGTCTGCCCTTATCCCACTCTAAGTAGAGTCAGCACAAAATGTTATAAACATGTGTTGTTATAAAAATGTTATGTAATGTTATGCACAATGTTATAAAAATGTTATAATCACGGGATTTGGCGTCATATTTTCCGACCGGCCGCCTGCCTGACGTCAACTTACCTTAGTCATATTTTACGACACCTTGGTAAGGAGGGCGATCATTTCTACTCAACCGGATACCACACGGTGGATCAACTTACCTTAGTCGCCTTTTACGACACCTCGGTAAGAAATGACGGTGGTCTATTCTACTCGGCCGGATACCACACGGCGGGTCAACTTACCGTAGTCGCCTTACGTCACCTCGGTAAGAAATGAGGGTGGTACTATTCTATTACCACACGGCGTATATACACTATTCTATTCAGCCGGATACCACACGGCGTATATACAAAAAGATAAATACTCCTTAAAATTTTATTCTAAGGATCAACGCTTCCGCATACAGATTATACAAATGCCATCTTATGATATAACAATTACTAAAACATCCTAATACACTCAAGTTAATTGCAATGTTGAATAAATAAAGCCGTCTGTGACACAAAGATAACGGGAACCCCTAACTTGGCGGCTTAATTGACGCTCCCTCCAAGAAACTTGAAAATATTAATATTTGTCAAGCGACCCCTGAATTAATACGTTTCAAGAGGATTTGGTTTTGGAATTAGGTAAACAAATAAAAAGGTACAAATGACCACATCTATTTCGTGATATGTTTCAATCATTCATAACTCATTAAAAAAATTATGGTCCAACTGTCCGTTGGTTTATTCTACTCTCAAACATACTCTAAAACATATAAAACTCTGGGAACCTGGTTTGCCGAGCTCAGTAATTTTTTACAAAATAAAAAAAGAAACTTCAAAAAAAAAGAAAAAAATAATTGGATAGGTGGAGCTCGATTACCTAGATCACGTAGACCATCCGTTTCCCGAATAAACTACGCTGACTTGACATATAACTGCAAAAATAGTGTTTTATATATTCAATAAATTGAAAGTAAAAAGTTTTTTGATCCCCAAGAACAGGGATAAAACGATTTTTAAATAAATCGATTTTTCTCCCCCAATACCTCCTGCATGCTGAAGTTCAGAAAAATCGTTGGAGCCGTTTCCGAGATTCCGAAAATATGTATATATACATACAAGATATAGGGCCTATTCGAGGGTTTAAGCTATTATAGAAAAGGGTGAGACCACGTGAGAATAGAGAGAGGGTTACGGGTTCAAACACCAGGCAATTTATCACATGCTTTTCGGATAAGGAAAACATGGTGAGGAAACCTGCATACCAAGCAGCAAGCTACACCTCGGTAAGAAATGAGGGTGGTTTATTATACTTAACCGGATACCACACAGCGGGTAAATTATAAATCAAATAAAATGTATATATTTATTATAAAACAGTGATTTGTTTACTGAAGAAGAGATATAGCTCTTTCAAAAATTACCTTTCAGATCGAACAATTTCACAGGAAAGGAATATAAATAAAAACGCACTCATAAAACACGCTGAGCAATTTAAATATAAAAAATTCATGCAATATTTTCCAATGTAAATTGCAGTGGAACATTTCTTTTTATGGTAACACTGAATAATCTGTCACTATCAGGGGAAATCCCTGTTATATTACGCAAGGCCTCACCTTTGTTGGTAACAGGGAAAAATGGTGATTCTCAACCTAAGCGCTGTACAACCTCCTTTAAATCGCATAGATTGTGAGGCGTTTACACTCAAATACATTTTTAAAACATTTTTTATTTAATATGTTTTGCGCTGAAGTAACTTTTGATTGCCGAGCTGTTTTGTTATGAAAAATAGGTGCTTTTCTGTGTTCAATTACTAAAAATATTAATATTTTGTATTAAGCAACATATCATTAGTACATATCTTTACTATTTTATTGATACAATTAAGGGAAACATAAGCATTTGTCCTGACATATGCACAGTAAACTTTTTTCCATATTAATGCATTTAAACGAAAAAGAATTGTTTATTTGATGTTTAATGAACTCATACTTTTAACACGCAAATTTTCACCAATGACATGAAAAACACAAAAAGTAGGCGTGATTGGTAATTACTAATTTCATGAACTCTATGAACGGCAATTCACACTGTTGTAATTTATTATTAATGATGTGTGGGTACATAGACAATATGTCTATGGTAATAAAGTCAGTCATGACGAATCTGTCGTTTTATTCACAGCATGGCGACAGCGGTGGGATCAGACCAACTAAAGATTAGAGGTGCTTTAAGTTTTTTAGATGATGCCCTCTTTAAGTAAGATTAGAAAAAAATCGTACATTTTCCCAATAAATTATATATTTTAAATTACAAATTAGAAAATACAATGCTTAGCAATAGCATGGATTTTAATAATAAAAATATAACGTACTTATTCACTTATACAATACATAAGAAAAATGACACCTTTATTAGTCATCATAGAAAATGGTGCTTAAAAGTTTTCTATAGTTTAAGGACAATTTTGTTTAATAAAACTTTTTATAAGTTCTTAAAAAAGTTATTGTCAATATGTTAAGGTTTTTTGTGACTCAAACACTTTTTCATGAGATTATCATTTTTACCTGTCCTGTATTTTGAGATAAATATAATCATCCAGTATGATGAACTTGATAGATTTAAGTATTGACAGATATTCATAGTAGATTCATAATGGACGATAAAAAAGTGCTGAATTTAATTTCCAAAGAATGAAGGCAATATTTTCAAAAAAGTCGCGTCGTAATCGTATCGTATCAGTAAAATAGCTCAAAAACAGAGAACAAATGGCGACGTCAACCGCAGTGCGTGCACCGTCACGGTCTCTAGTCTATCATGTTCACCACATGCTGATTTTACACTCGAGTACACTCCTTAGAAAATATTATTTATTTGTGAAAGCCATGAACTATATTCATGAATAAAGCAGAACCAGTCTAACACAAAAGGAAATGAATTAGTCTAGAAAGAGAAAATATTTGCTTGCAAACCTGTGAAGTACATAAAAACATTCTATAATACAAACTATGCAATAAACTAAATTATTATAACCAGGGAGACAGCGTTAAGACCTGGGGCTGCGGCGGAAATGACCGAATCCGCCAAACGGCGAAAGTATGCATCTCTCATCAAGAGTTATTTATTTGTGCCGTTTGCAGTTGACCCATGGCCATGGGGCCATGAAGTCAAAGTGCAAAAAAAAATCCCTTATAAAACCTCGGTTAATTGCCTCTTCAGGTGACAAGAGGGCTGGCTCCTTTTTCGCACAAAGAATCAGCTTAGCGATTCAGCGCGGAAACGCTGTCAGCATTCTTGGGACCATTCCACGTGGGCATGATTTGTATAGACCTAGCATGTAAGTAATTTTAGATAGATATAATTTTTACTTTTTTTACGTATACTGTATATATTTATAATAATATTTATCGGTTCACTTTTTCAAACAACGGTGAAATAGATTAAAAAAAAATTTTGGGTAAAAGAATGAATGCAGAAGGAATGAAGTGGTGGCAGGTCTCAGGAACAATATTGGACCTCCGAATAATAACGGCCCCTTATTAACGGCCTCCGTTTTTTGGGGAGAAAAGTAAATCTGGGGATATGTGTAACCTACCAATCCGCATTGGCGCAGCGTGAGAGGTCTTGGCTCCAACCCTTCTTTCTAGAAACGGAGAGAGGGGGCCTATGCCCTTGTGTGCCTTGAGGCCTATGCTTTTGTAAAAGGACGTTACTTTACTTTACACATTAAAGATAACAATGCCGTGGTATGAAACTAGGAAAATTTTAAATACGAGACTGAAACTGAAAATAAAAGCAGTAAAATTCAACAAGAGATAATTGGGCGTGCCTGATATTTCAGCTTGATTAATACCATTATAAATCAGCCCAGAATCCCGGCCTTAATGTGAAAATAAAAACGGCAATTTAGATTAAACAAGACGATTTTGGCTTTTGTAAAATTAATAATGTATTTTTTTTGCGACCCATAAAAGGAGTGTAAGTGGTATATGCGAAAAGATAACGCTGTAAGTGCTATAAAGTGTACTAGTGAACGCGCAGTGGCCATAAAGTGACTAAATATGAATTTAATGCTCTTCTTTCACCCAATCTCACTTTAGATTAAAAAAATAAATTAATTAATATCATAGATCATCATTAATATCATAGTATATAATAAACTAGCTGTGCAAGCAGCTTTACCCGCAAGTGTTTCACATTTTTTTCCTCGAATAGAAATTTTGAACATAAAAGTAGTTATCGTTACTTATAAGATTTTTGAATAACTTTCACGGTTACCTTAGCGCAAGGAAAGCTTTAAATTTTACCGTTTTCGCAATATTTTTTATTCAAATTCAAAATACTTTTTATTCAAATAAACTTGTAAACAAGTGCTTTTGAATCGTCAACTCTACTGCTGGTTCGGAAAGCTGTTCCTAACGAGAACAACCAGCAAGAAACTCGGCGGTTGCTCTTTTAAAAATACAATTCTTAATACTAGTTACATTTAATCGTTTCTATCTTGTGCAGGATCGAACAATATCTATATCCACGCATTCTTATCGTCTAAATAATCATCAACAGTATAGTAGGCTTTCTGTATCAGCCTGTCGTTAATAGTATTTTCAAACTGCTGTAATGGCAATGCTAAAATTGATTGACTTTTATTATAGAATCTTATACCCAAACCCACAAACGACTTACATAATTATTCAAGGCGCAAAGCAGGCGCCGCAAGCTTATGTCGGTTTTTTGCTGCTCCTCTCCTTTTCATCCTAGCGTGATGTTATATAGTCTATAGCCTTTCTCGATAAATGGACTAATACAGCTTACACTCAAAGAATTTTTCAAATCGGTCCAGTAGATCCTGAGATTAACGCGTTCAAACAATCAAACAAACAAACAAACTCTTCATCTTTATATATTAGTAAAGATACAATCTACAGGCCCATTGACGCAGTAGTGAACCTGCCTTCAGCTTCGCGATTCGCGGGGTCGATTCCCGCCGAGGGCCAACATTTAAGACTTAAGAAGATTAAGAAAACTACGCCCTTAATGCAAACTATGCTGTTATTCGACCATACTTTTACGGGCTTTAAGTGAAATTGTAATAAATTAAAAACAAGCTTTCTCTTAGAGCGGTTTCAATAACGACAGTAACTCAGAAATAAATACTTATTTTAAATATAACAAGAATTGAAAAGTAGCAGTAGTAAATAAAGAGCGGAAAAAAATGCTTTTAACTGATTAAACAGTTGTGACGGAAATGTCATAATTTCGTGGTTAACTTATAACATTAAAAAAACTGTTGTTTTTGAATTTAGCCGCCGCGATAACGCCGCGTAAAGAGCTCATGAATAAGAGCCCCGTATGGGCTTGAAACTAGTCGGGCTCATCCGATAAAATAACACGTGAGTATAGCCGGTTTCTATACATTAATTAAAAACTGTTGTTTTCTTTGGGAACAACAATATAACAACGGGTTTTTTTTTATAATTGAGGGTACAACTCTTTAATAAGGGTGAACAAAGTTGTAAACCTTACTACTTTATCGAAGAGGTAGGAATTATAATTTTCATTCTCCAGCCCTTATCCCATTCTAGATGGGGTTGGCAGAACATATTTTAATATGTTGTTAAGGATTTGGCTAGGTATTTCATCACAAGCCGCCTGCCTGACGTCAACTTACCTCAGTCGCCACCTCAACACCTCGGTATGAAATGAGCATGAAACTATTCTACTCAGCCAGATACCACACGGCGGGGGTAAAGATTATAATATGAACAAAAATAATAAATAAATAGATGATAGATGGAACACACACACAGTCGTCCGTCCCCAAAGTAAGTAAACTTAATACTTGTGTTATGGGTGACAGACAACTGGTATATAATTTTCATTCTCCAGCCATTATCCCATTCTAGATGGGGTTGGCAGAACATGTTTTTAATTTGTTGTTAAGAATTTGGCTAGGTATTTTATCACAAGCCGCCTGCCTGACGTCAATTTACCTCAGTCGCCACCTCAACACCTCGGTATGAAATGAGGATGGTCTATTCTACTCAGCCAGATACCACACGGCAAGGGTGAAGATTATAATATGAACAAAAATAATAAATAAATAAATAAATAAATAGATGGAACACACACACAGTCGTCCGTCCCCAAAGTAAGTAACTAAATACTTGTGTTATGGGTGACAGATAGCTGGTAAATATATACTTATATATATTTAAATACACACTTAAATACATATATACACCCACAAATATAATATCTCAAAACTTCATTGAGTTTGTTTATTTACCTGAGTGCTTGAACTTACCTGGGATCATGCGTAATTTAATCAAAACTTCGTTCCAATTTTTTGTTTCCAACTCCGAAGAAGTTTGGCAACCAAATTAATTTTGATAGGTTTCTTATTATTAAGACTAAAAACTACGTCTTTCGATTAAAGAAGACCTAGTTTGTAACGAGGCGAAATTTGTATTAAATTGGGTTGTAAAAGTTATTTGAGGTTTCCTTTTACTTTATTTGGCAATTAAACTAAATATATAATTCAAGTACCAACATTTTGGTAAACTTTTAGGACAACTTAAATAAAATCTTTTAAGAGAAGAAGAAGAGAGAAAGAGACGAAGAAACACTTATTTGATGATAAAATAAATAAAGATCACCTATCAGCAATGTAAGGGGCATGTAGGGGGTTTTGGGGGAGAAAAACCGATTCGAAAATTATCCTTGTTTTCGAGATTATTTTGGAAAATAATTTTTACAACTAGTCTTTGCAGTTAAGACGATTATGTAATATAGTTTATATAACATAATCGTATAAACATATAACAGTTATTATTTTTTTGGTTAAGAAAAACCTCATTTTTTTCGCGAAGTTGTGCAGTAGTAAAAAAACTGGCCTGCTGGAAGCTTTAGTAGCGTGCGCCTCGTAAACCAAATGATATACACTAAAGTAATATACTAGAGAATTGTAGATCTACAGAAATCCTACTAGAAAGTCCACGGCAGCATATCTCTATCTCTTATGGTTAACTCACCATAACAATTTTTATGTTCCTTTCAATTAAATACACTGAATTCCACGCGCCCATAGCCGGGATAGCTGGTAAATTATAGTAACAAGTTCCGATGTTCAATATTAATTGATATTTTGTAATATTAATTATGTATCCCCTATCAATAGGATTAATATTAGTCGGAATGTACAGCAATATATCGTATTAGATACTAGTTCACAATTAAAGCCAGTGGTAATGGAGGCAAAACAATTCCAATTTATCACAGTTCGATACGGAGTACGATGCAAAGGTACGTTCCACTTAAGTATTAGTTGTCTAACATCATATAATTGGTTAGCTTTAATATTTAGTTATTCTACTGCTTCCCAATTTTATGTAAGTTCTTTTTATATCACATCTAGGTACTATGTACTATTTACTAATCTAAACTATTTTAAAAAGACAAGCATTAATAAAAAAAAAATTAAAACACATTAAAACTAACTAAATAATAAAAATATATTTACATTAAATATTATAAAACAGTTAATCTTGTATGTATATATACATATTTTCGGAATCTCGGAAACAACTCCAACGATTTTCCTGAAATTCAGCATGTAGGATTTGGGGGAAAAAATCGATCTAGTTAGGTTTTATTTTAAAAAAATCTGTTTGTCTCTGTTTTTTGGCATAAAAAATACTAAAATTTATATATAATTGAATTTTTGCCAATAACTTTCAAATCAGCGTAGCTTATTTGGGGAACGGGCAGTCTCGAGAAATGTAAATGCCTAGGATCGAGCCCCACCTACCGTTTTATATTGTTTTTTCATTGTTTCTTTTTTAAAATTACCGAGCAAGGCTCGGTCACCCAGATATATATTCTTAATATGTAATTTTGTCAATTAATGTATAGAAACCGGCTATACTCACGTGTTATTTTATCGGATGAGCCCGACTAGTTTCAAGCCCATACGGGGCTCTTATTCATGAGCTCTTTACGCGGCGTTATCACGGCGGGAACTGCGTGTAGCAGCTCGCAGGGCGCGACTCGAGAGTGGTTGGAGCGGGGGGAAGGACGGCAGCGGCGCTGGTCGCGCGTTTTCTAAGCACTCCCCGTCGCTGCTCTGGTCTTCGTTATCGGATGACCGGAAGAAATTTGTGCATGCGACGCTTACGGTGTCCGGTTCTAGCGGGTCTTTAGTCGTGCCAGTAATGCCAAAAATAGGTTTCCAAGCTGGAGGTAGTGCCCATCCACAGTCTCTGTTAAAGTAATTTAATTTTGGTTATAAAAAAAATATTATAATTGAAGTGGTAGCTAAAATTATTAATATAACCGACCTTTATTAACAATTAGCTGTGCAGCAGCCCGCATGGAAATCAGTGTGCCACAATTTTGAACATAAAAGTAGTTATCGTGAGTTAATTATAAGAGAGTCTATAATAACTTTCACCGTTTTCTTGAAGCACGTGATGTTATATAAAGCCTTTCTCGGTAAATGGACAATCTTATCCTCAAGGAATTTTTCAACTCGGTATATTAATTGCTGAGATTAACGTGTTCAAACAAAAAAACTCTTCAGCTTTATATATTTGTATAGATTACTTACTCAAATTTATTTCTTATAAAAAATATGTAAAAATTGGTTAAATGTGTATTTGAATAAAGGACTTGATTAAAGATGATTGAAGTATGACATGTATATAAAAGGAGAAGCGCCAGAATTAACAAATCACAGAAGAAAATGGAAGCCATAACACGTTGTGCCGACCCCACTTAGAGTAGGATGAGGGCAGGAGAATGATGATAACCTTTGATGACCTATGACCTTATTTTAAGTAACGTTATATTATACACTTAAATATAATATAATTTTTACTGTATTAGGTGAAAATAGAACAGTGTGGAACGTACCAAAATGCTTCCACGCTCTAGACGGTAAGTTTCGCAATTAAAATTAATTGCCGAAACGGTCTGTTGTCGGTTTTTACGTGGTCGATAGGTGGCGGTAAATTGGTGGCTCACTTCTTTGTTTCTATAATTGGCCATTTAACTAATACAGAAGAGAAAAAATAGTTACCTCTCATCGTACAAAAAATGATTACAAAGTACAACCAATTTATATTTTTAAAACTGTTATAACAGACCTATTATTCCGCCGCGTGGTATCCGGCTATAGAATAGACCAACCTCATTTCTTACCAAGGTCTCGAAAAAAGCGGCTTAGGTAAGTCAACCTGCTGTGTGATATTCGGCTGAGTAGAATATATCACCTTCATTTCTTACCAAGCTGCTGTAAAAGGCGATTAAGGTAAGTTGACCCACTATGTGATATCCGGCTGAGTAGACAAGACCACCCTCATTCCTTACCGAGATGTCGTAAAAGGCAACTAAGGTAAGTTGACCCGCCTTGTGATATCCGGCTGAGTAAAAGACCATCCTTATTTCTTACCGAGATGTCGTAAAATCCGACTAAACTAATTTGACCCGCCGTGTGGTATCCAGCTGAGTAAAATAGATCATCCTCATTTCTGACCGAGGTGTCATAAAAGGCAACTAAGGTAAGTTGACATCAGGCGGCCGGTCGTAAAATACGAAGCCAAATCATGTGACAACATATTTATAAGATGTTGTGCTGACTCTACTTAGAGTGGGATAAGGGTAGAGGATGATGATGATATTAATTCAATAAAATAATAATCTATACTAATATCATAAAAGGGAAAAGTGTGTATGTATGTTTGTAATGTTTTTACACTAAAAATACTGGACCGATTTCAAAAATACTTTCACCATTGGAAAGCTGCATTTTTACCGAGCAACATCACCTTCCTGCCCTTATCCCACTCTAAGTGGAGTCGGCTCAACATGTTATAAACATGCTGTCACATGATTTGGCTGCGTTTTTATGACCGGCCACCTGCCTGACGTCAACTTACCTTTGTCGTATTTTACGACACCTCGGTAAGAAAGAGGGTGGTCTATTCTACTAAACCCGATACTACACGGTGAGTCAACTTACCTTAGTCGCCTTTTACGACACCTCGGTAAGAAATGAGGTTGGTCTATTCTACTCAGCCGGATACCATACGGCGGGTCGACTTACCCTAGTCGCCTTTTACGACACCTCGGTAAGAAATGAGGGTGGTACTATTCTATTCAGCCGGATACCACACGGCGTGAATCTTTACCGAGCAACATAGGCTATATTAAATTTAAAAAAATTACGATTTGTAATAAAAATGTAATACAATGTAAAAAAAATTACGCGGGTGAAACCACGGGATATTACTAGTAAAATTATAAATTTAAACATTACTTTATCCCCCAACCGCAGTTTTAATGTTGTGAACTCCCCGTTCGTTAGCGGCTTCGGTATTAATTTTGAACTCATCAGAATGTTTTGTCCACTATGAAAGTTTGTTTCTGTTTTAGCCTCAGCTTACATCTGGGTTGACCGTATTGTTAATTACTTTGCGCCCCAGTGCGCAGTGTATGCTTCTATTTTATGAATTATGGATGAACGAGTAACCTTATTATATAACACCACATAATTATTGTTTGGCATAAACTGTGTGGTCAACCTTTTATTTTATATCTCAATTTTAGTTTTATACTAGCTATAAATATAAATAAATAAATATATGGGATACTTAAACACACGGTCGTCCGTCCCCAAAGTAACTTAATACTAGTGTTATGGGTGACAGACAACTGGTGAATATATACTTATATATTTTTTAAATACATATTTAAATACAAATATACACCCAGGCTCAAAGACCAACAAATTCTTATTTAGAAAATGTTGGCCCTCGGAGGCAATCGAACCTGCGACCCGCGGAACTGAAGGCAGGGTTACTACCCGCTTCAAATTTATTTACCAGTTGTCTGTCACAAGTATTAAGTAACTTACTTTAGGGACGAACGACCGTGTGTGTAAATGTCCCATATCTCTTAATATTTAAATGAGTTAATCTTGTATATATATATATATATATTTTCCGAATCTCGGAAACGGCTCCAACGATTTTCCTGAAATTCAGCATGTAGGAGGTTTTGGGGGAGAAAAATTGATCTAGCTAGGTTTTATGTAAAAAAAATATTGTTTTATCCCTATTTTTGGGCATTAAAAAACACTAACATTTATATTGAATTGACTTTTCGCCATTAACTGTCAAGTCGACGTAGCTTATTCGGTTAGCGGGCAGCCTCGAGAAATGTGAGTGCCAATGATCGATCCCAACAAAATAATTATTTTTTTCTTTTTTTAAAGTTTTTTTTTGTAAAAAATTCCCGGTCACCCAGATATTATTTATTTACTTATATAATATTATTTGTTTTAATTACAATCCTTACCTCCGCCGAGGTGTCGAATGAAACCGAAACCCGAAACTTCGAAACCGAAAATTCGATTCCCACTGTCACCCAGCGCTATTTTTTTATTTTTTTTTTATTGCAATTTTTGTACCTTTTTCAAAAATTACTTTAGATATATGGCGTGGCTTGAAAAAGTCCAAAGAACCTACATACGAGGTGTGTTCAAAAAGTATCGCGAATTTTGAATTTTCGCGAGTTACATATATTCCAATTTCGATTTTTTTGTGGCGTTATTTTGGTACATATGTCTCTCACCTATGCTGACAAGTTGGGCCATTTTGAATGTTCGGTTAATTGTTGACAGCTGCTTTGCTTGCACGTGTTTTGGTTCGTCTTCGATTTTTACCTATTCAAAAAATAGAACAAGGAACCTGTAACGATTTTTGTGTGAAAAACGAAATTAAGTGCGCGGATGCATTCCGCGTGTGGACTGTGGCATATGGAGAAGCTACTTTGGAGAAAAGCAATGTTTATCGGTGGTACAAAATGTTTTTAAAAGGCCGAGAAGATGTGAATGACGAAGAGCGTGCCGGACGCCCGAGCACTCAACAACAGACGAAAAAATTGATGAATTGAAGAAAATGGTATTGGCCAATCTTCGAATCATCGATAGAGAAATTGCCGAGGACCTAGGCATATTGATTGGCTAGTGCCATCGATTTTAATCGATAATTTGTGGAAAAACAAAAATTGGCTTTTGCACCTCGATAACGCCCCTGTTCACACATCGCTGCTTGTACGCGACTTCTTGGCCAAAAACAACAGACCAATGATACCGCAGCCACCGTATTCCCCAAATCTGGCCCCCTGTGACTTTTTCTTGTTCCCGAAACTGAAGAGGCCCATGAAAGGACGACACTACGCCACGATTGACGAGATAAAGACGGCATCGAAGGAGGAGCTGAACAAGATACAAAAAAATGATTTTTTGAAGTGCTTCGAAGATTTGTAAAAACGTTGGCACAAGTGTATAATATCCCAGAGGGATTACTTTGAAGGGGACAAAATAGATATTTACGAATAAATAAATAATTTTTGAAAATACACAAAATTCGCGATACTTTTTGAACACAGCTCGTATATCTAGCGAATTCTGTTCAAGTTCAATTATTAGTCTAACCTTAGAATTTCTTAGTTTGCTCTATCACCGCTGTAAGATTCTTAACTTGTCACTAAAGTAACTTTCACTAACTAAAGTCAGTGTAAAAGTAAAATTCAAACGTCATTCTATTATTCAAGCCATTAATTTCTCCGTTACCCAAAGTGCGTATGAATTTTTGTATTTCCGAAATAAAGCGAAGTAACTCACAATTTTCCTAACGCGAAATATTTTTTACGAAAGCCCGCTCTTAACGGAGTGCATTGAAATAAAAACAAATGACTGAAACAATACGAATCCCCCTATAAACCCACGGCTCGATTAACCGATAAGTAACGTCCTCCTTTTTATCCCCGAGTCCCGCGCGTATCCCCGACATTAGGAACCAATACTTATCTTTTTTCTTTGTAACCGTGACTGTAATCCTGTACAGAGGTCAATGGCCGCTCTGGGACCGTATCGCAGATATTTCGCACACCGCACTTTGAGAACAATTGGACTTTATCCAAAAATTAACACCTATATATACTTTTATTTTTATTTAACCTATCGTTAGAAGTATTCATAGTTAATGTTTTGAACCGGCCTATACTCATGTCTTATTCTATCGGGTTAGCCCGATATCTTTAATATTTAAATGAGTTAATCTTGTATTCGGAATCTCGAAAACGGCTTCAACGATTCAACGATTTTCCTGAAATTCAGCATGCAGGAGGTTTTGGGGAAGAAAAATCGATCTAGCTAGGTTTTATATATAAAAAAATTGTCTCTGTTTTTAGGCATTAAATACTAAAATTTACATTGAATATATAAAACACTATTTTTGCAATAAATTGTAAAGTCAAGCGTACCTTATTCGGTTAACGGGTGATCTCGAGAAATGAAAATACCTAGGATGGAGCCCCACCTACCCAATATTTTTTTTAAAGTTTTTATTCTTTTATTTTATAAAAAGTTAACTAGCAAAGCTCGGTCAACCAAGAACTACTTATTATAAAAGAAAGTCCCCAACAGCTTTCTGTCTTTATGTAATCGATTTTCTCAAAATCTATTTAACGATTTTTGTACAATTTTGACTGTAATATTATTCCTTCGCAAGGTTTAGTTTAATAGTACGAGTACATTTTTATGTAAATTGTGTTAAAAAGATCGCCCGTTTGTAAAAAAAAACTCGCTTTACTCGTGTGTGCCACTTAAATAAGCAAAAATACACTAAAATGAGAATTAGAAAATTGTAGATCTACGAAAATACTTCAGAAAAGTCCGCGACAGTATATTTCTATCTCTATCTCATAATAACTACTTATGTTTAAAATTTTATTCCGAGAATATTTTGTGACATACTTATTTCTACGCTGGCGAAGCCACTGGCAAAGCATGTAATTTTAAAACTCCTCTTTTTTAAATACTTAAATAATTAAATTTTAATAAATATTTATATATTTTTCTTTTCTTCTTCATAAAACTCCGAAAAGTTTTATACTAAAAATATTCTGTATCTATGTATATTAAGGATTTATATATATTTTTTAACTGTATATATTTAATTTTTAAATGTTATATTTGTATGTATATCTTGGTAGGCACCATCTACCATCCGAGGTAATAAGCTACCTCACCTATAGATTGCCTTGAAGAAATCGCTTGTTAGCCTTATATACCGAAAAAAGAATATATATTCGACGATACATATAATTTTTGTATTCCTAGTTTATTGCAATTTAAATTTATAATATCAAACTAAACACTGTAAAATATCGCTTTTTTTTTCAAATTAAAAAACAGTCCCTAATAAACAGTTATAAAACAGAAATTTAATAAAAATAAGTTGAAGTATTTTATACGTCTTCTTTGCCTTGTTAAGTTATTTTCCTTGAGTTGCAAAATTCCTACTTTTGCGACGGAAATTCTTAATTTATTTTCACGGTGAATTCTTAAAACACAATAGGTATAACGTAATTGTAAAGGAAAAAGTAATGCTATTTCTGTAAAACAAACCTTGCGTGTCTATTATTAACTTGTGGGTTATAGTATTTTTCTTTTCTGTTTGCGTAAAAACACTCTTCAATATTAATTAATAGCAAAATATATAAGGTAATAAACGCTTTATTGACTTTTGCGAATAAAAACAATTCTAAATTAGGGAGAAGATTTTTTTAAATTAATTAACTAACAATATTTTTATTATATTCTTTTCTTTTTTTTCGATGTCTAAATAAGGAACAATCATTAAAAAACAACAGGTAGTTGAATAAACAAATTAGGAAGGTTTTTGATGAGACAGACTGGCACGTCCCCCGATTCCCCTAATTGAGTATGGAAATGTGTATCGAAATACGGAAATAAATTTTACAAATCCATGCATGATTAATATTCATTAGAGCCTAATGCGTCGATTTTATTTTGGTTTATGTACTATACAAGTTTTTGCGCTCTACTTCGTATACCTGGATTCAACTATGCCTTAAAAGTAACCTTATTGTCACTCTCTTTTTTATCAGGAAAAACCCCTTATGGGTGCCGCTGTCCAAGGGGACTCGCACCGAACAAACCATCCTGAGTGCTCTACCACACTGCTGGTGACGGCAACAGGGTAACATATAGGGTAGGGATATGCCTATATGGCTGCGAAGAGTGCTTCAGTTCTTTGGCTACATCATTCGAAAAGAAGGTAACAATCTCAAACAACTCATGGTTAGCGGCAAGATTGATGGGAAATGACCTCGAAGACGTAGCCCAATTCGGTGGACATACCAGATTCGAATTGCTTTGGACACAAATCTGCACGTTGCTCTCCATTTGGCAAGTCGAACGGCGAGCAACTGATTTAAAGATCACTCGGCAATAGCGATCACAATCCTCAGCAATAAGGATAACGATGCGAGAAGGTGCCTATATAAAGCTTTGGTTGGGTAAGGGCATACATACAAACTGGAAATTCTGAAATTATCTTTAGGACAGCAATCCTCGACGCGACTAAAGAAGTACACGCAATGATGTATGTACAAATGATTTGCAGTTTCTCATGTTATGAGGAAATCGTTTTTTTGTAATAAAAAAAATGTTGGCAAAAACATTATCGGTAAAAAAAGTGTGCAAAGGTCAACTTACCCTAAGATAGAGATCTCTGCCAGCTAACCTACGAAGTGAGACAATTTATATTTAAGAAACAGTTGGTACGCAAATATCAAACATTATGAATTAGAATTACCTACTACTAATTTCCTTTTTTAACAATAAAAACGTTATCGTTCTAAAACATGTTATAAAAAACCGTGTTATATGAGGGTTACCTGTAGAAAAATATCTGCATTAAAGGTAAAGTCGTTATCACATAAATGGTAGCGGGAATAAATTTCTCAAATCCACGTACGTTAGTCGTTGATATACATCGGGGTTCTAATGCACCAATATGTCGCTTCGGCTTAGTCGACACTGGTGGGATACGGCCGCGATTAACGTAGACTAACGGCGATGCTTTACGGCGGGGTTGTTTATTACTTTTTTTTTTTATTGTAGGAATGTATCACGGCTTTGTTGCGTTCCGTTTATTATTGGCATCATTTGTTTTGTGGATGTGTTCTGCGCTGTTTGCATTTTAAATGATTTGTGTTCTTTTTCTCGCTACTTGGTCTTGATCATTTTTTATATTTAACAGTTCGATTCCATTCCGACTGCCAGTACCATCGACATGGCACTAATCCAAAATATTACCCTTCAGCTACATAGCATACAAGTCATTCATGACCTAGACTCGGACCACCGCCCAGTCTTACTTCAGCTAGGACCCCCTCCAACCACGGTTTCTCGTAACAAAACCATCATCGAATGGAAAAAACTTACCGAGCGTCTCCAATTTCTCGATTCAGACCACCTCAAAAAGATTCCTGATCGTATAGATTCAGTGGAAACTGCAAAAACAGCGACCACTCATCTCACAGCTCACTTATGTGATACTCTCAAGGATTGCTCTAGGGACATTCCCGATAACTTTCGTTGTCGAGAACTACCAGATGATCTGCGAGAATTAATTGCTAAAAAACGTGCTGCCACTAGGGCACGCGACAGATATCCGACCCGAGAAAACCGGAGTGCGCTCAATAGATTACAGAAAGAGGTTAAAGAAAAATTAACCTCCTTCCACAACGATTCCTGGAATAGAAAGCTCTCGGAGATCAAGCCAGGACACCAGGCCTACTGGTGCCTGGCAAAATCTCTAAAAGCCGATGGGTACGCAGCCACCCCACCACTACTTCGCCCGAATCTCCCACCTGCGTTTGACCATGCTGAAAAGGCCGAATGCTTGGCAGACAGCCTGGAAAACCAATGCTCTCCCAACCCTAGTGTACCCGAATTCACCAAATTCCACTCCAGAGTGGAAAAGGTGGCGGACAATCTTTCCGCAACGACTCCCGAAAGCGAGCCGTTACTTCCCACTACCGGAGAAGAAGTCCGTACCATAATTAAAAACCTCCACTCCAAAAAAGCTCCCGGTCCTGATTCCATCTCTAACAGGGCGCTGAAGTGCCTTCCCGACCAAATCATCCACCTACTGGTACTGATTTTTAATGCCCTCCTTGCCGGATGCTCCTTTCCTGACGAGTGGAAAGAAGCTACAGTGATAGGTATCCCCAAACCGGGAAAGCCTCGAAATCTCCCGACTAGCTATCGTCCCATTAGTTTGTTAAACAGCCTAGGAAAAATATACGAGCGAATTATCCTTGCCCGATTAAAATCCGTAGTCGATACTTATAATCTCCTTCCCAACGAACAGTTCGGATTTCGTCCGAAACACACCTGTGTTCAACAAGTGCACCGCCTCACGGAGCACATATTGCAAGGTTTGCAAACCAAGCAGTTTACAGGTGTCATATTCTTCGATGTTGCCAAAGCCTTCGATAAGGTCTGGCATGCAGGCTTAATCCACAAGTTGCTCCTATTAAATATACCTGACAGACTCGTACTTATCATACGAAACTACCTCACTAATCGTACATTTCGGTACCGCGTAGACGGCACTCTGTCGTCTCGCCGCCCTATCCGTGCCGGTGTCCCTCAAGGATCTGTGCTAGCACCCTTATTGTACTCGCTCTACACGAGTGACATTCCACGGGCGCCTATTAAAGAGCGCACTCATCTTGCTCTTTTCGCGGACGACACCGCTGTATTTACCACATCTCGCCAACCTCAAGCTATCACTAGACGTCTCCAGAAAGCGGTAAACAGCCTCGGACGCTGGTTCCGCCGATGGAGAATAGAAATAAACCCTGATAAAACTGCAGCTATGCACTTTATCGGTAATCGTTTCCGATCTCACATAGGCACACCTACGGAAATTTCCCTTTACGATACACCAATTCACTGGCAACAGAAAGTCAAGTACCTAGGTGTCACCTTCCAACCTTCTATGACCTTCCACGAGCACATACGCACAGTCTGCAATAAGGCTGCGTATGTCATGGGACGACTTTATTCGATGCTATGCAAGAAAAGTAAAATGTCACTTCGCAACAAAGTGACACTCTACAAAACTTGCATAAGACCAATAATGTCCTATGCGAGCGTTGCGTTTGCGCACGTTTCAAAGGTCAGATTGCTCACGCTCCAAAGAATGCAGAACCGATTTATGCGTACAGCCACTGGTTGTCCGTGGTTCATGCGGAACGTTGACCTCCATAGAGACCTCGACCTCCCTACCATTACTCACCTCTTTAAACGTTTTTCGAAGTCTTACTTCGAGAAATCCGAGGTACACCCGAACCCTCTAATCTTAGTTGCTTCCACCTACATCCCAGTTAGGTCTGACTACCGAAAATATAGGCGACCAAAAAGCGTCCTATATGACCCTGACGATCAAATAACGATCGCAAACACAAAAACACGTAATACACACACACAGTGTCTTCGCCGGCGAAGACGAGGTCCCAGATTTCTGATATCGGTTGGTCGTGGCTTCTTGCCACCCTTCCGTCGTCGTATTGACTAATCAAAGTCATACCATCAGCCCTCCACTACACGTCGTCCTAAGCCGTGGTCCGGCCTCACAGGAGGCACCCTTAGGACGACGTTCCCCGACGCTAGTAGAGCTTCTGCGCTCTACTCTACGCATTTCGCAACCTCGGCGATGCTTCTGCGCTCGCCCGTCCCGCCCGGTGACGCTGTAAAAGCCGTTAGGGCTAACAGCATATTGTCAATTCAAAAAAAAAAAAAAACAGTTCGATTATTAGTTGTATGTTGTAACACATACAACAGGTTAAATCAAATCAAATCAAATAATCTTTATTCAAATAAGCTCTTTCATGCACTTTTGAATCGTCAAGGATCAATATGATTAATGAAGTTATAACTGGTGCGGAATGTTGCTCTTACCGAGAAGGACAAGAAAGAAACTCGGCGGTCAATCTTTTAAAAAAATTTACTTTTACATCATTAAACCGCAGTCTTGTATGCAGCTGAAAGGATTTTCAAATCCAGGCTTTTTTATCATCCAAATAATCTTAAATATTGTAATATGCTTTACGTATAAGTACATCTCTTATACTTAACTTAAACCTTTCTGTAGACTGGTCTAGTATGGAATACAGAATTTTATTGTAGAATCGAATACCGAGACCATCGAATGAGTTGCTAACTCTGTTGACACAAGAGTCACAAGCTTTTTGTGACCTCTCGTAAGTCTATGATATACATCGAATATCGACTTATACATATGAATATTTTTCTGTACGAATAACAAACAAGTTAAAATTCTAAGTTAAGCTGATGTGACAGGGGACAGGCGGCGGTTATGTCAGACTCGCACCGACTAAAACGACCTGTGTGCTCCACCACGCTGCCGATGGCAAGGACAGGGTATCATTGTACATATTGCCCCCATCCCGCCGACAGCTCTGATCCCAGAGAACAAACACCTCCGGGTAGGGGCCCCTCGAAAGAGAAGACCCCCTCTGCTAACCGGTGCATCGGCAGCACCAGATGCACCGACCGCCTCGGGGACCTGTAAGCCAGGCGTCCGATATACCCCGTTCGGAGCACCCAAAGGTCTCCAGTTAGGGCGGCAGACGATGGGCTTGGGTGAGTCACTAACACCTGTACTCACCATCAGCAGATTGGATCCAGAACAACAGTTCGTGGAACCGCTCCGCCGCCTCCCTCCGCCCCCCTCTGCAGAGCAAAGGGAGGCCATCGCTGCCCACGATCGCTCCCTGCCCACCGTGTTATCTGATCACGGTCGACAGGGAGAAACCGCGCCCCAAGTAGGGGCCCCAACGCTTTGGTGGGCGTTTCCGCCCCACCAGGTAATTTTTTATAGAGGTTTGCTTCCCCCGAAGGTCCCCGTTCCCATTGCTGGGCTTCCGGGTTTCGACGATGGTGGCCGTAACCATGTCCAGCCAGACTTAGAGTAAGCCCAACTGGACCCGTCGCTCATTAGGGACTCCACCCCAACCCCCCCCGGAAAATCATGTGACATTGTACCGACCCCATTTAGAGTGGGATAAGGGCAGCAGGATGAGTTATTAGATAAAACTGATCATCGAATTGTACTTACCTCGTGGCCTTTGCATAAACAAGATCAAGCAATACCTATTTCAGTAAATGAATCATCATTCTCCTGCCCTTATCCCGCTCTAAGTAGGATCGTCACAACATGTTGCCACATGATTTGGCTTCGTATTTCCGACCGGCCGCCTGCCTGACATTACTAAACCTAAGTCATATTTTACGACACCTCGGTAAGAAAGAGGGTGATCTATTCTACTCAACCGGATACCAGACGGTAGGTCAACTAACCTTAGTTGCCTTTTACGAAAACTCGGTATAAAACAGGATGGCCTATTCTACTCAGTCGGATACCACACGGCGGGTCGACTTACCTTAGTACGCCTTTTACGACACCTTGGTAAGAAATGAGGGTGGTACAATTCTTTTCAGCCGGATACCACACGGCGTCTATTTCAGTAATTGAATGTGAGAGTAAATAAAGGAGTTTCTAATGATAATTCAGACACGACTTTATTGTTTACAATAACAGTTACTCAAGAAACTTTCGGGAAGTAATCAAAGTAAATATTATTCTATTATTCCTCTAACTGCCTCCTCTGATAAATTTGAATAACAAATTCAGTTTCATGATTCGATTATAATCTGCGTTTGTAGAATTGTAGCCGCGTTGGATAACGATTTTTTCAGAATTACGTTCATATTAAATTATCATCATCATCTATTGCCCTTATCCCACTCTAAATAGAGCCGAAAAAACATGCTATAAACATGTTGTAACATGATGTGGCTAGGTATTTTACGACCAGCCGCCTGCGCGTCAGCGTTACTTAGTCGGCTTTAACGACGCCTAATAAGAAATGAGGGTGGTCTATTCTACTCAGCCGGATACCAAACGGCTATAAAACATACATAAATATTGTTACAAAATCACGTGAACTATTTTAAGTCATATTAAGACCACTGCAGATACATCTCTCCTGAAATATCTTAGCTCTGTTTTAAGGCGCTGTTTCCCAAATGATTCTCTAATAATTCTATCACGATCTTTTCCATGTCATAAAATTGGTATTTTAAATATCAATTAAACAAATATTTTATACTAGCAATCACCAGCGAATCCGCCCGCGTGGAATGATTAAAACCGTAATATAGACCGTATAATAGTTTTGATAATCATAAAAATGGTCAAAGTGAGTGAACCTTAAAGGCTAGACATATGATGTCACGGACTTTTATTTAGAAATTTTAGATGATAACAATTTTATAATACATACATTTCTGAGTAACTTTCACCGTTTACTTAGCGCACGCAAGGAAAGCTTTATATTTTGCCGTTTTCGTAATATTTTTTATTGCCGCTCCTCTCGTATTTAACTTAACGTGATGTTATAGCCTATAGTCTTTCTCGACAAATGGACTAACTTACACTTAAAGAATTTTTCAAATTGGTCCAGCAGTTCCTGAGATTAGCGCGTTTAATACAATCCAACAAACTCTTCAGACTTATATATTTGTATAGATTACATATTCAAATTTATTTTTCGTTTTATTAAAATTATGTAAAGATTGGTTAAATGTGTGTTTGTATAAATATAATACTAGAGGGACAAAAAAGAGATGATTGGATTTTATTAAGTATGATATGTATATAAAAAAGTCTCTTTCGCTTTATATATTAGTATAGATTTAAAGGTATCCAAGGAAAAACAAAAGGTCGCAATCACTCCTAGAAAAAATCTGTTATAGAAATTAGGTATCACAGTAAACTAAGTCTATATTTTTTTGCAAAGTATCGCTTTAATCCGTGCAAAAATAGACAATGCACTTTATAAATCCAATGCGCTTGCACCATGCAGGAATGGGACATTACGTCCGGGCAAATAATATGTTTTGCTATTTTATTAGATGCTTCCATGAAAATGCTGAGCACATTTTGGGCTCAAAAGTACATTTGCGTATACTGTTCTTCTAATGGTCTAACGCCCACAGATTTTTTTATTTGAGCCATTTGTCCATATTAATTACTGTTAAAATATTAATTTTTAGGTTATAATTCTAAGGAAGCCGCCGTGTGGTATCCGGCTGAGTAGAATAAACCAACCTCATTTCTTACCGAGGTGTAGTAAAAGGCGACTAAGGTAAGTCCACCCACCGTATGGTATCCGGCTGAGTAGAATATACCACCCTCATTACTTACCGAGGTGTCGTAAAAGGCTGCTAAGATATATATGTATGTAATACTACCCGCGATGCGGTATTTGGTTAGATATAATAGACCACACTCATTTCTTACAAAAAGGCGACTACGATAAGTTGGCCCACCCTGTGGAATTCAGTTGAGTAGAATAGATCACCCGCTTTGTTACCGAGGTATGGTATAATTCGACTAAGGTAAGTTGACGTCAAGCAGGCGGCCGATCGTAAAATACGAAGCCAAATCATGTCTATGTTTATAACATACTGTACCAATCCCACTTAGAGTGGGATAAGGTCAGGATAATGGTGTTCCTTAATACGCAATTCACAACAATACAGCTGTAGAAAGTTTATCCGTATAAGTAAAAACAAACTTCTTTGTTAATTGCAACAGCATCAAGATGGTGTGAAATAGCTATTTGTACAAACTTGTGCAATTGAAACTCCGATATTATAATCTCGGTTGCACTAGTGGTTGTTTTTGCCGCAGTCAGCCATTAAACGTTTATATCTCCGCAGAACAGTCGTCGGCTTTTCGTTACAAGAAACATTGATTTCGTATCAGTACGTATTCGTATTCGGCTTTATGTGAACGTAACAAGGTCTAATTTGTATATCAATTAAAGGAAACTTACGCCCTTTTGGTGTTTAGAAGGCTAAAAGCTTCTCGTAGTAATTACGATAAGTTTATTTCGTGAGCACAACTACTGGCCGTGAAAGCTACCAAAAATTTAGACTAATTTGTTTTGATTGTATAATATATGGGTTTTCATACAAAATCGGTTTGAATAAAGTAGTTTTGTTTTTGTAAACAACATAGCCTCTTTAATAAAAAACGGAAAATTTAATGATTTCATCATTAATCCCACTCTAAGTGGGGTCGGTAGAAATGTTATAAACATGATGTCACATGATTTGTCTGCATTTTTACGAACAGCCGCCTGCCTTACGTCAACTTACTTTAGTCGTATTTTATGACACCTTGGTAAGTAAGAGGGTGGTCTATTCTACTACACCGGATACCACACAGTGGGTCAACTTACTTTAGTCGCCGTTTATGACACTTTGATAAGAAATGAGGGCTGTCTATTCTACTCAGCCATATAGTATATTAAAATTTAAAAAAAAATGTTTTTCTTTCTGCTATTGTGAAAAAACAATATAATTTGTCGTATTTAACCACTAAGCGCGACGCAAAAAAAAACACGAATGAAATCGCGCGTACAATTAGTATGTACAATTTTCCAGAATTGATTTTTCCTAGATGTATTATATGAGAAAGAGCTATCGCTGTGAAAGCTAACAGCTTACAAGCTTTTCCGCTTTCCGTAAGGAGAAAACAATTCAGTATCAAGAAAGTTTTGCTTATAATATTTTCTCCTATCACAGTGCGAGGGTAAAGCTTTCCCCAGTTTTACTTATCAATGGTACACCTCACCTACCTGCGAGATAACTTTATTATCCTCCTGGTCTTATCCCACTTCAAGTGGGGTCATAACATAAACATGTTGTCACATGATTTGGCTACGTGTTTTACGACCGGCCGCCTGCCTGACGTTAATTTAACTTAGTCGACTTTTACGACACCTCCATAAGAAAGAGGGAGGACTATTCTACTTGACCGGATACCAGACGGTATATCGCCTTAATTTAGTTGCCTTTTACGACACCTCCGTAAGAAAGAGCGTGGTCTATTCTATTCAACCGGATACCACACAGGGAGTCAACTTACCTTACTCGCCTTTTACGACATCTCAGTAAGAAATGAGGTTGGTCTATTGTACTCAGCCGGTTACCACACGGCGTGATGACTTAATTAACTCGCCTTTTACGACACCTCGCTAAGGAATGAGGCTGTTTTGTTCTACTCAGTCCGATACCACACGGCAGGTCGACTTACCTTAGTCACCTTCTACGACACCTCGGTAAGAAATGAGGATGGTCTTATTCTACTCAGTCGGGTATCACACAGCTGCTCGGTTTCAAGTTTCATCTTTTTTTTATATCTAAGGAGGTGCAAATTACAGCATTTTTAAATTGTAAGTATGTAGCAGCCTGTTACTATACCACTGTTTAGAATAGGCCTCATCTCTCCGTTTTTGGATCGGAGAAAAGGATTGAGGCTAAAACCTACCACGCTGCTCCAATGCGGATTGGTAGGTTACACATATCTCCAGAATTCTCCAGAGATATGCATGTTTCCTCACGATGTTTTCCTTCGCCGAAAAGCGTGTGACAAATTGAAATTATCAATTAGAGACCTAAGTTTTTAACAGAAAAACTCATTGGTGTCTGCCCGGATTTAAATTCGCGACCTCATCGAAAGGGCCGAACGTTGTTACCATCACAGCTTATTAAATTGAACTATATTTAATTAAAGCGAACACAGTCTCGGGTTATTCCAATGTATACTGGCAACAGACTTAACAAGCAAAGGTCTCAGTAGTTCGGTATGTTATATTCCTCTGTGGGCTCTTTTAATTACAGTCTGGCCCATATCATAAATTCTAATGGACTTCACTCCCCGATGCGGCGCGCAAATTGCATTTTAGAATATTAAGGGTAACAACACGTCATGTCAGATTGATCGAAATGTTAAACATTAATGCGATTTATTATTAGGTGTGTACATTGTTTCCTTTAATCACTATTTTTGAAATTTTCATTTTTACAAAAGTAATGAGAATATTATTTTGCTTTAATCCGCGATAAAAGAAAATATGTGTAATGCTAAATGTAGAGTGTGAGATAGACTCCTGTCTTGGAGTCTATCTCCTGACGACGCTTCGGTTACGGGGCGAAACAATTGTTGAGATTGTGGTGGTGAATGTGTGCAGTGCTTGTGTATTGTTGTGCCATCGGTGTCGGGTAGTGCATGAGTTCTTACAAATTCTGCATGTATAAGGTATGAGAACGAACTCTACATTTAGCATTACACATATTTTCTTTTATCGCGGATTATACCAAAATAATATTCTCATTACTTTTGTATTATGGACCTCCGCGAAGTAACGCCTAATTCTATAAATTATTTTCTAATTCTATATATTTATACGCAAAGACACGTTGACTTTGTCCGCTAACTTAACTTTACAAGACTAATGAAAATATTATTTTGCTATAATTCACGATAAAATTATCGCTGATAAATTTATCGTGGATTATAGCAAAATATTATAAATATTTTTATTACTTTTGTATTATGGATCCCCGCAAAGTAAAGCCTAATTCTATAAAAAATTACAATTTAACTTTAGTAAATAATGACTGTAACAAGGAGCATAGTTTACAAAGGAAATTTAATTAAAAAAATTTACAAAAATCTGTGTCCTTTCTAACTGTAACGTAACTTTTTTTCTAAATGTAACGTTTTCATAAATTCAAATTCAAAATATTCTTTATTCAAGTAAACTGTTTTCCCTTCTTTTGAATTGTCAAATGTTTTTAAAGAAGCTACTATTGATTCGGAAGTTCCGAGAAGAAAAAGCAATACATTTGGCGGATAAGCTTTTCAAGATATCAACATTCTCCTGCCCTTATCCCACTCTAAGTGGAGTCGGAATAACATGTTATTAACATGTCACATGATTTAGCTACGAATTTACGACCGACCGCCAGCCTGACGTGAATTTACCTAAGTCGTATTTTACGACACCTCATTAAGAAAGAGTCTGGTGTATTCTACTCAACCGGATACCACACGTTGGGTCAAGTTACCTTATTCGCCTTTTACGACATCTCGGTAAGAAAGAGGGTGGTCAATTCTACTCAACCGGATACCAATGCCGTGTTATAACACGGCGTACACATGATAATTTACGTATATGAATAATAAAAGCGTTTCTTTACTTCATTTCTGGGCCATGATGAGTTGTTAAAGTTAATGTCCTAAAATGCAATTTATGTTCCGCAATGTGGGTAGTAAAGTCCATTAGAATTTATGATTCATGGACTGGACAGTAATTAAAAGTGCCCACATGTACTGTATCACAAGCCTACATAAAACAGCTTCAATTTTTTTTAATTATATAGGTAACATTAGTAATCCATACTTAATATTTTGTATATAAATAATCACAAGACTATATAACGTGTTATAAACGGCCGGGTAGAATAGACCACCCTCTTTCTTACCGATGAGTCGCAAAAGAAGAAAGAAAGAAAGAACGTTTATTTCACCTTCCGTGATACACAGTTGCTAACTAAAACTAAACTTTAACACATAACATAATAAAACAAAAAGGCGACTAAGGTAAGTTGACCCACATGTGGTATCCGTCTGAGTACAATAAACGAACCTCATTTCGTACTGAGGTGTCGTAAAAGGCGACTAAGGTAAGTTGACCCGCCATGTGGTATCCGCCTCTGTAGAATAGACAAACCTCATTTCTTACCGAAGTGTCGTAAAAGGCGGCTAATGTAAGTCGATCCGCCGTGTGGTATCCGGCTCTGTAGAATAGACCAACGTCATTTCTTACCGGGTGTCGTAAAAGGCGACTAAGGTATGTTGACCCATCGTGTGGTATATCAGTTTAGTAGAATAGACCAGTCTCTTGCTTACCGAGCTGTCGTAAACACGACTATGTTAGGCTGACGTCAGGATGGCAGCCGATCGTAAAATACGTAGCGAAATCATGTGACAACACGTTTATAACATGTGCGGACTCCTTTTAGAGTGGGATAAGGGCAAGAGGATGATGATTATCATCCTCATGCCCTTATCCCACTCTTAGTGGGGTCGGCACAACATGTTATTAACATGTTGTCACATGTTTTGGATAAGCTATTTTACAACCAGCCGTCTGCCTAACGTCAGCTTACTTTAGTCGTATACCACTCAGTGGGTCAACTTACCTTACTCGCTTTTCACGATACCTCAGTAAAAAATTAGGGTGGTCTATTTAACTCAGCCAGGTACCACACGGCGGGTCAACTTACCTTAGTCGCCTCTTACAACACGGTAAGAAATGTTGGTCCTTGTGCGGCTCGTAAAAATCCCATATACGTATATAAAAAAAGTAATGAAAATATTATTATTTTGCTTTAATCCGCGATAAAAGAAAATATATGTAATGCTAAATGTAGAATGTACTATTCGTTATCATACCTGATACATGCAGAATTTAGCATTTAGCATTACATATACTAGCATTACATAACATTTAGCATTACATATATTTTCTTTTATCGCGTATTATAGTAAAACTAGCGCCCTGCCCTTGCTTCGCACGGGTATAAAATATATATCCCATATCAGTCAGTGTAAAAAAAATGATTAAAATCGATCCAGTAGTTTTGATTTATTCATTACTGCCCGTGGCCCGCAAGCGTTAAATTTGGAGAAAAACAATTTCCTCTCCCTATACCAAGACGATTTCCTGCTATCTTTGGAATATCTAAACTCATATAGTACATTTTTACTTATTTATTTTACATTTTACCTATGTATTTTATTTTTACAATTAATTACAGAATGTCTTTAAACAAACTCTAAAAGATTCGAAGTGCTATAGGGTGAAGCGCGGCGTCCTCACGGCATTTTAAATCTGTAATATCTCCGAAAATGTTCACTTAAATTGCATGCTGTAAACGGCCATATTGATCAATATTAAACCAACAATTTATTTAAGGTACTCAATTGGATAAGGATTAATGCTGTATTGTATAAAAATTGCTTTGAACATAAGGCATCATTTTTCGTAAAAAGTAAATGAAAAAAACTGCTATTGTGGGTTATCCATAAGAGATAGATGTGGGATTATTAAAATTCTTCTTTTTCCAAATTATTTCTTTATTCAAAGATTTTTTACAGAGCACGGAATTTACATTAGCGTCGTTACGTCGTTACATCGTTCGGCTTATGACTATCTCCGATTACCACAGACTCGTAACCATAAACTAAAACCATCCATACGTCACCTAATCCTTTCACTCTGTCATTCATACATCCTTCTCACTTGCTCTCCGCTGCGTTCAAACTTACAATCCCACATTCGGCCAAACCTGACATAATGTCTGCCCTCAGACATACAGACACATGCTATAAATCCCATTTATGTTAACATCTTTACATATTATATAGTAACTAAACAATAAACTTTTACATAAAATTCTAAGTTAAGTCAAGAAAAATAGATTAAATAAATACCCAAAGTTACAAATACAACAAAAAAATATCTTATCCTTAAACATTATTACACTATTACATACTAGAACTTATGTAGCATAGCTAACTTAAACTAACTCTTGTACACATCTCATACAAACAGCAGTAGAAATTACAAAAATAGACAACACCCTTGGAAAAATGAACACACTCTACCTGGTGTTAGATGCAAGTACTGCATCTGGCCATGGCTTCATATAATCTGCTGAAGTTGAGGTAAAACCTGGGCCTTCAGTATTCGGATATAACTTCTTAACTTCATAGCGGTCATGACCTTTGACATTTGTTATTTTATAAGGACCTAAATATTTGGGTTTCAATTTCATGCCACTGCCAAATTGTGTGCGTTTGATAGCTACACAATTTCCCTTCTTATATTTATTACTTGCTTTCCTTTTGTTATTGTAACTTCTTATGTTTTCTTCCTGAACTTTCAAAATTTGTTGCTTAGCCTTTTGCCTCAGTGTATCTCTTTCCTCTATATAGCTGTCTCTTTCTTCTTGCATAAGCATATTGTATAACTCTATATCTTCTTTATTTCTCATAGGCGTTCCGATCATTAACTCAAAAGGTGTAGAACCTATACTCCTCTGAAAGGTGCTGTTAAGAGATCTTTGTACTCTGCTCACATGCTTGTACCAAAGACCTGGACTCTCTGTGCATAATTTAGTGAGTACTGAAATTATTGTTCGGTGAATCCTCTCTACCTGACCGTTCCCTCTAGGTATCCCCGTAGTTATCATAGCATGCTGTATGTTTTCTTCTTTACAAAATTCCTTCAATTCTGAACTGGTAAAGGCTGTACCTCTATCTGTTATTAATCTTGTGGAGTTACCAAAATGTTGTTGTTGAATTTTAAGCTTCTCGATAGTTTCTTTACTGGTAACACTCTTAGTGGGAAATATCCAAGTGAATTTGGTAAACGCGTCTATAATCGTTAATATGTGGTTATACTGTTTTTTAGTCTCCGTCATCGGACCAAGGTGGTCTAAATGAAGAGTATGCAATGGTGTTTCCTCTTTGTCAATAGGGCTTAAAAATCCTTCCTGTTTTCCTTCCTTCCGAGTTGCCAACAAACAAGGAATACAAGTAGAAATTACCTCGTCTATCTTTTTATCCAAATTCTTTATAAAATAATCTTTGCCTATTAATTCGACCATTTTCCTTTTTGAAAAATGTCCATTTGAATGAACTCTTTTAATTATAGGCAATGGGAACTCATCTTTAATAATTTTAATATTTAATCGTCTATAATCAACACACACTCTCGTTGTGCCATCCTTCTTTTTCACAAGAACTAAGGGACTGGAATATTCCGAAAAACTTACGCGAATGATTCCATCAGCCAACCATTCTTCAACTTGCTTCTCAACCAAAGCTTGTTCAGACAATGATAATCTTCGTGGCCTCTGCGATACAGGGATGTCATCTTTCAATATAATCTTCAACTGGATGGGAGACTCCTTGACTTGATTTGGTTTGTACCCCTGAACCAACTGCATGACTTTATCTTCAAGGCTTTTATCACCTAGGTGATCTACTTCAATGCTGGAAGAAAAACAATTAAAATTGCTTAGCCATTGACTAGGCTTAAGCCAGACTGCACTTCCATCCATCACAACAATCAGATTTTTCAAAAATTCTTGTCCTATAATTACATCAAACGGAATACAATTATTTGGTACTACATAAAATCGCACGTTATAATACTTTTCGCTATCTATTTCAATATTCGTTACAAAATAACCAATAGGTCTAATCTTAGAATATCCGAGTCCTGTTAGGGTTATGTTATCGTCAAGAATTAACTTTTCGGCACAACTGAATTCAGAAGATGCTAGGTTTAAATCACTACCCGAATCGATAAGCGCTTTTGTCGTTTTCCCGCACATTTTCACTAACTTTAAAGGCTTTTCACAACTAAAGTTTTGTTTGTTGACATCGTATGTGTCAAATTGACAGCAACATTGACGCACACTGTCACTATGGCCGCTATCGGTGTTCGCCATCTTGTTGATCACCGGCGCTGACGTCGAAGTCGCTCCGTCTCCCTCGCACGTAGCCATTGAACACGTAGCATCGCCCGCTCTCGTATTTCGCCATCTTGCATTTGATGAACTATGAAAATTACTTTTTTCAGATGTTTTATGCGGGCATCGGGGTGAAATATGCCCATATTCATTGCAATTAAAGCATTTTGGGCCCTCCACCTTCCGTGGGCAATCTCTCGATAAATGTTCACCGGCTCCGCAATTATAACATTTTGTTATATTATTTTTTAAATTTCCCTTACTGCGTTGATGTTCACTTTTTGACACGCCATTATTATATTGTTCCGAATGCTTTTTAATTTTTTCTCTTAATGTTTCATATATTTTTAATTTTTCTTTTAATTCGCAGTATGTATTTACTCCGTATAACATAATTTTATTCGTCTCTCTATCTACTATCCCGTCAACTATATATTTTATAGCGACGTAGTCCGCCATTTTGCCACGCCGGCCAAGCTCCTTCATTACGAGCATATAATCAAGGCAACTTTCATCACGCCGTTTTTTCCGTTGAGTCATGAGCTCGTGAATAGCCTTGGCATCCACGGTGTCTGGAAACTCCTTACATATCGCCGTTTTCAACTCTGCCCAGAATTTAAATGTGCGTTCCGCGCGCAACCAAAGTTCGGCGGTACCTGTCAGCGAGCGTCGGGCCATTAAGAGCTGTTGTAATGGCGTCCAGCCACATATTTCACTGTATTCTTCCACATCCTGCACCCATTTTGCAGCGGGATATGTTTTGTCTTGCCCATTAAATTTAGGTATAAGATTTGAGGTGAGATGTAACGTGCTCTGCGTATGGGCGGCGTCATCTTTCGACATGTTTTTTCGTAATCCCTTTTTTTCTCTTCGATCCCGGACGAGCCCCCAAAATTGTGGGATTATTAAAATTCTTCTTTTTCCAAATTATTTCTTTATTCAAAGATTTTTTACAGAGCACGGAATTTACATTAGCGTCGTTACGTCGTTACATCGTTCGGCTTATGACTATCTCCGATTACCACAGACTCGTAACCATAAACTAAAACCATCCATACGTCACCTAATCCTTTCACTCTGTCATTCATACATCCTTCTCACTTGCTCTCCGCTGCGTTCAAACTTACAATCCCACATAGATATATACCATCGCGGACTTTTCTGTAGACCTTTTTAAGGTGTACAAATACTTAGTACATCATTTTGATAAATCTCGTAGGGTTTAGCCTGCGTTTGCAATGTAAGCGGAAAAAAATGTAATTATTTACAGAAACCTCAAAAATTACAGTATTTCTCTACTGCGTATTGAATGTTATTATACGTACAAACCTTCCTCTGGAATCACTCTATCTATTAAAAAAAACCGCATCAAAATCGGTTGCGTTGTTTTAAAGTTTTATGCGTACATACGGAAATATGGACTTTGTTTTATAATATGTAGTGATAATATTCTCATTACTTTTGTACTGACCTCCGCAAAGTAACGCCTAATTCTAAAAATAATATATTTATATGTTCAAATCAATGATAATGAATAATAATTCATTATTATTGATTTGAAAATGATAGCACGAAATAAACATACGATTAGAAACAATACCAATACCGGATTTATTTTGGCCCTTGCTAAAAGGGCTAAAGGAAAATTGGATAAAGGGTACGCGAGGAATATTTCAATATGCCATTCCCATTTTTTACGATCGTCATGTGTGCCGCCTTGCGATTGTGCAGAACCGCAATATTGGCCCATTCGTTCCTATGTTTTCCTTGCTCCTTTTTAGTAGTTTATCGCTAGATTGAATAGGTGTTGCCCTCGAATATACTTTGATATAGCGAAAGGATTTCCCTTTTCGTTTTTCACTTAATAAACAATAGAAAAGGACCTACTATTTTCATATGAATAATACGTTTGCTTGAAAGATATGTCAGATATATGTAAACGAAATATCATTCCTTATCTCACTCTAAGGGAGTGTTATAAACATGTTGTCACATGATTTGCCTACAGCTACCTGCTTAACCTCAACTTACCTAAGTCGTATTTTAGGACATCTCGGTAAAAAGGAGGTTGATCTGTTCTACTGTAACCGGATACCAAACGGCGGATCAACTTATCCTAGTCGTCTTTTACGACACCTCGGTAAAAAGAGGGTGGTCTATTGTACCCTAACCGTATACCACACGGTGGCTTGACTTATCTTAGTCGTATTTTACGACACCTCGGTAAGAAATGAGGGTGGTCTATTCCACTCAGCCAAATATGACACGGCGGATAAATAAGTGACTTTAACACTATTGGAAATAATTTAATGAAATACTTGAGATTACACAGACGAATTTCTGAACAGAATTTACTATCCTATAAATTATTTATATACGCAACCAACAAATTTAATGGGTAATATATATTTTATCCATGTTATAAACATAATAATTATTACGACCAATAAATTATTAAACCGTCCCGCGCTGAATTTAAACTAGTGGCAATAAAATATTTTAAACAATTTTGCAGTTCATTGAGTTATCATTGTTACATATTAATTTATGATAATTAATTAATATATGTAATCGAACATATTTCCAGATATAGCGTTTGAGGAGTGAAATACGAGGTTTTTCACCTCGGAATTATATTCATTTAATATCAATATAAAAATATATAATATTGTGTAGCGCACCGCCATGTCGCAAAAACCCATTTGGGTAAGTTGTCCCGCCGACCACCCTCATTTCTTACTAAGGTGTCGTAAAAGGCGACTAAGGTAAGTTGAACCGCCGTGTGGTATCCGGCTGAGTAGAATAGACGATCCTCATTTCTTACTAAGATGTCGTTAAAGGCGACTAAAGTAAGTTGACCCGCCGTGTTATATCCGTCTGGGTAGAATAGACGACTCTCTTTCTTACTGAGGTGTCGTAAAAGGCGACTAAGGTAAGTTGAACCGCCGTGTGGTATCCGGCTGAGTAGAATAGACGATCCTCATTTCTTACTAAGATGTCGTAAAAGGCGACTAAGGTAAGTTGACCCAACGTATAATATCCGTCTGGATAGAATAGACGACTCTCTTTCTTACCAAGGTGTCGTAAAATGCGACTAAGTTAAGTTGTCCTGCCATGTAATATCTGTCTGGGTAGAATAGACGACTCTCTTTCTTACCGAGGTATCATAAAAGGCGACTAAGGTAAGTTAACCTGCCATGTAATATCCGTCAGGGTAGAATAGATTACTCTCTTTCTTACCAAGGTGTCGTAAAAGACGACTAAGGTAAGTTGACCCGCCGTGTGGTATCCGGTTAAATAGAATAGGCCACTCTCTTTCTTGACGAGGTTTCGTAAAGGGCTACTAAGGTAAGTTGACGTAAGGCAGTCGGCTGGTCGTTAAATACGTAGCCAAATCATGTGATAACATGTTTATAATATATTGTACCGACCCCACTTAGAGTGGGATAAGGGCAGGAAGATGATGATTTATTTATAACTAAATATGTAAAATTTATTTACAGCAAAAATGTACAAGTTATATCTATCTTAAATTAAATAATTTATAGAAGTAGGCGTTACTTTGCGGAGATCCATAATACAAAAGTAATAATAAAATTATTTTGCTATAATCCGCGATGAAGTAAAATAGAAAATATATATAATGCTAAATGTAAGTGAACAATCGGTTATCATACCTGATACATGCAGGATTCGTAAAAACACATGCACAAACCTCCACCACCGCCACCACAATACACAAGCACTATATACGTTCACTATCACAAACTCAACAATCGTTTCGCCCCGCAACCGAAGCATCATCATGAGATAGACTCCACGACCAAAATCGCTTTGCGATTTTGGTCGTGGCTAAAGACTTGTCCCGTTTAAGAATATGTTTCCTCGAAACGTCTGTTTTTTTGACAACAAAAAATATATATGATTAAATTTTACTTGAAATTAAATGATTATACCTTATTGTTATATTTTCATCACAAATCCTATCGTTTTTAATATTTTTTTTAGCTAAATACCATGATAACCTAGCTAAAACCTCAAACTATAATTCTTTTTAATAGTTCCCCCGTAAGGTCTGGGTCAAAAGATGTATGAAATTCTACCGGTCTCCTTATTAAATAAACAAAATAAAATATTTATATAAATATTTAAAAAATTAATAAAAATATTTTTTAAAGATTTTTACATGTTACCCTGATATATAAACATTAATTGTGCCAAATTTCATCTATATTGATTCAGCGAATTGGCCATGAAAACGTAACAGAAAGACTTTCGCATTTATAATATTTTAAGCTTATTTATTTTAGTAAACAACCCCGTATTACTTATATTAATTATCCATTATAAAAGCTCACTTACATTTTTTTAAATGAATAAAAATAAAATATAAATACTCTCTTAAGTATAACTCTTTTGACGTAAGCCGAAAAACTTGGAATCTAAATACTTCGGTAGATATAGATTTGACTTGTAACTCTTGCACATCGTAAATTAAAAAAAATTCCATAGGTTTATTATAGATGGCGTTTTAAATGTCATCCTATTTTATTCCTCCTAATTTAATTCCTGTTGAATTAACAGGATTTCTAGAGCCTATATGTTACCCCGGTATATAAGTAACTATGGTGCCAAATTTCTTTGATATTGATTCAGCGGATTGTCTATGAAAATGTTACAGATAGACAGACAGACAGATAGACAGACAGACAGACAGACAGACAGATAGACAGACAGACAGACAGACAGATAGACAGACAGACAGACTTTCGCATTTATAGTATTAGTAAGGATAATTCTATTGTAACTTCTTTATTATGGAATTCCACAAACTAACGCCTATTCCTTTTAAGTCATTGTTTATACATCATTGTTTTGAAGTATTCAAACACAGTTTTAATTTGAAAATAGCTGCGTTTACGGAAGGCTACGGTCTAGCTTAATACAACCAATGCATTCCGACAAGATGCCTCAACTAGGACAAGCAAATCTCTCCTAGTTTCCGTAACGTGATATTCGCGTCGGCGTCGAAGTCAATAATAAGATTATCTTATGTCAGATGCCTATTGCTAACGTTCAATTTAACTAATGCACTTAGCCCAATTGTCCTTGTGATTATGTTGATTGTAGGTATACTGATATTTAAGTTATAAAGCTTAGCGATTCAGGGCGGAAACGCTGCCAGCATTTTTGGGACCACGTGGGCATATAGTCCTAGCGTCTAAGTAATTTAAGATACAAAAGTAATAATAAAATTATTTTGCTATAATCCGCGAAGAAGTAAAATTGAAAATATATATAATGCTAAATGTAAGTGGACAATCGGTTATCATACCTGATGCATGCAGGATTCGTAAAAACACATGCACAAACCTCCACCACCGCCACCACAATACACAAGCACTATATACGTTCACTATCACAAACTCAACAATCGTTTCGCCCCGCAACCGAAGCATCATCAGGAGATGGACTCCACGACCAAAAACGCAAAGCGGTTTTGGTCGTGGAGTTTGTGTAACGTATATAGTGCTTGTGTAATGTGGTCCTGCATTGTGGTATCCGGTGGAATAGAATAGTACCATCCTCATTTCTTACCGAGGTGTCGTAATAGGCGACTAGGGTAAATCGACCCGCCGTGTGGTATCCAGCTGAGTAGAAAAGACCAACCTCATTTCTTACCAAGGTATCGTAAAAGACGACTAAGGTAAGTTGACGCACCATGTGGTATCAGGTTTAGTAGAATAGACCACCATCTTTCTTACCGAGGTGTCGTAGAATACGACGGAGGTAAGTTGATGTTAGGCAGGCGGCCGGTCGTAAAAAACGCAGCCAAATCACGTGACAGCATGTTTATAACATATTGTACTGACCTTACTAAGAGTGGGATAAGAGTAGGAAGATGATGACTATCTTCTTTCATTACGAATTAAACACAGTCAAAACAGAGTTAAAATAATTATGGGTTTAGTTAAAAGCATTTTGTTAAGTCAAAGGGGATTAACTATAAGCTTTAGCTAACTTTTGTAGCTTTTGTAAACGAAGCGAAAGTAATGCAATTGAACCGCGGTTAGGACACCTTTAAACTGTTGGAAGTTTTAATAACTTCTGAACACGGCCATTCTATATTCCCGGTGTAATTTATTTTGCAAGCCACCGGTCTGTCGGCTCTTGCGAAAATAATTGCTTTTGCAACGTTGACGTGAGTTATTAGGCAAAACTGGTTGACAGGTTCTATTTTTTATCCTTCAATGGATCTATCAGTTTCAATCGTGATGCAAAAGATTTAGTAGTCAGAGACCTTACAGATAGTTCGATCAAATTTTCGAACCATTGGAGTCACACATTTTCTTCATATCTTGCATTGCATTCCATCAAGCGACTAAGCGGACCCCTTGCTTAACAGAAAATTGAATAGAATAGAATAGAATACTCTTTATTGTACATCGTCGTGTGGTGTCCGGCTAGTACCACCCTCATTTTTTACCGAGTTGTCGTAAAAGGCCACTAAGGTAAGTTGACTCACTGTGTGGTACCCGGTTGAGTAGAATAGACCACCCTCTTTCTTACCGAAGTGTCGTAAAATGTGACTAAGGTAAGTTGACTCACTGTGTGGTATCCGGTTGAGTAGAATAGACCACCCTCTTTCTTACCGAGGTTTTGTAAAATGTGACTAAGGTAAGTTGACGTCAGGCAGGCGGCCGGTCGTTAAAACGCAGCCAAATCATGTGATATGTTTATAGCATGATGTGCCGACCCCACTTAGAGTGGGATAAGGGCAGGATAATGATGAGAATACTCTTTATTGTACATCACAGAATTTACAATAGTACTAAATAACAAAAATCACAATATAAAATGCGTGATACAGTGAGGCGGCCTTATCGCTAACAAGCGACCTCTTCCAGGCAACCTTTGGGCTAGAGAACTTCACAACTCAAGGAAAGAAGGTAGCAGGGTGCAAGACATACAAATTTAAAAAATATTAAAAATATAATAAATATTAAAAATAAATATATACAAATATAAAGAAAGAGGAAAATTAAGAAATCAATACAGAAGAAAAAGGATCTTTTAGAAGCTCAGTTTAAAATAAAAAGAAAGGGATCACACACATGAACAATCGAGTGTAGCTATGTAGAGTAATAGTTTTAAATTTTTGCGTGCATTGATTAGCGATAGTGAACTATATTAATTTATCAAATGAGATCATACAATACGCCGCTGCCGTGTGGTATCCAGTTGAGTAGAATAGACCACCCTTATTAAGAAAGTAGCCTATCGTAAAATACCAAATCTAGCTAGCCAAATCGCATGTGAGCATTACATGTTTACAACATGTTGTGCCGACCCCATTTTAAGTGGGATAAGGGCAAGAGAATTATGATGATAGTCAAATAATATGCCCGAATATTCTAAACGACTTTATATTTATACTTATTAATAAGTCTCTACATGATTTATTTATTGTCGCAATTTTATAAAATAAACGCGTTTTTCAAGTCCAATTATCTAATTGCGATACAATTTTCATTTAAATTGAAAATTGACATTACACTTAAGGAAATTAAATACCAGTTACTAATTAAAACCTTCGAATGATTTTAAGGATTTATTTTCTAGACATTAAACAATGTCCTCAAACTATTTTTCCTTTAAATGAACATGAAATATAATCTGAAAAATCTGTACAAGATAGTAATAACAATTATATTTTAAAACGAGCAACCGCCGAGTTTCTTGCGGGCTCTTCTCGATAGGAATAGCTTTCCGAAATATCAATAAAGTTGGCTCAAAAGCACATGTTTACAAATTTACTTGAATAAAGAATATTTTGAATTCCGAATGAAATAAAAACTAGTTGCTTGCGTGTAATGTACTTATCGACACTTCCTGCGATGCAAAACAAACTGTTCTTTGTTTTTCCCTGCAATTAATGGTCTACAAGACTACAAGACTGTGCGGCGCAATTAGAATAAATTTATTTGCACGTGTGGCGCAGAAGCTTTTAATTCGGAGCACTTGATCCCGATTCCGAGGTGTTTAAATAGATTTAAATTATGGCCAACCTGGAATTTAAACTCGAAATATATTGCAGCTGAAATGTATAATGGTTTAGCTGGCGCGATTGCTATTTCAATTTATGGTACTTGGTTCGAATATTTTATAGGACTTATAATATATTCTATTGTTATTAATACTGATATTTGAGACCGCAAAGTTAACTTCTATTATATGTTTGAAGATTCAAATTTTGTGTACGTATAATAATCATCCTTCTGCCCATATCCCGCTCTAAATGTCCCTTAAATTAAAATAACAATAACAATAAAAAAAATTACGACCTGCCGCTTGTCTGACTTCAACATACCTTAGTTGTATTTAACGACACCTCGGTAAGAAAGAGGGTGGTCGATTCTTCTCAGCCGGATACCACACAGTGGATCGACTTACCTTAGTCGGTATAAATTGTCTATTAAAAATTATATAATACTTTGTGCTTTTTTTTTCTAGTTATTGTTAGAAAACAAAACTTATTTTATAACTTATTTTTATTAAAAATTGTTATATAAAACAAAAATTATCGTTGTATTTTCTACTTTAACAACCAAAAAGTGTATATTCTTACTTGTAGTATTGTTATAAATTTCTTAATAGATACAAGAATCACACAAAAATTCTTTCTACGCTGAGTCCGCTGCTATTTCTTTTTTTATTGAGAATGGCCTAAATACCAGTAAGTCACCAAAAGGACTTCATAAATTTGTTAGTGAGCTTATCAAAACATATTGAATTATTTCGCCGATGCAACTTTGGTATAAAACTGATGTCGGTTTATTAGTCCCACGCTTGTAATAAAATCCGCCATTCGCGGCAACATAGGGTTGGCAAAATATCTTAATAAAAATAAACAATAACTGAAATTATTTATCTGTACAATGTTGTTTATCTTAAAAATATATACATTATATTGTGTAATCCAAAAAAATATTTATTTATTTATTTATTTAAAAATATTTTATTTTAAAATATTAATTTAAAAATATTTAAAAATATTTATTTTAAATATTTAAAAATATTTATAAAAATATTTAAAATATATTTATTTATTTATTTATTTATTTTTTATTTATTTTATATTTTTTAATATTTTTAAAAAAATATTTTAAAAATATTTTTTAAAAATATTTAAATTATATTTTTAAATATAATTTACGCGGAATATAAAATATCTTTTAAGAAGTAATATCGGTTAGAATTTTTTGTAGATACAAGCTTTAATTTAAATGCTACAAACCAATGATATATTAAAATAAATTTTCAACTAAAACTAGATTTTTTTCATTTAATGTTTTACATAAGTTAGTTTTTAAAATATGTTATACAAATTATTTATTATAACAACGAAATAATTACAATAATAAGTTATGAGGTTTTTAGTACGTTATTATTAATTTGGAAATTAATAGTTTAAATCGAATATCTAATCATAAGGAAATTAATATTTTCATGACATTGATCTATTTAGATAAAAAAATAATTAAATATCGTATTTTAGAATTATTCAATTTTGTGTGTGTGTGTCTGTGTATGCACACTGTAGTGTGTGATACACTGGATACAAAAGTATCGAGTATTTTTTTAATTTTACGTAAAATATTTACAATCTTCATCTTCACAAGATATTAAAAACTTAAAAAAAAATTCTTGTTAATGCCATTAAAGATACAAAACTTAACGGATTTTTTTTATATTTCTAACTGTGCTTTACGGACAACCCTAATACAGCCCCGATAGAAGCTTAGCCCGAATTAAAGCCGTATTTATAGCGGTCCACGCATCGATTCCCATGATGATAACGTGTAATTCCACTGTTTTGGTCAATACCAGTGTACTGCCGTTAGTGGCGAAATATAGGCTGGTTGGACAGCTCATCGAATGGCCCTTTGCGATAATATAACTATTGGCGGCTATAAAAGAAAATTTGTGCTTCATTTTAACTAGGTATGTGGCGAATTGGTTTGAACTCTCTTTAAGTTTCATAGTGTTTATAGGATCATTAGGATACACACCATACAGAAGTTGTGCCAAAACAAGAAACGATATTTAATATGTATACTAAAGCTGTGTGGTATCCGACTGAGTAGAACAGACCACCCTTATTTCATGTCGAGGTGTCGTAAAAGACGACTAGGGTAAGTTGACCCGTTGTGTAGTATCCGGCTGAGTAGAACAGACCACACTCATTTCTTACCGACGTGTCGTAAAAGACGACTAGAGTCCCACTGAGTAGAAAAGATGCTCTCATTTCTTAGCGAGGTGTCGTAAAAGGCGACTAAGTTAAATTGATGTCCGGCAGGCGGCTAGTCGTAGCCTAAGCAAATCATGTTACAACATGTTTAAAGCATGTCGTGTCGATCCCACGTAGAGTGAGTTAAGGGCAGCAGAATGATGATGTTAGTTATCGATCAAATTTCGGATCTTTGTCACTGACAATAAGATTACGGTTTTCAATCTCTATGGGATTTTTGACAAAAAGGTTTCAATATCGAAAAACTGTTATCCTGAATTTATAAGTAACAGACAGAATACGGGATACAAATACTCTTAAGCGTCATAGTAGTACAAAAGTACGCGGGGAATCCCTAGGGAATACAAACGTCGTCTCCAATACCGGGAAGCAGAATTCAATTTCGTTGCTGCCTCTATTTCCAGCCATTTTGTTGAAATATATATTTATAATTTTTATAAGTTTATTTTATTTATTTATTTTTTCGTGTAAATTTGTTGGGCCATAGATGTCTTAAATAAAGAATTTATTATTATTATTATTATAGTAAAGACTTATTGATTTTTTTATAATCTTAGAATATAATTTCAACTGCGTAATTTTTTAAATAAATAAATATATGGGACACTTACACACACGGCCGTCCGTCCCTAAAGTAAGTAACTTAATACTTGTGTTATAGGTGACAGACAACTAGTAATAATATATATATACACGCAGACTCGAAGAACCAACAAATTTTTGTTATAAAATGGTGGCCCTCGGTGGGAATCGAACCCACGACCCGTGGAGCTGAAGGCAGGCAGACAGGTAGTTTCACTACCAACTGTAGCCAATAGTTTATAGAAGCAAACATGTTGTGACGACCCCACTTAGAGTGGGATAAGGACAGGAAAATAATAAAGAGCATTCATATATATACAGATATAGTAAATTAAAGATAAGATAAGATTAAAGATATAGTAAATTGAAGAAAGAAAACTTTGGTCTAAGAATAGGATAAAAAAGGATGCTCATTTACTCATACTTTATTTCACTTTTTCTTTATAGTTAACACATTATTTAAATATAAATTTTAATATCCATACAGAGAAACTCGATAATTTTTATCTAGGTCCTTAAACAGTATTATTTCATACAGAGAAGCAAACAAGCTCGTTATGAAAGCTTTTGAAGTGTAATCCCTATATGAAGCTCAGAGAATATTGAAGTATAAATGTTGCTAATTATTTTTTATTTATAGATTTAAGTATTTTGTAAGTTTTATTAGACAACAAATATGCTACCTATTTCTTTATTAAAATTAAAGTCATTATCAACCTGTTCCTGTCCACAACTGGACATAGGTCTGTCTGTTCGCATGCCACTGAGCTCGGTCTTCAGCTCTTTATTTCCAACCAATACCAGCCACGATGGTTGTTTCTTTTTGACGTGACAACGTCTTAAATTAGGTTGCGGCTTGGAGTCACTCATGAAAAAGTGTAACGCCCGCTCACGTCTGTTACGATGAGTCAACGAACAAAAGAGAGGCACGCCGGACTGGCGAATGCCTTGCGTCTCTCTCCCACTCCAATCCGTCACATTTAAAAAGACGTTGTCACGTAAAATTTTTGCCCGTAAAACCGACTTTACAGGCAACCGTTTTTTTTATTTTAAGGCTATGTATACTTTATTTAGTTCCGCCGTGTGGTATCCGGCTGAATAGAATAGTACCACCCTCATTTCTTACCGAAGTGTCGTAAAAGGCGACTAAGGTAAGTCGACCAGCCGTGTGGTATCCGGCTGAGTAGAATAGACCAACCTCATTTCTTACCGAGGTGTCGTAAGAGGCGACTAAGGTAAGTTGACCCACCGTGTGGTATCCGGTTTAGTAGAATAGACCACCCTCTTCTTACCGAGGTGTCGTCAAATACGACAGAGGTAAGTTGACGTCAGGCAGGCGGCCGGTCGTAAAAACGCAGCCAAATCATGAGACAGCATGTTTATAACATGTTGTGCCGACCCCACTTAGAGTGGGATAAGGGCAGGAGGATGATGTATACTTTATTTTGTTTTTTAATATTATTTTTTGTCATCTTGTGATTCTTTCTTTTGTGTTTTAATGTGCCACATAAATAAAGCCATTCCTATTCTTATTCTTAAGTTTTAACCGAAACACTCATTGGTATATGCCCGGGGCTAGAACTATTTACATTGGCATCACTTTATTCCACTCTCCTAAATAAAAGGTATATTCCAACATAGCATAAGTTTTTTCAAAATGACGCAACTTAACACACAAACTTAAAGGTAAACGTAAAATACAAACGTAAGAAGAAAGGAGGCCTATGCCCAGCAGTGGAATAGTAATAGGCCGTTGATTTTCTTTTAATATTTTTACCGTAATAGCAAGAAAACTATAAAATAAAAATACTTTACTAAACTAGAAAGCTAGATTGTAGTTCGTGGCAAAAATAGCAGACAGCAGAATCTAGGTTAGGTTAAATAAACGAAACCAGCCAACTGGCAAAGAAGAAAATTAAATGAATGCGATTGCACTGACAGGATTGATATTCGAGTGTGAATTTTTGAAAACACTTCTCTGGCTTTATGTGAAAGTCGTATAAATTAACAGGAATAGTGCACCCAAAATAAACTAAAGTTAAACGTCATCAACATAGAGTATCTATTCATTAACTAAGGAATAAAAGTAGCGGCCTCTTTTTATCCCACTGCTGGGCCTTCATTGTCCATTTTTGGAGTTAGTGCTAAGACCTACCACAAAAATAAGAGAAAAAAGTCCGGGAGAGCATTTTATCCCATTTTGGGCATATACCTTCACTGTCCACTTTTTGAAGAGGAGTTAGTGCTAAGACCTGCCACGAAAATACGACAAAAAAGTCCGGGAGAGCATGTCTCTATCTCTTCTGACTAACTTATAATAACTACTTTTTTGTTTCAAATTCAATGGAATACATTGTTTTTAAAGTGAGCGAAGCCGCAATCACGGCTAGTATTTATATAAAAAGTACTTACAGTACTGAATTACGCCGTGTGGTATCTGACTGAGTAGAATAGACCACCCTCATTTCTTACCGAGGTGTAAAAGGCTACTAAGGTAAGTCGACCCGCCGTGTGGTATCCGGCTGAGTAGAATAGACCACCCTCATGTCTTACCGAGGTGTCGTAAAAGGCGACTTAGGTAAGTTGACTCACTGTGTGGTATCCGGTTAAGTAGAATAGATCACCCTCTTTCTTATCAAGGTGTCGTAAAATACGACTAAGATAAGTTGACGTCAGGCAGGCGGCCGGTCGTAAAATACGTAGCCAAATCATGTGACAGCATGTTTATAATGTTGTGCCGACCCCACTTAGAGTGGGATAAGGGCAGGAAGATGATGACTTACAGTACTGAATTACTCATAATCGTACATTACAACAATAATAATCGGATCCTGACATAGTTTATCATTCAATAATTGTTCATTTACGAGCAAATATGGGCCGTAACGAACAAACAGCCGGTAGTCGTCATTGTTAATGTTATGATAGCCTGATTTGTTAATTGGGTACTTTGTGCGCATAACAAGATCATTTATTTCAATATTTGGCAATGTAATACATTATCACTTGTGATTTCTATCGTCTGTGTACTTTATAAGCGTGAATTTCGAAGTGAGTTTAAATAATTTATTAATTTGGAAATTTATGTCATGTCTCCTTATCGCACATTCAAGGCAAAACTGCTTATTCAATATTGGTCACTGGGTGACCGGTAATTTTTAAAAGATATAAAAGAAATAGCACATAAAAAAAATAATAAGAAAGCGTCGGGTGATATGAGGGCATCGATCCCTGGTTTTGAACTTTTTGTTCCGAACGCTACCATTAGGCTATCACAAATTTGCATTTGACAGCTCAAATATCATTTACTTTTTATTCAACATTTTAGAATTTTTTCAGTACCCGAAAACAGGGTAAAACGACCTTTTTTTAAATGAACCCTAGGAGATCGAATTTTATCCTCCTAAACCCCCTTTATACTGAATTTCATGAAAATTACAAGAATATATAGATTAAATCATTTAGTACAATACTAAAATAATAAAAAAAGGCTATGATAGCCGAGGGGCGCCATGGGTTCAAACTCCAGGCAAACACCGATGAGTTTTTCTTTTAAAACTAATGTGTTTAATTGATAATTGCAATCACACACTTTTCGGTGAAGGAAATCATAGTGAACCTGCCTATCTCCATTGAATTCTGGGGACATCTGTAATCTTTTTTTATGTCAGGAAACCCAATATGGGTCATCACCACCCGACGGGGACGAGCGGCGGTATTGTGCTCAACCACGCTGCGTGTGGCGGGGACAGGGTACCTATAAAACATTGCCCCCCCATCCCAACTACAATAACTCTGTACCCCAGAGTTCACCGACTCTGGGTCGAGGCCTCTCTTAAAGTGGCCTTTCCCTCCGCTGGAATATGCATCGGGAGCACCAGATGCATCGACCGCCTCGGAGACCTTATAGGAGATCTGTAACCTACCACTACGCATTGGAGCAGCGTGGTAAGTCTTAGCTACAAACCTTTACTCCAAAAACAGACAGAGGAGGCCTATGCCAAGCAGTGGGACAGGCCGTAGCCTTTTTTTAACTTAAATAATTTGACGCAAATAAAGTCACGGGTACAAATTGTCTATTATATATTTTCTATCCACTAAAATTCATACAGTAAATCGTCAATACATCGTTAGATCAAAACGTCACCATTTCCACGAGCTAATTTAACAATATCAATTGTGGAGACATCACACAATTCGCTTTCACGGCCTCATTAATAGGCAAATATGAGGAAAACCTATTCAATATAGAGTTCACAATTGATTTCCGCTGATAATAGGGAAATTATTATACAGTTCGATACTTATGTGGCAACCATATATTATTTTGGCGATCAAATAGCAGTCATATGTTCGGTGATTGCTAATTAACGAGGTTAACTAAAAACTGAGCTTCTTAATGGCTATTCTCGGTAGGACAGCTTTCAGAACAGCAGTAGAGTTGACGTTTCAAATGCACTTATTTACAAGTTTACTTGAATAAAAATATTTTTGAATTTTGATTTTTTTAGTTAACACACATCATTACACAAATTATTGTATTTAACTGCAATTTTTAACACAAAAGTAGTTATTGTGAGTTAACCATAGGAGATAGAGACATGCTATCGCGGACTTTTTTGTAGTATTTTTGTATATCTACAACTCTCGCGTACATCACTTTAGTGTTGTAGGTTTACTCAGCGCACGAGACTAAAGCTTTCAGGAGGCGAGTTTTTGTACTTTTTTGCGAGAGATTGTACTAATTTTTTTATTTTTATACATATATTATAGTTAGAAAAGAGAAAGAAAAGGTAAAAAAGCACATGTATAAAGGCGGACTTATCCCTCAAAGAAGAATTGAAGAAGAAAGAGAATACCGGTAATATAGAGAAAAAGAAAAAGTTTATATAAATTTAACTATTTAATCTATTAATTAATTTTGGTAAAAAAATTTTACAACTGCGCGACCTCCTTAGCAAAATTTACATAAAACTGTAACGATTTATTATCCTTAACGTTTCTGAAGAATTTCACTACCGTTTAATAAATACCGTATGAAAACTGGTTCAGTAGATTTTGAAAAAATCGATCAAGATAGGATATTAAAATGTAATTCTCACTCTCAACACGTCTTTATCTCATGGATATAAATATATCAATATTTTTGTAGGCTTTCCTAAAGACGTTCTGAATATAGCTGATTCCATCATCCTCATCATCCTCCTGCCCTTATCCCACTCTAAGTGGGGTCGGCACAACATGTTATAAACACGCTGTTACATGATTTGGCTGCGTTTTTACGACCGGCCGCCTGCCTGACGTCAACTTACCTCTGTCGTATTTTACGACACCTCGGTAAGAATGAGGGTGGTCTATTCTACTAAACTGGATTCCACACGTTAATCAACTTACCTTAGTCGCCTTTTACGACACCTCGGTAAGAAATGAGGTTGGTCTATTCTACTCAGCCGGATACCAAACGGCGGGTCGACTTACCTTAGTCGCCTTTTACGACACCTCGGTAAGAAAAGAGGGTGGTACTATTCTATTCAGCCGGATACCACACGGCGTTCTGAATATAGCTGATTGAGATGTCTCAAAAAAAATACAAATCAATTTTTGTCATAATCAAAAGGAAATATTAGGTCGTTAGGGCCTTTAGTGAATTACTATAGAAAAGATTAAAATGGAACAGAATAAAATGGCCGAGAGGGTATAAGTGGTCACAAATAGTATTATTACCGGTAATCGGTATAGCATTGAAAGCCATCGAATCAACGACCCTCAGCTCCATGCTTCAATGGCTCTTGAACAGCGAGCCGGAGGAGGTTAATGGTAAATATAATTTTCAATTTCAATCTATAGGAAATTATTGCTATTTCTTATTATTTTGTCTTCGTAGTCTTAATATAATAGAGAGACACTTTATTATATAACTTTAATGAAAAGATAGGTAACATTTCAGATATCGTAGATATATATACGTAACAAATTTGCCGAATATTGTCCGTTCTACTCGATACAGGCAATTTTCGCAATCAGCAGTATAGTGTGCAGTTTATTTAAAGTTTACAACTTTACTTGAGAAAATAAAATTTGGATTTTCAAGCTTTCTTATTTGCGCTAATGGAAATAAAGTATATTAGTAAGTATAGTAGTAAGTATAGTAGTAAGTATAGTAGTAAAGTATAGTAGTAAATACAAGCTTAACCTTCTCTCTAAGACTTGCATATATAACTACTTTTAAAAGCAATATAGCTTTTCCTAATTTAGTAACTAAAACGATAAGTCTAAGCAAAATTTCGTATTAAAGTATTTTATACCTATTTGTCTAATAAAAGAAAAATCTGTTTGATTTATATTGTTATAACATTTTAATTAAAACGGATAAATGTAATAAATGACTAAATAATAATGCAAACTATTATTTTTTATTATTCTATTTTTTTTAACCTGCTAAAGTCCTAGCTTCTTTTGATAATGGAGTGGCCAGTATACTATTACAAATATCCAAGTTACTTGTAATAAGTACATTAGGTCGCTTAGACTCTTTACACACATTCCATCAATACATGATACACATCGTCAACCCACATTCGACACAGTTCTGTTCAATTTTCTCATCAAGAATCTAAATTTATTTGATGAAATATGCGCGGATCAAAGGCTCAAAAGTGCAACAATATATTTCCTATTAATCTTAATTTTTTCATACCATGGGCACCGAGGAATTTGACATACTATCGTTCTATACCATATAACTTAGCAGTCAACAAGACTGTAATATTGAAATAAATATCCAAGAAGCGTTTAAATAAATATAACACTTAGGAATATTGCATTTAGCAAAACACCGGCATATCCGAACCATTATTCTTTCTTTGCTTTGTTTTGTTAACGATAAAAAATAAGGAAAAATCTCCTAGACATCTGCAAATAAGGAAATTATGGTACCGCCGAGAATGCCAGCATTCGAGCCTTTGTTCTGACAACGGCTTTTGTTTTATCCTTCCACCTTTTAATTGAAAACTCAAATGGGTTAGCTATTTCTGTTATGTTTAGGTTTATACGAGATGAGATTTTGTCAGGTTAATAAATATTTTTAAAGCCCAGGGCTAACACGGTGCGACTCTTTCGAGGAAGTCACGGGTTCGAACCCGGGAAGATACCAATGAGTTTTATCTGTGTAAAACTTATGTGTCTTATTGATACTTGCAATTTATCAGACGCTTTTCGGTGAAGGAAAACATCGTGAAGAAAACCTGAATATCTCTAGAAAATTCTGGGGATATGTGTAACCTACCAATCCGCACTGGAGCAGCGTGGTAGGTTAAGACCTACGGAGAGAAGGTTTGGAGCTAAGGCTCCAAACCTTCTCTCCGTAAACGGAGAGAAGAGGCCTATTCTCGACAGTGGGATAATAACAGGCCGCTACTTACTTACTTTTATTGAGATAAGCCCACTCTCATTATTTACCGAGGTGTCGTAAGAAAACTTAGGTAAGTTAACCCGCTGTGTGGTATACGGCTTAGTACAATAGACCACCCTTATTTCTTACCGAGGTGTCGTAAAAGAAAACTAAGGTAAGTTAACCCACCGTGTAGTTACCTTACGACGGGTCATCTTACTTAAGTCGCCTTTACGACACCTCGGTAAAAATGAGGATGGTCTATTCTACTCATCCGGATACCCTTAAGGAAAACTATCAGGAAATGATGGCTAATTATTCTTGATATATTACATTTCAATAAAATCGAGTTTCCTGACTGATCAGTCATTTCGTGATCACGGCGGATGTTACTCTGCCGAAACGTAGAACCTTATACAAAGTTAACTCGACCCGTATGTTTATATACTAATTATTTATTTTTATAGCCGAATACTTCTTAATTATAAAGGACGTTTATGTAAATTTACATCATTAACATTATAATAACATTTCACTAAGCAATTAGTCATATAACTGAAATCAGAAATTCAATCCAATGAATTTAATGGAAAGGATAAATTTTCCGAGTAATTTATACTAGTCTATAATTTTGGCAAATCGAATTAAAGGCCAAAACAAATAAAGCCGCGGCCACACGAACGGTGAAACAATCATTTATGCTAACTATATGAGCTGCTAATACAATGGCGCTATAAAATTGTTGTGGCCCAACAGATTGTGTATCAATCTATGCGATATTGTAAATAAGTTTCACATCAACAGGTGGATTAGTTGATTGAACTAAAATTTTCGAGGAATTATGTCATTATATTGTTCTGTTTTAAAAAAGTAAGTAAGGTAAGGTAAAGTTAGCTGTGGTAGCCCAGAGGTAACACTGTGCGACTCTTTCGAGGAGGTCGAGGGTTCAAACCAATGACTGAATCAAACGACTTTTGGTAAAAACTTATGTGTCTAATTGATAATTGCAATTTTCACACGCTTTTCGGTGAATGAAAAAATCGTAAGGAAACCTACTTATCTCTAGAGAATTCTGGAGGTATGTGTAACGTGCCCATCCGCATTGGAGCAGTTTGGTAGGTCTTAGCTCCACTCCATCTCTCCAAAAACGGATAGAGGAGGGATAATAATATGCAGCTACTTACTTACTAACTTTTATTGAGATAAGCCCACCATTTCCAAACTGAGCTATTACAACTTTACTAATGACATCAAGATTAACCTTTGTATTCTATTGATATTGTAGCAGTTTATTAATGCCCGAAAAAAGGGATAAAAAGAAATTTACAAAAAACAAACTTACATCGATTAATAGACCCCGAAAGCGGTATGAAAATTTTAAAGAGTTATATTTTATTTTTTTTATACAAAAAAAAGTGATCGCATACGGACATGAGCGGCGGTAGCGGAATTGTTATGGTAACGGACTTGCGATTGAGAGGTTTAGGGTTCCAATCCCGCCCATTATACTACCGACATGATTTTTTTTTTTTTTCGAATTGACCATATGCTGTTAGCCCTAACGGCTTTTACAGCGTCACCGGGCGGGACGGGCGAGCGCAGAAGCATCGCCGAAGTTGCGAAATGCGGAAAGTAGAGCGCAGAAGCTCTACTAGCGTCCGGGAACGTCGTCCTAAGGGTGCCTCCTGTGAGGCCGGACCACGGCTTAGGGCGACGTGTAGTGGAGGGCTGATGGTATGACTTTGATTAGTCAATACGACGACGGAAGGGTGGCAAGAAGCCACGACCAACCGATATCAGAAATCTGGGACCTCGTCTTCGCCGGCGAAGACGCTGTGTGTGTGTATTACGTGTTTTTGTGTTTGCGATCGTTATTTGATCGTCAGGGTCATATAGGACGCTTTTTGGACGCCTATATTTTCGGTGGTCAGACCTAACTGGGATGTAGGTAGAAGCAACTGAAATTAGAGGGTTCGGGTGTACCTCGGATTTCTCGAAGTAAGACTTCGAAAAACGTTTAAAGAGGTGGGTAAAGGTAGGGAGGTCGAGGTCTCTATGGAGGTCAGCGTTCCGCATGAACCACGGACAACCAGTGGCTGTACGCATAAATCGGTTCTGCATTCTTTGGAGCGTGAGCAATCTGACCTTTGAAACGTGCGCGAACGCAACGCTCGCATAGGACATTATTGGTCTTATGCAAGTTTTGTAGAGTGTCACTTTGTTGCGGAGTGACATTTTACTTTTCTTGCATAACATCGGATAAAGTCGTCCCATGACATACGCAGCCTTATTGCAGACTATGCGTATGTGCTCGTGGAAGGTCATGGAAGGTTGGAAGGTGACACCTAGGTACTTGACTTTCTGTTGTCAGTGAATTGGTGTATCGTAAAGGGAAATTTCCGTAGGTGTGTCTATGTGAGATCGGAAACGATTACCGATAAAGTGCATAGCTGCACTTTTATCAGGGTTTATTTCGATTCTCCATCGGCGGAACCAGCGTCCGAGGCTGTTTACCGCTTTCTGGAGACGTCTAGTGATAACTTGAGGTTGGCGAGATGTGGTAAATACAGCGGTGTCATCCGCAAAAAGGGCAAGATGAGTGCGCTCTTTAATAGGCGCCCTTGGAATGTCACTCGTGTAGAGCGAGTACAATAAGGGTGCTAGCACAGATCCTTGAGGGACACCGGCACGGATAGGGCGGCGAGACGACAGAGTGCCGTCTACGCGGTACCGAAATGTACGATTAGTGAGGTAGTTTCGTATGATAAGTACGAGTCTGTCAGGTATATTTAATAGGAGCAACTTGTGGATTAAGCCTGCATGCCAGACCTTATCGAAGGCTTTGGCGACATCGAAGAATATGACACCTGTAAACTGCTTGGTTTGCAAACCTTGCAATATGTGCTCCGTGAGGCGGTGCACTTGTTGAGCACAGGTGTGTTTTGGACGAAATCCGAACTGTTCGTTAGGAAGGAGATTATAAGTATCGACTACGGATTTTAATCGGGCAAGGAATTACCGACGTGAACCTAACACAAGCATTTAGCTTAACTGGAGCGGTTAACTAAGTAACTAGTAGTTTGCAACCTAAAAATTCCTAGTAACCTTTTTAAAAAAACAAAAAGAAAATATACTTATTTCTTTTTACATTTTCTTTTAGTATGAATCAGAATAAATTCGTATCTACTCACGTATGGACGACGATAATGCCGGGTTTCTCTTGAGATTTAACCTCTTCCCAGTTCCCACACGAAATTCTGAGCCATTGCACTTAACTTTTAGATGTTGAGTTAAACATAATTTATCACAAAAGTTTGATACGGAGTTACTTTAAAAGGGTTTCATACGATTTATATAGGATATATTCATTTATGGAATATATTTTTACATTTGTACTAGGTTATCAAGAATAATGTTGTTTTCTAAGGACATTGTAACTGAACGGGGATTAAGTTTACTTGTCAAACAAACAAACAAACTCTTCAGCTTTTTGTATTAGTATAGATATCTTAGCAATATGCGGAGTTCCTCACGATGTTTTCCTTCACCAAAAAGCGTGTGATAAATTGCAATCAAATGAAGCACATTTACAGAAAAACTCATTCCTACTTATGTGCTACCCGGAATTTGAACCCGTGATCCTCTGAAAAGAGTCACACGGTCTCACCGTTGGGCTATTACAGGTTTTAATGGTCAACCATCTTGTTAGAAACAAAAACATGTTAATACATGGCTTAAAGACCATGATATGCAAAGATTAACTAACTGGGTGATATTGGATTATTTTATTATATTAGATTCCAATGGGTTATTTGATTTTGTTGGATTATATTGGATTATATTCGATAATATTGGATTATATTGAATTCATCATCCTCCTGCCCTTATCCCACTCTAAGTGGGGTCGGCACAACATGTTACAAACATATTGTCATATGATTTGGCTACGTATTTTACGACCGGCCGCCTGCCTGACGTCAACATACCTTAGTCGTATTTTACGACTCCTCGGTAAGAAAGAGGGTGGTCTATTTTACTCAACCGGATACCACACGGTGGGTCAACTTACCTTAGTCGTCTTTTACGACACCTCGGTAAGAAATGAGGGTGGTCTATTCTACTCAGCCGGATACCACACGGCGGGTCGACTTACCTTAGTCGCCTTTTACGACACCTCGGTAAGAAATGAGGGTGGTACTATTCTATTCAGCCGGATACCACACGGCGTTACCACGGCGGCATTGGATTATATTGAATTATATTGGATTATATTAAATTATATTGGATAAAATTGGATAAATAAAAACTGCGGAATACTAAGAATGCCCTTGCCCGTACATTCTTGTCACCCCTTAGGATCGAATCCAACGACGGGCTTGATGAAGCATGAAGATCTGAAGAGGTTTCATATTCGTACATGTGTTTTAGTAAAATAACATTAGAACACAAATAAAAAGCACAGACATCCTAACTCGTTTGATTTTCCAATTAAAATCTGAAAGGTTCAAACAATGCCCTCGGGCGAACAAAAGCTTCGGACGCTCGCATCCACTGCGGTTTCATAATTTCCCTATTTGAAAATGTCGTTTAGATTTTTATATTTTCGTTTTCCTCATAACTGCTAAACTTTAAGCTTACGGTTTGTTATTTACATGAGAATAAATGATTGTTTTTATAGAATATCCAAATTATTACAATTTCGATTACATCAATATCTGTTGTAATGTCTCAATATCTGTCGTAATGTTGTCTGTGTATGTATGATAATGTTATATGGGCAAACTTCGCTTTGACTAATCCATTAGTATATTCTTGACATGTATGCAATTGCTTTAAGAAATTGCGTTTCATTATCAAAGTGAGATAGCCTTTCAAGAAATACAATTAACAAATAAGTACTAGGACTTTCCATTCAAAAGTTCCATTTTCAATATATTTGAGGTTATTGAAAAATAGTAAACAGTATGAAATCACACAAGCGTGTATGTTTGAGTTTTACGGATGCTGTAGAAATGGTGTTTGCGAAAAGACCATACAAGCTGACAAAACTTCTGTCCGAACTGTTGTTGTGTGGTACAAGAAATAAGAGAGGCTGAAAGTATTTACCATCATATTCCCGCCCTTATCCCACCCTAAGTGGGACTTGTAACTAACTCCTTCGTCCTTATTATAAATATAATTTAAAATAATCAACCACCGCTAGAGCGCTCTCACCCAAGCAGTGAAATGCATAAAAACGCGCCGTAGGCGCTAGCTCTCTTAATATATATTGGCTCGTGATTCGTCTAAGTGGCCAGGACCCGTACTACGTTGTGATTTGTAATAACTCAAATTCTTTTAGAGCGTCAGAGGTCATGTGTCCATCAACCCAAAGGAGTCAAATAAAACCTTAAATAGAATAAAATAATGTGATAATATTCACATTATAGTTTTATAATAATATTTCAATATATCATATTCTTTATTATAGAACGAGCCGTTAGACCCCACATTCGTAGTTTATATCACTTTGCTCAACAGATAAGTTCATTATCAAATATCATTTGTTATAATATAAAATAGTTGTTTGTCGTCAGATTGGAGGTGTAAAACAAGTTATTGAATAATAAGTGCACGATACATGAACAGACTCTATATGTTCAATACGTATATATTCGTTACACGTACTGACTCTTATATAGCCAAATACATGAACGGGTTACTATAAAATTTCATAAAAAAATGCGAGACATTCAGAAAGCTGAATGTCTCTTATTATTTCATAGATATAGCCATCAGAAAGGGCTTTAGTTGATATGTAATGTATTCACTATAACATTTGTTTGCCATTAATATGGGACATAAAACTATGTCAATATACACGGAATAAGAATTTTCAAAGCCAAACAGAAGGATCGTTCGACTTAAAACCATCCCGATGGGAAGTTCTAAGATTTTTAATATCTAAATAAGATATGTTATAGCCAACAGAAAGATCACTCACTCGATCTTAATACCCTAGCCCTTAAACAACTCCGTAGAGAAGTTTAATCAATGTGGTATCTCTCTCCCATCTATTATATTCTTCCGATTTGGAAAAATATAAAAAGAGAGGGATAGTCAGTAGCTCCGCACCCGCTACCAACGGTGAGCTCCGTCCATAGGATATGAGCCCCCCCCCCCCCTGGGTGGGCTACCTGTTTATAGTGCGCCTGCGGCGTAATATTATGGGATAAACCCATTATTGTCGGGAGTCAACAAAACCACAGTTGACATATTAGGCACGAGTGCCTTGGTGTATAATCGAGGACCGAAGCCCAAATAATAAATAGCCGGAGCTATAAAATCTGGCACTAGCCAAAGGCACGAGGCCTGGTAACATTGATAATAAATTACAAATTCTTATATTCAGTAAGGCGCATGTCGCCTGCACACATCGTAACGGTGCGTTCTATGGTAAAAACCACATACAGTATAATACGTATAACACGTATAAAGTCCACAAAGTAGAAACCCATTGAAATGGCACACATGTTGCAAAGCAACTTGATTAGTTATAATATATACACCATATAGGTGCGTGTCCACCGAAGTGGAAAGTGTGTGTCCACCGAAGTGGAATATGTATATTGCAGAGCATTACATGAATGCCATTCACCCTTATTCACCCAATACCGTATAATGGAGTCACACACAGTGCACTCGCTTACGATATGCGCCAAGCTCAACACGCCACCTCATACAACAAAAAGTAATTTATGTTTAACGCGGCAAGCCACGTAAGATGTAAGATAAGGGATATGCAGGCCACACTGTCTAAAGCTAGTCCGCAGTCTTGTTAACAAAGACCCGACCAGCGGCTCTTATGCAATAATGCCATGCTATAATGGTCATTCGTGGTATCATTAACTAAGCTAAAGGGACGTCCTAAAAAGGACGAAACACCACTCCCATCCGCTACTATGAACAGAGTCCATAGCGATCCATCACTGCTGCGGCGTATCACTTCAGCAACATAAAGTTAACTTCCGCAACGCCCAGCAACATTCAGCTGTGGTTCCGGCACTATTGAGAGACTCAGGACAACGTTTAGATGTCCATTCATCAAACAATAACATTTCAGCCACCACTGTACCGGCACTACTTCAAGCGGCCTATGCGTCCAAAGGTCGAGCAAGGCACACGGCAACGACCGAAATCACCACCGGCCTAACCAAACCCGTATCACAAAGGCACACGCCCAAAGTAACTCTGGTTGCGTCAAACCAAAGCCGAATAAAGGCACGCCGAAGCAACCGAAGTTAACTACGGGCCTAGACCCAGCTCTAATAAGATGCAGCCTAGTGTAGCCTTTTGGGCCAGGCACACAGCAATGACCGAAATCACTGCCGGCCTAAACCTCAAGTCTCCCACCAGTACCCGCCAGAGCATGTTCGGTAGAGTGCCAACCACTACTCAGCAAAGTTGCCTTTACCAAGTAACATTCAGACACTATAATCGTTCGAGGTAGGCTAAGCGATGTAACCATCGCTACACTCTTAATGGTCAAGTCACAATCACAGCCTTTCCAAAGATCGGCACGATCTTGCATCTTGAACCATTATACGAGAGCGGGCCTAGATGTGTATTTATTATCAACTAGCTTTTGCCCGCGACTTCGTGCGCGGGGACCTCAGTCCCGGAATAAAAAGTACCCTCTGTCAACCCTGCAAATATCTCCATCATTCTTGGGGTTAATTTGAATGATGCCTCATTTAATAAAGCCATGGTCATATATGACCGAAACGTCATTTAAAAATTTTACACTTCATACTGTGAAACAATGTCCCCGCAGCGTCTGTCTGCTTACAATGAACTTAACAACTAATTTACGGGTTTTATTCAACAGAAAGAGTGATTTATAAAGTAGATTTAAAAGTTTAATTTCATCGCGGATTATAGCTAAATAATTTTATTATTACTTTTGTTAATAAGGTTTTTTGTAAATTTATAGAAAATGACCATAACTGTTACTAAGTTTCTACTGGTTCTTTATACTCCCCTTATCGTTACTAATATTATAAATGAGTATGTCTGTGTGTCTGTTTGTTACGTTTTCACGGCGAATCTGATAAACCATTATCAATAAAAATTTTCACAATTCTTTCTTATCCACACGGGTAACATTTAGGCTGTAGAAATCCTGTTAATTCAACAGGAATTGAATGACATTGAAAAACCCCAGTATTAGCAGTCTATCAAAGTTTTTTTAATCGCGATTTTTGTTTTTGTCAAAGTCAAGTTGAATCTGTAATTTGAAAAAGGTTCTATATCAAGTTGTTTGGCTTACGTAGATAGTTATTTAAAGAAAGTTTTTATATATTTTGGATTCTGTTTACTGGATAAATTTAACTGAGTTATCAAAATGTATAATTAATATTAGTCATATGGGTTATTTACTAAAACTCCGTGTGGTATCCGGCTGAATAGAATAGTACCACCCTCAATTCTTGCCGAGGGGTCGTAAAAGGTGACTAAGGTAAGTCGACCCGCCGTGTGGTTTCCGGCTGAGTAGAATAGACCAACCATGAGGTTGGTCACGACACCTAGGTAAGGAATGATTCTTACCGAGTTGTCATAAAATGCGACTAAGGTAAGTTGACCTACCGTGTGGTATCCGGTTGGGTAAAATAGACCACCCTCATGTCTTACCGAGGTGTCGTAAAAGCCGACTAAGGTAAGTTGACTCACCGTCTGGTATCCGGTTAAGTAGAATAGACCACCCTCTTTCTTATTGAGGTGTCGTAAAATACGACTAAGATAAGTTGACGTCAGGCAGGCGGCCGGTCGTAAAATAAGTAGCCAAATCACGTGACAACATGTTTATTACATGTTGTGCCGACCCCACTTAGAGTAGGATAAGGGCAGGAAGATGATGATGATCCGGTATATTAAAGAAATATATTAAGCTTATATTAAGGTTATATATTAAGCTGTTTACATTACGTCGAAAAAGTTATTTTAATAAAGTTTTTGTATGTTTCGGTTTTGTTTGGTCGGCACAACATGTTATAAACATGTTGTCACATGATTTGGCTACGTATTTTACGACCGGCCGCCTGCCTGTCGTCAACTTATCTTAGTCGTATTTTACGACACCTCGATAAGAAAGAGGGTGGTCTATTCTACTTAACCAGATACCACACGGTGGGTCAACTTCCCTTAGTCGCCTTTTACGACACCTCGGTAAGAAATGAGGGTGGTCTTATTCTACTCAGCCAAACACCACACGGCAGGTAGACTTACCTTAGTCGCCTTTTACGACACCTCGGTAAGAAAAGAGGGTGGTACTATTCTATTCTGCCGGATACCACACGGTGGATACATATCCCTATACATTTTCTGGAATATGTTGAACCTGCCAATTCGCATTGGAGTAGCATGGTAGAGAGGTCGCCTTCTTAAGGGAGAGTGAAGGCTTTGCCCAGAATGGGAGATATGTTACTATCTCCCACTCTTTACTTACATAAATAATAAATATTTTTTTTCAAATTATACGTTACTTCATATAATATTACTTTTTCATTTAAAATTTCAAATAAATGCCTTCAATGGATAAAAAGTTTCAAACAACTTGGAAAGACGAAATATTTACTTTTGCATCCTACCTGTTAGTGTGACTCACCATTCAGTTTTGGTAGCCCGTGCATGTATAATGACTATCGAAAAGTGTAAGTGTACACTATTGTTATGCCTAAAAAACTCAAATAAAAATGTTAAATTTTTCAAAAAAAAATCAGCTCCAGACAGGCCTAGTTCTCATAAAAATATTTGTACTACTCTTAGATATGGTAGTATATGTAATCCAGTCGCTAATCGCTTCAGGAACGGCGAGAAACGGAAAGAAATTCAAGTACCAGTATCATGATATTCGACCTTTCAACTTAAAATTGACATATCTTTTTTATTTGCTGACCGATTGAAATAAATTAGACCCTATATGTTGAGTGAGGCATTCTGCTACATATAAGTGAAAACAGTTTTCAAATCGAATCAGCGGTTTCTGAGATTAGCGGGAACAACCGCACAGTGCCTAAAAAACTGGAGTAAAAAAATATGAAATTCTTCAAAAAAAATCAGCCTCAGACCGGCCTAGTTCTCATAAAAATATTTGTACTACTCTTAGATATGGTAGTATATGTAATCCAGTATGAAAATCGCTTCAGGAACGGCGAAAAACGGAAAAAAATGCAAATATTAGTATCGCAGTATACGACCTTTCAACTTAAAATTGACATATCTTTTTTATTTGCTGACCGATTGAAATAAATTATACCCTATATGTTAAGTGAGGCTTTCTTCTACATATAAGTGAAAACCGCGTTCAAATCGGATCAGCGGTTTCTAAGATTAGCGGGAACAAACGCACAGACATACAGACAAACAGACAAACAGAGAAACAGACAAAAATTTTAAAAACTATTGTTTCATGTTTAGAAGCGTGTTTTGAGACGACGACACTAATTTTTTCGTAAAAATATAAAATGTACAGATTTTAACACCTCTACGATTTTATTATATGTATTGATTCTTAAAAAATAGTCGAGTTAAAACTCAACTGATATCTTGTATCGCCCCAGTACACATCTACAATATCATTATAACAACATTTCATAAGCGACCTAACAGATCACTTCTGCGCTCTACGCTCCGCCCGCTCTCTCTATACTGTAGTACGGCGGATGACGTGACATGCGGTCAATTTGACAAAAATATGACTTTTCTGAATTTGATGTTTTATGAATTGTGCATCAATTATAGATGCGAAAAAACGTTACTGCGTGACATACAAACATTTATTTTTATATTTATAGATTTTTCTAAAATATTGAAATTTTAATAATTATTTATTTTTAAAACCTCGAATGTAGGGATGAGACTATTACAGACTGTTACAGACTGGCACAACTTGTTTTAACATATTGTTACATGTTTTAGCTAGGTATTTTACAAACGGCCGCCTGCCTGACGCCAACTTAACTTAATCGTGTTTTAACGCCACGGTAAGAAACGACGGTAGTCTATTCTACTCACTCAGATACCACACAGCGGGTCAATTTACATTAGACGCCTTTAACGACACCTCGGTATGAAATAAGGGTGGTCTATTCTACTCAGCCGGATATCACACAGTGGGTAAACTTACCTTAGTCGCATTTTATCTTCTACCTCGGTAAGAAATGAGGGTGGTCTATTCTACTTAGCCGGATACCACACGGCGGGTCAACTTAGCTTCGTATTTTACGACAGCTCGGTAAGAAATTAGGGTGGTCTCTATTCTATTATACTCAGCCGAATACCACACGGCGGCGCAACGCATACATCTGTATATATGAAAATAGATAGTATACTATGTATAGCAATACATTTACCTTTATCTCGGGTTAGTCATTAGTTTTGTTTTATGGATCTCCCCAAAGCAACGAATAATTATTTAAATGAATATAGCATATATTATGATTTGTATAAGTACATAAACATATTAAAAAACAAACAAAGAACACTTTTTTATCAATCTAAAAACTGAAAAAATTATGAATAATATTAGTATTATTGTGCAAAATTTGTGCCGTATATTTAAGTTTCAATCGCTCATCGCTTATGAATTGGACTTGGAGCAATGTAAACTTGCAAGTTTACATTGCTCCTTACGTCTTTTATTTGTTGTAGTACACCAAAGTCGATGTACTTTCCATATAAGTTATTCAAAGTCTATATCAAAATATTTTATTCTTATAGATAGCGGAGTATAAGTCTACTCGTATTGTATTTTTATAGGTTTAAAAACCAATAATAGTATGTCACTCCACGTCCACCCTCGCTTGCGGTTTTGGCGATACTGACGTGGTGCGCTTGAGACGATTCATGCTTCTCTTTATACACTAGTATTAGTGTTTTTATATATCAGTATACCCGTGGATGTCTTATATTTGTCCTATATAAGATTTAAATGGAGAGATTGTCTTATATAGGGTATAAAGGTTGGACGTACAAACATTTTATAAACATGTCACATGATTTGGCTACATATTTTACGACCGTCCACCTGCCTGAGGTCAACTTACCTTAGTCATATTTTACGACACTTCGGTAAGAAAAAGGGTGGTCTACACTATTCAACCGAATACCACACGGTGGGGTCGACTTACCTTAGGCGCCTTTTACAACACCTTAGTAAGAAATGAGGGTGATATATTCTACTCAGCCGGATACCACACGGCATACAAATTATTATTACTACTATAATTAATAGCACAAAAAATATTATTAAAAGAACCATTAAACAAACGATTTACATTCAGAGAAAATTAACCCAAAAGTCATTAGTAAAAAATTGCTAAAGCAAAGTTATATTAATATTGTAATATAGTATTTAATATAATAATAATATTTAATATTTGTAGAATAAATATTTTATTTATTTAGTATCCCGCGGTTTCACCCGCGTAATTATTATTTTTTTTATACCTTATCACATTTTATAGCGGATCCCTATTTAAAAAAAAATATAATACAGCCTATGTTGCTCAGTAATGATGCAGCTTTCCAATGGTGAAAGAATTATTGAAATCGGTTTAGTAGTTTTTGTGTGAAAACATTACAAACATACATACAAATTTTTCCTATTTAAAATATTAGTATAGAAAATATAAGAGGTCGTGTTTACTGTTAACATTAATATTTCACCAAAGTGACTACTAACAAATAGTAAAATATTTTTCAATTTCATTTATATTTGAAAAGTTTTTCCACAGCATTACTCTGTTTGCATTTTGTCACTTATAAATATTAAATGGCGGAGTGAAACCGATGTTGGACGCCATATCGAGCTGAGAGCTCTCCGTCCTCTCGACACTTGAACTGTGCATCAATTGAGCCGTTAACAGGTGCTTCACTAATAAGTAACCCAATAAAGAACTCAGTTGCACCGAGTCGATGTTTGTCTTACAAAAATGTGCTTGTGTGTTACACTGGCAGCCCCTATAACTTTAACGTTAACAAAATTGATGGTGCAACGTATTTTGATGAAAGTGACGATTAACTGGTTTCGTTATTGTAATAGTTACTTTTATGAATTACATTGACAAGAATTTTAGCGCAATCCACCCTAAGGTAAGTTGACGTCAGACAGGCGGCCGGTCATATAATACCTAGCCAAATCATTTAACCATATAGTTAATACATGTTGTGCCGACCACACTTAAAGTGGGATAAGGGCAGGAGGATTATGAAATGTTAATGTGGTTAAAGACTTATTACAAGTACAAGCTTATTTTAATTAACAATAAATAGGGGTCCGTCCGATGGGAAATCTTAATTCTGAAATATGGTCCGCCTTCTCCAAAGGTTGGTCAAAGGTTACTTATACATGATTTAGACTTTTGTGAGTGCCCTTTATAATTAAATGAATATCACTGTCGGTTATAACAATATTATATCTGGTAACAATTTATAGCGCAATCTACTTTTTATACATTTTTTACTCAGATTTTAACTCAACGTATTTAATAGAATAAATTAAATTATATCGTTAATTTTATTTCATTTCAAAATCTTATATATATTATACTATTTTAGGTAGTTGGTTCATTTGGTGCATTCTCTTCGAGGCAAATTCTAAATTCCATTACTCGTGTGTTTGCCATTTTACGTGACACTGGCAGAGTGATTTGCTCCCAATTTGCGCTGTACATGTCATAAAGCAAAATAATAATAAGATAATATTTTTTTTTAAACTTTGTACGTACCCTTTCAGTAGAGATTGTAAGATTTTTTTTTTTGGGACAGAAGGGGAAATTTTTCAACCCCTGTGTTGTATGGGTTTACTTGTGTTTTAATATAGACTAATGTTGTATGAATATAGAACGGGCTCAGACACTCCCTAATAGTATATCACTACACGTCCACTATCTCACGCGGCTCTGGTGTTACTGACGTGGTGCGCTTCAACACTGTATAGATATTGTTATGTGATATGTTTGTATCTTTATGTAAATATACAAAGTAATAATCATACATCTCAAACCACATACAATACACTCCTTAAACCTAATTTCCCAATGGACGCATGCCTTCTTTTTTACAGAGAAGGTACTCTAGACCCAATCAGCTGCTCCAATGCCGATTAGTTTTTACCAAATCTTGTGAATTCCCTAGAGATATTAACGTTTCAGGATGTTTGAAAGGTTTGTAAAGAATTAACTATGCATACTTGAGAATTGATAAGTCAAGACAAGGCATAGGTTTTTATAGAAAACTCAAGGTTCCTGCCAACTTTTACTTCTCTGGACCCCTTGAACGATCATGCATTCTTACCGTCTTTTAGTTCCATTTTTATTAAAGTAAAACCTATGGCGTGATCTCAAATTAAATGTACCTTCTTCACCTTTGCATCTCCGATAAAAACGCGGGCTACAGATAGTTTGAAATAAAGACTCAGTTTCATTATATATCATCATTCTCCTGCCCTTCCCACTCTAATAATCCCACACAAGTCGGCACAACTTATTATAAACATCTAGCCACATGATTTGGCTGGGTATTTTGCGACCGACCGCCTGCTTGACGTCTACTAACCTTGTGTCTTTTACTTTGGTAAGAAATGAGCGTAGACTATTCCACTCAGCCGGATATCATACCGCTAGAGACTAAACAATAGACCAACAAGTATTATGTAATGTATTTTTTAAAATAACATACTTCATATATTAAAGTTTTTAGTTTTACTTTTATTGCGTTAAAACCATGACTTTTAAATCATATGTAACTTACCGTTTATACAACCTTTGCACTATTGCACCTACCTTGATATAGCGACAAAGAGTTTCTTTAAATACGTACAAAATCAGCGAATTTAGTCTTAAAACTTTTTCAGAGAATGTACGGGTAAAGATCGATTCGTTTCTTTACTGGCACAATAATTAATCATTTCTTAATGATATTTGAGTTCCCAGAGATTTCTTGCTTCGTGTTGCAACCATTCGAAAGTACTTAAGGCGTTTCTTTAAGATTTATTCTGAACGCTGCGCAATTCAATAGTTTTTTTTGTGAAGCGATATTGTAAACTGCTTTTCTATTTTACTTTGAATTGCTATAAAGTCGTTTGTAGAATGGGAAATGCAATTTATATGAAATTAAATATTATTTTACGAGGCGCTTTAGCGTTTTGTAACAAAAAAATCACTGCTGGAGATAAGGTTCTCCTGAAAGTTCGTGGTAGTGGCTTTGAAGTAAACTTCTTTTTACCACGCTTGCAACTTTACACCATAAGTTGTTTATTCATTTATCTTTCACTATGTGGGAAAACTCATCATCCGCCTGCCCTTATCCTGCTCTAAGTGGGGTCGGCACAATATGTTATATACATGTTGTCACATGATTTGGCTACGTATTATACGACTGGCCACCTTCCTGACGTTAACTCACCTTAGTCGTATTTCACGACACCTCGGTAAGTAATGAGGGTGGTCTGTTCTACTCAGCCGGATACCACAGTGCGGGTAAATATAGCTATAGGCTCTCTTCTGTAAAACGAATGTTCAATATATTCACCAAAATAGATTTACTTAAGACCCGCCGTGTGGTATCCGGTTGAGTAGAATAGACCCTCATTTCTTACTGAGGTGTAAAATGCAACTAAGATAAGTAGATGTCAGGCAGGCGGCTGGTCGTAACTAGCCCAGTCGCATAACAGCGTGTTTAAGACATGTTGTGCAAATCCCACTTAGAGTGGAGTGAGGGCAGGAGAATGATGTCGCTGTCGATGAGAATGTGATGTAGTAAGCTAGATAGTTTATTACATCAGGCAAACAAAAATATAAAATCGTCGAGTTTACTTGAAGTGATTTCATCGCTTGTAAGCATATAACTGAGCGTTATGTATCTAAAATATGAGAAACTAAAGTTGGTCCACTCAAGAGTTATCATCAAGTGAAATTAGTTGCTTGATCTCATTTTTATGTGAATGAGAAGGGAAAGCTTGTCGCGCTGATTCTGGGATTTAGGACGCATTGCTGGGGTGATACTAGGGGCCAAATATCCTATGTAACCTTTTCTAAAGAATATTGCTTACGTTTTATTGTTTTTGTAAGATTGATTTTTGTAAACATTTTTGTTTATATAGCCACCGGTTTCCGGCTGAGTAGAATATACCACCGTCATTTCTTACCGAGGTGTCGTAAAAGGTGACTAAGGTAAGTTGACCCGCAGTGTAATATCCGGCCGAGTAGAATAGACCACTCAAATTTTATATGACTTGTCGTAAAAGGCGAAAAAGGTAAGTCAGGCGGGTGGCTGGTGGTAAAATACCAAGGCAAATCATCCAACAACATGGTTAACACATGTTGTGTCGACTTAGAGTGGCATAAGAGCAAGAATATGATGACTTTTTGTTTATACAGAAAATAATAGCGATCCGCTACAGTAATACACATGATTTTTTTTACAATAGAATCTAATACCAGTATATACCGGACTAACAAAAAATCCCGTTTTTCCTTTGGGAATTCAAGTTTTCCTGAAAAGGGGATTTAATCTCAGATTTAGATGTTTTAATTACATCAAAACAAAACAATAAGCACAAATATTCATTAAGGTTGATTTAAGATTCCTTTCACAATGATTGATAATCCGACTAATATTATAAATGCGAAAGTTTGTGATTATGTATGTATGATTGTTAGTCTTTGAAGGCGAATCCGCTGAACCAATATCGATGAAATTTGGCACAATTATTTTCCTTATACATCGAATAGCACATAAGCTATAGAAATCCTGTGAATTCCACAGGAATAGGATGACATTGAAAAGCGCCATCTATTATTAACCTATCACGCAACATAGGTCAACAAAAAAGTAGTTGCGGATAAAAGCCAGTGATAAATATTCAAATGATCCACCGAGTGGTATCTGGTTGAGTAAAGTAGACCACCCTCATTCTTACCGAGGTGTCGTAAAATACGACTTGGGTAAGTTGACGTCAGGCAGGCGGCCGGTCGTAAAATACGTAGCCAAATCATGTGACATGTTTGTAACATGTTGTGCCGACCCTACTTAAAGTGAGAAAAGGGCAGGAAGGTGACGAAATATTCAAATGATAATCAGTGATGTAATACGATAACCCGACGTATGGGGGGAAAGAATACGTACAGGTGACAGGAACAAGAGTTTAATAGTCACTTTTACATAGAGTATCGCGGACGGGGTCCTTCACGGCATTCCTTAATTGGATTTACCGGAAGATGCACCGTTTACAGTTGCGCTAGGCGTAGTGTTCCAGTAGGATGCACTGTGTAAGCTTAGGAACTGATAGGCGATGTCAAACTAAATAACATTATGTATGAGGACTTCTTATATTACTACGAAAGCACTTCTATAGCGTGGAGCAAACGACGAGTGGCGCCATCTAGTTTTGAGTGCTGAATAACTTATTCCTAGTACGTTGTGTTACAGTGATTAATTTTAATATATTTGTTATAATTTGGTACTTTATCCGTACGTTCTATCTAATTTTAAAGTTTAAAATATTCACGTAAATTTAGTACGTGACTGACTTCAATGCAAACTAATTACGCCGCTTGATTAAATTACTTTACTTTCAACATTCAAAATTATAATGGACAGGACTTAATCAATATAGACAGGGAAAATAACGAAACAGACTAAATATAAATAAAATAAAGAATTAAAAATACCGCTTTTATTTTTCAATCGTTAGTATCAAAATGGATGTATCCTATCCTATACTACTAATATTATAAATGCGAAAAAATGGATGTATGTTTGTTACTCTTTCACAGCGAATTCGCTGAACCACTATCGATGAAATTCGGTACATTCTTCCAGGTTTATATATAGGCTATAGAAATCCTGTTAATTCTACAGGAATAGGATGACATCGAAAAGCGCCATATGATCAAAATATCACGCAACAACAGTCCACGCGAACGAAGTCGCGGATAAAAGCTAGTATATACATATATATTAAAAATAAAGATAGACATGACAGACATAATAAAAATCGGTAAAAACTAAAGCCTATGTTGCGTCTCCAGAAAATCCGGAAATGATAACTCGATCCCGGTACAAGTTTTTATTACAAAATTTCTCAAGAACATCTAGACTTTTTTATTTTATACAGGAAAAAAACCCTTATGGGTACCATTGCCCGACGGGGACAGTCAGCAGTTATACCAGACTCATAGCTATTAAAACGATCAGTGTGCTCCACCACGCTGCTGATGACAAGGACAGGATAACACATTACCCCCATCCTTGCCTACAGCCGCTTTGATCCCAGAGACACATACTTTGGGTAGGGACCTCTCAAAAGAGAAGCCCCCTCCGCTGGTCGATACATCGGGAGCACCAGGAGCACCGACTGCCTCGGGGACCTCTAAGCTAGGCGTCTAATATATACAGCGCTGCAGGTAGGGATCCCAACGCCGTGGTGGGCGTTTACGCCCCCACCAGGTATTTTTATAGAGGTTTTCTTCCCTCGTTCGCATTGCTAGGTTTCCGGACTTTGTCGACGGCGGCCGATAACCATGTCCAGACAAACTTAAAGAAAGTCCAACCAAACCCGTCGTCCATTAGAGACTCCTCCACCCCCATAATCAGAGGGACAATTGGATTGACCACCTCACAGAACTCCTCCGCCAATACTAAAGAATTTAATTATTTATTTTTTAGGAACAACCAGTGGCATTTACATTACAACATTAGATTAAACTATATACACCACAAAGCTGTGGTAGCCCAGCAGTAACACCGTGCGCCTCTTTCGAGGAGGTCTAGGGTTCAAACCCGGGCAGGCACCAATGAGTTTTCTAGTAAAACTTATGTGTCTAATTGATAATTGCAATTTATCACACGCTTTTCGGTGAAGGAAAACATCGTGAGGAAACCTGCATATCTCTAGAGAATTCTGGGTGGTAGGTCTTAGCTCCAATCCTTCTCTCCAAAAAAAAAAAAAACGGAGAGAAGAGGCCTATGCCCAGCAGTGGGATATCAACAGGCCGTTACATTACATATACACCACAAAAGGTATTAAATGCACTGCATTTATGTGCCACAGCATGCACATAATTATATTTATGGACCAGAATGAACTAAACTAAACTAAATGTAACATCAACGCTCCAACGTATAATGCTTCAGAATTATTAAATACAAAATGAATTTTAATACATATAAGATTATTCCAAAGGACTACCAAGGTGCGCCAGGATGTTACTGACCGAATTATGCCCCTCAAGAACATCTAGACTTGTTTTTAGATAAGTTCAGAAAATATCTTTAAATGATGCTACTAAATATGCCATCATCAGGAAATAGGCTCCAAGACAAATTGCAATGCTTCGGTAGCGGGGCGAAACGATCATAGAGTTCGTCGTAGTGAATGTGAGTAGTGCGTTTTGGATGGCATTGTTTTGTGATACCTGTGGTAAATAATCATGCTTATTAGGTATGTGAACCTCCTTCCTGCACTTATCATTACATAGATTTTCTTATAAGCATTTAAGTTACAGTAAAACTATTTAATCTTTTGAACTCCTGGTCAATTTAAACAATGGTAATATAATTTCGTAGATTAAACAATGAAGCTAGCAAGAGCAATACACGTCAAGAGTATTTCAATCAAAGTTCTTTCATACATTATTCAAAGGGCCGACGCTGGGTAATTGAAATGCGCGAAGCCGTACGGTCTCTTCGATGTTAATCTCATCACACCTACCCGCCTACGCATAAATCACTACCCCATGGATATTATTGCCGTGCGACCTCCTACACTGTTACTAGTTTGGGAACGCCTAGATAATTGTTAAAGTTTGCTTCTTGGAATTAACAGCTTACAGGCAATTTGTAGAATTAGGCGTTACTTACGGAAATAAAAAAGTGCGGGTTTTTGAAGAGAATTCTTTTTAGCGGCATTGTAAATTTTGTTGTTGTAGTGTTTATAAACTAATGTTGTATGAATACAAAATATTAAGTTTGCGTCAGGACACGTAACCTGATCGAAACTTCGTAAGATGGAAGGAGATTAGACCGCCAGTGCGGCATAGGAGAAGAAGTATCTTTATTCGCGTAAGCGCTCTGTGTGATGGGTAAAAAATATTTAACTCGCATTTATACGCGTAACCTGATGTAATTTGTAAGATGGAAGGAGAGTAGACCGCCGCCGTGGTGTAGAAGAAAATATATACCCTTCTTTCTAGCATGCGGCGAAAATGTATGCTTGTACCTGCTGTTTAATTTAGGTGGCTCAGTTCGTTTGTGCTAATAAAGGGGATACTTCCGCTCCTACGCGGCAACGGTGGTCTATTCTCCTTTCTTCTTACGGATTTTTGATCAGGTTACGTGTAGGAAAAGTAACGTGTGCTTCTTTAAATCATTGAAAAGTATTTAGTAAAAGTATAACCAAATTTGTGTTTAACCTTTATTTTCATGTATACATCAGGAGCGACTACGACGAGACTTCTGTTCGTATAAATTATTTATATGGGCACCGATAAAGCTGTGATGGCCCAGCGGTGCGACCGTGTGAATCTCTAGAGACGATCACGGGTTCGAACCCGGGCAGACACCAATGAGTTTTTCTCTTAAAATTTATGTGTCTAATTGATAATTGCAATTTATCACACGCTTTTCGGTGAAGGAAAACATCGTGAGGAAACCTGTATATCTCTAGAGAATTCTGGAGGTATGTGTAACCTACCAATCCGCATTGGAGCAGCGTGGTAGGTCTTAGCTCCAATCCTTCTCTCCCAAAACGGAGAGAAGAGGCCTATTCTCAGCAGTGGGATAGTAACAGGCCGTTACTTACTTACTTACTATGGGCACCGGCGTGTATAGTAATTGAAATACGGTAAACTGGGCAAACAGTCTCTTTGATGCTAATTGTATGCTACCGTCCATAAATCAATGTCAGACGATCAAGTGATGTTAATTATATGCAAGAATCGATTACTTTGGAAATTTGTCTGATGATTTTTGACTACAAATTGTATCGTCATCCTCCTTATCTGACTCTAAGTGGTGATTTTGACAACAAATTCATCCTAACGCCCTTATCCCACTCTAAGTGGGGTGTGCACAACATGTTATAAACATGTTGTCACATGATGTGGCTACGTTTTTTACACCTGCCTGATGTTAACTTACCTTATTCGTATTTAACTACACCTCGGTATGAAAGAGGGTGGTCTATTCTACTCAATCGGAAACCACACAATCGGTCATCTTACCTTAGTCGCCTTTTACGACACCTTGGTAAGTCATAAGGGAATTCTATTCTACTCAGCTTGAATGGTTTCAAGCTGAGTAGAATACGGCGGGTCGACTTACCTTAATAGACTTTTACGACATCTTGGTAAGAAATGAGGGTGGTCTATATATTCAGCCGTATACCACACGGTGTTTTTGACTTCAAATTTATATTTCTACAACGTCGTAAAATACTTTGCCAAATCATCCCATGATTTGGCAAAGTATTTTATTGCCTGTCTGACGGCACTTTAACTTAGTCGTTTTTTTACGATACATCGGTTAGAAAGACGGTAGCCTATTCTACTCAAAAGGATACCACACGGTATGTCAATTTACCTACATCGCCTTTTACGACACCCCAGTAAGAAATGAGGTTAAGTCACAAAATGACCATTAATTAACACACGTTTAACTAAAAATACCTCAGTGAAATATAGTGATTGATATCACTTTAAACTGGATATAGTTACAAGTTCGAGACAGAAAGCTCTTTCGCGGAACGATACTCTTCAAAGGCAATTAATCATTGCTTAATGATGGTTGAGTGAACTCGGTCCTTATTTCGATTTTCTTGATTGATTCAACAGTTATTTTAAATTACTTTTAAGCTTTTAGGAATGGAAGGATTTGAATTTTATTATAATAACTAACCAGTTACAATGTGATTTTAAAAGCTTTTATTTAACTTGCTTTGTATCTATCTAATTTCTTATCGCTATCCTCCTTTTTTATGTCAGGAAAACCCGTTAAGGGTCATCACCACCCGACGGGGACGTGCGGCGGGTATGTCGGACTCTCACCGACTAAAAACCTGACAGTGCTCCACCACGCTGCTGGGGATAGGGTACCGTTGTACACATTGCCCCCCATCCCCGCCAGCAGCAACTCTGTGCCCCAGAGTACGCCACCTCTGGGTCGGGGCCTCTCTAAAAGTGGCCCCTCCCTCCGTTAGACGATGCATCGGGAGCACCAGATGCATCAACTGCCTCGGAGGACCTTTTCAGGAGGGCGTCCGATAAACAATCACCGTCCCCCTGCCCATATCCCACTATAAGTGGGGCCGGTAGAAAATGTTACAAACATGATGTTACATGATTTGGCTACGTATATTGCAACCGGCAGTCCTCCTAAAGTCAACTTATCTTAGTCGTATTTTACGACACCTCGGTTACAAAGAGGGTTGTCTATACTTCTCAATCGGATACCACACGGTGGTCGGCCTTTACGACTCCTCGGCGAGAAATGATGGTGGTCTATTCTATTCAGCCGAATACTACACGGCGAGTATGTATCTATTGTTTTTGAATCATTGTTGCTTGGTTTAATACCGGATATACTGACAACGCGATAATCACGTGACCAATAGAAAAGCAGGGGCTTGTTTGTGACTGTATTATTATTATTTTTTTTTTAATTATTTATTTATTTACATATACATATATGCTACATTTGCGACAATGGCATTGCGATAGTATAAAACTGTGTGCATATGCCATCCTCACAGTCAAAATTATTAAAAGAACATAAGATATTAATATAAAAAAATTATATACTATATATTTAAAATATAACACAGGATATCAAATGCTATTATGACCAGTCATGATACCATGATGGGTCAAAAAGATTCAAAAATCGGTTCGTTGCTTAACATATACAGACAAACAGCTTTTAGCGACTTTGTTTAATAATAAGTATTGAAGACAAAAAATCATTAAACCAATTGGGAAAGGTTCTAAGGTAAAATACACAATGAGAACAATTTTAATCAAAGTCCTCGTATACATTATTCAAAAGACAACACTGAGCGCACTAATTGAAATGCGCCAATCGGATCGTACGAAGTGTTTGATGTTAATTGCATTGACATCTCGCATAAATTAGAATTAGCCCTTTGGACTGATTTAGACAAGTATCGCATGACGTACACACGTACTTAAAAAATGACCAACTAAAGAATTTCTTTTTAGACGTCCACTATGTATGTATGTATGGACATAAAGTAGCGGCCTGTTACTAAACCACTGCTGGGCATAGGCCTCCTCTCTCCGTTTTTAGAGAGAAGGGTTGAAAAGACCTATCTGCGCTGCTCCAATGCGGATTGGTAGATTACACATATCCCTAGAATTCTCTAGAGATATGCAGGTTTCCTCACAATATTTTCTTTCATCGAAAAGCGTGTGATAAATTGCAATTATTAATAAGACTAGATTAGAGAATAGTTTTCAACTGAAAAACTCAATGTCTGCCCGGGCAAGAACCGTGACATCCTCGAAAGAGTCGCATGGTACTACCACTGGGCTATCATAGCTTAGACTGTATAAGGAATAATTATGTCAAATTGCGTCGATATTACGATAAAACTTGCACATTCCTCGAAAATTATGGCATTAAGTATCCTTCTAAGGCTAAAAAAAACTGAAACTTTTACTAAATAATACAATAGTAAAAGAACGCTACATTACTTTTATATCTAATTCTTAAAATAATAATCTATTTAAAACCTCAAGTCGAAATCCAGCTAAAACGTGGACCTACTTAATGTAGATTTATATTCGGCCCATTATATTGTCTGTCGGAATCAATTTCGCCTCGTCTATTACAAATTTGCACGTTAAACTTGAAGGAATTGAATTAAATTATAGCTAGGGAATTAGTTTGCTCTGGCGTCAGTCGCGTGTTAAAATTCACTCGAATACTTCTAACTTGTACAAATTTACAAGGCGGTGTTTGACGCGTCGGAATAAAATTCAGCTCGCAGCTATTAAGTACTTAGTATATTTTTTTGAAAATTTACATACACACATTCAAGCACTTACACGCACACATACAATAACACACACGTACGAATATTAATATAAGTGTGTATTGGAATATATAATTACACGCAACATACATTCACACCAACACACACGTACGAACTTTAACATAAGTGTGTATTGGAATATATAAAAAACATGTCATTTAATTTTAAGTTTAATCATCCATTTGTTATAGGTTTATTGATGAATTTACTTGTCTTGGTGGATGAGCAAGCCATACGGGTTACCACCTAGTGCATGGTCCCTTGCTAATAGTGTATAATGAAATTTATATGATTAAAATATTTTCATTTATTTTGCTATAATTCTAAAGTAATTTACGTAATGCTTAATGTGGGAAACGAAACCGTTCTCATATCTTATACATGCAGGATTAGTTACGTAATTTAAAACACCACCACTAACAGTAACAAGCACTACACACATAACTCCGACAATCTCAACAATCGTTTCACCCCGAAGCATCGTCAGGATATAGGCTCCACAATGAAATCGCAAAGCGACGCATCACCCAACCAAGCAGTATTATACATGAATAGTTCAACCTCCACCATTGATTTTGCCTACAAACGCGTGTTAAATGGAGTTTACATGTTTGTTATTATTTAAAAATAATTAGGGTACATACTACTCAACCTATGTAATAAAAATTATCAAAACTATACTAAAAAGAATATCTTACTAATATTATAAATGCGAAAGTTTGCGAGTCTGGATGTATGTTTTTTACTCTTTCACGGCAAATCTGCTAAACCAACATCGATGAAATTTGGCATAATTATTCTTTATAAACCGAGGTTACATATAAGCTATAGAAATCCTGTGAATTCCACAGGAATAGAATAACATTGAAAAGCGCCATCTATTATCAACCTATCACGCGACAACAGTCAACGCGAACGAAGTTGCGGTAAAAGCTAGTTGATAATAATCTGCAATCAAAGCAACTTATTTCATTCCATAATAATTTTCGAAAAGAATGTGTACTCACCTAGATATAGCAATTTAGTAATTAAATCTTAACAATGGTACTTAAAATGTTTTGATTAAGGAATTCCGTTCTATTCGATAGAACATTCTAGTATCTCTGGATGGCTATAAGTTGTAAAATGTGAATTGCTCAAATATTTACTGAATGCTTCGCCGGACGCGTTGTCGCCGGGTACATACTTTATTGTAAACATACGGGAGATAATTGCCGACGTTGCCGTTAATAATAAAAGAATTTGAATTCAATCGTAAATTTGAAACGTGTTAAATCAAAGTCTCCAAGATAGGATCGGAAAAAACAGATTAGATTGTTTAATGGCAATCAACTCCTATTATTCCATTCACACCAATTGCAACTTGCGAAACGGAAATTACGTGAGAAATGCCTGTGTTTTGTGACCAAAACCATATATAAAAGTGTCAAGAGTATCCAAAATCGAGTCTCGATCCCGTAAAGTATGTAGTATAAGTGATTAACCTTTTCTTTTTAAAAATTAAGATGTTTACTACATGATATGATGACTTGATGATACACTAGCCCTTGTTACAGATGTCAATATTGTGCTTATGAAAAGCCTATTATGGTTGAGCTCAATTGTACATCTCACCCTGAATTTTGTTACTGTTTTACACCCAGTTTGAATACTGCATTGAAGACATACCTCGAAATTTAGTGTGGTGTAGGATATAGACAGTTTAGTGTTAGTGCTATTTAAATAGAACACTAATAAAAGGTGTCCTATACAGGAAGAAAGATTAAGATAAGTTGTTTGATTGTTCCGTGGACAAAAGTTATTGGTTATGTTTTTGGTAATATTTAATGCTTAGTAGCTATGGCTATGATGGCTAGATCATAATTTCAATAAGGGACTTCTATTATTGAAGTTATGATCTAGCTTTATTAAAAACTTAAAATTAAATTTTATTTATTATAAACTTCATCCAGGAAGACATTACATTCACCCAATTTATCTTGTTGGCCAAAATTATTTGTACAAAAATCACAAAAGAAGCATTCAATAATATACATAACATAAGATATACATAAAATAAACCCAAAAAACATAATATGAGGTTTACATATAGGATATATTTAATGATAACAAAAAATACTTATTTTAAAAATCAATAACATGTTTATATTTTGGTAAATATAATGTTGTGCCTTTTTTTGTGTTAAATAAGTGCGTATATTTCCAACGATTTTAGTATAAACTGAATTTAGAATAAACAGCTAGAATTATTTACGAAATTCGTTTCCTAGTCTTGTATGTCTTGAAACTGAAATTAAATGTTTGTATAAAAATATATAATATATTTGCTATATATATTATATATAGAGTAGAAAAGTCCACCCTCATTTCTTACCGAGGTGTTGTAAAAGGCTAATAAGGTGAATTGACCCACTGTGTGGTATCCGGCTGACTAGAATAGTTAATCCTCATTTCTTATCGAGGCATCTTAAAAGGTGACTAAGGTAAATTGACCCGCCGTGGGGTATCCAGCTGAGTAAAATAAACTACCGTCATTTCTTACCGAGTTGTTATAAAAGGCGAAGGTTGACTTCATGCAGGCGGCCGGTCATAATATACCTAGCCAAATGATGTTACAACATGTTTATAACATGTTGTACCGGCCCTACTTACAGTGGGATAGGGTCATGACAATGGTGAATGATGAGATGTCTTTGAAAAGTGCGGACATGTTTTAAAACACAAAAGAGACTACCCTTCATACATCATCCTCCTGCTCTTATCCCACTCTAAGTGGGGTCGGCACAACATGTTACAAACATGTTGTGACATGATTAAGCTACGTATTTTATAACTGACCACCTGCCTGACATAAACTTATCTTAGTCGTTATTTACGACACTTCAGTAAGAAATATGGTGGTTTTTTTTACTCAACCGGATTCCAGGCAGTGGATAATCTTAACTTAATCACCTTTTATGACACCTCGGTAAGAAATGAGGGTGGTCTATTCTACTCAGTAGGATACCACACGGCGTTGACAGGACAGTCCTTCATATTTACAAAAAAATATATGAATATAATAACCTTTTAGTAACATCTAAAGCCGCTCTCAGAAAATCCTAGAAAAGTGCCAGTTAATTTCAAAAAGCGGAGGTTGTTAACCACAACAGGATGTAGTATTTCCCGTCGCTTCTTGACTCCGGCGACACTTCCGTTTACTGTATAGCCTTTTATATCTTGTGCTCGACGAAATTTTAAGTCTGAATCTCGCATTTTAGTTTTCTTAATAAACTGTGAGTGCCTTAAACAAAAATTTATGAAGGAAATCTGATTATTTAAGAAAGAATAAAATATTTTGTTATGACAAAGAAATTGTGTTATTTTAATTAGAGTGGCGCCCATTTTCTACATCTCACCGCTTGTCAAAGGCCTTTTTAGAGATAAAAGTTGTAGTTTAAAACCACCAAAATATTATTTTGCTATAATCCGCTATTAAATAAAATAGGAAATATATATAATGCTAAATGTAGAGTGGATAATCCCTTTTCATACCCATTTCAAAATCGCAATTTGAATTGAATTGAATTGTGATAGTGAACGTATGTAGTGCTTGTGTATTGTGGTGACGGTGGTGGAGGTTTGTGCATGTGTTTTTACGACTCCTGCATGTATCAGGTATAAAAAAGGATTGTCCACTCTACATGTAGCGTTATATATATTTTCTATTTTACTTCATCGCGGATTATAGCAAATTATTTTATGGATCTCCGCAAAGTAACGCCTAATTCTATAAATTATTTTTTTAATAGGTTTGTAGCTTAGATATCTGACAATCTTCATAGAAGCTTGAAAAATCATCGTGAGAAAACCTGCATATTTTTTGATTTTTAGAATAGATATACTTACCGATTCACGTTGCTCTAGCATGTTTCGTAAAAAGAGAGGAGACTTTTACCCACCAGTGGGATAAAAGACTGCTAAGTCCATGGCAAAGATAACGTATCCCTGTTATTGAATACTGAAAAAATGATAAAATTGAATGATAATGATATTTTTAGCTGTAAGACGTATTGCTGTGATAGCCTAATGGGTAACGGGTGGACCACAGAATTTCAAACCCCGAGCTCAAGGTCTGTATATCAACCGCGCTTTCTTTCTTTTTTAATTTTTTTTACTGCATTTTTTATATCTTAAAAAAAATACCGCGCAAGGTACTCCTTCTTCATATGAAAAAATACATTGCGAAATTGGGTCGAGTTATAGGCTATAAATTCTTAAGCTTCAAAGTTAATAATTACGGATATTTTGATCATAAAAATATAGTAATTGAAAATATAAGGGGTTTTTCCTTTCGTTTAATACTGTTTCATTATATTTCTTACAATTATGTGTACTATAAAGATTTTAATCTGGTTTGTTGCTAGTTTTATAGGTTATTTCTCTTGGTTGCTTTGTTTATAAATGGACGATTAAAGCCAAGGGAAAAGCCGTGCAAAGGGCGGGCTTATCTTATTTAGCAATCTAATAAAAAATATTATGACTTTCAGTAACTACTATGTTTTTCTTACATGTTGGACTTCTATATACAATAATATTATTACATCAAAGTTTTATTTTACTTAAGTCATCCCGAACAAAGATGCGGGTATTGCTAGTATATTAAATTATCATCCTCCTGCCCTTATCCCGCTCTAAGTGGGGTCAACACAACATGTTATAATAATGTTGTCACATGATTTGGCTACGACCGGTCACCTGCCCCACCACAAATTACCTTAGTCGTATTTAGGACACCTCGATAAGAAAAAGAATGGTCTATTCTATTCAACCGGATACCACACGTTAGGTCAACTCACCTTAGTTGCCTTTTACAGGATACCACACGCTAGTATATTTTATGTAGTAGTGATTTATAATAAACTAGCGGCCTGCCCCTGCTTCGCACGGGTATAAAATATATATCCCATGTCAGTCAGTGTAAAAAAAATGATTAAAATCGACCGAGTAGTTTTGATTTATTCATTACTGCCCGTGGCCCGCACGCGTTAAATTTGGAGAAAAACAATCTCCTTTCCCTATACCAAGAAGATTTCCTGCTATCTTTGGAATATCTAAATTCATAAAGTACATTTTAATTATTTACTTTTAAATTTTCCCTATGTATTTTATTTTTACAATTAATTACAGAATGTCTTTAAACAAACTCTTGAAAGAGGGACATAGCTGCTAAAGTCGAAGTGTTATAGGGCAAAGCGCGGCGTCCTCACGGCATTTTAAATCTGTAATATCTTCGAAAATGTTCACTTAAATTACATACTGTAAACGGCCATATTGATCTATATTAAATCAACTATTTATTTAAAGTACTTAATTGGAAAAGGATTAATGTTGTGCTGTATAAAAATTGCTCCAAAAATATGGCATTATTTTTCGTAAAAAGTAAATGACAAAAAATGCTATAGTGGGTTATCCATAAGAGATAGACATATACCATCACGGACTTTTCTGTAGACCTTCTCAAGATGTACAAATACTTAGTACATTATTTTGATAAATCTCGTAGGGTTTAGCCTGCGTTTGCAATGTAAGCGGAATAAAATGTAATTATTTACAGAAACCTCAAAAATTACAGTATTTCTCTAATCTGTATTGAATGTTATTATACGTACAAACATTTCTCTGGAATCACTCTATCTATTAAAAAAAACCACATCAAAATCTGTTGCGTAGTTTTAAAGTTTTGTGCGTACATAGGGATATAGGGACTTTGTTTTATAATATGTAGTGATTTTCAAAAGGAATCTCTAAATCGAAATTGCCAAAAACTGGTTGCTCTTCGGGAATAGTAATAAAAAATAAGTATCTTTCACTTCCACATTCGACTAAATACGGATGTGTAGTATACTCAGACAAATCTTAAGACCTCTTGACCTAATAACCTAAATCACATTGATATCGAAATAAACATATCAATATATTATAAATATTAAATTCGTTTAAAAATATTCTTTCAATAATATAAATATAAAATATATACATAATATAATTTACAGAACACTCCAAGTAACTAATTAAACTATCAAAACAGAACTAATTACCATTTCGGCTCTTACCATATCTTACTATATTAAATACATGATAGATCTTAACATCTTCACAGATCCTTTGAGGAAATGCCTGAGCGATTTATCAAACGACATTCCATACTTACGCCGTGTGGTATCCGGCTGAATAGAATAGTACCACCCTCTTTTCTTACCGAGGTGTCGTAAAAGACGACTAAGGTAAGTCGACCCGCCGTGTGGTATCCGGCTGAGTAGAATAGACCACCCTCATTTCTTACCGAGATGTCGTAAAAGGCGACTAAGGTAAGTTGACTCACAGTGTGGTATCCGGTTAAGTAGAATAGACCACCCTCTTTCTTACCGAGGTGTCGTAAAATAGACAAAGGTAAGTTGACGTCAGGCAGGCGGCCGGTCGTAAAAACGCAGCCAAATCATGTGACAGCATGTTTATAATATGTTGTGCCGACCCCACTTAGAGTGGGATAAGGGCAGGAAGATGACGAATATAATTTACAGAACTCTCCAAATAACTGATTAAACTATCAAAACAGAACTAATTACCATTTCGGCTCTTACCATATCTTACTATGTTAAATACATGATAGATCTTAACTTCTCACAGATCCTTTGAGGAAATGCCTGAGCGATTTATCAAACGACATTCCATACTTGGGTAAACGCAAATTTAATTTAATATTTAGTGCCACGGTTAAGTTTAATGTGTATTTCGTATTACAGATATCATCATACAAAAGTAATAATAAAATTATTTTGCTATAATCCGCGAAGAAGTAAAATAGAAAATATATATAATGCTAAATGTAAGTGGACAATCGGTTATCATACCTGATACATGCAGGATTCGTAAAAACACATGCACAAACCTCCACCACCGCCACCACAATACACAAGCACTATATACGTTCACTATCACAAACTCAACAATCGTTTCGCCCCGCAACCGAAGCATCGTCAGGAGATAGACTCCACGACCAAAATCGCAAATATCATCATCCTCAGGCACTTATCCCACTGTAAGTGGGATTGGCACATGTTATACACACATTGTTGCACTATTTGGCTCGACCGGCCAACTGCCTGACGTCACCTTACCTTGGTCACCTTTTGCGTTAATATATAATGGTCTGTTCTATTCAGCCGGATGTCACACGGCGGGCCCTTTGCCTTAGTCACTTTTTACGACACTTCGGTAAGGAATGAGGGTGATCTATTCTACTCAGCTGGATACCACACGGCGGGCCCTTTGCCTTAGTCACTTTTTACGACACTTCGGTAAGGAATGAGGGTGATCTATTCTACTCAGCTGGATACCACACGGCGGGTCAACGAAAGGTTTGCGGTTTGCCTTAGGCGAAAGGTTGGAGGTACCAACATGTTATAAACATGCCACATGATTTGGCTACGTATTTTACGACCGGTCGACTGCCTGACGTCAACTAACTTTAGTCGTATTTTACGACACCTCGGTAAGAATGACGTCTATTCTATTCAGTTGGATACCACACGGCGTATTTCGTATTATAGATACACATCGTTTAATCACTTAACGAAAACTTACAGTGAACTTCGAAAGGAAAACCAGATTACTTTGCAATTTATCTGCGAGTAAACCCTAAGGTAAAGAAGTTTGTTTATAACTTATCTATCACACGCGAATTTGTTTGAGTTTTTGTTCCGTGCTTGTCCCCGAACAAAAGCCGTTTAAAGGTAAGCCAGTTGAAATGTGAGATGTAAATAAATAAATAAATATATGGGACACTTACACACACGGTCGTCCGTCCCCAAAGTAAATAACTTAATACTTATGTTATTGTAGACAGACAACTGGTGAATATATAATTATATAATTTTAAATACATACTTAAATACAAATATACACCCAGGCTCGAAGACCAACAAATTCATTTATAGAAAATGTTTGCCCTCAGCGGGAATCGAACCTGCGACCCGTGGAGCTAAAGGCAGGGTCACTACCCACTGCTCCTACGGGCCAGTCAATATTTCTTACGTTTACAGTCAGATTTTCTTACGTTTCTAAAAATTATTAAATGCACTTTATTACGGCCTATATGCAATTGCTAACTTGCATATTGTAATATTACTTCAAACTTGCTCTTAAGACTGACGCAGAAAGATTAAAATTAAGTGTAAGAAATATAAATAATTTATAGAATTAGGCGTTACTTTGCGGAGATCCATAATACAAAAGTAATAATAAAATTATTTTGCTATAATCCGCGAAGATTCTTCGCGGATTATAGCAAAATAATTTTATTTTTACTTTTGTAAGAAATATGCTTATACGTGAAGCATATTACAATATTGGAGATTATTTAGATGATAAAAATGCCTTGAATTGAAAATCTTTTCAGTTTGACGTCGTAATGACTAAACACAAAGTCATACCACCAGCCCTCCACTAAGCATCGCCAAAGCTGTGGTCCGGACTAATCCGCTAATAGAGCTTCTGCGGTATACTTCGCAGCCTCGATGATGCTTCAGCGCTCACCCGTCCCGTCAGATGATGCTGTAAAAGCCATTAGAACTAACAGCACATAGTCTGAAAAAAACCTTTTTAGTAATACCTATCACTTCGATATAAGAACACGTATAAAGTAGCGACCTGTTACTATCCCACTGCTGAGAATAGGCCTCTTCTCTCCGTTTTTGAAGAGAAGTATTGGAGCTAAGACCTACCACGCTGCTCCAATGCGGATTGTTAGTTTACACATAGGTCTAGGATTCTCTAGAGATATGCAGGTTTGCTCACGATGTTTTCCGTGACCGAAAAGCGTGTAAGAAATTGCAATTAACAATTAGACACATAAGTTTTAACATAAAAACTTATTGGTGTCCGCCTGGATTTGAACCCGTAACCTCCTCGAAAGAGTCGTATGGTGCTACCGCTAGGGTACCATAGCTTGTGCTAAAAACACGTATAATAGTAAGTTAAATCTTTCTTACTTATCTACGAAGTCTAATAAATGAATGTATAAAACGAAATTATTACCGCCCAGACTATTTACTAAATTAATGTGAACTATTTGAACATGAATTTAACCATTTCTCTGAATGGTTTATGTAAAGGCTATAATTTTACTTCGCTTAAAAGATCTGCCATCGGTTCTCCTTTAGAAATACTGCTACTCGAATCAGATTTATAGTGCCTAGCCGTTTCTTTGTAAACTTACCTCAAATACAAGTATTAACTCTTGATAATTTATCTTTGAATCGTTTAAAAATATTTAAACTTTCAAAAGTAAGTAACGATAATGGCTGCTATAATAAGCGTAGATTTTATCGTGAAAATAAATATAATCCTATCCTATCCCACTAATATTATAAATGTGAAAGTTTGTGAGTATAAATAAATGAATAAATATATAGGACACTTACACACACGGTCGTCCGTCCCTAAAGTAAGTAACTTAATACTTGTGTTATGGGGGACAGACAACTGGTAAATATATACTTATATGTTTTTTAAATACATACTTAAATACAAATACAAATATACACCCAGGCTCAAAGACCGACAAATTCATTTTAAAGAAAATGTTGGTCCTCGGCGGGAATTGAACCCGCGACCCCTGGAGCCGAAGGCAGGGTCACTACCCACTGCTCCAACGAGCCAGTCCAAGTAGTATGTTTGTAAGTAGTAAGTAGTTTGTTATTCTTTTACGGATAAAGAGAATCCACTGAACCAATATCCATGAAATTTGCCACAATTATTCCTTATATACAGAAGAAATACATAAACTATAGAAATCCTGTTAATTCTACAGGAATAAGATGACATTGAAAAGCACCATTTATTATCAACCTACCAAAGTTTTGTTGAAAATTTGCATGGTTGGAGAGTGACAGAAGGTACTAGTTTATTGAAAGACTACAGTCCACGCAAACGAAGTTTTGGTAAAAGCTAGTAAATATATGAATAAACATATGAGACAATTACCCACTCGGTCGTCAGTCCCCAAAGTAAGTAACTTGTGTTATGGATGAGAGACAACTGGTGAATATCATCATCTCCCTACCCTTATCCCACTTTAAGTAGGGTGGGCACAACAGTTTATAAACATGGTGTAACATGGTTTGACTACGTATTTTAGGACCGGCCGCCTGCCTGACGTCAACTTACCATATTCGCCTTTTACGATACCTCGGTAAAAATTGAGGGTGGTCTATTCTGCTTAACCGGTTACAAAACGGCGGGTCGACTTAACTTAGTTTCCGTTTACAATACCTGGGTAAGAAATAATGGTGGGCTATTCTATTCAGACGGCTTATGTTTAATAACAGGTATGAATTGCGACAATTTAAAGTCCGCAAAATAATTCACACATTTACAAGCCTCACACTTTAAACCGCTCCATACACTAAACTCAATTGGTTTTTACTCAAAACCCATAAATAAATGTGATTAACATCCCCATAGATAATATCTGGCGCGCGCCCGAATGACAAATAAATCACGACGCAGTGTATTTATTACCTGTGAGTAGCGACGCTAATCTGTAACAAATTAGCTGCTCATTCGATATAGGAAATAAGCCATATCCGGTTCCGCCCGGATAAGTTAGGGAATTATCGCAATTGATTTACAATGAGAAAAACATTGCCATTAAAAGCAATAGGTATAAAATTGTTCTAGTTTAGTCAATATATTTTGGGAAAGTAAAGTTATTTTATTTTGGGAAAATATACAATACAATATGTTTAAACACAAACTACACAAAATACACAATACAATATGTTTTTATTAATCCTGAAGTAAAAACAGTTTTTTCTTTGCTATAACACTACATATAAGTGATTTATAAAAGCAAGCGTTACTTTGCGGATGTCCATAGCACAGAAGTTACAGTAAAATAACTTTGAAGCAGGCAACAATCACATATCATATAACGTTATCACGTATCACAAGACGCCGCCATCACCAATACTCCATACTAAGCACTACATGCACTCACTACCACAACCTCTACGATCGTTTATACTTACATATGTACGATATTTTTCGAAAAACATTGCAAAAATACATTAAAATATAAGACTGGTGCAGCCATTTCGACTTGTTGACAACAATTTGGCGGCTCAAATCTTAAATGAACTATTAGATTATTCGTTTCAATTATTTATTGTCTGATTTTGCTTTGTACTGCAAAATTGCTACAAACTAAAAAAAAATTTTTATTGAGTTACATAATTCAGTTAAATATTATCTCTTAGTTAACTAAAAATATATATACCTATAATAAAAATTAACTTGATTTGAATCGGGATACTTGTATTTGGTTATCCTTGGATAGGTTTTTCGTATTAGAAAAATGCTATATCACTCAATAAAATGAAAATTCCATTTTCAAATATCTTCATAGTTTATTTTTCTGAATAACAAATATTCATAAAATAATACCATAGGGTTAGCAGCGCCATCTCTGTACAAACCACGGAACTACGTCAACGCAATGCGTACATTGTTTTATACTGACGGTTTGCAAAGCGGGATCCGCGTCCTGTTTTACATTTGTACAGATAGATGTATTTACTTACCATTACGCTGACTGTTCGTATATAAATTAACACATTGGTTTGTTTACATCATACATTATTTATTTATTTCAGTGGCGGGAATTCGTGATTTTTGCTTAGTAGCGCGTTTACTTGAGTAAATAAAACTTGGAACAGATTTTGGGTGCTGTTGCTGACTGCTGAATTTATTTGTAAGAAAAGAACAGTCGCTGTGAATGTAATATAAAAAATTAAATTATTTTTAGTATGAACTATATAATCAAAATTAAAGTTAAATTAAAATAAGAAGCAAAGAACACTTCTAATATTTTACTAATGCAGTGTATGTATTATAAAATATTTGGTATTTTTGTAGGTAAATACAAAGTATACAGACAAAACTATAATACTCTATTTGTTACCATAAAAACAGATTATCGTTCAACATTACAATCTGAATATTCTAGCTTCTATATTTTATAAAGAAAAACTTAGAAAAAAAAATGACCAAAGCAGTTATGATACGACAGTAAAATATACCATTAAAAACATTTTACAGTATAAACATTGAACATTGTCATATGATGCTTGTTATTATAAAATGAAATCTTTATTCTCCTGCCATTATTCTATTCTAAGTGGGGTCGGCACAACATGTTGTTACATGCTTTGGTTAGTTATTTTATGACCAGCCGCCTACATGACGTCAACTTACCTTAAATCGGTAAGAAATGAAGGTGGTGTATTCTACTCACCCGACACCATAAAGCGGTGTTATTATAAAGTGAAATAAGTGAATAAATCGGTACAAATCGCCGTTCAAAATGCGTACCTGTTTTATAAAGAGCGTAGCAAAAACCGTAGCACAAATCGTAGCAATATCCGTAGAGTCATGCCACTTAGCTACGCCAACAACGGCTGTGGCGTAGCAAATTTCGCAAGTAAAGTGAAGTGTCACAATACAAAGTAACAAGAGTGGTCGGAATGAGCTGAAATTTGTCAAAGCGCTCTTCAAACAACATTGTAACGACTTAGAAGGAAATGACTTTTCTCGAGACGGTTATAAACAGTATGTAATACTTCACGATCATTCTGGAATACTCGTTGCAAGTTTTGTAGGAGGTTGTAAAAAGGAATTTAGAAAAATGAGCGAATGAATTTATTAGCTTTACAATATATGACATAGCCGCTGTGTGATATCCGGCTGAGTAGAATAGACCAACCTCATTTGTTGCCGAGGTGTCGTAAAAGGCGACTAAGGTAAGTCGACCCGCCGTGTCGTATCCGGCTGTGTAGAATAGACCAACGTCATTTCTTACCGAGGCGTCGTAAAAGGCGACTAAGGTAAGTTGACCCACCGTATGGTATCCGGTTTAATAGAATAGACCACCCTCTTTCTTACCGGGGTGTCGTAAAATACGACTGAGGTAAGTTGATGTCAGGCAGGCAGGCGGTCGTAAAAACGCAGCCAAATCATGTGACAGCATGTTTATAGCATGTTGTGCCGACCCCACTTAGACCGGGATAAGGGCAGAACGATGATGATGACAATATATGACAGATGTACTGTACAAAAATTACCTGTAAATTATCATCATTCATCGTTCTCCTGCCATTATCCCACTTTAAGTGGGAGCGGCAGAACATGCTTTAAAGATTCTGTGTTATGATTTGGCTAGGTGTTTTACGACCGGTCGCCTGCCTGACGTCAACTTACCTTACCCACCTTTTGCGACACCTTGGTAAGAAATAAGGGTGGTCTATTTTACTCAACCGGATCCACACGGCGGAGAAAATACGATAAAAATACCTAAAGTATAATCTAAAGTAATGATAATATAATTTTGTTATAATCCGCGGATAGAATCTCTTATTTATTAAAGCAAAAAAAAATTTCATTACTCTTGTACAAATAAAGGAACCTGACGACTTAAGAAGACTGTATATTAAAAAAAAACCGTATCACGACGGAGTTGACAGCGCATCTAAAAGTCCTATCAAATCAACGTGCAGAGCTTGATTGACTTTATTATACCCATCTCGGCTATTTAATTGTACTATATTATTCACTCGCAAACCCTACTACCATTTTATTTATATTAAACAACAATACAAATACATTTTGAGTATTTAATATTTCAATGTATACAATTTACCTCAAAACATAAATTATTTACCTGTGCCAGAACGTAAGGTTATCAAGTTGTATTAACCCGTGCAAGTTTACAGCTTATTCAGTCTATAGCTTAACTATTAGTGCATTTGACAACTAATTAATTTTCGCTTTACTATGAACTATGTACAATACAAGTTGTGTAGAAAAATTAGACTCGATTAGACTTGAGTTTTAGTGAAAACACTTTTGCTAAGTAATTAAGATTAGGATTTTATTTGCTACTAGCAATTGCCAGCGGCTCCGCCCGCGTGGAAGCAATAAAACCGTAATATAGTATTTTGATAACCATAGAAATGGTTAAAGTGGGTTAACCTTTAAAGCTAGACACATGGTATCACAGACTTTTATTTAGAACTTTTAGAGGGGAACAATTTTGTAATACATGATGTTGAATAACAATTACCGTATACTCAACGCATGAAAAGAAAGCTTTAAATTTTGCTGTTTTCGTTATATTTTTTATTGCTGGTCTTCTATTCATCTTAGCATGATGTTATATAGCCTATAGTTATTCTCAATAAATGGAATATCTTACACAAAAATAATTTTTTAAATTGGTCCAGTAGTTCCTAAAATTAGCACGTTCAAACAATCAAACAAACAAACAAATTTTTCAGGTTTATATATTAGTATACATATCCTTGGCATGTAGGATTCTTAATTTTTAAGTTTATGCTATCAAAACAATGGTGTGACATTGTTGAAGTAGTCAAATATCATCTCATTAGTTTTTTATACTGGACGTATTGACGCGATAATCACGTGACCAATATAAAGGTGCTCGTTTGTGACTGCTATAAATAGCTGAGCTTGACGTAGCGACGTCAGTCTTGTTGTGCAACTCGACTCAGGCGGTTGAATATCCACGTGTTTAGATCGTGTCACAAATGTTATTGATTAAACGAGATGGTTAAATCTAATTGAGTCATTAGTAATGCAACTATCTTTGGTTACTGCGACGTGTTAATGTTGGTTTGGGTAGATCCGCGTCTACCCACATTTAGTATATCGTGTTAATAGAATCTAAGTCTAAATAATTAATATTCCTGATAAGAGCAACCGCTTTTTACCGATAACAGTTGTACATGTTGGAGTGTTTTTGTAGATCTATAATTCTATATAAACCTGAGCCTTCCGGGAGAATTGTGCTATATTTAAGTAAAAACCGTTCAAAAATCCGTTCAGTAGATTTTGGGAAAATCGATCATATACAGACAGCTTATGGGGACTTTGTTTTATAATTAGTACAGTTTTAGCCTGTTAATACTTGTTTGACCTGTTATCTGTTGATGTATTATTTGGTAGCCTTTTCTACGGGATATCGCTAATATCATAAATGTAATTCCAGAATAGCTAATACCAGAATGAAGTAAAAATGTAAAAGAATTAAATATTGAAGTAAAAAGAATGAAATACGTGAAATAAATGTACTACAATCTTCATTGTCTCTCGGAGCGCCGATCGTACGTGTCTTATCTTAATTAGTATCGCAAATTGATGTCCTTAATCTAGACTCTCTAAGGTTTAACAGTACTTACGTTCCACTGGGACTATGATATTGTTGAGTTTAAAATTAAGCTAGCAGTAATTTATATTCTCAACTCATTTGTTGTAAAATCACTTATAATAAGGCCGTAAAAAGGAATATTAAAAATAAGGTGTATTTGTCCCTATATGTTATTTTAATTTTTTGTTTACGTTAATATTTCTGTACAATAAATATTTTAAAAAATATAAAAAAAACAATTTGTCATCATTATCATCATCCTCCTACCCTTATCCCACCCTAAGCGGGGTCGGCACAACATGTTATAAACATGTTGTCACATGATTGTGCTGCGTTTTTACTACCGGCCGCCTGCCTGTCAACTTACCTTAGTCATATTTTACGACACCTTGGTAAGAAAGAGGGTGGTCTATTTTACTAAACCAGATACAACATGATGGGTCAATTTAACTTAATCGCCTTTTACGACTCCTCGATAAGAAATGAGGTTGGTCAAATCTACTCAGCCGGATACCACACGGCGGTTCGACTTACCTTAGTCGCCTTTTACGACACCTCAGTAAGAAATGAGGGTGGTACTATTCTATTCAGCCGGATACCACACGGCGTAATTATAGTACATATATGCTTGCTTATAATACGCAGAATCACGTCATACGTGTCAATCAAGATTATATGTATGTAAATATTTGAAAGTTGATGGGGACCATGAAATGCAGGTTCCTTCATCATATAAACACATGTCCACTTTTCCAGATACAAGTAATACAAATAGCTCAAATATTGAATCAAATAGTAATTGCTTAGTTAAGAAAACTTTGATTATTTCTGACAAATTAGGCAAAGATTTTGGATCTATTATAAATATGTATTCACAACAACCAGTGATTAACAGATGTTCACCAGGGGCCCCCTTAAGTTATTTAGTTAATAATTTGAGCTGTACTGAATTACAATGTTACACTAATGTCATTTTACTGTTTGGTGACAGTTTGAATTTAAAAAAGCAACAAATTATAAAAAGTGTTGACAAATTGTTGTTTTTACACAATCAAACTAAATGTAAATTCTTTATTTGTGCTTTTCCTTACTCTAAGACATTAACTAGTGAACAAAATAAGCACATTTATAATTTAAATTTGTTACTATACAACTTGACATGTCATCATAATGATGCATTTTTTTATTTTGATACAAATAAATTTGTATCTTCTTTTAGCTTGACTAAAGATACAATGTATCTGCCCTTAAGATTAAGACGTCAAATAGCTACATTGCTAGCATTTAATATTAATGATACTGTTACACATAGTGTAATAAAGTCTTTTGACTCATATGTTGATAATAGTACATGTAGTACCAATATTGATAGCACAAATTTAAACTAGACATTAAGACAACAGATATGCCTTGCAAATTAAATGTAGTTCATCAGAATATACAGGGCGCATCTGGCAAAGAATTTGAAATAGAATTATTTATTAAAAAATTTGATATTGATGTGTTATGCATAACAGAGCACTGGTTTACTAAATTCGAAATATTATTAAATATTAAAAATTATACAGTGTGCAGTGCCTTCTTGAGAAAGACTGTTAATAGTCGAGGGGGTTCTTTAATATTAATGCAAGATAATAAAACCTATAAAGAAAGAAAGGATATTGTAAGTCTTTCTATAGAACGCACTATAGAGCTGTCTTGTGTAGAGCTGGAGCAGTATATTGTAGTGTGCGTGTACCGACCCCCATCAGGTGATTTTTCTTTATTTGAGGATACCATGGAGATCGTTCTTACGAGGCTTTGCAAAACATTGAAAAAATTGTTAATATGTGGTGACTTCAATATTGATATTTTAGTAAACTCTCACAATAGATCTAAATTACTTAATTTATTTAAATGCTTTAACTTAGAGAATGTATTCAATGAACCCACCAGAATAACCGCAACTTCAGCTACTTGCCTTGATAACGTATTTTGTAATTGTAAAGTTTTTGAAAAAGGTGTAATCAATAATCTCAAATCTGATCATTCTGGACAACGTATATCTGTTCCATACGCTGAAACGCAACAAAAACAAGTAATAAAGTTTAAGCATATCACCAATAAAAAAATTAGGAAATTTAAGGAAAAAATTATAGCTCGAGTTCCGACTCTAAAAATTAGAAAACGAGGTCCGGATGAACTATACAATGCTCTTTTTGAATTAATAGACTATGAATTCAATAATGTTTTTAAGACCGTGGAAAAAAGTATACTAAAAAACTTTAAATTTAGTGATTGGGCAACTGTTGGTATTTTTAAGAGTAGAAATAAATTATTTGATTTGTACGCACAAAAACAATTTAATAAAACCCCCACATTTGTTGAATATGTAAAAAACTACTCAAAGCTATTTAAAATTGTTTGCATACAAGCTAAGTCGCTATTTATCAAACAAAAAATTATGAAGGCAGACAATAAAATAAAAGCCACCTGGGACATTATAGGCGATGAATTAGGTAGAAATAAAAAAAATAATCGTGAATTTAAGCTTATTATTAATGATCAAATCATTACTTCTGATGCAGAGGTCGCTAAAACATTCGAAAATTTCTTCCAAAATATACCAATTGCGACCACTCAATGTATTAATTCTTCACCAACAGAAGCTCTTAATTTACTAAGAACTATTTTCACTGAGTGCAGTGCTAACTTTCATTTTCAATATATTATCCCATGTGACATTCTCAAAGTGTTCAAAACAATAGAATTGAAGAAAACACAAGATCTATGGGGCATGTCCATGAAAACAATGAACAACATTATTGAAATCATTGCGCCTTATCTAGCCTTGATTTTTAACAGAGCTGTAGATTCCGGAATATTTCCTGATCTCATGAAATATAGCAAATTAGTCCCTTTGTTTAAATCAGGTGATAAAAATGATCCCAATAATTACAGACCCATTTCAGTATTACCAACTCTTAGTAAGATTTTTGAAAAAATTATGTACAATCAACTGCTCAGACATTTCGATTTGAATAAATTACTACATACTGAGCAGTACGGTTTTACTAAGGGTCGATCAACAACAGATGCGGGCGCAAGGCTGTTGAAACACATTTTCGATGCCTGGGAGAATTCGCAGAACGCTATTGGTATTTTCTGCGATTTGTCTAAAGCGTTCGATTGTGTCCAACATACAACTCTCTTGTATAAGCTGCGTCATTATGGGATCAAAGATATTGCGCTTAGTCTTATTACATCTTTTCTTTGCAATAGATTACAAAGAGTATGCATAAATGACGTCAAGTCATCCGGATCAGTAACAGTTATGGGCGTGCCTCAAGGTTCAATCTTAGGTCCTTTCTTGTTTTTAGTATATATTAATGATTTGCCATATTTTGTACCCAGTATTTGCGACATTGTACTATTCGCAGATGATACATCATTAATTTTTAAGGTTGACAGATATAAGGAAAATCTTGACGATGTGAATAATGCTTTGTCTCAAATATCTCACTGGTTTACCATAAATAACCTACTTTTAAACACAAAAAAGACAAAATGCGTAGAGTTTTCACTGCTTAATGGAACCAGACCAACAGGAAATGTTATATTAAATAATGAAATATTAATGAAAGAAAATACAACTGTGTTTTTAGGAATGACCTTAGATACAAAGATCCAATGGGGGCCCCATATAACAAACCTTTGTGGAAAATTAAGTTCCGCTGCCTACGCTGTTAGGAAAATTAGACAATTAACTGATGTTGACACAGCAAAACTTGTTTATTTTTCCTATTTTCATAGCATTATGTCATATGGAATCATGCTATGGGGTACAGCGGCTGATATTCACAGGGTCTTTGTTTTGCAAAAAAGAGCTATACGTGGTATTTATAATATGAAACCTCGTGATTCTCTTAGGGAAAAGTTCAAAGAAATTGGCGTTATGACTGTAGCTTCACAATACATCTACAGTAATATACTATTTGTACGTAAAAATATTCACTTGTATAGTAAAAATAGTGATAGGTATGATAGACATACAAGAAATAGACATAAACTAATGACGCCTAGATTACGCCTCCAAAAGGTCCGAAAATCATTTGTCGGTCTCGGTACACGTTTTTATAACAAAATTCCTCAACATTATCTAGACTTGCCTTTACACAAGTTTAGAAATTATCTCAAAACGATGTTGCTACATAAAGCTTACTATACTATTGAGGATTATTTGAGTGATAGCATATCTTAACTGCAGTCAGCTACGCATCCAGCTGCAACGATTATCTTGTAACCATCAAATTGTAATAATTTTTTAAAAGATTAGCCGCCGAGTTTCTTGCTGATTCTTCTCGGTAGGAGCAAACTTCCGAATCAGTGGTAGCTTCTTTAAAACATTTGACGATTCAAAAGTACTGTAAACAGTCCACTTGAATAAAGAATATTTTGAATTTGAATTTGAATTTAACTTCACTGCCCTCATCCCACTCCATGTCAGGTCAGCTCATGTTGTCACATGATTTAGCAGAGTATTTTACGACTGGCCGCCTGCTTGACGTCACCTTACTTAATGACGGTGGTCTGTTCTACTCAACCGGATACCAGAGGGCGGGTAAATTTACTTTAGCCTGTTACAGCACCTGAGAAATAAGGGTTGGTCTATTCTATTGAGTCGGATACCACACGGCATTATAAAAATGATAGTAGAGTTGAGTATTCAAAAGCACTTGTTTACAAGTTTATTTGAATTTATCCAAATAAACTTGTAAACAAGTGCTTTTTAATATTTATAATTATTTATTATTTTTGCTTTATACTTATTCTTTAGAATATTTTGAATTTGAATTTGATATAAAGGTTTCTTAAATATTCTAAATTGTTTGGTTAAATAAATTGTCTTTTAATAATACGCAAAACTTGTTGCATCTTATGTTACATTAAAGCTTGCTGCTATTTCTTAGTGAATTCCTTCTCTATACGACTATTTCAGACAGCGTGTAAACAATTTCGTGGCATGTTATTTTACCACTAGCTAAAACTGGAATTTGTTAGTGTAATGCATTATATGTTAAACATTCTGCTAACTTGTTAAACTTAAATATATTCGGAGAAAGTTTCAATTTGATGTACGTGGATATATTGGATGTTTTATTATGGCAAATTAATTTAGGACCGCCAAGCTGAAGCTACAGTTAACATAAAAACGTGACTATGGTAAGTTGACCCAAAAGTAAGGAAAATATTTTTGCTATTTTAATGTTATAATCCGCGATAAAATCGGCGGATATAAAATATATATCTAGGCTCGGCTATACCTAGACAATATTTTAATAAGTTTTGTATTATGGACCTGCACAAAGTCTGCACGCCTAATTCTATAAACTCAGTAAGTTGACCCGCCGTGTGATATCCGGCTGAGTAGAAAAGACTACCCTCATTTCTTACTGAGGTGTTGTAAAATTAACTAAGGTAAGTTGAGCTACCGTGTGGTATCCGGTTGAATAGAATAGATTACCCTCATTTGTGACTGAGTCGTAAAAGGTCACTAAAGTAAGTTGACATCAGTATAATGCCTAGCCAAATCTTGTGACAACATATTTATAACACGTTGTCCCACTTAGGGTGGGATAAGGGCAGGAAAATGATGAAGCTGAAGTTAAAAGAATTGAAGTACGCATGCAAAGTATTGGAATAATGATCCCGCATTAGAAACTCAAATGTCGGTAGAATCTGGAACTGTGAAGTACTAAGACTTTATAAAAAAGAGCACAAAAAGCGGCTAGCTATAAAAGATACAAGATTTTACTGCATAAAAGCAATCAAGACAAATAAATTCAAGACATATAACCTAGAGCATCTTTATAAACATACTAATTAATAATTACATAACTGTATCTTTTATTATTCATTTTTGTGTATTTCTCAGGCGTATAAATACAACGAACGCGAACAATTTGTTTCTAGTCAAAACTAAGGCAAGGCAACAAAACAAAAGGTTATAATTGCCGTTACTATGCCCTGTACTCGAAGCAACGGTCGAATTAATCCGAAGCGTACCGCAGGCCGCAGTCAAGGATCTCTCTCTGGAAGAGCTCCCAACCGTACTTCAACGTATAGAGTAGTTTGAAATTAGAGGATATCGTATATAATAATACGCTTTGGAATTCAACTTCATATTAATTCGTTTAATTTGAAATATCGTGAAGTAGTAAGAAAAGTAAAATAACGGCCTGACATAGGTCTCACTTCGATTTTTGAGAAAAGATTATCCGCCTAGTTTCTTGCTCGTTCTTCTCGGTAGGAGCAAATTTCCGAATCAGTGGTAGCTTCTAAATTATAAACATTTGACGATTCCAAGTTCTGAATACTTGAATAAAGAATATTTTGAATTTGATATTTGATTTTGAATTTGTGGATAGGTAGTTTACATATATTCCCCAATAAAATTACAGATATTCAGGTTTCCTGATGATTTTGCCTGACGTCAACTTACCCTTTGTCGTTTTTACGACACCTCGGAAGAGGTGACGGATGAGGGTCTATTGGACTCAGCCGGACACCACACGTAGCGTCGACTTGCTTTTATTTTAAAAATATTAGTATCCATAAAAACATTTTTTCCTTTTTTGAATATCTACTATTTTTTAACATTACAAAACACTTAAAATAATAATTTTACATATTTTACATACCTTTTAATAAATTAATTACCTACTATCATTTTACAGAACCGCATGCTTACCTCTGTACAATATCTAATCTGTGCAAAAGAACATTACCCACAGCCGGTCCCGTATTAATTCGATATCGGTAATTTAAACGGTGCATAATCAGACAACGTTATATATTATCTTCGTAGATCACAAGTGCACTTCATTCGCACTCTTTTCTTTATTACATTACTAGTAATCGCCAGCGACTATGCCCGCATGTAAAGATTAAAACCGTAATATATCCTTTTGATAACCATAAAAATAAAGTGGGTTAACCTTAAAAGCTAGACATATGCTGTCGCGGACTTCTATTTACAACTTTTAGAGGGGAACAATTTTGTAACACGTGATTTTTTAATAACTATTACCGTTTACTCAACGCACCCAAGGAAAGCTTTAAATTTTTCCGTTTTCGTACTATTTTTTATTGCCGCTCCTCTCCTATTTGTCTTCCTCAATTAATGGACTCCAATCTAATCTTAGACTGAAATAATTTTTCAAATCAGTCCCGTAGTTGCTGTTTCCTTCAGCTTTTTATATAAGTATAAATTTGTTTATTGATTCTAACACTCTTATTATACTGCTTCGCTTATTATCATGATTCTCCTGCCCTTATCCCACTCTAAGTGGGAACGGCACGTGTTGTACACATTTTACCGCATGAATTACCATTTACTTTAGTCGAATTTTATGACCCCTCGTTAAGCAATGAGGGGTAAAATGCTACTCAGCCGGATACCACACGGCGGGTCAAGTTACCTTAGTCACCTTTTACGACACCTTGACAAGAAATGAGAGTGGTCTATTCTACTCAGCCGGATACCACACGGCGGGTCAACTTACATTAGTCACCTTTTACGACACCTTGACAAGAAATGAGAGTGGTATATTCTACTCAGCCGGATACAACACGTTATGTCAACTTACCTTAGTCGCCTTTTATGACACCTCGACAAGAAATGAGAGTGGTATATTCTACTCAGCCGGATACAACACGTTATGTCAACTTACTTTAGTCGCCTTTTATGACACCTCGACAAGAAATGAGAGTGGTCTATTCTATTCGGCCGGATACCACACGCTATAAAATCGATCAATAACTTACTTATTAAAATTGATAACATTTTGTAATATGCAAATACGAAAAAATCACCTTTAAAAGATTTTAAACCTTTATATCCTTAAACCCTTTAGAGATAATATTGGCCGTTCAAAGCTTAAATTCAATAAAAATATTTCAAGATTCGTTCTCTCAAGGAGTTTAACGTAAAGAGCAAGCAGCGGGAATTCAAGCCTGTGGCTTTGACCTCTCGACCTCTTAAAATTACTCATTTAGTTTTATTGGGGTCTTCAAAGCTGTTTTCCACGACTATATCAGAATTTTCATGTTAATAAAGAGACCGTTTATAGTCATGGCGTTCGAATTCATGGGTTCAGCGATCAGACTTTGAAATTTATAAATATTCTAAGAAAAAATATAAATAGTAAGTACAAATTCAGTAAAAAGTGAAATACAAAATATTATTTTGCTTTAATCCACAATAAAAGGAAATATATGTAATGTTAAATGTAAAGTGTACTATTCGTTCTCATACAGGATACATGAAGAATTTGTAAAAACTCATGCACTACCCGCCACCGATAACACAAAAGTACACAAGCACTGCACACATTCACCACCAAAATCTCAACAATTGTTTCGCCCAGCATCAGGAGATAGACTCTGGACATGCGGGCGTGGGGCCCGGTGCAAAGTATTACTCCCGAGCCTTAATAAAGTGGACTGTATTTTTTATTATTGCTGGTACGCGGAAACCCCCAAAATACTTGCAAATAACAAGGTAGGATATGGCAGCCGTCTGGTACTGGGCGGAAATAAAATAACTGCCAAGAGGGATGGAGGCACTTACTTGTGATGTCGGATCCAACACTTTGTCCATTCACTGCTGTTAACACTATTTACACTACACAAACGTGCTAGCGGTGCGGTGCGAACTTATAGCCAAAATTATGCGCGTGCGGCGATAGATCACAAACGGCGTTGATGTGCGACGTGCGACGACCGTCTTGCGACTGAAGTGCGTCCGGAAGGAAGCGGGAAGGATGCTATTGCAAGTATGATATCAAACAGACTCCATGACAAAATCGCAAAACTTTCTTTGTTGCTTTGATAATCTTGCTATAATAAAGCAAATATATTTAATGCTAAATGTAAAGTTAGTTAATTTCATAACTGTTAAATGTAGGATTCGTTGAAACGCATGCACAATGATCTCGCAAAAAAAATCTGGAGAAACGATTGTTGATATGTAGTAGTGAATGTGTGCAATGCTAGTGTAGCGTGATGTTGGTGATGGTGGTTTATTATTAATATATTTCCTTATTTCTATTTTTAACATAGTTTTAAAATAGTTCTAAGATATATGTTACCAAAATGAAAATGTGCTTTTATATGTAATGTACTTTTATATGTTTTACAAACATGTTGTGATTTTCTATGGCTAAATATTTTACGGCTGCGTGCTTTACAACTTACCTTAGTTGATTTTTATGAAACCTCGGTAAGAAACAGGGTTTCTTCTACTCAGCCGGCCGACTTACCTTAGTTGCCACTTATGACACCTCGGTAACAATAAGGGTGGTCTATTCTACTCAGCCGGATACCACATGGCGGGTTGACTTACCTTGTTCGCCTTTTACTATATCTCAGTAAGAAATGAGGGTGGTCTATTCTACTCAGCCGGATACAACAAGGCGGGTCGACTTACATAAGTCACCATGTTTTGATTTGAAAAATTCTCTCAGTCTAAGATAGTCCATTTATTGAGAAAGGCTATAGGCTATATAAGATCACGTTAGAATAAATAGGAGAGGAGCAGCCATAAAAAATAGTACGAAAACGGAAAAATTTAAAGCTTTCCTTACGCGCGCTAAGTAAATGGTAATAATTATTAAAAAAATCATATAGTACAAAATTGTTCCCCTCTAAAAGTACTAAATGTCTGCAGAATACAGCAAATTTCTAGCTTTAAGGTTAAACCAACTTTAACCATTTTTATGGTTCAAAAGTAATAATAAAATTATTTTGCTATAATCCGCGATGAAGTAAAATAGAAAATATATATAATGCTAAATGTAAGTGGACAATCGGTTATCATACCTGATTCATGCAGGATTCGTAAAAACACATGCACAAACCTCCACCACCGCCACCACAATACACTAGCACTATATACGTTCACTATCACAAACTCAACAATCGTTTCGCCCCGCAACCGAAGCATCGTCAGGAGATAGACTCCACGACCAAAATCGCAAAGGCTTTGCGATTTTGGTCGTGGACGACTCCTGCATGTATCAGGTATGATAACCGATTGTCCACTCTGCATTAAGCATTATATATATTTTCTATTTTACTTCATCGCGGATTATAGCAAAATAATTTTATTATTACTTTTGTATTATGGATCTCCGCAAAGTAACGCCTAATTCTATAAATTATTTTTATGGTTATTAAAAAATTATATTACAGTATTAATCTTTCCACGCGGGCGGAGTCACTGGCGATTTCTAGTAATATATTTATTTATTTATTTATTTATACAGTAATCCTACAGCGTACAATTTTTTTTTACTTAATTACTATGTATTATAATAAAATAAGGCCAGGAGTGGATTACACAGTGACTATCGGTTAAATATAAATAGGAATGTCACTTAACTTGTATGAATTGTTAACAAGAATAGGGCTGTATTAACTACTGTAAAGTATAAGTAATAACGACATTTATTATAAGGGCTTTTGTCTTCGCCTTACCCTTTGGTATAATTTTAATGCCTTACCCTTTAGTAGAGCCGTGTTCTGCGGTGAAAGAAATTTATGTCAGTCCAACAACGTCTTTGTAGGGACTTCTAGATTGTAGTTTAAAACTTTAAAATATTGCAGACTAGAATTTAGATAAATAATTTAAGATACTGGGTACGCTGTGTGGTATCCGGCTGAATAGAATAGTACCACCCTCATTCCTTACCGAGGTGTCGTAAAAGGCGACTGAGGTAAGTCGACCCGCCGTGTGGTATCCGGCTGAGTAGAATAGACCACCCTCATTTCTTACCGAGGTGTCGTAAAAGGCGACTGAGGTAAGTTGACCCACCGTCTGGTATCCGGTTCAGTAAAATAGACCACCCTCTTTCTTACCGAGGAGTCGTAAAATACGACTAAGGTAAGATGACGTCAGGCGGGCGGCCGGTCGTACAATACATAGCCAAATCATGTGACAACATGTTTGTAACATGTTGTGCCGACCCCACTTAGAGTGGGGTAAGGGCAGGAAGATGAAGATGATGAATTTAAGGTGACCGAGCTGCTCTCGGTATTTTTTTTAAAGATAAAAATAATCGGGTGTCGATCCGGGGTATTTCCACTTCTTTAGTCTTCCCGTTACTCAACTATAGATCACATCCATGTACTTGAACAAATAATAGAGAAATATGAAGAACAGAACTGCCCTCTGTATCTGGCTTTTATTGATTATGCAAAGGCATTTGACTCAATATCCCACAGTAGTATTTGGAAAGCACTTCAGGAATGTAATGTACCATATAAAATAAATAAATTAAATATAAAAAAAAATAAAATAAATATTAATATATGTAGGGGCGTCAGACAGGGTGACCCCCTCTCTCCGAGAATCTTTATATGTGTACTCCAAAATATTATGAAATGTTTAGATTGGTCAAAAAAAGGATTATACATTAAAGGCAAATACCTAAGCAACTTGAGGTTTGCAGATGACATTGTTCTATTCTCAGAAACTGCATCACAACTAGAGTCTATGTTAATTGAACTTAACATCGCAAGCAAAAAAATTGGACTAGAATTAAATACAACAAAAACTAAGATAATGACAAACAGATCTTCTAAAAATATAATTATTAATGGCAAATCACTAGATCATGTTTCAGAATATAAATATCTTGGTAAACTGATATTATTTAAGAAGTCCAGACACCGAGATGAAATGGATAGACGTGTCAACCTTGCCTGGAACAAATACTGGAGCTTCAAAGAAATTTTTAAATCAAATCTTCCGGTAAGGTTCAAAAAACAAGTTCTTGATTCATGTATCTTGCCATGCCTTTCATATGCATCTCAAACCTGGTTATTTTATGAATATACAGTAAATAAAATACAAACTTGCCAAAGAGGTATGGAAAGAAGTTTGTTAAACATTAAACGAAAATATAAAATAAGAAGTACAGTAATAAGGAAGAGAACAAATATAATAGACTGTCTAAAGTATACAAAGAAATTAAAGTGGTCATGGGCTGGCCACATTGCTCGTATGGACAAGAATCGATGGCCAAAAATAATAACAAATTGGGCCGGTCCACTCGGGAAGAGAAAAAGGGGCAGACCACTACAACGTTGGTCAGATGAAATTATAAAACTTGTTGGAAATAACTGGATGTATGTTGCAGATGCTAGAGAAGTTTGGAAAAAAATGGAGGAGGCCTATACTCAGTAGAGGTCCTTAAAATAAACATAAACTGACATAATTGTGTTTTGACATATAATTTAATAATAAATAATCATAACAATAAAAATAGAAATTGTTATATTAAAACAATCTACAAATAAAATAAATAAATTATAAAATAAAAAATAAAAAAAATATATAACTCATTAAGGACACAATAAAAGGCTATTTAAAAAAAAAAAAAAAAAGTCTTCCCGTTATCCACTAACCTATTTAAACTTTACAAATGACAGCAAAAATACCATTTGCACTTTATTCTACATAAAAGCAATTTCTCCACACCGAATAATAAAGGATACTGACCTTTAAATTGGAGGTTTCTTCTTAAGTTATGGCGTCTATTATCTAGTTATTAGATTTACGGACAAAATATTATAAAGTCTAAAATTGATTAGGCCACATCTAAAATTCATTGGTGTGGCTGCGTTTTCTCAATATTATTAAAAGAATTTATATAAATCCATGCACATGTTATTAAAATCCTAATTAAGATTCTCTATATGCGAACTTAAATAGCTGTGGTAGCCCGCGGTAACACCGTGCGACTCTTTCGAGGAGGTCACGGGTTTAACCCGGCTAGACACCAATGAGTTTTTCTGTTAAAACTTATGTGTTAATTGATAATTGCAATTTATCACACGCTTTTTGGTGAAGGAAAACATCGTGGGGAAACCTGCATATCTCTAGAGAATTCTGGAGATATGTGTAACCTACCAATCCATACTGGAGCAGCGTTGTAAGTCTTAACTCCAAACCTTCTCTCCGAAAAAAAACGAAGAGAAGAGGCTTATTCTCAGCAGTAGGACAGTAACAGGCCGCTACTTATTTTATACTTTATATGAAAACTTACATTTGCAAAACATCCCCGACGTTTTGCATATATGAAGTTTTGCATATATATAGTACGTACGTGCATTCAAGAGATACGAGTGTCTGTAACAAAGGCTTAAAAGTGAAAGTGATTGTGTCTGAAGCACGTCAGGGGTGGCTGAGAGCTGACGCACCCTATCTATCACCCATAATGACACTTAACATCTGGTGCTCTTTATATCGATATCAAAATAATAAGGATGGGTGAAATGTATAGAATTAAAATAGACAAGAGAATAATCTATGGTTTTGGTATAAGATTCTATAATAAAATTCCGCAATCAATTTCAGCTTTGCCATTACATCAGTTTAAAAACACTGTTAAAAAGAGGCTGATACAGAAAGCCTACTATACTCTTGAAGATTATTTGGAAGATAAGAATGTGTAGATATAGCTCTCTTTGAACCTGTACAAGACAGTAACGACTTAATGTAAATAGCATTAAGAATTATTTTTTTAAAAGAGCAACCGCCGAGTTTCTTGCTGGCTCTTCTCGGTAGGAACAGCTTTCCGAACCAGCAGTAGAGTTGACGATTCAAAAGCACTTGTTTACAAGTTTATTTGAATAAAGAATATTTTGAATTTGAATTTGAATTTGTGAGAAAATAATTTGAATAGTTCAACCGCATTTTTTGCCGAGGTGTCGTAAGAGGCGGCTAAGGTAAGTTAACCCGCCGTGTGGATTTTGGATTAGTAGAATATATTACGCTCATTTCATACTGAGGGGTAGTAAAAAGCGACTGAGGAAAGTTAATCCGCTGTGTGGTATTCGGATTAGTAGAATACATAACCCTCATTTCATACTGAGGTATCGTAAAAAGCGACTGAGGTAAGTTAACCCGCCGTGTGATATCCGGATTAGTAGAATATACAACCCTCATTTCTTACTGATGTGTCTTAAAAGAAGACTAAGGTAAGTTGACCCACCGTGTGGTATCCGTTTTAGTAGAATATACCACCCTCAATTCTTACTGAGGTGTCGTTAAAAAGTTAAAAAAGACTACCTAAGGTATGTCACGCGCCAGTATCCAGTTTAGTAGAATAGACCGACCTCATATCATACCAAGATGTCGTAAAAGACGACTAAGGTAAGTTGACCCGCCGTGTGGTGTCCAGTTTAGTAGAATAGACCACACTCCTTTAGTACTGAGGTGTCGTAAAACGCTACTGAAGTAAATTGACCCACTGTGTGATATTCGGCTGTGTAGAATAGACCGCCCTTATTTATTACCGAGGTGTCGTAGCCAACTTATGTAAGTAGACGTCAAGCAGGCGGCCGGTAAAGTACCTAGCCAAATCATGCTAACAACACATTTAAACTTACCTCAATCAGCTTTATGACATCTGGGTAAGAAATTAGAGTGCGTCTTTTCTATTCTGTCGGATGCTACACGTCGCATCAATTTACCTTGGTCGCCCTTTCCGACACATTGGTAAAAAATAAGAATGGTATATTCCACTCAAACGGATGCCATATGTTTGGTCAACTTACTTTAGTCGACTTTTGCGACACCTCGGTAAGAAATGAAGTAGGAAGGGATAGATTGACTATGACATTGATATTTATATAAATCTGTGTTAATATAGAAACTCATACGCATTAAAGTAAAGGGAAAACAGTAAATCTCGTATCGTAAGAAATTTGCGAATTGAACCAATAAAGTAAGTCGAAATTCCTTACCGCTATATCCATCAACCGAAAAGGTTTCTCTAAGTGAAATATAATTACGCGGGCTTCTAAGAAATATAAGGCGATAACATGTAACTGCTAATGGCGTGGAAAATGAACGGGTGCTTTTTAACAATGTTCGTGTTGTTTAGACGAAAATATATTCAAGACTGTTATATTATTACAAAATTATAAAATTTACGGCTTTGCTAATATATTGAGAGTAAATTAGTTGTACGAGTATTTTTATAACAAGAAGGATCATGAATTGAATTTTTATAGTGAAGTAAATTAGAATAATAAAAAAGTAAATTTTTGTAGTGAAGTAGGCGTTACTATACGGAGATCCATAATACATATAGGATAGAGATAGATGGTTTGTGCATGTGTTTTTACGAATGCATGTATCAGGTACGAAAACGGATTGTCCTCTCTACATTTAGCATTTTATATATTTTCTATTTTCTATAAATTGCTTATACATTATTAGTTTTCGTTATCGTGAGTTAACCATAGAAGATAGAGACATGCTATTCTGGACTTTTTTGTAGTATTTTTGTAGATCTACAATTGTCTTGTACATTACTCCAGTGTATCTTTGCTGGTTTACGCGGCCCACGCGAGTAATGCCGGGAGAAGGCGAGTTTTATTATAGCCGACCTCTACACAATTTACATAAAACGGCAATGTATTTTTAACCTAAACCCTTCGGAAGAATTGCACTATCGTCCTGTAAAAACTGTATAAAAATCTGTTCAGTAGATATTGATATAATCGATCACATACTGACTGATTTTGGGGACATTGTTTTAAACAATTCATCATCCTCCTGCCCTTATCCCACTCTAAGTGAGGTCGCAAACATGTCGCAAACATGCTGTCACACGAATTAGCTGCGTTTTTATGACCGGCCGCCTGTTTGACGTCAACTTTCCTTAGTCATATTTTACGACACGTCGGTAAGAAAGTGGTTGGTCTATTCTACTCAGCCGGATACCACACGGTGGGTCGACTTACCTTAGTCGCCTTTTACGACACCTCGGTAAGAAATGAGGTTGCTCTATTCTACTCAGCAGGATATCACACGGTGGGTCGACTTACCTTAGTTGCCTTTTACGACACCTCGGTAAGAAATGAGGTTGGTCTGTTCTACACAGCCGGATACGACACGGCGGGTCAACTTACCTTAGTTGCCTTTTACGACACCTCGGTAATAATTGAGGGTGGTACTGTTCTATTCAGCGGGATACCACACGGCGTATATTGTATATACAAGTATAGTAATAAGTAAAGATGATATACCTCGATGTTATTATAAACGAACTTTCACATGTTTATAGTAATTTTAACTTCAACAAAAACACGACTCTTGGGCAAATGGAGACGGCGGCAAGGATATTTGTAGCGGAAAGTTTGCAACTTAAATTTAATTACGTCTCAGTGCTCACTCCGGTACACTGGCTGTTTGAAATTTGCTTGGAAATTTGTCTCGACATTTTATGTATTTTTTAGGATACGCGCATTTATCTCAGTAATTTCCGGACTATAAAAGACATTCATCATCTTCCTGCCCTTATCCCACTCTAAGTGGAGTCGGCACAACATGTTATAAACATGCTGTCGCATGATTTTGCTGCGTTTTTACGACCGGCCGCCTGCCTGACGTCAACTTACCTCTGTCGTATTTTATGACACCTCGGGAAGAAAGAGGGTGGTCTGTTCTACTCAGCCGGATACCACACAGTGGGTCAACTTACCTTAGTCGCCTTTTAAGACACCTCGGTAAGAAATGAGGTTGGTCTTTTCTACTCAGCCGGATACCACACGGCGGGTCGACTTACTTTAGTCCCCTTTTACGACACCTCGGTAAGAAATGAGGGTGGTACTATTCTATTCAGCCGGATACCGCACGACGTTTTTACTTCAATAAGGTCTTTTATATTAAAAAACCTTATTGAAGTAAAAACAAAAATCCTGTGCGAATGTTTCTAGGATCATTAAAATAATGTGGTAAAAAAAAATCAAATTATTTTGCTATAATCCGCGATGAATTAAAATAGAAAATATATATAATGCTAAATGTAGAGGGGACAATCCGTTTTCATACTTGATACATACAGGATTCGTAAAAACACATGCACAAACCTCCACCACCGTCACCACAATACACAAGCACTACATACGTTCACTATCACAAACTCAACAATCGTTTCGCCACGTAACCGAAGCATCATCAGGAGATGGAGAGATTCCAAAACAAAATCGCAAAGCAATCGCAAAATCACAAATCTTTGCGATTTCGTCATGGATTATTTGTTCTATTTTACTTCATCGCGGATTATAGCAAAATAATTTGATAAATACCTTTGTATTATGGATCTCTGCATAACGCCTATTTCTATATATTACAATGTAGTAAAACAATTTAGTAGACCAAAAAAGATCAGATTTGCAAAATTGCGTCGTGTGGTATCCGAGTAAAATATACCGACCTCATTTCTTTATGAGGTATCGTAAAAGCCGACTAAGGTAAGCTGACATCAGGCAGGCGGCCGTCGTAAAATAAATTTAAATGGTTCACAAGATATTCAAAGACAGCTGTAGCACATTGTCAGTGCAATCAGGGAACACGTCCCGCAACTATGGTTAAGGAATAACCACTCGATTAGATCATTACACCGTCACGGCGAACTTAGTTCCTAAGCAATAGATGCCCGAGTTGATGTTTGTGAACATAATTACGGCTTTCGCAAGCTGCGATTGGGCGAACGCCCCGTGAAATTGGTACACGCTACTTGCAGTACTACCACTAAAACCTTGGACATTTACGGAGTTTGATATAATGAGCTACTTTTTTATTTTTTCAGTTTATTGTACATTACCTGGTTGACCTAGCCTTGCTCGGTAATTTCTTAAAATTTATAAAAAAATAATATAAAGTTTTTGTATCAACAATATCACTCTACAAACTAGTAGCGCCATCTACAGTGGAATATATTTAATATGTGTATTTGAAATAAAGTTAGTTCTTGCCTGTGACTCAAGCGTTTAATTTGTTAGAAAAATATAAGAAGTATGTGGAGTTCGATGACTTGAGGAATTCGACCCGGGTTTTGAATATTTTCGGTCCACCCGTTACCCATCGGCCAACACAACATTATGTGTAAAGGCTAAAATTATCCTTTGCTTTAAATTCTATTTTTTCAACGCCCAAAAACTGGAATAAAACGAAGTTTTTTAAATAAAACCTAGGAACCCCGAGACCCCCTACCCGGTGCCGTATATATTTTCAATAAAGATGTATGTATATATATATAGTACCTGGGTGACCGAGCCTTGCTCGGTAATTTTTAGAATGATGTAAAAATTAAAAAAAGATTTAAAAAAAATTCAAAAACAAATTATGAGATACCTGGGGTTCGAACTGTGGTATTTCAATACTTCAATACATCCTCTAAAGTTATACCATTACACTATCAGAGAATGACTTCTAATGGCGAAAATACCAGTTGCTTTCTATTCCGGTTTTTTTAATGCCCAAAAACAGGGATAAAACGTTTTTTTTTTTACATAAAACCTAGCTAGATCGATTTTTCTCCCCCAAAACCCCCTACATGCTGAATTTCAGGAAAATCGTTGCAGCCGTTTCCGAGATTCAGAAAATATATATATGTACAAGATTAACTCATTTAAATATAAAGATATATATATATATATATATATATATATATATATATATATATATATATATATATACACATACAAGATTAACTCATTTAAATATAAATTTAATCCAGTCCAGTCCAGTAAGCAGATAAAGCAGGACACGAGTGAAATACGGGTTATATAGAATGAAAAAAATAATAATATAAATTATACTAACAAGATATTAGTGTGTTACTAAATTTTAACCGCGTCAATCCCGACCCCACGATAAATTAACCGTAATTTTCTACTAACCTACCACCATTTATGAACAACTCCATTTAACATTAATTTAATAAATTTTTAATTAATCAGGTTATTTTTTAATAAGGTCTATACTTTCACTTGTCTCTCTATATACCCTAACGCCGGTAGCATGTTGGCAAGTTTGGCGACTACCGATCAAACCTACAAACTAATTCCAACTATCTTGCTAACTTCCTCTTATCGCACGGATATCCACCTTATACCCTTGATTTATAATAGCCTTTACTTACGTATGCTGCATTTCTACCCTTTCTCATAAATTAATATTAATATTATCTACGAACAGTAACTTAAGTTGCGGAGGAAAGTTATTTAATAAAGATATATTAGGCATCGTTTGTACGCCGTGTGGTATCCGGCTGAATAGAATAGTACCACCCTCATTTCTTACCGAGGTGTCGTAAAAGGCGACTAATGTAAGTCGACCCGCCGTGTGGTGTCCGGCTGAGTAGAATAGACCAACGTCATTTCTTACCGAGGTGTCGTAAAAGGCGACTAAGGTAAGTTCACCCACCGTGTGGTATCCGGTTCAGTAAAATAGACCACCCTCTTTCTTACCGAGGAGTCATAAAATACGACTAAGGTAAGATGATGTCAGGCAGGCGGCCGGTCGTACAATACATAGCCAAATCATGTGACAACATGTTTGTAACATGTTGTGCCGATCCCACTTAGAGTGGGGTAAGGGCAGGAAGATGAAGATGATGAATTTAAGGTACTGGGTGACCGAGCCGCTCCCGGTATTTATTTAAAAGATAAAAATAATGTTTTTTTTTTAATAATTGGGTCTCGATACGGGGTATTTTACCGTACTACCGAAGTGTCGTAAAAGGCGACTAAGGTAAGTTGACCCACCGTGTGGTATCCGGTTTAGTAGAATAGACCACCCTCTTTCTTACCGAGGTGTCGTAAAATACGACAGAGGTAAGTTGACGTCAGGCAGGCGGCCGGTCGTAAAAACGCAGCCAAATCATGTGACAGCATGTTTATAACATGTTGTGCCGACCCCACTTAGAGTGGGATAAGAGCAGGAAGATGATGATATTAGGCATCGTTTGATGGTCATAAATGGTTAGACGTGAATATTATCTTTATACTAATATTGTTAGATAAATTATTGTAAGTCTGTGTGTGTGTCACTTGGGTAAACGGGTATCCAACCCATGTGACATCCGTCAGAGAATTGTAAGACGATTAAACATCAATTTGACGGGGGGTAGCGCCATTTTTTTGAGTCGGACATCGGGCTTGGTATTATATCATGTAACTGTGATGTTGTGCTTAAGAATATACGGTAAAATGGTATTCGGTGTTTTATTTGTGGCACATCCTGAACCTTATCCTTACAATATGTTTAATATTATAAAACTAAAGTTTGTGAGTATGTTTCTAACTCTGTCACGGTGAATCCGCTGAACCAATATCGTTCAAATTTGGCACAATTATTCCTTATACACCAAAATAACATTTAGGCTATAAAAATTCTAAAAAGGAATATGATATGCCATCTATTATCGACCTATCACACGACAAAAGTCCACGCAAAGTCGCAGATATAAAGGTAGTCACCCATAAAAAGAGAGACGGTTATTATAGAGACGCATAAAGATAGAGACGCATCCAGATAGTCTCATTTACTTCGTCTTTATTGTTATAGCAAAATTTAAGGTGATTTTCCTATGTTACTATATTAACTATGAATCCGTGCGACGAGATGTATGACCAATAATTATATCAATAATAAAAGGCTTAACAATTGTGTTAACTTATTATTCTATCAATCAATAAAGAATTGTGTTAAGTTAAAATCCCATTTTTGTATAAGTCCCTGTTTGAAGTCCGAAATATATAATCAAGTATATTTCACGGTGTTCAACTTAACAGAGAATACCTTGACGGCGGGTCGTTATCAACTCGCAACTAGTGCTGGGGTCCATTCGCTTTGGTCCAAGATTGATGGGCGGCGGCTTTCACGAGGCCATTTCATTCACTCCCAGAGTTACAAATGGCCGACGTGTTCTGCAAAACGTATTGGCCTTTAAGGAGCTTGCGGCTTTTAAATATTTGCGTTAATGGCGCGCATTTTGCAGCATGGAAAATAATTGATGGGAACGCATGAAATTTTTCATATCCAGTGATGGTAACCACTGCACAGAAAATTAAGGGTGGGATTTGTTAAAATTATAAAGTAAATCTTGCTAAGTCATATGGTAATCGGCTGTGTAGAATATATCACCCTCAGTTCTTACCGAGGTGTCGTAAAAGGCGACTAACGTAATTTGACACGATGTGTGGAATCCAGCCGAGTAGAATAGACTACCCTCAGTTCTTACTGAGGTGTCGTAAAAGGTGACTAACGTAAGTCGACACACCGTGTGGTATCTGAACTAGACCACCCTCATTTCTAAACGAGGTGTCGTAAAAGATGAGTAAGGTAAGTAGGCACACCGTGTGGTATTCGGCTGAGTAGAATAGACCGCCCTCATTTCTTAACGAGGTGTCGTAAAAGGAAACTAAGGTAAGTTGACATGACGTGTAGTATCCGGCTGAGTAGAATAGATCACTCTCATTTCTTACCAAGGTGTCGTAAAAGGCATCTTACGTAAGTTGACACGCCTTGTGTTATCCGGAGGAGTGGAACAGACCACCCTTATTTCTTACCGAGTCGCAAAAGGCGACTAAGGTAAGTTAACGTCAGGCAGGTCGATCGTAAAATACCGAGCCAAATCATAAAACAGCATGTTTATAACATGTTTTGCCGACCTCACTTAAAGTGCGATAAGGACAGAAGAATAAATGAATAAAGTAAAAACTTGCTAAGCGAAGCCTCCTAACCCTTTAGATGGTACCATGAAGTTTCCCCATAACTGATTGGCAAGTTAAAACCTCGTGACATAAAAAAATACTCAATCTTTATTATTGGTATATAAGCTTAAATTGTAGCATTACTATTGCTACAACATTTTAGCCGTGAAAACGTAACTTCATCAAAATAATATCATCATTTGTATTATGGACCACTTAATTCTGTAAATTATACATCAGATATCATTAAATACTAAAGGCGGAATATTTTAGAATCGTCACTATAAACGATCTCGGAATCCATTTGCAATCGCTAAGATTGATGGGCTTTCAAAGGGCCTATGCAGTCGTTGGTCCCAAATGCCGACGTGTTCACTAAAACGGATTGGCGTTAAGAACCCTACGAACTTATTGCCTCTTTAAGCATTCTGTTAACAGCACGCATAGGCAACAACACGCAATGTTTATGCTAATAAAGCTTAGCAAAGTATAAAAAATTCAACTTCTTTTGGGAATTAATTGCGGGGAATGCAAAGTCAATTTGGTCCCCTAATGACAACACGGTAAAAGAAACATTGTTGAACTGTAATAAATTATGTTGAATTTTTTGTAAACTGTGATAACCTAGCGGTAAGACCGTGTGATTCTATAGAGATCATGGGTTCAAACCCGGGCACAAATGAGTGTTCTATTAAAACTTATTGTCTAATTCATAATTGCAATTTATTACATGCTTTTTGGTGAAGGAAAACATCGTGAAGAAACCTGCATATCTCTATAGAATTCTTGGGAAATGTGTTACCTATCAATCCGCATTGGAGCAGCATGTTAGGTCATTGCTCCAACTCTTCTCTCCAAAAACTAAGAGATGAGACCTGTGCCCAGCAGTGGGATAGAAACAGGCCGCGACTTTGTTTGAACCAACTTAAACTTAAGTACCCTTAATAATGTAATATGTTTTCCTTGTACTGAAAAGAAATACAGTAATTTTTTTAATCCTACATGTTATTTCGTAGTATAATGTCGCGCTGGCCAAGTAGAATAAATTACACTAAAAAAGGTCGTAAAAGGCGACTACGGTAAGTTGATCCACCGTGTGGTATCCGGTTGAGTAGAATAGACCACCCTCTTTCTTACCGAGGTGTCGTTTATTACGACTAAGGCAAGTCGACGTCAGGCAGCATAAAATACGTAGCCAAATCACGTGACAACATGTGTATAACATGTTGCCGACCCCACTTAATGTTGGATTAGGTCAGGATAATGTTGTATTTTTAAGGTAAGGTATGCTTAAGTATTTTTAAGCTAAGGTACCCGCGACTTTATTCAAGCCAACTTAAGCTTTTAAATACCCTTAATAACGCAATACGTTTATCCCTGTACCCGGAAGAAAAACAGGATTTTTTTATCCTACATGTGAATTTAATGTATAAGCTTTAATTTTGACAGCTTCAATTGTGTGTTATATAAATCTTAGCGGAATAGCCGAGAATTAGATTAGAATTCGAGATAAGTGAAAACTTAACAGACTTTCGCATTTATAATGTAAGTAAGGAAATTAAAATTTAAAATATCCTTTATTCAAATAAACTTGTAAACAAGTGCTTTTGAATCGTCAACTCTACTGCTGGTTCGGAAAGCTGTTTCTACCGAGAAGAGCCAGCAAGAAACTCGGCGATTGCTCTTTTAAAAATGTGATTCAAATTCAAAAATAAGTAAATAAATAAATAAAATAAATATATGGGACACTTACACACACGGTCGTCCATTCCCAAAGTAAGTAACTTAATACTTGTGTTATGGGTGACAGACAACTGGTGAAGATATACTTATATATTTTTTAAATACATACTTAAATACAAATATACACCCAGGCTCAAAGACCAACAAATTTATATATAGAAAATGTTGGCCCTCGGCGGGAATCGAACCCGTGACCCGCGGAGCTGAAGGCAGGGTCACTACCCAATGCTCCAACGTAAATATAGTCAATGTAAATATAGTCAGTAAATGTAACGACACCTCGGTAATAAATGATGGTATTATGCTATTCATCCAAATGCCACACGGCGTATATACGACGCTTACGTATAAAATAGAAAAGTAGAGGTTTTTTATTTAGGAACATAAATAAATACACAATCAAAGGTATTTCGACACTAAAGTTGACGCGAGCGATTTTACAGATACAAGTAGTATTTATAATCATCACAGATATACTGGTACAGCATTTTTAAATCAAGCGCTTGAATTATTTATTCGCGTTCGGAGCGATGTAGCGGAAACGGAAATGAACTGAATGAACTACTTCACTGTATATAAAAGAACTGATGGCGTTTATGGATCGTTTATAAGAATTGGGTAAATACACTCAGACTTCATACTATACCGTGTGCTATCCGGCTGGGCAGAATAGACCACCCTCATTTCTTACCGAGGTATCCTAAAATCCAACTAAGGTAAGTTGACCCGCCCTGTGGTCATGAGGTCGCACATGAGGACAAGAGGGCGATGACAGACTGCAAACTACTACGTCACCCCTATTAATATAGAAGCTCTATTTGAGCTACATCAATATCTCTCTCACTCCTTTTATTGCTCTATCTCTTTCTGTAACTGATGAACATAAGTCTCTTCTATCTTAGGAATCTATAGGATATATAGACCACAAAAGTAATAATTTTATTATTACTTTTGTATTATGGATCTCCGCAAAGTAACGCATAATTCTATAAATGATTCAAAAGTGCTTGAAAGAGCTTATTTGAATAAAGATATTTTGAAAAATATGCTTTAATTAGATTCTATGAATTGCGTCACGATATTTTCTAAGACGATACTCCATGGCTACGTCAACCATGTTGAACTTATATCGATATATTCCAAAGTTTAGTTTCGAAAGTCCTAAGGCAAACTCTAAAGTGTGATCAACCCAACGTGACGTGCAGTCAGTGTTGTGAAACTAATTAGTGATAGCAAATTTCAATAACATCTGCTTATATTGCCCGTTGTTTTGCCCTAACTGCATTCACAATTTGACCGCATCTAGTTGAATTCGATAATCATCCAGTTTTGCGAGCTTAGTATTAAATAACTATGTCACCATAAACACTGATTACGCCGTGTGGTATCCGGCTGAATAGAATAGTACCACCCTCATTTCTTACTGAGGTGTCGTAAAAGGCGACTAAGGTAAGTTGACCCACCGTGTGGTATCCGGTTAAGTAGAATAGACCACCACCTTTCTTACCGAGGTGTCGCAAAAGGCGACTAAGGTAAGTTGACGTCAGGCAGGCGGCCGATCGTAAAATGCGTAGTCAAATCATGTGACAACATGCTTATACCATTTTTTGCAGACCCCACTTAGAGTGGGATAGGGGCAAAAAGAAAACACTGATTAGCAATATATTATCATCAATCTCCTACCCTTATCTCACTTTAAATGCCCACCCCTTATAGACTGGAATAAGTGCAGGAGGAATCAATCTGTGAAATATAACATATATACATATAGTTTAGTATTAAAGTGACCTAATTCATTGAAGGAGCAAGAAAACACGTTTATAAGTAAGTTTTTTAATAGTTTGTAGCATGATGTCATACACGGCCTTGAAATTAGGATTACAATGTATCTAAGTCAATTTAACCTAATTTTGAGTTAGGCCACTTTAATAGTAAGCCTGCGATATAGACTATTGCAAATCGTTCTAATATTTCTTAGCAATTGCTAAAAGTAATTCATACTAGTGAGAAAAGTAATCTACCCACAAATAATCCTGTTGGAACTTTTACAAGCGTTTGAAGATTAACTTCCAACCAAAGTACACATATCGGGCCACTAATCGAAAACCGATTAGAAGCAGTTAGTGAAGTTGGTTTAACATATTGGGATAAAGCCAACATCTTTATTTGCTATTAGACAAAGTTTTCCATTTATTATTTCTTTTGCTATTGTTTGCTCTTATCCTTTTTTTTATACAGGAAAAAACCCCTTATGGGTACCGCCACCCGACGGGGACAGGCGGCGGTTATGTCGGACTCGCACCGACTAAAACGACCTATGTGCTGCACAACGCTGCCGATGGCAAGGACAAGGTATCTTTGTACATATTGCCCCCACCCCGCCGACAGTTCTGATCGCAGACAACAAACACCTCCGGGTAGGGGCCCCTCGAAAGAGAAGCCCCCCTCCGCTAACCAGTGCATCGGGAGCACCAGATGCACCGACCGCCTAGGGGACCTGTAAGCCAGGCGTCAGATATACCCCGTTCGGAACACCCGAAGGTCCCCAGTTAGGGCGGCACACGATGGGCTTGGGCGAGTCACTAACACCTGGACTCACCAGCAGCAGATTGGATCCAGAACAACAGTTCGTGGAACCGCTCCGCCGCCTCCCTCCGCCCCCCTCTACAGAGCAAAGGAAGGCCATCGCTGCCCACGATCGCTCCCTGCCCATCGTGTTATCTGATCACGGTCGACAGGGAGAGACCGCGCCCCAAGTAGGGGCCCCAACGCCTTGGTGGGTGTTTCCGCCCCCACCGGGTAATTTTTTATAGAGGTTTTCTTTCTCGCTACCCAAAGGCGGGGACCTTCGGGTTCCCATTGCTGGGCTTCCGGGTTTCGCTGACGGTGGCCGTAACCATGTCCAGCCAGACTTAGAGTAAGCCCAACTGGACCCGTCGCTCATAAGGGACTCCACCCCAACCCCCCAGAGTCCCCGGCCCGTCCAGCTAATCGCTCTGCTAATCAGAGGGACAACTGGATTGGCCACCCCTCAGTGGTCCGTTCGCCAAGACTAAGCTTGCCCAGGGTGCGTCACGAGGAGGCCGACCACTTTGGCACCCCTTGCTCTTATCCTACTCTAAGTGGGCGCAACATGTTTTAAACATGATATCATATTTTTTGGCTAGTTATTTTACGACCCGCCGTCTACCTGACGTCAACTTAACTTAGTCGCCTTTACGACACCTTGGTAAGAAAGAGGGTGGGTGGTCTATTATACTAAACCGGATACCACACGCCGAGTCAACTTACCTTCGTCGTATTTTTCGACATCTCATGTTTCTATGATTGTTTGCTCTTATCCCACTCTAAGTGGGCGTAACATGTTATTATATGTTTTGGCTAGTTATTTTCGACCCACCGTCTACCTGACGTCAACATAACTTAGTCGCCTTTTACGACACCTCAGTAAGAAATGAGGGCGCTCTTCTCAGCGGGATACCACATTACGGGTCAACTTACCTTAGTCGCCTTTTACGATACTTGCGTATAAAATGAGCGGTGTCTATTCTACTCAGCCAGATACCACACGGCGGGTTAACTTACCTTAGTCGTCTTTAACAACACCTTGGTAACAAATGAGGGCTGTCCATTCTATTTAGACGGATATAACAATATCTACCAAGTAATTTCAAATCAAATTATTGCTTCTCATGTTAGTCACTACATAGTATAAAACAAAGTCGCATTCTTTGTTTGTCCATATATCCCTATGTATGCATAAAACTTTAAAACTACGCAACAAATTTTGATGCAGTTTTTTAAATAGTTAGAGTGATTCAAGAGGAAGGTTTGTATGTATAATAAAATTCAATACGAAGAGAAATACTGTAATTTTTGAGGTTTCTGTAAATAATTACATTTTTTCCGCTTACATTGCAAACGCAGGCTAAACCCTACGAGATTTATCAAATTGATGTACTAAGTATTTGTACACCTTGAAACAACTTCTACAGAAAAATCCGCAATGGTGTATGTCTATCTCTCATGGATAACCCACAATAGCACTTTTTGTCATTTACTTTTTACGAAAAATAATGCCTATATAATATGTTCAAAGCAATTTTTATACAATCCAGCATTAATCCTTATCAAATTAAGTACCTTAAATAAATTGTTGATTTAATATAGATCAATATGGCCGTTTACAGCGTGTAATTTAAGTGAGCATTTTCGGAGATATTACAGATTTAAAATGCCGTGAGTACGCCGCGCTTCACCCTATAGCACTTCGAATTTAGCAGCTATATGTCGTTCTTTAAAGAGTTTGTTTAAAGCTGTGAATGTTGTTTATAAAGAAATTCTGTAATTGTAAAAATAAAATACATAGGGAAAATGTAAAAGTAAATAAGTAAAAATGTACTATATGAATTTAGATATTCCAAAGATAGCAGGAAATCTTCTTGTTATAGGGAGAGGTAATTGTTTTTCTCCAAATTTAATGCTTGCGGGTCACGGGCAGGAATTAATAAATTAAAACTACTGGATCGATTTTAATCATTTTTGTACACTGAGTGACATGGGATATAAATTTTATACCCGTGCGAAGCAAGGGCAGGCCGCTAGTAGAAGATAAAAACTAATAATAATATTGTACGGTATTAATAATAGAGGCGCGATTAGTGACATATTTGTGAAGCCACGATAGCTTGTGGGGAAATTGCCAACTATCGTTAATGGCCTTATCGATTATCGCATTTATAATTTTACCATAAAAAGCAAACTTGCCTGCTTGCTTATCTCATGAGTTTTTAATAATGAAAACTAGTGTAAACAAATCATAATCGATCGATAAATTAATATATAATATTTTCTTTTATACGTAACTCATAAAATTGCAGTGAAATAGAAAATCAGGACACAAATCAGTAAAAAGCTTTTACTATTGTTGAAGTTGTTTATTAGTATAAAGAGATGGCGCTGGCAATAGTTCGGATAGCGCTATTGAAATACTTATAGAAAAGTATGTATTCTGTTTCCAATATAAATGGTTATTACAAGCCCGATAAAGTCCACAACAGCGCATCGCTTTAAGCCGAGGTCCGGCCTTACTAGAGGCACCTTTAAGGCACCTCCCATGATGATACGGGCCTCACTTCCTCAGTCTTCACACCCAACGATGCTTCTGCGCTCACCCATCCTCGGGGTAACGCTGTAAATAAAAGCCTTCAAGGCTAACAACATTAGTAAGTGTTCGAAAAAAAACAATGGGTGGAGAATTATGAAAGGCTTTTGTCATAATTACATTATGATAAAAACGACTAAAACGAAATGACCTGACCGATTCAATTCGCATAACCTTTCTCAGATTGACGGTTTTCGACCATCAGAATATTACAGCTAAAATTCCTATCGTTCATCTGGCAAAGAGTTGCTTCTTTAGAACAAATATTTATAAAGTTAGTACAATAATAAGTTAGTACAATGAACTTCATATATTGATGTTATCAAAGCGATAATCAATACGCTCAGATAACGACAGTTGGCAATTTCCCCGCACTTTATAACATAATATCTCTGTTATGAGGTAATAGCTCTAATCGATTTCCCATTAGTGACACACTGAGCATATTCTCGATTAAAGCAAATTGTTACAACAATTTTCGCTAAGTGTACTAAAGCAAAAACAAATTCGCTGGTAGTTTTAGTGGGGGAATAGGTATAAAAAGCAGTGTAGATTGACAGAGCGCCACAAGTCCTATTTTGTGCTCCACACGCGTCGTTTTAAGTTGAGGTTCGGCTTCACAGGAGGCACCCTTACAGCGACGCTCCCAGGATGTTTAAGGTATTGCTTGGAAATGCTTCTGTGCTCGCTCATCCACTAACGTAACGCTGTAAAAGCCGTTAGGATAATAGCATTAGTTAGTGTCCGAAAAAGTGAAAACCATGTAAAGCCCCTTTACAAGATTACGTATTACAGAAGTTATGATAAAATTATTTTGACATAATTCGCGTTTGTTAAGAGAATCTATATAATGCTACGTGTAGGAAGCAGGAAGCGTTCACATACTCTGTACATGCAGGACCAGTCACCACACAACCTCTCAAAAAATGACGACTAAATCGTGGAGCCTAAACTCCTGATGATGCTTCGGTTACAGGGCGAAACGACCGTAGAGATTGTCGTAGTAAGTGTGTGTGTATGTGTGATACGTGTGGTCCTGCATGTATAAGGTATGAGAACGTTGTTCGCTACACTTAACATTACATAGATTCTCTAAACATAGGCGGATTATATCACAATAATTCTCATCATAACATCTGTATGGAATTCCGCGAAGTAACGCCTGCATCTATAAAAAAATTACGATCACATATTGCTATATTATTATTTCAAATATGACGCCAATGGGCGTTGTCAGTTGATGGCTTTAGTTTTGGTTAGGACGCCATTATACGTGCTGACTCGTTATTCAATTTTCTTTCAATATTGAAATTGCAATATGACGATGATGTAAGTTGTAGATATATCAACGAGGCCAATGAACAAGGTTACATCCATTGGCAACATCCGCCAAACTGTATATTTCGGTGGACGCGTTTCCAGATATATTAATATATCGTAAATATTTTCACGGAGGTTGTCATCTGAAAAAAAAAAAAATTACATTTTTAGCGTTCTGTAGTGAATTCTTCATCGTAGTATTTAAATAAAACAAAAAAAATCTAGAAAGTAAGTCGCTAGTATAATAAGAATAAGCCCGAATATATTACTAATATTATAATTGCGAAAGTTTGTATGAAGGTATGTTTGTTACTCCTTCACGGCGAATCCGCTAAACCAATATCGATGAAAATTAGCACAAATATTCCTTATACACAGGAATAATACACAGCTGTGATGGCCTAGCGGTGCGACCGTGTGAATCTCTAGAGACGATCATGGGTTCAAACCCGGGCAGACACCAATGATTTTTTCTATTAAAACTTATGTGTCTAATTGATAATTGCAATTTATCACACGATTTTCGGTGAAGGAAAACATCGTGAGGAAACCTGCATATCTCTAGAGAATTCTAGGGATATGTGTAACCTACCAATCCGCATTGGAGCAGCGTGGTAAGTCTTAGCTCCAACCCTTCTCTCCAAAAATGGAGAGAGGAGGCCTATGCCCAGCAGTGGGATAGTAACAGGCCGTTACTTACTTTTTTTTTACAGGAATAATATATAGGCTAATGGTTTAATTCTACAGGAATAGGATGACATTGAAAAGCGCCATCTACTATCAAACTATCACGCAACAACAGTCCACGCAAACGAAGCTGCGGGTAAAAGCTAGTATCTTATAATAAGCCTGAATGGTCAATAACTTATGATTTTATCGAATTAACTTTTAAATTGTGTACATGCGCAATATGGGTGTTATTTTTATAAAAAATTGTATAGACAGAACTGACTTATTGCTTGACGCATAAAATGTTTCATTTTTAGACATTTTTTAGTCTATCTTCCCCAAAAATATAATGTATCCTCCTGCCCTTATCCCACTCTTAGTGGTGTCGGCACAACATGTTATAAACATGCTGTCACATGAATTGGCTGCGTTTTTACGACCGGTTATGACGTCGACTTACCTCAGTCGCCTTTTACGACACCTCGGTAAGAAATTAGGGTGGTCTATTCTACTCAGCCGGATATCACACGTCGGGTCGACTTACCTTTTTGGCCTTTCACAACACCTCGGTAAGAAATGAGAGTGGTACTATTCTATTCAGCCGGATACCACACGGCGTAGACACAAAAATATAATATTAGTTATAATTCAAATTACATCTAAAACTAGATTGCTCCGGAGTAATACCTGTTTTTCTGTATAATAGTATATTTCCAAGCGTTTGTTTGATACTGTTGTATTCATTAAGCAACATCTCTGCTACTATAGCCGAAGCACACATCAAAATGGTTGCTATTATTGCTTCGAATAGAAGGTTTATTGTAATTCTTGCTGCACCCTTAAAATTTTAATTACTAGATGAACTTTATGTGATACTAATATTACAAATTATTTATTCATCATTCTCTTCCCCTTATTCCACTCTAAGTGGGGTCGGTAAACATGTTATAAACCTGTTGTAAATGATTTGGCTAAGTATTTTCCGACCGGTCGACTACCTGCCGTCAACTTACCATAGTCGCCTTTTACGACATCTCGGTAAGAAACGAGGATGAATTGTGTGAAGAATGATATGCACATAAAGGGACTGGTCAGAGTTGATAGAGGAGAATGGAAGAATATATATTGTGCCGTCCCCACCTAGAGTGGGATAAGGGTAAGAGAATGACGATGGTAAGAAACAAGGGTGATCTACCAAAAAAATATAAAAGTCACAATAGACTACAAAAGTAAAATGAACTTTGGTGTTTTAAAAAATATTAAGAAAATACAAATTAAACTGCTACGTAAAGTTTTACATACTAGAAACTAAACATGTAGTTTTTACTAACCTCTTCTATAAAAATCACGATGCCATATTGAATTAGAAGGATTATTTTTCCAAATGTAACTAACAAGTTGAAAAATATCTAAAAAAAAACCTTCTGTCAGCTCCGATACATTCAGTTATATCCTTACGTAGGAGTCTTTAATATGCAAAAGGCGAAGAAAATTGGTAAATGACACTTCTTAAATATATACATATAGTAACGGCCTGTCACTATCCCACTGCTGGGCATAGGCCTCCTCTCTCCATTTTTGGAGAGAAGGGTTGGAGCTAAGACTTACCACGCTGCTCCAATGCGGATTGGTAGGTTACACATATCCCTAGGATTCTCTAGAGATATGCAGGTTTCCTCACGATGTTTTCCTTCACGGAAAAGCGTGTGATAAATTGCAATTATCAATTAGACACATAAGTTTTAATAGAAAACTCATTGGTGTCTGCCCGGGTTTGAACCCATGATCGTCTCTAGAGATTCACACGGTCGCACCGCTAGGCCATCACAGAAACCTGCATATCTCTAGAGAATTCTGGAGGTATGTGTAACCTACCAATCCGCATTGGAGCAGCGTGGTAGGTCTTAGCTCCAATCCTTCTCTCCCAAAACGGAGAGAAGAGGCCTATTCTCAGCAGTGGGATAGTAACAGGCCGTTACTTACTTACGTTTTTAAAATATGTGTGTATGTAATGGTTAATGTCATAATATGTATATTGTAAGTGTACTTAATAAATAAATAAAAATAAAAAAGGAACTTACCAAAAATTTAAACGAATGTTTTGTATAGCTAACTATATCGAGTAAACTTTTATAAGTGCACAAAAATTCTTCCAGTATCCGCGTTTGTTGTCTTACCGAAATATTTCTTTGATTGCACTGTTTCTTCACTTTGGTGCCTATGTACTTCATTCTACGCCATATCAATTCATAATAAGCTGATCTTGTGAAGTGACTTAAGTGATTCGCCGTTACTATACATAATATGAACATATGCGTAAGTGTCATAAAATTATTCTCATCTCTTATAGTGAAATACTCAGAAATATATTTCGTTAGCAAGCTAATGGAGAAAAACGCTTTAGTAATATTAACGTTGAAGTGTTTATTTTTGATACCTATTTCTCGATCTATAGTTTCAATGTCCTTGCAGAATTTGAGAAAGTCATCTTTAGCGAATACTGTTATCAAAATGTTTCCGATAACTTGGACAAACATTATTGACGCATTGCGCCTTGAAGGTCCAGTAGGGCCCGTGGACAAATAATAGATAATATAACTCGTATAACATGTACAGTGTAACATACAATAAAGCTTTGCTAATATACATAATAATCTTGATCTAAACACTTCGCTATAAGACCCTAATGCAAGCTTGAAAAATAGAATTGCCTTCAAAGATATCACTTCTTCAACTATTGTTAAACATTTCTTTATCATATTTAATATCAAACAATGACTAGCTTTGTCGAAGTTTAGTTAAGGAATATTATTTTTAAGTGCTTCCATCAAATAAGTGCAATTTCTACACTTTAATTATAATGCACTCACAACCATTCACGTTAAATGAATACTTCAATTACTTTCACGTCGTGTGGTATTCGGCTGAATAGAATAGTACCAACCTAATTTCTTATTGAAGTGTCGTAAAAGGTGACTAAGGTATATTGACCTACCGTGTGGTATCCGGTTAAGTAGTATACACTACCCTCTTTCTTACCGAGGTGTCGAAAAATACGACTGTGGTAAGTTGACGTCAGGCAGGCGGCCCGTCGTAAAAACCCAGACAAATCATGTGACAGCATGTTTATAACATATTGTGCCGACCCCACTTGGAGTGGTATAAGGGCAGGAGGATGATGATGAATACTCTAATTACTTTTGTTAGATCAATATGAAATAAAAAGTTTCAAAGTTTCATAGGTATTATTTATAAAAAATACATAAATAATAGCTCTGTGTCATAAAGCTTTTCCTGTGGAAATTCCGACCCTGCAGAAATTCTACGGTACATAAATGTTGCTCCACAGCCTCCAATATCGTCCACCATCTCGTCAAGCAAATATAACAAGCGCCCGGGTGCAAGCATGGAAATAAAAATTAAAACTTTTGGATGCCTCACAAAGGTTATTGAAGATTTGACCATTAGCGCTGCAAACCCTAACGTCCGGGTCCATTTTACTGAGCCATGGGCTAAAACGGGCCTGGGCTTTTCTCAAGAATTGCACCTTATAGTAAAAAAGCGTTTAGTAGATTTTGAGTAAATAGATCATATACAGACAGACAGCTTTTGGGACATTGTTTTATAATATGTATTGATGCTACAAATACAATAATGCAATGGATGTGGAGTGCATACTTTCATATTCAGTCATTTTACAGTCATTTGACGATTAATTTAGACAAATGTTGTCCAAGTTATTGCCACAAATGTTACAAAATAATTTTAAAGAACTCTTCCGATATTTAAACATTTAGACGAGCTAAATAGAGGTGTAAAGAACACACTTATATTATTATTTAAATGAGTTATAGTCCAACAATTTTCCTGAAATTCAGCATGAAGGAGGTTTTGGGGGAGAAAAATTGATCTAGCTAGGTTTTATGTAAAAAAAATATTGTTTTATCCCTGTTTTTGGGCATTAAAAAACACTAACATTTATATTGAATTGAATTTTCGCCATTAACTGTCAAGTCGACGTAGCTTATTCGGTTAGCGGGCAGCCTCGAGAAATGTGAGTGCCAAGGATCGATCCCAACTAAATAATTGTTTTTTTCTTTTATCAAAGTTTTTTTTTGTAAAAAATTACCAAGCGAAGCTCGGTCACCCAGATATTAAGATTTAATTGTGCTAATTATACTGTAAAGTTTGAATTTGCCTTGCCCAATAATATGAGAGATTATGGTAGGCTTCTTTAAGATTTATAGAATTGGGCGTTACTATGCGGAGGTCCATAATACAAAACTAATGAAAATATTATTTTGCTATAATCCGATTTAAAAAAAATATGTGTAATGCTAAGTGTACTATTCGTTCTCATACTTTATACATGCAGAATTTGTAAAAAATCATGCAAAACCCGCCATCAAAAACACAACACTACACAAGCACTGCACACATTTAGCACCACAAACTCAACAATTGTTATGCCCCGTAACCGAAGCATCGTCAGGAGATAGATTCCACGACAAAATCCCAAAGCTTTGTCGTAAAAAAAGCAATGCATAGTCTACATTTGGAATTACATATATTTTCTATTATCGCGGATTATAGCAAAATAATATTTTCATTAGTTTTGGATTTTTTTTCCCATAAGATTGACTGCGTTCAAACTAAAACCCGTTTTCTATAATAATACTTGCTTTTTTATAAATGGACTTATAACAAAAATTTTGTTCTCTCCATTATTAAGAGATAAAAACTTTGTCAATCTCAAAAGCTGACGACACCTGTCATTGTCACCGACGGGTTTCTTTTGGCTCGTTTATCATCGTTTGTTTTACCTTTTTCTTTTCTGAAATTCTTTGACAGCATTCGTTACAAATTTGACATTCGGTCGATTCATCGCCTTTCACAAATATTTCTTTGTTACAATATTTTAATTACTTGTGTAAGGGGTCTAATGGCGCTACTTGTAAGGGGCCTCACATGGGTATACCTTAAAAAGAAATGTTCGGGTCTGTGTTCAAAACGACTTTATTTACAATGCAAGTTGGTTACAATAGTTGTAAGCGCGGAGAGTAGATAGTGTGGACCTCGTTCTATAGCGGTTCGCGGCGCACTGTCGAATTATGCATCAGCGGTCTTTCCCCATTCTTCGGCTTCTATCAAAGGTGCTTAGGCGGCAATCACAAAGGTAGAGATAAGAATTCACTGTTGAGCAGATGGCGGGCTAGAAAGCGGCGATAAGGTTTCGCGGAATGGTCGACGGTAAACTTAAAGGCAGCGGTATAATAAAGAAATAGGCGAGCGGCGAAGGATAAATAAAGTCTCGTTACACTTGTCTTTGGATAGGTTAAGAAAAATCATTTGATTTTTGTTAATAGACTGCAACTTAGAAATTGTACTCGAACAATGACCTTTATCCAATGGCCAATACGGCAGGTATTGCAACCCCGCCTAGTTCAAGTCTTTTACTTACTTAAAATATTCCAAATCAGAAATCATAATCATCTTCCTGCCCATATCCCACTCTACGTGGGGTCGGCACATGTTATAAACATGCTGTCACATGATTTGGCTGCGTTTTTACGACCTGCCTGACGTCAACTTACTCTGTCGTATTTTACGACACCTCGGTAAGAAATGAGGTTGGTCTTTTCTACTCAGCCGGATACCACACGGCGGGTCGACTTATCTTAGTCGCCTTTTACGACACCTCGGTAAGAAATGAGGGTGGTCTATTCTCCTCAGCCTGATAGAACACGGCGGGTCGACTTCCCTTAGTCGCCTTTTACAAAACGTCGGTAAGAAATGAGGGTGGTCTATTTCTACTTAGGCGGCTAGTCATCAATCAATACATATAATAAAATCGTAGAGGTGTTAAAATCTGTACATTTGATATTTTTACGAAAAAATTAGTGTCGTCGTCTCAAAACACGCTTCTAAACATGAAACAATAGTTTTTAAAATTTTTGTCTGTTTCTCTGTTTGTCTGTTTGTCTGTATGTCTGTGCGTTTGTTCCCGCTAATCTTAGAAACCGCTGATCCGATTTGAACGCGGTTTTCACTTATATGTAGAAGAAAGCCTCACTTAACATATAGGGTATAATTTATTTCAATCGGTCAACAAATAAAAAAGATATGTCAATTTTAAGCTGAAAGGTCGTATACTGCGATACTAATATTTGCATTTTTTCCGTTTTTCGCCGTTCCTGAAGCGATTTTCATACTGGATTACATATACTACCATATCTAAGAGTAGTACAAATATTTTTATGAGAACTAGGCCGGTCTGAAGCTGATTTTTTTTGAAGAATTTCATATTTTTTTACTCCAGTTTTTTAGGAACTGTGCGGTTGTTCCCGCTAATCTCAGAAACCGCTGATTCGATTTGAAAACTGTTTTCACTTATATGTAGCAGAATGCCTCACTCAACATATAGGGTATAATTTATTTCAATCGGTCAGCAAATAAAAAAGATATGTCAATTTTAAGTTGAAAGGTCGAATACCATGATACTGGTACTTGAATTTCTTTCCGTTTCTCGCCGTTCCTGAAGCGATTAGCGACTGGATTACATATACTACCATATCTAAGAGTAGTACAAATATTTTTATGAAAACTAGGCCTGTCTGGAGCTGATTTTTTTGTGAAAAATTTAACATTTTTATTTGAGTTTTTTAGGCATAACAATAGTGTAACTTACACTTTTCGATAGTCATTATACATGCACGGGCTACCAAAACTGAATGGTGAGTCACACTAACAGGTAGGATGCAAAAGTAAATATTTCGTCTTTCCAAGTTGTTTGAAACTTTTTATCCATTGAAGGCATTTATTTGAAATTTTAAATGAAAAAGTAATATTATATGAAGTAACGTATAATTTAAAAAAAATATTTATTATTTATGTAAGTAAAGAGTGGGAGATAGTAACATATCTCCCATTCTGGGCAAAGCCTTCTCTTTCCCTTAAGAAGGCGACCTATCTACCATGCTACTCCAATGCGAATTGGCAGGTTCAACATATTCCAGAAAATGTATAGGGATATGTATCCGCCGTGTGGTATCCGGCAGAATAGAACAGTACCACCCTCTTTTCTTACCGAGGTGTCGTAAAAGGCGACTAAGGTAAGTCTACCCGCCGTGTGGTGTTCGGCTGAGTAGAATAAGACCACCCTCATTTCTTACCGAGGTGTCGTAAAAGGCGACTAAGGGAAGTTGACCCACCGTATGGTATCTGGTTAAGTAGAATAGACCACCCTCTTTCTTATCGAGGTGTCGTAAAATACGACTAAGATAAGTTGACGACAGGCAGGCGGCCGGTCGTAAAATACGTAGCCAAATCATGTGACAACATGTTTATAACATGTTGTGCCGACCAAACAAAACCGAAACATACAAAAACTTTATTAAAATAAGTTTTTCGACGTAATGTAAACAGCTTAATATATATCATCATCATCTTCCTGCCCTTATCCCACTCTAAGTGGGGTCGGCACAACATGTAATAAACATGTTGTCACGTGATTTGGCTACTTAATTTACGACCGGCCGCCTGCCTGACGTCAACTTATCTTAGTCGTATTTTACGACACCTCGATAAGAAAGAGAGTGGTCTATTCTACTTAACCGGATACCACACGGTGAGTCAACTTACCTTAGTCGGCTTTTACGACACCTCGGTAAGACATGAGGGTGGTCTATTCTACTCAGCCGGATACCACACGGCGGGTCGACTTACCTTAGTCGCCTTTTACGACACCTCGGTAAGAAAAGAGGGTGGTACTATTCTATTCAGCCGGATACCACACGGCGTTTAATTGACAGGATATAAACAGAAAAACCTACCTCGGCATATAGCCATTAATTGTGCTAAATTTCATCAATATTGTTTCATCGGATTGACTATGAAAACATAACAGTCAGACTTTCACATTGATAATATTTGTTATTTATTTATTTTAGTAAATAACCCATCATCATCCTCCTGCCCTTATCCCACTCTAAGTGGGGTCGACACAACATGTTATAAACATGTTGTCATATGTTTGGCTACGTATTATACGACCGGCCGCCTGCCTGACGTCAACTTACCTTAGTCGTATTTTACGACTCCTCGGTAAGAAAGAGGGTGGTCTATTTTACTCAACCGGATACTACACGGTAGGTCAACTTACCTTAGTCGCCTTTTATGACACCTCGGTATCATAAAAAATCATTCCTTACCTAGGTGTCGTGACCCACCTCATGGTTGGTCTATTCTACTCAGCCGGAAACCACACGGCGGGTCGACTTACCTTAGTCGCCTTTTACGACCCCTCGGCAAGAATTGAGGGTGGTACTATTCTATTCAGCCGGATACCACACGGAGTTTTAGTAAATAACCCATATGACTAATATTAATTATACATTTTGATAACTCAGTTAAATTTATCCAGTAAACAGAATCCAAAATATATAAAAACTTTCTTTAAATAACTATCTACGTAAGCCAAACAACTTGATATAGAACCTTTTTCAAATTACAGATTCAACTTGACTTTGACAAAAACAAAAATCGCGATTAAAAAACTTTGATAGACTGCTAATACTGGGGTTTTTCAATGTCATTCAATTCCTGTTGAATTAACAGGATTTTTACAGCTTAAATGTTACCCGTGTGGATAAGGAAGAATTTTGAAATTTTTTATTGATAATGGTTTATCAGATTCGCCGTGAAAACGTAACAAACAGACACACAGACATACTCATTTATAATATTAGTAACGATTAGGGGACTATATAGAACCAGTAGAAACTTAGTAACAGTTATGGTCATTTTCTATAAATTTACAAAAAACCTTATTAACAATAGTAATAATAAAATTATTTTGCTATAATCCGCGATGAAATTAAACTTTTAAATCTACTTTATAAATCACTCTTTCTGTTGAATAAAACCCGTAAATTAGTTGTTAAGTTCATTGTAAGCAGACAGACGCTGCGGGGACATTGTTTCATAATATGAAGTGTAAAATTTTTTAATGACGTTTCGGTCATATATGACCATGGCTTTATTAAATCAGGCATCATTCAAATTAACCCCAAGAATGATGGAGATATTTGCAAGGTTGACAGAGGGTACTTTTTATTCCGGGACTGAAGTCCCCGCGCACGAAGTCGCGGGCAAAAGCTAGTTTGAAATATATTTTTAAATTTAAATCAGTATACACTAAAATATATTAATAAATAATAGTTGTCAATTTTAAAATTGACTGGCCCGTTGGCGCAGTGGGTAGTGACCCTGCCTTCAGCTCCGCGGGTCGCGGGTTCGATTCCCGCCGAGGACCTGTTGGTTTTTCTATAAAAAAAAAATGAATTTGTTGGTCTTTGAGCCTGGGTGTTTATTTGTATTTAAGTATGTATTTAGAAAATATATAAGTATATATTCACCAGTTGTCTGTCTACCATAACACAAGTATTAAGTTACTTACTTTGGGGACGGACGACCGTGTATGTAAGTGTCCCATATATTTATTTATTTTATTTTTATTATTTTTAAATACAAAAGATCTGAAATCACTTAATCAATCTATCTGGAATATATAAAGAACAATAAAATAAAATCGTACTTGTATTATTATTATATATTTATTTAACTAGAACGGAGAAGATCCATTAACGCTAATTAAACACAAAAAAAATACATAATTTAAACTAAAACACAAAGAAAGAAAATGAAACCGAATAAAGTCAAACAATTAAAAATGTGGAACGCAACATGCGTTGATACGTTAGCATCGTCCCATATCAAGGAAACAGCGTCAAGACTTGGAGCTGCGGCGGAAATTGCCGAATACGGCAAACAGCGGATGTATGCATCTCTCATCGAGAGTTATATATTTTTGCCGTTTGCAGTTAAGACCCTAGAGCCATGGAGTTAAAGTTAAAAAAAATATCCGTTTTAACACCTGAGTTAATTACCTCTTCAGGTAACAAAAGGGCTGGCTACTTTTTCGCACAAAGAATCAGCTTAGCGATTCCGCGCGGAAACGCTGCCAGCATTCTTGGGACCATTCCACGTGGGCATGATTTGTATAGCCGTAGCGTGTAAGTAGTTTAAGATAGATATAACTTGTGTGCTGTAAATAAATAGAAAATAATGATACTTAATATACAATATAACATTCTTTTGCACGTCCCATCATATCTCTGCAGATCCAGACAGTAGCTTCAAACGACAAGTGCTGCTTTACTCGTAAAAAACTCTTTTTATATAGAATTCATTCATGTCGCAACAGATGATGACAAAGCATAAAATATAGACAACAGACAGACTACACTTTGTCAGGACAAAACACTTGCTGCGAGTTGAGACGCAGCGTTACTTGTTGAAAGTGTGCGTAAGCCCACTTAGCTTAGAAGCAAGCTTTGTTAATGGACTTCAAAAGAATCCAATTGGCTACGTACGTAAAGGATATACAAGATGTTCTTAAAAAGACGTAGCTGAATAATTTTGAATAAGTTTTATTAAAAAAAAATGTCGTTTTATCCCTGTTTTCGGGCTTTAAAATTGTTTTGAAATTTACGTTGAATACAATCACAATTTTTTGCTGTCAAACGTTAAATCATGGTAGTTCATTTGGGGGACGGGCGGTCTAGAGAGGTAAAAATACCTAGGATCGAGCCCAACCCGCCCTATTATTATGATAGGCTATAATTAGGCTAGGCATTTTACGACCGGCCGCCTGCAGGACGTCAACTTACCTTAGTCGTATATTACGACACCTTGATAAGAAAAAGGTTTGTCTATATTACTCAACTGAATACCAAACAATGGGTCAACTTACCTTAGTTGCCTTTTACGACACCTCGGCTAGAAATGAGGGTGGTCTATTTTACTCAGCCGTATACCACACGGCGGGTCGACTTACGTCAGTCGTCTTTTACGACACCTCGGTAAGAAATCGGTGGTCAATTCTACTTGGTCGGTACCAAACAAAGGGGTTAACTTACCTTAGTTGCCTTTTATGACACTTAGGTGAGAAATGGGGGTGGTCTATTCTACTCAGACAGATATCTACTCAACTGCACTTGGTACTAAATAATAATAAAAAATGAAAAAGCTATATAATAATCAACTTTAATATTGAAATTGCAATAATATAATGATATACGCAATACAAACATTGATAAGGCCAATAAGTAAATTTATGTCTATAGGAAATACGCGCCAGACCGTGTATCTAGGCGAACGAGTTTCAACGTAAAGTATAGCGTCGTATATTATTTCACGTAGATCTTCATCTGGAAATAGGCAAATCTTATTAAAAGTGTTTCATTGTTGATACAGTCAGCAAATCTGTCCTTATCCGTTAATTTCATCAATTCTATTAATGAAGTGATTTTTTCTAAAAAAAAATGTTATTGGCTATTGTTTATTTCATTCATTAGTTATTAAGTCTACTTTACATTTTCTCCTATTTTATATTTTCAATTCACCAATATTTGCTAATTTTGAATTTTGTTGAAATAACTGCAGAAATTGGGTTCTCAAAATAGCAAATTATAAACAAGTATCTATGTGATGATTCTTTCCCATGAATACCATACAAGTCCTAGAATTTTAAATAATATCAAAGATTGATGAACGAAATTGTAGCGTTCGCAAACTCGAACTTTCATAATTACATTACAAATAAACAAATCCCACAATTTTTTTTAACATTTTGGGTTCCCGACAACCGTTATTAAAAGGAATTAAATTATATGTAGCTCATAAATACTGTATAACTACAATTGAAGCGCTGTTTCTTTTTCCAACATACTTAAGGAAAATATACTTACCACCGTATAAAAGTAACATATAACTCAGAGTTTCCTTTATTTTATCGAATTCATTTAACGCCATTTCTGCAAACAACGCTGATGAGCACATCATTAAAGAACTGAAAACCGCTTCTTCTGTTACACTTATCAATATGTGGATGGCACGCTAAAAATATTTAATACTTTTGATTATCAATATTTAATCACCTTAGATCCCGATAACTTGAAATGCAACTAGTAAAAATAAAAATTTAATTAAAATTTTAATGAAATTATATAGTTGAGCTGAGTTATACAAAAAACATACGTCTTCGATGAAAATTGTGATGCCGTAATAAATGTAGAAAATCATTTTCGTGACTCCAAACGACAAGTGAAACAGCAACTAAAAAAAATTATAAAGTTTTAAGCTAATATCTCATGATTTAATTAATAACGAAAGAAAAATGAACTTACCAGCGGTTTAAAGGGTTTGCTAGCCAAATTAAACTCAGTCATCAAATATTTGTATGCAAGCAAAAATTTTTTCAGTTGCATCACTTTTTGACTCTTAGTATATTTGTACCTCAGGCAATAGGTGTGTAGACTAAATGCCATATGATTCATTCTAGACCACAGCAGCTCAAATAATGCTGATCGTGTCATATGGCTTACTAAATTTGTTGATAAATTTAATATCAACACAATATGCCATAACGTAAAGAATCTATATTCGCAACAGTAACTTAAGATTTCCGTCATATATTTTGTCAACAAAGCAATATAACAAATCACTGCAGAAAAATTGATATTTAAAGACTTTTTGAATCCTACTGCCTTATCAAAGTATTTTATTCTGGAGCAGAATTTCAAAAATGATTTCTCCTTGATCAGAAATGATATAACAATGTTCCCGACAAACTCTGGTAGCCAAACACATATAAAATGTAATGATGGTTTAGTCACCCCTAATATTAACTCCGATCCAATAACGGTCACAGATATTACCAAATATAGCACACAGTATAAATTCGACAAGAAACAAAGTAGTTTTGATCGAAACAAATTACTATAACAACCAAATAACAATCTCAGAAACAGTATGGCTTTCACAGAAAATATAATTTCTATGTATTTCCTAATTTTTATCTTTAACATTGTAAAAGTAAATTCCATACATCCACACAGTTACATACATCAAATAAAAATAAGCGTAAACATATAGAACTCAAACATTTTTTATGTAATACCTTTTGTTAACAAATGTATACGATCTAAAATTGATCGGTTTTGTTCCATCAAGATAACCATCAAGAAAATAGCTTTCAAATAAATTAAAAAGTTTAGTTGATTGGGTTTTCTATTGCATTACTCCACAGTGTCAATTAGTCTAATTTCTCTGTCGTTAAAATTGACGATTGTTAATTTATTTAATTTTTGCATGTATACAATCAACTTCAAGTACCCGCCATTACGAATGACTATTATATCATTAAGAAAATTACCAAGTTTATTTATGTTAAAGCCTGTTTCAAAACTTACCAATAAACTGTCATTTAACTTATTCGGAACTTATCTGACACATATCTCGGAATTTTGCGTTTCTCAGGTTTTTGATAGGCTTGCTTTAAAAAGTTCAACAGTGAAAGTTTCTCGGAAGATCTGAGTAACATTGAGTGGGAAGCTGTTTTTAGTGCTCCAACCATTGACGAGAAACTAAATATTTACAATTCTCTCTTGATAGAACTTTTTGATGTACACGCGCCCTTAAGACCTATCAAATTAAAGCATCTTCCCGCGCCATGGCTGTCTGACAATATTAAGATACTGATGCGAAAACGAAACGCTGCAAAGTCCAAATATAAATTGAAGCCCACGGAGGACAGTTTGTTAAAGTATAGGTATCTGCGTAATCAGTGTAATAAGGCATGTAGGAATGCGCAAAGGAATTATATTCACGCGTCTGTTGGAAATAAAAAGCCATCAACTGTGTGGAAATTTTTGCAAACATTAGGTATTGGACGACAAACATCAATTATCCCAACCAGCATTAATTTAAATACCTTAAATGCTCAGTTCGCTAATCTTCCGACAGTTTGTGCAGAGAAAACTAAGACACTTTCATCCCTTAAATCCCGACCAAGACCAAACTATCCCTTATTTTATTTTAGTTCTGTCTCTATATCAGACATCAAAAAACATATCGCTTCGGTGTCATCTGATGCTGTGGGCAGTGATGGTATCAGTCGTAAAATGATTACTTTTGTTTTAAATAATGTTTTACCCATTCTTTGTCACATGTTTAATTTTTCCCTTTCCACTTGTACTTTTCCCAATATCTGGCGGTCTGCATATGTAATACCTATTCCTAAAGTCTCTAATCCTGTAAGCTTATCTCATTATCGGCCTATATCTATTCTTCCCTACTTGTCTAAAATTCTTGAACGTATAGTTCACTCACAACTTTCCTTTTATTTATCTCAACAAAATATCCTCAGTCCCTTCCAATCTGGTTTTCGCCCCGGACATAGCACTGTGACGGCACTTACCAAAGTATGCGATGATATTAGATTTGCAATCGATAATCAGCAAATTAGCTTAATTGCGTTACTTGATTTCAGTAATGCATTTAATTGCGTTGATTTTGATATTTTACTGGCTATACTCGAATCAATTAACATCTCCTCTAACGCTGTAAATTGGTTTCACTCTTACCTCTACGGGCGGCAGCAATGTATACGTGTTGATGAAAGATTCTCTGATTATTGCCCTCTCAGTGCTGGTGTCCCACAGGGTGGTGTGCTTTCTCCACTCCTCTTTTCTATTTTTATTAATACTGTTACCGATCTACTTTCTCTTCCTTTTCACCTTTATGCTGACGATCTGCAGCTATATTTAAGTACTCCCACCGAAGACTTCCCTAATGCAGTATCTAAGTTGAACACCGAGCTTAGTATCATCACTGCCTGGAGTAAATCATTTGGATTATCGGTTAATGCCAGTAAGTCGCAAGTTTGTATCTTTGGTAGTTCTAAGCAACTAACTAAACTAAATCGTAACCTAACTACCTTACCTCCTGTAATGTTTGATGGCTCCATACTTGGTTACAGCGATGTTGTCAAAAACCTTGGTTTGCTTATGGACAGCGCCCTGACTTGGCGTCCATATGTTGCTGAAGTTAGTCGTAAGGTTTTTGCCACATTCCACTATTTAAAAAAGTGGAAAAACTTCTTGCCTTTTAAAACTAAAATCTTGGTTACTAATAGTCTTCTCCTTCCACTTTTAGACTACGCAGATACCTGTTTTTCCAACTTGTCAGAGGAACTCTTAAACAAACTGGAGCGCCTACAAAACCTGTGCATTCGATTTATATTTGGATTGCGGAAGTTCGACCATGTTTCACAATTTCGCGCTCACCTCAGGTGGCTTCCGATACGGCAGCGACGTGACCTACATATGCTTTCCCTTCTTTATACCACTCTTTTTCTTCCCTGTGCACCACTTTACCTGAAAGAACGCTTCTCCTTCTTTACCAACTACTCTTTTCATCTTCACCTTCGCTCTTGAGACGGTAGCAAGTTGAGAACGCCTAAGTGCAACTCAAATTGCTACAATGACTCATTTACAGTTAAAGCTGTAAGACTGTGGAATGGTCTTCCATCTGATGTTCGGAATTCTCCTTCATTAACCATATTTAAGGTTCGTGTGAAGGATTTTTATTTGTCACTTTAATGATGATTCTCACTGGCATTATTACGATTTTTATTTTTTATTTTTTGCTTTTTCTCTTTCTGTTTTATTTTTCTCTATTTATGTGTTTTTGTTTATACTTATATTTACATTTATTTTTTTACTATTTATTTTCTCTTCTTTTACATACTTATCTGCGTGCTAACCCACGGATAATTATATAAAAGATCCTCTTTTTCAAAGGGTTGTCAGGAAGAGATCACAACAGTGTGATAAGACCGCCCTTTGCACTTTTAATTGTTTCTATTATCTATGTCTCTTGTTCTTTTCACTCTGTATTTTATTTGTGCAATAAAGTTATTCTTCTTCTTCTTCTTCTTCTTGTTCAGCACTTAAGTCCCTTATAAGTTAACAGGTAGATCATGTGGCTTTTATTTTATTTATTTGCTTGATAGCAAATACCTATTTCAAAATGGCCGCGATTTTTTTTAAATTTCTCTTTTTAGAGACATTCTTCTACCTACTTTATTTGTTGGTTAACTATTCGACACTTTATCAGTAACTTGTAAAACAAGCCCTTAGGATTCCAATTATTTTCACTTGAAGTAGAGTATGACCGTTAATAATGCGAGTAAATTTTGTTGCAATGGCAGCATCTAATTAGCTTGAAAATACAAACAGCATTACTATCCTCATTATCCAATTTACTCCATCTACCATAGTCGGTAGAACCCATTCGAGGTGAATTGACGACCTCAAAAGTTGCGGGGAACCACTGAATCCAAGCGGCACATGACCGTGTAGTATATAGATCCCATCAAGACACCTATATCCAGCAATGGACATCCCTCGGTTGACAATGATGATGATTAACGACAGTTGATAGCTGCTCTGAATAGCCTTGTAGGTTACAAGGCTATTATACACGTATTCCGTCTTAATTACAAGTCAAGTGCAATTGTTCTATTTGTAGATGAGTACCTCAATAAGATCCGACGAAGGAAAAGATGTCCTCAAAGGGATCACGACGAGCCGCTGAATTATAGCAACAAGAGACTTTATAGCGTAATCCTTTGAAGAAACTTACGTCGAACATCATATATTTCAAACAATGGATGGCTATTGGTCAAAAGTAAAAATCATTAAAGTTAAAATTCTCAGATCAAGAAATAGGATCATTTGATGATCTTAACGAAAGAAGTTACGTATTAAAGACCTATAGAGCTCGTATTTCTTATTAACACACCAGAAAATTTTCTATCATATACAAAAAGGTGAAAATTCAATAGATCTTATTGACACATAGATCAAACGGGGAATTACAGTGTTGATAGATTGCTGGAGGATCGCGCCGCATTTATAGAGGACGGCCCAGTCAATAGCAGCGAGATAAATAGCCGGGTATTGAATGCTTAACAAATGGTCTTAACGCCTCGCCATCTCTCCGACGTGGACACAAACGTTTTATACGTCGGACCTGCATCACCGACACAATGGCACTAGGTAAGGCCGTGTCGTTATTTATGAGCCGAATTTTTCTTTGATCGCGAACTAAGAGCTGGTACCCGAAAGATGAATTCAATAGAATCGGTCAGAATAGGTAAAGCAACTTTTATCATTGTTGCAAAACAAATCATCAGGTACAATGGTTGTTATATTAAGTACTAGCTTTTGCCCGCGACTTCGTGCGCGGGGACTTCAGTCCCGGAATAAAAAGTACCCTCTGTCAACCTTGCAAATATCTCCATCATTCTTGGGGTTAATTTGAATGATGCCTGATTTAATAAAGCCATGGTCATATATGACCGAAACGTCATTAAAAAATTTTACACTTCATATTATGAAACAATGTCCCCGCAGCGTCTGTCTGCTTACAATGAACTTAACAACTAATTTACGGGTTTTATTCAACAGAAAGAGTGATTTATAAAGTAGATTTAAAAGTTTAATTTCATCGCGGATTATAGCAAAATAATTTTATTATTACTATTGTTAATAAGGTTTTTTGTAAATTTATAGAAAATGACCATAACTGTTACTAAGTTTCTACTGGTTCTATATAGTCCCCTAATCGTTACTAATATTATAAATGAGTATGTCTGTGTGTCTGTTTGTTACGTTTTCACGGCGAATCTGATAAACCATTATCAATAAAAAATTTCAAAATTCTTCCTTATCCACACGGGTAACATTTAAGCTGTAAAAATCCTGTTAATTCAACAGGAATTGAATGACATTGAAAAACCCCAGTATTAGCAGTCTATCAAAGTTTTTTATTCGCGATTTTTGTTTTTGTCAAAGTCAAGTTGAATCTGTAATTTGAAAAAGGTTCTATATCAAGTTGTTTGGCTTACGTAGATAGTTATTTAAAGAAAGTTTTTATATATTTTGGATTCTGTTTACTGGATAAATTTAACTGAGTTATCAAAATGTATAATTAATATTAGTCATATGGGTTATTTACTAAAACTCCGTGTGGTATCCGGCTGAATAGAATAGTACCACCCTCAATTCTTGCCGAGGGGTCGTAAAAGGCGACTAAGGTAAGTCGACCCGCCGTGTGGTTTCCGGCTGAGTAGAATAGACCAACCATGAGGTGGGTCACGACACCTAGGTAAGGAATGATTTTTTATGATACCGAGGTGTCATAAAAGGCGACTAAGGTAAGTTGACCTACCGTGTAGTATCCGGTTGAGTAAAATAGACCACCCTCTTTCTTACCGAGGAGTCGTAAAATACGACTAAGGTAAGTTGACGTCAGGCAGGCGGCCGGTCGTATAATACGTAGCCAAACATATGACAACATGTTTATAACATGTTGTGTCGACCCCACTTAGAGTGGGATAAGGGCAGGAGGATGATGATGGGTTATTTACTAAAATAAATAAATAACAAATATTATCAATGTGAAAGTCTGACTGTTATGTTTTCATAGTCAATCCGATGAAACAATATTGATGAAATTTAGCACAATTAATGGCTATATGCCGAGGTAGGTTTTTCTGTTTATATCCTGTCAATTAAACGCCGTGTGGTATCCGGCTGAATAGAATAGTACCACCCTCTTTTCTTACCGAGGTGTCGTAAAAGGCGACTAAGGTAAGTCGACCCGCCGTGTGGTATCCGGCTGAGTAGAATAGACCACCCTCATGTCTTACCGAGGTGTCGTAAAAGCCGACTAAGGTAAGTTGACTCACCGTGTGGTATCCGGTTAAGTAGAATAGACCACTCTCTTTCTTATCGAGGTGTCGTAAAATACGACTAAGATAAGTTGACGTCAGGCAGGCGGCCGGTCGTAAATTAAGTAGCCAAATCACGTGACAACATGTTTATTACATGTTGTGCCGACCCCACTTAGAGTGGGATAAGGGCAGGAAGATGATGATGATATATATTAAGCTGTTTACATTACGTCGAAAAACTTATTTTAATAAAGTTTTTGTATGTTTCGGTTTTGTTTGGTCGGCACAACATGTTATAAACATGTTGTCACATGATTTGGCTACGTATTTTACGACCGGCCGCCTGCCTGTCGTCAACTTATCTTAGTCGTATTTTACGACACCTCGATAAGAAAGAGGGTGGTCTATTCTACTTAACCAGATACCATACGGTGGGTCAACTTCCCTTAGTCGCCTTTTACGACACCTCGGTAAGAAATGAGGGTGGTCTTATTCTACTCAGCCGAACACCACACGGCGGGTAGACTTACCTTAGTCGCCTTTTACGACACCTCGGTAAGAAAAGAGGGTGGTACTGTTCTATTCTGCCGGATACCACACGGCGGATACATATCCCTATACATTTTCTGGAATATGTTGAACCTGCCAATTCGCATTGGAGTAGCATGGTAGATAGGTCGCCTTCTTAAGGGAAAGAGAAGGCTTTGCCCAGAATGGGAGATATGTTACTATCTCCCACTCTTTACTTACATAAATAATAAATATTTTTTTTAAATTATACGTTACTTCATATAATATTACTTTTTCATTTAAAATTTCAAATAAATGCCTTCAATGGATAAAAAGTTTCAAACAACTTGGAAAGACGAAATATTTACTTTTGCATCCTACCTGTTAGTGTGACTCACCATTCAGTTTTGGTAGCCCGTGCATGTATAATGACTATCGAAAAGTGTAAGTTACACTATTGTTATGCCTAAAAAACTCAAATAAAAATGTTAAATTTTTCACAAAAAAATCAGCTCCAGACAGGCCTAGTTTTCATAAAAATATTTGTACTACTCTTAGATATGGTAGTATATGTAATCCAGTCGCTAATCGCTTCAGGAACGGCGAGAAACGGAAAGAAATTCAAGTACCAGTATCATGGTATTCGACCTTTCAACTTAAAATTGACATATCTTTTTTATTTGCTGACCGATTGAAATAAATTATACCCTATATGTTGAGTGAGGCATTCTGCTACATATAAGTGAAATAGTTTTCAAATCGAATCAGCGGTTTCTGAGATTAGCGGGAACAACCGCACAGTTCCTAAAAAACTGGAGTAAAAAAATATGAAATTCTTCAAAAAAAATCAGCTTCAGACCGGCCTAGTTCTCATAAAAATATTTGTACTACTCTTAGATATGGTAGTATATGTAATCCAGTATGAAAATCGCTTCAGGAACGGCGAAAAACGGAAAAAATGCAAATATTAGTATCGCAGTATACGACCTTTCAGCTTAAAATTGACATATCTTTTTTATTTGTTGACCGATTGAAATAAATTATACCCTATATGTTAAGTGAGGCTTTCTTCTACATATAAGTGAAAACCGCGTTCAAATCGGATCAGCGGTTTCTAAGATTAGCGGGAACAAACGCACAGACATACAGACAAACAGACAAACAGAGAAACAGACAAAAATTTTAAAAACTATTGTTTCATGTTTAGAAGCGTGTTTTGAGACGACGACACTAATTTTTTCGTAAAAATATCAAATGTACAGATTTTAACACCTCTACGATTTTATTATATGTATTGATTATATTATTAAGTATATGCCTGTCTTTCTCTCACAATCCATTAAAATTTGACACTTTCACAAGTAATCACAAATGTTTTGTGACTAGTTCCCTTTCCGACATATATTTCATTTTACATAGTCTTCTAGTAACATTTTAGTACAGAAACAGGTTGTTTCAAAGTGACTGACGTTTGACGCCTCAAAGGAGCAAAGCGTGTTTGAATAAAGCACGTTGCGAGCTTCAATTAACTGGAGGAAGATTGTTTCATGTACACTGTTTGTTGGAAATAGGCCATTGAGCTGCAGGCAATATAAAATACAGCAGTTAAATTCACGAACATTATCTATTTTCAGTTAATTAATAGAATTAGGCGTTACTTTGCTCAGAGAGATATAATTCAGGATATTATCGACCGGACATTATAAAGATTAGGATATCGACACGATTTTATCAGGATATGAAGGAGGTTGTATTTAAAACATGTTGTAACAATTATGTTTGTTACCATTACTGTAAACTATGTGCTGGTTGTTGCCACACAGTCAAGGGACCAAGTATTAATAGACTAAACTCTAATTGTTGTTGACAGCTCAGCGATGAGACCGTGCGACTCTTTCTTGGTGCCACGGGTTTGAACCAAGGTCAAGCACTATAAGTTTTCTGATAAAACTTATGTCTCTAATTGATAATTACAATTTATCACACGCTTTTTGTTAAAGGGAAACATCGTGAGGAAACCTGCATAACCCTAGAGAATTCTGGAGATATGTGTAACCTACCAATCTGCATTGGATCAGCGTGGTAGGTCGTTCCTCTTAACCTTCTCTCCAAAAACGGAGAGGAGGCTAATGCCAAGAAGTGGGATAGTAACAGACCGTTACTTTACTAATTAATGTAGCTTCAGTTTTCTTCGGAAAATCTCATTTCTTATTTGGAAACGTGTTTCTAACACTCCGAGTATTGCATCTTGCTTTATAAGCATTGGTTTTTGGAAAGAAAAAACATTTCGTTTTATTACTTTATTTCATTCATAGTTTATGTTAATTAAAATAATATAATTACATTAAAATCACATTAATTACAAGAAAACAAAACAGTTCTTTCCGTTGTATCGGCATTTTAGGACATAGTTTCACTTTTTACAAATTGGTCAAATTTACATTTATTCGAAAAGAGAATTTTATAATATAGAATCGAATTTTTATGACTATAATTGATTTATTTACTTCGTACATTAAATATTATTCTAGTTAAATTATCTTATATAAAAAACTCTTAGATCATATTAGACTTTCAGCCATCAACGTATTTATATATACATAAAGGTTAATTTACATTTTGTTTAAACACTAAGGTATATTCGAGACGTTGCGACTTTCAAACTCTGAGCTGATGTTCTTTTCACATAAAGTTATTTCTAAATTCACCATAGTCTATATTTGCTTGATACAAGAAGTGTGTCTTTTTAACTTTAACATAAAATTTTGCCTACAAAATAATATTAAAAAAAGGAAATTTCTAATTACGTTACATGTGAGCAATCATTTCTTCTAACTTGATTTCAATGTGCATTTCAATATCATCTTATTACTTTAGAATTAACAGGATTTCTAAAACCCATTTATAACTTCGGTGTATAAAGAATAATTGTCACAAATTTAATCGATATTGGTTCAGCGGATTCGCAGTGAAAGAGTAACAACGTACATCCATACTTACAAACTTTCGCATTTATAATATTAGAAGCAATTCATAGGATAGGATGTATAGACTAACTACGGTGTTTTACTGCAAATCATCTTGTAAGAACATATTATTACAAAAATTGTTTTCAATTTAGTTTATCTTAACCGCATGTGTTAAAAAGCGTAGTGTTTGATGTATTAATAGTAATTGTTGGATCGAGCCTTGCTCGGTAATTTTTTACAAAAAAAAGAAACGAAAAAAAAATAATAATAGGGTAGGTGGGGCTCGATCTTATGTAGTTACATTTTTAGAGACTGTCCGTTCCCCGAATAAGCTACGCTGACTTACCAATTAATGGCAAAAATAGTGTTTTACATGTTCAATGTAAATTTTAGTATTTTTTAATGCTTTTAAAACAGGGATAAAACGATTTTTTTTAATAAAAGCTGGCTAGATCAATAAACCCCCAAAATTTATTGCATGCTGAATGAAAGGTTACTCTTGTATGTATATTAATAATTAACTCATTTAAATATTAAAGATAAATAAATCAAATTCTTTTGTACTTCAGGGACCGTTACAAAAGAGCTATGTTTGTTTTAAGTTCTACAAGTAAAGACTGACTTAGAATACATAATTTTATAATGTGTTAAGTAAAATAAATGTATTCTAGACGCAGAACATATATTTCCCAGATATTTTTAAGTCGCAACGCGTGGCAAGCCATATTGCCACTAAAATCGTTAAACACAACTTTCTTGATGCGCTGCCAACAGCGGTGTACGAGTGGTCACGACCTCTCGATGCGACCTCAGAGTTCCATTTACAGTGCTGCGGTCGCTCTGGAATGAATATTTTATGTTAATACATTTTCAGTGCTACAAGCATTAAGGTGAATACTCACGCACGACGTCAATTTCATATGAAACAAGTGAAACATATCAAATTCAAATTCAAAATATTCTTTATTCTGACTGTTAACAGAACTTTTGAATCGTCAAATGTTTTCAAAGAAGCTACCACTGATTCAAAAGTTTGCTCCTACCGAGAAAGACCAGCAAGAAACTCGGCGGATAATCTTTTAAAAAAATCCTCCTGCCCTTACCCCACTGTAAGTGGGGTCGGCACAGTATGTTATAAACATGTCTCGTGATTTGGCTACGTATTTTTGGCCAGCTGCCTGACATCAATTTATCTTAGTCGTATTTTACGACAGCACGGTAAGAAAGGGGGTGGTCTATTTTACTCAGCCGGAGACCACACGGCGGGTCAACTTACCTTAGTCGCCTTTTACGACGCCTCGGTAAGAAATTAGTAAAAGGCGACCAAGGTAAGTTACGACGTATGGTAAGGTAAAACTAGAATATATTAAGAAAAATTGTAAAGTTTAATAAACAGTAGATACATAGAACGAATGAACAGTAGATGAGATTATGGAAACTAACTGATGGGTTTTTGATCGCCTAAATAAGTAGCTAACCTAATCAACATATGCCACTTTATCTTTCCGCCATCGCACTAAGATCGCTATGGATTTGTAATAAAAAATTTGCAAGATGGCATTATCGTGCGTAAATCCATACAACAATAGAAATTCTTTTATATACCACACCCTTATATTGTTAACGTGTGCAGAAAAATAATGAAGACTCTCAATTTTATTTAATTTAAATATCGTTTAATATCGTCAAACAATTTTATTTAATGTTTGTCAATTAATAAATTGCCAATTTTACAAAACCGCTGTGGTCAGTATATGTGATCGCGGTGATCAGTAAAATTAACTTTATTAAATAATCCTATAATATTGGGCACGGTAGAAGATTGAACAATTAATTAAATGAAGTTATTTATAGGATTTACTTTCCGGACGTCTATAATACAGAAGGAATGAAAATATGATTTTGCTATAATCCGGGATAAAAGAAAATCATATATCTTATTTAATAATATAACCTTAAATGTAGTGTGTACTATCCGTTCTCATTCTACACGCAACGTAAAAACGCAAGCGTTACCTACCACTTATAAAGAAGCACTGCACAAATTCACTATAACATTCCCAACAATGGTTTCGCCCTGTAAACGAAACATCGTCAAGAGATAGACTCCAAAATCGCAAAACGACGCATTATCCAAGCAATCTGAATTTTATAGTAATAAGTTTAACCCCCACCATTTATTTTACCTTCGAACGAACAGCAAACTGGAACTAGTAACGTTTATCTGTTTCTTGAATATGGAGTACTCTAACGCCCTACTACACGACTTCTTATGGTCTTGTATCCATAGTGACGGCGAATTGATAATCATATCTTGCGGAAATGTGTTCAAGTCAACTTCTGATAAGCGATTGATAAGCGTGCGTTGCTTAGGATGGTTTATCTAGGCGGTTGAATAGCGCAACTCGTTACTACTGCAAGGAGTAAATTTTACACAATAATTTACGTTCAAACAATGATATTTTTAAAAGTAGTGATTGGATTAAAATGATAAATGTGTTAATTTAAAGTTAAAAGAATGGGCTTTAATAAAATAATACATTAAATATACTTTTTTTAAAGTTTTAAACAAAAACACGCTTTTTGTCTTTTTTTTATGGGTGAGTCGATTCGGCTACTCGCGAGTGTAGAATAACATGTATTACGAATACTATCGCCTTATACATGGACTCTTACTTAACATCTATTTTTAGTTTACTAAACTAGGATTAGGACTGCTAATATGCTGCTAATATAACATTCTGCGACTTAGCCGTGTGGTATCCGGCTAAGTAGAATAGTACCACCCTCATTTCTTACCGAGGTGTCGTAAAAATCGACTAAGGTAAGTTGACCCACCGTGTGGTATTCCTATCCGGCTGAGTAGAATAGACCACCCTCCTTACCGAGGTGTCGTAAAATACGACTAAGGTAAGTTGACGTCAGGTAGGCGGCCGGTCGTAAAAACGCAGCAAAATCATGTTACAGCACGTTTATAACATGTGCCGACCCCGCTTAGAGTGGGATAAGGACAGGGGGATATACATATATAACATTCTGCGACTGAGCTTTGATATAAAAGATCCATAGATTAAAATCGTCCGCAGATAGACACCTATATCCAGTGTGCGATAATCATCGCTTCAAACGACGCGATAAAATTGACGTCCCCCGAAAAAATTCGACAGCTTGTAACAAATGCCTTGTCACAATGTCACAGTCTACCGCGTTGCGTCAACCGTTTTTAGCTTGAAAAATACCGATAGGTAAAATTTAATAATTAAATTAATTAGACGTGACTTTGCAGAGGTCTATAGTACAAAAGTTATGTTAGTTAAGTTAATGTTTTGCTTAAATAAAGCCGCAATAACGTTTTTATAACAAAATAGTATAATTGTTACTTTTGATACTTGATACTTATTACATAAACTTAGGGCCTGTTTCACAAGTAATAAAGTGTCGGATAGTTAACCGACAATTAAACTAAGTTGTATATTATGATGACAGTAACACTGGTTCAAACCTCTTTTATAGTGGGTTTTATAGTGTTATGCAAAACTTGTTAATAAATTGTAAATAAATTTAAAAAACAGTAGCAGATAAATGTCTCTAAAAAGAGACTCTAAAATGTGAAGTTTAAAAAAAGTAAAATCGCGGCCATTTTGAAATAGGTATTTGCTATCGAGCAGATAAATAAAATAACAGCCACATGACCTGTTAACCTATTAGGGACTTTGCTGAATAAGCCTATCAGAAACCTGAGAAACGCAAAATTTCTAGATATGTATCAGATATGTTCCGAATAGGTAGGACAGTTTATTGGTAACTTGTGAAACAGACCCTAATACTTGCAAATATTTTAAAACGGTAAATTTTTTGCGTTTTAATTTGGATTTTGGATAATTTTTTTCTTCAGATATTTGATATCCTATATTCCAACAGTGAAAAACAATCTTTGTTTATAATGTATACTCCCCTTAAAGCAAACTGCACAAAGTCAAATTGCAAGTATATATTTTATCCCATCGTCAAAACATTTTACCATCTATCATATGTACTTTAGTGCAGATTTATTAATGTATTTTATTTAATATTTCTTTTTTAGTTTTCGAAGCGTTTGACTCACTCACTTTATGCTAAGCGATAATATAAACTGAGTTCGATAAACTAAAAAAAAGTGCCAGTCGTCACCTGGCCATATCATTTTCCTGGCCTTAACCCACTGTAAAAAAGGTCGGCACAACATGTTATTAACATGTTTTCACATGATTTGGGTAGTTATTTTATGACCGGCAAGCTGTGGTAGCCCAGCGGTATCACCGTGCGCCTCTTTCGAGAAGGTCTAGGGTTCAAACCCCGGGCAGGCACCAATGAGTTTTCTAGTAAAACTTATGTGTCTAATTGATAATTGCAATTTATCACACGCTTTTCGGTGAAGGAAAACAAACCTGCATATCTCTAGAGAATTCTGGGGATATGTGTAACCTATCAATCCGCATTGGAGCAGCGTGGTAGGTCTTAGCTCCAATCCTTCTCAACAAAAAAAAACGGAGAGAAAGGCCTATGCCAAGCAGTGGGATAGTAACAGGCCGTTACTTTTTTTTACTTTATGACCGGCCGTTTACCTGACGTCAACTTTAGTCACCTTTTATGACACCTAGGTAAGAAAAAGGGTGGTCTATTCTACCCACCCGGATGTAATTCCCTTTAATAATTTCATTCGGTTAACAACAATATGACAGTTAAATAATTGCCCAACAAAAGTCTCTTGATACATTTATACTCAGGTAAATATATAGTGAAAGCAGTTTCTTACATTGAACAAAAAAAATGTTTTGTTAAGAAAAATACTTACGTGGTATCATATAAGTAATCAAAAAACTAACGATAAAACTAACTAAACAAAGATAGGAACGCCTAGATGTAATGGAATTAAGTAAAGGTGGGAACAGACATGCGAGGCGTGCGTTGCGAATGGTTCTCGCAAGCCTCTAGCTGTGTGGACGTGTGTGCTCACCGTGAGTGTTTGCGTCAAACGATCGTTTCAAACCCTGCTTTAGTGTGAGCCGGTCGCACCGTGTAGACGGACGTAATATTTCCTTTTTGTTTTTTTATTTTATTTTTATTGGTTCGCTAGCGATTACAACATAAAATATAAACACAATTACAATTAATACATACATATATGCACAATCGTTTAAAAGCAAACTCATCATGCGTTAAAATGTCATTACAATCAACACAGATTTATGAAATGATAGTTAAAAATTAAACTACAAAATTACTACAAAGGCCGGTGCGTTGAATAAGTTAGAAGCCCAAAAAGTTAATTTGAAAAATAAATACATGTATATGTACATATATAATAATTTAAAAATTAGTATATAGGCTGCAGATGCAATTTGCACGTGTCGCTTTGTCTGTGCCATTTTTCTACTGACGAATAACCATGCGTGGTTGTTTGTTTGCTCAGCTTGAGCATGTGTCATTTGGGACACATGTATAAATTTACCATCGTATGCCTCAAGTATTATGACGGCGGTAGCCCCGCCGTCATAATACTTCCACAAGTTTAAAGTCACTCAGCGTGCTATGGAGCGAGCTGTGCTCGGAGTATCTCTCAAAGATAAAATCAGAAATGAGATTATCCGCGAGAGAACCAGAGTAACCGACGTAGCTAGCAGAATAAGTAAGCTGAAGTGGCAGTGGGCCGGTCACGTCTGTCGCAGGACTGATGGCCGTTGGAGCAAAAGAGTCCTGTAGTGGAGACCGCGTCTTGGCAAACGCAGCGTAGGGCGTCCACCGTCTCGCTGGACCGACGACATCAGGAAGGTTGTCGGGGCCAGGTGGATGCGCATTGCGGAGAACCGGGATGTCTGGCGCAGACATGGGAAGGCCTATGTCCAGCAGTGGGCTGCGATGGGCTGATGGATGCCTCAAGTTGAGGCATGCGTGAAGAACTATTCGCGACGCACGCCTCGTGATGTCTGTACGCGGCCTTATGTAAATTTGACGTTGGCACCAACAAATTGAAATTACTGACTGCCAACTAAATATGCAAAACAAAACAAACGCGAATCAAGAAATATTTGTTTGTTCTCGCTGAAATTGTGTTTTGAATTCACAGCTTCTGTACTTCTCTCGGAACGTGCTTGGTTAACATTAACTGTAAATAAATTGAATGTGTCGACTAAGAATTTCATCTTCAGATTAAAAGTAAACGGTTTACTAGTCAGAGTGAAAAGCAACTGGTATGATTTGCTTTATCGACGAAAAATGATGAGTCTGTCTTTTTGATGATTCTACTGCGTAGTATCCGGCTATGTAGAATATACTATTTCTTTCATACTGAGGTGTCGTAATAGGGGACTAAGGTTAGTTCACCCGCCGTGTGGTATCCGACTGAGTAGGAAATATCACCCTCATTTCTTACAAATGTATCGTATATGTGGACTAGGATAACAGGGGGGTAAGGTAATAGGTTGAACCACAGTTGAAGAAGAAGGTTGACGCCAGGCAGGCGGCCGGTCGAAAATACCTAGCCAAATCAAGTAACAACATGTTTATAACAAGTGCTGATCGTGCTTAGAGTTGGATAAGGGCAGGAGAATGGTGACGGCGCCTTTTTAATAATTACAATATATTTAATTTTCTAGACAAATAACTGTTATAATCTAATAAAAATACCATTTTGTATGAATCTTAAAATTGATGGAGTCCTTTTTTATATTTAAAACATAGATTTGCAAACTTTTTAGCAAACAAAATCATATAAGCCAACAAGTTTGGAAAAATTATAACTCAGGATTTCGCAAGCGCCGAATTGCTAATTTGCCTATCAATTTATGAATTTATGAACCATTTCAAAAGTTCGCTCGAACAAATGTTTTATGCATTTATGTTTTAACTATAAACAACATATTTGAATTGGTAAGACTGTTGCGTTTACCGTCTTTTTTGGTTAAAGAACAATATTTTTGGGAATCCAGATCTTTAAGCTGCAACAGCCTATATAAGATAACAGCTTCTCCGGCGATGCTTCTGCGCTCACCCACTTCTTTGGTGGCGCTGTAAAAGCCTCAGGGCTAACAGCTTAATGTTCGAAAAAAAAAACATTCGTTCTCTTTTCGCGTGCGGCATTCGTAGGAGGCAGACGTGTTTGGGAGACCTCTTTTGTATTTCGTGCTATCAGAATCTAATAAAAACAATAATCCGTTCAGTAGATTTTGAGAAAATCGATCATATACAGACACGGTGAGTCAATTTACCTTTGTAGCCTTTTACGACACCTCAGTAAGAAATTAGAAAGGTTTATTCTACACAGCCAGATACCACACGGCTAAGATTCGTTGTTATCCACATTGATAACAAATCCTTAAAACTAAAACCTTTCTAAAAAATGGTATATTATTAAAAAGTAAAGGCAAAACAAAAAATAGTAAATAACTTCGATAGCTATAAATTCAAATTCAAATTCAAAATATTCTTTATTCAAATAAACTTGTAAGTGCTTTTGAATCGTGAACTCTACTGCTGGTTCGGAAAGCTGTTCCTACCGAGAAGAGCCAGCAAGAAACTCGGCGGTTGCTCTTTTAAAAATATAATTCTTAATACTATTTACATTAAGTCGTTACTGTCTTGTACAGGTTCAAAGAGAGCTATATCCACACATTCTTATCTTCCAAATAATCTTCAAGAGTATAGTAGGCTTTCTGTATCAGCCTCTTTTAAATAAATTAAGCATGTAAATAGAACTGAATAAATTTAAACTTTACATAAACTTAGAATGTGCAACTGTATACGAACATTCCCTACAAGAGGCTATAGAAGAAAGAAATAAACGTTAACGGGAATGAAATATTTATGTAAATTCTACATCAGTATTCCAAGAAGTTGAAGCCACTCGCTGTTAACTAAGTATGTAAAACGAAACAAACGCAGCAGTAAAAGAAATATTTCTTTGTAAGACGGACTTAAGACGTTAAATTAATTTTTTATACACCGGAATAACATATGAGCTATAGAAATCGTGTTAATTCTACATGAATAGGATGACATTGAAAAGCGCCATCTATAATATTATCAATCTATTACACGACAACAGTCCACGCGATCGAAGTCGCGAGTAAAAACTACATATATTATAAATACGAAAGTTTGTGAGTATGCATGTATGTTTGTTACTCTTTCACGGATAATCCGCTGAACTAATATTGATGAAATTTGGCAAAATTATTCCTTTTACACCGGAATAACATATAAGTCATAGAAATTCTGTTGCAGATGAAACCAAGGATAGAAAATAGTAAATAAATGTTCTGAAAACGATGCAGAACGATGGCAAGTCAAGCTACGCATATGTACAATATACACAATGCGACCCTCCACTCGAGATCGCTTCACGAGTAGAGGCTTGACTCCCCTAACGCAGTACTGTGGATTTGCAACAATTCCATTCTGATGACGCCTGAAACGTCTGTTTGATATGCTAAATTTTGCTTATACCAAACAAAATCCTATAGTAAATTCTAATTATGTCATTTTATGTGTTAAAATAATCGATACTATTTTGTAAATGCAATAGTGTAGCCTGTCTTCTTGTCTGTTACCTTTACAGCTAACAATAAGGCAATATTGATGAAATTTGGTACAATTAAGCTTTAATATACCGGATTAAGATATTGGATACAGAAACTCTTTATCGCGGATTATAGCATAATAATATTCTCATTACTTTTGTACTATGGACCTCCGCAAAGTAACGCCTAACTATAAATTAGAAACTCTTTTGTTCATTCGGGAATAGAAAAAATTAATATAGTGCATAATGGATGGTATTTTTACGCATTGTGCATGTGTTTTTGCAAATTCTGCATGTATCAGGTATGAAAACGGAATGTCCACTCTACATTAAGCATTATATATATTTTCTATTTTACTTCATCACGGATTATGGAAAAATAATTTTAGTATTCCTTTTGTATTATGGATCTCCACAAAGTAACGCCTAGTTCCATAAATGATTTATGGTGTTGATATGTGAAGTCATGATAGATTGAAAATTCAACTACGAACTTAACCGTCGATTTCATGGTGGACATATCCCTAATTCTTTCCACGGGGAAAGGATCATTATTTTTAACAATAATATTTAAATAAATTAAAATTGCGCTTCCAAAAGATACGAAAATCATTTGTCGGTACACGTTTTAATAACAAAATTCCTCTACATTATCTAGACTTACCCTTACACAAGAATACAAATCTTAAAACGATGCTGCTAAAGCTAACTATACAATTGAATATTATTTGAGTGGTAGAAGTTTATCTGAACTACAGTCAGCTACGCACCAAACTACAACGATTAATATCAAAAAGTAAAATGATTTTTTTTAAACATCATCCGGCAAGTTTCTTGCTGGTTCTCTCGGTCGGAACAAACTTAGGAATCAGTGATAGCTTCTTTAACATGTTTTAACGATTCAATAAAGAATATTTTGAATTTGAAAAAAGATGACGGAAAGCAATGACATCACTATCAGTAATGACTGATGAAATTGACTCTATGGCGAGTAATGCGTTGATTGGTCGAGGCCCGTGGACAAGCCATCCAGTGGCATTTAAATTGGGCGAGGCTGCTATAACTCTTTACTTTGATATTTGATATTTGGTAGCAGATACAAATTATGCCTGTAGCAGTCAATTGAAAATTATGATGGGCATTGTTTAACATATTATTTATATATAAAACCTCTTACCGGTAACTCATGTTGCGTGTTAGATGAAACAGGTGATGTTGGGGATTGGGTGCGAGCCAAACTCTGTGAGCTGGTTGAATTTTTTGGTTCCGACTTCGCTACCACCATTGAATATTGTGGTGGGTCCGGCGGACAATCAATTCCTGCACAAAAAAAAATTAAATACATTATTAAAATCCTAATCGATGGGTTCTAGGTATACTTGGTGGAAGTAAAAGCAGTAATTTCCAAAATATTCAGCTCTCATCGGATGTAATGAGATTAATCTCTGGCAACAGTTAAATTAAGAATTGTGTTTGAGTTACGTAATACAAGTATTAAAAATTTACAAAAGACTGAAAAACAAAACACAAAACTCAGAAATCTATCTAAAATAGAATAGCTAGACAATTGTTCGGAATCATTTAGAAAGCTGCGCATAATTTATTTGAAAATAAATAAATAAAAGAACATAATTGTGTTTTTAATGTTATGTGGAAATTTATTGAATTATCCGTAATTACTGGTTTTTCTAGAGAAAACTAGTCAAATTGTGTCTAAATTAAGAGTAATTTTTAAAAACTTGATCTCAGTTTATTTAGCATTGTTATTTTAATGCTAATTTCAGTTAATTAACTGAAAGCCCATCTCATTTATTTTTTAGCTAAAAAAAACTTTGTTTACGAATACACCCATGCCAGCACTAGAGAGTGGAAATTCATCAATTCAACTAACTATAAATAACATTTTAGTGCTAGAAACGCTGAATTTCAAAAACGCATTCGTTACGCAAACGCACTCGACATAGGGTGTAACAGATGTTAGACAAATTGCACTGGAATTTTTAAATCAATTGTTTTATCGCTGTCGCCGAGCTCAAAACTTTGCTTATTAGCCGAACAAATTGCTTCATCCATTAGCTCAAGAGTTGGATGCAGTTTTCGTATAGTTTTGCTTTAAATTGAATCAATTGTAATTGCATTTGTGAAACTTTAAGGAAAACTTATATGCTCTTTTGTTTATGCTAACGCATTTCTCAGATTTGTTCCTTTACCTTGTTTTCCCTCATCATCTATACTTATTTTAAAACAAAGTCCCCAAAAGACTTTCTGTCTGTGTGATCGATTTTCTCGAAATCTACTAAACCGATTTTTATACGGTTTTTATTAAAAGATAGTGCAATTGTTCCAGAAGGTTTAACTAAATAGTGCATCACGGTTTTATGTTAATATAAAATTATTAAAATCATTTATACTGTCATGTCATATCGCTGTCGTATCATTTATAATATTATTATACATTTATAATAACTATTTCAATGAGATACGCTGTTAAAAGGCGACTAAGGTAAGTTGATCCACCGTGTGGTACGAGTATCCGGTAGAGTAGAATAGACCACCCTCTTTCAGGCTACGTCGACGATGAAGTTGACGTCAGGCAGGCGGCCAGTCGTAAAATCCGGAGCCAAATCATGTGACAACATATTTATAACATGTGCAGACCCCACTTTAAGTGGGATAAGGATAAGAGGATGACTATTTCAATGAGTTATAATAATAGTAATTGACACCGTCGATAGACCCCCTAAGAGTGATGACGATTCAAAATTGCTTATTATATTTAAGCTTATTTCTCGTAAAGAGAGAAAGAGAGAGAAAGATAGTTGGTGTGTCATTAAAAAAAATATTAATTAGGCACAGCTTAGTTACAAAAATATAGACAGTATTTTTGATTATGATTCTTAAATTGTTCTTGACAGATGTTCATTCACAAAATGCATTCTAGTTTAACATTATACGAACCGACTTTATTGGCTTATTTACTCTCTTTGAAACTTTGTTTATTAGCCGAGCAGAATGTTTCGCTTTTTCGCTTGACTCGATATTATCAAATGACAAAGTTTGGATGCTCTTTTTGTTTGTTCTCTTTTGGAATTTACTGCAAATGTTATTATATGATAACGTCTTCAAATCTAATTAAAATAATCTTCTGCAAGCACTTTGGAATCGTCAAGAATAGGTTAGATTTTATTGACGCTACAACTGGTTCTGAATATTGCTTTTACCGATAAGAACCAGCAAGAAACTCGGCGGTCAATCTTTAAAATATCTTTACTTTACACAATAAAGGTTGCAAGAAGAATTTTAGTATAAATCTGAATTTAGAAAGAAAAATTGACCATCATCTTCCTGCCCTTATCCCACTCTAAGTGGGGTCGGCACAACATGTTATAAACATGCTGTCACATGATTTGGCTGCGTTTTTACGACCGGCCGCCTGCCTGACGTCAACTTACCTCTGTCGTATTTACGACACCTTGGTAAGAAAGAGGGAGGTCTATTCTACTAACCGGGTACCACACGGTGGGTCAACTTACCTTAGTCGCCTTTTACGACACCTCGGTATGAAATGAGGTTGGTCTATTCTACTCAGCCGGATACCACACGGCGGGTCGACTTACCTTAGTCGCCTTTTACGACACCTCGGTAAGAAATAAGGATGGTACTATTCTATGCAGCCGGATACCACACGGCGTAGAAAGAAAAATTGACCGACCGCAATAATTTTTATTTACTATATTACTATTTTATTTGGTACATATTAGTTACATGAATTCAACTATATTATATTAAGAACTAATATCTGGGTGACCGAGCTTCTCTCGGGAATTTTTTACAAAAAAAAAAACTTAAAATAAAGAAAAAGCAATTATTTAGTTGGGGATCGATCCTTGGCATTCACATTTCTCGAGGCTGCCCGTTACCCGAAAAGGCTACGCCAACTTGACAGTTGATGGCGAAAATTCAATTAAATATAAATGTTAGTGTTTTTTAATGCCCAAAAACATGGATAAAACAATATTTTTTTACATAAAACCTAGCTAGATCAATTTTTCTCCCCCAAAACCTCCTACATGCTGAATTTCAGGAAAATTGGAGCCGTTTCCGAGATTCGGAAAATATATATATATACAAGATTAACTCATTTAAATATAAAGATATTAAAAATTATATTTTTAAAAGAGGAACCGCCGAGTTTCTTGCTGGCTCTTCTCGGTAGGAACAGCTTTCCGAACCAGCAGTAGAGTTGACGATTCAAAAGCACTTGTTTATTTGAATTAAGAATATTTTGAATTTGAATTTGAATTTGAATTTGAATTTGAATTTGAATTTGAATTTGAATTTGAATTTGAATTTGAATTTGAATTTGAATTTGAATTTGAATTTGAATTTGAATTTGAATTTGAATTTGAATTTGAATTTGAATTTGAATTTGAATTTGAATTTGAATTTGAATTTGAATTTGAATTTGAATTTGAATTTGAATTTGAATTTGAATTTGAATTTGAATTTGAATTTGAATTTGAATTTGAATTTGAATTGGAATTTGAATTTGAATTTGAATTTGAATTTGAATTTGAATTTGAATTTGAATTTGAATTTGAATTTGAATTTGAATTCAACTACGAATATTTTAACTAACACAGAGTAATACGTCAAATTATTTTTTTAACTCTTGACAAATATCGATTTCTCGATGAGAAAACCCATGTCCACTTAGAATCAATTAAAATACCATAAAGCTTTAACGTCCTTGCGAATAAGGGGTTGGTTTAATGAGTAGTAATTACAATACAAAATAAACTGGCATTTGCATGAAAGACTGCGGAAAAAACTTTTAAATTGCTCAATCACGTGACTCGTTATGGCTGAAATAATTACTCATTCAAAAGCGTGCCTCCGGGGAGATTATCGATTGACGAATGTGCTCTGGCCCCTATTTTCAAATCATGTTTAGATGCTAATTGCGAAAGTGATATTTGTCTATGCCAATACTGTCATATTAGATTTCTATGTTTAGTTTATGGCACAATCCAACAATATTAAATAAGCTAATCATAAGTAGGGGCATTAGTAATTGACAATGTACTAATGTAATAGTTGACCGTTTTCTCATCATTCTCTTACCCTTATCCCACTGTAAGTGGGGTCGGCACAATATGTCTTCTTCTTCCATTCTCCTCTTTCATTCGTCAACTCTGGTGCCATTCCTTTAACATGCATATTATTTTTCATACAATCCATCCATCTTTTTTTCGGACCGTTTTATATGAAATTTTAAATAATAAGCGTTTTGTTTGTTGTAGGTAATAAAATATATTAACCCTCCGTTGGGCACATGGGCGGATTGTCACATTCGTGCCTCATAGGGTCTGGCCAGACCTTTGTGTAGTTTTAAGTAATCATATGGAAATATTTGGTTTTTAGAAACGCATCGTATTTATATCCACACAGGTATATATTTTAGAGATTATTTCTGGTTCTTAGAGACTTTATATATTTTAAACTACCTGTCCAATTGAGATTAATGGAAAATCAACTTTTGAATCATCATTATGCTATCGTTATCTCACTCTTAGTGGGGTCGGCACAAGATGTTATTAACATGTTGTCACATGATTTAAGACATGCTGCCTGCCTGACGTCAACTTACCTTAGTCACCTTTTGCGACACCTAGGTAAAAAAGGTGGTCTATTCTATTTGGCAGGCACTACAAGGCAGGTCAACATACCTTAGTAGCCTTTTACGAAACCGCGGTAAGAAATGAGCGTGGTCTATTCTACTCACCCGGATTCCACACGGCGGTGGAAAATCAACTCTGAATGTTGCTGGTTAACTAGATTTATACATTTTGCGCAAAAGAAACTAGTTTTGAGGGGCCTATCTTGTCAGTTCTTCAATTCTATCTGTAAACAAGGTTAACAAGTTCCTTTCTTCATGTATTAGAGATTATTATTCCTCTAATGTATTAGCTTAAGGGGCCACTTTCCTTTGCTAATGAGTGCGCCTTGAAATGAAACAATGAAAAGGAAATGCATAATATTTTATAAAAACGCATGAAATGTTGGCGCAGTTGAAATGAAAGAAGAGACAAACTGAAAGTCAATTAGGAAGCAATAGCAGGTATCATTTCAGTTGTACTTGTTTACTTATGGTCATTGGTTTCTAAAAAACGATTCAACCGCCGAACGAGTGGAGAACAGCTTGAGGAAAAGTTCATTCGACTTTCGGTGCTCGGAAGAACTAGGGATTTTTATCGAAATCTCGTTCGTATCCGTTGATTAAACGTTACGTTGCCTCACGTCTAATTTGTTAAATCCATCGACTTACTTTTCCATTGACTTTACAAATGCATAATAAATCACCAACATGTCGTAGAAAAAGTCAAAAGTCCATCGCTTTGTTGAACTTTTCCATGTGAAATGCGAAAAATCTTGATCCATGCAATCGACGCCAGCCTTATTCGCAAGAAAGAGATTTCATCTGGTTTCATCCCCTCGCCCTCATAATTTCTACGTTAGTGTACCGTAAAAAGTAAGTTCGCAACTCTATTCTTTTGGGCACGTGGATGGATGCAGGTAGAAAGAAGCTAAGTCCTCATGAAATTTATAATGTGATGAAAGAACAGAACGAGAGGAGCTCTTTCTCATTTCGCTAACGAAATTCCAAAGGCATACATCTCTTGTTCGACCTAATAATGCCAACGAAGAATACAGTTATTAGTAAGTCGCTTAGCTTTTCCCAAAGTGGTGAAGAAATTATCAGCAACAGCTGTTCGGCCGCTATTGCTCTATTCAATTCAAGAGCTACAGTAATACATATTTACTTAGCTTGAATTCGCGCAGTTCCTCTTATTCACGGTCTGTATATAGTTACCCTTGCAATGGATATTTTGTTTTCGAATCGCAAGCCCACAAAACTTTGATTCCAAACTTTGCTTTTTTCGATGGAATATACAGACAGAATTTATTTTTGTCACGATATGGAAATAACTGTTTATCAACAGTAATATTTTAGTGCGGTTGATAGTTCTTCAATTGAATATTAATCAATAGAAGCAAAAAGAAGCGAATTAAAATGACATTTCCATATAAATTGCATAGGGGTCTGGGCAGACCACATGAGGTAAGAATGTGACATGTATCCCAAGATTTCATTGCAGTTATCCTCTCACGAGAGGAATCCTCATAATTCTTGCCAGATATTTGATGATACCTTTTTAGGAAAAGTCAAGAAATTGCAAGTGGCTAGTACGACCGGAAGTGTATTTAAATTACAATTAAAATCAAAAAAGGTCTGGCTGGACCCATGTGCCCAACGGAGGGTTAATTAATAATATTAAATTTTAAATATTAAACAATGAGTTACAGTTCTGAGGTTTTGGGCAGTTGTTAAAAGATGGCAACAGGTAATTTCAAATTTACTTTTATAAGCTACAACAAAAAAAACGCTTATTATTTAAAATTTCATACAAAACGGTCAACTACTAGTACATGGACAGTTGGTGATATCTGGCGTAGTAGAATAGACCACCCTCATTTCTTACCGAAGTGTCGTAAAAGGCGAACAAAGTAAGTTGACCCGCTGTATGTTATCCAGTTGAGTATAATAGATCACCCTCATTTCTCACCAGCGTGTCGTAAAAGGGGACTAAGGTAAGTTGAACCGCAGTGTGGTATCCGGCTGAGTAGAATAGACAACGTTCATTTCTTACCAAAGTGTCGTAAAAGGTGTGTTAAAATCTGTTGTGCTGAACCCAACTTAGAGTGGAATAAGGACAGGAGAATGATATGCCATACATATATTTGCCTCCAAAGAGTAAAGTATATACATAAAATAGCCCAGAAAATTCACCATCATCCTCCTGCCCTTATCCCACTCTAAGTGGGGTCGGCACAACATGTTATAAACCTGCTGTCACATGATTTGGCTGCGCTTTTACGACCGGCCGCCTGCTTGACGCCAACTTACCTTAATCGTATTTTACGACACCTCGGTAGGAAAGAGGGTGGTCTTTTTTACTAAACCGGATACCACACGGTGAGTCAACTTACCTTAGTCGCCTCTTACGACACCTCGATAAGAAATGAGGTTGGTCTAATCTACTCAGCCGGATACCACACGGCGGGTCGACTTACCTTAGCCGCCTTTTACGACACCTCGGTAAGAAACGAGGCTGGTACTATTCTATTCAGCCGGATACCACACGGCTAAGCCCAGAAAATTCACGCACCATAAATTATAGCAGTTAGTAAACTCATCATAATATAACCGTATATAATGGGCACCGTATCAATGAATATCGGGAAATAAATTGCATATACAATTTGAACGCCAGATTATATTATGTTTTCCCGATTCCATATATTATATGGAGGTATAATTTTCTGCTTGCATCAGAACATTTGAGTGACATCATTTTCGAAATCAGAATGTCTATATATGAAATTTATTCATTTCCAGTTCAATTAAGTGTGGTGATTTAATTTATTTTTGAAATCCAATTTAAATATACACGTTTAAATTATTTAATTTGCAATTCAAATTTGACGTGTATAACATTGAACTAAAATGAATTGCTTTTGTCTTTGCCTTGAAGTATTTTAATGATAACTTGTATACTATATATATATTTTTTTTTTCGTATATGACTAATGCTGTTAGCCCTAATGGCTTTGACAGCGTCACCGATAAGACGGGCGAGCGCGGAAGCATCGCCGAGAAGAGATGGTTAATACAAGCGGGTGCATTACAAGCACCCGCCCTACAGGGGGCGTCGCCTTAAGGGTGTCTCCTGCGAGACCGAACCTCGGCTTAAGGCGGCGCGTTTTTGGAGGGCTGCATCTAATAAATGACTTGGAAGAAGTCTGCGTCACGGCGGCCGCGGCAGAGGGCTGCGGCCGCTTGACACAAGCAAGCGGGGACCTCGTCTTCGCCGGCGAAGACGCTGTTTGTGTATACTATATACTACTATTTCTTATTTATATTCAAAACTAGTGCGTGACTGTGTTCACATATATTTAAGCGTTTATTTTGTTGAGTTTGTGATAGTGAACGTGTGTAGTGCTTGTGTGTTGTGGTGGAGGTTAGTGCATATGTTTTTAAGAATCCTACATATATCAGGTATGAAAACAGAGAGTTCATTCTAAATTTAGCATTATGTATATTTCCTATTTACGTTATCAAACGTTTCTTTTGTTGAGTTTGTGATAGTAAACATGTGTAGTGCTTGTGTGTTGTGGTGGCGGTAGTTGAGGTGGCGGAGCATTATTTTCTTTTATACGTTATCGCTGATTACAGCAAAAAAAAGTATTATTACTTTTGTATTATGGATCTCTGCAAAGTAACGCCTAATTCTATAAATCTGTATATACAAAAAAGAACGGCCTGTTACTATACCACTGTTGGCTTTCTCCGTTTTTGGAGGGAAGGTTTGCCATTTAAAGCAATTTAATTGCAATTGCAATTAATTTGTAACTTAATTGCAATTGCAATTTAAAGCCAACCACGCCGCTCCAAAATATCTCAGTGTCTGAAGAGCAAGGTCTTTGAACAGTGCTTTTTGCCAATGATGATATACAGATCTGTAAAATGATCGCTGACTATGGACCTCAGAACCTCAAAGCTCAGAGTCTCTTATGCTTGGAGTATCTCTACGTGATCAAAACAGAAATGAGGAGATCCATAGAAGAACCGACATAACTCAGCGCGACATCGCACCGGAAAACGCAGTGACGGTAAAACGACGAGGTAGACTGACGGTTTCATAAAAGTCGAGGGAAGCTAAATGGCAGCAAATCGTGGGGTGGGGAGAACCCTGAAAGAGACATGTCCAGCAGTGGACGTCCATCGGATAAAAAAGAAGAAGGAGAAGAAAACGATGTTCTAATGCGGTTCGTTAGGTTACACATATACAGAGAATTCTCCAGAATTGTACTTGATTCCTCACGAGGTTTCCCTCACTGAGAAGAATGAATGAAACACATTCATTGAAGCCCGGGGTTAGAACCTGTGAACCTCGTTGTCTCACCGCTATCACAGATTTCTGTATAGTATATTAATTCCATTGCAAACAGGAAAATAAAATTTGTTCGTTGGATCGTTGGTTGTTGAATGCATTAGAATGAACTACAAAAATTAAAATGACTAGATATTTTTTCCATATAACCTCAAAACGATACCGCAATGCAAAGTAAAAGCGAGCGTGTAACAATGCTATAACGTGTAAGCGGCATATAAATTACTTTTGTAAAATAAATGCACTGTAAAAGTTTCTAAGTCGTTCAACATATGTTTAATTCTTATTACATATAAATTATATTATAAATACAAAAGTCTCTCTGTAAAGCTTTTAAATCTAATTCACTAGAGGAATATTGAAGACGTGGTATCCGGCTGAGTTGAATAGACCACGCTCATTTCTTACCGAGATATCGTAAAATTCGAGTAAAGTAAGTTGGCTCATCGTGTGGTAACCGGTTGAGTAGAATAGACCACCCTCGAGGTGTCGTAAAAGGTGACTAAAGTAAGTCCGCCGTGTGGTATCCAGTTTAGTAAAATAGGTGTTATAGGGTCAGCAAAACATGTCATAAACATGCTGTCACATCATTTGGCTACGTATTTTGCAAACGGTCGCCTGCCTGACGTCACTTACCTTAGTTGCCTTTTACTACACCTCAGTAAGAAAGAGGTTGGTCTATTCAACTTAGCCGGATACCACACGGCAGGTCAACTTACATAAGTCGCCTTATACGACACCTTGGTAATAAAAGTGGGTGGTGAATTCTATTCAGCCGGATACCAAACGCGGGTCAATTTACCTTAATCGCCTTTTAGGACACCTTCGTAAGAAATGAGGTTGTCTATTCTACTCAGCCGGATACCACACGGAGTATATAAATATGATAAGATTGAAATGATGAGAATTAATTTACTTGGAAATACCGATACCTACAAATACGAAATTATTTTATAAAACGTCTGTTCCTTTATTATTATTCCCAAAATTTAGACCGCCTCAATTATTGCGGGAATACGAAATTTTCCAAACAATTTTTACTGTGAAGACCTAAAACTACTTAAATGTAGAAACATTTTCAAATACCAGGTAATGTAATATATATAGTCTGTAATATAATTTACAGCTTTATTTGATTAAAGTCCACGATTTAACGTAGCTATACTATAACTCCTCACATTTAATAGCCATAGGCTTAGCATAAGTAAATGGGATGTCCGTGATTGCGAAAGAAAGCCTCCGGGATTTTCATGTAAGGACACGCTCATTTGAGTTTCCATTACGCTTAATGATATGATCTTATCTTAACAAGTGGACCGTTTATACTGAAACTCTATAAAAAGAAATGACCCGTGAATCAATTCAACTTAGATTGCTCGTTGGAAGAAATTCAAATCAATTTATTTAAAGAACCCTTACGATATTTGATAGCAAATAGTACTCGCAATATTCAATAGCTTCCAGTCTTATTTTATTTATTTACATTATTATTATATCGATTTGTTTAATTAAAACTGAATGCAATTAACACATTGTATGCGAGACACGTACTAGTACGTTTTCTGACGATTATTATTCGAACGCGGGATACGTACTAGTACGTTTTCTGACGATCGAAACTTGAGCATGGAACGCGTATTAGAATCTAACACGTTTTCTGTTGATTGATACTTGAACTCGGAAGACGTACAGTACTTTTTCTGACGATTGATATTTGAGCGCGGGACACTTATTACTACGTTTTCTGACTTTTGATGCTTGAGCGCGGGACGTGTACTATACTGCGTCCATCATATTATCAGTCTTTTGACAGCTCACGCTCATTAAGTTTTGTATTGCTTACGTACAAATATCATACAAATAATATTTGTACTTTATGGATGGGTACCGCCCACTTAGTGATGTCACACATAATGGTTACTACGATTATGCCACAGATTAAAAATAATCGGTAGAAATCGATGTTACGAGTATTAAAAGACATTTAATAACATTATATAAAGTTTTACTTCTTCTTAGTTAATACATGAATACAAATAAAACAATCAGGATATTTTAATTTATTTTATTAGCACGAGTCGTCGGAATGATAATCAACACTAGCGGTTATTATTAGCTCTTGTGTAGATAATATATTATCAAACGCAATATCACGTTCCCAATCAGAGAATATTACTCTTTTAGTTCTTTCCACCACACTTGCCCAGTTCTCGGCCGTTACGTGGGTGCAAGCATTTTTTAGCAATTGCAACATTTTATTCGCTGTGAATGGGGGGCTTGTATTGCATCTCGCAGCATGCCCTTTTACTTGTGCCCATATAAGTTCTATTGCGTTGTACTGGCAGTGGTATGGAGGAATCCGAAGAACAGTATGGCCATATTCTGCTGCCATTTCATTGATTACATAGCGTTTTGCTCTCTTTTTGGTTTTTAATATTTTTATTAATTCAACTTTTAACATTGAGTCGTCCACATTTTCTCCATTGTCCCGAAGCCAATTAATTATTTCATGCTTTTTATTAGCCTGTGTTGGCATTTTGTCAATTTGACGGGAGTGGTAGGGCACATTATCAATAAAAATTATTGATGGTTCTTCCAATGAAATGAGCATTTTTTTGAACCACTCTTCATACACATTTGCATTCATCTCTTCGTGGTAGTCATTTGATTTCTTCGATTTAAATGCCAACAGTGCGTCTTGTACAAATCCTTTTGCTGTACCTGCATGGCAAATGATTAGGCGCTCACCTTTTCCCATTGGTACTGAGGAAGTGGAATCAGCAGTATCATCAGTCCAGAAACGAGATAGTGTGTGGTTAGCGTTGAGCCATGTTTCATCCGTGAAAACAATATTTGCCCAATCTTGTATTTTCTTTGCCTCTCTTAAAAAATCACAACGTGCTATAGCTATATCTGTGCGTTCCATTAATAATTTTCTTTTATTTAACTTTTTATATGAAAAGCCAATTGTGTTCAAAACTTTGACCAAAGAAGATTTTTCACCATGAAATAGACCACTTCTTTTTAAAGAAACAATAAGTTTTCTCAAAGTTGGAATTTCTTTTCTCAAGTAGTAATCATATACATGACGACGAATAGCGTCAGCGTCAAAGTCATCGACAGCTGTCACCTTATGAGCCCGGCGCTTTCTTTTTGGTGTAGATGGTTTGTTTTGCTCCAAGCCGCTCCTGCCGTAGGCATCAGTAGTGATTTTAGTCAAAGTTGATAGACTGATCCCCAACGCGGCTGCAACACGGTTTCGGACTTGCGTGATAGGTATAAGAGGTCCGCCATTTTGATTTTCTTGCTCAAAATACTCATGAAGTTTTAACACTAACTGTCTCGATTGTGCTTTCAACACACGTCCTTTCGGCATTTTCACGATCAATTAATATAAGTTTCACAAAAGTTTTTCCGAGGAATAAAGCTACTTAACTCAAGGTGTAACAGATGCGAGAGAACACTCAGCGAACGTAAATGCGTGTGACTATCACGGGCGTTTCGTTGAGAGTGACAGATCACGTCAAAATGGCGGCCGAGCGGAAGGTCTGTTGATGTTGCCAGTTGATGTATAATATATTTTTTATGATTATAATAAATACACACGGATTAACATTTATTTTCAAAAAACTAAGGCAATATTAAATCAAAATGTTGATTTCTATATCTGTTATTAGTTTACGTAGGTTATCATTAATCGAATTACTTAGGTACGTAATTCGATTAATGATAGTAGGTACTATAATCGGAATGGTATCGCATACGAGAATCTTTAGGACATCACTAAATATGTAAATCGTCAATCTGTCAAAAGATGGTTCATATAATGGACAGTGTATAGTACACTTTCTGACGATTAATACTTTAGCGCACTCACTGTTATGGTAGTGCTTTTGCACTGAAAAACTGCTACAATATTGTAGCAGTTTTATTAGTTGTATTAGCAGTTCTAATAATATTATTAGAAAACAAAAGTTTTCCAAACGCTGTCACTTGCATAGTTATAATAGCTCAGTTGGGAACGGGCGGAATAAAGATGTGGAAATACCCCGGATCAAGTTCCAGATATCATCTTACCTTTTTTTCTTTTTTTTTCATATTGCATCTTTTTTATATCATATAAGAAATACCGAGTAAAGCTCGATCCCGATCGATCGATAATATTATATGGAATCATCATTTCGCCTGCCCTTATCCCACTTTAAGTGGGGTCGGCTCAACATGTTATAAACGTGTTGTCACATGACTTGTTTAGGTATTTTACAACAGGCCGCGTGGTTGACGTGAAATAACCTTAGTCGTCTTTAACGGCATCTCGGTAAGAAATGATGGTGTGGTCTATTATGCTTAGCCTATTTTATTTTATTCTCTATTCCACTCAGCCACATGGGTTTTTGCTTTTATATGGAATATTATGTCAAAATATATAAATACCTTTACTGAGGGGAATAAGGTCCGGATTACGGTCGTCGGGGGAGCTCCGTTTCTGTATGGACGCTTTTTGATTCTTCGTTGATTGCATTGTCACTGTAAATAAGCGACGCGTTTAGAGCTTTTTAGACATTTTATTTAGTATCCGTTCTTATACTTTTTTACCAATCAACGTCCATTATTCGATGTTTCTTTTTGAATTTTTCCCACCAAAAATGATAATATTTTATCTATCTATACTAATATATAAAGCTGAAGAGTGTGTTTGTTTGTTTGATTATTTGAATGCGCTAATCTCAACTACTTGACTGATTTGAAAAATTATTTCAGTGTAAGATAGTGTATTTATCAAGGAAGGCTATAGGATATATAACATTACGCTAAGATGGATAAGAGAGGAGCAGCAATAAAAAATATTACGAAAATGGCATTTAAAGATTTCCTTGCGTGCGCTGAGTGAATGGTGATAGTTATTAAGAAATCATGTATAACAAAATTGTTCCCCTCTAAAATTTCTAAATAAAAGTTTACAACAGTACATGTCTAGCTTTTAAAGTTAACCCAATTTAACCATTTTTATGATTATTAAAAATATTGTATTACGGTTTTAATCTTTTAACGCGGGTGAAGCCGCTGGCGATTGTTAGTTTCTTATAAAATACAATCTATGTAATGGTCAATGTAGACCTCACAATCCATTTTCATATCTTAAACACGCAAGATTTGTAATACATATGTACAACAAACTAGCAATGCCCACATTCACTAACATAGTCTCGAAGATCGCGTCACACTACAACCATAGCCTTCGGAATGTACTCTGAGAAAATATACAAACCTATTGAACAATCGCAAAAGTAAACATTCCTATGGCTCCCTGTGAAAAAATGCGAAAATAATATTCATGAATGTATGAATACCTTCGTAATCTCTAGATCTTGGTCGTAATCTCGTCGCAATTAGTGCTAGACATAAGATGATGGCCACCGTGAGAGCAGCTCCAAGCACTCCGCCCACTGCCCAATTCACTTCCCATGCTTCTTGCGCTTCTGTGAACAAAGAAGTTAGATACTTAGTCCACGAGTATCCCATCGCATCATTATTTAAAGAAGCAAGATCATAGATTGTCTATTGACATCTTCAACAAGTATGTTTCTTTAATTAACTTTTAATAATTTCTTCAATTTTAGACATTCCCATCTAATGTCTGATGTACACAGTAGTTTTTTTTATTATTTTACATTTATATTTATTAATTTAAGAGAATTCAACAGAGGTTAAATTCTGACAAAATTCAAACTGAAATTCTTAAAAATTAAATCACAATCAGAATAATTAAAAGTAAATAATGAAAGATGTAAGAAATAAAAAAATATTATTAATAATTGAGATTTATATTGGTTTGATTAGTTCTGTACTTGTATTTGCATAAGTATTAAAATACCCTTAATTATGTACTATAAATACTATATATCTTATTTCCAATGCCCGGTACAAAAGCTTCAATATGTTACCAAACTGCATCACTTTTCGTTCAGCTAATTGTTTGTAAAAGCGATATAATACAGATAAAAAGATTTCATTATTTATAATCACACAATGGATAAATAATTTTGAAATTTATACTGCCGTATATTCAAAATATCATGACACAAAAATACATCACGCTATGTTTAGGTGATAAAAATTTCAATAGTAATGTTCTTTTTGAAATGACACGATGTTATTCTCTCGTTGTATTACATTAAAAATGTTCGTTCCTGCTTTAGAATAAGGTATCTTTAATGCATAAAACGGTTTTTGAAAGAATTTTGGTTCAAAACAATCCCATTATAAGAGGTTACGAGATATTCTAATTTCTATTCCAGGCTAGTCGTACATACATGTAAAAATATCGCTTGAGTAAACTAACCCCTTGTATTCGACCTAAATAAGTTGGATATTGTAATGTTAGTATCTAATTCTCATCACAACTCGATTAAGCTCCCAAATTGACACCTGAATTTTAGCCAAATTGCCGTTTTCATGGCGATAGAAGTGCCTTTAGAAGCCAACGGTAATACTTGCGAGGCGCGTCCCGAATAAATGATTCAATTAGAATTAATGTGTAATGAAAAAAATATTGAGAACGTTAGAAATAATTTACGTACATTTATGTCGAAATTACTATTTTGTATTGCAAAAGTAATAATAAAATTGTTTAGCTATAAATCGCGATAAAGTAAAAAACAAATATCATCATCTTCCTGCCCTTATCCCACTCTAAGTGGGTTCGGCACAACGTGTTATAAACATGCTGTCACATGATTTGGCTGCGTTTTATCGACCGGCCGTCTGCCTGACGTCAACTTACCTCAATCGTATTTTACGACACCTCGGTAAGAAAAAGGGTGGTCTATTCTACTCAACCGGATACCACACGCTGGGTCGACTTACCTTAGTCGCCTTTAACGACACCTCGGTAAGAAATGAGGGTATTACTATTCTATTCAGCCGGATACCACACGGCGCGTCGACCTACCTTAGTCGCCTTTTACGACACCTAGGTAAGAAATGAGGGTGGTACTATTCTATTCAGCCGGATACCACACGGCGTCAATTACAATTAATGTGTAATGAAAAAAATATTGAGAACGTTAGGAATAATTTACGTACATTTATGTCAAAATAACTATATTGTATTGCAAAAGTAATAATACAATTTGCTATAATACGCGATAAAGTTAAATAAAAAATATATATAATGTTAAATGTAGAATGTACTATCCATTTTAATACCTGATACATGCAGGATTCGTAAAATCACATGCACAATCCTCCACCACCGCCACCAAAATACTACAATACACACGTTCACTATCACAAATTCAATAATCGTTTCGCCCGCAACCGAAACAGCATCAGGAGAGAGACTCCATGACAAAATGGTAAAGATTTTAAGAAGAAGATATATTATATTGACACTACGTATAAAAATGAAGTACTTGGGTCACCGAATATTGCTCGATATCTCTTTTGAAGATATAAGAAAATGTAATTAAAAAAAGAAAGAAAGAAGGGAAAAGAAAGGGTGATATCTGCGACTCGAACTCGGGTATTTTCACTTCTTTTTTATAATAATGGTTTGAAAAGTAAACATAGCAATATACTGATTAAATGTTTATGATTAATTTTTATAATGAAACTTATTGTACTAAGCTTCTGTTCACTACAAAACTGGAATCACAAAGTTTTTTCCGTAGTTTTGTCGTTATTTTGCGGTTGCATTTGCTTTAGGTATAACTTTTTAGAAGTACGCTCATGGTCGGCGAAATTTTTAAAGTGTTTAACTTTAACTGTTGTTTCTTTTTGGAGAATAACTAGATTTAACAATCGTAGCGTATGTTTGAAAAAAAAATTCAACTTTACTGGAAAAAATTTGTGTTCGGAGCTTTCAATTTTTTTTGCAATGCGCAAAATTTTAATTTAGCTGAAAAACAAAATATTCTGGTAAATTATTACTTTAATTATTGATAATCAAATTAATTATAAAGAGACACTAGTATAGATTAATGCAAAAAATTTTACCCTCATGAATTAATCGGATGTAACTTGTGTCTAATTGATAATTTCTTTTCATTGCAATTCACACGCTTTTCGTTAAAGGGAAACTGTACATCTCTGGAGCATTCTGGGTGTAACCTACATAGAGTAACGTGGTGGGTCTAAGCTCCAAACTCTTTCCCCCCAACTCTTTCCCCCCAAAAACAGAAAGGAGGCCCACGCTTAGCAGTGGGATAGAAACAGGCTGTTACTTTACTATATATTTTAACCAGTTATACAATATCCTCCAAAGATTATTGACGCAAAATCTCATCTCGTATCTCATACCCTTAATTGATAAATTTAAAAATATCCGATCAAATTTTAGTTTACATTCCTTTAATTTCGTATAATCGGTACCTTCCTGTATAAAGTATAAAAATGTAGAGGTACCTGTTCGAGGTGATAATCTTGGAGCAGTTTCCACAGTAAAGGTGATGTGCTCGGATCTTCCCCTAGCATTCGCAGCGTACACCACTATCTTCAGGTGTCTTTTGGCACCAAGTCTTCTGAGGTTCCAGACGGTGGCACCATTTGTTGAATTAGTCACTAAACCTTCGTTAGCCCATACTTCTGCTATATATATACACTGGAGACCTCCTTCGTAACCTATTGACAAATAGGAACATGAGAAAAGAAAGTTATCATAAAACGCTAAATGTGGATAAATACATATAAATGTCTCAAACAATTACAAATAGTGGAAACGATTAGGTATATGTACTCAAACCCCAGTTGCCCTATACCTTACTCATCATTTTCTACCTTCTTTTCTATAATGGGCGTAATTTCTTATTTTATCCAAATAAACTAAATTTATAAGCATACACCGTGGTTTTGTTTTTATCGCAATAATATTTATAGCAATGATAATCGATGATGTAAACGAATCATTATTCATCATCATTGTCCTCGTCATCATCATTTTTATTGTTAAGGCCAGGAATATTATACGATTTATAACTTTTAAACCAATTTTTCAACTCTTTCTAGCAGATGCGAACGCGGTGCTGGATTGGTGCTATAAAATAATGCAATTAATTACCTGCAAGACACGTCAAATCTAACGAGTCATCAGTGAGATTGTAGACTGAGCAATTAGAAGGTGGATCGGGCCTTGTCGCTGGTAGCAACGTGTATACACACGGCGATATTTGCTGTCCAGCTAAATTGGTCGCCCGACACGATAAAGTCCCATAGTCAATATCGGAGACCGGAATGTAGGTTAACACTGATTTACTTTGTTTTGCGTCCACTGTGAAGCGATCCTGTTGAAGAAAGTAAATTTTACAACGTTGCTAATACTGTTGTTACTTACTAACATACTAATAAAACTTGTGAGAGAAAACGCATAGCTATAGTGGCGATGGGCGAGATAGATAGTGTGGAAAATCGATGGACGTCCACTGAGCTATCACAACTTTACGAATGACAGCTGCAATATCATTTGCATTCTATTCTACATTTAAGCAACTTTTGAATGCCCGACAACAGATTTACAAGACAAGATTAATTTACAACATTACAAGATTAAGTCATTTAAATATTAAAGATGTTATTAAATAATGGTTTCAAGTTAACCTTAATATCCTCTAAGGATTTAACGATTTAATATTAGGGGGTTTTTCGCATAAAAAGTCACCCCACAGTAACTACTAAACGAAATTAAGTTTGCCATTTTGTTGAAAGTATTATAGTTTTGTAAAATTATTTATTTAACGTAAATTGTAAATAGTATTAGTTATTTAAGGATCAGAACTGCCATTATAAGCCCGTTGCGCAACGTAGTAACTTAAATTTAGTGAATAATAGATATACAGAGGTTCTTTGTCCAAAAATAGAATAATCTTTAATACGACAGCTAAAATGACAAGCTTTATTATTGGGTTACCTTAATTTAGCCTTTCATTCAATTCTATATCTCTATCTATAATAATTTAGCCACGTTTTGGTCCTTTTGTGTGGTACCAACTTTTTACGACCGGCCGTCTGACTGACGTCAACTTACTTTAGTCACCTTATACAGCTTATTCATTCAATTTTCTGCTAATTTTATTTGTTTTTTTTTCTTTTTATTTCTTTTAGAAGTAGTAGTAGTGTTATTTGTATGTTATTATTATTGTGCAATAAAGAATTCATTCTTTCATTCATTCATTCAGAAATGAGAGTGGTCTTTTATACTCAGCCGGATACCACACGGTACTTACTATAGTCGCCTTTTACGACACCACAGTAAGAAACGAGAGGGGTTTTTTCTACTCAGCCGGATACCACACGGTGGAGTTTATATAAATGATAATTTACATAATTGATGGAAAATATCCAACTAGCCGTGTGGTACCCGGCTGAGTAGAATAGACCACCCTCATTTCTTACCGAGGTGTCATATTTATTTATTTATTTATTTATTTAATGATCATTTATATAAATATCCGGCTGAGTAGAATAAACCCTCTCATTTCTTAATGAGATGTCGTAAAAGGTGACTAAAGCAAGTTGACGTCAGGCGGCCGGTAAAAAAAATTCTCAAGTTGAACATCAACTTACCTTAGTCGCCTTTTACGACAACTCTGTAAGAAATGAGGGTGGTCTATACCTTTACGACGCCTTTGTAAGAAATGAGGGTTGTACTATTCTATTACTATTATATCTAGGAACAGGCCGTTACTTACTTACTTTAAACTATTCTATTCAGCCGTTCACCACGACTAATGTATGATTAAAATATTAGATAAGGCGAAGTCGTAATATTAGTTTTTCATTTGTCTCTCATAAAAACGCTAAAAGGCGTTAAGTAGTTGTAATGCAAAGCCATAAAGTAGGAACGTCGGGAAACGTGCCCTCTTTTTATTACGTGTAACTTTTTTATTTTCTTTCGAGAGCGCCTTCGCAGAAAAGACGACCCTATCATGTAGATCAGGGATAGAGAACCTTTGGTGTTTGTTCCACAAGTGGCACGCGCCGTCACTATATTAGCTCGTAAAAAAGATACTTTTGTATAAAATATTTATTGAAAAGAGACTCAAGATTTTTATAACTCTTTTTCTCAATTAAAATTATCTAGTTTTAATTACCTAGGTTTATTTGCTTTCTTCCACCGTGTGGTATCCGGCTTAGTAGAATAGGCGGACCTAATTTCTTACAGAGGTGTCGTAAGAGGTTACTATGGTCAGTCGATGGGGTAGGGTGGGCGGTAAAATATCTATAAAACACATGTAATAACATGTTTAAAACATGTTTTGCTGAATCAGTGTGCGATAAGGGCAGAAGAATTCATTATTCTCTTCTATATCTCTTCTCTTATACTTTACCCACAAAAGTCTCTTTATCCATGGTTCATATTGCTTTTGTCGTCCCAAATTGTAGAATCCGCGTTTAAAACATGTTGTGCTGACCTCACTTAGTTTATTTTTCACTTTTACATCTCTTCTCTTATACTTTACCCACAAAAGTCTCATCATCCATGGTTCCTTTCGTCGTCCCGTTTGTTCATTTGCTTTTCATACGACTTTAACAATTCGATCGAAGGTTCTGTAAGCTTATTTATTGTCAAAATTATCCCACATAGGTGCAACCTATGCTGTAACGCTTATATAAAATGTACCTTCAAAGCAAATGTACATCTAAGTTATACAATGTCTATCGTTATTTTAATATTTTGGTGTACAATAAAGTATATTTCATTCATTCATTCATTTCATTTCATTCATTCAAATGTCAGTAGTAGGTGTAAACCACGTAAGGGGCTCGGCGACAAAGCGGTAGATTATTGGACTATACAAAGGTAAAGAATGTCATTCGGTAGTGACGACTATTTGCGAGTCTGACTTTAACGTTAATGGCCCTACTTAATATGTAGTTCCTACCAGTAATATTGCTGCCCATAGGTATTTGAATAGTATTTTTGCAATCTGTTATAGTAATGGTGAGCTGTGATGGCCCAGCGGTGCGACCGTGTGAATCTCTAGAGACGATCACGAGTTCGAACCCGGGCCAACCAATGAGTTTTTCTCTTAAAAAAACTTATGTGTCTGATTGATAATTGCAATTTATCACACGCTTTTCGGTGAAGGAAAACATCGGGAGGAAACCTGCATATCTCTAGAGAATTCTGGAGGTATGTGTAACCTACCAATCCGCATTGGAGCAGCGTGGTAGGTCTTAGCTCCAATCCTTCTCTCCCAAAAACGGAGAGAAGAGGCCTATTCTCAGCAGTGGGATAGTAACAGGCCGTTACTTACTTACTTACTTATAGTAATGGTATCACAATAATTTCATTTGGTATTATGATCGTTTAATGAAGACTAAACAAAATTATAATTGCACTAGTAATATCCCGTGGTTCCACCCGCGTACCGATACCGATACCAATCTCATGGTAGCGGAAAGTCTACTAAGTCAGATTATAGATTTATTTTTGTTAAATATATCATCAATATATAAAAGTTTCCGCAGCGCATGCGATGACAGATTTTTATGATTAATCTTTTACACCTTATTACATTTTTATGACGGATCCCTATTTTTTTAATGTATTATAATAAAACCTATGTTGCTCAGTAAAGATGCAGCTTTCCAATGGTGAAAGAGTTTTTGAAATCTGTCCAGTAGTTTTTGTGTGAAAATATTACAAACATACATACAAATTTTTCCTCATTATAATATTAGTATAGATTGGTGATTTAATTGGTGATTGGTGGATGTATGGTTAGGGGGAGGTCGAAAAAATATGGATGAATTGTGTGAAAAATGATATGCATATTGAAATAAAGAGAGAGAGAGAGAGAAAGAGAGAGAGGCATCAGAGTTGACGAATGATAGAGGAGAATTGAAGAAGAAGACATATTGTGCCGACCCCACTTAGAGTGGGATAAGGGTAAGAGAATGATGGTGATGGTGATTTAACAACTGCCTAACAGCATGGAAGATAAGAATACATCTGGTACTTTTATCAAAAGTCACTAAAGAGTAACTGACTTTCAAGACAACTGACTGAGTTATCAAAAATTAATAATTTTTGGTAATGTTTAAATTTTAAATGCATGTATAATAGCCGCTCAGCGGGCTATAACATACGGTAACTTAAAAATATCTGCACGATTAAATAAAAATGACAAAAATAAGTGACATATCTCAACGGGTTTCGTCGCTAAAGTGGCGGTAGTTAGGTTGTGTAGTAAATAATATAAATAAATAAATAAATAAATAAATATATGGGACACTTACACACACAGTTGTCCGTCCCCAATGTAAGTAACTTAAGTAGACATACAACTGGTGAATATATACGTATATATTTTTGAAATACATACTTAAATACAAATATACACCTAGGCTCAAAGTCCAACAAATTCATTTATAGAAAATGTTAGCTCTCGGCGGGAATCGAATCCACGAACCGCGGAGTTGAAGGCCACTACCCACTGCTCCAACGGGCCTGTCTAATGATATTTAAATTTTAAGGAGCTGTAGAGTCTAACCCGCATTAGAAAACGCAGTATTATTAAATCATTTACCGTAGAAAGATGTCCTTAATCGCTTGGAAGTGCTTGTCTAATTATCTTGAATAGACGATGAAAAATATCCAGCAGCGAATAATTTAGTTAGAAACACTATATAACAAACATATAATCCCAGAATAAATTAAAATTATACATATTTGTTCAAATAGATTCAGGGTTTGCGATCCCTGGTCTCCGTTTACATCTTTACATAAGAGACAAACGGTCGTCAAAGGGAAACTCCTAAACAATTTAATTATAAGAGTCAATAGTTAGGTAGCGTCGAGTAAATGTTCACGGAGGCGCTTAATTTTTTTTCGCCACAAGGTTAAACGTTAAATGAAGCTTTCCCTCTTTGATGAAAATTAATTACGTTTTTTAGAACTTTTGTCGCGCTAATTTTTCTGTCTTGAAAAAAATTAACCACTTCTAAAAGATTGAGATTCTTTTTTATCGCTGTGACGAAGATAAATGTTTCTTTTATCTCGCTTTGTTTTTTGCCATTCTTTTAATACATAACAGTAAGTGCGATGTATGAAGTAAACCGATTTTGATTTATCACACGTATATAAGACGATACGATACGATACCTAAGCACGATGGTATTTATTTATTTTATTTTATTATTTTATTTTATTTATTTATATACAAGACACACCAACGACATGAACACAGTTGCAATTGTACAGTTACATATTATATACATAATTATATATGAAGTCTTGGTTCTGCGTGAACACGTCACTTAAAGGCATGTTCTTCTTCTTCTTAGTCGATCTCTTCATTACTGAACGTCGTATCGACGTCGACGTCGTCGTATCGTTCGTAGACGAAAGTATTATTGTTGCTCACTTCCTGCACTATTCTTTTCCACATTGTTCTATCCTCGGCGGTCTTTAAAGCTTTAAAGGTGAGTGGCAGGCCTGTAATCGTCTTAACTTGTTCGGACTAACGGGTAGGGGAGCGACCGCGTGGTCTTTTCCCGTCGACCTGACCAACCACCGTCAGCTTCTCCAGGTTTTCAGGGTTTCTACGAGCAATTTGTCCGAAATATTTAAGAATACGCTGGAAGCAAACAGCGGACAGTCTAATATTTATACCCAGCTCCTTAAGGATAGACATATTGGTTCGGTGTGCAGCAAAGGCATGTACAGCATTCAATATTTGTCATTAAAATTAATGACAAAAATGATTTGTGATAAATGATATGGTATAAAAATAATTTTAATACAGAATTAAAATTTTGCTTAAAATAACCAAAATATTTCTATATTAAATGTTATATAGCCTATTTCTGGATAAATGGTCTATCTTACACTCAAATAATTTTTCAAATCGGTGTATTAGTTCCTGAGATTAGCGTGTTCAAACAAACAAACTCGCCAGCTTTATATATTAGTCTATACTAATATACCGTATTTGGAATAGAAAAAGCGAATTGATGCGAACAAAATCCTAGGGACATCTAGTATAAAATGTAATTTAGAACCAAATACCTTTCAATAAATTCAACACAAAAATGTATTCCCTTATTCGACTGCTTTGAATAATATATAACCCAATTGTATACTACGTTTATTCCACAGAACAAAGCGTGTCCTCTAATCAATAATTTCTTACGCTCGAGGGCAGTATCATGGAATAAGGAAGTTCGCAATGTCTAAGGGACCTTTTGAGACTTTTAGCATAACTAACTAAAGGAAGTGTTTTTACTTTCAAGTCTCTTTCATTTTTGGAAAAAATCTGAGGTCTAAAAGATGCATATCGATTCACTCATATACAGGGTGGTACCGACGTGACGTCATTAAATAAATCCACTGATAACTTGAACGTATAAGATTAGATCTTTAATATTTAAATGCGTTAATCTTTAAATCTCGGAAACAGCTCCAACGATGTTCATTAGATTCAGGATGTAGGGGTTTTGGGGAGGAAAAATCGATCTAGGTTGGTTTAATTTAAAAAATTAATTTTTATTCCTGTTTTCGGGTACTTAACAAATGCTAAAATGTTGAATAGATAATATTATAATATTTTAGCCGTTATTGAGCCCCAACTGCCCATTTTTTTCCTTTTTTAGGTTTTATCTTATACAATTAAAAAAAATTACCGATACTCTAAGTGAGGTCGGCACAAAATGTTTTAAGCATGTTGTTGCATATTTTTGCTAGTTACTTTACGACCGGCCGCCTGCCTGACGTCAACTTACTTAAGTAACCTTTTACGACGCCTCGATAAAAATCAAATTGGTCTTTCCACTCAGACGAGATACTACACGACGAATCAACTTACATTAGTCGCCTTTTACGACACCTCGGTAGGAAATGAGGGTAGTATATGCTACTCAGCCGGATACCACACGGAAGATTAACTTGCCTTAGTCGCCTTTTAACACACCTCGGTAAGAAATGAAATTATTCTATTCTACTCAGTGGGACCACATGGCTTATGTTGCTTATTTTTTTTAAAGGTTACGAGCAATTTGGTTTACAAATTACTGGTAAACTTGTTAACCCCTCCAGCTAAGCAAATAATTGTGCCAAATTTCATCGATATTGGTTCAGCGGATTCGCCGTGAAAGAGAAACAAACTTACATCCATACTTACAATATGCATGTATAAAATTAGTAGGATGTGACATCATTTAAACACTCAAATCAAGCTGTTTTTCGCTACATTAGAAATTTAACATTCTACTTCAGAGCTTCAGAGGGTTAATATCTCAAGTTATCTATTCAAATGTTGGAAAAAAAGGCCTTAATTACCCAAACACAAGAACCCTGTCCAATATTATAAAAGGCCTGTTCCAATTACTTCACAAGGTTTTATAATAGTCCTCAATTAATATAATTACAGGATATTATGTTTCCATTGTGTTTGTAATGGCCATTTTTGATCTACATTTTCCCAATACATTTGATGTATATTTCAAAGGTGTAATTTGTATGTTAAATTATTACTGTTTATTATGAATTTATTCTGTAGACGAGTTTTCTAGGTGTAGGTTTACCACGTTCATGGTTACCGTAGATAGCTTTTACGAAAAGTAAACCAAAATTTATATTGAAATTTTGTAGAAATATAATGCATGCATCCTCCTGCCCTTATCCCACACTAAGTGGGGTCGGCACAACATGTTATAAACATGCTGTCACATGATTTGGCTGCGTTTTTACGACCGACCGCCTGCCTGACGTCAACTTACCATAGTCGTATTTTACGACACCTCGGTAAGAAAGAGGGTGGTCTATTCTACTAAAACGGATACCACACGGTGGGTCAACTTACCTTAGTCGCCTTTTACGACACCTCGGTAAGGAATGAGGTTGGTCTATTCTACTCAGCCGGATACCACACAGCGGGTCGACTTACCTTAGTCGCCTTTTACGACACCTCGGTAAGAAAAGAGGGTGGTACTATTCTATTCAGCCGGATACCACACGGCGTTTTTGTAGAAATATAATGCACTATATAAAAGTAACAGAAACTTAAGTGTCTCATAGAAGTGGACATTATTGTTAATAATTTATAAAATTAGGCGTTACTTTTCCATACTAAAAAGGAATAATAATGTTATTTTGCTATAATCCGCGATTAAAAAAAAATATATAAAAGATAAGTTATATTAAATGTAGAATGTAATATCCATTTTTCCACCTGTCAAATGAAAGATTCGTAAAAACGCATGCCCAATAAACCTCCACCACCACACACACAATACGCAAGCACTGCACACATTCACTATCACAATCTCAACAATCGTTTCACCTCGCAACCGAAGCATCGTCGAGAGATAGACGCGACAAGATTGTGAATTGATTATTCATAATGAAGAATAAAATATCTCAAATATATCATACCTCAAATAGTTTGACCCTATATTAATATTAATAATTTATAATAATATAATAGCAATTGTTAATATTTATTATAATAATCGGAAACTTTTGTTATGTTAATAAAAGTAGGTATAGAAGAATAAGCTTTTAATATTAATAAATAAATATATATAGTTAATGTCCGTGACATTATCTGCTAGGTTTCATCTGAAAATCAGAGCCGAATGTTTTAATTTCGACATTCAGCAAATATAGAAACAAAGCCCAATCACAACTATGTACGAGATGTAAATTAATAGATTTTAAGTTTAACGGTAGTATTAATAATATATTAATAATATAATATTAGTAATATATTAATAATATAATATTAGTAAGTATTAATAATATATTAATAATATAGTATTAATAATATAATAGATTTAGATTAGTTTTATTCTGTTAATTTAGTACATTGAATAAACATGTTTTCATTGCATTTCATTTTATTTTATTACATTTCGTTTTGTTTCATTTCGTATTATTTCGTTTCGGTTCATTTCGTTTCATTTCGTTTTATTTTATTTCATTTCAAATATAAGGAGATTAATCTAAGATTGATAGGAAGATATTCTGAAGAATACTCACTGGGTCAACTTTGATGGAGCCGGCAGAATTGTTGAGTGTCCACTCGAACGTATCGGGTGCTGGGAAAGCGTCGACATCGCATTCCACCTTCGATGGCTCTTGTAAAGCTGCACCGATCATTTTTATCTCTCTCTTCCGACATAAAGGCCTGTCTGCGAACAAGGTACATTGATTTTAAAACGAAAATAAATTTTTGAACCGAAATAAAAATTCAAAAACTCCTACATTATTGCTTAGTCTAAACCTATCCGATGTAATATTATAAATGCAAAAGTATGGATGTTTCTTACTTTTTCACAGCGAATCCACTGAACCAATATCGCTGAAATTTGGCACAATTTTTTCTTACACACTGGAGTAATATATAGGCTATGGAAATCCTGTTGATTCTACACGAAATGGAAAGCTAGTCCTACTAAATTATAAATGCAAATGCAAAAGTTTGTGAGTATGGATGTATGTTTATTAATCTTTCACGGTGAATCCGCTGAACCAATATCGATGAAATTTGGCACAATTATTCCTTATACACCGGGGTAATATATAGGCTATAGAAATCTTGTTAATTCATCCTGTTAATGAGTTTATCACGAATGTGTTAGTTACAAACATATATTATTATGTTAAAAACAATTTATTCCAAAAATCACAATATAAAGCAAATAAAAATATAGCTAATTCAATATGGCCGGGTGTAAATCACGCATGCTTGTGTCGTTTTCCGCATTGATGAATTTATGTTCAACGCTTAATTTATTTTTTTCATTTGAAACCTATTTCATTACGTAAATATATTAAATACCATAAAAATTGTATACTACAGTATTTAAATTTCCTAATGTAAATTCTTCATTGAAATAAACTTTTGAACGAATGATTTTTAATCATTAACGCTACAGTTTGTTTCCAAATTTATTATTGCTCCAGCAATGCATTTGGCGGTTACTTTTCAAAATATAATTCTTATAACCATGTTTAGTTATGGAGTGAAAGTTCTGTAACGTTAAATTAACGCATTCTTATTTATATAATTCTTATCAAGCTTTATATACCAGCCACTTTTTAGTACAAAAGTAATGAGATTATTATTTTGCTATAATCCGCGATAATAAAATAATATCCTCATTACTTTTGTATTATGGACCTCCGCAAAGTAACGCTTAATTCTATGAATACCTTTTGATAGTTAATTTAAACTGCTGCAATGGCAAAGCTTAAATTGGTTGTGGTGTTTTATTAAAGAATCGTGAAGCGTGACTCACAAACGATATTGAAAATCAAAATATTTTTAGCCAAGTTAACTTGGAAACAATTGCTTTTGAATTGCCAGCAAGAAACTCGGCGGTTATTATTTTCTAAATATAATTCTTACTACTAGTAACATTTAGTAATTACTATATCATACAGGGTAGCTACATCGACACATTCTTATCATATCAGTAATCCTCAACAGTATAGTACGTTTTCTGCATTAGCCCCTTTTTAACAGTGTTTTTAAATTGCTGTAATAGCAAATTTAACATCGATTGCAGAATTTTATTATAGAATCCTATACCCAAATCCACAAACGACTTATGTACTTTTGCAAAGTGTAAAGTAAGAGTCGCAAGCTTATGTCGGTTCCTACTTTGTTTATTATATAAGTACATCGCCTTTTTTAATATATATTTATGCACAGTATCGCAAATTAAATTGCTTAAAATACACTGTAAGCAAATGTAAGAATAGCTGTATCTTTAAACTCCTCTCTTGGTTATTCTTCTTCTTCACTCTTAAAAAGCTCAAGCCTTAAGCTTTTTTTAGCTTTTATTCGCTTGATTTTGCTTTATTCTGCTTTACCATTAGGTGAATCTGGTTTCTTCTAGATTACTATTTTTTTAATACAGGAGAAACCCCCTTATGGATACCGCCGCCCGACGGGGACAGGCGGCGGTTATGTCGGACTCGCACCGACTAAAACAACCTGTGTGCTCCACCATGCTGCCGATGGCAAGGTCAGGGTATCGTTGTACATATTGCCCCCATCCCAGCCACAGCTCTGATCCCAGAGAACAAACATCTTCTCCGGGTAGGGGCCCCTCGAAAGAGAAGCCTTCCTCCGCTAACCGGTGCACCGGGACCACCAGATGCACCGACCGTCTCGGGGTCCTGTAAGCCAGACGTCCGATATACCCCGTTCGGAACTTCCGAAGATCCCCTGGCAGGGTGGCCGACGATGGGCTTAGGCCAGTCGCTACCACCTGGACTCGCCAGCAGTAGATTTGATCCAGAATCTTCTAGATTACTGTGCTTTACTCTGTTTTATTCCACTTTATTTTAATTCTTGTCAGTCTTTATTCCTCGTGATATTTCCATTTACTTAATGTGCTGTGATAAGAAGTAATGATTACAATAAGTCAAAGGACATGTAATCTATACGGGTAAATGTCTAAATTTATCCCATCAGTCGCGTGAATTGTTCGGGCTTCTAATTGATTTAACAGATCAAGATCGCTCCACCTTTGTGCGTACGAACCAAATCGGCTATAATAATCTCAGTCATTATGTCAGTCAATGGAATTGACGTCATGCCATTTACGTTCCGATTGGGTGGCTTATCGTGGCTATGGGCCATATTATATATAGACAGTTTCTTTACATATTACATTTACTTCACTATTATCAAAGTATAAAGAAATATGTAATTTATAGAATTAGGCGTCACTTTCCGATCATAATAGATATGTAATGATACTATAATTTTGCTTTATTCGCGATTAGTAACAGCGAATTAAAATTGTTCATTTTTATATAAATTATTTTTTATTGTGCCGACCCCACTTAGAGTGGGATAAGGGTAAGAGAATGATGATCATTTATAGAATTAGGCTTCACTTTCCGGTCCATAACAGAAATGTAATGATATATAATTTTAGTTAATTTTTTTATATAATTCGTTTTTTTCCTTAGTACGTCACAGCTCCCTTCTATTGAGAATTTTCCGATTTCATAATAACATGCACATAAATAAATTCAACTACAGACAGACGGTATTTGTGGACTTTATTTTATAATAAGTATAGATATAGATATCAATCTATATTAAAATATTGAAGATACTAAAACGAATTAGTTGGAAAATGAATTCGCAGGCAATACTAGTATGAAATATATCAAAAAACAAAACATTACTTAAATAACTAACTAAATTTTAAAACTAAATTTTCCTCAACCGACTGTCGAGTTTAAGTACAGATAGTAAAGTATACGAGTAACAAAAAGTTGGACGCAATATATGGAAGGCAATATACAAACTTACAAACAACTTGCATCCTCAAGGGAGGCGACTTGCCGTCGCCTTCGACGTTGGACGCCGTGCAAGTGTAGATACCGGCCTGGTGTCTCGACACATTACGAAGGGCTAGATTCGTATTCCCCGTGAGTATCACGCCGTTGGATGGATTGTGCTGAAGTAGGACTCCCTGTGGAATGAACAATCAACAGTATTGAGTCTGCTAACGAATAATATTGGGCTCTGCCGCCTTATATACACGCATGTTTGGACACGACGTCGTTTTAATCGTGGACTTTTTGACCCAATTGTAATATAGGTTGAGACGCCGTGTGGTATCCGGCTGAATAGAATAGTACCACGCTCATTTCTTACCGAGGTGTCGTAAAAGGCGACTAAGGTAAGTTGACCCACCGTGTGTTATCCGGCTGAGTAAAATAGACCACCCTCTTTCTTACCGAGGAGTCGACGAATAAAATACGACTAAGATATGTTGACGTCAGGCAGGCGGCCGGTCGTAAAATACGTAGCCAACTCATATGACAACATGTTTGTAACATGTTGTGCCGACCCCACTTAGAATGGGATAAGGGCAGGAGGATGATGATGTAATATAGATTGAGAAAAGCGGTATATTTGTGTGTATCAAAACATTAAAAAAAAGCAAATCTTCAATATTTAAATGAGTTAATCTTGTGTATATATATATATATATATATATATATATAAATATATATATATATACATTTTTATACATATTTTTATACAATATATATATATTTTTTTTAATGTCGTTTTATCCCTGTTTTTCGTCACAATTTTTCGCTGTCAAACGTAAAGTCATGGTGATTCATTTGGGGAACGGGCGGTCTAGAGAGGTGAAAATACCTAGGATCGAGCCCTACCTGCCCAATTTTTTTCATTTTTTTTGTTTTACATAATTTCAAAAATCACCGAGCAAGACTCAGTCTCCCAGGTACTTATTAATTTAGTGACTTATTCACAAACATACAAACAAAGTACATTATTTTTTTAACAAGCCTGATAATGAAATGCGTTTATGCAAGGTTCAGGTATTTGGGCCCAAGATGGTAAAAGATCAAAATCAACTGATAGCTTTTTTATTAGTTAACTTTTACTTAAAATTCGGCTGATTTTGTCAATTTGAAAGCAGACTTATACAAGATAAGATAAGACTTATTAGTGCAGCTGGCAGTGAACTTTTCGGGTCGCGGGTTCTGTTCCCGACGAGGGCTAACATTTTTCAAATATAATTTGTTGGTCATTCGATTCTGGATGTATATATTCAAAAATTTTATTGTATTTGTATATATTTACCAGTTCTCTGTCACCCATTGCACAAGTATTAAGTTACTTACTTTGGGGACTGACGACCGTGTTTGTAAGTGTACCATATATTTATTTATTTATATCATAATAATTTTATGAAATACGCTTCAAGAATTAATATGATTAATGAAGCTATCATTGGTTCGGAATGTTGCTCTTACCAAGAAGAGCAAGTATTATAAACGTTTTTCTTATTCTTTCATAGATATACTTCACTAAAAACATAACGCTTATGACTTGATATATCGAACACATAACCCGGCAAAATACAAGAGCACTTTAAGATCGAACTTACGTTATGTTCCCACACCACTTTGTACGCGGGCGGGTTGGCATCGACTTCACATCCGAAGTAAACATCGTCGCCCTCTTCGATATCGTTGGGGTTCATTTTGGCGCCAAGGTGCATTGTGGCAACCGGAACATCTGTTGAATAATTCATTCTGTTTCATATGGAATACAGCTGCATTTTCTTTACCTCATATCACCTTTGTTATCCCGAATATATTTGACGTTGCGAAAGTTTCATTGTTGTGTGAGAAATGCGGTATATATTATAACAAAATAAAGCACTTCCCTGTTTCTGAACGGATGAAAATATTGGCACCTGAGCAACGAAAAATATGGTGCAAATATTGTTACAAACAAAATTTTCTATTAAATAATATGATTTGTTATTTACGTAATTTATTTAAATTTAAATTCTAAAAATGCCGTGTGGTATCCGGCTGAGTAGAATAGACCACCTCATTTCTTACCGAGGTGTCGTAAAAAGCGACTATGTTAAGTTGACCCACCGTGTGGTATTCGGTGGAGTAGAATACACCACTCTCTTCTTACCATTGAGTCGTAAAATACGACTAAGATAAATTGACATCAGGCAGGCGGCTACTCGTACAATACGTAGCCAAATCATGAGACAACATGTTTATAAATACATCAATTCATTTCTGATATTTTAATATAATGATATTTTATAAACCATTTGTTATGACGCAGTGTAACAAAAAAAATAATTCTATCATTACTTTTATACTACGGAATTCTGCAAGGTAACACCTACTGCTATGAATTATTTTTAAAAATACTAAATTTTACCCGCGACTTCGTTCGCGTGAATTGTTGCCGCGTGGTAGATCGATAATAGATGGCGCTTTTCAATATCATCCTAGTCTGTAAAATTAACAGAATTTACGAGGTGTGTTCAAAAAGTATCGCGAATTTTGAATTTTCGCGAGTTACATATATTCCAATTTCGATTTTTTTGTGGCGTTATGTTGGTACATATGTCTCTCACTTATGCTGACAAGTTGGGCCATTTTGAATGTTCGATTAATTGTTGACAACTGCTTTGCTTGCACGTGTTTTGGTTCGTCTTCGATTTTTAATTATTCAAAAAATGGAACAAGGAACCTGTATCGATTTTTGTGTGAAAAACGAAATTAAGTGCGCGGATGCATTCCGAGTGTGGACTGTGGCATATGGAGAAGCTACTTTGGACAAAAGCAACGTTTATCGGTGGTACAAAATGTTTTTAAAAGGCCGAGAAGATGCGAATGACGAAGAGCGCGTCGCACGCCCGAGCACTTCAACAACAGACGAAAAAATTGATGAATTGAAGAAAATGGTATTGGCCAATCTTCGAATCATCGATAGAGAAATTGCCGAGGACCTAGGCATATTGATTGGCTCGTGCCATTCGATTTTAATCGATAATTTGTGGAAAAACAAAAATTGGCTTTTGCACCTCGATAACGCCCCTGTTCACACATCGCTGCTTGTACGCGACTTCTTGGCCAAAAACAACAGACCAATGATACCGCAGCCACCGTATTCCCCAGATCTGGCCCCCTGTGACTTTTTCTTGTTCCCGAAACTGAAGAGGCGCATGAAAGGACGACACTACGCCACGATTGACGAGATAAAGACGGCATCGAAGGAGGAGCTGAACAAGATACAAAAAAATGATTTTTTGAAGTGCTTCGAAGATTGGTAAAAACGTTGTCACAAGTGTATAATATCCCAGAGGGATTACTTTGAAGGGGACAAAATAGATATTTACGAATAAATAAATAATTTTTGAAAATACACAAAATTCGCGATACTTTTTGAACACACCTCGTATATAGCCTATATGTTATCACGGTGTATAAGGAATAATTGTGGCAAATTTCATTAATATTGGTTCAGCGGATTCGCCGTGAATGAGTAACAAGCATACATCCATATTCACAAACTTTCGCATGTATAATATAAATAGGATTTACACCCTATTTCTATCTTTGAAGTAATGCGGTTTTTCTAACTGCAGACGTTCGATGCAAAACATATAGCATTTCCATCACTCATTCAAACACTCTTATAGGTGTTCCATCACTCACTTATAGCTCTTTTTATAAACATTTAAAAGCCCCCAGGTGGTATAGAAGGCGTAAATTGAACGTATCAATTTTCCATCTGATTGCTATGGGCGGCGGGCGAAGCGAAGACAAATGGCAACGAAGCCCGACGATTAACAAAGTAATTGAAGGGCGGACTCTATTAAACGATACCACCGGTATGGATTTCCTTTCATTTAGAACGACCGTGTGACGTCGTTCCCCTTTCGAGACAATTTGTTTAAGTTAAAGACAATTGATTACTCAAAAGAACTTACACTGTTTACTTATATGAGAATTGAAATAAAACAATTTTATTTGCTTGAATGTATGCATCACTAAATGATAGTTCAAATAAATAAATATTTTTTTAAATATATGGGACACTTACTCACACGGTTGTCCGTCCTCAAAGTAAGTAACTTAATACTTGTGTTATGGTAGACAGACAAATAAATATAAATATACACTCAGACTCCATAAGACCAATAAAATCATTTATAGAAAATATTGGCCCTCGGCAGGAATCGAACCCGTGTCCCACGGAGTGTTAAGTAATTGTAATGAAACTAGTTGTAATGAATCAAAATTTTCTGGAATTAAAGTAGTTATTGTGAATAAACCGTAAGCGATAGAGACATGTTATTGCGGAATTTTTTGTAGTATTTCAGTAGTTCTACAATTCTTTAGTAGGTACATTAACTTAGTGTAGCTCTGCTGGTTTATGTGGCACATGCGAGTAAAGACACAGCAGGCGAGTTTTTTTAAGAACTGCGCGACCTTAAACCTTCCGGAAGAATAGCACTACCCTTTAGTAAAAACTGTAGAAAAATCGGTTAAGTAGATTTTGAGAAAATCGATCTCATAGAGACAGACAGATTTTGGGGTCTTTTATAGATGTAACAACTACCCTGAATACAAATACTATTTGAAGTTTCGAATAATGAATTTAGGCAGAAAATATTAAAAACTGATGTGCGTCGAAATTTCGTCACGACCTATTTTTTAACATTTGGTATTAAAAGGGAATATTGTGGGCAAAACGGCATCACGACGCAAAACACGAATATTTGCAAATATAAAAGTGAACGGGGCTTTGTGAATACAGGATATCGGTAAAATGGTCCGCCGCAAAGTTTCAGGTGTATAGCACGGAGGGATGATATTAAAAAGTTTCATTTCACATTTAATTTAAGTATTTACTGTGTACGGGCGGCTACTACCCTGTACGATCTTTGGTTGATAGATTGATGAAATAGATAGATAAAATGTATCGCTTAAATGATAGATTTATTGAATATTACGATTTGATAGTTATCTTTAATATTTAAATGAGTTAATCTTGTATGTATATGTAAATATATTTTCTGAATCTCGAAAACGCCTCCAACAATTTTCCTGAAATTCAGCGCGTTTGAGGTTTTGGGGGAGAAAAATCGATCTAAGTTTTATTTAAAAAAGAAAGTAGTTTTATCCCTGCTTTCGGGCACTAAATTTTTTTTAATGGAATTTTATTTAATTAATGAAAAACAATACATTGAAAAATTAATGGAATACAATACAAATTTTTCGTTGTCAAATGTAAAGTCATAGTAGCTCGTTTGGGGAACTGGCGGTCTAGAGAGGTGAAAATACCTAGGATCGAGCAACACCTGCCCTATTATTTTTCATATTTTTTTAATTTAATTTTTTTTATATCATTTTAAAAATTACGAAGCAAGGCTCGGTCACCCAGGTATAATGATATATATGATAATGATTTTGTTAGTTTATTATTAGTTTAAACAAGTTCAGCTTGCGCGGCCGCTAACGTCGTTCTTTCTGATTTACAATTGATAAGATATAGAAAAATGCTCATGAATAACAGACCCGTATGGGCTTGAAACTAGTCGGGCTCATCCGATAAAATAACACGTGAGTATAGCCGGAATCTATACATTAATTATGAATAACACTCACGATAGTTTCAATTCAAAAAATGAGTTTACGTTAGTAATGAAATATAACTCACAGTATATGTTGAGAGGCAATTTGCTTTCTATCGTCGTCATATTGAACTTCGGATGTTCCGCTCTACAAGAAAGCACTTTCCCATTGTGCTCTTTAAGTGGTGTCCACCGCAGCAGCGACAAGGTCTCATTTCGATATTCTAATTCCTGCGAATAAATAATTATCAACTAAATCTGAATGTGTGGTCACTAATCCTGCGTGTATAAGGTATGAGAACGGTTAAGCTTTCTACACTTAGCATTAGACTGATTTTCTAAACAAACGCGGATAATACAGACTAATAATTCGATATTAACTTTCGTACTTCCATAGCATTATGTCTTATGGAATACTGTTATGTGGTAAATGCGTAGATTATGAAAAATCCTTGTAGTGCAAAAAAGAGCTATTGGTTTTTACGATTTCAGTAAAATTTTACAATAGATAATATTTTGAAATTCAGGGTCAAAAAGTAGCTCATCACGCTTATAATAAACTTGTGTGAAATTAAGCTAGCCTCCAAATATATTCTAGAGCAGTAAAATACCCCTATAAGTACAGTTGGGATACAACGCCAGTATATTAACCGTCCGTTTAACAAGTTAAGCCAAGGGTGAATCGGTAACACACTAGGTGAAATTAATTAAGGGGTGTTAACGCTTAACCGGGTGCCGAGGCTTTAAGGGATCTTTAGTGTTTAATTTGACGGTTAGTTTGTAATTTAAATTCAGTGTCGAATTTATATTGAAAAACAAAACAAAAACTTTTTCATGCTTATATTATATTGTTAAAAAAATATTAAAAATATTGCGCGGACGTTGAATATTTTTTTGTATTAAAAAAAGAGTCATACTGAGCATATATAATTTAATTCCGCGTGATTCCCTGCGAGAAAATATAAGTAAGAAAATAGAAATAGTTACATTGGCTTCACATTATATTTTTAGCAATTTAATATTTGTGCATAAAAATATACATAACTAGTGGCCCGCTCCGGCTTCGCACGGGTATAAAATATATAGCCTATGTCACTCAGTAAAAAAAATGATTTAAATCTATCCAGCAGTTTTGTTTTATTCATTACTGCTCGTGGCCCACACGCGTCAAATTTGGAGTAAAACAATTCCCCTGGGGTGCCAAAGTGGTCGGCCTCCTCGTGGCGCACCCTGGGCAAGCTTAGTCTTGGCGAACGGACCACTGTGGGGTGGCCAATCCAGTTGTCCTTCTGATTAGCAGAGGGCAATCTGGACAGGCTGGGGACTCCGGAGGGGCTGGGGTGGGGTTCCTAATGAGCGACGGGTCCGGTTGGGCTTACTCTAAGTCTAGCTGGACATGGTTACGGCCACCGTCGGCGAAACCCGGAAGCACAGCAATGGGAACGGGGACCTTCAGGTTGCAAGGAAGAAAACCTCTATAAAAAGTTACCCGGTGGAGAAGGAAACGCCCACCAAGGCGTTGTGGCCCCTACTTGGGGCGCGGTCTCTCCCTGTTCACCGTGACATAACAAACACGGTGGGCAGGGAGCGACCGTGGGCAGCGATGGCCTCCCTTTGTTCTGTGGAGGGGGTGAAGGGAGGCGGCGGAGCGGTTCCACGAACTGTTGTTCTGGATCCAATCTGCTGCTGGTGAGTCCAGGTGTTAGTGACTCGCCCAAGCCCATCGTCTGCCGCCCTAACTGGGGACCTTCGGGTGTTCCGAACGGGGTATATCGGACGCCTGGCTTACAGGTCCCCGAGGCGGTCGGTGCATCTGGTGCTACCGATGCACCGGTTAGTGGAGGGGGCTTCTCTTTCGAGGGGCCCCTACCTGAAGAAGGTGTTTGTTCTCTGGGATCAGAGCTGTTGGCGGGATGGGGGCAATATGTATAATGATACCCTGTCCTTGCCATCGGCAGCGTGGTGGAGCACACAGGTCGTTTTAGTCGGTGCGAGTCCGACATAACTGCCGCCTGTTCCCGTCGGGCGGCGGTACCCATAAGGAGCTTTTTTCTGTATAAAAAAAAAAACAATTCCCCTTTCCCTATACCATGAAGATTCCCTGCTATCTTTGGAATATCTAAATTCATATACTACATTTTTACTTATTTACTTTTACATTTTCCCTGAGTATTTTATTTTTACAATTAATTACAGAATGTCTTTATATACAACATTCACAGCTTTTTTGTCATAAAGAAAGAATCTTCATTACACAATATAAACATGTTTTCTTTAGAGGTTACTCTTGATAAAGCGACATATAGTTGGCCATTTGAAAAAAAACCAGTCCAATCGCAGCTAAATTCGAAGTGCTATAAGACAAAGCGCGCAATCGCTATACCCTGCATTTTAAATATGTAATATCTTCGAAAATGTTCATTTAAATTACAAATGAAGAAGAAAATGTCAAAAAAATGCTATTGTGGATCCATAAGAGATAGACATAATATGTATACCATCGCGGAGTTTTCTGTAGACCTTTTCAAGGTGTACAAATACTTAGTACATTATTTTGACAAATATTGTAGGGTTCGGCCTGCGTTTGCAATGTAAACGTAAAATAAATGTAAATATTTACAACATCACATTGGAAACCTCAAAAATGATATTATTTCTTTACTCCATATTGAATGTTTATAATATGTTAGATTATACATATAAACCTATCTCTTCAATCACTCTATCTAAAAAACCGCATCAAAATCTGTTGCGTAGTTTTAAAGATTTAAGCATACAAAGGGATATAGGGACATAGGAACAGACAGAAAAAGCGACTTTGTTTTATACTATTTTGTGACGTTTAGCTATTATAACTAACGACGATATTTCTCCTTTATTCTTATGCAATAATAAAAATCAATTTTCCCAAAGTCAATTCATTTACTCTTTCTCAAAAACTACTCAATGACACATATGACAGCCAGAATCCTTTTTCATATTAATGACTAACTCTGAAGGAGGTTGTATTAAAAACATGTTGTAACAGTCGACCATCCTGACAACATTTGCGACCCCGCAAATCTCATAAGCTGACTTCTGGGAATGAATCTACCACTGATTCGGAATGCTGATTGTACTGAGAAGAATCGGCAAGAAACTCAATACTTGCTCTTTTAATCTGTAAAAGAAAAATCATTTCGCACCTTAAGCTCACCCTCAAGCACGTCATGGCATAACACAGCTCAATAAGTGGCAACCAACTCAGCAGATACACACGTTAACAGACTCGCAAATGATAACGCTCAAAGAACAATCACCACATCTAGGCAGAGTCTAGCTGACAGTCTTTGCAGATGGCCACAGTCTAGAAAACAATCGTTACAACTGGAACAAATCCAGAGAATAATCGTCATTCTAGCTGACACTTCTATCGAACAATAGTCACGGGCGCGACTATGGTCTCACATAGCACATCGTCACGTTGATCTTACAGAGTTAATAAACTGAATACCAATTACCATCATAATATCATCATAATAATCTCTCCAATAAAAACTCCATTTTTTATTCCATAGCATCGCATATCGCAACTATCTCTCAAATTATACGAAATTCGCACTCTCTGTGTTGTCTCAAGATATTGATTCGCCATTTGTCTTTTCTTTAAACTCTTTAAATTTCTAGATATTCCTTTTGTCCGCTCTATTTGTGAGTTTAGGTTACATCCCCTTCTGAATATAATAAACGACGATATTTCTCCTTTGTACTTATTATATTATTATACTTATAACTTAAAATAAATAAAAACAGTTTTCCCAGAGTCAACCCATTTACTCTTTCTCAACAACTTAATGACACATATGACAGCCACAATGCTTTTTCATATAAATGACCAACTCTATGAAGGAGGTTGTATTAAAAACATGTTGTAACACTATTATTATGATAATTGTCAAATATTTTACCATACTTCACCAAAGAAAAATTACGTTAACTGTCATCTATGTTTTGTATTCCACTGACATTTGCGTTTTGTTATTCAATGTCATAGTCGTTCTTGTAATACAACGATTTATAGTGACTTGACGGGATAAAATAAATGCGGTTGAACGGGATAAAAAGTATCCTATGTCCGTTTCCTGGTTCTAAGCAACCTCTACACCAATTTTCGGCCGAATTGGTTCATCCGTTCTTGAGTTATAAATAGTGTAACTTAGACCAACTTTCTTTTATATATATAGATTATAAAAAGAATGGCGATGTCTTCTATAATTGTCAAAGTACGTATTGAAATAAGCTTGCGGCTCCTGCTTTGCGACTTGCTAAGGTACGTAAGTCGTTTGTGGGTTAGGATATAATATTCTAGAATGAAACTCCGCAATTAATTTTAGCATTGCTATTATAGCAGTTTAAAAATACTGTTAAAAGGGCTAATACAGAAAGCCTACTATACTATTGACATAGCAACTCTTCGACCCTGTACAAAATAGTAATTATTTAATGTAATTATTACTAAAAATTATATTTTTAAAAGAGCAACCGCCGTATTTCTTGTTGGCTCTTCTTGGTAGGAACAGCTTTACAGGAGTAGAGTAGACGATTCAAAAGCATTTTTTTTCAAGTTTACTTGAGTGAAGGATATTTAAATATTATAACCGAGAACTTTATCAGGCCAAAAGCCTTGTGTGCCAAGGATAAATGGACTTTGTTGCATAATCTAATTTAGTCCATATATAGCTACATATATATATATATATATATATATATATATATATATATATATATATATATATAGTTGGGATTGTAACAAATTTCATAAATATTTCCCCAGCAGATTGGTCATTCAATTTATGATGACCAAACCTTATTATAATGTCTTTTATATTTTTACGTCTATAGTATTTAAAAAAACAAATTTAACAAAATAGAAAACGTAAATATACTTTCTACAGGTGCGGCATTTGCGAGCTAAATCTTTATTATTTACATTGGAAATAAATATTTTTCCGTAGGACGATATTTGATTCATCAGGGAAACTAAAACCACCGAGACGAGATAAATCTACGACGAAGTATAAAAGAAAATATTAGATAATTATCAAAAACAATCAGCTTTTACCTGTTCCTTAGTAATAGAGTCTAAGAGTTTTCCACCGAGCCACCAAGTGACGATAGCGGGCGGTCTCGCTCCGGTCGATTTACACCAAATCTCCGCTTGTCTGCCCACTGATAAAGGTTGCTCTCTTGACAGGATCTCGACGGAGAGCGGCCTCACTGGGAAACAAAACAACTGTTAATATAACGTTTTTTCTAAGCTCTTTTTCATCGGCATCGTAAGCAATATCCATCGCCCTAAATCACGAGTGCCAAACGAACGTTTCGATTAATCTTTTATTACTCTAAAAGTCTAAATTAATTACTTTGAATTATATAATCAATGTTCAATAGAAAGAAACCGCAAAAATCGCAATATCTTTGCGATTTTGTCGTGGAGCGTATCTCCTGACTATACTTCGATTACGGGGCGAAACGATCGTTGAAATTGTCTTAGTGAATGTGTCGATTTGTTGTGTAGTGTGCTAATCTTTTTTACATATAAGGTACGAGAACGGTTTGGCTTTCAAAACTTAGTATTACATAGATTTTCTTAACGAGCACGGATTAGATCTAAATACTTCTATCATAACTTTTGTACTATAAAAGTAACGCCTATGTTTATTAATTATTAAAAGTTTCTTTACTTGTCACAATGAAATTAGAATACTCGTATGCGATATGCGTTGCTAAATTTAAAAAAAATACAAGTTACCAAATTTCACATCATATCTACTAAAAATATTTTTAAAAAGACTACGATTTCTAAAATAATTTTTAATTTATTGTACATTTTGCAATATCATATATGCATTAACGACCATAAATTTAGACATCGAGTAAATTGATAAGAAAAATTAACTATTTTCGTTTTGGTTACAATGTAAATAAAAAGAAATAAATTAAGCTTAAATTTAAAAAGATCCGATTTCGTTTGTAAAAATAGCTTTGTATTTAACATCTTGACTTGAATTCTAATCGCATAAATGATTTTTAAACTTTCATACAGCATTGATTATACGAAAGTTCCTTCTAAATTTTAATTCGCTTGAAGAATTATTTTTAACTAGCGGCCTGCCCTTGCTTCGCACGGGTATAAAATATATATCCCATGTCAGTCAGTGTAAAAAAATGATTAAAATCGATCCAGTAGTTTTGATTTATTCATTACTGCCCGTGGCCCGCACGCGTTAAATTTGGAGAAAAACAATTTCCTCTCCCTATACCAAGACGATTTCCTGCTATCTTTGGAATATCTAAACTCATATAGTACATTTTTACTTATTTACTTTTACTTATTTACTTTTACTTATTTATTTATTTTATTTATTTATTTATTTATGTACCATAAAAAATGTAGGAAAAAAACATTATTGGTAAAAAAAAGTGTACAAAGGTCAACTTACATTACTAAAGGTTTACATTTTATCTTTGTATTTTATTTTTACAATTAATTACAGAATGTCTTTAAACAAACTCTAAAAGGTTCGAAGTGCTATAGGGTGAAGCGCGGCGTCCTCACGGCATTTTAAATCTGTAATATCTCCGAAAATTTTCACTTAAATTACATGTTGTAAACGGCCATATTGATCTATATTAAATCAACAATTTATTTAAGGTACTCAATTGGATAAGGATTAATGCTGTATTGTATAAAAATTGCTTTGAACATAAGGCATCATTTTTCGTAAAAAGTAAATGAAAAAAACTGCTATTGTGGGTTATCCATAAGAGATAGATATATACCATCGCGGACTTTTCTGTAGACCTTTTTAAGGTGTACAAATACTTAGTACATCATTTTGATAAATATCGTAGGGTTTAGCCTGCGTTTGCAATGTAAGCGGAAAAAAATGTAATTATTTACAGAAACCTCAAAAATTACAGTATTTCTCTACTTCGTATTGAATGTTATTATACGTACAAACCTTCCTCTGGAATCACTCTATCTATTAAAAAAAACCGCATCAAAATCTGTTGCGTAGTTTTAAAGTTTTATGCGTACATACGGAAATATGGACTTTGTTTTATAATATGTAGTGATTTTACCACTCATCACTAAAATCAAGTTGAATAAATAGACTTTACTTTTATTATTTCAACAATGTAGTTTTCAAATGGAATCTTGTGCGAATATTTAAATTTTTCGCCACTTTACATACAGTTTGCGAGTTCATCCAGTTGTACTAATGGGTACAAAGGAATAAAAAGCTAAACTTTAATTAGGCGTCTGTGATTGTGTTTTTAAATTCTCTAACATGAATATTTCTTTTATATTTTAATAAGCCTCTATTTTATTATCTTTAAAATTGTCCTCTTACTTTGAGTCTTAATTATGAATTTGAGGTATTTTTGAAATGAAATTATTTTTAGTGGCGTTGTGCACTTTTGTGATAGGTAAAAAATGGTAAACTCTCGCCAGAATACGTGACCTGATCGAAAATTTCTAAGATGGCGGGAGAGTAGGCCGCTGGCGCAACGTAGGAGAGGAAGTATCCCCCTCTCTTTCTACGACGCTAGCGGCGTTACGCTCTTTTTGTGATGGATAAAAATTGGTAATCTCATGACAGAATAAGTGACCTGATAGAAAATTTGTAAGACGGAGGGAGAGTAGACCGCTGGCGCAGCGTAGGAGAGGAAATAACCCCCTCTCTTTCTACCACGCTAGCGGCGTTGCGCACTTTTTGTGATGGATAAAAATTGGTAAACTCATGACAGAATAAGTGACCTGATAGAAAATTTGTAAGACGGAGGGAGAGTAGACCGCTGGCACAGTGTAGGAGAGGAAATAACCCCCTCTCTTTCTACCACGATAGCGGCGGTGCACACTTTTTGTGATGGATAAAAAATGGTAAACACATGACAGAATACGTGACCTGATTGAAAATTTTTAAGACGGAGGGAGAGAGTAGACCGCTGGCGGAGCGTAGGAGAGGAAGTATCTCCCTTGCTTTCCACCACGCTAGTAGCGTTGCGCATTTTTGTGATAGATAAAAAATGGTAAACTCACGTTCGGACATGTGACCTGATCGAAAATTTGTAAGACGGAGGGAAAGTAGACCTCTGGTGTAGCGTAGGAGAGTAATAAAGAGTATCCCCTCTCTCTTTCTACCACGCGGCGAAAATGTATGCCTGTGGCCCGCTGTTTCGTTTAAACAAGTATAGTAGGCTTTCTGTATTAGCTTTTTACTAATAGTGTTTTTAAACTGCTGTAATAACAAAGCTAAAACTGATTGCGGAATTTTAACTTATGTGTCTAATTGGTATATGCAATTTATCACATGCTTTTCGGTGAAGGAAAACATCGTGAGGAAACCAGCATATCTCTATAATTCTGGAGATATGTGTAACCTACCAATCCGCATTGGAGCAGTGTGGTAGGTCTTAGCTCCAAACCTTCTCTCCAAAAAAAAATGTAGAGAAGAGGCCTATTCTCAGCAGTGGGATAGTAACAGGCCGCTACTTACTTTTTTTATGGTAAATTACCAATAAATACATATAAGTAAATATCACAGTGCTGATGTGTGGTTACCATAACTACCAAACTGCCGTTTAAAATAGTAGTTATTTATTTTATTCCAAAGCTTGGTATATTTATTCGTAGAAATCACACAACAGACATTACAGGTGCAACTTGTGTACGGACGGCGAGAAAATTGCAACGTTGCAAATGTTTGCCTTGCAAGTGCTTCGCGAAATAGAATTTTCGTGAAAAGCTCTAGCTGTATTTTTATGAAATTCGCCGAGTGATGTAAAAGGAAATTGGTATTCGTAATTTTTCATCTTTTGGGATTATTTTGGAATTGTGTATTGCAAGTAGTGCTTATATTAAAAAACGTAACTGGCTGAGAAGTCGTACTGAGGTGTTGTTAAAGATGACTAAGGTAAATTGACCCGCCGTTTGGTATCCGGCTAAGTAGAATATACCACGATCTTGTCTTGTTGAGGTATCGTAAAAATTGACTAAGGTAAGTTGACCCACTGTGTAGTATCCGGCTGAGTAGAATAGACCACCCTCAATTCTTACTGTCGTAAAAGGTGACTAAGGTAAGTTAACCCACCGTGCAGTATCCGGTTGAGTACAATAGACCACCCTCATTTCATACCGAGTTGTCGTAAAAGATTGCTAAGTTAAGTTGATACGCCGTATGGTATCCGGCTGAGTAGAATAGACCACCCTCATTTCATACCGAGGTGTCGTAAAAGGTTGCTAAGTTAAGTTGATTCGTTGTGTGGTATCCGAGTGAGTAGAATAGATCACCCTCATTTCATACCAAGATGTCGTAAAAGGTTGCTAAGGTAACTTGATTCGTCGTGTGGTATCCGGTTGAGTAGGATAAACAATCCTCGTTTCTTACCGAGATATTGTAAAAATTTACTAAGGTAAGTTGACCTGCCGTATCATATCCAGCTGAGTACAATAGACCATTCTCATTTCTTACCGAGGTATCCTAAAAGGCGACTAAAAGTAAGGTGAGTAAATGTGATAAAAATTCTAGGAATTTAATAAAAACAACAATTTTATTCTTCCTTAGAAACAGGAATGTTTTAGACAATAAAAAATCGATATTTTAAAATCGATTATTTAAAACATCGTTCCATATACCCTAACTAATATTATAAACGTGAAAGTCTGAATGTCTGTATGTGCTGTATGTTGTCAATATCGATAATATTTGGCACAATTCATGTTTATACGACGCGATAACCATACCGGGTTACTGTTTATTTCAGGACGAAGGGACACGCAGACGAAATCGCCGGTAACATCTAGTATACTTATATTTTAAGTAGGCAATCGAAATTATATTATGCTTATTAGTGCTTCGTACAGTTATCCGATTGTTTGGTACAAGGTCAGGCTAATTAAATAAAATTAATTTTTTTCTTTCTTTCTTTCTTTCTTTCCTTCCTTCCTTCCTTCCTTCCTTCCTTCCTTCCTTCCTTCCTTCCTTCCTTCCTTCCTTCCTTCCTTCCTTCCTTCCTTCCTTCCTTCCTTCCTTCCTTCCTTCCTTCCTTCCTTCCTTCCTTCCTTCCTTCCTTCCTTCCTTCCTTCCTTCCTTCCTTCCTTCCTTCCTTCCTTCCTTCCTTCCTTCCTTCCTTCCTTCCTTCCTTCCTTCCTTCCTTCCTTCCTTCCTTCCTTCCTTCCTTCCTTCCTTCCTTCCTTCCTTCCTTCCTTCCTTCCTTCCTTCCTTCCTTCCTTCCTTCCTTCCTTCCTTCCTTCCTTCCTTCCTTCCTTCCTTCCTTCCTTCCTTCCTTCCTTCCTTCCTTCCTTCCTTCCTTCCTTCCTTCCTTCCTTCCTTCCTTCCTTCCTTCCTTCCTTCCTTCCTTCCTTCCTTCCTTCCTTCCTTCCTTCCTTCCTTCCTTCCTTCCTTCCTTCCTTCCTTCCTTCCTTCCTTCCTTCCTTCCTTCCTTCCTTCCTTCCTTCCTTCCTTCCTTCCTTCCTTCCTTCCTTCCTTCCTTCCTTCCTTCCTTCCTTCCTTCCTTCCTTCCTTCCTTCCTTCCTTCCTTCCTTCCTTCCTTCCTTCCTTCCTTCCTTCCTTCCTTCCTTCCTTCCTTCCTTCCTTCCTTCCTTCCTTCCTTCCTTCCTTCCTTCCTTCCTTCCTTCCTTCCTTCCTTCCTTCCTTCCTTCCTTCCTTCCTTCCTTCCTTCCTTCCTTCCTTCCTTCCTTCCTTCCTTCCTTCCTTCCTTCCTTCCTTCCTTCCTTCCTTCCTTCCTTCCTTCCTTCCTTCCTTCCTTCCTTCCTTCCTTCCTTCCTTCCTTCCTTCCTTCCTTCCTTCCTTCCTTCCTTCCTTCCTTCCTTCCTTCCTTCCTTCCTTCCTTCCTTCCTTCCTTCCTTCCTTCCTTCCTTCCTTCCTTCCTTCCTTCCTTCCTTCCTTCCTTCCTTCCTTCCTTCCTTCCTTCCTTCCTTCCTTCCTTCCTTGCTTGCTTGCTTCTTTCTTTCTTTCTTTCTTTCTTTCTTTCTTTCCTTCTTTCTTTCTTTCTTATTAAACAAAAAGAAATCTAACGCGTGTTTTAGCAACATGTCTTTTATATATTTTTTTTTACAACTTACTTATTACTATTACTTGTTTATGATAATAACATAAACACCTACTACTTTAGCGGAGTTAGCTTTGGTGTAACTTAACCTTCACGTAGAGCCATGCAGACATATAAAGTCGGGTACTCAAAAGTAACTTGATATTTAAACAGTCGCCCGATAGGAAACCTTTTATTGTTTCATTGAATCCAGACATTTTCTGGGGATAAGTTTTAAATTACATCAGTATCAATTTCGTAATGTTCTGTTGTTTTACTTGAAATCAAAATATTCTTCTTTGGCGCCGACTTAAGCGTTTAAAAGAATGTCACTAATGTAATATGTGTTTTCCCTTGTTCCCATTTTTGTATTCCCATGTTTCAGCTTATATGTTGTATGAAAATAATTTTTAGAATTAGGCGCTACTTTTTGAAGGTCCGTAATACATATATAATAGTATTGTACCAAATATCATCAATATTTCTCCTGAAGATAAACAGTGACAGCGTAACAGACAGAAATAAATACTTTTGGATATATACTATATCTATTATAGTAAATTAGGTTGATTATTATACATAAAACCGACCATGTCAAAATTATAACCTAAAACTTATTTTTTAAATAGCTTAAACGTAAAAAAGCTTTAAACAAAATTAAATGTCCCTACTGTTGACCATTGCGGAGTGCACTCGTCTGAAGGCAATCCGCAATGCAGCATCCTATCCTAGCAGCAGAATCACATGCTTGACATAAACATGCTGTCATGTTATCTTTGGAACTGGATCAGTATGTAAAATTTCAACCCAATCGGACACCGGGAAGTGGGTCAAATTTAACTTGCAAGATTCCACCTTCAAATGTATACACGGCAAGTTAAATAAAAGTTTTCAAAAAATATACAGTTTTTTAATGAACTTAGACATTTTTATAAAATAACATAAGGAAACCACTATTATAATAGGCCGATATTCCCGTATAAAATAATACAGCAGATTTTATATATCCAGCAATAATATCAAGAATAAAGACATAGAAAAATAAGTAATAAGAATCATAATATGAAGACAGTTAATATCGATGCATATAGCTACACCGTGTAGTATCCGGCTGAATAGAATAGTACCACCCTCATTTCTTACCAAAGTGTCGTAAAAAGCGACTAAGGTAAGTCGACCCGCCGTATGGTATCCGGCTGAGTAGAATAGACCAACGTCATTTCTTACCGAGGTGTCGTAAAAGGCGACTAAAGTAAGTTGACCCACCGTGTGGTGTCCGGTTTAGTAGAATAGACCACCCTGTTTGTTACCGAGGTGTCGTAAAATACGACAGGGGTAAGTTGACGTCGTAAAAATGCAGCCAAATCATGTGACAGCATGTTTATAACATGTTGTGCCAATCTCACTTAGAGCGGGATAAGGGTAGGAAGATGATGATGATTTAAATACAAATATAGACCCAAAATGTTGGCCCTCGGTGAGAATCGAACCAACTACCAACTGCGTCAACAGGCCAGTCGCTCGACGCAGTGACTAGCGCCATCTGCGCTTGCGGAGTGACATATTGGCTCTTTTGTCATTTTTAACCGCACACTATTGTCCTTGATAAATTGATTCAAATAATACGAAGACAATCAAAATCGATACAGTTGCTGTATTGGCAATGTGCCGAGTTTTCTACTATAAAAAGATAAATTTTAGGCAACTCACAAACTTTCAAACAATGGAAACGGCGGGTTCATTTTTTAAAGAGCATAATGCTTCGAAATCTGGGACGCATTAGGCGCTTAATGAATGTATACTGCCGGGAGGTGTTTCAAATCCAGGTAAATGGAAAGCCGATGTTTTTGTCTAGACGGAATAAAGCAATGAAACTATGTAGCAATTGTCTATATTTGAACGATCTATTTTGAACATTTTTCGGAATAAACTTTACGTTGAACTACATTTTATATAAAACAGTTGCAATTAATTTAATCTAAATATCTTTAAGTAATAACGTACGAAAATCCGTTGAGTAGATTTTGAGTAAATCAAATACACACAGCTTTTGGGGACTTTATTTTATAATAAGTTTATATATAGATGACATTTAGTAAAGTGTAAGATAAAATTTGTCTTCTTCTTCTTCTTCCTGCCCTTATCCCCCTCTAAGTGGGGTTGGCACAACATGTTATAAACATGTTGTCACATGATTTGGCTACGTATTTTACGACCGGTCGCCTGCCTGACATCAACTTACCTTATTCGTTTTTTACGACACCTCGGTAAGAAAGAGGGTGGTCTATTCTACTTGACCGGATACCACACGGTGGGTCAATTTACTTTTGTCGCCTTTTACTACACCTCGGTAAGAAAGATGGTCGTCTATTCTACTCAGCCGGATACCACACGGTGGGTCGACTTACCTTAGTCGCCTTTTACGACACCTCGGTCAGAAATGAGGGTGGTCTATTCTACTCAGCCGGATACCACACGGTGGGTGAACTACCTTAGTCACATTTTACGACACCTCGGTAAGAAATGAGGGTAGTCTATTCAACTCAGCCGGATACCACACGGTGGGTCGACTTACCTCAGTCGCCATTTACGACACCTCGGTAAGAAATGAAGTTAGTACGATTCTATTCAGCCGGGTACCACACGTCGTAAAGTTTAATTAAAAAAAGTATCGTTTTATCCCTGTTTTCGGGCTCTAAAATTTATTTGAAATTTACGTCGATTTACAATTTTTTCGCTGTCAAACGTAAAGTCATGGTGGTTCATTTGGGGAACGGGCGGTCTAGAGAGGTGGAAATACCTAGGATCGAGCCCCACCTGCCCTATTATTTTTAAATTTGTCTTTTCAATTTTTTTTTAATTTTTTTTTTCGGTCACCCAGGTACTAAAAAATAATACTCACAATATAGATCCACTCGTACAGAGGTGCGCTGAGGTGGGGATAGTATTGTGTTGTCCGCTGTACACGTGTACACTGAGGATAAGTGCGTCCTCGTCGCGTTTGAGATGGACAGGGTCAATGACCTGCTGCTTCCTGCTGGCTGTAGCTCTCCAGCGCCCAACGTTGACAACACTGTGTCGCCGTGAAGCCATTGTACTCGAGGTGTAGGGTTGCCTAAATAAAAAAAAATATTGTATAGTAAGTAATAAATAAATACTTTTGCGATTTGACTATATGCTTATATGCTGTTAGCCCTAACGGCTTTTATAGCGTCACCGGGCGGGACGGGTGAGAAGAAGCATTGCCGAAGTTGCAAAATGCGGAGAGTAGAGCGCAGAAGTTCTACTAGCGTCGGAGGACGTCGTCCTAAGGGTGTGAGGGCGGACCACAGCTTAGCGACGTGTAGTGGAGGGCTAATAGTATGACGATTAGTCATTATGGCGGGAATATGGCGAGAAGCCACGGAAGAAATGTATGGGACACTTACATATGGTCGTCCGTCCCAAAAGTGAGTGCCAAGTCACTACTTGTGTTATGGGTGACAGACAACTGGTAAATATATACATATATAGTTTTAAATACACACTGAACAATATTACACCCAGACACGAAAAAAACAAACAAAATGTTTATATAAAAAATTGGCCCTCGGCGGGAATCAAACCTGCGACCCATGGAGCTGAAGGCAGAGTCACTGCCCACTGCACCACCAGGCCAGTCAAATAAAGAATTGGGAGTTAATAATTAGCTAACAAAAATTTTAGTATAATCTGTTGTAAACCATTTATTTAATCGATTTTATAAATTTTATTAATACAAATACAAAGTAAAATGTGTAAAAAAAGGCCGTAGTGAATGTTACACACATTCACTGTGCTTGTGAAGAATGTTGTTGGTGTCGTTTTATGATACGTGCGGGAAATTATCCGGCATCTACGAGTATAAGGTCTGTGGACACTTTCTGCTTCCTACACTTATCATAACATAGATATTCTTAACACCTAGGTAAAAAGAAGGTGGTCTATCCTACTCAGAGATAAGCCCAGAACCTTTTCTTCGAATTGCAAACACAATAATAATGCGCGTTATAGATAAAATAATAGAAATTGAATGGAGTAAAAGATGGAGGAACACAACGTTTAGGCAATCAAAAGTGTTCCTCAAATCTTTCGACACAAAGAAAACAAAACAATGTCTCACAGCAGGGAGAATGTGGCAATTGTAACAGGCATTACTGCTGGGCACTGTCTGTTAAACAGACACCTGTCAATAATGAGAATAACAGAAGACGCAGCGTGCCCAGAGTGTGGGGAGGAAGAAACAAGTCTTCACCTTATAGCTGAGTGCCCCATGTACTCGCTGGTAAGATAGTAGACACTAGGTAAGGATGAAATTAAAGTTGAAACCTAACAAATATCCATTGCAGGGATATTATCATGTTTGTAAAAGCAACAGGTAGGTTGAAGCAGGTGACACTGTCGGGTCAGTAGTGAAACCCGAGTCCCAACATGGGGAAATGGGTGGAATAGTCCAGAATACACAACATGTGTGAACAACATTATTATCATATTATTAATAAAGGCAAAGATTTCACTGAATGATCATAAAATACCTTCCAAATCGTTGGCCATTATTGAAACGAATTATACAATAAAATTGAAACCGAATGCCCACATTAATATATTCCAATTGAAATTCAGATAAAATAATTGGAACAATAAAAATTCAAGCGTAATAAAGATTTAATCGATGCCTTGTATCAACCTAGATTGATGGATTACGTATTCGGAAAGTAAATGCCTAGTAAATCGCATAATTTATTCCCTTTGTTCGGTCCCTTTAGTAGGAACATGAATGAATCTTTGGTAGTACAGGAAGTTCGGGAAAATTATGGGCCGAGCACCCCATAAACCGCTGCAGACGAAAGTGACCTAAGTTAAAAATAAAAAGTGCCTTTTTGTAATAGAATTTAAAAATAAAAACATCATGTAGAATTGTTTTATTTAACCTAAATTAAGGAGCACTCAGTTACTGGCCTAGATTAGTAAAGATCTTTCTGCTTGTGGAAAATACGGTAAGAACTATGATTTACAAAAACCGTTACGAGATACACTAATTTATTCCATACCTGGTTAGTGAGTCACGTATCATTTTGTAATTTACGTCCATTAAAAATGGCTGTAAAACGTGAATTGTAAATTTTAAAAAGTATTTTCTCATTAATGGACAACGTGTGATAACTCCGAGAAACCCCAAAATTATTCGCTCCAATTGAAAAGTTTAAGTACCTTCAATAATGCAATTATATTTTTTAGGAATCTAAAAGGAAAAGGGGTTTTTTGTCCTTTATGTCCTTAGTGTAGTTAGTATATTCTCATATATTGCAAAATTCCATTAATATCGGTCTTGCAAATTAGCCGTGAAAACCTGTTACGTTTTCACGGCTAATTGGACACACTTTTGCATTTTTTACTAAAGTTACCCGCAACTACTCGTACGTTCGCTTCGATTTTACTTTTAAAACAAACTCAATATTAAACTATATGATTTTTTCAGTATCTTTAAGTCAAATCTTAATTTTCTAACCTATATGTTAGTTCCGTTTATGTGTTTGAAATGTACTAAATTTCATCAATAGTGTTCTTGCAAATTAGCTGCGAAAGCGTAACAGACTGGCAGAACGATAAACGAGAGACTTTTGCTTTATTACTACGAGTATTTTTTTTATTTATTTCTTTTAATACATATATTTAGAAAAGAGAAAGAAAAATTTAAAAAGCACATGTATAAAGGCGGACTTATCTCTAAAAGGGATCTCTTCCAGTGAACCTTTGAGTAATAGAAGGAAAAGGACAAGAATTGAAGAAGAAAGAGAATACGGGTCATATAAAGAAAAAGAAAAATTTCATATAAATTTAACTATTTCATCTATTTTGGTAAAATAAATAGATGAAAAGATGCTACTAATATCTAATTACTTAAGATAAGTTTTTTCTAGTCTGTAACGAGTAAGTATATGAATTTTTATATTTAGGTCAATTCGATCTTGTTTTATTGCACTCACCGCCATTAACGGAGCAAATAAGTTTGAAGTCACCCCCCTCGTTGTAAGGGCCGGCGATTTCTGTAACTTCTTTGCCGAATTCGTCGAAGATCACCGGCTTTGAAGGGAGCTCTGTGGAATAATCAAGGAGTTGTATTTGTTATGCAAATTAAGCAATGTTTGTTGATTTATCAAAAGCATCAAATCCAAAAATATATTTGGGTCAAGACGTCCTTTATTCGGGTCGGCAATGTTTGGAATATTTTTTGAATAAATTAGATTCACTTTTAAAAATAAAGTATAGTGTATTTATTTAGTCTTAAACACTAGAATATTGTTCTAGACAGAAGATACTAGAATAGGAGTTTCCAACATCATTTCCCTGCTCTTATCCCATTCTAAATGGGGTCAGCAAAAATGTTATAAACATGTTGCAATATGATTTGGCTATGTATTTTACGACCTAACATGCACTCAGCCTGACGTCAACTTATATTAGTCGTCTTTTAAAAGTAAAAAAGAGTGCAGACTATTCTACTAATCCTGATACCATACAGTGGGTATTAATTTTAGACGCCTTTTACGACACCTCGGTAAGAAATCGGTGGTCTATTCTAATCAACCCGATACCATACGGTTTTTTTTTTTTTTATTATACAGGAAAAAACTCCTTATGGGTACCGCCGCCCGACGGGGACAGGCGGCGGTTATGTCGGACTCGCACCGACTAAAACGACCTGTGTGCTCCACCACGCTGCCAATGGCAAGGACAGGGTATCATTGTACATTTTGCCCCCATCCCGCCGACAACTCTGATCCCAGAGAATAAACACCTCCAGGTAGGGGCCCCTCGAAAGAGAAACCCCCCTCCGCTGATACCATACGGTGGGTTAACTTACCTTAATCACCTTTTACGACTCCTCGCTAAGAAATGGGGGTGATCTCTTCTAGTCAACCAGATACCACACGGCGGGTCAACTTACCTTAGTTGTCTCTTACAATACAGCGCTAAGAAACGATGGTGGTCTATAATCCGCGATGAAGTAAAACAGAAAATATATATAATGCTAAATGTAGAGTGGACATTCACTATGGCATATGTGATACGTATGTAGTGTTTGTGTATTGTGGTGGAGGTTTGTGTAAGTGTTTTTACAAATCCTGCATGTATCAGGTATGAAAACAGATTGTCCACTCTACATTTAGCATTATATATATTTTCTATTTTACTTCATCGCGGATTATAGCAAATTAGTTTTATTATTACTTTTGTATTATAGATAAAGTATAGCCTAATTATATAAATTATTTAATGGTGGTCTATTCTAGAAAACCAGATACCACACGGCAATTAAAAAAAAATGTAAGTCTAAATAAAAGTAATGCACCGTATTTAAAAATAAATAAAAATAAATTTCATTGTTAAGAATTCTAGTCATGTAATGGAATGGCGCGGGGGAGGTTTAGCTCAGAAATTTTCTGTTGTTCTCTAGAAAATAGGCTATAATTACCGCTCTCGACAGAAGCAAAACGCTTACAAATTATTCTTTCACCTGGATTAAAGTTGCCTCGTGCTCAGTTAATGGGTTTGCCGGCTTCGCGTTTGATAAATTGGATTATTTTATTACGTGCATGAACTGGTGAAATCGTTGATATTGATAATTGTTGAACTCTAGAGTTTAACGGTATCACTAAATATTATAAAACAAAGTTGCATTCTTTGTCCACATATCCCTATATACGCATAAAACTTTAAAACTACGCAACAGATTTTGATGCAGTTTTTTTAAATAGATAGAGTGATTCCAGAGGAAGGTTTGTACGTATAATAACATTCAATACGGAGTAAAGAAATACTGTAATTTTTGAGGTTTCTGCAAATAATTACATTTTTTTCCGCTTACATTGCAAACGCAGGCTAAGCCCTACGAGATTTATCAAAATAATATACTAAGTATTTGTACACATTGAAAAGGTTTACAGAAAAGTCCACGATGGTATATGTCTATCTCTTATGGATAACCCACTATAGCATTTTTTGTCATTTACTTTTTACGAAAAATAATGCCTTATTTTTGAAGCAATTTTTATACAATACAGCATTAATCCTTATCCAATTAAGTACCTTAAATAAATTGTTGATTTAATATAGATCAATATGGCCGTTTACAGCATGTAATTTAAGTGAACATTTTCGGAGATATTACAGATTTCAAATGCCGTCAGGACGCCGCGCTTCGTCCTGTAACACTTCGACTCTAGCAGCGATGTCGCTCTTTCAAGAGTTTGTTTAAAGACATTCTGCAATTAATTTTAAAAATAAAATACATAGAGAAAAATGTTAAAATAAATACGCAAATATATACTATATGAATTTAGATATTCCAAAGATAGCAGGAAATCTTCTTGGAATAGGGAGAGGGAAATTGTTTTTCTCCAAATTTAACTCTTGCGGGCCACGGGCAGTAATGAATAAATCAAAACTACTGGATCGATTTTGATATTTTTTTTCACTGAGTGACATGGGCTATATATTTTATACCCTTGCGAAGCAGGGGCAGGCCGCTAGTTAAATAAATAAATAAATAAATATATGGGACACTGACACACACGGTCGTCTGTCACCAAAGTAAGTAAACTTAATACTTGTGACAGGTAACTGGTGAATATATACTTATATATTTTTTAAATACATACTTAAATATAAATATACACCCAGGCTCGAAGACAAACAAACTCATTTATAGAAAATGTAGGCCCTCGGCGGGAATCGAACCCGCGACCTGCGGAGCTGAAGGCAGGGTCACTACCCACTGCTCCAACGGTCCAGTCAAAACGGGTCAGTCATTAAGAACATCATCTTCCTGCCCTTATCCCACTCTAAGTGGGGTCGGTACAACATGTTATAAACATGCAGTCACATGATTTGGCTGCGTTTTTACGACCGGCCGCCACCTGACATCAACTTACCTCAGTCGTATGTTACGACACCTCGGTAAGAATGAGGTTGGTCTATTCTACTCAGCCGGATACCACACGGTGGATCGACTTACTTTAGTCGCCTTTTACGACACCTCGGTAAGACATGAGGGTGGTACTATTCTATTCAGCCGGATACCACACGACGTAAAGTCATGACATTTAATTATGGCCACCATTGTATTTTGAAAGAGCCTCATTATTTCGTTTGTAAGGTATACCAGTAAGGTTAACAATTAAAATCCGATCATACCTTTATTTTCAATAATTAAAGTATATTTCTCAGTTTCCACGGTTAAAAAATCCTGTAATGGGTATTACTTGAATGAGCTAATCTTTACTTAAACTTAATCCATAAAATAGAACAAAGATATTTTGGTCTGAAATAAAAAAATCCCTGAAGCAACAAAAGATATGAGAGATTTGAAAGTCATTGTATTTTTACATAGCCATTTTTACAATAGCCATATCACTAAGAACAACAGTTTCGGCTATTTTTCGTTTACATACATCGTTGAAATTACTTTTGTCCATAGTTATTAGTATGAAAAGTGTGTAATTTTTTATTAGATGACTTTTTACGTTTGATTGAGATGCTTTTCTTTCATCAGATAATTTTGTACTAACGAATTTAAATTAAATTTAAGCACTTTGTAGCCTTAAATCGAATTAAGGGCTTAATTATGTAACTTTAATACAAATGCAATTTTATGCGAGTAAAGCTGTGATAGCCCAGCGGTAGCACTATGCACCTCTTTCGAGCAGATCTGGGGTTCAAACCCGGGGCAGGAACTAATGAGTTTTTTGTTAAAACTATGTATCTAATTGATAATTGCAATTTATCACATGCTTTTCGGTGAATGAAAATATCTCTAGAGAATTTTTACACATATCCCGTGTAACCTACCAATTGGAATGCCAGCGTGGTAGGTCTTAGCCCCAATCCTTCTCTAGAAAAACTAAGAAAGGAGGCCTATTCCCAGCAGTGGTATACTAACAGGCCGCTTCTTTACTTTTTATATGCAAGTTAATGGAAGGAATAAATGCAATGTTACGTAAGAGGAGTCGATTTCATGATAAGCACATAAAGATGGCCTAAGTAAAGCCACACCTATATAAAATAGCACCGACAAATGATTAATACTAATCACTTATTATTTTTCCCTAAAACGCATTGCAGCATCGTTGTCGTTGTTTTTTTAGCTATTTTCAGTTGTTGTTATTCTTGTATCATTTTATTCTACACATCATCATCCTCCTGCCCTTATCACACTCTAAGTGGGGTTGGCACAACATGTTATCATAAACATGTTAAAATAAACATGTTGTCATATGATTTGGCTGCATTTTTATGACCAGCCGCCTGCCTGACATCAACTTACCTTAGTCGTATTTTACGACACCTCGGTAAGAGAGGGTGGTCTATTCTACTAAACCGGATACTACACGGTGGGTCAACTTACCTTAGTCGCCTTTTACGACACCTCGGTAAGAAATGAGGTTGGTCTATTCTACTCAGCCGGTTCCCACACGGCGGGTCGTCTTACCTTAGTCGCCTTTTACGACACCTCGGTAAGAAAAGAGGGTGGTACTATTCTATTCAGCCGGATACCACACCTACACAATTAACAAAAAAAAAATTACAAAGTAGAAAGTAAAAAACGATGTTACTAGCTTAGGTATAAAAAATCACACAAAGGCAGACATCCCATATAGGGATTTCTTCCAGTCAACCTTTAAGTGACTGATAGGAGAGTAACATTTTATGAGTAGCGTTTGCAGTATACACAAGAAACAAATTATGAGTACAAATTACAACAAAATATATAAAAAAAGCCAAGCTGTGGTAGCCCAGCGGTAACACCGTGCGCCTCTTTCGAGGAGGTCTAGGGTTCAAACCCCGGGCAGGCACCAATGAGTTTTCTAGTAAAACTTATGTGTCTAATTGATAATTGCAATTTATCACACGCTTTTCGGTGAAGGAAAACATCGTGAGGAAACCTGCATATCTCTAGAGAATTCTGGGGATATGTGTAACCTACCAATCCGCATAGGAGCAGCGTGGTAGGTCTTAGCTCCAATCCTTCTCTCCAAAAAAAAAACGTAGAAAAGAGGCCTATGCCCAGCAGTGGGATAGTAACAGGCCGCTACTTATACTTTTCTTATATAAAAAAAAAATTATAATTATAGATGATATTAAATACAAAATAAAATAATATAAAATATTTTGATTATCATTATACATATTAAATGTACATATGAAAGAGAGAAAAATTATATCACATAAATTGTATTGTTTTTTTAGACTTCTTTTAAAGGAGGACAAGTAAGGTGACTTACGAATTCAAACAGGCAATTCATTCCATAGTTTAACTGCATGTAACACGGTTTCAGTTTAGTTCATGTAGGTTCAGTTTTTACGAATTTTGGATAAAGGAACCTTGAAATGCCTGTAAAACCTGTCCTGCCTTCTAAAGTTGTATAACTGTATAAAACAGTAAACGAAAGATGAAGAACAAATGTTTGAGTTAGAGAACTAGTTTAGCTGCCCTACTTTCAAAAGCTCTAGAGACCTAGTGATGCACTTTCGCAATCGAGAATAAAGCGTGTGTTAAATAAATAAGTTTGATTGCAATCAAACACTTTAAAATGATGAATTAATAAAATGTTAGATTCATTTTGAAATAAAAGTTATTGGTAAGCCAGAATAAAAACTAAGCAATGAGTTTTCTGTTAAAACTTATGTGTCTAACTGATAATTGCAATTTATTATACTCTTTTCGGTGAAGGTAAACATCGTGAGGAAACCTGCATATCTGTAGAAAATTCTGGGCTTAGCCGTAAAATGGTTAAAGTGGATCTACCTTAAAAGCTAAATATATGCTGTCACGGACTTTTATATAGAACTTTAAGAGGGGAACAATTTTGTAATACATGATTTTTGAATAACTTTCACCGTTTACTTGGCGCACGCAAAGAAAGCTTTAAATTTTTCCGTTTTTGTAATATTTTGCATTACTGCTCATATTCATCGTAGCGTGATGTTATATATAGTCTATAGCCTTCCTCGATAAATGGACTATCTTATACTTAAAAAACTTTTCAAATCGGTCCAGTAGTTCCTGCGAATAGCGTGTTCAAACAATCAAACAAACAAACTGTTCAGATTTATATATTAGTATAGATAATCGGTTTTTAGTTAATCAATTGTAATGCTTAGAGAATCGATTCTAAATAATCGATTATTTTATTTATTTACCACACGCCGTGTAGTATCCGGCTGAATAGAATAGTAACACCTCATTTCTTAGCGAGGTGTCGTAAAAGGCGACGTGAGTATAGCCAGATTGTACACATTAATTATAATATAATAATTGTTTTTTTCATAACATGTAGTAAAGTAGCGGCCTATTACTCTGCCACTGCTGGGAATAGGCCTCTTCTCTTAGTTTTTAGCCAAGACCTACCACGCTGCTCCAATGCGGATTGGTAGGTTACACGTATCTCTAGAAATCTCTAGAGATATGCAGTTTTCCTTCACCGAAAACCGTTTGATTGCAATTATCAATTAGACACATAAGTTTTTACAGAAACTCATTGGTGTCTGCCCGGGTTCGAACCAGTGACCTCCTCGAAAGAGTCGTACGGTGTTACTTTTGGGCTACCACAGCTCTCATAACACGTACAACTACATAAATACGAAAGAATGACAATAGCCTTTACCGACTTCACTAGTGGTAACAGAAGTTGAAACAATGGACGTACATACGTATTCAGAGCAAACTGGGCGATAATCGGTGGCTTTTCTACTCCGGGAGCCGTTTCACATAACAATGATATCGTATCCTACAATGAACACCTGCCTCGCATGCATTGTTTTTGCCGCAAAACTGCGTGCTCAATGTGTTCTGTTTTCTGTTACATTTATTTGAGCAACAATTTACAATTAAACAGTCTATGTTCTTTACAAATAATAGTCTTTACCTATACTTTCTTGTATGCTGTGTGATATTCTGCCTTCTAAAGTTGTATAACTGTATAAAACAGTAAACGAAAGATGAAGAACAAATGTTTGAGTTAGAGAACTAGTTTAGTTGCCCTACTTTCAAAAGCTCTAGAGACCTAGTGATGCACTTTAGCAATCGAGAATAAAGCGTGTGTTAAATAAATAAGTTTGATTGCAATCTAACACTTTAAAATGATGAATTAATAAAATGTTAGATTCATTTTGAAATAAAAGTTATTGGTAAGCCAGAATAAAAACTGTACGAAAAAAGCTAGAGGTCCCGAGTTCAAACCCAAGGCAATGAGTTTTCTGTTAAAACTTATGTGTCTTATTGATAATTGCAATTTATTATACTTCCATTCACCGAAAAGGTGAAGGAAAGCATCGTGAGGAAACCTGCATATCTCTAGAAAATTCTGGGCTTAACCGTAAAATGGTTAAAGTGGATCAACCTTAAAAGCTAAATATATGCTGTCGCGGACTTTTATTTAGAACTTTAAGAGGGGAACAATTTTGTAATACATGATTTTTGAATAACTTTCACCGTTTACTTGGCGCACGCAAAGAAAGCTTTAAATTTTTCCGTTTTTGTAATATTTTGCATTACTGCTCATATTCATCGTAGCGTGATGTTATATATAGTCTATAGCCTTCCTCGATAAATGGACTATCTTATACTTAAAAAACTTTTCAAATCGGTCCAGTAGTTCCTGCGAATAGCGTGTTCAAACAATCAAACAAACAAACTGTTCAGATTTATATATTAGTATAGATAATCGGTTTTTAGTTAATCAATTGTAATGCTTAGAGAATCGATTCTAAATAATCGATTATTTTATTTATTTACCACACGCCGTGTAGTATCCGGCTGAATAGAATAGTAACACCTCATTTCTTAGCGAGGTGTCGTAAAAGGCGACGTGAGTATAGCCAGATTGTACACATTAATTATAATATAATAATTGTTTTTTTCATAACATGTAGTAAAGTAGCGGCCTATTACTCTGCCACTGCTGGGAATAGGCCTCTTCTCTTAGTTTTTAGCCAAGACCTACCACGCTGCTCCAATGCGGATTGGTAGGTTACACGTATCTACAGAAATCTCTAGAGATATGCAGTTTTCCTTCACCGAAAACCGTTTGATTGCAATTATCAATTAGACACATAAGTTTTTACAGAAACTCATTGGTGTTACGAACCCGTGACCTCCTCGAAAGAGTGGTACGGTGTTACTTTTGGGCTACCACAGCTCTCATAACACGTACAACTACATAAATACGAAAGAATGACAATAGCCTTTACCGACTTCACTAGTGGTAACAGAAGTTGAAACAATGGACGTACATACGTATTCAGAGCAAACTGGGCGATAATCGGTGGCTTTTCTACTCCGGGAGCCGTTTCACATAACAATGATATCGTATCCTACAATGAACACCTGCCTCGCATGCATTGTTTTTGCCGCAAAACTGCGTGCTCAATGTGTTCTGTTTTCTGTTACATTTATTTGAGCAACAATTTACAATTAGACGGTCTTTGTTCTTTACAAATAATAGTCTTTACCTATATGTGTGCTGTGTGATATCCCATTGAATAGAATGGACTCCCATCATTTCTTACCTAGGTGTCCTAAAAGGTGATGACTAAAGTAAGTGCCGTGTGGTATACGCCTAAGTATCATGGACCACTCTCATTTGTTACTGGGGTGTCGTAAAAGGTGACTAAGGTAAGTCGACCCGCCATGTATCCGGCTGAGTGGAATAGGCTACCCTCATGTCTTACCAAGGTGTCGTAAAAGGCGACTAAGATAAGTTGACTCACCGTGTGGTATCCGGTTAAGTAGAATAGACCACTCTCTTTCTTATCGAGGTGTCGTAAAATACGACTAAGATAGTTTGAAGTCAGGCAGGCGGCCGGTCGTAAAATACGTAGCCAAATCATGTGACAACATGTTTATGACATGTGCCGACCCCACTTAGAGTGGGATAACGGCAGGAGGATGATGACATATTATGAAAAAAAGAATTTTTATATTATAATTAATGTGTAGAATTTGGCTATACTCACGTCTAATTTTATCGGATAAGCCCGAATAGTTTCAAACCCATACGGGGCTCTTATTCATGAGCTCTTTTAATTCAAAAATGTTTATATTAATCGATTATTTTATTTTTATAATCGATTATTAATAATCGAATTTGTAGAAATTAGAATTTAATCAATCTTGGGATTGATGTATATTTTATTTAAAATTATTGATTTCAAAGTATTTTGACAACGAATTTACTAATTAGTCTATTTAATACAAATTGAAATGTACTTATGATTCTTACCTGGTAATGGTAACTTATCTTAGTCGCCTTTTGCGACACTTCGGCAAGAAAGAGGGTGATCTATTCTACTCCACCGGATACCACACAGCGCGTCGACTCGCCTTTTATGACATCTTGGTAAGAAATAAGGGTGGTCATTTCAACTCAGCCGGATACCATACGGGGGTCAACTTAACTTAGTCGCCTTTTACACCTCGGTAAGAAGTAAGTTCTACTGAGCCGGTGGATTTTAGGAAAATCGAGTATAATTTGCAATATATTTTTTTCATCGTGTATTTCCATGAACAATATTAAACAGAGGCATTTCATAAACGATACGCGGCGAGCCAGAAAATTGAATATTAAAAAATTTTCGCTACAATAATTCAGTTACCTCTCATTTCTACTCCCAGCTTCCAATTTATTTACTAGCTTCGTTCAACTAGAACTGAAGTGTAGTTGTTAAACTTATACCGTTAAAACAAACTTTTTTGACGGTATAAGTCACTAAATATTCTGTAATTCAAAATACAAAAGTAATAATAAAATAATTTTGCTAAAATCCGCGATGAAGTCAAATATATTTAATGCTAAATAAAGAGTGGTCAATCGGTTTTCATACCTGATATATGCAGGATTCGTAAAAACACAGGCACAAACCTCCACCACCGCCACCACTACACACAAGCACTAAACGGAGCACACACGTAACAACTCTTGCAGGGAAACTGAGTTCAGCGGCCTACGCTGTTCGAAAGATAAGACAATTCACAGATGTTGAAACAGCAAAACTTGTTTATTTTGCCTACTTCCGTAGCATTATGTCCTATGGAATATTGCTATGGGGTAAATGCGCGGATAGTGAAAAAATCTTTGTTTTACGAAAGAGAGCAAAAATACGTGGCATTTATAATTTAAGACCGCGTGATTCTCTGCGAGAGAAGTTTAAGGAAACAGGTATTCTTACATTTGCTTCACAGTATATTTTAAGCAATTTAATTTATGTACATAAAAATATAAAGAATTATAAAACGAAGTGATGTGTACAATAGACAAAGCAGGAACCGACATAAGCTTGCGGTTCCTGCTTTGCGCCTTGCAAAAGTGCGTAACTCGTTTGTGGGTTTTGGTATAAGATTCTATAATAAAATTCCGCAATCAATTTCAGCACTGCCATTACAGCAGTTTAAAAACAATGTTAAAAAGAGGCTGATACAGAAAGCCTACTATACTCTTGAAGATTATTTAGAAGATAAGAATGTGTGGATATAGCTCTCTTTGAACCTGTACAAGACAGTAACGACTTAATGTAAATAATATTAAGAATTATATTTTTAAAAGAGCAACCGCCGAGTTTCTTGCTGGCTCTTCTCGGTAGGAACAGCTTTCCGAACCAGCAGTAGAGTTGACGATTCAAAAAAAGTTTATTTGAATAAAGAATATTTTGAATTTGAATTTGAATTTGAAACACGTTGACTATCACAAACTCAACAATCGTTTCGCCCCGCAACCGAAGCATCATCAAGAGATAGACTCCACGACAAAAGCGCAAAGCATTTGGCATGTATCAGATATGAAAACGGACTGTCCACTCTACATTTAGCATTATATATATTTTCTATTTTACTTCATCGCGGGTTATAGCAAAATAATTTTGTTATTACTTTTGTATTATGGATCTCCGCAAAGCCACTCCTACTTCTATAAATTATGTAAATGTAATTAATATTCGGTTTGTAAATTAGCGGTTCTGATTACAGTTTCTTTTGGGTTGGGCTTTTTTCCAAAATGCAATATACACGCCTAGTTAAAAATCTACTGTTAAAGCTTGAAAGTTAAGATTTTCATGGTACTTCTATTTTTTATTTATACAAATCTCTATCTATCAATATATTTAGTTTAAATAACAATCTAATATCGTCCCAGATAAAATTTGTTTGTTGGTATAGACTAAGTCAATATAATTTAGCAAAGTATTTTATGATATAAACCCTCTTTGAGATTTTTCCCGCCATATTCCTTTTGTAAGGACACTTTGCAGTATGCATATAGAAGGAGTAGTGACAGAGCTGGTAGGAGAGAATAGCAGATAAAAAAATGTTGTGCTGAACCCACTTTGACTAGACAAGACAGTAGAAGACATGATAGACTAGCAGGAGATACAGCAAATGATAATACACATTTTCCAATTTCGAAATATCTCGGAAACGGCTTCAACGATTTTCCTGAAATTTAGCATGAAGGGGGCAATCTAGCTAGGTTTTATGTAAAAAAATTGTTTTAACTCTATTTGTGGGCATTAATAAAATACTAAAATTTATAGTGAATATAAAACACAACTTGCCATAAACTGTCAAGTTGGCGTAGCTTATTCGGGAAACGGGCAGTCTCGATAAATGGAAATACCTAGAATCGATCCCCAATATTTTTTTCATTTTTTTCAGTTTCTTTTTTTAGGTTAGAAAAAATTACCGGGCAAGGCTCCGTCAACCAGGCACTACAAATTATAAAACAAAGTCCCAAAAAGCAATCTGCCTTACATGTACATCGATTTTATCAAAATCTACAAAACAGATTTTTGTTTTCACTAAAAGATAGTGTGATTCTTTCTGAAGGTTTAAGTAACATGTTCTGTGGAATGGCTAAGCTTCTTTTGATGAAACTTTCACTGGAAGATAAAGTAAGTTGTGGAGAAACATAAAGGCTACTTTTTATCCTAGGTCAGAAAAAACTTTCGGAAAAACTTTGTCACACACTAATTTCTACGCAGGCCAAGCCGCGGGCACATCTAATAACATACATATACATAAGTCATATTAAACAAAAGGAAAAACATCGTCAGCCACTTTGTTTACATTAAATATCGTATGCCAAAGCACTTTCTCCGCTGAAGGGACTTTAGTATATGATACTTAACATAAACACGGTTCAGTGGATCTGCAGTAAACTGCCTAGCATTTTATTTCCCTCATAAGCAGACGCGAATAACAGCTCGTAAATTGTTTTGCGTATAATACAGTGTTTGGTAAATCGTGTGACCTATTTTCTGGGTATATGTTATATAGAATGATTGTATGTGTTGAGTAAATATATTCTTTGATATTAATAAAAAAATATTAGAATATATGAGTATGAGTTTAAGATTCCATATTAAAATTCCGAAATCAATTCATCATGTACCATTAAAATGTTGGAAAAATATCACTACATATTATAAAACAAAGTCCATATTTCCCTATGTACGCATAAAACTTTAAAACTGCGCAACAGATTTTGATGCGGTTTTTTTTAATAGATAGAGTGATTCCAGAGGAAGGTTTGTACGTATAATAACATTCAATACGGAGTAAAGAAATACTGTAATTTTTGAGGTTTCTGTAAATAATTACATTTTTTTCCGTTTACATTGCAAACGCCGGCTAAACCCTACGAGATTTATCAAAATAATGTAGTAAGTATTTGTACACCTTGAAAAGGTCTACAGAAAAGTCCGCGATGGTATATGTCTATACTATGGATAACCCACTATAGCATTTTTTGTCATTTACTTTTTACGAAAAATAATTCCTTGTATTTGAAGCAATTTTTATACAATACAGCATTAATCCTTATCCAATTAAGTACCTTAAATAAATATTTGATTTAATATAGATCAAAATAGCCGTTTACAGCATGTAATTTAAGTGAACATTTTCGGAGATACTACAGATTTAAAATGCCGTGAGGACGCCGCGTTCGCCCTATAACACTTCGACTTTAGCAGCGATGTCGCTTTTTCTAGAGTTTGTTTAAAGACATTCTGTAATTAATTGTAAAAATACAATACATAGGGAAAAATGTTAAAATAAATACGCAAATATGTACAATATGAATTTAGATATTCAAAGATAGCAGGAAATCTTCTTGGAATAGGGAGAGGGAAATTGTTTTTCTCCATATTTAACTCTTGCGGGCCACGGGCAGTAATGAATAAATCAAAACTACTGGATCGATTTTAATCATTTTTTTTCACTGAGGGACATGGGCTATATATTTAATACCCGTGCGAAGCAGGGGCAGGCCGCTAGTAATTAATAAAAAAAAGGTTTACAGTGTGTATTTTTTGCAGCAAATTAAAACAACTATTTAAAAGGAAGGACAATAAGCATGCTTGGATATAGCATATATACTCTTTGACCCAGTAGAAGATAGTAGTGACTAAATGTAGAAACAGACAGCTGGTCAATATATCCTTACTATTATTATAAATGCGAAAGTCTGCCTGTCTGTCTGTCTTTCCATTAAGTTTTCATGGTATCAGCTGAATCAACATCAATGAAATTTGGCACAATTAGACCTTATACGCCGGGGTAACATATAGGCTATAAAAATCCTGTTAATTCAATAGGAATAAAATGACATTGAAAACGCAAAATTACTATCTTACTATTATGAATATATCAAGGTTTTTATTTACTATGCGTAAAAGTCAAGTTTGTAAATTAAAAAAGGAGGTTCCATATTACGCTGTCCTGTTCTGTATTGGGTCGCGAAAAAAGTTATTTTAAGAAAGTTTTTATATATTTCGGTTTTTGTTCATTGGATAAATTTCACTGAGCTATTTTAGTATATTTCGTGTAAATCATACGGGTTATTACTACGAATAATTAAACTATGCTCTCGAGTAAACGAATCTCTCTCAATGTTACCGAATCGGTCTGATTTATGTTATGCAGATATTTGCAGGGTAAGAGAGTGACAGAAGGTACTGTTTATTTCACGAATACAGTCCACGAACAAAGTTAAGGGTAGAAGCTAATACAAATATAATTTTGAATACAACCCGAATCAAAGAACCAACAAATTGTAATTAAACAATTTTGGCCCTCGGCTGGAATCGAACCTGCGACCCACAGATCTAAAATTGATATATGTAGCTTGCTTAGTAATGACTAAATGTAACTAGTCATAAGAATTATATTTTTAAAAGAGCAACCGCCGAGTTTCTTGCCGGCTCTTCTTGGTAGGAACAGCTTTCCACCAGCAGTAGAGTTGACGATTCAAAAGCACTTGTTTACAAGTTTATTTGAATAAAGAATATTTTGAATTTGAATTTGAAATTTAAAGGCAGAGTCACGGCTTCAGAAGTATATTAGAAATGAAGTATATTTTAAGCTCAAGTTTAAAATAAATCTCACGAAACAAACGTAGTAAAATTCTATGGAAATGGCACTCGTGATACAAGTACGTGCACCTCTTTATACCGACACCTTCATTATCGGATACAAAGCAAAGGGGACCACAAGCTCACGTGTCACCAACGTAATTACGGGAACGTGCTCCTCTTAAAAACAACGAGCAACGAGGTCAAGTTATATTGGCACGGTAGATTTTATTTTAATCCACACTATTAATAATTTATCATTTTATGTACAGTGGTACCTCGACAGGCGAGTTTAATTCGTTCCCTAACCTTACTCATATGTCAAACTAGCTTTTACCCGCGACTTCATTCGTGTAATAGGTTGATAATAGATGACGCTTTTAGTGTCATCCCATTCCTGTAGAATTAATAGGATTTCTATAGCCTATATGTTATTCTAGTGTATAAGGAATAATTGTGCCAAATTCCATCGATATTGGTTCAGCGGATTCGCCGTGAAAGAGTAACAAACAGACATTCATACTCACAAACTTTCGCATTTATAATATTAATTCGTATGTTGCGGTCGTATGCTGCGGTCATGTGTTGCGGTTGGTGCTGCGGTTGTGTGCTGCGATGAGGTGTGCGATTCATCGTATCTCAAATCTTGCCCTTGTCTTAAACCAAATTTAGACCTCTCGGTGAATCGTATCTCAAAACACTAGTATATTAAGATAAAGTGATCATTAATGCTTCGGAAACGAGGAAAACGTGTACACAGATTGAGGTCTAGTCTGAGGTATGCTGTTGGACACTGCACACAACGCCTAAAAATGCGCCCCACATGTTGGAACGTCGTGTACTGCAGTCGTGTGCTGCGGTCGTGTACTACGAACACGTGCTGCGGTTGTGTGCTGCAATTGAGTTATTTGGTCGTGTGCTGCGGTCTCGTCATTCGGTTGCGTGCTGCGGTCATGTGCTGAGGTCGAGTGATGCGGTTGTGTGCTGCGATCGTGTGCTGCGGTCGAATGATTCGGTAATGTGCTGTGGTCACGTGCTGCGATTGTGTGCTGCGGTTCTGTGCTGCGGTCACGTGTTGTGGTTGTGTGCTGCGGTCATGTGTTGCGGTTGTGTGCTGCGATTTCTCGTACCTCAAATCTTCCTCACATCTCAAAGCAAAATATATCTCGCTCCGTGGTGGTTCGTATCTCAAAACACTCCTAATTAGAGCACTCGTATATCGAGGTACTATATAGATTGCTCACGATAAAAGTTATTGAAAGGTGAAAGGTAACATTTCACCGACATTAGTCGTAAAACTTTCCTGTTGATTTCATGAGGATAAAGATTTAAATTTACGCGTCGGTCGGTCGACTATCGAGATAGCTTCGTAACCTTCTGCTTTGGGAAAGGTATTATCCTTTTTTTGGAGAAGGCATTTCTGTAGATAGGTTGTATAAAGTTATGCAAATCTCTCAAAAGCTTATATATTATGTCGATGTAATAAAATAATAAATCGAAAATAATCAATATTATTATAGTTGACTCGTTATGTCCGCTACTTTGTTCGGATAACGATAAGGCACTTTTGAGATGCGTCCAATGTCTTTATATGCCTTATTATAAAGTTATAAACAAAATAACATTTATCAATTTATCGATATCGACATTACTCGAATATATATATCGATAAATCATATTAGATTCCCGTTGAAAACCGTATATCATCTGATAATCCTTTGACTTAGTTGTTCCCATGCCAACTCTTTGAATTTAAAATTAAAGGAAATGTTTGCATCTGCGCCAAAGTTGTTAAGTTAAAGCGTGAATTGCATTTCCTTTGGTGCTCTTCAAAGAACTACTAAATATGGATGGAAGTCGAGATTAAATATAAAGAAATACCCCTCAAGAGTTTCTACTTACTTCATTTTAATTTACACTAACTTCTACCTGCGATTTCTGTACGTGCTTTTATCTGTGTCGTGATAAAAAATATCTTATGTTACAACACCAGCGCTTTACTTTTAAAAAAACTTATTTATATTATAAGAGTCTAAAAAACAGTACTACCAAGGTTAAAATACGCGACAGACGCGTAAAATTTGCGTCCGTCGCGTTGACAAATTTCAAGATGGCGCCTCCTAAATATATAGTGATAATACCATAGAATTTTTATATCAGAGTAGGTAACCTGTAAGTGAGAGAGTCATAATATTATTTATTAGGCAAGCTGAAGTTCATTTTATCTTTCTCTAATCACATATTAAAAAGAGAAAAAAGAAAGTCATTTGCTTTCAGTTTATTGTACAGTATATGGCACATTTTTTAATGTCTTTCCTACTGTAGTATAATAATTGTAAGATCGTTTAAAAAATGATTGGACAGGGAACTTTAAATTTCTTAATAGGTCAGTGTGTTTAGTGCGAGTTTTTTAAACCTACTCGATCGAGTTATCATAAGGGGACTTTGTATGACGCTACTACAGCGACATTTACTAACCGCTGTTGAAGCTCTATATAACTTAGCGTTACGCTAACGCGATCGAGTGCGTTAAAAAACTCCCACTAATAAATAAAAATACAAATCTTTGTTATACAAAAACATTCTTACATAAGTATAAATGAACAGAAAAATATTATTTTCTATAAAAATTTCCATCATCATCTCCCTGCCCTTATCCCACCTTAAGTGGGATCGGCACAACATGTTATAAACATGCTGTCACATGATTTAGCTGCGTTTTTACGACCGGCCGCCTGCCTGACGTGAACTTACCTTAGTCGTCTTTTACGACACCTGGGTAAGAAATAAGGATAGTCAATTTTACTCAGCCGGATACTACACCGCAGGTCGGTACTTACCTTAGTCACCTTTTACGACACCTCAATAAGAAATGAGGGTGGTACTATTCTATTCAACCGGATACCACACGACGTATTTTTCTATACAAATTTATCTTTACATAATTTAGATCTCCGTAAACGAACTAGGTTTGCCTTTATTTTGGAATACAGCGCCCTTCCCGTATGTGATATTTTAGTATTAATATATATAATATAAGCTTAAAAAAAGATAAGATAAAAAGGTGGTTAAATATGCACTAAGCATTCAGATACTTTAGAGTTCAGCATAGAGGTTTTTTTCATTAATTTACAGTACAACTTTGCGAAATATGTTAACAACCAAATACAGCTAGCGACAAAGATAAAATCCGAGGCTCACGTGAGGATCGCGATAACACACGCTAAAACTTCCACCGGTTTTATCCTTACATCGACACGAAATTCCGACGCGGCCGTAATTCCTTAACAACGTCGGAAATTTTATGGTTTTATATGTGTTGCGTAATTTTCATTGGCACCACTAATTTTGAGCGCGTATAATGTGGTTTGACTATGATTTAGAGGGGTACGACCTTTTTTTTTTTTCGTCGTAAAAAACTATAACATCATTATCCTTCTGCCCTTATCCTACTTTAAATGGCGCCGGCACAACGTGTTGTAAACGTGATGTCACATGATTTGGCCGCACATTTCGCGACCGCCAACCTGCCTGACGTCAACTTACCTTAGTCGTATTTACAACATCTCACTGAGAAATGAGGGTGATCAATTCTACTCAGCTGGATACCACACGGTGGGTCAAGTTACTTCAGTCGCCTTTTACGATACCTTGGTAACAAAAGAGGGTGGTGTATTCTTCTCAGCTGGATACCACACGACGGTTTGACTTACCTTAGTCGCTTTTTACGACACCACGTTAATAACTGAGGATGGTCTATTCTACTCAGCCGGATAGAAGAACAATTTTGTGGTACTCAGCCATATACACACAACGAGTTACCTTACCTTAGCCGCCTTATACGACACCTTGGTAAAATATGAGGGTGGAATATTCTACTTAGCCAGATACCACACGGCGGTTTAATTTACCTTACTCGCCTTTTACGGCACCACGTTAATAAATGAGGGTGATCTATTCTACTCAGCCGGACACTACACGGCTTTTAAAACAAAATTTAAAAAGCTTTGTTTTAATATAAATTTTGTACACAATTAAAAAGAGAGTGAAGAAAAAGCTATAACTAACCGAACAATATTGTGCAGCGCGATCGCGATAAAACAAAGGAAAGCAATAAAGTTGACCCTCTTTTATCCCGGTATCCTTGTAAACTTTGAGGGTAGAAAGATGATTTCAGTTCGATCAAGGGCTATAAAAATGTAGGTCAACTTGAAAATTAAAATTTTATTGCGCGAAGCGTCTGATACGGATTCAGAGTGTATACCAAAATATATCGATGCATGTCCTCATAAATTTTGAAGTGAAACCTTTTTATGTGATTGAAGTACAAAAGTTGGATATATTTACCTCCAGCCAATAAAACATACTTCTGTACTTATTATAAAACAAAGTCATCAAAAGCTGTTTGTGTGTATGTGATCGATTTTTCCAAAATCTAAAAATGTACTGAATGGATTTTTGTACGGTTTTAACTAATAGGTAGTTGCATTTCTTTTGAACGATTTAGTAATTTAGTGCAATAGTAATAATAATAATAAATATATGGGGCACTTAAACACACTTTTTCCCCAAAGTAAGTAATTTAATACTTGTGTTATATGGTAGACAGACCACTGTTGAATATATATATATATATATATATATATATATATATATATATATATATATATTATTTTTTTTAAATACATACTTAAATACAAATATACACCCAGGCTCAAAAACCAACAAATTCATTAATAGAAAATGTTGCCCTTTGGCGGGAATCGAACCCGCGACCCGTCGAGCTGAAGGCAGAGGCACTACCCACTACGCCAACGGGCCCGTCAGTAATAGTAGTGCATTACGGTTTTATGTAAATTGTTGTAAGAGGTCGCGTGGTTGTAATAAAACACTCTAGCTGGGAGCTTCAGTCGTGCGCGCCGCGTAACAGAGATGCACTAAAGTAATATACTACAGAATTGTATATACTTCTATATACTAGGTATATAATTATATATACTAGAGAAATACTACAAAAAAGTCCGCAACAGCATGTTTCTAGCTCTCATGGTTAACTCACAATAACTACTTTTATGTTCAAAAATTTCAATTAAATACACTGATTTCCATGCGGGCAAAGCCGCAGCCACGACTAGTGCTAAAAAAAGGTAGATTTTATATTTTTGTGATTCAGTTTGTCACACACTTCGTTAGTTAATTAGAGTATTTCCTTTCCTCGAACTTAACATATGAAAACATTCTGCATATGCTTTGTATTTGTAGCTTTGAATAGACATGAAAGTTATTACCTAGATCAGCGATACACCGGTAAGAAATGAAATTCGTCTATTCTATTCAGCCGGATACCACACAGCGAGTCAACTTATTCGCTTTTTACGATAAGAAATGAGGGTAGCCTATTCTACTCAGACGGATACCACACAACTGGTCAACATACCTTAGTCGCCTAGGCAAGAAATGAGCGTGGTATTCTACTCAGCCGGATACCACATTACATGACAATATTGTCCGTGTTAATTACTTGTTGTGTTTTCTAGTCACAGATAATTAATCTAATTAAGTATTCAAATTATTAAAACGTAGATTCTTGATAATTAAGTAGATAATCAAACTAATGGCACACCGTTTTGAGCTGTTCATGTAAATGACGCGGTAGTGGAATCTGTAATTTCATCAATGAATTATTACCAATTAATTTTGATTAATTTACCAAATGTTCGAGATTACTATCGCACGATTTATGGCAATATGCTAATAATATAATAGCTCTTGGCATTGTATTATTTTGCATTCTTAAATAGTCATAAACATGACTTTATATATTTTTAATTTATTATATATGTTTTAAAAAATTATAACATTCAGAATTTTGGAATTTTACGCAATTAAGAAGTAGCCTTGGTGCTTATATTTGTTATAGTATCTAGTTTTGTCATCATTATTCAACCATATGTCCAGTTCTACCAACTTATTGCATGCAACGTCCTCTCTCGGCTATGGCTCTTGTGGAACTGACCGTTTCTTTCACATATTATACACGAGACGGTGTAAATCTATATCATACATTTTCAGTGTGTATCATGAATGCAACAATCGATATACTAGAATTTTAATAATCAAATTGATTAAAATATTACATGAGATTTATTTATTGGACGCCGTGTGGTATCCGGCTGAATAGAATAGTACTACCCTCTTTTCTTACCGAGGTGTCGTAAAAGGCGACTAAGGTAAGTTGACTCACCGTGTGGTATCCGGTTAAGTAGAATAGACCACCCTCTTTCTTATAGAGGTGTCGTAAAATACGACTAAGATAAGTTGACGTCAGGCAGGCGGCCGGTCGTAAAATACGTAGCCAAATCATATGACAACATGTTTGAAGCATGTTGTGCCGACCCCACTTAGAGTGGGATAAGGGCAGGAAGATGATGATGATGAGATTTATTTATTGGGATAATATCCACATTATCATAACATTTAATAATTTCATAATGACCTTATGAGCAACAATAATTATTTCTTGTTGTCTTAATTTATGTAATTATATGTAAATTGTAATACTAAATGTAGATTGTACTACCCAATATCATATCTAACTGTAAAATCCAGCATTAGAATGTTGCATTACCTTTTCTGTAGAGCTTTTGTATATGTAGTACCCCATTTTATAAATCATGAAATCTATATCCAAATATACCTATATAATTGTCATTTTAGCAGATTTTCTTAGACGTATTTGTACAACAAAATCAAATAGGCAGACCATCTTGTAGAGGCTAGTAATTTGGAACTTAATCAACATTACGGTGAGCTATGTCCACGCTAAATTTATTTGAGGACAAATGTGCTTCTTTATTCCTTGTACCATAAGAATACTGTCTAAAAGGAGCAAAAGCGTTTGCCGACATAAAACTTTTATGTTGCTTTTAGGATGGTAGGGTGTATTAAGACTTTATAAGTTTTTTGACCGTCTAAACTAATACATTTACTGAAATTAACTAGCTATGCCTGCGGCTTCGCATGCATCGGAATCAGTTAAAATTTTGAACCTAAAAGTAGTTATTGTGATTACCATAGGATACAGAGACATGCTGTTCCGGATTTTTTTGTAGTGTTTTTGTAGATCAAATTTCAACTACATTAGTGTATCTCTATTGGCTAAAGCTCCCAGCAAGTGACTGTGATTACCACTGAGCTAGTCAACAATTTATTTCATGAAACCGTAATGCACTAATTAATGTTAAATGCAGATTATATCATCATCCTCCTGCCCTTATCCCACTCTAAGTGGGGTCGGCACAACATGTTACAAACATGTTGTCATATGATTTGGCTACGTATTTTACGACCGGCCGCCTGCCTGACGTCAACATACCTTAGTCGTATTTTACGACTCCTCGGTAAGAAAGAGGGTGGTCTATTTTACTCAACCGGATACCACACGGTGGGTCAACTTACCTTAGTCGCCTTTTACGACACCTCGGTAAGAAATGAGGGTGGTCTATTCTACTCAGCCGGATACCACACGGCAGGTCGACTTACCATAGTCGCCTTTTACGACACCTCGGTAAGAAATGAGGGTGGTACTATTCTATTCAGCCGGATACCACACGGCGTGTTAAATGCAGATTATAACAAAATAATATTATTATTACTTTTGTATTATGTATCTTCGCCAAGTAACGCCTAATTCTATATATAAATAGTTAAATAATTAAAAAATAACAATAATTATATAAAAATAATAATAAGCCGGCTAGTGCAAACGCTTATATTCCCCATACTTTTGTACGCCGCAGAAACTTGGACGCTGCGAGATACCGAAAAAAGAAAATAGATGTTCTAGAGATGAGGTGTTGGAGAAGTATGCTACGAGTATCATGGACATAGTTTAGGACTACTGGAGGTATTAGTCCTAAACTCTACTGCAAGAATTCGGCATAAAGCAGAGTCTATCGACTTTAGTACAAACTCGCATTTTGAAGCTACTTGGACTAGTCTCGAGGCGAAACAACGACTCCTTGGAACGTCTTGTTGTCCAAGGCCGAGTGAAAGGTACAAGGCCGCGTGGACGGTCTCCGATACGATGGACCGATCAAGTTAAGGCAATGGTAGGCTGTACACAAGTGAACCAGAATAAGCAGGAACAGGGAGAAATGTCGAGATATCGTGAAGCGAGGAACATTTGCCACCCATAAAAATACTTAGTGATAACCACGACTACTCTGTCAAGAGTGTTATGACTGAGAAGAAAGAAAACAATGAATGAAAAGAAAGAAGAAAACAATCAATTTTTCCTATTGTTGTGTCGGTTAACGGTCTGATTGCGAAGAGCCTCTACCAGCATCTTCAGAGGCTTTCGCTTAACAGTTGGATAAGAGCCGGGCAGAAGGCAGTATTGCTTGTAACGGCGCGTATTGAGGAAGTTCCTCACTTTGGATCCCTAACCACCGGTAGCTCGGGATATTGCCCCGCTCCCGAGGGACAACAATTTTTTATACTTTTAAATGTTTTTTGAATTAATTTGTTTTTTAAAATTAGAAATATTTATAAAGTAATATTTAAAATTAAAAAAATTAATATAAAAAATAATGCTATAAATTACTTAAATAACTAGGCCTATGTCGGCTGAAGAAAGAGAAGATTCGACCCTGGTCTGTTTAACATAGTTCTATTAAAAAGGTATGAAAGCTACACGGTTGCAGGAATCTAGCAGCTCATAAACAACTAAAAACTTAAACACAATAAACAAATATACTGTGCGATTCTCGTTTAAGTCAAAAAGTTTGGCACAGCTACAAATATTTGCTTTAAACTTAAATTGGAAGACTTGGCAAGGAAGCAACCAAGTCAAGAGAGTATTACGGGTGATATATGGCCGCCGTTTTATGCATTTCTATATGATTTATCGCTATCGATATGTACTATAAGAAATGCAATATAAGATTTTCGTATTCATAGAAATGGTATATTATAGGTATATAGACGGAATAGCCCATACTAATACCAGTACCAGTACCGAGGAACGGTAATTTTTTGCAAAATAAAAAAAAATTCGTAAAAAAAAGAAAAAAATATTGTGTAGGGAAGCTCGATCCTAGGTATTTTTATTACTCGCGACCACCCGTTCCCCGAATAAGCTACGACTTGAAAATTAACGGCAAAAACAGTGTTTTATATATTCAATGTAAATTTTAGTATTTTGCCCAAAAACAGGGATAAAACAATTTTTTTTAAAGAAAACCTAGCTAGGCTCACTGGCCACTGCGCTAAAGGGTCAATTAACATCCATTAGTTGAAAGTTAGAACAAGAGAAACAACAAGAACTTAGAAAGTGATAAATTTTAAAGATTAAGTGCTGAAAAAAGGAGGTCGAGTTAAAAATAAAAGGAAAATTGGATTTAAATGCTGAAATAGCTTTCGGGCACGATTAATGTATTAATTTAGTCTTTTGTAAGCTAACGCTTTCGTTATTCGACCGTGTCCCTTAGTATCAAACTAGAATAATTAAACAGAAAGTTATTTAAAAAAGAAGTAAATTAGTTTCTTTGTTCTTAAAAATGTTTTAATTTGAATAAAAGGCGCTTGTTTTAAGTTGGAATACTTAAACGGACCGATTTCAGAAAGTAAATGAGTTAATAAGTAATTTCTTTGTTGTTATAAATGTTGTAATTTAATAAAGGCACTATTGTGTCTATTTTACAAAACATCACTTCACTACATATTATAAAACAAAGTCGCTATATCCCTGTACGCATGTACGCATAAAACTTTAAAACTACGCAACAGATTTTAATGCAGTTTTTTTTAATAGATAGAGTGATTCCAGAGGAAGGTTTGTACGTATAATAAAATTCAGTACGGAGTAGAAAAATACTGTAATTTTTGAGGTTTCTGTAAATAATTACATTTTTTCCGCTTACATTGCAAACGCAGGCTAAACCCTACGAGATTTATCAAAATAATGTACTAAGTATTTGTACACATTGAAAAGGTCTACAGAAAAGTCCGCGATGGTATATTTCTATCTCTTATGGATAACCCACTATAGCATTTTTTGTCATTTACTTTTTAAGAAAAATAATGCCATATATTTGAAGCAATTTTTATACAATACAGCATTAATCCTTATCCAATTAAGTACCTTAAATAAATTGTTGATTTAATATAGATCAATATGGCCGTTTACAGCATGTAATTTCAGTGAACATTTTCAAAGATATTACAGATTTAAAATGCCGTGAGGACGCCGCGCTTCGCCCTGTAACACTTCGACTTTAGCAGCGATGTCGCTCTTTCAAGAGTTTGTTTAAAGACATTCTGTAATTAATTGTAAATATAAAATACATAGGGAAAATGTAAAAGTAAATAAGTAAAAATGTACTATATGAATTTAGATATTCCAAAGATAGCAGGAAATCTTCTTGGTATTATAGGGAAAGGAAATTGTTTTTCTCCAAATCTAACGCGTGCGGGCCACGGGCAGTAATGAATGAATCAAAACTACTCGATCGATTTTAATCATTTTTTTTACACTGACTGACATGGGTTATATATTTTATACCCGTGCGAAGCAGGGGCAGGCCGCTAGTTTATACATAAATTAACCTAGGAGACACACAAACAGATATCGCACGCTTAATATTAAAGTTACCGAATTCAAAAAGTTGTATTGTGGCAAACTCTTGACAGTAGTATCCGGCTGACTAGAATAGACCTCCCTCATTTCCTACCGAGGTGACGTAAAAAATTGAATTTGAATTATTTTGCGTCAGACAGGCGACCGGTTCTAAATAACGAGCCAAATCATATTAAAACATGTTTAAAACATGTTGTGCCGACCCCACTTAATGTGGGATAAGGGCATGTGAATGACGATGACTAAATATTACAAATGTTTTTCCTGTTTTTTAACTTGATTATATTACGGTATACAGAGGACTCCCAAACACGTCTACTTCCTACGAATGCTGCACGCCAAAAGAAAGTGAAGAGAGAGAGATCTAGATAGAGATCTAGATTAGAGATCTAGATTCCTACTCGCCAACAAACTTATTTAGTTTGGCAAATTAGTTTTCTTATGAATTGTAAAACTTATTGAAAAAAAATACGTGACATCTAAACAAGAAAAAATATCACTGACCGATAACATCGAGCGCGATCCGGTAATTCCTCGTCGGCGACACTTGGAAGTCGACGCGACATCTGTATATCGCTCGGTCGCGCGACTGCACGTCGCGAACATGAAGAGTGGTAGCGGGCTGGCCGACCCATCTCGCTCGCTCGCCGAACATATCGTCCGACCAGTGACCAGTCGGTCCTGGCACTCGGGTGTCATAGCTGTAACAAGGTTTTTAACGTCGTCAATAGTTCTAAGATACCAAACCAGTACTTAATAAGTACTGGCTTACACTGCTGAGAATAGGCCTCTTCTCTCAGTTTTGGAGAGAAGGGCTGGAGCTAAGATCTACCACGCTGCTCCAATGCGTATTGGTAGGCTATACATATTTCCAGAATTCTTTAGAGATATGCAGGTTTCCTCACGATGTTTTCCTTCACCGAAACGCATGTGATAAATTGCAATATTCTATTAGAGACGTAAGTTTTAACTGAAAAACTCATTGGTGTCTGCCCGGGTTTGATCTCGTGACCTCCTCGAAAGAGTCGCACGGTATTACCGCTGGGCTACCACAGCTTATAACCGGTGCTTAGTAGCGGCCTGTTATAAATTCAAATTTTCAAATTTAAAATTTTCTTTATCCAAATAAACTTGTAAACAAGTACTTTTGAATCGCCAATTCTACTGCTGGTTCGGAAAGCTGTTCCTAACGAGAAGAGCCAGTAAGAAACTCGGTGGTTGCTCTTTTCAACAAATAATATTTATAACTAGTTACATTAAGTCATTACTATCTTGTACAGGGCCGGACAATAGCTAACATTTGAATAATCCTCAACAGTATAGTAGGCTTTTTGTATCAGCCTCCCTTTAACAGTTTTTTTAAACTGCTGTAATGGCAAAGCTAAAATTGATTGCGAAATTTTATTATAGCCTCTTATACCCAAACCCACAAACGACTTACGTACCTTTGCAACGCGCAAAGCAGGAGCCGCAAGCTTATGTCGGTTCCTACTTTGTCTATCATTTACATCACTTATCGTTTTATAATTCTTTATATTTTTATGTACAAAAATTAAATTACTGTATCAATCTTATGTATGTTAGCCGTGTGGTATCCGGCTAAGTAGAATAGTACCACCCTCATTTCTTACCAAGGTGTCGTAAAAGGTGACTAAGGTAAGACGACCCGCCGTGTGGTATCCGGCTGTGTAGAATAGACCACCCTCATTTCTTACCGAGGTGTCGTAAAAGGCGACGAAGGTAAGTTGACATCAGGCAGGCGGCCGGTCGTAGAAACGCAGCCAAATCATGTTACAGCATGTTTATAACATGTTGTGCCGACCCCACTTACAGTGGGATAAGGACAGGAGGATATATATATCAATCTTATGTATGTATTTTATGATGACCTTGGATTGCGAAAAAAAACACAACTTAACCTATTTAGCCTTACTAATAAGAAAATTTTCAGCTGTTTGTTTTACCGTCAATAAAACACGATACAGATGAAGCTAAAAATATCAAACATTAAAATAAAGTAGAATACATTTAACTCTATATGGAAAAAAAATATTCAAAATGTTTGTTTTTTCATCCACTTTTGTATCTAATTCTTTTAGGTCCCTTTATCCGTCAAGGATATGCCAGTCCTATCGCATCCTAAATAAATAAGAATAACGAAAGGGCCTCTCCTGAGGGAATACAAATTAAGTATTTGTCACTTATTTTTTGTGTCTGCATTGCAGATAAATTTAGATATATTGTTTTATCTAAAACCTTTAAACGAGCTATTTTTATATATCATCGTCATTCTCCTGCCCTTAGTGGGATCGGTACAAAATGTTATAAACATGCTGCCTGATGTTAACTTACAATAGTCACCTTTTACGACAGCTCGGTAATAAATCAAAGTGATCTATTCTACTCAGCCGCATACCACACGGCGGATCAACTTACCTTAGTCGCATTCTACGACACCTCCGTAGGAAATAAGCGTGGTATATTCTACTCAGCCGGATAGCACTGCTGCACCGATTTTCATAAAATTTAGCACGTAGGGATCTTCGGTGCGATAAATCATTCTAGATAAGTTTATCCCTGCTTTAAGGCAACAAAAAATTGCTGCTATATGATACGAATACAAAGTATAATTTCTATTATATTCAAAGTATAATTGTAATAGTATAATTTCTCAGTAGAGAAATTATACTATTGCAAATGACATAAAATTAACGTTTTTTTTAAGAAATTAATAGTATAATCGGACGGTCCCGAATTTAGATTAATTCGGCTCGAGTCCCAATGTCTCATATCCTATTAATTATTACCCTTTTTTATGTTTCTGAGAGCACTTTATCAACATATCTTATTCATTTAATAAATCTATCTTTCATACTATAAAAAAATCTATCATTGATATTCTAAAAAAATAATAAACAAAGCCCAGTCATCCGGATATAATAATAATGTGGAATTTTGGAACTTGGTTCAAGCAAAAATGTCGATACTTTATGACCTGAATTATACACATATCACACTTTTAATTAATAGTATTGAAATACACGCAAACGAAATTGTAGGTAGATACTAGTTAAGAACATAATTTATACATCTCAAGCTGTAAGTACAAGATTGCTTTGTCATCATTATCATCTTCCTGCCCTTATCACACTCTAAGTAGAGTCGGCACATGTTTATAAATATGCTATCACATGATTTGGCTAAGTTTTTACGACCGGCCGACTGCCTGACATCAACTTACCTCAGTCGTATTTTACGACACCTCGGTAAGAAAGAGGATGGTCTATTCTACTAAACCGTAGACCACACGGTGGGTAAACTTACCTTAGTCGCTTTTTACGAGACCTCGGTAGGAAATGAGGTTGGTCTATTCTACTCAGTCGGATACCACACGGCGGGACGACTTACTTTGTCGCCTTTTACACCTCGGTAAGAAATGAGGGTGGTACTATTCTATTCAGCCGGATACCACACGGCGTATCGCTTTGTATAAATTAATATGGCAAATAAGACTGTACATAAAGACATATACGACTGTTAGTTAAAAGGTACGGTAAAGTAATGTTTGCTTAAAAAGTTAGCCAAGGGACTGCCGTGTCCTTTGACAACAAGCAATTTGGGACTCCTTTATTATACTTCTTTCCCCTCCGATTAATCGGCAAAAAGAACGCACATGTAATACAATATATAAAACTCGTTACAACACAATATATAATACAATTGCATTTAATATTTAAAGAAAGAATTAACGATATTTTTTTAGTTTTCTTCCTCTTTTCTAACTATATGTATGAAACAAATAAGTAAGAAAATATTTACAAACGATCTGCATCTCTAGATCATAGTTGTTATAAACATAGATATAGGGTAATAGATGTCTGTAGCCAGTTAGTGATTGTCCAACAAATAATACGAAAGAGAAAATAAGAGACATATACTTATCTTTGTCTAATCACATATAAAAAAGAGAGACAGATAGGTAGCCTAATTTGCTCTTTATTTCCGATGGATGGAAGCTGGCTTCACTCAGCATCATAACTCTATGCTCTAGATTCATTAATGCAAGATGTAATAAAAAAAAAAATACGAAGGAGTTATAGAAAGAAGTAAGAACTAATAGATTGTTGGTGCGACTACATTATAAAATAGAATAGTATATTTAACTCAGTTAAACCTTTACTTAGCCCTCACAATGGTAAACATCTAAACATTAGATCAGTATGTAAATCGACAAACACAAATCCGATTTCATCGATCCAACATATTCCGCCAGATATAATTATCCGAGAGAATTTATTTCATCCCCCAGTTAGATTATGTTGATGAATATCCGATTGCAAATGATACCGTATTCCAATATCAGTTCGATTTGCATGTTTCTGCTAGTTTAGCCAAATCCACCCTTTTTATACGATTAAAGTTTAAAAAATTTATAAAATTAGGCGTGACTTTGCGGAGATCCATAATACACAAGTAATAATAAAATTATTTTGCTATAATCCGCTATGAAGTAAAATAGAAAATATATATAATGCTAAATGTAGAGTGGACAATCCGTTTTCAATCCGCGAAGCCTTTGCGATTTTGGTCGTGGAGTCTATCTCCTGATGATGCTTCGATTGCGAGGCGAAACGATTGTTGAGTTTGTGATAGTGAACGTATATAGTGCTTGTGCATTGTGGTGGCTGTAGTGGGAGTTTGTGCATGTGTTTTTACGAATCCTGCATGTATCAGGTATGAAAACGGATTGTCCACTCTGCATTTAGCATTATATATATTTTTATTTTACTTCATTGCAGATTATAGCAAAATAATTTTATTATTACTTTTGGATTAAAGTTTAGCTAACTTCAGAATTTCTATTAAGCATCAGTATGTAAAGGGAACGAAACACAAATCCGTTTCAATCCCCGCGTCAATTAAATACACACGGCCAGACAACATTATCCATGCCAATTTATTATATTTCCAATACAATTATACTACAATGCATATTCGTATTTGAATTATGACATCTATTTAGATTTGGCATTTCATTGGAAAATATACTGAGCTTCAGCATAATTATAGAATCGTCGTTGTTCTTTGGAATGTCATGAAACATAAATCACTAACGAAAAGGAGACTAGAAGGTAAGTTGACGTCAGGTGGCCGGTCGTCAAATAACTAGCCAAATTAAGTAAGAAAATGTTTAAAATATGTTGTACCAAATCCTGAGATAAGGAGAGGAGAATGATGATGTTATAATTGATTATATTACTTTACAATTGAAAATGTAAAATTGAGTTTTTTCTTATAGTTTAAGCCCTTTTTACAAAAGTAGTATTCGATCGATATGTCTGTACCTTGTTTCTAATCTTTTAATAATCAATCAAAAGAATTCTATTTAAAAGAGCGCTATAACCTAATATAATGACCTAATGACATTGATGATTTAATAGTGTTTCTGTTTATCACAGGGGTTACTAAAACTAAATTTAATCAGCTTGCTAACAGTATGTTTATATTGACGGTATCAATAGCAACCGAAACAAAATGTTATTTGCAGACAATGCAGTAGCTATAGCTGAGACTCAAAAAGGCCTTAATGTAAAGCTGAAATAATTCAGCACAGCAAATCTATATTTAAAAAGTAAAGTTACATAATAAAGAAAGAAACTCAGACAGTCAAAAGTGATCGGATAAGGTGACCTCAACCCACAAAATAAGATCAGCCACGGATTATACTGTGTTAATGAACTACTGGGGTTAAAGCTCTTTGTGGAAAGAATAGGTGTGATATGATGCTCCGCAGCCACTGATGATTTGAACACGATAAGAAATTTATGTACAATTTCTGTTGTGTCAATGACTTCCGCTTTGTATTTTATAGCAACACATGAAACGAGGAGTATCGCGCCCGTTTTGATTAAAAAGGTGGCAACACTGTGCCGTTGATGTTTTCGGTGGAGTCTTCCTATTGATAAAACGTTTCAGACATTTAGTCTTTGTTCGTCATTCAAGAGAAGTGTATCTTGCAGCGGGAATAGTGTTATTCTATTATATCGTGTTATTGAAAAAAGGGTGCGCTAACATTTCACTGAAATTTTGGGACATCACAATCTCACATTCGTATTACACAAATCCTGGTAAATGACAAAAACATATCGTCAACATAAAGGGGATATCACCGAAACACAATTCGTTTTAAACCCTACGTCAATTACGTCCAATGCCAGATAATATTATCTGAGTGAATTTATTTCGTGTCCATTGCAATTAGATTACATTGATTTATGCCGGACGGCAATTATTGCGGTGCGATTTAACAATTTCCATATTTAATTTTGTTGAAACATCGGGTATGAGACACCATGTCAGATGTTATGATGAACCCGATCGCAAAATAAATCTCTTTGCAATGTATACATTAGATATAAACCTCTTTGTCCGAATAAACGAGTGCATTGTTTTTATTAAGGGCTTGAGATACATGTGGCAATTGGCATGTAAGGTGTTTGTTTAACAGGCATCACTACGAAATGCCTGTTAAACAAACACCTTTCGATAATGAGAATAAGGAAAGATTTAGCATGCCTAGAGTGTGAAGAGGAAGAAACGAGTCTTCAACTTATAGATGAGTGCCCTATGTACTCGCCGGTCGCCATTCATATAGTGACTGCTGAAGCGTTTGAATTCTCTCATATTGTTGATTTCTATGAACTCTAATTCCAGCAAAACAATTTCCTATTTCTACAGCTAAAACAGCATTTTACAGCAGCAGATACTTCTTGCTTAAAATATTGCTTGAATCAATCGACTTATTGAAGATAGGTGGCTGCCTTCATTTAGTGGTTAGTATACCCACTACCAGGGATCGACGTAGGGCCATAATATTATAGTTAGATCTTTAGTCTTAGCACCTTAAGATCCATATGAATCACTTACGAATAGTCACCGATAATTTAGCTGATATCTGATTTGATTCAGAAATCACAGACATACATGAGGTAACGAAAATTATACACACAAAGACATACATGCAAACATGTATACATACCTACACAGATACTGGCACACAGATGAACAAAGAAATCATCATCCTCCTGCCCTTATCCCACTCTAAGTGGGGTCGGCACAACATGTTACAAACATGTTGTCATATGATTTGGCTACGTATTTTACGACCGGCCACCTGCCTGACGTCAACTTACCTTAGTCGTATTTTACGACTCCTCGGTAAGAAAGAGGGTGGTCTATTTTACTCAACCGGATACCACACGGTGGGTCAACTTACCTTAGTCGCCTTTTACGACACCTCGGTAAGAAATGAGGTTGGTTTATTCTACTCAGCCGGATACCACACGGCGGGTCGACTTACCTTAGTCGCCTTTTACGACACCTCGGTAAGAAAAGAGGGTGGTACTATTCTATTCAGCCGGATACCACACGGCGTACAGATGAACAAAGAAAATCAGAGACAAACAAAGAAGACGGCACTCATCGAAGATTCGAGATTCAAAAATCCGTTTTCGCCAGCGAGTGCTCTACTAAAACGTTATATGTTCAATTAATTTATATTTAGACTTTATTTGATTTATATTTCGCATTTCGAGATTCACAATTATAATTTAAAATATTTATCGAAGTCTACGACTATTACAGTTAGTCAGACAGAATCATTAGTAGGAAGCATTTCAACCTAAAAGTCGACTTCAACCCAAATCATTTTATCTCCATTATAATCAAATTACATTGATGGATTTGTAACACCAATTGTAGATTAAGGGGGTCCGCGTTTACAGTTTATATATTTAATTCGGGTGATTTATTATTATCTAACGCTGATGGTTCAACGATCTACAGTTCTTAGGCTTCACAACCGAAATCTTAATATTTTGGTATAGAATAGAATTTTTGAGCATTCAGTAGCCTCTGCATGTTACTTATCCTGAAACTTCTGCGATAATCGAGAGAATTATGTGAATTTTAACGTACTTATACCAATATAGTTTTGGATTTCAGCAGTTTTCTTTTCTGAAATCTTAATATTTTGGAATAGAATGGAATTTCTAAGCATTCAGTATTATCTTTATATTACTAAACTTGCAACTTCTGTGATAATCGAGAGAATTATGTCAATTCTTACGTATTTATACCAATATAGTTTTAGATTTCAACTAAGTTTTTTTTCTGAAATCTTAATATTTTGGTACAGAATGGAGTTTGTAAGCATTAAATTGCCCTTCCATATTACTAATCCTGCAATTTACGGGAAAACCGAGCTGATTCAATTCAAAGGTCCTTATAGCAAAATATTTCTATTATTTCTATTATTTTTTTTTTTTTTAGAAAGGAAAAAACCACTTATGGGTATCGCCTCCCGACGGGGACAGGCGAAGGTTATGTCGGACTCGCACCGACTAAAATAACCCGTGTGCTCCACTACGCTGCTGGTGGTGGGGATAGGGTACCTATGAAGACATTACCCCCATCCGCGCCAGCAGCAACTCTCTACCCCAGAGTGCGCCACCCCTGGGTCGGGGCATCTCTGAAAGTGGCCCCTCCCTCCGCCGGACGATGCATCGGGAGCACCAGATGCATCGAACGCCTCGGGGAGCTAACTCCAGCGAGCGTCCGATAAACCCCGTTCGGATCGCTCGGAGGTCCCCGTTAGGGCGGCATGCGACGGACTTCGTGTATCATATAACTTAAATTATAATAACATTAACATTTAACGTTCCAACCGTTTTGAAGGCTATCAAAAACAACTTATGGACATCAATGTCGTCAATGGTCGTAAACATATTCATAAGCTAATTCAAATTCAAAATATGCTTTATTCAAGTAAACATGAAAACAAGTACTTTTAAATCGTTAACTCTGCTACAAGTATAGAAAATTGATCCTACTGAGAAGACACAGATACTAGGCTGTTTCTATTTTAAAATAATTTTTATGTTATTAGTTACATTACGTCACCCGCTATCTTGTGCAAGGTCGAAGGCTTGCAATGTTATCATTATTTAACTGCAGTGCCCACGGCTTCGTCCACATGGAAATCGAGGTGTCACAAAGTGTCCTGCGTAAATCCCAAATGCGTGAGAATTCTAGGATAAGAAGCCTATGTCTTGTTTCAAAAAATCCAATGTCTTCCAGCGAAAGTCTTATCAAAATCGTTTTAGTCGTTCCAGAGAATGTACTGTTAACCTAAACCTTTTTGTAAAAACTCTCATCTCTTGGAAAAACCATACAAAAAATCCTTACAGGAGATTGTGAGAAAAGCGATACAATCATACAGACAGACAGCTTTTAGTAATTTTCTTATATTATGTATAAAGATTTTATCTTCAATATTTAAACCTCAATAGTTTCATAGTAGTTTTGAAATTGTATATTTTTAGTAATTTAATTTTGTTAATAAAAATATAAACGAATTGATTATATACCAATCAATAACAACCAAACAATCAAGTAAATAAAATCAAACATTTTGAATAAAATGGAACCGGCATAAGCTTGCGGCTCCTGTTTAGCGTCTTGCAAAAGTTTACTTAAATAAAGAATATTCTGAATTTGAATTTGAATTGAAAATCAATAAACAGATTTCAATTTTTGCAACGCAAACAGAAACGGTAACGCAATCCACGTCAAAGTTACTCCACATAACTCCATATATCTGTTTGATCTAAAACCGGAATTTGGTCGGCTACTGATAAATCTGTTGCAAACGTTGCTCCCTTAAACCGCTTACATACGTTCCATTTAAACAAACCTTGTTAGATGCACTGGCAATATGCATGACGTATTCTAAAATAGGACTACTGTCTAAAAGGTTTGTCTACCAGATATATATGAATAAAGTTAGCAACCGAGCGTGTCCATGACATTTGATTTGATAAATTACAGTAGATTATGATACTGTTGCATAATAAGGGCTCTTATAACACGAGTTTTTTTATAGTATCACACGAGTGTTATAAAGCAAAGTTATGTACACGTGTCAGACACTACTTTATCTACTCTCATAACATAATACGTAAAACAATATTAATAAAAACAAAACTTTATTTAAATATTGAAAAGATTTTTGAAATGTCAAATGTTAGCGCAAAGACTCAAACATCGATTGCGCATGCGTGTTGCGTCGCCGCGGACTCGTTCATTGAAACCTTTTTTTTAAGGTAGAGGTTCAACCTCCTTGGTCCAGCTGGAGGTTGTATAGGTGTATCGTTATGATTAAAAAGTTATATTATGATACAGGTGTCCATACAAGACCTGTATCGTAATAAAACTTTTTAATTTTTTATTGTTGGCCTGTACGTAATGTTTGTCATAAGAATTTTGGTTTCATTTTTATAATCATTGTATTATAGTATTAGAGTAGAAAGATATTGTAATATTTGTTCAAATTCAAATTCAAATTCAAATAATTCTTTATTCAAATTGGCCTTTACAGGCACTTCCGAATCGTCAAATTACAATGAAGCTACCACTGGTTCGGAAAGGTGCTCTTACCGAGAAGAACCAGCAAGAAACTCAGCGGTCACTCTTTTCAAAATTGAGTTCTACAATAATGGTTAAGCCATTATTGTAGAACTCAAAAGAAGAATTTTTAAGAAAAAAATAAAAAATTTTCAATATAATCTAGTGCGTAGCTGGACGCAATTTAAAACCAAGCTTTCTTATCATCAATATAGTCCTCAACAGTATAATAAGCTTTATCAATCAGTGTCTTTTAATTGCTATTTTGAACTTGTGTAAAGGCAAGTCCAAAATAGACTGTGGAATTTTATTATAAAAATGTATACCGAGGCCCACAAACGATCTACGAACTTTCTGAAGCCGTATCCTGGCCGTATCCGTATCCGTTCATTTTTGTTTCAAACATTGTTCATTTCTGTTTCAACCAAAATTTTCAAATGCATGTGTATTATTTAGATTTTATTATAAGGAAAATAATTTCTATAATCTTTATAGCTTATCGATAGAATAAAGCTACGAGACAATAGTACTAATACGGCTGAGTAGAATAGACCACCCTCATTTCTTACCGAGGTGTCATAAAATACCACTAAGATAAGTTGACGTTAGGCAGGCGGACGGTCGTAAAATACGTAGTCCAATCATGGTGACAACATGTTGTGTAGACCCTTAGCGTGGGATAAGGGCAGGATGATGATGACGAAAACTACGAGAAAAATTTATTAAAACACTACTTAAAAATTATTTTTACTATATCATACTAATTTACAGAATTGTAATACTTAATTAAAACGGTACTAACAACTAAATTACTTAAGTAGTAAAATTTGTTACAATAAAAATCCTGCCAAATAACCTATTGAAATTGGATATAAAATGTTATCAAAATTGTTACTGAAGACAAAATTTAAGGGAAACACTGACAAGAAAGGGTAAAGATAAGTTATACGGACCAATTTAAGATAAAAATTAACAGGGTCGTATTTCGGAGTAAAAGATAAGAGAAGAGAAAGTAATGGGGTTATTTAAAAAGACTTCATAACAAAGGCAGTTGCAACTGAGACAAAGAGAAATTTTTTTTGAGGTCCTAATGCGTTGAAAGTATAAATTAAAAAAATTTAAGCTTAGACCCTATGCCATGTGGTATGCAGATGAGTAGAATAGACCACCCTCTTATCTTACCGAGGTGTCGTGAAAGACGACTAACGTAAGTCGACCCGCCGTGTTATATCTTGCTGACTAGAATAGACAACACTAATTTCTTAAAAGGCGAATAAGGTAAGTTGACCCACCGTGAGATATCTAATTGAGTTGAATAGACCACCCTCATTTCTTACCGAGGTGTCGTAAAATATGACTAAGTTAAAAATATGCCTAAGACAGGCAGGCGGCCGGCCGTAAAATACGAAGCCAAATCATATGACAATATGTTTTAACATGTTGTGCCAACCCCACTTAGAGCGGGATAAGGGCAGGAAAATGATGATATTATGCTAATTACTTATTTTCCCCATCACTACCGTCGGTTTATAAGTAACCTTAAGTTCCTTATGGGGTCGGGCGCTATGAATAAATTTCCATTAAGGAATGGCTGTTTTGAACGTCACCGTCAGTGATAAATTGCCTATAAGATCAATCAAAACAAATCAATTCCTTATTACCGTATGTTAAAATTATAATGTTTATTCATAACGCCTTTATAAATTCATTTATACGATCATCATCCTCCTGCCCTTATCCCACTCTATTTGGTGTCGGCACAACATGTTGTCATATGATTTGGCTACGTATTTTACGACCGGCCGCCTGCCTGACGTCAACATACCTTAGTCGTATTTTACGACTCCTCGGTAAGAAAGAGGGTGGTCTATTTTACTCAACCGGATACCACACGGTGGGTCAACTTACCTTAGTCGCCTTTTACGACACCTCGGTAAGAAATGAGGGTGGTCTATTCTACTCAGCCGGATACCACACGGCGGGTCGACTTACCTTAGTCGCCTTTTACGACACCTCGGTGAGAAATGAGGTTGGTACTATTCTATTCAGCCGGATACCACACGGTGTAAATTCATTTATACGATAGCTGATTAAAATATCTAGTAATCTTGTTGGCCGCGCCTTGCTCGGGAATTTTATACAAAATAAAAAAGAAACTTCAAAAAAAAAAAAGAAAAATAATAGGGTAGGTAGGGCTAGATCCTAGTTTTTTTCATGTCCCGCGTCACCCTTCCCCCGAATAAGCTACGCTGACTTGACTTCTAATGGCAAAAATAGTGTTTTATTTATTCAATAAATTAAAAGGAAATTTTAGATTACAATAGATTACATACAAGATTAACTCGTTGTAATATTATTGTAGTAATAGTATTGAATAAAGCTAAATGTAGAGTGTACTGTACGTTATATTTGCAGGATATAACGCATACCTCACAACATGAGAAATGCACACATTTGCTACAAAAATCTCAACAACTGTTTCGTCCTGTAACTGACACATAATCAGGAAATAGACACACAACGCAAAGCCCTGAATCACACATATATGTAAGGTATAAAAATGGATAATATACTCTACATTTAACATAAAGATTTCCACATATTGTAACAGATATGGACAAAACAATTTTGTCATTATTTTTTTATTACGAAATTCCGCAAAGGAACGACTAATTCTTTAAATTATTAAATTTTCGGCTTCTGAAAGAAGCTTCTGGAGCTACTGGTTGTCTTAATGACATCCTTCACAAAAGTAATAGTAAAATTAATTTGTTATACTCCGCAATAAAGTAAAATAGAATATATATATATATATATATATATATATATATATATATATATATATATATATATATATATATATATATATATATATATATATATATATATATATATATATATATATATATATATATATATATATATATATATATATATATATATATATATATATATATATATATATATATATATATATAAATATAATGCTAAATGAAGAATGGACTACTCGTTGTCATAACATTTCATTTCATTTCATAGCAAAATGCATGATACATATATTTCGGAATCGGAAATTTTCAAAAGGCATTTGTTAATATTAATGCTCATATCTGATTCTATTTTAAGTAAAACAGAATATAGCTTTAGCGGATATTGCTATACTGATATCAGTGTCATTTTAAACGTTCATCAATGCAAATGTAAGATGCACTGTAGGGCAAGTTGTAACTTTGTCCTTCTAAGTATAGATTTTGATCTTTAGAAATAAAATATATTTTTCATTAGCTGTTTGGTTACGATCTTAATCTCTTTGGGATTAAATAAAAAATATCCCATATATTTTACATGTCAATTGTTAGTCATTCTTTTCGTACTTGTTGCCATAGACTATTAACTTAGACTTGTTCGGTTTATGAATGTGTTTTCTCGAAACGTCTGTTATTAAAAAAAACAAAAATTATTATTATAGAGCCTGGGCCGAAAGATTTTCTTTATTAAATAAACAAAAACTAAAATATACAATAAATCTCTTTTAACATAACCTTTTTGATGATTTTTGTTGATATGTTATTTTGGTAAGTAAACATTAATTGTACCAAATTTCAACTATATTGGTTCAGTTCATTGGCCATGACAATGTAACAAACAGACTTTCGTATTTATAATATTATTAATTTATTTATTTTAGTAAATAACCCGTTATACTTATATTAATTAACCATTTTAATAGCTCAGTTAAATTTATCCAGTAAAGTGAAAGGAATAAATATAAATACTCCAGAAAGATAACTCTTTTGAGGTAAGCCGAAAAACTTGGAATCAAAATACTTCTGTAAATACAGATTGGACTTGATTTTGACACATCGTGAATAGAAAAACTTCCATAGGTTTATTATATTATGGATATGGCGTTTTTGATTGTCATCCTATTTAATTTCTCCTGAATTTAATTCCTGTCGAATTAACAGGATTTGTATAGCCTATATGTTACCCCGGTATATAAGGAATATTTGTGCCAAATTTCATTGGTATTGGTTCAGCGGATTGTCTGTGAAAACGTAACAGACAGACATAATTTCACATTTATAAGCAATATTAGTAAGGAGGATCTATGGACACACTAATAATTCTAACAATATGTTTATATTTTTATTAAAAAACAATTTTTTCTCTACGTCAAAATATTGTCCAATTAGCGGTTGAATCCATTACAAATAGGTTAAGTAACTTTGGAATTTAAACCACAAATTGGACTAATTGGTGAGAAAATAATTTCAGCTCAACTATATACAATTTACTGTTGATATAATTAAAATAACTGAAATTGGATATTTGTAAAATTATATAGATGAATTAATTGCTGTAAATTACTTTCAGTTTGAAAATAAACTGAAAAGAAACTCAAACTCAAACCTTTGATGAGGAAACGGTGGGACCTGTAGACCCTCACCAGAAGGTAACGAGTTCAAATCCCAGGTAGTCAGCTCTACATATAAATCATATGTGATTTGAAATTGATTTTTTCATGTTAGTACAAGCTTTTTGTTAAAAGAAAAGGTAATGAGCAAACTTGACTGGCCCGTTGGCGCAGCGGGTAGTGACCCTGCCTTCAGGTCTGGGTGTATATTTGTATTTAAGTATGTATTTAAAAAATATATAAGTATATATTCACCAGATGTCTGTGTACCATAACACAAAAAGTTACTCACTTAGGGGACGGACGACAGTGTGTGTAAGTGTCCCATATATTTATTTTATTTAAACCTCTCAGGGGATTAGGGGCAGGAGAATGATGATGACGATTTATTTATTAATTACTAGCGGCCTGCCCTTGCTTCGCACGGGTATAAAATATATATCCCATGTCAGTCAGTGTAAAAAAATGATTAAAATCGATCCAGTAGTTTTGTTTTATTCATTACTGCTCGTGGCCCGCACGCGTTATATTTGGAGTAAAACAGTCCCCATTTCCCTATACCATGAAGATTCCCTGCTATCTTTGGAATATCTAAACTCATAAAGTACATTTTTACTAATTTACTTTTACATTTTACCTATGTATTTTATTTTTACAATTAATTACAGAATGTCTTTAAACAAACTCTAAAAGATTCGAAGTGCTATAGGGTGAAGCGCGGCGTCCTCACGGCATTTTAAATCTGTAATATCTCCGAAAATGTTCATTTAAATTGCATGCAGTAAACGGCCATATTGATCTATATTAAATCAACAATTTATTTAAGGTACTCAATTGGATAAGGATTAATGCTGTATTGTATAAAAATTGCTTTGAACATAAGGCATCATTTTTTGTAAAAAGTAAATGAAAAAAACTGCTATTGTGGGTTATCCATAAGAGATAGATATATACCATCGCGGACTTTTCTGTAGACCTTTTTAAGGTGTACAAATACTTAGTACATCATTTTGATAAATCTCGTAGGGTTTAGCCTACGTTTGCAATGTAAGCGGAAAAAATGTAATTATTTACAGAAACCTCAAAAATTACAGTATTTCTCTACTTCGTATTGAATGTTATTATACGTACAAACCTTCCTCTGGAATCACTCTATCTATTAAAAAAAACCGCATCAAAATCGGTTGCGTAGTTTTAAAGTTTTATGCGTACATACGGAAATATGGACTTTGTTTTATAATATGTAGTGATTATTATATCCCTAACGCCGTGTGGTATCCGGCTGAATAGAATAGTACCACCCTCATTTCTTACCGAGGTGTCGTAAAAGGCGACTAAGGTAAGTTGACCCGCCGTGTGGTATCCGGCTGAGTAGAATAGACCACCCTCTTTCTTACCAAGGTGTCGTAAAAGGCGACTAAGGTAAGTTGACCCGCCGTGTGGTATACGGCTGAGTAGAATAGACCAACCTCTTTCTTATCGATGTGTTGTAAAATACGACTAAGGTAAATTGACGTCAGGGAGGCGGCCACTCGTAAAAAGCAAGTCATATAACAACATGTTTATAGCATGTTGTGCCGACCCCACTTAGAGTGGGATAAGGACAAGAGGATGATCTATTATTATATCCCTAAGGCTATCCTGTTGAATGTAGGTTAGAATTATAATCACAGCTTGATCAAATCCCGCCAACTGGCAGAGATAAATTCAAATAGCATTCACAAAATGGCGTGTGAACTTCGCTCAATACAGTGCCTTACCACAATACGAGGGCTTTCATATTCGGTATGATACATTTGCAGCGAGTTGGTTTGCAATGTGAATACTGAATTATTCCGTTGCGATTGAAATTATCTGTTTGCTTTATATACACGAGAGTTGATATAATTTTGTAATATTTGAGACTGTTACCATTACTACTAATATGTAATACTGCTACTTAGCCGTGTGGTATCCGGCTAAGTTTATTACTTAACCTCATTACTTACCGAGGCGTCGTAAAAGGCGACTAAGGTAAGTCGATCCGCCGTATGGTATCTGGCTGAGTAGAATAGACCACCCTCCTTCTTACCGAAGTGTCGTAAAATACGACTAAGGTAAGTTGACGTCAGGCAGGTGGCCGATCGTAAAACACAGCCAAATCATGTTACAGCATGTTTATAACATGTTGTGCCGACCCCACTTAGAGTGGGATAAGGGCAGGAGGAGGTATGTAATACTGCTAGTTTTTCATTTGTTTATTTGCCATCTTTGTCTTTTGGCATTTTTGCATAGAATGAGCTTAACGTTTAGCCGCCGCGTGGTATCCGGCTGAGAAGAATAGACCACTCACATTTTATACCGAGGTGTCGTAAAGGCGACTAAGGTAAGTGTGACCTGTGTAGTATCCGGCTGAGTAGAATAAGCCACCCTCGTGTCGTGGTATTCGGCTGAGTTGATATTTTACCCAAATTCAATTTAATTTTTAGACTTTAAATGAAAATAAAAATGTAAAACTGTGATAGACTAGTTGTTAGACCGTGCGAGTCTTTCGAGGGGATCACGAGTTCAAACCCGGGCAGGCACCAATGGGTTTTTCTGTTAAAACTTATGTGTCCAATTGATAATTGCAATTTATCACACGCCTTTCGGTGAAGGAAAATATCGTGAGAAAACCTTCATATCTCTGGGGAAATCTGGGGATATGTGTAATAAACCAATCCATAATGGGGCAGCTTGGTAAGCCTTTGCTCCAGCCCTTCTCTCCAAAAACGGAGAGGGGAGGCCTATGCCTAGCAGTGGGAGATTAACATCCGTTACTTTTTACACAATATTATCCGAATATTTCAAGAAAATTCTAGAAATAAGTGCTACTTAAGAACCCAAAATCAGCCTAGATATAAGACGTATCTCTAAAGTGAAAGTAGGCTAACGCCGTTACTTTACTACTTTTCACGGATTAAATTAAGTTTACTTAAAGTCAAATGTAAGTGTTACACAATATTAGAATTTGATTGTTAAATATGTAAATAACTTCAGAATTACGAAGGCCCAATCAAATCAACAATATGCGTGAATTCAGTCCATCATCAGAACTTGAAAAGCACAACTCCTCGCCAATTATTCAAACAAGTTAGCCCAACTCTAAACTTAGTATCGTGACGCTTGCAAAATATTCTTAATTCAATTACAACAAATTGAATGGCTTTATGGAATAATGTTACAAGGAAATTGAGGTGTAACTTCCGCTTCGCTCGACGCAACTTTATACAAAATACAAAATTTCACTTGCAAATTTGACATTTCTATTCAATTACATCATTCGTCCTTAATAAACGGTACAATGGAGTCCGCTTCAATACTATCTGTTTCATTGAAACACGACACGGAATGACTGATGTCAAGATATTGTCTAAATAAGGGATTTTTGTTGGAAACGAAACTAAAACACAAATGTTCACGCGACGTTTACGATGATTAAAGGTTTTTGTTGTTTTATGAGCCTTTAAATTGAACATCTTTTTAAAAGCATTTATATTTGGAGCAATCTCATTGGGGTTTTAAGTAAAAAACTTTAGCAGCGATGTCCAGCTTGGGTGGTTTTGCGAGCAGAGCTCGTGACAGAGGTGGGCACGATCTCTCCTTGCCCACCGTGGTTCGTGCCATGGTGGACAGGGAGCGATCGTGGGCAGCGATGGTCTCCTTCTGTGAGGGTGCTATTTGGCGGAAGGAGGCAGCAGGTCGGGTCCGAGAAGTCGAGTCCTTGGATCCTATCCATCGCAGGCAAGCGGGGCGCAGACGACTCAACGAAACCCATCGTATGCCGCCCTAACGGGGACCTCTGGGCGTCTCAAACGGGGTTTATCGGACGCCCATCTGAAAAGGTCCCAGAGGCGGTCGATGCATCTGGTGCTCCTGATGCATCGATTATCGGAGGGAGGGGCCACTTTTAGAGAGGCCCGACTCAGAGGTGGCGCACTCTGGGTTTCAAAATTGCTGCTGGCGTTGGTGAGGGCAATGTGTATAACGACACCCGGTCCCCACTACCAGCAGCGTGGTGGGGCACTGTCAGGTTTTTAGTCAGTGCGAGTCTGACATACCCGCCGCTCGTCTCCGTCGGGTGGTGAGGACCCATAATGGGTTTTCCTGACAAAAAAAAACACGACCTGTGTGCTTTGTACGAGTTTTTGTAACCTACTCCATCGCGTTAGTGTAAGGCCAATTCGTATGACGCTGCCTATATAACTTTTTTCTCGTAAGTCAAGGAGTTCTGAGAAATATAGTTCAATATTTTTTTAACTGGTTTTAAAAACTGCAAAACTATAGTAAAAAAAACAAATTACTTTGCCTAAACAAGCTCAAAACAATTAATTTGTCCACGCAGTTACGTCTCACGCGATCTGATTTCCAAGTTCAAAAATTAATCGACCAGTTCATTTAGCATGGCAGGTCACCGAGTTATGTCCATGCAAGTGTAATTTCATACTGTAATTTAATATAATTTTTAATATATATGGGACACTTACATACACGGTCATCCATCCCCAAAGTAACTTTATACTTGTATTATGGGTGAGAGACAACTGGTGAATATTGTAACAGTCCCTACATTCGTGTTCTAAAAATATATAATTATTAAAAATTTTTTCGGCAAAATCTATAAATATAACAATAAATGTTTGTTTGTCACGCAGTAACGTTTTTCGCATGTATCATTGATGCGCTATTCATAAAACATAAAAATCAGAAGAGTCAAATTTTTGTCTAATTGACCGAACGTCGCGACAGGCGCTATACTATATAGCGCATGGAGAGAGCGGGCGAAACACGGAGCGCATAAGTGATCTGTTTGGTCACTTATGACATGTTATAATAATGATATTGTAGATGTGCGACTCGCAGGTAAGTCAGCTTATGCTCCTAGTTTCTCAATAACGAGTTACGGTAGCAATATATTGTGCACTTTTCGTTAATTGCAAATATAATGATTATTATCCAGTACGTTTTCTATGGCATTATTATATTTTATCATCAAAATAAACCATGATTGAATAACGTGGACAAATTGACAAAACAACTGGCATTCATAATGATACAAGTCAAGCAGAATAATGCTGGGGCTCTTGGAATAAGGCCATTGCAATTAAATATTTTAATGATTCACAGTGAAGTACGGCCTTACAGGGAAAATGTAACAGATTTTTTTATAGCTAAAGGAATCTTTTTTGCCATCATTTAAGGACTGTCATTATCACTAATTATTGTTTTCATCTGTGATTATAGATTTATATTCTGAATGCAAAAAAAATTGTTTTCCTTTTTTTAATAGATTAATAATAATCTTATATGTGCCTTGTGGTATCTGGCTGAGTAGAACAGACCACCCTCATTTCCTACCGAGGAATCGTTAAAAGCGACTAAGGTAAGTTGACTCGCCTTGTGGTATCCTGCTGAGTAGAATAGACCACCCTCATTTCTTACTGAAGTGTCGTAAAAGGTGACTAAGTTAAGTTGACGTCGGGCATTCCGGTCGTAAAATAACTAGCCAAAACATGTAATAACATGTTTAAAACATGTTGTGCCTATCGCAGTTAGAGTGGGATAAGAACAGGAAAATGATGAAACGGCAAAACCTCAGCATACATTTAATTGATTTTACTTTACTTTTAAACCATCTCGCAAGTTTTACTTAAAAACTCTTACAATGGCATCCATAAGAAACTCAAACTAATTTTTATCTTCTACCTTCACAGAGTTTTAAATGAACGAAGTTACAAAATAAAGTTTTTAAAATCCCTGTAAAGTATATCTGACGTTCATTTTATGGTCGCTGTATCGTTACATATATTTATCTTGCATTCTTGTTTCCAATATCTTTCATCGGTTAAACTTTGAAGTTGTAAAAGTTTCGATAAATAGCTCCAAGCAAATTATAGAAGTTGGTCAAGAAACTCTGAAATCTTTCCATCGGTACCTTAAGTTTTATCATATATTGCAGCTTTCGCAGGCGTATGGCACCAAACTCGTTATCTACGACATAATCATTCTCCTGCCTGTTAGGGCACACTTTCAACAAGATATATTATAACACTGAGGCGTTGTACAATAAATGAAAGAGTATATGATATGAATATACGTTATAATCCAAGAATATATGTTTACAGTATATGTTCCGCCGGCACGGGCTTCGCGTCGAGTAGTGCGGGGGCGACTGGTTGATCGTAGCCGCCGGCCGGCCGCGTGTCTTCGGCGCGCGCGCAGCGGGGCAATATTTGCGGGCGCGGCGTGCGGGGTGAGGCGCGCCAGGGACGCTATACCTTTTATCACTATGATAAGTCCCTACAACACTACAACTCCCGTTGCGAGATACACTTCTCTTCAATAACGAACATAGAATGGTTGCTACTGAAACGTTTTATAGCAATATGAAGACTCCACCGGAAACAACACAACACAGTATTGCCACATTTCAGTCAAAAGCGCGATACTTTTGTTTCATGACTGCGTTCCTATAAAATACAAAGCGAAAGTCATTGGCGACAACATACCTTTATCTCGCTCTAAGTGAGGTCGGCAGAAACGTTTAAAATAGGTTCGAACGGCTATGTATTTTACGACCATTCTTATTTCTTACCGGTGTGTCGTAAAAGGTGACTAAGGTAAGTCGATTCGCCGTGTGGTTTCCGGTTAAGTAGAATAGACCACTCTTATTTTTTACCAAGGTGTCGTAAAAGGCGACTAAGGTAAGTTGACTCGCCATATGGTTTCCGGTAAAAGATGTTATTGTGTTAAGGTGTGTTGAAGAATAGAGATTTATAAATAAATAAAATACGATTAAGGTAAGTTGACGTCAGGCAGGTGGCCGGTCGCAAGATACGTAATCAAATCATGTGACAAGCTGTTTATAACATGTTGTTCTGATCCCACTAAGAGTGGGATAAGGGCAGGAGATGATGATGATGATAAGTAAAGATTGATTTTTTTATGCCATTACCCTTAGTAGATGATTAATTACTACCGCAAATTAATTTTTAGTCACAAGTCTTATAACAAAAAAGTTAAACCTCATACAAAAATACTTCAAGGCAAAAGTATATGGGAGTACACAAAATAAATATTATCTCTCACAAGCAGTCGCCAAAAACCAGAAATCCTGCCCAAATGGGGAGTTACACGGCTTAAGGATTAAATATTTTTTTGCATTTTTTGTGGTGAAATATTCACCTCATTTTTGCTTTTATTTCTTTTACACGATATCAACTTACTGCCGCGCCTGGGAAAAAGTATTTTTCTTTATACGAAGATAATATTACACTCAATTTAGGAAGCTCGGAGGTATATTTAGGGTTGCTAAGTCCTTTAGACATGGTAAATAACAGGAAACGGGGGGAAACTGAATGAATAGCGGTAACTGTAATGACTGATTCAGGAAATTTTTGGTTCATTGATCATAACACTAGTGTGAATGCGCATTTCTGAAATCTGCTTTAGCACTTGTTACGGCTATATACCTCTTTCCCTGTCATACATATAGTCCCGTCCTCCTCGCACGCTTACTTACATTCCTCGCATGCGTATCGCCGCGAGAGGGCGACACTCGACTTTTGAGAAACGTTCGGGTTGAATACGCTGCGCTCGCGCATTAATTAACACATTATTTATCAGGATATGTATATATGCTGACCGCGCTGATACTTAGAGTACTTATTAGAATACGTAGCCACATGTGCTAACATGTTTACATGTTGTCACATGTGGCTACGTATTTTACGAAGTTGCCTGACAGCAATTTACCTTAGTCGCATTTTATGACACATCAGTAAGAAATGGGGGTGGTATATTCTACTCAACCGGATACCACACAGCGGGTCAACTTACCTTAGTCGCCTTGTACGACACCTCAGCAAGAAATGAGGGTGGTCTATTCTACTTAGCCGGATATGACACGGCGTCCGTAGAAAAAAAGTATATGACATTTAAAAATTCTGCACATAAAATTTTGATACGGCGAAATTCCACAGCCCAATTCAAGTCGGCAATGTGTAAGGGTATTTATACACTCTTCGCTAAGGTAAGTCGCATTTGCGACACATCGGTAAGAAATGAGATAGTATATTCTGCTCCGATACCACACGGCATACTTCAGTAAAAATAGTAATTGAATGAAATATACTGTTCAAATTTCCTTACATATTTCTCTTCGAGTCAGATTCTCAAACAATATTGACATAGTCCAAATAAACAATTCTAATTTCTACTGAATGAGATATTAATAAAACTGTCACATTATAAAAAGGTATGTACATATTTTGATAGTTTATTCTCCCCCAAATGGAATACGTAAGTCATTGAAGGCTAACCGACCGTGTTGAGTTTCATTATGCATGAAGCCTGCCGAATTACTGCACATTGGGCCGAGTTAAATTTAGCAACATTTCATTTGGTTAGTTAGTGGGTAGTGGTCGCGAGGTTAGTGCTTTTTAGTTAGTTAACTGAACCGCTATATAAAGCCATAGAGAAAATACTTTACTCATGATTTACACCACTTAGTGATAAACAGACACACACACAAGTTGATCCCCGGGTGGGTTTCAGGTGTGTAGAATAGACCAGCCTTATTTCTTATCAAGGTGTTGTAAAAGCCGATAAGTTAAGTTGACCCGAAGTGTGGTATATAGATGAGTAGAATAGACTACCTTTATTTCTTACCAAGGTGTCGTAAAAGGCGACTAAGTTCAGTTGACGCGCCGTGTGGTATCTAGCTGAGTAGAATAGACGACCCTTTTTCTTACCGAGGTGTTGTAAGTAAAAAAAGTAAGTAGCGGCCTGTTACTATCCCACTGCTGGGCATAGGCCTCTTCTCTCCGTTATTGGAGAGAAGGATTGGAGCTAAGACCTACCACGCTGCTCCAATGCGGATTGGTAGGTTACACATATCTCCAGAATTCTCTAGAGATATGCAGGTTTCCTCACGATGTTTTCCTTCACCGAAAAGCGAGTGATAAATTGCAATTATCAATTAGACACATAAGTTTTAATAGAAAAACTCATTGGTGTCTGCCCGGGTTTGAACCCATGATCGTCTCTAGAGATTCACACGGTCGCACCGCTAGGCCATCACAGCTTGTGTTGTAAAGGGTGTTGTAAAATGCTACTAAATTAAGTTGACCTGCCGTATGGTATCTAGCTGAGTAGAATAGACCTCCCTTATTTCTTACCAAGGTGTCGTAAAAGGCGACTAAGTTAAGTTGACCCGCCGTGTGGTATCTAGCTGTGTAGAATAGACCACCCTTAAATCTTACCGAGGTGTCGTAAAAGGCGACTAACGTAATTTGACGTTAAGCAGGTGGCGTAAAAGGTGACTAAGGAAAGTTGACCCGCTGTGAGGCGTCCGGTTAAGTAGAATGGACGACCCTCATTTATTTCCAAGGTGTTGCAAAAGGCGACTAAAGTAAGTTGACGTCAGTCTGGCGGCCGGTCGTAAAATAAAAATCATGTGACAGCATGTCAATAACATGTAGTGCCGATCCCACTTAGAGTGGGATAAGGGCAAGAGGTTAATGATTATTATTACTATTTGAGTACTTTAAAATATTTTTCTGAAATCTAAATATCGGAACGTTACGAAAATAAATGCACTTGAGATATATTTGCTGCGCGACGGAAATAAGGGAATTTTTCGAGGCGATGTGAATTTTTGATAAGCTTCGTGTGTGAAGCGGGGATTTAACGAGTCGCGGTTACCTGTTAATTATTTGGTGATTAATTGCGCTTGTTACGGTATTTAAACTGGATCCAATTTATTTCTGATTCGTAGAGAAAATTTAGCACGGCGATGTAACCCTGTGCTTAATTTTTCTCGAATATTAGAGTAATAATTTTATTACAAGTACGACGTTTTTTAGTTTTAAGATAAATAAATTGTTTTGTTATGTCAACATCATCTTCACCATCTTCCTGCCCTTATCCCACTCTAAGTGGGGTCACAACATGCTATAAACATGATTTCACTGCTTTTTTACGACCGGCCGCCTGCCTGACGTCAATTTACCTTAGTCGTATTTTACGATACCTCGGTAAGAAAGAGGGTGGTCTATTCTACTTAACCGGATACCACAGGGTAGGTCAACTTAACTTCGTCACCTTTTACGACACCTCGGTAAGAAATAAAGGTGGTCTATTCTACTCAGCCAGATACCACACGGCGGGTCGAATTACCTTAGTCGCCTCTTACGACGCCTCGGTAATAAATGTGGGTGATTCTATTCCATTCAGCCGGACACCACACGGCGTTGTTTTGTTCTGTCATAGCTACTAATAATATGTGTTATTGTCACCAGTTTTTGCTTTTTGTTATTTATATTCTTCTTTTGCTTTTACTACCTTGATATGGATGTTTGTTATTATTGTAAATGTAGCCATCTTCAATTAATATAACATTTAGCTTCAATTTTTCATGTATCATGTATCTGCTGAACACGTATTTAATGTACATATTGTTGATGGCCTAATAAAAAAAAAAAAAAAAAAATCGCATCATTATAAAATATTTTACATTATTATATTTACCGATTAAGTTCAATAAAACTCAAAGAATTTCTAGGATTTTTATCAATATATTGTTCTATAGTTTATTAACTCTAATAGGTTAGGCTCAGTATATTGACTAAATTGTAAAGAGCAGTTATTCGGAGTAATTATTCGTCTTTTACGACACCTCACAATGAGCATGGTCTATTCTACACAGCCGGATATCACAATATTTAAAATCTTAATAGGACGCAAAAATTTTATTTTACACATATTTCTTTAACCCGTGGTATTATGGGTTCTATCGTAAAGATTTAAAGTTGGTAGTTAGGTTAAGACCTTTAAAAATATTGGATATAGTGATATAGAATTTAAAATATCTAAAAAAAAAAACCAAGATTACCAGAATTCTAAACAAATTTTTTTATAGCTTTATTAATTTGATAGGGGCACATAGGAGTTTCGCGGGACATCTTGGCTTATAAAGCTGGGTTTCGTAGAAAAATCACCACATTAAAACATTATGTTCGCAAAATTGCTTTGACAAAGCACCACATCTATATAGAGGCGCATACCTTATCCCATGTTCTGAATAATGTGAACCCACATTGAGCCTTAAAAATCGTCGGCTTAGGGTCTGTATATTAATCAAGCTACTTGGTACTTGTATATGGTCCTGTGATCATAATATATATGCTACTTAAATACGCAGCCAAATCATGTGACAACATGTTTATAACATGTTGTGCCGACCCCACTTACAGTGGGATAAGGACTGGAGGATGATGATTATAATATACATGCTACTTGCATATGGTCCTTTACATTAAAAAAAATAAAATAAACAGTATTCATAGAAATCAATGATCGAACACGCCATTCAACTTTAGCCTAAAAACTAAATACAGAACAACTAAATAGGTGCAGGTCGAAGACAAAACTATATGTTATTGTATTCTCCAGTTTTTTCGCCAATCGCACCTGTTAATCATTATTAACAAAGCCAAATTTCAATTTAATACATTTATTTCCTTCAATAATACTATTTTTATTTAGTATTGTATCATGATTACCACCCGGTAAGTAAGTAACGGCCTGTTACTATCCTACTATTGGGCTTAGGCCTCTTCTCTCCGTTTTTTTTTTTTTTTTGGAGAGAAGGATTGGAGCTAAGACCTACCACACTGCTCCAATGCGGATTGGTAGGTTACACATATCCCCAGAATTCTCTAGAGATATGCAGGTTTCCTCACGATGTTTTCCTTCACCGAAAAGCGTGTGATAAATTGCAATTATCAATTAGACAAATAAGTTTTACTAGAAAACTCATTGGTGCCTGCCCGGGGTTTGAACCCGAGACCTCCTCGAAAGAGGCGCACGGTGTTACCGCTGGGCTACCACAGCTTCTATACCACCTTCCTTATACCACCCGGTATAAGGAAAAATTAAAATGACATTTTAATGGTGTCACCTTGTATTCAGGATTTAAAATGATTTTTTGATCTAGGATTTGTGGTTTTCAAATCCAATGAAATCCAATTCAAAATGAAAAACGAGTGAAAACTTTCTACGAATTCCCACATCCGTTACACCACAATGCCGGATCATTTTACTGGAATCCTAAGCTACGAGTATGTATCGCTTAAATTACTGAGCGACGGCTATTTCAAAGCTATCATGGCAGGTTACGAATTTTCAATGATTTTTAAGTTGGATGTTCTTTTTTTTTTATTCTTAGAATTAAAAATTAAGAAATAAAATGAAATGAAAATTAACATTGGATTTGATCTTATACTATCGCAACATAAAAGCTGCAAAAGTAAAAATTGCGCTGCAAATTTCAACCTTTTTTGTCAGGAAAACCACAGATAACAGGTCAAACAAGTATTAACAGGCAAAGTCTATGCTTATTATAAAACAATGTCCCTATAAGCTGTCTGTCTGTATGTGATCGATTTTTTTTCAAAATTTACTAAACGGATTTTTGAACGGTTTTTACTAAAATATAGTGCAATTCTTCCGGAAGGCTCAGGTTTATAGAGAATTGTAAATCTACAAAAATACTACAAAAAAGTTCGCAAAAGTATGTTTCTATCTTTTTTATTATGTCAGGAAAACCCATTATGGTTTGTCACCGCCCAACGGGGACGAGCGGCGGGTATGTTGGATTCTCACCGACTAAAACCCTCACAGTGGTCCACCACGCTGCTGGTGGCGGGGACAGGGTACCGTTGTACACATTGTCCCCATTCCCGCCCGCATCGGCTCTGTACTTTAGAGACCGCCACCTTTAGGGCCTCTCTAAACAGTGGACCCTACGCCTCGAGGACTTAACTCCAGCAAGCATACCACAAATTGGGATCGCTTGGAGGTCCTCATTAGGAATTCGTCATCATTGGCATGCGACTACGGCTAGACGCCTCATCCAAGTCCAAGGATTCGACTCAATGTCTGCCTCGGCAAAAATTAAAATATCAAATAAAAGTTTGACAATTTTTTTTTCCCTATTATTAAGTACATCACAATGAAAGTACTTTATTGTAGTCACAAACTATCATTAAGGCTAATAAGCAACTTAATTTTAACCTAAACTTATAAATTAACTTATATCTAACAACAGGTCCAATGACTTATCTTAGTCTTTCTTATTATAGGAGACACTTCGTTCTTGTGTTTTTTTTTTGACAAATAAATAAGTTTCTAATTTGTACTTGATACTTACCATTAATTCAGATTATATATAAGCGTGACACTAAATATTCAAATGTTGTCCTAAATAGTACTTTAAGCTGTAATTGTCTATTTAAAGCTGCCAATACAATGATATGATAATGATAAATTATTAGCTGTTCAATTATGCGATATATTTGATGAAATTACATTTAAATACGCATTTTCGACTATATAAATAATAATGAGCTGCCATAATGACAGTTGATGATTCTGAACAAATTACAACGCACATTATTGTAAATGAAATGTAAATGGCAATGCTTATATTCGTTTCAGAAGCTTTAATTTTATCTGTTGCAAGGGAACTTGTAAGCTTATTTCTTATATTTTTTTCGCTGTGTGGTATCCGCCTGAGTAGAATAGATCACCTTCATTTCTTTCCGAGGTGTCGTAAAAGGCGACTATACCTTAGTCGCCTTTACCTTAGTACCTTAGTTGACTCACCGTGCGGTATCCGGTTGAGTAGAATAGACCACGCTCTCTTTTACAGATGTGTCGCAAAATACGACCTAGTTAAGTTGACGTCAAGCAGGCGGTCGGTTGTAAATTAAACAATAGTTAATATATGTTGTGCTGACCTCACTTAGAATGATATAAGAGCAGGAGGTAAGAAGGAAATTTCAGAGTTTAAGGCATGTCTAAACTTGTATTTGCTTTTAGTCTATCTTAATATTTTAAGTTTTTTTAAATATATGTGAAACTTCCACCTTGCGGGATTTTAATGTAGAAAAACGTACAAAAATCCGTTAAGTAGATTTTAAGAAAGGTCACATAGGCTTTTGGATACTTTGTTTTAGAATATGGCTAGCTGTAACTTTCAAAGTTATTATTATAAAAAAACTAAACGAGCCCCGATGTCATAATGATTGGAAACTGTAATTGCTAGTTGGTGCAACGGGTCAAAAACTTCCTTTAAGAACCTTTATCTCTTAATATTTAAATGAGTTAATCTTGTATATATATATATTTTCCGAATCTCGGAAACGGCTCCAAGGATTTTCCTGAAATTCAGCATGTAGGAGGTTTTGGGGGAAAAAATTGATCTAGCTAGGTTTTATGTAAAAAAATATTGTTTTATCCCTATTTTTGGGCATTAAAAGACACTAACATTTATATTGAATTGAATTTTCGCCATTAACTGTCAAGTCGACGTAGCTTATTCGGTTAGCGGGCAGCCTCGAGAAATGTGAGTGCCAAGGATCGATCCCAACTAAATAATTGTTTTTTTCTTTTTTTTAAGTTTTTTTTTGTTAAAAATTACCGAGCGAAGCTCGGTCACCCAGATATTTCCAATCAATTGAACATTTACTTTGTAAATGTTAAATATCATTAAATATAACGCTTTACATTCTGTCAATGTCGATGTAAGTGATTTATACATCCACGAGATACTGCCAATGTTTCTTTATAATATTTTGTTGGCAAAAATTCAAGATGCTTACTCATTCTTATCTTTACTTATAAATAAATCGCTTGTGAACCCTGATACGTTGTGAACTCGTAAAATACAATGTAGCGATGGTTCCACTTCATATACATTGGATACTTTAAAAATGGTGTTATGTAAATTATATACGTGCTAAGCTCTTTGTATAAAGGTTGTATGTCTGCCGTGATTATAAATAGGTACACGGAGAAGAGATTCACGATAGATTTAATTTATGACTTTAATATTATATTATAGAAATACCGCGAATATGCTATATGCCTTAGGTGTAAGCGGTGATTTTGCTTCAGAAACGGCTCCAACGATTTTTGTGAAATTCAGCATGTAGGGGGTTTTGGGAGAGAAAAATCGATCTAGGCTGTATTTAAAAAAATCACATTTTATCCCTGTTTTTGTGCACTAAAAAAACTGCTAAATTACGAATAAAAACGAATGATATATTCGGCTGTCAAAGACCATATCATAGACCACCCTCGTTTCTAACCGAAGTGTCGTTAAAGGCGACTAAGGTAAGTTAACCTACCGTGTGGTATCCGGCTGTGTAGAATAGACACCCTTATTTTTTACCGAGGTGTCGTAAAAGGCGTCTATGGTAATTCGACTCGCCGTGTGGTATCTGGTTGAGTAGAATAGACAACGACTCTACATATACTATGGTACGTTGACAGCCAAATCATGTGACAACATGTTTATGACATATTGTACTGATCCAACTTAGAGTGGGATAAGAGCAGGAGAATGATGAGTATTTCATTGCTATTTTTATTTCATTTGCTGGTATTACTTGCTTATAAATTATATAAAAGCTAAACGCTAGGTTTCAACAAGTAAATCTTTAGGTACAAAAATATCAGACATGTTTTAATGAAGCTAGCCAGTGCGAACATTTACAATCGAGTTGGGTCCGTTTTACAAGATTAGGTCCGTCCAGACCAATTACACAGTGATCCCCACTACTAACGAGATAATATAATCTGTGGGGCTTACGTGGAATTAGTACGTTATTAGCTTTTAAACTTTATATTTTTTCATAATTTTTTTATAGCGGTTTAAATGGCGATAGATGAAGCGATGAATTTAGGAGAATATATGTGTGGTGTTACAAAACTTGATAGAATACGCAATGAGTATGCTAGGGGAAGTCTGAAAGTTGCGCCCATTTTAGAAAAGGTAAGTGCGAGACTAAGTTGGTACGGTCATGTTATGAGGAGGGATGTAAATCATGTGACCAAAAGAGTTTTAAATATGAATGTGGATGGATGTATGGCAAGGGGAAGGCCATAAAAAAAGATGTATGGATTGTGTGAAAAATGATATGCATGTTAGAGGAGTGGCACCAGATTTGACGAATGATAGAGGAGAATGGAAAAAGAAGACATATTGTGCCGACCCCACTTAGAGTGGGATAAGGGTAGGAGAATGATATGTCAAATCGATGACCCTTCACTGAAAACCAATTTTGGTATACTTTTCAATATAGACAAAAGACCATAAAAGATTTTCGTCTTAATTCGGTAGAATAATATTGGTAAATCTGATTGAAGCTTATTTATATACCAGGCTTATATATAGGATTCAAAAAACCAAGCTCCTTCGAGAATAGACGATATCACATGGACATATTTTAACACTAAAGTTTTCTGCGCTCTACTTTCCGCGTTTCATACTCTCAACGATGCTTCTACACCTGTAAAAGCTAGGCCTGTAAAGGCCTTACAGCAGACAGTCAGACCGAAAAAAGTCTATGCTGGTAGAGTTTGTAATATTTATAGACTAGCTGTGCCGACAGCTTCGCCCGCGTGGACATTAGTGTGTCTCAAAGTTTTTATCACCTCCTTTTTTCATTGAAAGTCCTATCAACATCAGTTAAGCCATCCTGGAGAATGTTCTATTAACCTAAACGTAAAGAAGGAATTGCCTATCCATTATCTTATCCTATCATTTAGTAAAGGGACTTTTTATATGTACAGATTAACAAGAACAAAGCTAACAAAATCAAGTGGAAATATACGCGTACCTCGTAAAATATAAAACACTTCTCAAAGCCGCGTGCCCTTGAAGACAAAATACAAAATTGTCACGTCAAGTTAAATTCTCACATCTCACCAACTAAATCAAATCAGAAGCACGTATAAAATGAACGTGTATAATATAAAGCTCGTGTAATACGGGAATCCCGTGTCGGCCATTTTTAAAGCTCAACCCGGTGTGCATTATTCAGGACATAGGGTAACTTATGGTGGGTCTTATTATATCATGGTGTATTTTGTATGGCAATTTTGTGTTTATAAGTATATTAATTTGGCTATATATTTGGTAAATAATACTATTGTTAAGACGTTTTGTGATTATTGATTTTTTGTATTATGACATTCTCTAGGAATTTCTTTATAGTTGTCAGTGTAAGTTTGTATGATATTTTATTGTAATATTTCAGTGATAATTATATTTTACTACTCCAACAGTAATAGTTTACTTTCTTTACATCATTATTCCCCTGCCCGTATCCCAGTCTAAGTGAGGTCGTCACACCATGTTTTAAACATGTTACATGTTTTGGTTAGGTTTTACGACCGGCCGTCTGTCTGACGTCAAGTTCCCTTAGTCGTTATTTTCCTATAGCCCTTATTGTTATTCTCCGCCGTGAGGCTTTCACAACATTTTAGTAAGAAGTGAGGGTGATCTATTCTACTCAACCGGTTACCACACAGCGGGTCAACATACCTTATTACCTTTTCATAACATTTCGTTATGAAGTGAGGGTGGTCTATTCTAATCAGCCGGCAACCACACAACGGGTTAACATACTTTAATGGCCTTTTACGACACCTCGCTTAGAGATGAGGGTCGTCTATTCTACTCAGCCGGATACCATATGGCGGGTCAACTTACCTTAGTCGCCTTTTACCGACCTCTTTTTCACGGAGGGGTCGTAAAAGAAGACAGGCAGGCGGCCGGTTATTAAATACTTAGCTAAATCTTGTGACAACATGTTTATAACATGTCATGCCGACGCAGAAGAATGATGATGTCGCCCATAAGATGCAACAGTAGTACAACTCATAAAACACTTATTTTATACAATTTGGGTGTAAAAATGGTAAAATACATATTATTTTCATCATCAATATTAGCAGAAATCATAATTCAATATTATTAGGTCTTTCTTTAAGTAAACTAAAACATTTTTAAGCAATAAATACTTTAAACCCATTTATCATCATCATCCTCCTGCCCTTATCCCACTCTAAGTGGGGTCGGCACAACATGTTACAAACATGTTGTCATATGATTTGGCTACGTATTTCACGACCGGCCGCCTGCCTGACGTCAACATACCTTAGTCGTATTTTACGACTCCTCGGTAAGAAAGAGGGTGGTCTATTTTACTCAACCGGATACCACACGGTGGGTCAACTTACCTTAGTCGCCTTTTACGACACCTCGGTAAGAAATGAGGTTGGTCTATTCTACTCAGCCGGACACCACACGGCGGGTCGTCTTACCTTAGTCGCCTTTTACGACACCTCGGTAAGAAAATACCACACGGCGTCAATATTAGCAGAAATCATAATTCAATATTAGGTCTTTCTTTAAGTAAACTAAAACATTTTTAAGCAATGAAAACTTTAAACCCATTATCATGAAACATGATTTTTTGAGTTGTGCCACTATTGCAGTCCATATATTCGGGTGTTCAAAGAATATACGTTTAATTTGATTTAATAAAAAAATATATGAAAATTACATTTACAAAATGAATTTGTATTTTAGATGAATTCACTCAATATATAGCCACGTTTGTGGCTTGAAATGAATTTTATTTTGTCACCCACTGTTATTTATGAAGTTGCATATGCAGATTTTAATTACATTAAATGTCATCAAATTCACTGCGTTTGGAAATGTTTTGAATCAACAATGTGTTTTAATGTAAACGAATGACATATTTTTATTAAACCGAGCTGAAATTTGTGGTGATGTTATAAAAATTAATCTATTTTTAGAAGTTAAAACTTCTGTAGCTAAGTTGTACACTTTTTGTTGTGTAATAAATTTTTGATACGCGTCATGACATGTGACTTTGAAAATTCGATATTCGAAATTTCGAATTCACGCGAATTCGAATTATATGTACATCGAAAATTCGAGAGGGAGAATAGACAACTGGCGCGGTATAAAAGAGGAAGTATCCCCCTCTCTTTCTATCGCGTGGTGGAAATGAATGCCTGCGCCTGTTCTTGTCTCTCTCTCGTAAAAAGAATTTCAGAGATCAGAGATGTTCTAATGTAGATGGTAGGTTTTACCAGGAAGGAGGTGCCACTGTTTAATGAGGCATCGACCCGGATGAAACGGTTTTGAGGGTTCAGAGCTGGTGCTATTATAGATGGGGAGAATATGCACAACATAACCCTGTCCACGCAATCAGGAGCGTGGTACTATAAGATAATAACAACTTAATACTTGTGTTATGGACAAAAACTGGTAAATGCTATTAAAATACTTATAAAAGATTACCAAAATATATCAAACAATTCTTAAAACACTTTATTATGTTACTTTAATAACGACTATTTTTCGTCAAAACAGAATGACGCCGAAAATGAATTTCCCTTCCATTTTTAAAATTTTCACTTAAGTCGAGATTACAATATTGAGACTAATGTCAATATTTAGGAAGTATCCTTATACACTAAATTTAATACAATAATTATTATCTTATTATGCAAATGTTAAAATTGCTATCAATATATTACAGATGTTTAGTTTTAAATGAATACTTAAATACATAGTACCTACGCCGTGCGGTATCCGGCTGAATAGAATAGTACCATCCTCATTTCTTACCAAGGTGTCGTAAAATACGACAGATGTAAGTTGACGTCAAGCAGAAAAAACAGGTCGTATAAACGCAGCCAAATCATGTGACAGCATGTTTATAACATGTTGTGCCGACCCCACTTAGAGTGGGATAGGGGCAGGAAGATGATGACTTAAATACATAGTACCTAGGTGACCGAACTTTGCACGGTAATTTTTAGAAAGATATAAAAAATATATTAAAAAAAAAATAAAAAAGAATGAAGGCGCCGATGACATGTGGAATTCGAACCCGGGTTTTGGACATATTCAGTCCGTCGTTACCCATTGGCTATCGCAACATTACGTTTCACGACTTAAACGATCTTTTGCTTTCAATTCTACACTTTACCATTTTTAAAGCATAAAAACAGGGATAAAACGATTATTTTTAAATAAAACCAAGCTATATCGATTTTTCTCCCTCAAAATCCCCTACATGCTGAATTTCAGGAAAATCGTTGGAGCCGTTTCCGGGATTGTGAAAATATATTTATAATAATAATAATAATTTTATTAAAAGCTACAAAGGCTCACAATTGTTAGTAACAATAAGAAAACTTATAAACTATGTTAGTGAAAAATATACAAATCCTTATCCAAAAAAATTTACATTATATACATATACATGCGTTATTGTCGCACTCCATAAATCTGTTATATATGGGTGACTCCATTTTACACACTAACGTACTAAGGATACTGTTTGAGCTTGAGCGAAGTCTTGCTAGCAAGGATGCGGTCTTTTTCCTTAATACCGCGTAAAAATCATTAGTTCGCGCTTCAGCAAACATGCTAGAAGCGGAGCAAAACCTCGGCAAGTCCAACAGTATCCTAAATCCGTTATTGTATTGAACTCTTAGTGTATCTATGGCAGCTTCAGGGTATTTGAACCACAGATTACCTGTGTAGAAGGTTTGACAGTACGCTTTAAATAGTGTTATTTTCACTTCTGCACTACAGCGAGAGAATCTATGAGCCAGCATATTTATTCTAGCTGCCAATGCCCTTCTTTCACGCTCGATGTCCACTCGATCGTCAAGATCCTCCGTAAGATAGTGGCCGAGATATTTAAATTGCTTTACGCGTTTCAGAGGTGTTTATATATATACATACAAGATTAACTCTTTTAAATATTAAATGTATACACCTAGACTCGAAAACCAATACTTTTTTTAGAAAGTTTTGTTTAAGAAGTTTTGGACGTCGATGGGAATCGAAACTGCGACCCGCAGTGCTTCAGTCAGGGTCACTGTCATCTGCGCCAACGGGTAAGCGCTAATTCCATTAAACTTATATACTACGATCGTTTGTGTAAAATATTATATGTGCATGCAAAATGATCCATTAAGAAACTTCTCATCTCAACGATATTCCGGAAATTTAATTTTGACCAATCACTCTTTTTAAGTGGTTTCAAAACAAAAGCTCGCGTAAAGTAAAAGGGTTGTGTAAGGATATATGCAGGAGCATTATATAAAAATCATAATTTATCATATAAGGTTACTGGCAACCTGTCTTTGTTTTGCACATGTGAGTGGGCGATGGCGACGGGTAGAAAACACTTCTGGTTGCGTCATTTTTTTTTCTTCGAGTGACTATATGCTGTTATAGCCGTGTGGTATCCGGCTAAGTAGAATAGTACCACCCTCATTTCTTACCAAGGTGTCGTAAAAGGCGACTAAGGTAAGTCTACCCGCCGTGTGGTATCCGGCTGATTAGAATAGACCACCCTCAACTCTTACCGAGATGTCGTAAAAGGCGACTAAGGTAAGTTGACCCGCCGTGTGGTATCCGGTTAAGTAGTATTCTACTTAGCCGGATAGAAATGAGGGTGGTACTATTGTACCACCCTCATTTCTTACCAAGGTGTCGTAAAAGGCGACCAAAGTAAGTCTACCCACCGTGTGGTATCCGGCTGATTAGAATAGACCACCCTCAACTCTTACCGAGGTGTCGTAAAAGGCGACTAAGGTAAGTTGACCCGCCGTGTGGTATCCGGCTAAGTAGTATTCTACTTAGCCGGATAGAAATGAGGGTGGTACTATTGTACCACCCTCATTTCTTACCAAGGTGTCGTAAAAGGTGACCAAAGTAAGTCTACCCGCCGTGTGGTATCCGGCTGATTAGAATAGACCACCCTCAACTCTTACCGAGGTGTCGTAAAAGGTGACTAAGGTAAGTTGACCCGCCGTGTGGTATCCGGCTAAGTAGGATAGTACCACCCTCATTTCTTACCGAGGTGTCGTAAAAGGCGACTAAGGTAAGTCTACCTTTGTAGTATCCGGCTGAGTAGAATAGACCACCCTCATTTCTTACCGAGGTGTCGTAAAAGGCGACTATGGTAAGTTGACCCATCGTGTGGTATCCGGTTTAGTAGAATAGACCACCCTCCTTCTTACCGAGGTGTCGTAAAATACGACTTAAATAAGTTGACGTCAGGCAGGTGGCTGGTCGTAAAAACGCAGCCAAATCACGTTACAGCATGTTTATAACATGTTGTGCCGACCGCACTTAGAGTGGGATAAGCGCAAGAGGATATAATGACTATATGCTGTCCTAACAGCTTTTACAGCGTCACCGGGCGGGACGGGCGAGCGCAGAAGCATCATCAAAGTTGCGAAATTCGGAGAGTAGAGCGCAGAGGCTCTACTAGCTATGGGGAACATCGTCCTAAGGGTGCCTCCTGTGAGGCCGGGCCACGGCTTAGGGCGACGTGTAGTGGAGGGCTAGTATGACGATTAGTCATCATGGCGTCGGGAACATAGCAAGAAGCCACGGCCGACCAACGTCAGAAAACTAGGACCTCATCTTTTCCAGCGAAGACGCTGTTTGCGTGTATTATATGTGTCTGTGTTTGCGATCGTTATTTGATCGTCAGGGTCATACAGGACGCTATTTGGACGCCTATATTTTCGATGTCGACCTAACAGCGATGTAATTGGAAGCCACTATTATAAATGGGTTCTGGTGAACCTCTGCTTTTCTCAAAGTAAGACTTCGAAAAGTGATGAGCAATAGTGGGGAGGTCGAGGTCTCTATGGAGGTTGGTGGTGACATGATTTATCGCAGTTTTACTGCCGGCCATCCACTACACGTCGTCCTAAGTCATGATTTGGCGGTAGTAGAGCTTCTGCGCTCTACTCTGCGTATTTTAAAGCCTCTTCACTTGATGTTATGGAATGAGATGAGATGTTATGCTATGTGATGAGATGTTATGGGCGGAAACGGCAATCTTCGCTGCCGTATCCCATAACATCTGGTAATTCTGTGTAAGCCGTAAGGGCTTCTCAACTACTAAACCAAACTTTAAAAAATTAATTATGATTTAAACTTTATTGACGAGTCGATAATACTAGTTCACTTGGTGGCTGGAACAAAAAATATTTTATACTTCAATTTTCTAGTCTTTTAATTAACACATTGTATGTCATTTTTTTATATAAAGACTCACAGACTTACGACGTCACTATGATAATAGGGCAGGATTACGTGCAGTTTTGTTTTTTTATTGCGAAATCGTACCATAGAATAAAGGATAATATAGTTGCCATAGCAAATATCACATGTTTTAGTCATAGAATTATTATATTACAGTAGGGAAAACAGCCTAAAAGGTTACCTATTAGAATCATCATTCTCCTGCCCTTATCCCACTCTAAGTGGGGTTGGCACAACATTCTATAAACATGCTGTTGCATGATTAAGCTGCGTTTTTACGACCGTCCGCCTGCCTGAACTTACCTCTGTCCGTCAACTTACCTCTGTCGTATTTTACGACACCTCGATAAGAAAGAGTCTATTCTACTAAAACGGATACCACACGGTGGGTCAACTTACCTTAGTTGCCTTTTACGACACCTCGGTAAGAAATGAGGTTGGTCTATTCTACTCAGCCGGAAACCACACGGCGGGTCGACTTACCTTAGTCGCCTTTTACGACACCTCGGTAACTAAGTAGAGATTATTAAATATTTCACTCAGCTATTTTAGCTATTTCAAATAGTTTGTTCCATTAAACGGTGTATATAAAAACCAAAATATTTCCAAACTGCTCCGAGCTCTAGTATAACAACGCAATAATCCGAAATCCGCTGAAGCAACTGGGCCATTTTACCTCACCACGCTCACCTTAATGTGTCTCATTAATATGGGCAACCCTATAACGCTTTTATTTCAGTTAAACACAAAATTCGCTATTCATGTTAAAAATTATACACGTGCACACACATTACATTTAATTTGCTCATTTCGGCAAGTTTGCACCTGCGGCCTGGAACGGGCTGTTACGATGGATTTAAGCTCGGAATTATTAAAAAGCTTCGCTGAAGAGTATATATTTAAATAAGTGTTGCGGTCGAATGTTTGGTTCGGTAATTTTACTCTGAATATACTTTTTGTTTTACATCAAACATGTAACTAAATAAATTTACTTATGTTCTAAATTCGGCATAATTAAACATTATTATACACGATTTATAGCAGGCGTTACTTTGCAGAATTCCACAGTACAGTAACAATAGAATTATTTTACTGTTATCCGCGTTTGTTAAGAAAATATATGTAACTAGCAATCGCCAGTGACTCCGCCCGCGTGGAAAGATTAAAACCGTAAAATAGTCTTTTGATCACTATAAAAATGGTAAGAGTGGGTTAACCTCAAAAGCTAGACATATGCTGTCCCGGAATTTTATTTAGAACTTTTAGAGAGGAACAATTTTGTGATACATGTTTTTTGAATAACTATTACCGTTTAGTCAGCGCACGCAAGGAAATTTTTAAATTATGCCGTTTTTGTACTTAATTTTATTGCTGCTTTATTCATCAGCATGATGTTATATATAGCCTTTCTCCATAAATGGACTATCTGACACTGAAAGAATTTTTCAAATCGGTAAAGTAGTCCTGAGATTAACGCCTTAAAACAAACGATCAATCAATCAAACAAACAACAAACTCTTCAGCTTTATATATTAGTTTAGATGCTAACTGTATGAAGCGTTTCTTGCCTTCTATATGTATATACAAGACCCATACGTATAATTCATCATCATTCTCCTGCCTTTATCCCACTCTAATGGCACAACATGTTTAAAAGATGTTGTAAAATGATTTCGCTAAGTATTTTACACCCGGCCTGCCTGACGTGAACTTACCAAAGTCGCCTTTTACGACACCTCGGTAAGAAATGAAGGTGGTTTATTCTAATCTGTCGGATACCACACGGCGACCGAAGTAATAAAGAATATGACGTTTTAAAAAAGCGCACAAAGAAATTATGATACGGCGAAATTCCATAGCCCAATTCGCGTCGGTAACGTGAAAGGGTATTTACATACTTCCCTACTTTTAACTATTCTTCAACTTTATTCGTGTACGAATATAGTCAATAATATACTGATAGCGAACCTTTTATATAAGCATTCATGACTATAATTATCTTAAATAGCAAACTAAATATGACGTAAACAAAAACAAATCATTTCGTACGCCAATAATTATTAAGAAGTCCCTCATTTTCCTAAAAATTTTAAACATGCTAAGAATTAACCTAGTAAAGACAAAAAAATGTTTTTTTCGATTATTTATATGAGTTAATCTTTGAATTTAAACTATCGTGAGTGGAATTCATAATTAATGTATAGAAACCGGCTATACTCATACTATACGGGAACGGGAGTTCCCGTCGCGATAACGCCCCGTAAAGAGCTCATGAATAAGAGCCCCGTATGGGCTTGAAACTAGTCGGGCTCATCCGATAAAATAACACGTGAGTATAGCCGGTTTCTATACATTAATTATGAGTTAATCTTGTTTTGTTGTTAAGTCACGATAGGTTATTTGGGTAACTGGCGGTCTCGAGTTCAGAATATTAGGGTCGTTTCTAGATCACATTATCTTAAATCTTTTTTATTGCATTTTTTTGTATTATAAAAATGAAATACCGAGCAAGGCTCGGTCACCTACGTACTAATAGTCAAACACCAACACATAAAATTCCTCCTTCGGAATACTAGTAGAAGTAAAGTAAATAACAATTGTAATCCTTAGAGTAAAGCATGTAACGGCTTCATATTTATCATATTAACCGTCTCAATTAAATGAAAATAATTATTAGCCGCTCGAGTCCTAAAGTAATAACCTTAATGTTACCACGATAATTCCCCCCCCCAGCTACACGAAATGGGTCATCCCTATAGCATCTTTTGTCAAAATTGATTACACTCTCGCGGGCCTTTCATAAGCCTCCATAATAATTATAAATAAGACCCGAAAATGCTGAAGACATAGCTTATATGAATAGCATCGCCCAAAGCTTAGTCCTCGGAAATCTCGCCCGATTTTAACAGAGATTCGTGAGTATTGTTCCGACCCTTGCAAAGTAATAAAATAAATTATACCCGGACCAGAATTGAGAATGATTGATAAATATGGGCTCCTAAGAGCGGGCATTAATGCTTAATATGTATTTCTACCGCAATCAATTACCAAAGGGATGGTCGTGGCGTGAAATTTTGATAGGATACCTGAGACCGTAAACGGATGCGAAAATTGGGTACTTTAGAAGTCGGTACAACTTTCAAAACTAGTTATAGTGGCTATAATATAATTATGTACAAGCAGATCCTCGCCTTGTCACTACATATTATAAAACAAAGTCCCTATATCCCTATGTACGCATAAAACTTTAAAACTATGCAACATATTTTGATGGGGTTTTTTTTTTATAGATAGAGTGATTCCAGAGGAAGGTTTGTACGTATAATAAAATTCAATACGGACTGTAATTTTTGAGGTTTCTGTAATCTGTAATTACATTTTTTCCACTTACATTGCAAACGCAGGCTAAACCCTACGAGATTTATCAAAATAATGTACTAAGTATTTGTACATCTTGAAAAGGTCTACAGAAAAGTCCGCGATGGTATATGTCTATCTCTTATGGATAACCCACTATAGCATTTTTTGTCATTTACTTTTTACGAAAAATAATGCCATATTTTGAAGCAATTTTTATACAATACAGCATTAATCCTTATCCAATTAAGTACCTTAAATAAATTGTTGATTTAATATAGATCAATATGGCCGTTTACAGCATGTAATTTAAGTGAACATTTTCGGAGATATTACAGATTTAAAATGCCATGAGGACGCCGCGCTTCGCCCTATAACACTTCGACTTTAGCAGCGATGTCGCTCTTTCAAGAGTTTGTTTAAAGACATTCTTTAATTAATTGTAAAAATAAAATGCATAGGGAAAATGTAAAAGTAAAAATGTACTATATGAATTTATATATTCCAAAGATAGCAGGAAATCTTCTTGGTATAGGGAGAGGAAATTGTTTTTCTCCAAATTTTACGCTTGCGGGCCACGGGCAGTCATGAATAAATCAAAACTACTGGATAGATTTTAATGATTTTTTTACACTGACTTAATACACTACATGGGATATATATTTTATACCCGTGCGAAGCAGGGGCAGTCCGCTAGTTCTATATATAAGCCTTCTAACGCCATCCTATCTCATAATATTTTAGTAACTGGGTGACTGAGCCTTGGTAATATTTTGGAGATATTAAATTTTTTTTTATTAAAAATTAAAAAAAATAAATTAAAAAAAGAAATAAAGGGCCGGTGACTTGGAGGATTCGATCCTGGGCTTTGGACTTTTTTATTCCGCCCGTTCCCCCATTGAGCTATCACAACATTACAATTGATAGCAAATTTAAGCTTCTGTTACTATTTTTATTATGGCAATTTTTTTTTAGTGTCCGAACACAGGGACCTTTTTTTAAAATGGAACCTAGCTAGATCGATTTTTCTCCCCTAATACCCCCTTCACGCTGATTTAATATAAAAAAGAATTAGGATTTAAGAGATACACTAAAGTACATGATGTAACAAAATGATTATATGATATATTTCAGATATTCTTAGTTTCATAAATGAGATCATTCTAAACCAACCAATCCAACCATAAGGATTTGGTTAACGTACGGGCACTTACGAAGTTTTACTTCTTGCCTATTATGTGGTAATGACGTAACAGACCGCGTATAGTTTAAGAGATAGCTGTAAGTTAAGGCAAAGTAAAAGTTGTTGTTGTGCCGTATTAATTTACATAAATATAAAGATACTTTATATTTTTATTTTTCTCAATACCTTTTTATTGTTATTAGAATAAAATAAATATTTTGGAGAATGAATATTCAACGAATATTTTTTATCTTTAAGTATTGACATTTACTCGTATGTCCGCAGGCACCATATGAATTATGCCAGTAGATTAAAGGTATCTCCGTAGGTAGGAACAAAAATGTTTAATTATTATTTTTCATTTATCTTCCAATTCAGCTAAGTTTAATATAATCCGCCGCGTGGTATCCGGCTGAGTAGAAAAGACTACCATCTGTTCTTACTAAGGTGTCATAAAAGGCGAGTAAGGTAAGTTGACGTCAGGCAGATATACAGTATATAGGCTAAATCATGTGACAACATGTTTATAACATGTTGTGCTGACCCCACTTAGAGCGGGATAAGGGCAAGAGGATGATGTTGATTATTTTTAGTACAATAAATGACTATGTTTACTCTCCTATATACACGACACTGATACTAAGTAAACATAACTGTATAAACAATTTTTAACAATTAACTCATCAAATATGTATGAGGTAATAAAAATATATATTATTATTATATTCACATCATCTTCCTGCCCTTATCCCACTCTAAGTGGGGTCGGCACAACATGTTATAAACATGCTGTAACATGATTTGGCTGCGTTTTTACGACCGGCTGCCTGCCTGACGTCAACTTACCTCTGTCGTATTTCACGACATCTCGGTAAGAAAGAGGGTTGTCTATTCTACTAAACCGGATACTACACGGTGGGTCATCTTACCTTAGTCGCCTTTTACGACACCTCGGTAAGAAATGAGGTTGGTCTATTCTACTCAGCCGGATACCACACGGCGGGTCGACTTACCTTAGTCGCCTTTTACGACACCTCGGTAAGAAAAGAGGGTGGTACTATTCTACTCAGCCGGATACCACACGGCTAATAATATTATTATTATATTCACGTAAAAAAAAATCCTCTACCGCTCTCTTTTTCGTTGAGCTCTGAAACTAGAACACGTTATACAAACAACTAATGGTCTGTACTGAAGAAATATCCTTTGAACATGTAATGGCTGTAATATAAACGCTCCACGGAGAATATTTTTTTAGCTGCGCTGCTGAAACAATAATGTATCAAGTGTTGGCCGAAGTTCCTTTATTTGTTAACGTATAGGTAATATGTGACTGCGGAAACTAAATATTTTTATAACTAGTGTTATATTATATTAGTAACATTAATGCACTAAAAAATAAGGCATTATTTGGAGTGAAGATAATTGTCATTACAGTTCGTGCCACTATAAACGCCGTGTAAAAATCTTAAGAATACCCCGGATGGACTCGAGAGTAATCGCGCTAACTTGATAGAACCTGGCTAGAATCAAGCAAAGAAAAGCATTCTCAGCGATGCTCTCCTTCTGCGAGGACCTAATCGTACGGAAAGAGGCGCCGGGACGGATTCGGGAAGTCAAGTTGGATCCGACCCACCGCAGGCGAGCGGGGCACGAACGACTCGCTTAAGCCTATCGTATGAAACTCTAACGAAGATCTCTAGCGGTCCAAACGAGTTTATCAGACGCCCATCTGAAAAGGTCCCCGAGGCGATCGATGTATCTGGTGCTGAAAGGGCCACTTTAGGGAGGCCTCGACCCAGAGGTGGCGCACTCTAGGAAGCAGAGTTGCTGCTGGCGGGGATGGAGGCAACGTGTACAACCCGTATACCCGTCACTCGTCTACGTCGGGCGGGTGAACCAATAAGGGGTTTTTTCCTGTTGAAAAACTTGATAGACATGAGGAGAGCTGGTTTCTATACATTAACTAAAAAAAATGGATAGAATTTTTACCTTGAAATAAAAAAAACAATCTTTTATGTTAAATACAAATAAGTAAGTATCTATTTGTATTCACTTCACATAAATATCATGGTTAAATTTGGCGTGATAAAAAGCGATGAGATCATTTACTGTCTAGACGAATTTAAATTGCCGTGAAATATACGTCAATATCAAAATTCAAGAAAAGTTCAACGTACCTGTTTAACTATTCATACAGATAGCGAAACAATTGTGAAATAAAATAAAATTAGATACGTCCTACGTTGAATATTCTAGATTTAAATTCAAATTATCCCTAGTTCAAGTTGTCTTTTACAAGAAATGAAAATTTTTGATGAAGCTACCACGAGTTCAGAAAGGTGCTCTTTCCAAGAAGAACCAGTAAGAAACTTGGCCGTCACTCGTTTCAAATTAACCATTTGAACTGCAAAACTACGCACAGTTAATTTGTAGTCAAATCAAATCAAAATTAATAATAAAATTATTTTGCTATAATCCGCGATGAGGATCTTCGATCCGCGATGATTCATCGCGGATTATAGCAAAATAATTTTATTATTACTTTTGTATTATGGATCTCCGCAAAGTAACGCCTAATTCTATAAATTATTCAAATCAAAATATTTTTTATTCAAATAAGCTTTTCCAAGCACATTTGAATTGTCAAAGATCAATATGATTAATGAACCTACAACTGATTCGGGATGTTGGTCTTACCGGGAAGAACCGGGAAGAAACTCGGCGGTCAATCTTTTGAACATTTTCAATTTTACATTAATAAACCGCAGTGTTATGCTTTACGTATAAAAATATCTCTTACTTTCATTTTAAACCTTTCTGTGAACTAGTCTAATATGGATTGCGAAATTTTATTGTGAAGTGACATTATTCACTTAGACTTTAGAGTCTGTACTCAAATTTATCATCCTCATCAGCCTCCTACCCTTATTCCACTCTAAGTGGGGTCGGCACAACATGTTACAAAAATGTTGTCACATGATTTGGCTACGAGTTTTACGCCCGGCCGCCTGTCTGATGTCAACTTACCGTAGTCGTATTTTACTACACCTCGGTAAGAAACAGGGTGGTCTATTTTACTCAACCGGATATCACACGGTGGGTCAACTTACTTTAGTCGCCTTTTACGACACCTCGGTAAGAATGAGGGTGGTACTATGCTACTCAGCCGGATACCACACAGCGGATCGACTTTACTTAGTCGCCTTTTGCGACACCTCTGTAAGAAATGAGGCTGGTACTTTTCTATTCAGCTGGATACCACACGGCGTTTATATTTTAACAATGTTAATGATAATTTTGTAAAGTTACCAAACTTTTTTTTTCATGAGAACCTTCCTAACAAAAATTACTGCAAAAAAGAAATGACCATATTGTTGCACGCGATGATTTGACAAAGTAAAATACAGTTTGATTTCTATATAATCATATAGATGGTTATACATACTCAAAATATACTTATAGTATCCACGATTTCGTTTGCACCAATATAAGGGTTTAAGTACCCCCATAGTGCAATACGTGTTTACGGTACCTAGGTAGTCTATTCAACTCAGCCGAATCCACAGCTGGTATCCATAAATAAAATTAATACTTTAACATAAATATTTAAATAATATAAAGTTAAAAAGTTTTTTGAAATGACAGTATTTTTTCTAATTCAATATGATGTTTACTACAAAGAGATTATATTTCTCTCACAACGTGAAGCAAAATAATTTTATTCTAACATTTTATTACACTCCCTACTTATGTTGAGTACAACATTTAGACGGCGTATATGCACTTGCCTTTAGTGCTAGGGTTGCTACAGTGTATAAAATAATAACTAGATTTATTTTAAATATAAATTTAATATTTATAAAGCAGGCACAATAATACGTACAAGTCAATGAATCAGAGTCATAATTATTATTTACTTCTAAATTTAAAAAAACCATTTAGAGCCCGAATATTGATAATTTTATCGGTATTCAGATTAAATTAAATCGTTACAAGCAAAAATACTTTCAAAATTGGCGCTCTGTTTTGGCACTCAATCAACTAGTTGATCTAACTTAATAAACAACATCATGAAGTTAGAAACAATAAACACAATAGCAAAGACGACGTACAGCCACTAGATATCCAGTCATTACTGATCACAATTTCTATTCAACTTCTGCCAACCTAATTTACCCACTAGCAACACAATATGAACCGACATTGATGGTTCTTTAAATTATACTTTACTTGCTTCACCTAGTGGCACTGATACAATTGACTTAAAAAAAGTTATGTCACGATAAGTAGAGACACAGTGTGTGTGAACGGACGTGGGAAGGTAATTAACTTAATTCTTGGGTGATAGTAAATTAGCAAAAATATACTTATTTTCTGACTATTGATTCTTAAAAGAGAGATAAAGGCTATATGCCTGAAGTACTTCATCTATGCATGGCTGATAACCTTAAGTTATTATTTTGGTTTCTCTATTATATTAATTTAAACCTTAGTTTAACCAAATTGTATATATCAAGTAAAAAACAAATGAATGTCAATTATAAATCCTAGCCCGCAATCATCAGCTTTTTCTGCGGTATTTTAAAATAAACTATGTTATTTGTCGTTATTTACTTATTTACGATACTTTTATTATTTTTTACTGTTATTTTATAATAGACATCGGTACACAGAAATTATTCACTATTTTTAAAACTCAAATATACATCCAAAGAGTGGCAGCCCTATAAAAATTATATTACAGAATGCCATGCAAAATGTTATAAATGACGCGCACTCAGTTCGCGAGTTTGTAATTATTTCTCTTTACATTACTCGCCTCAAAACAACAAACTTTATCTCAGCAAAATAAAGGTTCAATGAATCGCAATCATAGTTTTTTGTACTCAACCCAAATGAGTTTTGGATTTATTTCGAAACTGGTGACATTTGAAATTTGTGCAGACGATGCAAACAACTTTCCTTCCATTTCACGAAACATTTCTGTGGGAACCCAGTTCGTATTTTAACAGGAGTTAAAAGCTGTGACTGGATAATTTTGTGTACCAAAGATAAATAAGCTTTTACAAAGCTTAAATGTTTTTTTAATATTAGCTGGGGTGCGACGCATTTCGATTTTGTTCGTGGAGCCTAACCTTCGTATGATGCTTCGGTATCGGGGAGAAACGATCGTAGGGATTGTGGTAGTGTGTGTAGTGTGTATGTAGTGTATTGTGGGTGTAGTGCTTGTGTGGAATTTTGGTGTTGGCGGCGTTTTGTAATACTTGTGCCGCCAAGTAATTTTTTCAAAAACATAAAAGAAACTCCGAAAAAAAATTAATAAGGTAGGTAGGGCTCGATCCTAGGTATTTTCATTTCTCGCGATTACCCGTTCCCCGAATAAGCTACGCTGTAAATTTTTGGAAAGTAAATTTTAGTATTTTTTTAATGCCCAAAAACAGGGATAAAACGATTTTTTTAAATAAAACCTGGCTAGATCGATTTTTGTCCCCTAAAACCTCCTGCATGCTGAATTTCAGGAAAATTGTTGGAGCCGTTTCCGATTCCGAAAATATATACACAAGATTAACTCATGTAAATATTAAAGATGTATTTATTTTAATATTCAACAAAGAAAAAGACAATTTTGAGTTCGTTATTTAGTTAGCTCGCTCTCTTTGACTTCTGTCTTTATAAAAGAACTTACTTACCAAAGTGGACATTATCCGAATTTCGTTAAAAATATATTTTTTTTATTCTTTGTAAGCACTCCGAATAGTAAAGTTTGTCCGCCTTAGATAGAACGCGCGTAAAAAAGAAGTCTAGTACAAACTTATGTAATAACTGATTAGTATCTAAATCGCTAAAGTTCCGGAATAAACTTGTAGTAGATAAACATCAATTTAAATCTCATTTTATATTGAAATCTCTACAAGGAATAATTGAGTTGAATCTATCTTTATCTATTCTTAATATAAAAAAAAAAAAAAAAACCACCAAAGTCACCAAAGGTTATCTGTATGTGATCAATTGTATCCAAATCTATCGAATGAATTTATGTACTGTTTTTACTAAACGGTAGTATATTTCTTCCGAAAGGTTTAAATTAATATTACCTATATTACGGGTTTTTGTAAATTATATTAAGAGGTCGCGCAGTTGTTAGAAAACTTTAATCGCATGCACCGCGTAAACAAACAGAGATACACTAAAACAATGACATGGTAGATCTACATAAATACTACAAAAACTCCGCAACACTATGTCTCTATCTTTTATTGTTAACTTAGAATAACTACTTATATGTTCAAATTTTCAATTAAATACACTAATTTCCACGCAGGCCAAGCAGCATTTTATATTTTGATAGGCACAGTGCCTATGGAAATCTTGCCGTTTGGGCACAAGGAAAATTAAAACGACTTTCCTACTGGCTGTTTATCCATTCTAGTGGCATAAAGTCACATTTCTTATGCTTATACATGGGAGATATAATTTTATTCTTCAGAAAGATATGTAGTTATTGATTGCACTTAGATAAGGGCCTAAAGCATCTTGAAACTATCCCATTGATAAGCAAAAGCTTTAAGGAAAGGTTTATAGTTTCTACCCGCTTTAATGCGCCAATGATTTTGCTTGTAAAATGCACGTTCTCACATCATGTTATCGTTTAATATAAAGCAAAAGTAAGTCAATTAACAAATAAGTTTAAAAAAAACACATAGACGCTTCTTGGATCCGAACTTGTCAAACTTTTGTTTAGTCACTCTTACGATTCGGTCACCACGGTCTTATAACACAATATAAACCTAATACTTGCGTATTGTGCCGACCCCACTTAGAGTGGGATAAGGGCAGGAGGATAAAATGAGTTTTAAATAGTGGATGGATGTATTGCTATGGGGAGGCCGAGAAAAAGATCGATGGATTGTGTGAAAAATGATATGGGTGTTAAAGGAGTGGCACAAGAGTTGACGAATGATTGAGGAAAATGGAAGAAGAAGACATATTGTACCGACCCCACTTAGAGTGGGATAAGGGTAAGAAAATGATGATGAAGGGCAGGAGGATGAAACTTAATACCTGGCGGGACAAACATGTTTTTAAGTATAATTATATGACGAACACGAAGGTAATATGACAATAACAGTTTAATAGTTAGCCATGAAATATTTTATGAATGACATCAAAAATTGGGCGCGCCAGTATAAACTGTGAATTTAATGCTTAATTTTAAATAGTATAATTGCGTGTGTGTGTTTTTAATCAACATTTAAAGCCAATGGTTCTACTACAAAATACTTACAATACTTCCACAAGCACTACACACACTCACTACCACAATGTCGTGTGTTGATGTTGGCGACGTTTTGTGATACGTGTGGGTAGTTTTCCTGCATGTATAAGGTATGTGTTGTTTCCTGCTTCATACACTTAGCATATATTCTCTTAACAAACGCGGATTGCAGCAAAATAACTTTATTGTAACTTCTGTACTTAACAATACTGTTTTTAGTTGAAAATAAGTTAGTAGTAACAAAGGAGTTACTTAGAAGCCTCTCAGATTAACTGGACGGATATCTCGCAAGAAATCAATATAGCGCTCGTTTATCTTACTTTACAAAATAGAGGTAAAGGTTGATATATGAATCTACGTTACCTACATTTGGAAATGAAATAATCCTGTGAATCCTGGATATAAGGTTTCGAGGTCGTAAGTCACCATTAAGAGCAACAGATTGTGATGAATATCGTACTAATTTTTATTAGTTGCCTTCAGTATTTGTTTTTTTGTCAGAGACTAGCTGTCTCAGCAGCCTCGCCCGCATGAAAAACAGGGTGTCACAAACTTTTTCCCAAATTGAAATCATCATCATCATTCTTTTACCCTTATCCCACTCTAAGTGGGGTCGGCACAATATATCTTCTTCTTCCATTCTCCTCTATCATTCGCCAACTCTGATGCCACTCCTTTAATATGCATTTTTCACACTATCCCGAGTTGAAATATTGAACATAAAAGTATTTAGTATCCGCGTGGTATCCGGCTGAGTAGAATATACCACCCTCATTTCTTACCGAGGTGTCGTAGAAGACGACTAAGGTAAGTTAACCCGCTGCGTGGAATTCAACTGAGTAGAATAGATCAACCTCATTTCTTACCAAGGTGTCGTAAAAGGTGACTAAGGTAAGTTGACCCACCATGTGGCATCCGGTTTAGTAGAATAGATCACTCTCTTTCTTACCGAGGTGTCGTAAAATACAACTAAGGTAAGTTGACGTCAGGCAAGCGGCTGGTCGTTAAAACGCAGTCAAATCATGTGACAGCATGTTTCTAACATGTTATGCCGACCTCACTTAGAGTGGGATAAAGGCAGGAAGATGACAATATGACAGGTGCTATGACTGCTTTATAAAATAGCGTGCCAAACATGACCGTTAGTTCACCTCAAACCTGTATATAAAAAGGTCCACGAAAGTTTACCCAAATATAACCCGAAAAACTGCCGCTTATTAGCCATTTTTATGCAAGCAATGTCCGTGTAGAAAGTGAACAGAAATAATATATCGCTTGTGTACAAAGCTTATAGCGGAAAATTTTATGCTACGTGAGTTTTGGACAGCTGAATATAAAAGGGTCGACCCTTTGTAGAGGTTCATAATATTGGGCGTTTTTTTCTTGTTTTCGTTATCTGTCAGCGAGAACACATGTAGCTCTCATCGCTTTGGGAGTTCCTTTTTCGTAACATTCGTATAAAAAAGTTTCATGGATGTTTTGTTGAATTTATGAAGAAGTGATTGTACGAAGAGGTGACACCAGGGTAATGAATACATTTCCTCATTGCTCTGGATTATGGTTTTGATTTGATTTTTAAGTTATTTATTTTTTTTATTTTACATAAAAATATAAAGAAATATAAAACGATAGGTGATGTGTATAAGACACTAGTAATATCCCGCGGTTTCACCCGCGTAATTTTTATTTATTTTACACCTTAGTATATTTATATAACGGATCCCTATTTTTTGAAAATGTAATATAGCCTATGTTGCTCAGTAAAGATGCAGCTTTCCAGAGGTGAAAGAATTTTTGAAATCGGTCTGGTTGTTTTTGTGTAAAAACATTACAAACATATTGTAACGGAAGTAATAATGGGGACAAGATGGGAGTGGTGCGAAGAGGTGAGGTGAGGTGCGGAGCGGTGCAGAGAGGTGCGGAGAGGTGCGGAGCGGAGCGGAGAGGTGCGGAGAGGCGGTATTTCATTCTTAAATAAATGTTAATAGCGCGGAGGTTTTATGTTGTCAAAAAAAGAGAAAGAAATTAAATTGATTTTGACAAATGAAAAACGCTTCCTATTTCTATCGTAAAAAATAATGAAAATATCGTATTTAATCATATATATATATAGCAGAAGCCGCAAGCTTGTGTCTGTTCCTATATATATATATATATATATATATATATATATATATATATATATATATAGGAACAGACACAAGCTTGCGGCTCCTGCTTTGCGCTTTGCAAAGGTACGTCAGTCGTTTGTGGGTTTGGATATAAGATTGTATATTACAATACTGCAATCAATTTTAGCTTTGCCATTACAGTAGTTAACATACAAAAACATACAAAAAGCCCACTATACAGTTGCGGATTAGTTAGATGATAAGAATGTGTGGATATAGATGCTGTCCGACACTGTACAAGATAGTTATGACTTAATATGAATACTATGAATTGATAAACATTAATTTGATGAATGTTTTTAGTTTGTTGAACTAAAGGTTATGTTACAGATTAGAAAATATTTATCTTAAGTAAGTACATATAAGTAGCATCCTTTTATCTATTTAATTTAACAAAATTATTTAATAGATTAAATAGTTCAATTTATATAAACTTTTTTTTTCTCTATATGACCGCACTCTCTTTCTTCTTCAATTCTAGCCCTTTTCCTTCTATTACTCAAAGGTTGACTGGAAGAGAGCCCTTTTAGGGATAAGTCCGCCTTTATGCATGTTTTTTTTTTAATTTTTTTTTCTTTCTCTTTTCTAAATATATGTGTAAAACGAAAAATAAATAAATAAAATAAAAAAAAAGGTAGGCCTAATAAGATTTCAATAATAAAATCTTCAAATAGTAATATCACGAAAGCTAGTGAATAAATAAATTTATATTTTTCATAAATGTTCACAAAACGGGAGCACTTGCAGTGAAGTAAAGCCCTCGCAGTTACCTACATTATATAAAAACTAAATCTTTGTCTCGCATCCAGTGGAGCAATATCTCAGTAAACATCGTTCAAGATAGCAAAAAGAGCACATTTCTTCTACTCTGCACGGCTTAGGGAGCTTTAGGAAGCTATTTATAACGCCATTGTCTTGTACAGATGGTGGAACTTAACGCTAAACATTATTCTGCATTATAAACAAAAGTTTTTTAACTGTGAAACACAACGATGATTAAATATATTTCTCAGTTACCACCGTGTGGTATCCGGCTGAGTAGACAGCCCTCATTTCTTACCGAAGTGTCGATAAAAGTGACTAAGGTAAGGTAAGATGTCTATAGTCTGTACCTAAATTAAAAAAATATAAAACCACCAACAACAAAAGTAATAAATAATTAACCATTAACTAAAAGACAGTACGCTATGTGGAATCCGGCTGAATAGAATAGTACCACCCTCATTTCTTACCGAGGTGTCGTAAAAGGCGACTAAGGTAAGTCGACCCGCCGTGTGGTGTCCAGCTCTGTAGAATAGACCACCCTTATTTCTTACCGAGGTGTCGATAAAAGTGACTAAAGTAAGTCGACCCGCCGTGTGGTATCCAGCTGAGTAGAAAACACCACCCTCATTTCTTATAGAGGTGTCGAAGAATACGACTAAGGTAAGTTGACTACAGGCAGGCCGGTCGTAAAATATGTAGCCAAATCATGTGACAACATGTTTGTAACATGTTTGTAACATGTTGTGCAGACTCCACTTAGAGTGGGATAAGGGCAGGAGGAAGTATGATTAAATATTTATAGTTAGGCTTTAGTTTAATACTTGAAAATGTGTTGAAAATATGATTGTGTGTATATCTGATCAGAAAGCCTTTGATGTGAATGGCGAATAAAAATCAAAAATTCAAACTAATATTTATTCAAATAAGCTCTTAAGCACTTTTGAATCGTCAAGGATCAATATGATTACTGAAGCTACAGGCTAAATGTTGCTCTTACCGAGAAGAACCAGCAAGAAGCTCGGCGGTCAATCTTTTAAACATTTTCAATTTTACATTATTAAACCGCAGTCTTGTATGAAACTGAAAGAATTTCCAATCCAGGCATTTTTATCATCCAAATCTTCAATTTTGTAATATGCTTTACGTATAAACATATCTCCTACACCTAAATTAAACCTTTGTGTTTACTGGTCCAGTATGGATTGCGTAATTGTAGAAACGAATACCGAGACCATCGAATGATTCGCGACATAGGTATCATAAGCTTTTTGTGACTATGATGTACATCAAATTTCGTCTTGTACATATGTATATTTTTCGTAAGTAAATAATGACCTTATTGAAAACCTTCGATAGGAGATGAAATTGTAATAAGGACTAAATAAATTCGAAATGAAATTTGCATAAGCAAAACTGTTATGTCGCAGAAACTTTTAAAACACCGTTTACCGTATTTTGATATTTATTTTTTGGCTAGAGCAATGTTCCGCACCATTGGTTCTTCAATACAAAATAACGGACTATTGACAAACCATAGGACCGTGCAAACCATATCGGGACTCGTAATTTCAATTTACAACAGTCCACTAAACTAACTTTCAGCTGACTAGATTTTCTTTGAAAGAAATTCAAAACTAACGATATATATATCATCCTGCCCTTATCCCACTCTAAGTGGGGTCGGCACAACATGTTATAAACATACTTGGCTGCGTTTTTACAGCCGGCCGCCTGGCTGACGTCAACTTACCAATGTCGTATTTTACGACACCTCGGTAAGCAAGAGTGTGGTCTATTCTACTAAACCGGATACCACACGGTGGGTCAACTTTCCTTCGTCGCCTTTTACGACACCTCGGTAAGAAATGAGGTTGGTCTATTCTACTCAGCCGGATACCACACGGCGGGTCGACTTACCGTAGTCGCCTTTTACGACACCTCGGTAAGAAAAGAGGGTGGTACTATTCTATTCAGCCGGATACCACACGGCGTAAATTCAAAACTAACGATATATATATAATGCTAAATTTAGACTGTACTATTCATATCTGATACATGCATATCTCATGCATTACCCGCCACCGATAACACAACAATACACAAGCACTGCACACATTCACCACCACAATCGCAAAGCTACGACAAAATCGCAAAGCTTCGCTTCTCGCTTTCGCTTCGATTTTGTCGTTGCGATAGAAAGGTGCGTAATAATTGACAAGGGCATTAATATATTGGATAGATAACATACCTGTATACGGGGTTGTCGTCTCTGTACCATACGACGAGTAGTAAGCTATCATTGCGCTGTGGAGGTCGCGAGTCGCAAGGCAGGTCCGCCTCGCCGCCAACGACCGATGAGACTCTGGTGACTGTCCCCGTGACAGATGATAACGGACTGCCTGAAAGGAATAAAGACTGATAGATTCAAATATATTCATTCCAGCAAAAGCTTGGTTGAAATTAGTTCGTCTTAGTCTTAGTTTTTAGGCGATTCGACATAAAATTCAATCAGCATTGGTAGATTTTAAAAAGCTGAAGATTTTAAAATTGGTAGATTGGTAAAAAGCTGTGATGGCCTAGCGGTACGACCGTGTGAATCTCTAGAGACGATCATGGGTTCAAAACCGGGCAGACACCAATGAGTTTTTCTATTAAAACTTATGTGTCTAATTGATAATTGCAATTTATCACACGCTTTTCGGTGAAGGAAAACATCGTGAGGGAACCTGCATATCTCTAGAGAATTCTGGGGATATGTGTAACCTACCAATCCGCATTGGAGCAGCGTGGTAGGTCTTAGCTCCAACGCTTCTCTCCAAAAATGGAGAGAGGAGGCCTATGCCCAGCAGTGGGATAATAACAGGCCGTTACTTACTTACTTACTGGTAGATTTTAAGCTTTCGCCATTTATAGGTGTCCATATAAGTATACGAATATGTTTTTGCTAGTTATTTTTCGACTGGCCACCTGCCTGACGTCAACTTACCATAGCCGCCCTTTACGACACTTCGATAAGAAATGAGTGTGGTATTCTACTTAGCCGGATTCGGCGCGTCAAGTTACTAACAGCTAAGGGTGTAATATAGGAACAGACTGAAAATTCTCCCGGCTGCATGAGGTGTGAGGTCAGCACAACATGTTATAAACATGCTGTCACATGATTAAGCTGCGTTTTTACGACCGGCCGCCTGCCTGACTTCAACTTACCTTAGTCGTATTTTACGACACCTAGGTAAGAAATATGGTGGTCTATTTTACTAAACTGGATACCACACGGTGAGTCAACTTACCTTAGTCGCCTTTTACGATACCTCAGTAAGAATTGATGGTGGTACTATTCTATTCAGCTGGATGCACGGCGTCCGAACAACTTTATAAATACTTAGGTATATTCCCGAGGAAAATTCCCTAGTTATATTTAATGTAGCGAGAAAACTGACAAAGGTGTTGTGATGAAGGAAGTGTCTACTTCATGAATATATTTTTCGAGCACGATACACTCAGTAGCGTTTGATGTAACGCACTATACTAAGAATACAATCATAAACAACCATACCCGATCAAATTTTTTTCTACTACTGAGCAAAAGTCCTTTATCTCTTTGGAGATAAGAATATAGACTTACTCACATTTTACCCGAATGCAGATTAAGACAAAGAATTCTAGACTCCTGGTTTCGTTTCAGCACAACACACATGATTCATTATAAATATCACTTAAGCAGATAACGTTTATATAAAAACTATATAATTTGCGCACTCTTGATAGCTTAAGTACGCACAATAATACATTAGGTATTTATTTTTACTGGTTCCGATGAAAAAACGCGTTTTTCATATGTTAACCCAGTGTATAAGCTTTAATTCTGCCAAATATTGTCAATGTCGATCCAGCAAATATGCCTTGAAAACATAACAACATAGGAGACAGAATTACGCTTTTATAATTTTAGTATGGATATAGAAGAACCTTCCGAAAAATAAGGTCCTTTAATTTTAATGGTAAAATAGATATAATTTCTATGACATTCAAAAGCTGTTTTGATTTTAATCTTTAAATAGATCTAATTCAACATTCATAAAGCTTTGACATTTAAATCGTTTGTAATTATGGAATAAACATAAAATTAATAAAACCCTTTGAAATACCTAAAGCTTTGACGAACGTGAAATAATAGAAACTAACAATAAAACCTTTTACTAAATGATCAGATAAGATTTTTTAGACGGCAAATTTATCTTCTCTTTTTGAAGATGAGCCGGTTTCCTTCTATGTATTCCGCAACCAAAGAACGTCAAGGAACATCATATATTATAAAAATCAATTAGGCACATAGTTTTTAATAGAAAAGATCATTGGCAAAAGTGAGATGCTACCCCGGCTATAACGCTTCATACAAATGAAGGATTGAAAAAATAAATGAAATACATTCATTGAGAGAATGTAGAAACTTATCATAGTTGTCCGTCAGTAAGGAGAAAATTCGCTGGCAAATATTAACAATGTCAGAAACTGTACTCATGATTTCAGCGATCTCACGTAGAAAAGGCTTCCAAATAATACACAAACAATAGATAACAGGCCAAACATTGTTTGGCCGTCTGGAATCGTCCTGGCATTATTATGCCAGGACCATTCCATTTCGGAACCCTGTCTTCAATTGAGAAGAACTGATTTTCTTATCAGTGGTTGCTCTGATCGCGAATATTAACTATTTGAGGTTAAATTCTAATAACACGCATACTTAATGTAGGTAGACGCGGATCTACCCAAACCAACATTAAAACGTTAAGGTTCCCGAAGCGGTTGATGCATCTGGTGCTCCCGATGTATCGATTAGCGGAAGGAGGGGGCACTTTTAGAATGGCCCCGACGCAGAGGTGGCGCACTCTGGGGTTCAGAGTTTCTGCTGGCGGGGATGGGGGCAATGTGTACAACGGTACCCTGTCCCCGCCACCAGCAGCGTGGTGGCACATTATTAGGTTTTTAGTCAGTGCGAGTCCGATATACCCGCCGCTTGTCCCCGTAGGGTGGTGATGCCATAATGGGTTTTTCTGACATAAAAAAAAATTAAGACGTCACAGTAACTACTGATAGTTAGATTAGTAATTAATCAACTAGATTTAACCATCTCGTCTAAAAAAAAGTAAAGTAAGTAAGTAACGGCCTGTTACTATCCCACTGCTGGGCAATAGGCCTCTTCTCTCATTTATTTTTGGAAAGAAGGATTGGAGCTAAGACCTAGGTTACACATATCTCTAGAGATATGCAGGTATCCTCACGATGTTTTCCTTCACTGAAAAGCGTGTGATAAATTGCAATTATCAATTAAACACATAAGTTTTACTAGAAAACTCATAGGTGCCTGCCCGGGGTTTGAAACCTAGACCTCCTCAAAAGAGGCGCGCGGTGTTACCGCTGGGCTTCCACAGATTTTCGTCTAATCACTACAAATTGTGATAACACGCACAACACTAAACACGCACAACAAGACTGGCGTCGGTATGTCAAGCTCAGTCATTTATAGTAGTTACAAACGAGCCTTCTTTTCTATCAGTCTCATGATTATCGCGATGGCAGTACATCTGGTATAAAAACTACAGAGATGTTTGACTACTTTCGTCCCCAACAACATTACCAATAATATCTAACACAAATAAAAAAATCCATTCATTCAAATCATACGCCAATTATCACGAATTTTTATTACCGTATAATCGATTTAGTTTGTTAAACAAAAAAGCGATCTAAAAACGGTCACACTGTTTCATTAATTGGAAGCAGGCACGATTGCATTAATTTAAAAAAAAAACTAAAAATTCCGAAAAAAGTGTATAAAAAATTTCAATCAACCCAACTTCATCCGAGTGTAAATTAGAAATTCTGGTTGTGTTGGAGCAGTGCTGAAGCTTTCACAGTAATGAGATTGTGGTAAAATACGTTCCAAATCCGTTAGAAAACGGCCATCGGATCCGTTATTTATTAAAAAACTTTTTCATATTGAAAACACAAATTGAGATTATACTACATATCTAAGGAAAGTCTTTATAAAAAGCGAATATGTAACAAGTTACAGTGAGTTTAATCCACCATTTACTGCTTCCCTTTTGCTTTCACACTACCCTGATATACTCCAAATACCTTTTGCCAACTCACAAACTCTCCTTTAAGCATCCATCATACTTACCTCCCTTACAATCATTTATACTACAATAAAATTCCGCAATCCATACTAGACCAGTCTACAGAAAGGTTTAAATTAAGTATATGAGATATACATACGTAAAGCATATTACAAAATTGAAGATTATTTGGATGATAAAAATGCCTTTTGCCCTTTTGCTTCATACAAGACTGCGTTTTACTAATGTAAAATTGAAAATGTTTAAAAGCTTGACCGCCGTAAGAGCAACATTCCAAACCAGTTGTAGCTTCATTAATCATATTGATCCTTGACGATTGAAAAGTACTTGAAAGAGCTTATTTGAATAAAGATTATTTTGATTTGATTTATAGAATTAGGCTTTACTTTGCGGAGATCCATAATACAAAAATAATAATAAAATTATTTTGCTATTTTCCGCGACTAAGAAAATAGCAAATATACATAATGCTAAATGTTCATTTTCATACCAGATACATGCGGGATTCGTAAAAACACATGCACAAATCAACGCCACCACAATACTCAAGCACAACACATGTTCAATATCACAAAGCATTTTTGATTTGGAATTTTGTCGTGCATTCTATCTCCTGATGATGCTCCGATTACGGCATGAAATGATTGTTGAATTGTGAAAATTAGATACGGTATCTATGCATATAAACCCTTGGAGAGAATAATATACAAAAAATCATATAGTTAGACCCGGACATACCTGACAAACCAACAAAGTTTCATTACTCGGTTTTATTATGATTTAACATTAACCTACATTAACTTACACACTTTCCTTGACCTAATTACACAGTTTCTAATTAATTATTACGCCACCCTCATGGGGCTATGACAGTATAAAAAAAAAACGAAATAATCAATTAATTACTACAATAAACGAATTAAGAACAAAACATTTGTTTATTAACACCAATATAGGTGCATAAATCAGAAACGAAAATAGTTTGACTGTTTAGTTGATACTTAAGAGATTTAGGTACAACGATATGATTAATTGGTATGAAGCGATAATAAGAGCTCGAGTTCTTACCCAATTATCACTACCTAGTATAAAACAAAGTCACATTCTTTGTTTGTCCCTATATCCCTATGTATGCTTAAATCTTTAAAACTACGTAACAGATTTTTTTTAAAAGATAGAGTGATTCAAGAGCAAGTTTATATGTATAATAACATTCAATACCGAGTAGAGAAATACTGTAATTTTTGAGGTTTCTAATGTGATGTCGTAAATATATACATTTTTTTCCGCTTAAATTGCAAACGCAGGCTAAACCTGTCTGTAATTTATTTGTAACTAGCTTTTACCCGCAACTTCGTTCGCGGGGACTGTAGTCTTGGAATTACCAGTAGATTCTGTCAGTCTCCAACTGCAAATATCTCTAAAGAATAATCAGTATAGTCAGAGAGATTTATAGTTTAATCAAGAGCATAATTTTATTATTTTAGTAAATAATCCTTACATGAAACAAATATTAAAAGGAGACTTCCTAGATTGGGCTTATCTGTTACAATAAACTCCATATATGTACATCAAAATTTTTTTAATTTTTTTCAGGTATTAAATATCATTATAAATATTATAAACTAATAACGTGCAAGAAAACTTTAATAATAACATTTATATGTAACGTATGAATTGACGATCTGTTTTTTTTAATTACCTATATAGTTTCAGCACTGGATTCCAAGTTTTTAGTATAAATACGAAAAAAATATATTATTACAACATTTTTAAATTATGTTTTTGTGAACATTATGTTTTAAAATAATTATCTGAAAATATATTAACGTCTCGTTATTAACTGTAATGACTTTTCAAATATTAAAAATGGTGTTAAAAGTACAAAATACATGTCAATTATTAGACATTTTTTACTTGTTGCCATAGACTACTATTCTAAAGACTTATTCCGTTTAGACGTAAACCGAAAAACTTGGAATCTAAACACTTTTGTAAATTCAGATTTGACTTGATTTTGACATATCGTGAATAAAAAAATTCATAGTTTTATTACAGATGGCGTTTTGAATGTCATCCTATTTAATTCCTGTTGAATTAAAATAATTTCTATAGCCTATATGTTACCACAGTGCATAAGGAATAATGTGCCAAATTTCATCGATACTGGTTCAGGGGATACAGACAGGGACATACAGACAGACAGACAGACATACTGAGACAGACTTTTGCATTTTGTAATATTAGTAAGGATAACGATAGATTAACAATTTAGAACCACTCTATATTATGAAATAACAATATCCCCGCAGCTGTCTGTCTGCTTACAATAAACTTAACAGCTTAATAACGGACTTCATTCAATAGAAAGAATCTATACTAATATATAAAGCTGAAGAGTTTGTTTTGTTTGAATGCGCTAATCTCAGGAACTACTGTGCCGAATTGAAAAAATCTTTGAGTGTAACATGGTCCATTTATCAAGGAAGGCTATAGCCTATATAATATCACGCTAAGATTGTTCCCCTCTAACAGTTCAAAATAAAAATATAAAAGTCTGCGACAGCATATGTATTTCTAATTTTTAAGGTTAACCCACTTTTACCATTTTAAGGTAATCAAAATACTATATTAGGTGCGGTTTTAATCTTTGGTTGGCAAATGCCCACGCGGGCAATCGCCAACGGCAATAACGAAATGAATAAAAAGTTAAAAGGAATAAAAAGTTTCAAACATGCACCCTTCATTAACAATGATATAACTTGGTTTTACGAAATCCTTACTCTTAAATCTTACCCGTAAGTGTGACTCACCGTTCAGTTTAGCCCGTGCATTATAATGCTATCGATAAGTGTATGTTACTCTATTGTTATGCCTAAAGAACTCAATTAAAAATGGGAATTTCTTTAAAAAATCAGCTTCAGACCCGCCTTCAGATTATTTCTCATAAAAAGATTTTTGTGCTTCTCTTGGTACTATATGTAATTCAGTAAGTTAGATCGCTTCAGGAACGGCGAAAAATGGAAAAAATGTAAAACCAGTATTTGCTGACCGATTGAAATACAAAATACCCTATATGTTAAGTGAGGCTTTCTACTGCATATTTGTGAAAACCGCGTCCAAATCGGATCAGCGGTTTCTGAGATTAGCGGGAACAAACGAACAGGCATACAGACAAACAGACAAAAATTTTAAAAACTATTGTTTCATGTTTAGAAGCGTGTTTTGAGACGACAACACTAATTTTTTCTAAAAAATATCAAATGTACAGATTTGGCAGCTCTACGATTTTATTGTATGTATATTGATTGATGATGATATTGATGATGATATATTTTAAAAATATATAAGTATAATATAAAAGACGACGATATTTCTCCTTAATACTTATTCAATAAATAAAAAGCAGTTTTCCAAAGTCAACCCATTTACTCTTTTTTCAAAAACCCAATGACACAAATAAAATATGACAGCCACAATGCTTTTTCATAATAATGACCAACTCTATGAAGGAAGTTGTATTAAAAACATGTTGTAACAGTCGGCCATCTTGACAACATTTGCGACCCCGCAAATCTCATAAGCTGACTTCTGGGAATGAATCTACCACCGATTCGGAATGCTGATTGTACTGAGAAGAATCTGCAAGAAACTCAATACTTGCTCTTTTAATCTGTAAAAGAACAGCGCACATGCCATGCCATGACAGGACTACGCTCACGCTTTATGCTCAACTCTTTAAGCTCACGCTTTATGCCCAACTCTTTAAGCTCAACTCCTTAAGCTTTTTGCACTGTAAGCATTTCACACCTTAAGCTCACCCTCAATCACTGTCATGGCATAACACAGCTCAATTACTGGCAACCAACTCAGCAGATAGAGATAGAGAGGTAAGCAGACTCGCAAATGATAACGCTCAAAGAACAATCACCACTTCCAGGCAGAGCCTAGCTGACAGTCGTTGCAGATTTCCACAGTTTAGGAAACAATCGTTACAACTGGAAAGATCCAGAGAACAATCGTCATTCTAGCAGACAATCCCATCGAACAAAAGTCACGGGCGCGTCTAAGGCCTCACATAGCACATCGTCATGTTGATCTTACAGAGTTAATAAACTAAATACCAATTACCATTATTAACCTCTCCAATAAAAACTCCATTTTTTATTCCATAGCATCGCATATCGCAACTATCTCTCAAACTATACGAAATTCGTACTCTCCGCGTCGTCTCAAGATTCTCGTCTCGTCATTGGTTTTTTCTTAGAACTCTTAATATTTCCAGATATTCCTTTTGTCCACTCTATTTGTGACTTTAGGTTACATCCCCTTTTGAATATAATTAACAAAGATATTGCTCCTTTATTCTTATTCAATAAATACAAAGCAATTTTCCCAAATTCAACCCATTTACTCTTTCGCAACAATTCAATGACACATAATGACGGCCACAATATGACGGCCACAATATTTTTTCATATTATTGACCAACTCAATGAAGGAGTTCGTATTAAAAACATGTTGTAAAATTGTCATATCTTTATTATTCGCTGACCTATTGAAATAATACATACCCTATATGTTAAGTGAGGCTTTCTACTACATATAAGTGAAAACCCCGTCTAAATCGGATCTGCGGTTTTTGAGATTAGCCGGAACAAACGCAAAGAGGTTCTCAAACGCAAAGAGGAAGAGTTCTTAATCTCAACGATTTTATTATATGTATAGATTACAACAACAACGACGATATTTCCCTTTTACACTTATTCAATAAATAAAAAGCAATTTTCCCAAAGGCAACCCATTTACTCTTTCTCAAAAACTCAATGACATATAATGACAGCCACAATGTTAATATTAATTTTATTTATTTATTTATATACTTTATTATACACCACAGATAAAAATACAGAAAAGAAACAAAAACAGCAATAAAAAAAGAAAACAAAATGTAATGTATAAAGGGCGGTCTTATCGCTTAGTAGCGATTTCTTCCAGACGACCTTAGGATTAAGGAGAGCTGAAAATTTTATGTGGGTGGTGCACTTTTATAAAATTAAATACATACTAATAATACACACCAATCCACAGACAAAACATTTACACATCATAAAATTATATAGAAATAATAAATATTAAATATATAAACTAATAAATAATATAATATAAATACACAACAATTATCTTATATATTAATGACTATGAAGAAGGTTTTATTTCAAACATGTAACATTATATTAATATTGGTATGGATAAATCAATACATCTAATCTCTACCAATTGGCAGTGAAATCAGGCAATATAATGTTATAAGGTTCCCACGGGAATAATTAGTCAATCGTCTTTGATTAATCAAATACCCACTTCAAATCAAGAATTCCCAGGGGGCGTTTGTAATCGAAAATGTACACTGTTTGGTAATTCTAGAACATCGTATTTCCTTTATCGGATTAAACGTTGATAGGTAATCTATTTCCAATTATCACATCTAACACTAGACAGCAGTACATGCGACATTGTATTAGGGATGTAGGTTGCGGTGAAAAAATCGAATAACTCACACATATAAAAGCCCATACACAAAACTTGCACACACATCTACACACTCACATACATTACACACACACACACACACACACACACACACACACACACACACACATGCACAAATCAGAATACGCACAAATACTTTTTATTTCTTTTTCTTATGTTAATTTTTATTAGTTTTATTTTTTAGTATGCATATTGTTATGGAGAGCGGGGCCTTTTGACACAGATGTTTTTTCACTTAATAGAAGTTACCAACCTTTCGTTTTGTAACATTTATGTATGTAACGAAAAATAAATAAATTATTATTATTATTTTTACGTTTCATCTTCTTTTTCTCAGCTTTTGCTGGTTTTAATTGCAAAAAGTGCTTGCGCCAAGTAGTTGCAGGTTGTTGTGTGGTGTTTTATTTATTATTCTAACTGCAGGAATTTTCTGACTATTCGGCAAGTATTGAGGATGGCGGCTTTCTGTAAAATATTTATTGTATTTTGTTTTATGTCTATTATTTGAAGATATTGATGGATGCTTTTTGGAACTATCCCGGTTGAAGAAATGACTATGTGTTATTATTATTATTATATAAAAGCCACTTCTTTGTATGTCTGTTACGCTTTCAAGGCTATCCACGAATAACAAGCAATATTGATAAAAAATGCACAATTTAAGCTTACATACCGGGCGAATATATAAATTAAGAGCAATAGTATGTTCACCTTAAAAGCTAAACATATGCTGTCGCGGACTTTTATTTAGAACTTTTAGAGGGGAACAACTTTGTAATACATGATTTTTGAATAACTATTACCGTTTACTCAGCGCACGCAAGGAAGACTTTACATATGCCGTTTTCGTACTACTTATTATTGCTACTCCTCTCCTATTCATCTTTGCGTGATGTTATATAGCCTTCCTCAATAAATGGCCTATCTTACACTAAAATAATTTTTCAAATCAGTGCAGTAGTTCCTGAAATTAGCACGTTCAAACAATCAAACAAACAAACTCTTCAGCTTTATATTTTAATATTATCAATTAGCTTAGCGATTTAGCACGGAAAAGTTGCCAACATTCTTGGTACCATTCCACGTGGGCGTGATTTGTATAGTTCTAGCGTGTAAGTAATTTAACATGTACATTTTTGCTGTAAATAAATTTAAAAAAAAATACCCCTAATATTATATATTATTAAGTATAGTTTGTCAGAGAGTTTTATAGAAAAAAAAGACTCAAACAATAAAACGCCGAGCCGCTTAGTGTTCGTGCTCGCTACGAAAGCATTGTTTACAAAAACCGTTGACGCGGGGTTTGCAGTAGATATGGATTACACTCGCAATGCCACATAATCTCTACGTATGAGGGCTGACGGACAGAAAGCTTGGCGCTTTTACTATATATACGAGTGTATTATTAGCCAGACAGGCTTCAAATAAAATGGCTGACATTATCAAAGATTAGAGCGACTTTTTTCTGTTTTAATAATATATATAATAAAGTCTTTCTTTCTGTTAGACCATCTGACTGTTATTCTCCGCCGTGTGGATTTTACGACATCTTGGTAAGAAGTGAGGGTGGTTACCAAACAGAGAGTCAACATACCTTAATCACCTTTTACGTGATCTCGGTAAGAGGTGGTCTAGTAGGAGGAGGGTGGTCTATTCTAATCAGCCAGCAACCACACAACGGGTTAACATACCTTAATTGCCTTTAACAACATCTTGGTAAAAAGTGAGGGTGGTCTATTCTACTCAGTCGGATACCACATGACGGGTCAACTTACCTTAGTCACCATTTAAGCCATCACAGTAAGAAATGAGGGTGGTCATTTCAACTCAGCCTGCTACCACGCTACGGTTAAACTAACTTTAGTCGCCTTTTACAACACCTCGGTAAAATATGAGGGTGGTCTATTCTTCTCAGCCGGCTACCACGCGACGGGTCAACTTACTTTAGTCGCCTTTTAAGGCACCACGGTAAGATATGAGGATGATCTATTCTACTCAGACGGATACCACACGGTGGCTTAGCTCGCCTTAGTCGCTTTAGACAACACCTCGGTAAAAAATGAGGGTGGTCTATTCTTCTCAGCCGGCTACCACGCGATGGGTCAACTTACCTTAGTCGCCTTTTACGACACCTCGGTAAGAAATGAGGTTGGTCAATTCTACTCAGCCGGATACCACACGGCGGGTCGACTTACCTTAGTCGCCTTTTACGACACCTCGGTAAGAAAAGAGGGTGGTACTATTCTATTCAGCCGGATATCACACGGTGATAATAAAATATACACATAAGAAAAATAACTCCCATTATAGCAAAGGTATTACTAGTTTAAAAAAATATAGATAAGAATTTCTATTGTAAGAAATTCTATGAAGGTATAATGGCCTATTTTGTCAGCTCGAGTTATTGAAATCTTCGTATATTTTCAAGTATTACCAAAACACAATATCGCCCGAAACTCGACCGTTCGATAGGCGTCTGTGGATATAAAAGGGATTGTGAATCTGGGTCGTGGCTAGAGAGTCTTCCGATAATGGTTTTTGTATTTTGATATTCACAGATACCATACAAAGTATGAATATCAAAATAGCACCTGCTTTTGTACACTTCCAACGGATATAGTTACGTCTCAAAAACTACATTTAAATTTAAAATTAATATCAAACAAAAGTAATAATAAAATTATTTTGCTATAATCCGCGATGAAGTAAAATAAAAAATATATATATGCTAAACGTAGAGTGGACAATTCATTTTCATACCTGATACATGCAGGATTCGTAAAAACGACTGCAAAACCTCCATCACTGTCATCACAATACACAAATTCTACACACGTTCACTATCACAAACTCAACAATTGTTTCGATCCGCAACCGAAGCATCATCAGGAGATAAACTCCACGACAAAACTGAAAAACCGTTAGGTAATATAAAAGTAATCATGCCGTCTGTCTGGATTTGACTTACGTCGGTCGCTTGTAATGCTCCAAACTATTTTGTCGTGGAGATTCGAACAACAGAACGATCGTAGAGATTTTCGTAGTGAGTGTGTGTAGTGCTTGTGTATTGGTGACTGTTTCTTGTATAAGGGATGTAAACGTTGCTTGCTTCCTACGCTTAGCATTACATAAAATTTCTTAAAAAACGCGGATTATAGGAAAATACTTAAAACCTTTGTACTATGGAATTCCTCAAAGTAACGACTGCTTCTATAAATTATTATTATTATATAATACACTAAGTAGGAACCAACATAAGCTTGCTGCCCCTACTTGGCGTCTTAAAAAAGTACGTAAGTGGTTTGTGGGTTTGGGTATAAGATTCTGTAATAAAATTCCGCAATCAATTTAAGCTTTGCCGTTACAGTAGTTTAAAAACACTATTAAAAGGAAGCTGATACAGAAAGCCTATACTGTTGAGTATTATTTAGACGATAAGAATGTGTGGATATAAATATTGTTCGACCCTGTACAAGATAGAAACGATTAAATCTAACTAGTATTAAGAATTGTATTTATAAAAGAGCTACCGCCAGTTTCTTGCTAGCTCTTCTCGGTAGGAACAGCTTTCCGAACCAGCAGTAGAGTTGACGATTCAAAAGCACTTGTTTACAAGTTTATTTGAATAAAGAATATTTCGAGTCTGAAAAATTTGAATTAAATGTTTGTTATTTACTGATTAGAAATTATGACAAATCCGTTTTCACCTTTAGATTAAGGTACCCTAGAAAATCTTTCATAAACGTAATCACCATATAAAACCTACTCGCACCTTGATTTATGGGTTATAATTTTAACTAAGTAATAAACAAGTAAATCGACTCGCACGATTATTAATGTCGCGTTAAGCACGATTTTGGGAATTTTATTGTTCTCGTTATACTTTCGTAATAATCTAAGCTAGCGTTTATATATTATTTTATAACCGTGAATATAATGAACAGTTCATTACCAGTGCTCGTAGATTTCTATATTATAAAGTATTGTATAAAGTTTGATTAAAACCCTAAAGGGATTGAAAAATCAAAAATGTTTCCTAACAAATTTCTTTTTTTATTCTATTAAAAAAAAATTAAAACTAGGTATATGGAGTTTCATATAAGTTTTGGGAGGAATTTAAAAATTAATACGTTTTTAAATAACAACAATTATGTAATCGTTTGTATACTTATAGATAATTACTTTATACAACAGTACAATCACATCCACATCTCCTACCCTTATCCCACTCTAAGTGGGGTACAACATGTTATATACATACACTCATATTATCACATGATTTGGCGTTTTACGATCGGCTGCCTGTCTGACGTTAACTTACCTTAATCCTATTTTACGTAACCTCCGTGAGAAAGCGGGTGGTCTATTCTACTAAACCGGACACCACACGGTGGGTCAACTTACCTAAGTCCCCTTTTACGACAACTCGGTAAGAAATGAGGTTGGTTTATTATATAGTACAATCATAACTACACATTTATATAACTTTTCAAAAATTTAAAACAATTCGTACTGTCTGACAAAAAGCGTTGACGTAGGCTTCGTGTGAGCTTAAGACTCGTAAAGCCGCATAAGACCTTCGTAATATGGGAGCCGGCGGACAGAAAGCTTAGTGCCAAAGTTGTGAACGTGTACATCATGGTTAGGTTTAATTTATAAATACGTTCATATGAACACTGCTTTTCCAGACTTCGAAATTTGGCTGTCACAGTACTTAAGTGTATATTAGTATTTATGCTATAAAAAAGTTGCGGCCTGTTACTATCCCACTGCTGAGAATAGGCCTCTTATCTCTGTTTTTGGAGAGAAGGGTTGGAGCTAAGACCTACCACGCTGCTCCAATGCGGATTGGTTACACATATCTCCAGATTTCTCTAGAAATATGCAGGTTTCTTCACGATGTTTCCTTCACCGAAAAGCGTGTGATAAATTGAAAGTATCTATTGACACATAAGTTTTAACAGAAAACTCATTGGTGTCTGCCCGGATTTGAATCCGCGAACTCCTCGAAAGAGTCACACGGTGCTACCGCTGGGCCATCACAGCTTGTATTATTTATTTTTACTCTACTACGAGTATTTGCGCGAAAGTTTAGAACAAAACGGGATGACGTCACAGATATGTAGAGTTGGAAAAAATATGTTCACAAACAGAAAGTAATGACGTGGAAGGTAATTATATTTTCTTCGAAATAAAGCTATACTGCTAGCTATCTAATGGCTTGACAGCGTCACCTGCTATAATCACAACAAATATGAATGAAAATTAATGAGAATATTATTTTGCTATAATCCTCTAGGTCCATAATACAAAAGCAATATTCTCATTACTTTTGTATTATGGACCTCCGCAAAGTAACGTCTAATTCTATAAAATATTAATGAATGAATGATTAAACACTATACTATTAAAACTAATCCGCAGTGTGGTATCCGGCTGAATAGAATAGTACCACCCTCTTTTCTTACCGAGGTGTCGTAAAAGGCGACTAAGGTAAGTCGACGCGCCGTGTGGTATCCGGCTGAGTAGAATTGACCAACCTCATTTCTTACCGAGGTGTCGTAAAAGGCGACTAAGGTAAGTTGACCCACCGTGTGGTATCCGGTTGAGTAAAATAGACCACCCTCTTTCTTACCGAGGTGTCGTAAAATACGACTTAGGTAAGTTGACGTCAGGCAGGCGGCCGGTCGTAAAAACGCAGCCAAATCATGTTACAGCATGTTTATAACATGTTGTGCCGACCCCACTTAGGGTGGGATAAGGGCAGGAGGATGATGATATACTATTAAAACTAATAAAAAATAAAATAAACTATTATTAACCTATCAAAACAAACACAGTTATGATTATAAATTAATATTACAGCTAAAAACCTTGACGTTAGTTTTACAGACTACCACAGAAGGCAGTGACAACAAAATAACCTATAAAATATATGTTTGTATCCGGCTGAGTAGAATAGACCACCCTCATTTCCTATCCAGGTGTCGTAAAAGATGACTATAATGATGAATATGAAGACATAAATAGAAGCTTCATTTTTGTGCCTTTTGGTGTAGAGACCTTGGGTCCATGGGGCCCGGACGCTCATACGTTCTTCAACGAGCTCGTTAGAAGGCTCGTAGAGCGTACCGGGGACCCGAGAGCTGGCAGCTACCTTGGCCAACGAATAAGTTTGGCCATACAAAGGGGCAACGCTGCCAGTATTTTAGGAACTCTACCCCATAGCAGTGGAATGGATGGTTTTGATTTAGTGTAAATATATATATATATTTATTAATTTTTATTCTTTAGTTATTATTTAATTAATTTTAATTTGTTTTTTTTTAATGCTTGTTTTTGTAAAATAGTTTAGTCAATTAGTATGGGATGTATATTATACTTATTGAAGATGACTAGGTAAGTTGACTGCACATGTACTATGTACGGATATCAAAGATAATTTTACATCAACATCTTATTTATTTATATTATCATCTTCCTGCCCTTATCCCACTCTAAGTGGGGTTGGCACAACATGTCATAAACATGCTGTCACATGATTTGGCTACATATTTTACGACCGGCCGTCTGCGTGACGTCAACTTGTCTTAGTCGTATTTTACGACACCTCTGTAAGAAAGAGGGTGGTCTATTCTACTTAACCGGATACCACACGGTGGGTCAACTTACTTTAGTCGCCTTTTAACACCTCGGTAAGAAATGAGGGTGGTATATTCTACTCAGCCGGATACGACACGGTGGGCCTAATTACCTTAGTCGCCTTTAATGACACCCGGTAAGAAATGAGAGTGGTACTATTCTATTAAACCGGATACCACACGGGGGGTCATCTTACCTCACTTGTATTTTAAGACACCTCGGTAAGAAATAGGGTGGTCTATTCTACTAAACCAGATACCACACGGTGGGTCAACTTACCTTAGTCGCCTTTTATGACACCTCGGTGAGAAATGAGGTTGGTCTATTCTACTCAGCCGGATACCACACTGTAGGTCAACTTACCTAGTAATCTTTTACGACACCTGGGTAAGAAATGAGGTTTGTCTACTCTACTCAGCCGGATACCACAAAGCAGATGTTCTATGTACTGAGATCAAAGACAATTTTAGATCAACTGCTAATTTATTTACATTTTACTAAAAAAGAATCTAGTCCGGAACCAATCTCATAAAACACCCTTATGATACAACCTGAATAAAGTCAAAGAATATTGCGTGCGTACCTCTATAAAATTGTCTAGGGGTTGCTGCTACCCCATAATTTTATTTCTTTAACTAATGCACACGCGTTTCCAATATACATACGCTCAGAAGTTTTTTTCTCTCTCACTCTTGAAGCCTAAGAGGAGACAAAATATACTTCATTGAACTTTCCCTAACCTGTAATTTTGCTTTGAATGTATTATAGACGTGTTTAATCCTCATGTTTTTGTTGTAATTCGAGAAAAAGTTACAATAACTGATGTTGGTTAGAATAGGCAATGAGATAATGATTTTCTTATTCTTCTTAGAGGTTATAAATTTTAACTACGTAATTTTTTTTTAAAGGTTACTAGCAAACTTGCTAACCCTTCCAGCTGAGCTTAATGCTTGTGTTCAGGTCGTGGAGTCAGGAGGTCAGGAGTGGGTATTATTGGCCGGGATTCGAACTCATGACCCCTCGATCGCAAGTCCGCTAATCTTACCATACCGCTACCGCCTTCTATTCAATTCAATATTCAATTTTGGCATGATTTGTATATTCCGAGTGTGTTAGTAATTTAAAATAAATATAACTTGCACATTTTTGTTGTAAATAAAAAAAGAAACAAAAATTTATACCACAGTAATGAGATTTTTGTTTACAGTTTAATAATGAAGCACCTGGGTGACCGAGCCACGGTCGGTATTTTTTTTTTTATTTAAAAAAAAATTAAAAACACGACAAAAAAAGCTTGATAATAACAGAGGCTTGATCCCAGGTTTTGTCACTTATTTATTCCGCCCGTAATCCACTGAGCTATCACAAATTTGCAAATGTCAGATAAAAATATCATATGCATTTTATTAAATCTTTAGCATTTTTTCAAAGCCCGAAAACTTTGGGTTACAAATTACTAGTAAATTTGTTAACCCCTTCAGCTAAACTAAATGCTTGTGTTCAAGTTATGGAGTCAGGAGGTCAGGAGTGGGTTGCGATGGGTAATATAATAAAAAAAAAAATAAAAAAAAGGGATATTATGATATTTTTTTTTAATAAAACCTAGCTAGGTCTATATTTAGATCTCTAATATCAATTATTTAGATATACTCACATAAGATTACCGTACAGGCGATTTTATATAAAAAAAATCGTGAGTAAAGTCCAATTTATTAACCAGAAAAACATCTTTAAGTTTTTATATAAATAAAACTGAAAACAGACCTCACAATCATTAAGTAAACTAAGAATAAGCCGTGACTTGTTAGTCTGCTAACGACCTCCAAACTTGTTCTTAACAAACTTTCAGAAATCAGGATTTATTGCTCGCTTTATTTGTCTAAGGAACGCCATGACTTAATTCATGTGAGAGATTACAAATTGTTTCCTGGGAATACTCAGGTATTTTTTTAAGTTATTAAAATTATTATTATTTATTCACGATAACTACTTTTATTCAAATTCAAAATCCTTTATTTGTGACCATGACATAAAGCTTAAAAAAAAACAAATACAAAGAATTTAAAGTAAGCAACAAGATACGAAGACATAAATAAATATAATAGGTCACAAAATGGTAGACCACTCAGCTTTAAACTAGGGCGAGAACCCTAGCACTGATTCAGTGGCTGCCATTGTGCGAGAACGAAAAGAAAGTGACAGCATGGGACAATACAGAAAGAAAAATAAATATAAAATAAATTATGTATACATAGATTTAATATAACAATACTAAGTCAATAAACAGAATATATTAAAATAAGAATTTAAACGTAATTTAAGGACAGTGTATAGGTCTACATCATATGGGTCTACAGAGTACATCATCATCAGGCACCGCATTTCAAGGCAAACTAAAAATGATCAAAACAATTTAAAAAAAAAATGCTGTTGGCACAGCTACGAGTATTTTTACTAATATACATATAAAGCTGAAGAGTTTGATTGTTTGAAACCGCTAATCTCAGAAACTACTGGACCAATTTGAAAAGTTCTTTCAGTATAATATAGTCCATTTATCAAGAAAGGCTATAGGTTATATAACATTACGCTAAGATGAATAGCAGAGGAGAGGAGCAGCAATAAAAAATATTACGTAAATGGCAAAAATTTAAAGCTGTCCTTGCGTGCGCTAAGTAAACGGTGAAAGTTATTCAAAAATTATGTACCACTAAATTGTTATTCTATCCGGCTGAGTAGAATAGACCACCCTCATTTCTTACCGAGGTGTCGTAAAAGGCGACTGAGGTAAATTGACGTCAGGCAGGTGGCCGGTCGTAAAACGCAGCCAAATCATGGGACAGCATGTTTATAACATATTGTGCCGACCCCACTTAGAGTGGGATAAGGGCATGAAGATGATGAAAATTGTTCCCCTTGAAAGTTATAAATAAAAGTCCGCGACAGCATATGTCTAGCTCTTAGGGTTAACCCAAAGTGGGCTGTTTTTCTGGTTATCAAAAGACTATATTACAGTTTTAATTTTCCCACGCGGAGCCGCCAGTATTGCTAGTAATAGAAAATACCATTGTAAAGATATGACACTTTATTTGTAAATACGAATCGCTGTAAAACCATTGTAATTCAATATTTACCTCCAAACACTGACAAATATATGTGTTGTTCTGAGCATCTGAATAATTTATTAAGCCGCCAGACGGTTGGTTGTATTTTACCTTTCATGAAAATTATACCCCCTTTATCGAAATGGATATGAACATTAGCACTGTACTTCACACGGTGGCTAACGCGCTTTTGTCATGCAATTTTGGAGTGCATGTATTTCCACGTTAGTATAATAAAATCTAGAACCTGGTTGACCGACCCTTGCTCGGTAATTTTTTTACAAAATAAAAAAAACTTTAAAAAAAATTATATAGTTGGAGATCGATCCTAGGTATATACATTTCAAGACTGCCCGTTCCCCAAATAAGCTACGCTGACTTGACAGTTAGTGGCAAACATTAAATTCAATATAAATTTTAGTATTTTTTAATGCCCAGAGACAGGGATAAAAAGGGATTTTTTTTTACGTAAAACCTAGCTAAATCGATTATTCTCCCCCAAAAATCTGTACATGCTGAATTTCAGGAGGTGTGTGGTATCCGGCTGAGTAGAATAGGCCACCCTCTTTCTTACCGGGGTATCGTAAAATACGACTAAAGTAAGTTGACGTCAGTCAGGCGGCTGGCCGTAAAATACGCATTCTACTCAATCACATACTACACGGCGGGTCACCTTACCTTAGTCACCTTTTACGAGACCTTGGTAAGAAATGAGGGTGGTCTATTCTACTCAGACACCATACAGTCAGTGAGTTAAAATAACATATATAAAGCCTTGCAAAATTACTGTTGCCATATATTTCCCAGTTGGTACATACTAAGTGACCTGCGAGCCATTCCGAATTATGAGAACCCCTGCCTTTTCATGTCACATGTAATTATATTTGAAAATCTCATTTAGGACCATCCTGTACAATGGCCGACGTAGACATCCTAATTTAGAATTTTTAATACGCGTTTATCCACGTTGACCCACATTAACCTGAAAGAACCGGGGTACTCATTAAGTGGAATATGCGTGTATATTCATAGCTTAACTTTTTTATATGAATATTGGAAATTAATTTTGCCGCCGTAAAACTTTTCAGCTTTTTAATTTAAAATTGCATAAAAGAGTTCTGTTGAGTGGAGAGTAACGATATCACTATCCCACTGCTGGGCATAGGCCTCCCCTCACCGTTTTTGAAGGATTGGAGCTAAAACCTACCACGCTGCTCCAATTTGGATTGGTAGGCTACACATATCTCTAGGATTCTCTGGCGATTTGCAGGTTTCCTCACGATGTTTTCCTTCACCGAAAAGCGTGTGATAAATTGCAATTATCAGTTAAATACATAAGTTTTAATAGAAACTCATTGGTGCCTGTCCGGAGTTTACACCTGTTACCTTCTTGAAAGAGTTGCACGTTGTTACCGCTGGGCTATCACAGCTTTTTTATGAATATAGGAAATTGGTATTGCCTCCGTAAAACTTTACAGCTTTTTAATTAAAATTTAATGCGTGCTAGAGTTTAGTGACGTGACACAATTCTAATTTTCGGAAACCGCCTAATCGATTTTCATGAAACCTATAGGGGTTTTTAGGAGCGATAAATCGATCAAGATAGATTTCATTAATAAATGGCGTTTTATCCTTATTTTCAGGCACCGATTTTTTTATAATATTATAAGAAAACAAAGGTTATTTACGCTATCACTCGCAAAGCTATATTGGCTCAGTTGGGAACCGGCGATTGAAGAAGTGAAAATAATCGAGTCCAGATATCATCAACCCTTTTTCCCTTTTTTTAATATTGCATCTTTTTATATCTTCTAAAAAAATACCGAGCAAAACTAGGTCATCCAGATATTCGATATATTACATGAATACTAACAGATTTAACAATAATAATACATCACCAATATCATTCTCTTGCCCATATCCCGCTCTAAGTGGGGTCGACACAACATGTTATGAACATGTTGTCACATGATTTGGTTTAATATATTATTACGACTGGCCACATGCCTAACGTCAACTTACTTTAGTCGCATTTTACGACACTTCGGTAGAAAAAGGATGATCTATTCTACTCAGCCGGATACCAAACGGCGGTTTACTTACCGTAGTTACCTCTGACAACACATCAGTAAGTAAATGAGGGTGGTCTATTTACTCAGTCGGATACCACACAGCTAACACGTCACCAATAATATTTTACAAATACACCGTGCACAAATTGTAATCCCATCACAAAAGGTGTTCCAAGATTTAAGAAAAATGGACATAAAATAATTCAATGCACTCGAGCCTTTTTATCTGTGTAATACGAGCTCTTATAACAAGTAGTATGGGGTAATCGATGGCTACTTTACAGGCATTGAACATTAACAATCGACGCTTATATTGCACCGTTCTTTTTAATATGTAGCACTTTGTTCTCCCTTTATTTTGCACCTGCAATCGGTTGATAAAACGCAATCAATGTAATATACGCGACTATGGTAAGTTGACCCGCCGTGTGGTATTTGGCTAAATAGAATAGACCATTTGGGGATAAGGGGGAGAAAGTCAATAGCATCTAGACGTCCCCAACTTCCAGCCTCACCAGCTTATGTCCTCTGCTGGATGACAGACGAGGCTCTGGCACCGACCCGTGGCAGTATATCCAATTATCTAATTATAATCAGGCAACTGGTTAGAAGAGGTTTTAGTAAACTTGGGCCTAATCAACTAAAAGTCTGGTGCAGAAGGCAAATGGGAAACCACTGCACTATTTTCCCAAGAGAGAAATAGCAGATTCAAACAATTGTTCAATTTGTCGGACGACCCGGCTAACACCCGTCATCTTACCGGGAAAGGTGGTGTGAAATGCTACCAGCCACGTGAATGTGATGAGATAGTAATGGTGGGCACTAATAGAAGCCAATAGAAAAAATTAGTCCACTCGAGAATAGAGTCTAGCCATGATCTTCAGTAATGATGAAACGACCGTAGAGAGAATGAATAGACCACCCTCGTTTCATACTGAGTTGTCGTTAAAGGCGACTAAGCTAAGTTGACGTCAAGGCGGCCGATTGTAAAATAACTGGCCAAATCATTTACCAACATGTTTGGAAAATGTTGTGCCGATTAGTGTGAAATAAGGGCCGGAGGTTGATGATGGGAATTGTATGTAGATAAGTATAATGGTCAAGAGGTTTTCCTTTACCAAAAAAAGCGCTTGATAAATTACAAAAATCACGGCACATATTATATTTTTATAGAAAATTTATTGATGCCTACCCAGGTTTAAACCCGCAACCCTTTGGTCACGTTATTGACTTTTCTGAATTAGTTATACTCATGTTTCCACGAAAACGACACCAAAAAAATATTTTTTATCCATCGTAAAGCTGAAATGTAATAAAATAAAGGGTTTGCTTTACGTTTTTCGATGAATTTAATCTTTTTCAGGCTTTGTTCCTCGCCATCGTGCTCTGACGAGGGTTGAAAAGCTTTGTGATCCGATATTTGTCACTTTTAAAAATAACGGCGGTCGATTGTGTTTTGGATGGCTCGATTATTACAGCTTTTGACACAGGGTTGTTGTTCGACTTACAAACTAAAAGTTTTTATTCCCAGTTAAGTTCATTTTTAAGATAGAGTTTAATTAAATTTATTAATTAAATGAAAGATAAGCTCTTATTATGTCTTAAATAAAAAGATGGTTTGACTGGCCCGTTAGAGCAGTTGGTATTGACCCTGCCCTCAAGACCAACATATTTTAACAAGAATTTGTTGATTTTTGGAGTCTGGGTGTATCACTACATAGTATAAAACAAAGTCGCTTTATCTCTCTGTCCCTATGTCCTTTTTAATAGATAGAGTGATTGAAGAGGAAGGTTTATAATTATATAACATTCAATATGGAGTAGAGAAATACTGTAATTTTTGAGGTTTCTAATTTGATGTCGTAAATATTACGTTTTTTTCTACTTACATTGCAAACGCAAGCTGAACTCTACGAGATTTATCAAAGTAACGTACTAAGTATTTATACACCTTGAAAAGATCTACAGAAAAAGTATCAGAAGCTTCGCTTCGGGGAACTCTGCCAATTCTTCTGTGCTATTCCCCGATCGGACCGCCCTGCTAGGACAGCATACGACGGACTTCAATAAGCTCTGTACACACTGATCTCCTACGTTTTTGCAAAAGAAAGAAAGATATCGTTGCTCAAGACCTATCCCTTGTACTAGCCCGATTTTAAACTTTTTATTCTTTACGTTAACCTTCATTACAATGTCACGTCAAGGTCGATGATTTTATCTGCCAATGTATACAACCCTTAAAACTGTTAAAGCAATTAAAGGCAGTAAATATATTCCAGGAAATGCGAGTATAGCGTGCATGTAAAACGTTTTTTGAACGCAACGCGGAAGGTCATTTGTTATTAGTAAGGTGTGTGGACTATGTAATACTAATAATTATACAATAATATTAAAGACACACATTTAATCATCAGTAGAACGTAAAAATATTATATTATTGAAGAAATTACTTTCTTAAAAACCCGCTGTAAATTTTGCTGAAATTTATAGTAACATTTTTGTATTATAGAATTCCAAAATAGCAACATTATAAACTATGCAATTAGTACTTCAGTTATATCTCATCATTTAAAATCTTGACGCAAAAAAACGGATGAATGTTTGGAGTGAACATGACTCGCTCTTATAATTGCTTAACCATTTGTAAATTTCTATGCTAGCTCATATCTAAGCACCACATTCCAGAGCAGGAAAAGAGCACGTAATGTTATAAGTTTTTGTCTTTCAAATTAAGAAAATTCTGATCAAGAAGTTGGACATAAAGATTGAGCCTTTTTTCGAAATTGGAACTATCCTGTTCGCATCGCCAAAGATATGATCGCAAAATTTATACTTCTCATAATGATACTCATTACCCTTGGTCAATAGAGGTTGATTATAGAGAGGATCTACTTAGTTTTAAATGTAATTTGAATCCAGCTTTTTGTAACTCATGTCATATAAAATGTGTGCTATCCAGCCGAGAATAGAACACCCTCGTTTCTTACCGAAGTGTTGTAAAAGATGACTAAGGTAAGTTGACCGGCCGTGTGGTATCCGGAGTAGAATAGACCACTCTTTACCGAGGTGCATAAAAGGCGACTAAAATAAGCTGACGTCAGACAGGTGGAAGGCAATTTGATAAAAGGTAATTTCACCCTCCGTGTGGTACTGGAGTAGAATAGACCACTCTTCTTACCGAGGTGTCATAAAAGGCGACTTAGCTGACGTCAGACAGGCGGCCAGTTTCAAATACTTAACTAAAGCTAACAACATGTTTAAAATATGTGAGCCGACCCCACTTGGAGTGGGATGCAGAAGAATGATGATGTCTTGACGATAAATTATCTCATTGTTTTTGGTAACGAAGCCATTCCGTTGAGTGATAGTAGTATTAGGTAAAAAGAGGTAGATCTCATGAATTAAGAAGGGGTTTCTTGAACCGTTGACCTTTGTATTCGATTGCTCTTACCGGTAGCCAATAAAACGATAAATAATTAGTGTCCTTTCAGAGTAATTGTGAATACAAAAAGTGCCTTTGTTAACCGGGAAAGCGACTACATTTAATATTTATAGGTCCACGTCCGGTTGTATCTTCATAATTATTTGCATCCATTATACTGTGGAGCTGTAATCTGTCACCGTACGACTCTTTCAAGGGTGTCACGAGTTCAAGCCCCGGTCAGGTACCAATGAGTTTTTCTATTTAAAACTTTATTTATCAAAAGTTTTTCGGTGAAGGAAAACATCGTGTAAACCTGCATATATCTAGGGACTTCTGGAGATATGTGTCTACCAATCCAAATTGGAGCAGCGTGGTGGGTTTTAGCTCTACAAATTCTTTTCACAGAAAGAGGGATCCCAGTAGCGGGATAGCAACAGGCCGTTACTTCATTGATTAGCTCATTTTTAGTGATGTGTAGTGAAAATAAACATTGGGTTATTTTATGTTTTGACATTGGAGTTCTAGACTTTTTTTACTAAGACCACGCAAAATACTAGTCTAATTAGACAGAAGTTCTCAAATATAAGCTGCTATATCTACTTAAAACAAGTCTTTATGTTGAAATATTGTTCTATGTTCACCAGCGCGTGGTCATATAAGGCGATCCTAAATTTTGAAATATTAAGATGAAAAATTATTTGTTAGGAGCTTGCATTTAATATTCCTTTTTCCCTTAATTGATAATTTTCTAAAGCGAAATCACATCGCGAGTACTCAAGCGCCGTAATAATGGTTTGCAAATAAACAAGCAAAATACAAGCACAAGCTTCAGAAACTAGATAATGAGGTACTTCAAAAGGTTAACGAGGTATGCTGGATTTTGCGATAATAATTTTTCAGTTCGAATGAAAACCATTTTAGATATCGTACTGTATGTTAGCTGTGATGGCATAGCGGTGCGACCGTGTGAATCTCTAGAGACGATCATGGGTTCAAACCCGGGCAGACACCAATGAGTTTTTCTATTAAAACTTATATGTCTAATTGATAATTGCAATTTATCACACGCTTTTCGGTGAAGGAAAACATCGTGAGGAAACCTGCATATCTCTAGAGAATACTAGGGATATGTGTAACCTACCAACCCGCATTGGAGCAGCGTGGTAGGTCTTAGCTCCAATCCTTCTCTCCAAAAATGAGAGTGGAGGCCTATGCCCAGCAGTGGGATAGTAACAGGCTGTTACTTACTGTATGTTAGACCGTATGACTCTTTAGAGACGAATATGGGTTCAAACCTCGGGGCATTTTACCAATGAGTTTTTCTATAAAACTTATGTGAAAGAAAACCTTGTGACGAAAGCTGCATATCTCGAAACAATTTGAACATTGGCGCAGCGTGGTGTGTTTTAACTCCAATCATTCTCTCCAAAAACGGAGAGAGCAGGTCTATGCCCAGCAGTGGTATAGTAACAAGCCGTTATTTTACTTTACGTTGAAAATAAATGAGACTAGTTTTGTTTACTATAAAATATCAAATTACAGTCACAAATATAACTTGGGGTATAAACCACAAATTAAAAGCGGGTTTATTAAAAAAAAGATGCTACTGACGACAAGTCCCACCCGGTGAGATGATGAGAGTGGTCAATTCTTTTTAGCCGGATACCACACGGCGGGTCAATTTGCCTTAGTCGTCTTTTACTACACCTCGGTGAGAAATGAAGGTGGTATATTCTACTCAACTGGATACTACACGGCGGGTCAACTTACCTTAGTCACTTTTTACGACAATTCGGCTAAAAATTAGCGTGATACCAACCGGCGGGTTAACCTACCTCTGTCGCCTTTTACGATAGTAAAGCAAGTAAGTAACCTGTTACTATCCCACTGCTGAGAATAGGCCTCTTCTCTCCGTTTTTGGAGAGAAGGTTTGGAGCTAAGACCACTCTGCTCCAATGCGAATTGGTAGGTTACACATATTTCCATAATTCTCTAGAGATATGCGGGTTTTCTCACAATGTTTTCCTTCAAAGTAAAGCGTGTGACAAATTGCAATTATCATAGACACATAAGTTTTAACAGAAAACTCATTGGTGACTGCCCGGGTTTGAACTCATGACCTCCTCGAAAGAGTCGCACGGTGTTACCGCTGGGCTACCACAGCTTACCATTTTACGATAGCAAGACTAATAAAATAGCTGTGTATAAAACCTTAATGATCACGTAATAAATTTACGTAACATTGTACTCGTATATCGACGGCAATGCAGCCTGCATATATTCGGTTTTGAAGCCAACTTGCCAATAGCACTTGTGTTATTTCACCGAGGGGTCTACTAATTTTGCAATTGCAACAATGCAATTTGTTTGGCCAAGCGTCGATCTGTTATCGACAATATTTTGATCAATTTCCATTATTGTAGATGCACCTTTATCGCCATATTTCGCATAGTTTTATATCATAGTCGCATTCTTAATTTAATAATCTAAAGATATTTGGAATCATGCCTGATGGTAAGCAATGATACAGTCTAAGATGGAACGCGTTTGCTTAGAAGATGCCTATTCACTTTTGTTTATATATACTTAACTACATAGTATAAAACAAAGTCGCTTTCCCCGTCTGTCCCTATATCCCTATGTATGCTAAAATCTTTAAAACTACGCAACAGATTTTGATGAGATTTTTTTAGTAGATAGGGTGATGTTTGAAGATAACGGTTTATATGTAAAATAACATTCAATATAGAGTAGAGAAATACTGTAATTGTTGAGGTTTCTAATGTGATGAATTTACGTAAAACCGTTATGTACTCGTAGTATTAACCTAAACCATTCGGAAAATAGTACTACCTTTTAGTAAAAAATCCGTTCAGTAGATTTTGAGAAAACCTATCACATACTCCTACAGACAGCTTTTGGGGACTTTGTTTTATACTTACTATACAAATGAAATTTACAATATTGATTCGTATTTAATAGTTATATCAACGTCCCTTTAGACAAAGCAAACTATAATAAATAAGAACTAATCAAATGTCAAATAAAAAAGTAAAAGAAAATACAAAATATAAAACACAAACGTTCAACTTAATGACTTCAATTAGTTTAGGTAATACATTATAATTGTATAATTTCTCATACATAGCTATAATTTGTCCCCAAATAACTAGAAATATGTAACACATTCTGAAAAATACTTTTCAACTTGGAAAATAAAGAAAGTATTAATTTTAGAACGTAACGAATTATCGATTTTGAATCTTATCACGAACGGAATAGAAACTATAATGACATAATTCTATTCCAACTTTAATTTTCCTCAGCAGTATTACGACTTCTTGAAGTAGGTGAGAGTCACATTACAAGTGTTACGGAACGGTAAGTAAGGAAATTTAACTTCATTCTGTTCATTGTTGCAAAATAATCTTTATTACGAGGGTGATTGGGTGCTATGTTTATTTAGTTTTATTTACGGCGGTCTAGATCCGATGTTGATTGTAAAACATTAGGTTCAAAGCTATTTTGCCGGTCACTGGGTTATTTACTACTGGTTAAATTTTATAGGTTAGTTAGTTTAGCTAGATTTTTATCTATGGTAACAATTATTTAAAAGTTTGTGCACAAAACAATTTATTAGTGTTGGGGTTAACTGGGGATATAAATAAATAAAAAATGTAAATGATAAAAAGTTGAAACACAAAGCCAATCCATATACATATTCTCCTCCCTTTATCCTTATCTAAATGGGATCGGCACAACATGTTGTCTCATGATTTCGTAGGTATTTTACTACCGGCCAACTTACCTTAGTCGCCTTTAGCGAAAATTCGGTAACAAATTGGGTGGTTTATACTCAGCCACACGGCGAGTCAACTTACTTTATTTGTCTTTTACGACAACCCGGTAAGAAAGAGGGTGGTCTATTTTACTCATCCAGATATCATATATATAAAAGAGAAAGTATGTATGTTTCTTTTAGTATCCGAAAAGGCTGGACCGATTTGAATGAAATTTTCAGACCGTCTTTGGATTGACTTAGCGGATAATCATGTGATGTTTGGCGGCGAACGAAGCATTTTTTGAATCGTCAATTATAATTTTATTTCGAAGGGAAGTTGATACTAGACCGAATCACATAAACTCATGGCCAAACCGCTAGTACTCAATAGGGTCGAGCTCATATTATTCTACAAATTTACCGTTAAATAAATCGACCTTAACAAATATGTCGCGCAAACTCCATCGTAAGTAATTACGTATTTAACTTGTGCGTTGACTATTCATCATTGCAACTGCGTGGTCCTTCATATCAATGACATTTAGACTCACATTAAAAGCGTTTAAATCTCATAGGAAAATGAGCTTTATATTACCAATAGAGGGTCTAATATCCGCTGCAATGATACCTTTTTGGTGACGCTGGAACAGAAATAAGTGCTAGTCGCGAGGAATTAATTAAAACCCAGTCTTTAGTCTGCATTGCACCATTTGCCGCTTAAAGTTGGTTTGAATCCATACTTAGCTTACAACTCGCTTCAATCAGAATTTTTAAGTATTTGTAGCTATCGTGATGATATATTCGAATGATTATGAACGAACGAACAGGAAACAAATAAAAACTATAACTACAAACATCCTATTCAAAAAACTTAGTGAGTAAAGTAATAAATGTGTCTTCTTCTTTTTAGTCGACATCTTCCGTACTGAAGCTCGTGTCTAGACGAAATTATTTGCTTGTCACTTCCTGGACTATGCTTTTCCACGTTTTTCTGACCTCGGCGGTCTTTAAAGCTTTGAAGATTAGCAATCCTGTACGCGTCTTTACTTAGTCTGACCAATGGGTAGGTTAGCGACCGCGTGGTCTTTTCCCAACCTGGCTAACAACCGTCAGCGTCTCCAGGCTTTCAGAGTTTCTGCGAGCAACGTGTCCTAAATATTTGAGAATACGCTGGAAGCAAACAGCTGACAGTCTCATATTTATGCCGAGCTCCTGAGGAATAGACAAATTAGTTCGGCGAGCAGTCCACGAAATCTTAAGCAGCCTCATCCAACACCACATTTCGAAAGCATCTATTTTTGTCCTTTCTGACTTTCTTATTGTCCATTCGGCTCCGTAAAAGAAGGTCGAAAAAACCTATATACGCACCAGTCTTACTTTTCGTATCTTAGTGAGTTTGGTAATCACTGATTAGGACATTTGGATTCTTCCACAGATTTCCTTTTCACCTTCGTTGATAATAAGAGAGCCAATGTATACGAACTGATCAATAAATCCAAGGTCTTTGAGTGCATTGAAGCGAATTAACGCACCAAATGTGTTTACAACCATCACCTTGGTCTTTGCTATGTTTATGGTAAAGCCAGCTATATTTTTTTTTACTCTAGAAAGAAGTTTTGCCAGTTCTCAGTCAACGATGCAAATAAAAGCAAAGCAAAATGTGCCTGACATTGTTTTAATCTCTTACTCAGCACGAAGTCAATACTAATATAAGTTGCTATTCCGCCTAGATACTGGGTGGTGTTGAAATTTGCCCCTGTTAGGCAAATAATAATGATGTGTAAAAAAGTGTTAGCCGATAAAATCTCTTGACTCTTGTCAGGATTTGAGGGGTTCAACCCTTGGCCAAGTACTAACGAATTTTCTATTAAATAATTAATATATATAAATAATATAATTAATAATATAATTATAAAATAATATCTAATAATTGGGCCTAATTCATTAAATGAAAGCATCGAAAAGACACCAGCTATCTGGGTGACCTACCAATCCGCTTTGGAGGAGCGTGGTAGACTTAAGTCCAATTCTTCTCTATATAAGGAGAGAGGACGTCTTTGACCGTCTGTATATTTGACCAGAATTGCGACAGCCTTCTAGTTTTAAGTTTTAATTTTGAATTTTATTTTGAGAAAAAGAGAAAAAATTACATCAAATCCGTCTATGGCACAAAAAAAGAACGTATTCATAAAATAAGATCGCTTTATACAATAGATCTTATTTACACGATTCTTTACGTTATGAAATATTAAGCTCAGAGCTTTTAGGCGTTCACGCTTCATTTCACGTAAGCCTATTTATTTTTCAAAGGAGCGCCTTATAAAAGCGCTTAATCCAATTAGTTTTCTAATGTAACAATGATGAAAAGCTTTCGGTCAGATAGCATAAATTAATCCTATTTTCTCATACTTTTTATAGTTAAGTTTCTAGAGGCGACCTCAAATAGTTTAGTTCAACTGTGGGATCGGTACAAAATGTCATAAACATGTTGTAGCGTGATTTGGCTACGTATTTTACCGCCTGCTTGACGTCAACTCACCTTAGTCTGTTTTTGTGACACTTTGTTAAGAAATGAGGGTGGTATATTCCACTCAGTCGGAAACCACACGGCAGATTAACTTACCTTAGTCGTCTTTTACGACAACCCGGTAAGAAATGAGCATCTTACCCTACTAAGATCTAATCTAAGATGATACTCGTAGCATCTTCGTCCTGCCCTTATCCCACTCCAAGTGGAATCGGCACAACATGTTATAAACATGCTGTCACATGTTTTGGCTGTTTTTACGACCGGCTGCCTGCCTGACATCAACTTACCTCAGTCGTATTTTACGACACCTCGGCAAGAAAGAGGGTGGTCTATTCTACTCAGCCGGATACCACACTGCGCGTCAACTTAACTTGGCGCCTTTTATAAAACCTCGGTAACAAATGAGATGCTCTGTTCTACTCAGCCGGATACCACACGGCGGATCAACTTACCTTAATCGCCTTTAACGACACCTCGGTAAGAAAAGAGGGTGGTCTATTCTACTCAACCGGATACCACAGGGCGGAGTGAATCCGGTGTATTAATATTCATTAAACACTCTCACAAACAACCAAACAAAAAGACAAACTTTTTCTTGAATAATACTAATAGCAAGAGTTATTAAACCCTATATAAAGGTGACAGACAAAAATGTTTTTCCACTGTTCATTGTTTTCGCTCTACAACACAAATTTATATGGTTAACCGAACCAGAAGTTATTGACTACGTAGCCTATAATGGGTGTATGGACAGTAAAAAAATACTCGCGTCGATTTTGTTTTAAAGTATTTTATACAAAAATGAAAAATCTCTTAAAATTATACTTAATTAGCGATCGCCAGCGGCTCTGTTTGCTTGGAAAGATCAAAACGGTAATATAGTATTTTGACAACCATAAATATGGTTAAAGTGGGTTAACCTTAAATGCTAGACATATGCTGTCGCGGATTTTTATTTAGAACTTTTAGAGGGAAACAATTTTTTTACTACATGATTTTTAAATAACTTGCTCCGTTTACTTAGCGCACGCAAGGGAAGCCCTAAATTTTGCCGTTTTCGAAATATTTTCTATTTCTGCTCCTCTCCTATTCATTTTAGTGTGATGTTATATACTATATATAGCCTTCCGATGAATGGACTATCTTACACTGAAAGAATTTTTCAAATTGTTCCAGTAGTTCCTGAGCGCCTTCAAACAATCAAACAAACTCTTCAGCTTTATATATTAGTATAAAGTATAGATTAATGTATGCAGCGGCGGTAGCGGAATGGTAAGTGGAAGAGACTCGATCTAGAGGTCGTAGGTTTGAATCCTATACTCGAAATGAACCCACTCCTAACACAAGCTAGCTTAGGTGGAAGGGTTTACAAGTTTACTAGTAATTTGTAACCTAAATTGCTACTAACTTTTAAAACGTTTCACGACACCTCGGTAAGTAATGAGGGTGGTCTATTCTACTCAGCTGGATACTACATTGTGGATTCGCGAGATAAACCCACTAAACAATTTTAACCGGCAAATGGTGCAATGCAGATTATATACGGTTTTAATTAATTTCTATCTAATACTTTTGTCAGCTCCAAGTCAAGAAATTGAAATAGAACCTTAATATTGTGTGTTAACTTTTAAGCGTTAAATTAAAAGCATTATTTATAGTACATGGGTGACCGAAGCGTGGTCGGTATTTTTTTTGATTATAAAAAAAATTAAAAAAAGGTTACAAAAATAATAATAATTTTTTTTGCTATAATCCGCGATGAAGTAAAATAGAAAATATATAACGCTATATAGTGGACAATTTGTTTTCATAACTGTTACATGCAGGATTCGTAATAACGCAAAACGGATTCGCAAAGTTCCGATTTTGTCGTGGAGTCTATCTCCTGATGATTCTTCGGTTGTGGGGCGAAACGATTGTTGAGTTTGTGATAGCGAACGTATGTAGTGCTTGTGTATTGTAGTGGTGGTGATGGAGGTTTGTGTTTTTACGAATCATGCATCTATCAGGAATGAAAACAGATTGTTTACTGTACATTTAGCGTTATATATATTTTCTATTTTACTTCATCGCATTATAGCAAAATAACTTTGTGATTACTTTTGTATTATGGAGGTCGGTATTTTCACTCTTTTAGTCCAACCGTTCACCATTGAACTATCACAGCTTTACATATGACTGTTAAAATATCATTTGCATTCTAATTCTACATTTGAACATTTTTTCAGTGCTTGAAAACAGGGATAAAGAGATTTTTTTTAATGACACTTAGCTAGACCCAAAAACCACCACCCTACATGCTGAATTTCATGAAACTTGTTAGGTTTGCTTTGGTTTTGTTTTTACTGGAAACTAGCTGTTGACATACGCGTTGCTGTGGCTTGAACAGAACTCAATAGTTAAAAAATGCTCAAAAAATCCACCAAACTATTCGCTGGGTCATTCTAAAGATTGTCTGAAAATTTCATTCAAATCGGTCCACCCATTATGGCGACAGGACATAAAGACAAACTTCATTTTTCATATTAGAAGAAGATAATAATTCCATGTGGAAAGATTTAAAACACTAAATGTGTACCCATATACACTACATCCAAGAGATCGCTATATAAAACCCAACTGTACGTCAGTTACGATACGACAAGACGGTACCTGCTTGACTAAGTAAGGTAAATCAATAACCCGCATACAAAATATACACCAGAGCATCTGCTAATCGTATTAAATCCACGTTTCGAAATTCCTAACTAACTTCAATGCATACGACTGTTTGAAGCTACTGTCTTTCTAAGACACAATCCGCTATTTTTACTTTTTGAATAACTCACGCATAGCAAACATAATTCGATTTTTCGCAATTTTATACTATTCTGGTATATATTGAATCATTCTTCGTCATCTGACATAATACCCAACAAGCGCAAACATTTTCAATATAAAAAGGAGCGATTTTCCGCTACAAAAATATAAAATGGAACAATAAGTATAGGGTAAACGCATTGTATTAGTGCGGCCTTTGTAAATAATACATTTTTTTAAAAGGAAGCGTACATGCTTTGATCAAGTTAAACGCGAGTAATTGAATTTATAAAAGTTTAAACAGCACTAACGCTGATTAAAGTGTTTGTATATTTAGCCCGAGGATGTATATTGACCCTTACAATTCTGTAAAGTAGATTTCCTTCACATTCAAATTTAAATTTAAAATATTCTTTATTCAGATAAACTTGTAAACAAGTGCTTTGGAATCGTCAACTTTACTGCTGGTTCGGAAAGCTGTTCCTACCGCGAAGAACCAACAAGAAACTCGGCGGTTGCTCTTTTAAAAACATAATTCTTATTACTAGTTACATTTTGTTATTATTGTCTTGTACATTTTTTTTTTTCGAATATGACTAATGCTGTTAGCCCTAATGGCTTTGACAGCGTCACCGATAAGACGGGCGAGCGCGGAAGCATCGCCGAGAAGAAATGGTTAATACAAGCGGGTGCATTACAAGCACCCGCCCTACAGGGGGCGTCGCCTTAAGGGTGTCTCCTGCGAGACCGAACCTCGGCTTAAGGCGGCGCGTTTTTGAAGGGCTGCATCTAATAATTGACTTGGAAGAAGTCTGCGTCACGGCGGCCGCGGCAGAGGGCTGCGGCCGCTTGACACAAGCAAGCGGGGACCTCGTCTTCGCCGGCGAAGACGCTGTTTGTGTGCGTGTTGTGTGTATATCTTGTTGGATGCTGTTATAGCATCGTCGGGGTCGTTAAGGACGCTCTTCGGGCGCCTGTGAATCTTGTTGGGGTGCCTGAACGCCTTATAGTTGGACGCGGCCACTATAAGGGGGTTTGGGTGGATGGACGCTTTCTCGAAGTAAGTCGTCGAGAATCGTCTGAAAAGATCGGCTATCGTAGGTAGGTCGAGATCTCTATGGAGGTTCACGTTGCGCACGAACCACGGACAGCCAGTGGCTGTACGCATGAATCGATTTTGAAGTGTCTGCAACGGACACAGTCGTGATTTCGGAACGTGCGCGAACGCGACGCTCGCATAGGTCATAATGGGTCTGATGCAAGTCTTGTAAAGTGTCACTTTGTAAGTCTTGTACAGGGTCGAAGAGTAGCTATGTCCACGCATTCTTATCATCCAAGTAATTCTCGATAGTATAGTAGGCTTTCTGCATAGGCCTTTATTAATGGTGTTTTTAAATTGCTGTAATGCAAAGTTAAAATATATTGCGGAATTTTATTATAGGATCTTATACCTAAACCCACAAACGACTTACGTACTTTCGCAAGGCTTAAAGCAAGAGCCGCAAGCTTATATCGGTTCCTACTTTGTCTATTATATACATAAATCGCATTTAATCGCTGTAAACTTATAATATAAACTGTGCATATGTTTCTAATCGCAAAATTCAAGGTTAGGATTTGTACTTTATTCACAATTTGAGCTGTGTAAATTTGGGTCAAGATATCAGACTGGGAAACGTGTGACTTATACCCTGGTTCAAACAATAATATAATTCAAATCAATTTGTGTAGTTAAAACTTTTTAAGCGTCGTTGTGCACTTTTTTGTAATGGGAAGATAATTCTAAACTCATATCAGGACACGTGAACTGCTCGAAAATTCGAAAGCTTCGTTTCGCACGAATTAGATTAAGTTGTAATAGTTCTGAAGTGTTTTATTTTTAATGTTATAAAAATGTACATATTTGTATACGATAGTGTAATAAACGAATATTGTATATTACCACATAAATGATAGTATTTTTATACTGATAATTAAAGCAATTCAAAATTATTCCCAAGTTCACTTCTACCGGCAATCGATATTCATGATCAGGCGCTTTTCATTGAAGGAAATCATCAGTAAACCTGCATAACTTAAAAGAATTCTCTGAATATGAGTTACTTACCAACGTACAAAGCTAACTACCATCTCTTAGAAGAGGAGCATGAGGCCTCTGCAGTTGAGATTTTAACCCTATGAAAACAATTCTTCGTAGTAAACCACATAATAAATTTTAAGTATCAATTAAGAACTAAAACTAGGTTAATGTATAGAACTGGCTATACGCACGTTTTATTCTATCGGGTTGACCCGATTAGTTTCGAACCCATCCGGGGCACTTATTCATGAGCTCTTTACACGACGTTATAGCGGCGAAAATCTTGTAGGATAGGATAGGTTCAAAACTAGTCGGGCTAACCCGAAAGAATAAGACGTGAGTATAGCCGGTTCTATATATTGACTATGAATACTACTCGTAAGTAAGTACCAGCCTGTTACTATCCAACTGCTGGACATAGGCGTTCTCTATACGTTTTTGGAGAGGTTTGGAGCTAAGACCTACCACGCTGCTCCATTGTGGATTGTTAGGTGACACATATCTCCAGAATTCTCTAGAGATATGCAGGTTTCCTCACGATGTTTTCCTTCACCGAAAAGCGTGTGATAAATTGCAATTATCAATTAGACACATAAGTTTTAACAGAAAAACTTATTGGTGTCTGCCCGGGTTTGAGTTCGTGACGTCTTCGAAAGAGTCACACGGTGCTACCGCTGGGCTACCAATACTTACTTAAAACTTATTTAAAACTAGGTTTAATAAAAAACTAATAGTTACTCAAATGTATATACGACGCTCTGGTTTTTCATTTTAAATTCAACGAGACGCGTCGATTTAACGGACAACGGAAATTGTTTGCAGAATCTAAATTTCCGATAACGATCTCAAGTACGGCATAAAAAGATTGAGACCGAACCCTTGAATGTCTGGTGGACTCACGATTTTTTTAATAGAAAAGGAGTGAAATGTGGAAACGTGGACTTATTTCTGTAAAACTAATGTATAAGTAATTTAGGATTAATATGACTATGATGGTGAGAGATGGTTGGATTGTCTGAAGTATGACATGCATATAAATAATAAATAAACAACATAATATGTGACTCTAGTACATCAATTATTCTACTCAGACGAATACCACACGGCGAAATTAAACAAGTCATATCTTCCTGTCCTTCCTATCCTACTCTAAGTGGGGCCGGCACAACATGTTTTTCTCTTCCATTCTCTCCTATCATCCGTCATCTCTGGCTCTACCCCTTTTATATTGACCAGCCCGTTGGCGCATTAGGTAGTGACCCTGCCTTCAGCTCCGCGGGTCGGGTTCGATTCCCACCGAGGGCCAAAATTTTCTATAAATGAATTTGTTGGTCTTCCAGCCTGGGTGTATATTTGTATTCAAGTATGTATTTAAAATATATATGTATATATTCATCAGTTGTCTATCTACCAAACCACAAGTATTAAGTTACTTACTTTGGGGCGGACGACCGTGTGTGTAAGTATCCAATATATTTGTTTATTTACTTATATATAAATTATCCCTGACTTAACTTGTAGTCGGTTATTTTTTAAGAAAAACAATGCTTATTGTAAAATCTCACATATTTTATTTTATTGTGTTCGCAAATATTTGTCTACTATCCTATTGAAAAAACACAAAACCTTTGGCGATTCTCTTTGACAGGGGCTAAGATTTATATCCTTTGGGCTCTCGATACACACAATACCTTTCAGCGTTTTCACTTTACTGTTTATACATTTTGCCCAAATAAAGAAAACCTTGAGATTTATTTGTCCATTGTAGCTTTAATCCTCCTTTACCAATAGATCAACCAAGCAACCTTAGTTTAAAAGCTTACTTTTTAAGACATCTCGTCATTCTCCTGCCCTTATCCCACTCTAAGTGGGGTCGGCACAATATGCTATAAGCATGTAGTTAGATAATTTGGCTAAGTATTTTACGACCGGCCGCCTGTCTGACATCAACTTACCATTGTAGCCTTTTAATACACCTCAGTAAGAAATAAAGTTGATCTATTCTACTCAGCCGAATACCACACGGCCCGATGAGTCAACTTACTTTAGCCACCATTTGCGACACTTCAGTAAGAAATAAGGTATTCTACTCAGCCGGATACCACTCTACTAAGGTGGATACCACATGGCGGACTTTTTTACAACATGTATCATGTATGATATAAATATAAATATATGGGACACTTACACACACTGTCTATGTGTTAAGGTAGACAGACAACTGCTGAATATATAGGTAATTATATAATTTTAAATACATACTTAAATACAAATATACACCTAGGCTCAAAGACCAACAAATTCATTTAAAGATCCTGTTGACCCTCGGTGGGACTCGAACCCGCGACCCGCGGTCACTACCCACTGCGCCAACGGACCAGTCAATAAGTATCATAAGTCAATAAGTATATGACAGTATGTTTGTAACATGTTGTGCCGACCCTTCTTACAGTGGAATGAGGGCTGAAAAGGATGTAACTTGACTTCAATAATATCACTGTATTCTATCATATGCTATTAAAGGATTTTCTATTTTAAACTAATGAAAAATTCTTGCACCTCATTCACTTTAACCCTCAATTAACTGCGATAAAACAATTACAGCTATCTAAAACCAAACTAGAATAGTACCGCTTATTCGGATTACTGGCAGCGAGAAAATGGTTAACCAATCTCTATCGATTGCTTCCGCAAAAACGATTTCCAATACAGAGGTAGACCTAAACAGCGTTAAGCGGATAGTCTAGTAATAACCCTAGAAGTAATGAGCCGTGGATTTTATAGAAACGTATTAAAGATATCCGCAACTTTGCTTGCACCTACTTAAGCGTTTAAGTACTCCTAATATAATATTTAAATATGAAAGATGTTTAGCCCGCGTTATAATCTGTATCACATTTTTTAAGGGATTAAAGTTTTGAGCAGTTAGTTATTATATATCGTGAGAGGTAGAGACATAGTGTCGTGGACTTTTTTTGAGTATTTTTGTAGATCTACAATTCTCTAGAACATTACTTTAGTGTATCTCTGGTGGTTTACGCGGCACACGTGAACAAAGCTCCGAGAAAGCGAGTTTTTTCATACGCCGCGAATTCTTTTACACAATTCACATAAAATCGTAAAATACTATTAATTGCACTATCTTTTAATGAAAACTGTACAAACAACCGTTCAGTAATTAAAGTGAAAATTGATCACATACAGACATACAGCTTTAGCTTTGTTTTATAATAAGTAATAATAAACCCTTTTTTTTTTTATTATACAGGAAAAAACCCCTTATGGGTACCGCCGCCCGACGGGGACAGGCGGCGGTTATGTCGGACTCGCACCGACTAAAACGACCTGTGTGCTCCACCACGCTGCCAATAGCAAGGACAGGGTATCATTGTACATTTTCCCCACTCCCGCCGACAGCTCTGATCCCAGAGAATAAACACCTCCAGGTAGGGGCCCCTCGAAAGAGAAACCCCCCTCCGCTAACCGGTGCATCGGGAGCACCAGATGCACCGACCGCCTCGGGGACCTGTAAGCCAGGTGTCCGATGTACCCCGTTCGGAACACCCGAAGGTCCCCAGTTAGGGCGGCAGACGATGGGCTTGGGCGAGTCACTAACACCTGGACTCACCAGCAGCAGATTGGATCCAGAACAACAGTTCGTGGAACCGCTCCGCCGCCTCCCTCCGCCCCCCTCCGCAGAGCTAAAGGAGGCCATCGCTGCCCACGATCGCTCCCTGCCCACCGTGTTTGCTATGTCACGGTCGACAGGGAGAGATCGCGCCCCAAGTAGGGGCCCCAACGCCTTGGTGGGCGTTTCCGCCCCCACCGGGTAATTTTTTATAGAGGTTTTCTTCCTCGCAACCCGAAGGTCCCCGTTCCCATTGCTGGGCTTCCGGGTTTCGCCGACGGTGGCCGTAACCATGTCCAGCCAGACTTAGAGTAAGCCCAACTGGACCCGTCGCTCATTAGGGACTTCACCCCAACCCCCCCGAAGTCCCCGGCCCGTCCAGATTGCCCTCTGCTAATCAGAGGGACAACTGGATTGGCCACCCCTCAGTGGTCCGTTCGCCAAGACTAAGCTTGCCCAGGGTGCGCCACGAGGAGGCCGACCACTTTGGCACCCCAATATAATAAATAATAAACCCCAATAATAAACCCTGTGTTAAAACCGTGCAACTCTTTCGAAAGGGTCACGTGTTAATTGTGCCAAATTTGATCAAAATTGTTCCAGCGGATTAATCATGATAGCCTAATAAACAGACTTCATTCGAGTTAACTTAAGTGTTAAAACATCGTAAATTATACGTTTTTCCTATTCTCGAAGTAAAAACGGGAAATCTATAGTTCTATATAAATAGTCCCTTTAAAGAATCTACGACTAATGCTGTGTAGTATCCGGCTGAGTAAAATACACTACTCCCATTTCTTACCGAGTTGTCGTAAAAGGCAACTAAGGTAAGATGATCCACTGCGTGGTATCCGGCTGTATAGAATAGACCAACCTTATTTACAAAGGTTTCGTAAAAGGCGACTAAGAAGGTAAGCTGATGTAAGGCAGGCGGCAGGTGGTAAAATACGCAGCCAAATCATGTGACAACATGTTTTTAATGTTCTGCCGATCGATATATCCCGATAGTGTGATAAGGGTTGGAAAGTGATGATGTGTTAATAAAAGTGTGTCAAGCTTATTAGCAGTATAAATCTATACTAATATATGTTGAAGAGTTTGTTTGTTTGTTTTTTTGAACGCGCTAAGGAAGTCACGCTATACGATAATAACGATATAACATCACGCTAAGATGAACGTCGTGTGGTATCCGGCTGAATAGAATAGTACCACCCTCTTTTCTTACCGAGGTGTCGTAAAAGGCGACTAAGGTAAGTCGACCCGCCGTTTGGTATCCGGCTGAGTAGAATAGACCAACCTCATTTCTTACCGAGGTGTCGTAAAAGGCGACTAAGGTAAGTTGACCCACCGTGTGGTATCCGGTTTAGTAGAATTGACCACCCTCATTCTTACCGAGGTGTCGTAAAATACGACAGAGGTAAGTTGACGTCAGGCAGGCGGCCGGTCGTAAAAACGCAGCCAAATCATATAACAGCGTGTTTATAACATGTTGTGCCGACCCCACTTAGAGTGGGATAAGGGCAGGAGGATGATGATCACGCTAAGATGAATAGGACAGAAGCAATAACTACTATTTTATTAAAATTTCAATTTAAAAAAATTGTGACACTGATTTCCATGCGGGCGTATCTCTTGGCCCAGCTAGTATACATTAAAATATTACCATATTTTTGTTCCGTTCACATAATAATTTCAACCAAACACCCGTCATAAACTGGTTCAAATATGAGCCTTGTAAATCATAACATATGTTGAAACGTACGTAAAACTAAAATGGCATCCAAAAATGGAATCGGGAAATGGGTGTGACTAGGGTGTGACAGATGGCCCTTACTTCCATGTCACAGTTACATCGGCTTTTAGCATTAGGAATACAGAAATGAAAAATATCGACGTAAAATATGAATGTGATTTATTTTCCACAACGGTTTGTAAATCCATACTATTTATCGATTTATGTAGTGCTTGTATGTTGTGGTGGCGATTTTTTAAAGATATAAAAAATAAAATAAATAAACTTTAACTTGAACTTATGGGATTCGAACCCGGGTGTTGAATATTTTCGGTCCCCCTGTTATTCATCGGATATCGCAAAATTTGGCAAGGTTTGACAGATAAAATTATTCTTTGCTTTTATCAAACACACACACACACACACACACGCACACATCCATACACACACGCACACATGCATACACACACACACACACACACACACACACACACACATACACACACACACATACACACACACACATACACACATATATACATACGCATACAAGATTAGCTCATTTAAATATTAAATATATGTTGTATTTACTTATCGCAGATAATAGCAAATTAATATTATAATTACGTTTGAAACATTCTTACCAAGTTTGAGACTAAACATCTCCTGCCGTTATCCCACTCTAAGTGGGGTCGGCACAACATGTTATAAACATGATATCTCATGATTTAGCTACCGTATATCACGACCAGCCGCCTGCCTAATGTCAACATACCTTGTTCGTATTTTACGAAACCTTGGTAATGAGGGTGGTATATCCTACTCAGCGGGATACCACACGGTGGGTCAACTTACCTTAGTCGCCTTTTACGACACCTCGGTAAGAAATGATGATGGTCTATTCTACTCAACTAATCTGAAATCTTTACTATGTAGCTTACGTAACTGATCTCGCCTATTGAGGTAAGACTAACGTAATCGATACAAAAAAAACTTGTTGCCCTACCTAGGGTTCATTGCCCTCTATAAAGAGATAATAGATTCTAATAGAGGGTAGGCACTAAAGGATAATAAAGCTTTGCCATTGTTGCGATCTATTAATAACTAGCTTCGGAACCCTTTTTAATCCGACAGAGATTTTCATTGCAAATCAGGCCTGTGAGGCTTTATGTATTTTACCATATAAAGGTGGAATTTTTAGTAAAGTAGCCTGTTACTCTCCCACTGCTGGGAATATACCTCTTCTCTACGTTTTTAGAGAGAAGGATTGGAGCGAAGACCTACCACGCTGCTCCAATGCGGATTGGTAGATTACACATATCTCCAGAATTCTCTAGAGATATGCAGGTTACCTCACGATGTCTTCCTTCACAGAAAGGCGTGTGATAAATTGCAATTATCAATAAGACACATAAGTTTTAACAGAAAAACTCATTGGTGTCTGCCCGGGTTCGAACCTGTGACCTCCTCGAAAGAGTCGTACGGTGTTGCTGCTGGGCTACCACAGCTCTTATTTTTTAGTGTATTAGTTTATTTGACTTTGTGGCTTCATCGTCATCTTCCTGCCCTTACCCCACTTTAAGTGGGGTCGGCACAATAATTATTAACAATGATGTGATGTGATTTGACGAGTTATTTATTGATCGGCCACCGACCTGGCGTCAAATTCAAATTCAAATTCATATATTCTTTATTCGAGTGGACTGTTTACAGTACTTTTGAATCGTAAAATGTTTTTGGAGAAACTACCACTGATACGGAAGTTTGCGTCTACCGAGAAGAACTAGCAAGAAACTGGGCGAATAATCTTCAACATACGTTAGTCGCCTTTTACGGGACCTCAGTAAGAAATAAGGGTAGCCTATCCTACTAACTATATAACATCACGCTAAGATGAATAGGACAGAAGCAATAACTACTATTTTATTGAAATTTCAATTAAAAAAAATTGTGACACTTATTTTCATGCGGGCGTATCTGTTGGCACAGCAAGTATACATTAAAATATTACTATATTTTTGTATATTGTGGTGGCGATTTTTTAAAGATATAAAAAATAAAATAAATAAACTTAAACTTGAACTTATGGGATTCGAACCCGGCTGTTGAATATTTTTGGTCCACCTGTTATTCATCGGCTATCGCAACATTACATTTGACAGCTAAAATGATCCTTTGCTTTTAACACACACACATACACATATACATGATTACCTCATTTAAATATTAAAGATATGTTCTATTTACTTATCGCAGATAATAGCAAATTAATATTATAATTACATTTGAAACATTCTTACCAAGTTTGAGACTAAACATCTCCTGCCGTTATCCCACTCTAAGTGGGGTCGGCACAACATGTTATAAACATGATATCTCATGATTTAGCTACCGTATTTCACGACCAGCTGCCTGCATAATGTCAACATACTTCGTTCGTATTTTACGAAACCTTGGTAATGAGGGTGGTATATCCTACTCAGCGGGATACCACACGGTGGGTCAACTTACCTTAGTCGCCTTTTACGACACCTCGCTAAGAAATGCTGATGGTCTATTCTACTCAACTAATCTGAAATCTTTACTATGTAGCTTACGTAACTCAACTCGCCTATTCAGGTTAGTCTTACCTGAATCGATACAAAAAAACTTGTTGCCCTACCTAGGGTTCATTGCCCTCTATAAAGAGATAATAGATTCTAATAGAGGGTAGGCACTAAAGGATAATAAAGCTTTGCCATTGTTGCGACCTATTAATAACTAGCTTCGGAACCCTTTTTAATCCGACAGAGATTTTCATTGCAAATCAGGCCTGTGAGGCTTTATGTATTTTACCATATAAAGGTGGACTTTTTAGTAAAGTAGCGGCCTGTTACTTTCCGACTGCTGGGAATAGACCTCTTCTCTACGTTTTTAGAGAGAAGGATTGGAGCGAAGACCTACCACGCTGCTCCAATGCGGCTTGGTAGGTTACACATATCTCCAGAATTCTCTAGAGATATGCAGGTTTCCTCACGATGTTTTCCTTCACCAAAAAGCATGTGATAAATTGCAATTATCAGTTAGACACATAAGTTTTAACAGAAAAACTTATTGGTGTCTGCCCGGGTTCGAACCTGTGACCTCCTCGAACGAGTCGTACGGTGTTACCGCTGGGCCACCACAGCTCTTATTTTTTAGTGTATTAGTTTATTTGACTTTGTGGCTTCATTGTCATCTTCCTACCCTTATCTCACTTTAAGTGGGGTCGGCACAATAATTATTAACAATGATGTGATGTGATTTGACGAGTTATTTATTGATCGGCCACCGACCTGGCGCCAAATTCAAATTCAAATTCATATATTCTTTATTCGAGTGGACTGTTTACAGTACTTTTGAATCGCCAAAGGTTTTTGGAGAAGCTACCACTGATAAGAAAGTTTGCTCCTACCGAGAAGAACCAGCAAGAAACTCGGCGAATAACCTCCAACATACCTTAGTCGTCTTTTACGACACCTCAGTAAGAAATGAGGGTAGTCTATCCTACTCAGCTGGATACCACACGGTGGGTCAACTTATCTTAGTCGCCTTTTACGACACCTCAGCAAGAAATGAGGGTGGTCTATTCTACACAGCCGAATACTACACGGCGGATCGACTTGCCTTAGTCGCCTTTTACGACACCTTAAATACAAATATGCACCTAGGCTTGAAAAACCAAGAAATTGTTTATAGAAAATGTTTTGCTTTCAGCGGGAATCGAACCTACGATTCACGGAGCTGAACGCAGGGTCATTACCAACTGCGCCAAAGGGCCAGTCAACATTTAAAGTTAATCAGAGTTAAGGTTCTTAAACATCTAACAATAAGAAAACAAACGCTTTTGAGGTTAGAAAATGAAAGATTTCTTGTTCTATTGTTGTGGATGCAGCTTTTATTGAATATTTTCCGCTCTAGAACTTTCCGTTGTGTTCTGATTGACATTGTAAACGTTCTTTTGTTGCAATAACAACTTGTTGATTAAAATAGGCGTTTACAGGGAACACCTATTTTTATTAGCGAGGGGAATTCTTTGGCTATTTTTACGATAACCAACTTCACTCGCAATTTATACACCATCTAAATATATGAGATTAGAGTTATGTTTTGAATTCGGTTTGTTGACAAATTTATGTTTAAGGTAAGGCCACTAGAAATTGACCATGCACTAGTAGTTGACCGTTTTGTATGAAATTTTAAATATTAAGCGTTTTGTTTGTTGTAGCTAATAAAAAATAAATTTTTAATTACCTGTTGCCATCTATTAACAACTGCCCAAAACCTCAGAACTGTAGCCCATTGTTTAATATTAAAAATTTAATATTATTGATTAATATTTTTTTATTAGCTTATTATTTAAAATTTCATACAAAACGGTCAATTACTAGTGCATGGTTAATTCCTAGTTAGTACCCTTACCTTAATTATGTTAGGTTCAGCGGGCAGAGCTCGTGGGATAGGTGGGGCACGATCTCTCCTTGCCCATCGTGGTTTGTGCCATAGTGTACGGGGAAAGATCGTGGGCAGCGACGGCTTCCTTCATATGGACGTAATCTCGTGAATGGAGGTGGCGGGATGGATTTGGGAAGTCGAGCCCTTGATTCCGATCCGCCGCAAATGAGCGGGTTACAAACAACTCGGCGAAGCATGTCGTGTGCCGCCCTAATACCTCTGAGTATTCTGAACGGGGTTTATCGGATGCCTATCCATAATAGGTCCCCGATGCGGTCAATGCATCTGGTGCTCCCGATGCATCGATTAGTGGAAGGAGGGGCTAGTTCTAAAGAGGCCCCGACCTAGTGGTGACGCACTTTGGGGTTTAGAGATTCTTACCAATTGTTTCGCTCCGTAATCGAAGTATCGTAGACAACACGACAAAATCGCAAAGCGACGCATTCACCAAGCAAGCAGAGTTATATATTAATAAGTTTAACCCCCACCGTTTATTTTACTTTCGAACACGTGTATCAAACTGCGACAAAAACAACAACAGCAAATTGACAAATAGGAAAATAAGGACGTAAAAGTTACTTGTAACTATCTTGCCTAGTTCCAGGATAGAAAAAAACTATTTTAACCATGTTACCATTTTAACTTAATATGAGGTATTTAATAAATCTATATATTTTGTGGAATAAATCCTTAATATTTTAGCAAAGCTTAAAGAACGACATTAATCAAACAACAAAGAAATGTAAACTCATCGGAGGCGTAAAGAAATGGTCGTAAGCTAAAATTTATAAAATCAGGTAATAGACAATATTAATCGAAAGAAACGTAAACTCATTGCGGTATTACAACTTGGAAAGTGTTTATACAATTTTTTCACCCTCTGAATCGATGTTAATGGGCATGCCTTCAAAAGGGGTTGCGATAATGCGTCACAGGGTAGTAACGTTAATTATCAGCTTACAGGGAAACCCGATGGCATTATTGCCTTGGGGCTACATAAAAAACAGTAAAAGTAACGTAAACAAAACGAGCAGTCACCCGATGAAATTAATTGGATCCGGTTATGGCAAAAACCCACTAAATGTGATGCCTGGATAGATAAATACTGTTTATTGTTTATAATATAATTAAAGGTACAGCCGTGTATGCAAATAATTGAGATGAAAGATAACATAAAAATATCTAGGGAAAAGCTGAAAACCATGATAAACTTTTATTATCAAATATAAACTAATTTATACTCGGTCCCAATTCTATCTGCGGGTTTTTTCGTTAGTGGACATCACCGGGTAGAAACCTATGCGTTTTCTTCAAAAAATTATGTAGTTGATATTTACGATATACCTACCACGTTGTGTGGTATCCGGTTGAGTAGAATGGACCACCCTCATTTCTTACCAAGGTGTCGTAAAAAGTGACTGCGGTAAGTTGGCGTTAGGTAAGCGGCCGGTCGTAAAATAACTAGCCAAAACATGAAAAAACATGTTGTGCATATATGTACAATACAAAAAAACTAGGGATAGTTGTCGACACACTTATAAAGCGGAATTGGGAATGGGCAGGTCACATGATGACTAAGATGGATTGATTGCGGTTGACCAAAAGATATACCGAGTGGCGGTCAAAAATACGCCAGATAAAATCCGCCCACTATTACTCAGCTAAGATACGACTGGATATTATGGCACGGGAGAAATAAGTGGCCTATAGAGTTATATATTCGATTACATGTATTAAACACGAAAATACCTAAAATAAAGTATACGAAAGTAATTTGTTATGTCTCAAATACGACCTGCTATAAATAATTAGGTGTAACACAACGTACTAGGAACACCTAATTCCGCAATCAAAACTAGATGGCGCCACTGATCGTTTGCTCCGCGCTATCGAAGTGCTTTCATAGTAATATAAGAAGTCCCCATACATTATGTTATTAGATCGACATCGCTATCAGATCCTAGGGCTCTATAGTGCATCCTACTGGAACACTACGCCTTAGCGCGTCCTCCGTCCGGCACATCTACACTCGGAATGCCGTGAGGGACCCGTCGTCTATCCGCGATGCTTTCCAAATTCGTGAATAGCGTGCATCCTTTCCCCCTACCGTATGTGCGTCGGGTCATCGTCTTACATTGGTAAATTTTTAATAAAAATCATTATCTCCGTCAATGTGTTTAATTTCATTTTATTTAACGTTTCTTCTCCTTTGTATAAAGGTTGATTATGTATAAATCGTGTATCCTTCGTGAGCTCGCGTGCATTTTAAAGTAGTCACTGAAAAACCAGGGCTACGGCTTCCTGTAGCATATATGCTGATTAAGGAAGATTGGCGTTAACACTGGCCTATTATGCTCTAAAAGAGATGAAGTTAAGGTGTTCTGTACTTGCAATATTTATTTATTTAATAAGGTTAAGGTTAATAATAAGGTTGACTTAATAACAAATTAAAAAAAAATTGTTTAAGGCTCATCGGGTTTACCAGAAGATAAGATAAGGATTATAGCTGTAATCAACAACGCTGCTCCAATGTAAATTGACAGTTTATACACATCCTGTGAAACGTGCATTTTCTATATCCCAGGATTTCTCTTTAGATGAACAGGTGTCTTTACTTAAGCGCATGATGAGATATAAATATTAAGCTTTTATAAAACCTCATAGGTACTTGTTAGGAGTTTGAACCCGTGAAATTGAGGTCACGTGTTCTCACTATTAGACTATCACAGTAACTCTATTTACAAGAAAAACATATAACAAAAGTAATAATAAAATTATTTTGCTATAGAAGAAATTCTTCGCGGATTATAGCAAAATAATTTTATTATTACTTTTGTATTATGGATCTCCGCAAAGTAACGCCTAATTCTATAAATTATTAGAAAAACATATATTGAGATGTTTTTAACTAAAAACTATTTTATTCATTGGTAAAATATTTACGTATTTAAAAACAGAATTGACGATACTACATAATTTTTACATAAAATGTGAGAACGTTAATTAATCTTATAATATCTTCCACGGTCCTTAAAAGTATTTCTTTTCTATTTGAATCCATTAATAGACTTAAGCTTATTAGGAAATTGAAGCGATAATTGGAAAGACATTTTATTTTCGCAATTAGTCTCATTTTTTAAATATAAACACTCCAATTAAAAATGTTCAAGGACAATATTGAAAGATCTTTTTATGACGCTGGATGTTTACCATCTAGGTTATAGGTATTTTTAATTTGCAATTCAAAATTTACGGAGACAGATAGCTGCCTTAGAAACCTCAATTTATCAAGTTACTAGCGGCCTGCCCTTGCTTCGCACGGGTATAAAATATATATCCCATGTCAGTCAGTGTAAAAAAATTTATTAAAATCGATCCAGTAGTTTTGATTTATTCATTACTGCCCGTGGCCCGCAAGCGTTAAATTTGGAGAAAAACAATTTCCTCTCCCTATACCAAGAAGATTTCCTGCTATCTTTGAATAACTAAATTCATATAATACATATTTGCGTATTTATTTTTACATTTTTCCCTATGTTTTATATTATATTCCCTATGTCTATTTTTACAATTAATTACAGAATGTCTTTAAACAAACTCTAAAAGATTCGAAGTGCTATAGGGTCGAAGCGCGGCGTCCTCACGGCATTTTAAATCTGTAATATCTCCGAAAATGTTTACTTAAATTGCCTGCTGTAAACGGCCATATTGATCTATATTAAATCAACAATTTATTTAAGGTACTCAATTGGATAAGGATTAATGCTGTATTGTATAAAAATTGCTTTGAACATAAGGCATCATTTTTCGTAAAAAGTAAATGAAAAAAACTGCTATTGTGGGTTAACCATAAGAGATAGATATATACCATCGCGGACTTTTCTGTAGACCTTTTTAAGGTGTACAAATACTTAGTACATCATTTTGATAAATCTCGTAGGGTTTAGCCTGCGTTTGCAATGTAAGCGGAAAAAAATGAAATTATTTACAGAAACCTCAATAATTACAATATTTCTCTACTCCGTATTGAATGTTATTATACGTACAAACCTTCCTCTGGAATCACTCTATCTATTAAAAAAAACCGCATCAAAATCGGTTGCGTAGTTTTAAAGTTTTATGCGTACATACGGAAATATGGACTTTGTTTTATAATATGTAGTGATTTACATGTATTGTCAATATTACAATTATATATACATACATCTAAATCGTAAATTATATTTAAGCAGTTTTTTTAGTAGCGGAAGAAGGGCTTGCGAGTGAGTTATATAGTTTCTATAAATAAGCTGTTTTGAAGTCTTAATGTTAATTCGATGTGTCTATCGGTTGCCTATCAGTTTTGACCTATCGCAATTTTAATTTTTTTTTTTCGATTACTTTGATCGATGTCTTAAAACTGAATTCAAAAATTCTAAAATATACAGAATAATTTTAGTACGTTCAAAAAATCTTGGCATAAATATAATATGATATTCTAAATACGTTCATACTTAGAAATGTGATTTTCTATTATTTATCTTTGGTCCCTCTTGTTTTTAATATTTCAAAACAAGCTTTTATTTCTTTACTCACATGTATATGTAGAATATTTAGCTTATAAACTATTTTTTTTCTGGTGATTTGTTGTCGAAGACACAGGGTCTTCCAATATGTTAATAAATACGATACAAAAATAGGCTGAAACGTCTCTGCTGATTTTCTATGACGATTATATTCATGGGTTCCACGCCGTGTGGTATCCGGCTGAATAGAATAGTACCACCCTCTTTTCTTACCGAGGTGTCGTAAAAGGCGACTAAGGTAAGTCGACCCGCCATGTGGTATCCGGCTAAGTAGAATAGACCAACTTCATTTCTTACCGAGGTGTCGTAAAAGGCGACTAAGCTAAGTTGACACACCGTGTGGTATTCGGTTTAGTAGAATAGGCCACCCTCTTTCTTACCGAGGTGTCGTTAAATACGACTGAGGTAACTTGACGTCAGGCAGGCGGCCGGTCGTAAAAACGCAACCAAATCATGTAACAGCATGTTTATAACTTGTGCCGACCCCACTTAGAGTGGGATAAGGGTAGGATGATTATATTCACGAGTTCCAATTACGATTTTTTAAATATATGTCGCCACGCGCATTATTTTCTAAGGCATCGCAAAAGATTTTCTTAACGGCTGCCATCGTTCTACGCAACCCAGTTTAAAATTAATGAGGAAATCCTTCAAGCCGGGGCCGCCGTGATTATCAACCGTTGAAAAAAAAAACAATTAAGCACATTTTGTCTCGAACAAGAAACTTGAAGCATTCTTTTTTAATTAAAACGATGGTTATTTAGAAGCATTCCGCGGCAAAAACGTGAGTTTGTTTCAAAATTTGTAATAGGTAGCCTTTTATGAGATCAAACCTTGGCTTAGAAAACTTGTTGTAGAGAACAAAATCAAACTTCCAGAAAGGTTATGTCATTAAGCAAATACAGGTTCATATATGTAGTTATCATCACAATGATAAATGTCGGGCAGAGAGATCTTAGATCTTTCAAAAATAATCGAAAGCACGAAATTTAAAACCAATTGCTGAGGTTTCTAAATAGATGCATTTTTATTTTAGCCATATTGATTTGAGGCTACAATATTATGTTACCTACAGTCACAGGATGCGTTAATATCATTTTTTTTTGGGCCCATGGATTTCCTATAACAAAAAAAGCTTTTGACTTTGACCATCTACGCGCTAGATTATATTGTATTTTTTGATTTGTTAACAAATACAAATAGGTACATTTTTGAAATATTTATTTTTGAAAAGTGACCGCCGAGTTTCCTGCTAGTTCTTCTCGGTAAGATCACCTTTCCAAACCGGTTGTAGCTTCATTGTAATTTGACGATTAAAAGTGCTTGTAAATCCGATTTGAATTTTGAATTACTTGGGTGAATTTGAAAATATTGCAGAATTATTATTCTACACTTCATTTATAATACTTTCATATTATAAAGTAGTACACGCCCGGGTCACATTTTGTTCTAAAACATTTTTCGACTCTAGAATTATAATACTTTATTCTACATCACCACCTAACATTAATAACGATATACTCGAGCTAACAATTAAATCTGAAGCCGTACTCGGGCACCTGTTTTTGTGTCTACACTACACTACGGATTACGTAAATTTGATACAAATGGATAGGGTTGTCACTTTGTGGATAAATTAAAATAATTGGAACTTTATATTTTGATATTAAGTCCCATGTTTTAAGGTAGTATATTTTTATTGACATATATTTATATTTTTTTGTATTAATTTTCTTTTTCGTGTTATCTATTTTTGTTACAATAAGATAGAGGGGTTAGTAAAAGGGAGAGGGGCAAGTTCTTGTAACTTACTTTATTCGAAAGTTGTTGTCATCGTTAAATAAAATATTATTTATTTTCAGTTGCTTAATTATAAATTTTAATGTGTAGTGTGTATTTTGTTGGTGATCTATAAATAAATAAAAACAAGATTAAAAGAAGTGGTACTAAATTATAAGAGATTATGCAAAGTCACCGACGAAGATGTCTATAATCAAGTGATATGTGAAAGAAAGATAAGTAAAGCCGAATGAAACTGAAAGTGGAAAGTAGCTATGAATTCCTCCTCCATGTGGGAAGGAATGGAGAGAAAAATATGAACAAAAGTAATTCGAATATTTTTTTTTTAATAAATTTAGTTTTTAATGGTGAAAGATAAGTAACATAAGTCAGTTTATATACATATATGGTAATAGTTTTACTAAATATAGTTTGTATTAGAATAAAAATGCAAAACTCTATACAAGTATTTACTTGTTCTTGAATAGCCAGCCAAATTTCTATGTGGAGGAAACCAACGTACGTACGACGTACATTGTGTTCAACAAGAAGAGGTGAAATCAGAGATGCAGAATATTTGCTTTGAAGCTTAAGCTCTTTTAATAAATTAATTATAACACTAGTTCTAGCTCATTAACGTGCGAAATACACTATTTCTGTATATTCATTAAAATCAGCTAGTATTAGCGTTCATTTTGCTTCCAATTTAATTAAAAGTTCCTAATGCAATACCTAAAAGCGTCTTTAAAAGCCACGTAGAAGAAAGTTAAGCCATTCACATTTTAATTAAGCTTTTCTGCAGCAGATATTTCATTAGAATAACCTAGAAAAGATTTATGAATAGAAGTAAAACATTGAAAATTATCATCTACCACAGAAAATCTCACTTTTGCACAATGCAACTTTACGGATGAATTATTCAACTAAAGTATCAAGAGAGCAAAGGAAAATAATTTGTTCATCTTATTTCTTTACGACCTTGCTTAAGCTTAGGACTAAGATGTTTAATTATATTTCGCTATAAATCTGGAAAATCGAGTTAAGTACCTAATGAACTTACTACCAAGTAACTTCACAATTATTTTATTTCTTTGAGTAGAATAAATCGTTTTGTTTTTAAATTATAAATGTTAATTATACAGCGCTAGTCTATAGGCCGAATTGAAGTACTGCCTAACTCTATTGATTACACCCAATTTTTTAGAGGTCATCTGAGGTTTTATAATGTAGTACAGTAATCCCGCTTATAACGCGGTATTTTAACGCGATTTCAGTCCCTCGTATAACGCTCGTTTTCTCTTATATAACGCTGCGATTTACCATGTTATATACGTATTATAAAATAAAATATATTTTTTATTAAATTTGTGTGCATTGGTTTTTTTAATCGTATTTTTTTTGTAATTTGAATCGTAAGAACATTGGTTATATATTATACCGCAGATATAGAAATTTATATTTATAAAGTTTTTTTAAAATAAAATATTTCTTTCACAGTCATGTTTTATAAAAATGCACATTTTTATAACATACATAACATTTATAACATAACATAATGCACGTTCATAACATAGTTTTATATCAATATTCCATTTAAACCCCCTTTAACGAGCATCATAAGAGCGTGGTATACGAGAATAACGCGTTTTCCGATAACACGATTCCAATCTACCGTGCTATATGGGAGATTACTGAAATGATATAAACATCATTCAAAAATATCAATATCATCCTCTGTATCGAAAATTCAATTTTTATAAGGTAATATTTCCTTATATATAAAAGCGCTGTGGCAAGCAACGTCTTACAATTTAATATTTCGAAATAAAATTCCTTACCCAACTCTGAGTATTTGCATTCAACTTTATGAACAATGTAATTACAGTATTGCGATGTAGAAAATTCCAATATTGACTACTTATTTCATAAAAGTATTTTTGCGAACATTCTCAATAGTGCCAGCCCTGTGTAATACGAAATATGTGGAACTTGATGATATATTAGGGAGCAGAAATTAGATTACAACGTTGAATACAGAATACACGTTGAGTATAAGTAGATATATTAATATTAATAAGCGAATGCTGTGCGTGTATGCATATTAAACACGATTATAATTTTATGAAGGAATTGCCAAGAATTTAAAAATTTTGATTTAATTTTGCTATAGGTGTAATAGAAGGGGTTGTTGTTTCAAATTCCGGGTACTCCACAATCGAAGCATCATAAGTAGATAGACTCCACGACAAAATCGCAAAGCGATTGTCTAGCTTTGCCATTTTGCCAAATTATAGTAAAATAATTTTATTATTACTTTTGTCTCATTTTAAAGTTTTTCTTGACTATTTTTTTCATATAGTTTTAAAGGGAAATTCCTCTTTGTACGCAATATGAACTTATTGATCAAAATACAAAATTAATAAAGAAATTATTTTACTTTTGTATCAAGGATCTCTGCAAAGTAACGTCTTATTCTACAAGTTATTCAAAATACAAAAAAACTAACTTGGAAATTTTATAAATTATAACTAACTAATTAACTGTTAAGTATCCGCTTTGAGCTATTAAACCATCATAGTTTTGTAAATAGAAACTATTTCAAGCAAGCTACATAATACTTATTTAATGAAAGCCCATCTTACACTGGTTAATCGTTTGTTATAAAATTTAAAAGTTAGAATCGTTGTCGCCATTGACTTCCGCTTTGATTTTATAGCAACACAGTTATAAAACAAGAGTATCGCACCCTTTTTTAATAAAATGTTGGCAAAACTGTGCCGTTGTTGCTTCTGGTGGAGTCTTCCTATTGATATAACGTTTCAGTGACAGTCAGTCTTTGATCGTCATTCAAGAGAAGTGCATCTCGAAACGGAAATTGTGGTTAACATCGTGTTATTGCATATAGTGTGCGTTTACAGAATGTGACAAGTCGAGTGTAATAAAGCAAGAACCGCAAAATTGCGACTACCACTAAAATTCCTCTTGTGTGCCGTGGATTTCCTTAAAGCTAATCCTACTCGTCGTTAAATAGTTTTATCGTTTATCCCGCTCAGCCTACAACCACATAATAATACCGCGAAACACTTATATGTTTCACGGAGATTTATTAGAAGCGTGGAGCGAGAATGTCACTCTCGGTGGAATGTTTTCGCCCCGGAAACAATTTCAAGCGGTATTGTCAAAAGTGTTCATTTAATTCCTTTGTTGTGTACAAATATTTTATTCGTTCACCAGAAAAAACACCAATGCTAACAGCGGTATAAAATGGAAAAGCGACATCTAGTGATATCTGTTCCAGCGCCATACAAATTGGCGTTACGCACACAATGTCACGTATCAATATAAGAAGACTGTTTTTTTAAGAATATTTATACTAATATATACAGCTGAAGAGTTTGTTTGTTTGATTGTTTGAACACGCTAATCTCGGGAACTACCGATTTACAAAATTCTTTGAGTGAGAGATAGTCCATCGAGAAAGGTTTTAGACTATAACATCACGCTAAGATGATTAGGAAAAGAGCAGCAATAAAAAAATATTGCAAAAACGGCAAAATTTAAAGCTTTCCTTGCGTGCGCTAAGTAAACGGTGAGTTATTCAAAAATCATTTATTACAATAATTTATATGGCGAAACAAAGGTCAGCTTGTTAATTTTAATTTTTGAGCCCAGTTTATAAGCTTTGATTGTACTTCATTTCATTATTATCGATGTAGCGTTTAAGCCGTTAAAACAACTGACAGAATTTCGCATTTATAATATTAGTATAAATTTGTCAAAATACGTGGGTGACCGAGTCTTGCTCTGTAATTTATTTTAATATTAAAAAATGCAATAAAAAAAAGATAATGTTATCTGGAATCGATCCTGGTATTCTGAATTTGAGACCGTCCTTTATCCAAATAAGCTATCGTGACTTTCAGATTAACAGCGCAATCAACCTTTGCTTTCTCATTTCAATTTTAGCAGGTTTTTTAGCAGAATTGAATCCAAATGATATTTTAGTTGTCAAACGTAATGCTGTGATAGCCAAGGGGAAGGAACAAATAAGTTTAAAAAACCCAGGATCGAATACCACCCGAGCTTTCTCTCTTTTTTTTTTTATTATAGCCTTTTTTATATCTTTAAAAAAATTACCATTTAATAATGATAAAAAATTAAATAATAATAAAAAATATCATTTAAATATTCAAGATATTCACAAATTTTATTGAAACCTAACTCGTTTCTTCGTACTTAGTTTTATTGCTCATCCTTGTCAGCACACACTCCACACCTAAGTACCACAAATGCTTATCTGTTTCACGGAGATTTATTACTGAAGCGGAACAAGAATGTCACTTTCAGTAGAATGTTTTTGCCGCCAAAACGATTTGTAGCAGGATTCTGGGAAGTGTTTATTTAATTTCAATTGTATACTTAATAAACATTTTAAACATTTTTGACCGTAAAAAATATATGATTAAGGCCGCAATATTGAATAAGATTTTAAAACGACTCGTCATCATCTTTCTGCCCTTATCCCACTCTAAGTGGAGTCGCCACGACATGATATGACATGTTTTGGTTAGTTATTTCACGAAGTCAATTTACCTTAGTTTCCTTTTACAACACCTTAGTAACAATGAGGGTGGCCTATTCTACTCAATCGGATATCATATGGCGGGTCAACTTACTTTAGTCGTCTTTTACGACACAAAGTTTAGAAAGTAAAAGTAAAAGTTTAGAAGATATTTAAGGTTTCTGTCTTGATATAAATTAAATGAGATTTTATATAAATTACTGATGATTTATTTATTAAGAATCTTTGAAATTATATATTATTACTTTCTACTTGAAATAATTTATATATTGTTTATAAAATGTTATATTGACTTGTAAGATGGTGAAAAAAAAACTGAGATGGCGAAATATGAAGTTTTCTAACACTATTCTCCAGATGGGGAGAAATAGTTGGGTTTTTGAAAATTCCTTTTAAATTTAATTAAAAATAAAACGTGATTCTAAAAGGTAACGTGTTATTCGAGGCCCGGTTATTATTTTACAAAACAAGCTAATTTATTAGGATTTCTTATTGTTCTAAGGCATCTGGTGTACTTAATGCAAATTCTGTAATACCAATTCCGTGTTTGAAGTTTGTAATTCGTATTATTGTTGTACAAACAATGGAGCAGCTGGGTGTATTCTTCAGTTTTTGAAGTTGAGTATTGTGAAAAATTTTCATTTCAATTTACAAACCTTAATAAGTAATTCAATATGAACGCAGAAAGACTAAATAAATAAAATTTCATCATTCTCCTGCCCTTATCCTACTCTAAGTGGGGTCGGCACAACATGTTATAAACATGTCACATGATTTGGCTACGTATTTTACGCCCGGCCGCCTGCATGACTTTAACTTACCTTAGTCGCCTTTTGCGACACTTTGCTCAGAAATTAGGGTGGTATATTCTACTCTGCCGGATACCACACGGCGGGTCAAATTACCTCTTATTAATTAATCTAGATATATACTGTCGCGGACTTTTATTTAGAACTTTTAGAGGGGAACAATTTTGTAATACATGATTTTTAATAACTATTACCGTTTACTCAGCGTACGCAAGGAAAGCTTTAAATTTTGCCGTTTTCGTACTATTTTTTTATTGCTGCTCCTCTCCTATTCATCTTAGTATGATGTTATAGCCTATAGCTTTCCTCAATAAATGGACTATCTTACAGTGAAATGATTTTTCAAATCGGTCCAGTAGTTCGTAAGATTAGCGCGTTCAAACAATTAAACGAACAAACTCTTCAGCTTTATATATTAGTATAGATACAGTTTAGGGAAGCGGTAAATTAAAAACAAACTGAGATATAAAATTGCTTTGAAGAAAGCAAAACATTAACACTGGAACGCTTTTCATTTATTGCATTTACGAAATAGCTCGAAAACCTTACACGTATCTTGTTAAAAGATTAATCTTTTGTCTTGTTAAAGTTTAACAACGTACAGCGCCTTTGTTTTGCAGAAAAATATCTCTAGACAAGCAGAGCTTAAAAGAAATCACATCGCAACGTGGAAATGTACAATTTAATAAAAGTTAAAGAGAAATATATGAAGTGAAAATTTCTTGAGTAGCTTTGTGCACTTTTTACGGATTAAAAGACTAGCGTCAGAATACGTGACCTGATCAAAAATTCGTATACCGGAAAGAGAGTAGACCGCCAGCGTGATGTAGGAGAGGAAGTATCCCCCTTTCTTTCTACCTCGCGGTGAAAGTGTATACCTGCACTTGCTGTTCGTTTAGGAAAACTAATACTAACGAAGTAAATTGTAATGTTTATGTATGTCGGCGCGAAGTTTCGCAGTTTATCTGCGCCCATAGTAAGTTCGTTACGCAATTAAATTCAAATCTATAATCTATCTAAATCTATAAATCAGTTTTATTTTATTTTTCTATTAAAGTAATTTGGTTTCTTATGTATTATGGTAATGGCAATATATTCGGGACACATCATACAGACAGACAACTTTTGACACTTTGTTTTATTTAAGTAGGTATAAATTTAAGAACACCGTAAAATTTTAAACCATTGATACTAGGAAGGAGTAAGGAGTACTATAACAGACAAACGCAAAATTTTGATACTTTGTTTTATCATTTTGATACATTTCAAGATTTATTCCCGAATAAATATTTTATGTATTGAGGATTTAAAATATCGGACTTTGCAATGATGGTAACTCCGACTTTATTTTATTGTGTACCATGAAAGAATAAATACAAATGAAAATTCTTCTTTCTTTTCTATTTCAAGTTGCACTCAAGCTGGTCTTTGTCTTTTAAGAGATTTATCTTTCTTTGGGAGTGCAATGCGTATTTCTTGGTTTGATTAAAATCGAACCATAGATAACAAAGTATTTAAAATATTTGCTTTTAAGCTAGACAGAGCTGATTATTTGAATATTAAATATTCTGAATATTTTCTGCTTTTGGGAGTATTTAAAAGTAATATTTGCTAAAAGGGAAACGGCGTGTGGTATCCGGCTGAATAGAATAGTATCACCCTCATTTCTTACCGAGATGTCGTAAAAGACGACAAAGGTAAGTCGACCCACCGTGTGGTATCTGGCTGAGTAGAATAGACCACTTTCTCTCTTACCAAGGTGTCGTAAAATACGACTGAGGTAAGTTGACTTCAGGCAGGCGGCCGGTCACGCCAAATCACGTGACAGCATGTTTATAATATGTTGTGCCGAACCCACTAAGAGTGGGATAAGGGCAGGAAGATGATGATTTGCTAAAAGGGAAGCAACGGAAAAACATACATCAAAAAGTTTTAAATTAGGATAAAGTTTTGCCGAAGATCGGTCCTCTGACACGGATGTCAAAGCCAAAAAGTTATTGATCATTGGGGACATTTCCACGAGTTGGAAAATTATTCAATTTTTACATTTGTAATTTTATTTGGTAAAACGCTAAAAAAACGTTTTTTTAAAAAGCTATATATATATGCGTTGGTGCAGCTATACGCATGCGTTGGATACAAACTAAAAAAATGATGTCGCTTATTATTAACGCTGATTTTGTTGAATTTCGGAATAAAAACGGTTTTTATACATTATTGTACACTACATTTTATAAATACAACATTTGATTTATACTAAACATAAAAATAAAAATTTGGACTGCGTAAAATATGGTTTTATCGCTTATCGCGATTTCTTCCACACAACCATTAGATTAGGAAAACTGTAAAGCACAGAATAGGTAGTCGAGCATCATCATCCTCCTGCCCTTATCCCACTCTAAGTGGGGTCTGCACAACATGTTATAAACATGCTGTCACATGATTTGGCTGCCTGAATGACGTCAACTTACCTCAGTCGTATTTTACGACACCTTGGTAAGAAATAGGGTGGTCTATTCTACTAAACCGGATACCACACGGTGGGTCAACTTACCTTAGTCGCCTTTTACGACACCTCGGTAAGAAATGAGGTTGGTCTATTCTACTCAGCCGGATACCACATGGCGGGTCGACTTACCTTAGTCGCCTTTTACGACACCTCGGTAAGAAATGAGGGTGGTACTAGAATAGGTAGTCGATGTGTTATAATATACTTGCATATTAATGAGTACAAACAAATACATAAACAAATGATAATATTATATTTAATACAGTACCTGGTTGACCAATTAATATGATTCATTATATCAATAAATGTATATAGCACATATCAGATATGTCTAAACGAGTTTGATTTGTAATAAAGAAATGATTTTTCTATAACCTTTGATCTACTAATTTTTGCGTCCTGAAATATTGGAGCGATCCTAAACCTAGTGTTGGAAAGGCAACTTCAAACAGAGCGTTGTATTCAAACGGCACAATAGAGTTTGGCGTGGAAATCCCTTGACCTATATCCCACAGCGGAAGTCCACTGAAACTATGTATGGGTTATTGTTAATGTGTTTCATCAAATCAATTTAATCTTATTTAAATTAAGCGTTACCAAAAAGCCCTTACTTAACTTACTTAATTTATAGGATTTTTTTTCCTGCTCTTATCCCACCCTAAGTGGGGTCGGCACAACATGTTATACAACATATAAGGGCTTGAGAATGACACCTATGTATTTACTTTACAACGACATATATGATTCATTCCTTCTCTCCATCCTCGATTATGCTGACGCAAGCTATATTGATTTGACCGAACAACAATTAAATAAACTTGAGCGGCTTCAAAATATTGCTATTCGGTTCATATTTTGCTTGCGTAAGTATGACCATGTGTCAGTTTTTCGCAAAAAGCTCAAATGGCTCCCTATACGTTTTCGCCGGAATTTGCATATACTGTCACTTCTGTACTGTGTGTTATTTGATTCGAAAACTCCTTCATACCTTAAGGAAAAATTCGAATTCTCTGGAGTGCAAACTGAATTGCGTAATTCTAGAAAGTTATTACTTAAGATGCCTGTTCATAAAACTAAATTTTTTGGCCAGTCATTTACTGTTGGAGCCATTAAATTGTGGAATGCACTTCCTTTAGACATATGCAATTCTAGTTCGCTAGAGATTTTTAAAACCCGTGTTAGGAATTACTATTTTGCTCTGTCTTAATACTGTGACGATAGTTCTACTAATTTATTGCATTTTTACGTGTATATATATATATTTTAGTTGGTATATAATATGTATCATAATATTTTCATTTGTGTAATTTGTTTATGTATTAGGTTGTATTTATTAGCATGTAAGTTTATTTCATAACACGCCACCTACCTACTCTGTGTGTTACAGTTTTCCTAATCCAAAGGCTATCTGGAAGAAATCGCTAATAAGCGATAAGGCCGCCTTTTGTGCCGTACAAAATTGTTATTTATATTTTATTATATAGTTTAATACAAATGTTTGTATTCATATTATGTGGTGGTACAATAAAGTATATATAAATAAATAAATAAAATAAATGATTATTAGTGATATATTCAATAACTGTCAATGTATTATAACAAGTAACATGTTTATAGCATGTTGTGCCGAGGATTATTATGTTAATTATTATATCGTATATATTGATATTTGGGATTGGATCATTACGGGGAATTAGAAAATAAGTGAAATGTGTGTGAAAATATAGTTATTATCATCATTCTCTTACCCTTATCCCACTCTAAGTGGGGTCGGCACAAAACGTCTTCTGCTTCGATTCTCCTCTATCATTGGTCAACTCTGATGCCACTCCTTTAATATATATAATTTTTCACACCCCTAGTCATACATCCCTCTTCATTACATGACTATACCAACTCAGTCTCGCATTTCTAATCTTCTCTGTAATGGGTGCATATTTCAGACTTCCCTTTATATACCCATTGCGTATTCTATCAAGTTTTGTCACACCACACATCCACATTAACATTCTCATCTCATTCGCATGCACACGCACATTTCTTTCAACCTTTTTTTTTATTTCTTAACATGTAGTTAGTATGAAAGAACAAATAAATTGTTGAAAACTGAAGTGTGTGTTCTATTAAAAGGTAATAAAGTTTGTGATTGTCGTGTATTAGAACAACATTGTTGTATCCCTGACTGAAATCGTAACGTTTAAACGATAGCAATCAACGACAATGTAGCAACGATTTATACCATATTTTATTGTTGCTGTGGTTTCAGAGCGCATTGGAGATTTTGAAACAATCTGATCATTTATTGTGAAATAAATTTTAAGATTTTGTCTTTTATACGTCTGCTGTCGTCTGTCGCTGCAGCGATATAAAATTTGATAGAAGTGAAGCTTCTATATAAGACCTTTATTATTTATTTAGAAAGTAAAGAAAACAAACCATCGGAAATTAATATTTAATAATTTATTTACATATTTTATTATAATTAAAGCATGACATACGTAATTAATTAGAAATGTGGCTGAGTAGAATATAATACCCTTGGTATCCGGGTAAGTATAATAGACCACCCTCTTCCTTACCGATGTGTCGTAAAAAACGACTAAGGTGAGTCGATGTCAGGCAGGCGGCCGGTCGCAAAATACGTAGCCAAATCATATGACAACATGTTTATAATGTTGTGCCGACTCCACTTAGAGTGGGATAAGGGGAGGAAGATGATGACTATTCAAAAGACACTACTTCATAAGATAATATCATATGTTATTGAGAACATAAATAAATAAAATAAATATATGGGGCACTTACAAACACGGTCGTCCGTCACCAAAGTAACATAATACTTGTGTTATAGGTGACAGACAACTGGTAAATATACTTATACGTTTTTAAATAAATACACCCAGACTCGAACTAACAAATTTTATTTGGAAAATGTTGGTACTTGGCATATATCGAATCAGCGACCCCCAGTACTGAAAGCCGGGTCATACCACTTGCGCCAACAGTTAACATAATACTTTGATTAAATTAAATACAGTGTAGATTTAGACTGTAGTCTTTAATTAAGATGAAACTGATGCCCAGCTTCACCCGTCCTCAGAGAGATCCCTCCGATAAGAGCGTCCCCGTTCTCTGTATCCTTACATCTTCTAAAACAAATATAAACAAAGCTTTCAGAAAATTAAATCGCCTTTGTATGCGCTGTAATCATTTCCCCATCAGATTTATTGACAAAGATATTTGTGTTTCTTTGCAATGGACAAAAATGTACAAGTTATATCTATCTTAAATTACTTATACGCTAGGACCTTACAAATCATGCCCACGTGGAATGGTCCCAAGAATGCTAGCAGCGTTTCCTAAACTGATTATTTATGCAAAAAGGAGCCAGCCCTCTTGTAACCTGAAGAGGCAATTAACCGAATTGTTAAAACGGATATAAATTTTTGCACTTTGACTCCATGGCCCTAGGTCTTAACTGCAAAGGGCACAAATATATAACTCTCGATGAGAGATACATACTTCCGCCGTTTGCCGGATTCAGCCATTTCCGCCGCAGCTCCAGGTCTTGACGTTGTTTCCCTGACATGGGACGAGGCGAACGTAACAACGCAAGTTGCGTCCCGCATTAGGGACTGTCCCCGTTCCTAAGAAACCAGCGTCAAGCCGTCTAGACTCTTGCCATCATCCTGACATATCCCCGAAGGGTCGAGAATAGCAGGAATATCAATGTGGTCTTTACAATTGATGGATTAACATTATTGAATATGGGTATTTTCTTGGGATTCCTCTTAAAGAACAAGCCCAACAGTAAAACCTGAAACAGTCACGAGTTCGAACCCTGAGTAGACAACGAAAACTGTACTTCGAAGGCTCCAATGATTTTCATGAAACAGGGATTTCGGGGGCAATAATTCGATCTAGGTAGGTTTCATTTACAAAAAATGTCGTCTTGTACATAATATCAAACTGTGAAATCTGCAACAATATAAGAAGAAAAGAAACGTTAATTACGCTGTCACTTGCAAAGTAATGATAGCTCAGTTGGAAACGGGCGGTCTAGCAGTGAAAATAGCCGGATCAAATTCAGCTATCACTAGCCCCTATTTTATTTTTTTCATATTGTTTTCTTTTATATCTTCTTAAAAAAATACCGAACAGAGCTCGGTCGAGATACTATATTATGCATAGCAGTATTTATCCAAGGAAGTATTACTTAATAAGTCCCTATTCACCAAAAAGGATCAATATCCCTCGAGGTAGTTAAGGCGGCGCCGTAAAATATGTTTTTTAGAGTTGGGCCCAACAAAATATTGCTAGCGTCAACAGAAAAACCCGCGACGGGCTGCGAAAATACTCCAATAGCCCCATTCAGTATTTAACCGCACAGTGGGAAATAATCCAATTTGGTCAGAGAAAGGATTTATTTGGAGGAAAAGAAATCTCGGAGCAAAACGAAATCTATATTAGGTAACTTTGGGTCATATTTTGCTACCTACAAGGAATTAGAAGGATTTTGATGGCAGGCATAATGCTCTAAGAAATGAACTTTGGGAGATTAGTATCAGATATCACGAAACGGATACCGCGTAAGTTTCTGTGAACATAATCAACGTTCATTCGATTTCGCTTATGTTATTAAAACATTCTGTTACTCTCTTACCTATTACTGTGAGCTAACCATAAAAGATAGAGACATGCTATCGCGAACTTTCATACAGTATTTTTCTAGATCTACAGCTCTCTAATACATTACTTTAGTGTATCTCTCTTGATTTACGCGGCTCATGTAACTATAGCTCCTAGAAGGAATTTTTTTTTACCACTTTCTTCAACACAATTTACATAAAACCGTAATCTATTAGTAACTTAAACCTTCCGGAAGATTTGCGCTATCTTTTAGTAAAAACCGTACAAAAATCCAATTAGTACATTCTAAGAAAATCGATTACATACAGACAGTATTTAGGACTTTCTTATATAATAAGTATAGAAGCTATAATAACGAGGTAGTACAGTATTATCGAAAGAGTATCTTAAAGTTTAGATCTAAGAGCCTAACTCGTTATTTTTTTTTAATATAAGAAAATTCAATTAAAAAATACAAAAGAAAAAAGTGCTCGTGATATCAGTCTGGGACTAGATCCCGGGTATTTGGACTTTTCTAGTCCACCCTTGTCCTACTGAGCTTTTATAACTTTATAAATAACTGCAAAATTAACTTTTACATTAATAATAATAATAATAATTTATTTATTTCTCATTACATACAGAAATGTTACAAATCGAAAGGCTGGGACCTTCTTTTAAGTGAAAAAACACCTGTGTCAGAAGGCCCCGCTCTCCATAACAATATGACACTAAAAAAATTAAACTAATACAAATTCAAATCCAAAGAAAAGAAATAAAAACTATTGTTATGCATGTATGTGTGTGTGTGTGTGTTTGCGCGCGCGCTTGTGTGTATGTATGTATAGATGTATGTGAGTGTGTAGATGTGTATGCAAGTTTTCTGTGTGTTTTATATATATGTATAAGTTACGTCACACGTTTTAATAGGTTTTCAACCTCATCATATGTCAATGACATTAAATATTGTATCAATATTGCTTTGCAGGTATGACTATTTAAATGAAATAATTTAAGTTTCCTATTTATCTTGTTACTAGTGGCCCGCTCCGGCTTCGCACGGGTATAAAATATATAGCTTATGTCACTCAGTAAAAAAAATGATTAAAATCTATCCAGCAATTTTGTTTTATTCATTACTGCTATATTTGTTTTATTCATTATTATCAAATTTGGAGTAAAACAATTCCCCTGGGGTGCCAAAGTGGTCGGCCTCCTCGTGGCGCACCCTGGTGTTTGTTCTCTGGGATCAGAGCTGTTGGCGGGATGGGGGCAATATGTACAATGATACCCTGTCCTTGCCATCGGCAGCGTGGTGGAGCACACAGGTCGTTTTAGTCGGTGCGAGTCCGACATAAGTGCCGCCTGTTCCCGTCGGGCGGCGGTACCCATAAGGAGCTTTTTTCTGTATAAAAAAAAACAATTCCCCTTTTGCCTATACCATGAAGATTCCCTGCTATCTTTGGAATATCTAAATTCATATACTACATTTTTACTTATTTACTTTCACATTTTCCCTGAGTATTCTATTTTTACAATTAATTACAGAATGTCTTTATATACAACATTCACAGCTTTTTTGTCATAAAGAAAGAATCTTCATTACACAATACAAACATGTTTTCTTTAGAGGTTACTCTTGATAAAGCGACATATAGTCGGCCAAGTGAAAAAAACCCGTCCAATCGCAGCTAAATTCGAAGTGCTATAAGACAAAGCGCGCAATCGCTATACTCTGCATTTTAAATCTGTAATATCTTTGAAAATGTTCATTTAAATTACAAATGAAGAAGAAAATTTCAAAACAATATTGTGGGTTCATAAGAGATAGACATAATATGTATACCATCGCGGAGTTTTCAGTAGACCTTTTCAAGGTGTACAAATACTTAGTACATTATTTTGACAAATATTGCAGGGTTTGCAATGTAAACGGAAAAAAATTATTTACGACATCACATTGGAAACCTCAAAAATGATAGTATTTCTTTACTCCATATTGAATGTTTATAATAAAAGTTTATAATATGTTAGATTATACATATAAACCTTTCTCTTCAATCACTCTATCTATTAAAAAACCGCATCAAAATCTGTTGCGTAGTTTTAAAGATTTAAGCATACAAAGGGATATAGGGACATAGGAACAGACAGAAAGCGACTTTGTTTCATACTATTTAGTGACGTTTAGCTATTATAACTAACGACGATATTCCTCCTTTATTCTTATGCAATAATAAAAATCAATTTTCCCAAAGTCAACTCATTTACTCTTTCTCAAAAACTACTCAATGACACATATGACAGTCACAATGCTTTTTCATATTAATGACTAACTCTGAAGGAGGTTGAATTAAAAACATGTTGTAACAGTCGACCATCCTGACAACATTTGCGACTCAAATCTCATAAGCTGACTTCTGGGAATGAATCTACCACCGATTCGGAATGCTGATTGTACTGAGAAGAATCGGCAAGAGACTCAATACTTGCTCTTTTAATCTGTAAAAGAAAAATCATTACGCACCTTAAGCTCACCCTCAATCACTGTCATGGCATAACACAGCTCAATAAGTGGCAACCAACTCAGCAGACACACACGTAAACCGACTCGCAAATGATAACGCTCAAAGAACAATCACCACATCTAAGCAGAGTCTAGCTGACAGTCGTTGCAGATGGCCACAGTCTAGAAAACGATCGTTACAACTGGAACAAATCCAGAGAATAATAGTCATTCTAGCTGACAGTTCTATCGAACAATAGTCACGGGCGCGTCTATGACCTCACATAGCACATCGTCACGTTGATCTTAGAGAGTTAATAAACCGAATACCAATTACCATTATAATATCGTCATAATAATCTCTCCAATAAAAACTCCATTTTTTATTCCATAGCATCGCATATCGCAACTATCTCTCAAATTATACGAAATTCGCACTCTCCGTGTTGTGTCAAGATATTGATCGTCATTTGTCTTTTCTTTAAACTCTTTAAATTTCCAGATATTCCTTTTGTCCGCTCTATTTGTGAGTTTAGGTTACGTCCTCTTCTGAATATAATAAACGACGATATTTCTCCTTTGTACTTATTATATTATTATACTTATTCAATAAATAAAAACAGTTTTCCCAGAGTCAACCCATTTACTCTTTCTCAACAACTTAATGACACATATGACAGCCACAATGCTTTTTCATATTAATGACCAACTCTATGAAGGAGGTTGTATTAAAAACATGTTGTAACACTATTATTTTGATAATTGTCAAATATTTTACCATACTTCACCAAAGAAAAATTACGTTAACTGTCATCTATGTTTTGTATTCCACTGACATTTGCGTTTTGTTATTCAATGTCATAGTCGTTCTTGTAATACCACGATTTATAGTGACTTGACGGGATAAAATAAATGCGGTCGAACGGGATAAAAGGTATCCTATGTCCGTCTCCTGGTTCTAAGCAACCTCTACACCAAGTTTCGGCTGAATTGGTTCATCCGTTCTTGAGTTATAAATAGTGTAACTTAGACCAACTTTCTTTTATATATATAGATATAGATAACATGATTGTGTGGAATATTGATTCTGGGCAAAAGCAGTTCTAGCCCGTTTCCCTGTTGCCACCACGAGTCTGTTTCGTTTTTTCTCGGCTACATATGGTACAGATTTATGCTTCCTTAAAATAATATTTAAAACATATAACTTCCTGACGGAAAGTAAACCTGAAGTCGAATATAGTTGAGTTGTGGGAAATGTATAGGGTTTGAACAGTATAACTTTTTGTTCAAATTTAAATGATAAAGAATTTCATATGAGCATTATTAATTCAGCAATGTCCGATCACAAACAAATTTATTTGAAAATGAAAAAATATAAATCGCCAAAAAATAAATATACAGAATATGATGCAATCAATTACGATAAATTATACACATACTTTAAATACATAGACCAGCCACTTAACAGTTACGAAGATATAGACGAATTTATAAAGAGTGCTATAAATAATTGCAAAGTCACGAAGGTAAAAATTCTTAATCCACCCCGCCAAGACTGGATAAACAAAGATGTCATCAACAAAATTGAACAACGCTATAAACCTTGGTGTAATTTAAAAAATGATCCAACTAATAAACAACTCAAGGAAAATTTCAAGGCCGAACGCAAAAGTACAGCCGAAAAGATAAAAAGCACCAAAGGATTATATTACTGCCATGCATTTACACAAAATATAAGACAACCGAAGGAAATGTGGACCCTGATAAATACACTGTCTAAGAATAAAATAAAATTAAATGGTAATCCTCCAACGCTATTGATGGAATCAGGCTATATAACTGATGGGAATGAAATTTGTAATGAATTTAATGTGTTCTTTTCTACTATTGGTTCGACTCTCGCTGATATCATCACATCCAAACATACAAATAATACAGCAATACTACGACATTGCCAAACGTATAAGTCGGAACTACATACATTTGCACCATGTGAAATTGATGAGATTCACAAAATAATCAATAACCTTGATCCAAATTGCAGCACAGGAATCGATGGTATAACCACTAAAGCCATCAAATGTATTAGTAAATTAATAGATAAACGACTAGTTAACTGTATCAACGCACATCTTTCTAAAGGAACTTTCCCTGATGCGTTAAAATTAGCTAAAGTAACTCCAATTCATAAATCTGGCGCAAAAACTGATCCCAGTAACTACCGTCCAATTTCAGTCTTACCGGTCTTATCAAAAATTTTTGAAAAGGTGATCTACACTCGATTAGATAAATATCTTAATTCTATAAATTTTATTTATAAAAGACAATATGGATTTCGTCCACAATCCAATACTCTCTCAGCCACGATTGACCTTGTCACTAAATTGCATACTAATATAGATCAGAAAAAAATAGCAGTGGGCCTATTTATTGACTTAAAAAAGGCGTTCGACACAGTAAGTCATTGTATACTACTACAGAAACTTGAAGCATTAGGTATTTCGGGGAGAGCATTTAATATGCTTGAGTCATATTTGAGTAACAGACGTCAAATAGTTAAAATTGCCGAATATCAAAGTAAGCCTCGTTACACTTCTGAATTTGGCGTGCCCCAAGGATCTATACTGGGACCATTGCTTTTTCTGATCTATATTAATTCCATACACGAAATCAAACTGCATGGCCATTTGTCTCTCTATGCAGACGATACATGTCTCTTTTACTTTGGTACCTCTTTATCCGATATTATGAGTCTAGCACAAGAAGACTTGAACACAATATCCAATTGGTTTGAGCAAAATTTACTGACTATTAACGTTTCTAAATCTAGTTATGTTATTTTTAAAAGCAAAAACAAAAAAATACCTGCAGTCCCTCCACTTATAGTAGATAACAAAATTTTGAAGCAAAAATTGACCGAAACATACCTCGGATTAAGACTGGATAGTGACTTAAGTTGGAAGACACAATTAAAACATATTAAAAATAAAATATCAGCTTTAATAGGATTCTTGCGTAATCTTATACATTGCCTACCTCGTCGGGTATGTCTTATAATATACAACTCTTTAGTAAAACCACATTTATTATACCTAATTGAAGTTTGGGGATTTGCGCCTAAGACTCACCTAAAGGATGTACAAATTGCACAAAATAAAATTATTAAATTACTATTCAATTTTGATTACCTAACACCTTCAGCTAAATTATATAAAGAAGTAAAATTAATGAACATAAAACAACTGCACGCTTACTACACTTGCATTTTAATTCGAAAAATTCTCAATAAATCTATTCATACACACATCACCTTCACCAAAATTCATCAAGTACGAAGTCGAAGCAGTCGTATAGGAGACCATATTTACTCCCACAAACACGTACTTGTCTAGGTAAACGTAACATAAAATTCAAAGGAGTGCAAGTATATAATAATTTACCTAAAGAGGTGAAGAATGCAAAATCATTTATGATATTTAAAAACAAACTTAAAAAAACATATTAAACGATATTAAATTACTAAGTTAAAATAACTTGTCATACTTACATTAGCTATACTGTGGCAACGATTTTGCATTCTTCAACCGGTGTAAAATAAAAGTTAGTGGGTAGATTACTGTGTTTATTGTGTTAGATTGCCGAACAAAACTATGTATGTAAATATGATTTTCTCTGTAAGTGAATGTACAAATTCTTTGAGAAAATAAATTCTTTAACCCGGAACTTTTAATAGAGATCGTTGTGTCCTCTTCAGCTCAATAAATTTCGTTTTAGCAGCACCGCCCCAAACAGAGATACAGTAATTTATTATAGATTGCGCTAGAGCTACGTATACTGTTTTTTAAATTTTATAAGAGGCAATATGTCTCAATGTTTTAAATATCCAAATCAGTTTTCGGATTCTACTTGATACTAAATCTACATGCAGGTTCCAAGACATGCGATGATCTAGCATCACGCCAAGATACTTAACATTGGGCACTTTTTCCAGAATAGGACAGTTGCAACTTCTATTGTCTTCCAGCAACTGTGAGCAGGAGTGTATTCCAATGTTAAAGTTGCTAGCGGGCTGTGAACGCTCACACATGGAAAAACACATGTAGTTCGTTTTGTTGACATTCAAGGTTAGTAGGTTCCTGTTTAGCCACTCAACGATTTTTGAAAGTCCCTTTTCTGTGTAATTACGCACTTCTTCCCAGGAGTTCCCATAAAAGACGATGGCAGTATCGTCTGCGTAGGAGAAGATATGTCCGTTGTTAATCTTTAGGTCGTACAAGTCGTTGATATACACTAAGAATAGTGTTGGGCCTAGAATACTACCCTGAGGAACGCCATAATTCATAGCTTTCTCCTCACTAATGTGATTATCAATTTTGACCATCTGAGTACGATCACTTAAGTAAGATTGGAACAAGGAAAGAGGCGTCCCTCTTATCCCAGCCAGTTCTAACTTTTTAAGAAGAATAGGCGTAGAAACGGTGTCAAAAGCTTTCTTTAGGTCTAGAAATACTGTGAGACATTTCTTTTTCCTGTCTAGAAGGTCCACAATTAGTGTGCTAAGAGCCGATACAGCATCTTCTGCAGATTTTCCCTTTCTAAAACCATATTGGGAATTAGAAATAATGTGACGTTTTTCTAAATAATTCAGCAGTCTGTTATTAATTAACTTTTCCAATATTTTAGAAAAAGCTGTTAAAACTGACATAAAATATTGTATTCTATATTTCTATATTTTTTCAGTTCTCGAAAACAGGGAAAAACTACATTTTTTAAAATTAACCTTGCTGGATCGACTTATCGCCCCTGTAACACTCTACATACCAAGTTTCATGAAAATCGTTGGAGCCGTTTCCGAAATTCGTTGTTTAATAAAAATTACCGTAAATCCGGACCCTACGCTAATTCTTGGATAAAACTTATGCTGCATATTTGTATCTTTCACTGAAAGTTATCGAAATCGGTTTAGTGGTTCAAGGGAATAATAATAATAATAATTTTTACTGAACACACAAAGGTAAATCAATAAATAACTTCTTATTCTAAGACATGCTTAGCACTGAGTTACGGAATGTTAAATGACCTTCCTCATAAATCACACTATCAGTTAGTTAAAATTGTATGAAAATTGAGTCAATTTTGATAAGATCAATCACAAATAAACAGCTTGGGATATTGTTTTATAATAAGAATACAAGGTTCAAAGGTAAAAAATCTGTAATTTTTATACGTTAAATGTAACAAACACTGTAATGGTAGGCATTATTGTCGCCACTGCCCCAATTTGCCTCTGTGACTTAAAATTTAACTATATTTGGCAGGGTTCCCATTTTTATGCAAAGCGGCGCAACCGACTTCTACGTAATGAGCAAACCAGATACCAATTAGTGAAATATGAACTTACCAGAACATATTTTACAATTTTTACAATAAAAAAATTGGAAATATTTTAATTTTCCGATATTGCAATGATATTTTACATTTTAGCGATGCAAATATGTTTATTAAATTATACCAAAATAAAAATTCATATATTTTTTACGGCCCGTCGTGTATCCGGCTGAGTAGAATACACCACTATTAATTCTTACCGAGGTGTCTTAAAAGGCGACTTAGGTAAGTTGACCCGCCGTGTGGTATCCAATTAAGTAGAATAGTCCACCCTCATCTGTTAAAGGTGTTGTAAGAGGTGACTAAGATAAGTTGACCTGCCGTGTGGTATACAACTGAGTAGAATAGACCATCCTCATTTCTTAACAGTGTCGTAAAAGGCGACTAATGTAAGTTGACCCGCCGTGTCGTATCCAGCTGAGTAGAATAGACCACCCTTATTTCTTACCGAGGTGTCGTAAAGGCGACCAAGGTTGACCCGGCGTGTGGTATCCAGCTGAGTATAATAAACACACTCATTTTTATCAAGATGTCGTAAAAGGCGAATAAGTTAAGTTGATATGCCGTGTGGTATCCGACCGAGTAAAATAGACCACCATCATTTCTTACCGAGCTGTCGCAAAATTGAACTAAGGTAAGTTGACCCGCCGCCTGGTATCCAGCTGAGTAGAATAAAACCATCCTCATTTCTTATCAAAATGTCGTAAAAAACGACTAAGGTAAGTTGACCCGCCGTGTGGTATGGGGCTGAGTAGAATAGACCACCATTATGCCTTGCCGAGATGTCGTAAAAGGCAATTAAAGTAATTTATCCCTCTGTGTGGTATCCGGCTGAATAGAATAGACCACGATCATTCCCTACCGAGACAACGTAAAAACCGACTGAGGCAATATTATCCACTAGAATTTAAATAGAGATTATCCATTATTCCAGTAGAAAAGTAATACAACATTTCTTACTGACTTATAGTCGTTTAAAAATATATCCAAAGACAACGCTGATCGTTTTTGTAGATCGTTTAGTAAATAAACGGCGAATAGGTATGAGTCACAAGGTATGGAAGAGTTACGTGATACACAGACAAATTCGTTGTAGCCAGTGGTCATTATACCGATACATCGCGTGCTAACCCCTAATACTAAGCACCACTGTAGTCGTAAAGCTCGACGTAAATAAAAAAGTCACACTAGTTCCTACAAATGTATATGACCGCTTTGAACCCGACACCGTAAGCGTCGCGTGCACAAACTTCATCCATGCATGCGATGACGAAGACCAGAGCGACAGGGAACACTTGAAAGAGGCGCGGCCACCGCCGCCACCGTGTCCCTCCGCACCCCCGCCAACCACGAGTCACGCCCAGCGAGCTGCAGGAGGCAGTTCCCGCCGCGATAACGTCGTGTAAAGAGCTCATGAATAAGTGTCCCGGATGGGTTCGAAACTAGTCGGGCTAACCCGATAGAATAAGCCGTGAGTATAGCCGGTTCTATACAATAACTATGAATACTACTCACGATAGTTTAAATTTTAAAAATGTATATGAATTTAAAATATTAGCTGTCTATTCTATTAGTAACGTAAACACGTACTTTTTAAATCATATATATTAGCGTCTATAAAGTGAATTTGGTTTCGAATTGAAATGATATAAGAAGTATAGTTACATAGGTCTCCTCTCTCCGTTTTGGAAGACAAGGCAGCTGAGACCTACCACGCTGCTCCAATGGGGTTTGGTAGGTTAAAAATGTATGATAATTTTAAATAGAGGAGAATGGTAGAAGGTTAAGGGTAAGATAATGGTAAGAGAATGATGATGATATTTTTAATTGCGTGTTTTTATTTATTTACAAAATTACTGATCAAAGCTCGGTCTTAATAGCGGATTATAGAAAAATAATTTTATTCTTACTTTTTATTTTTGTGTTAGTTTAAATATTTCTGTGTGTGAAATAAACAGAATACACACAAAAATATGATTACTTTTCTCATTTCCATAAATACATAGACGATATGAATTTTGTTCTGTAATAGAATTCATTTTAGGTATACCGCGGTACGTTTGGAAATACAAGGCCATAAATTGAACAGGTGTACGCTGCGCTTGTCGTCCCGAAGTGCTTTATATGCACTGCAGATAAAATATTATGTATTTTTAATAGAAAATAAACACCCTAATCGATTCGCTTCGGTAAAAGATGCAGAGTGCATTTTAAAGGGAATAAATTGAAGGCGATAATAGTTAATAGATTTTGGGAGTTTGCGTTTGTTTGTGATACAAATGTACTCGTATATAAATCTTTAAAATAAACACACACACATATATAATACGCTTCTGTCACTCTCCAACCCTGTAAATATCTCCATCACAAAAATGAGATCGATGCGGGAAGACTCAGAGAGTTTTATCGTTTTAACAAGAGCATAGTTAGATAGTTTTAATAAATAACCCGCATGACTTATAAAATATATATTAAAATAGCTTAGCTAAATGAGAGTGCCAAAATTGAAACTCTTAGAAAAACCCATATACATTATAATTTTTTTTTCTGGTAATAAATACTCACTATAAAATTAATAATGGGAATGTGATAGAAAACTTACATACATATATACATTTATCATGGTATTAAAATAGCGGAACGTATCGATTGTCAACTTGTTATTTTTTTAATTACCTATATCTACAGCGCTGGATTCCAATGTTTTTAGTATAAGTATGAAAAAAAAAGACCGGTAGGCTAGTTATGTATAGAATTCGTCACGTTCTTTATCGATAATGAACATGTTGCCTTAACCGATATATAAAGTCACATTTCCTATGCTCATACATGGGACAAGTAAATTTTTTCTTCGGATAGGGCGATGTGTATAAACTCCTAATTGGAGAAGAATGATAGTTTAAAGCAATTACACCTAAATATTTGGTTTCCATAAAAAAGGGACTTTGCCCAGCATTGGGATAGTATCTGGTCGCTATTTTACATTACCATTTATACGTTTTATGGTGAAGGTGAAAAAACATGATGAAACTCTGTTTATCCTTAGGAATTCCTCTAAGATCCAAAACGCACTGAAGGTGAAGGTAGATTAAAGATTGTATATTCTAGAAGAGAAAGGAGATAAATGCCATTTTGGCTTAATATAGGGTTGCCAAGTTTAATAAAAGTCGCTGCTTATAAAGGGGTTACGTTAATAATAAATATTACTCATCATAACACGAAACAACTGAGCGCGTGATGACGCCTCAAAAGTTACGCCATAGAAAATTGCAAACAATCTCCCAAATATAAATTAAACTCTACAGTCAAAGGAATATGGTTTATTTTACAAGATCAAGTTAAAGCACCGGCACTTTTTCACCGAAATGATAATACAAGCGCACAACTGACATGCGTATTAATAAAACTTTCGAGATCGTAGCAAAGGCGGAACTCGGTGCTTTGTTTCAATTCATTTGGAATTCAGAGCATGTTGTGTCCGGCCGTGTATTATGTGATGTTACAGATTGTACGAATAGCTTTGGAGAAAAACCTTTACCGTCAAACTTTTGGGAATTTGAATTTGTATCGGGAAACGTATTTATGTTTCATGAAATTTGTATTGGGAAATGTATATTTCTGAAACAACACGTCTGGGAAATTTATTTCCACTTCTTGGGAAATGTAATTCAAGAGAAAAAAATAGTTTCTAGAGATAAACTCCACGAAAAAATCGCAAAGATTTGCGTTTTTGTTGTGGAGTCCTCTTCGTTAGTATCCCCTTATTATGCTTTTGATACGGGGCAGTAAGCTAGTAGTGTATTGTGGTGGTGGATGCATTCTGGTGATGAATTCTACATTCATAAGGTATGAACATGGATAGAAAAATCCACTCAGCCATTAAATAGATTTTCTGTAATAGCTTATTATAGCAAAACAATATTATCATTACTTGTGTATTAGATACCTTCGCAAAGTAACAGCTAACTCTATAAATTGTGTATAGATTCAATTAAACGATTTAATGTAAGAAGTAAGAAATGTCAAATGTGTCCCTATTAATGTTTAACTTTCCAATCAATTAGGACTTGAACAATATACTTAAGTAAAACAAGACTAAATATAACATAAAACACGATTTAGACTACAGACTAATTTGACAACTTATAGGCGCATTGAACACACGTTCAAAATGGGTTTTCCGTTTTTTGTATTCGCATATATCCGGTTCAATCTTTAATATTTAAATGAGTTAATCTTGTATGCCTATATATATTTTCGGAACTTCGGAAACGGCTTCAACGATTCGGACGTTCGAACGGCTGAAATTCACCATGTAAGGGTTTTGGGAAAGAAAAATCGATTTAGCTAGGTTTTATGTAGAAAACAATAAAAAAACAGGGACACTGTTTATGTGCATTAAAAAATACTAAAAATTATATAAATACATTTTTTTGATGCATTTTTTGGGGAAGTAGTAGTAAAAGTAGTCTCGAAAAATATAATTATCAAGGATCGATCCCCAACTACCATATTATTTTTTCTTTTTTTTAGTTTTTTTTTTTTTGTAAAAAACAGGTATTATTTGTTAAATGCTGAGGTAAAAACTGGTAGGTACATTTTTTAGATATGTGCACTGCATCTTCCGTTTTTTTCTTATCTGAGCTTCAATTCTTTTTTTTCAACCAATGAACGTCCTCTGCTGCATTTACATTTTCAAATCATACAATATTAGACCCCTTGCGATCGTTTTGAAGTCATTAGTACACTAGTAGGGGACTACCAACTTCATGTCACAACGGAAAATGATTTGATTGATTGGATTTGATACTGCAAAAATATAAAATATCACATTCAAATTCCTATTCCATAATTTACCTGCAATGATTGTACTCTGCGTCGCTGACGGCGATGTGGACATTGCGATCATTAGAAACGCCAAGAGAGTCCGTTCCGTATACCACACGGGGCGCATTGCGCTTAATCTTCCAATAACATTAGTTTTTAATATCTATTTATATAGCACGATTTTAATCTCCGATTTGGACGGGTACGGCCCAATGGCATAGTCCAGATCTGAAACAAGAGAAATTCTAATATAGTACTTTGTAAGAGAATGAGGCTGCCTACTGACAAAATGAGATGTCGAGGTATTTATATGTTTTATCGACCGCCTTCTATCTCCAACAGTCCAAGATCTTGATGGGTCTGGTCTATGTCCGGTTGAAAATTCGAGAAGTCAGGAGTAGGATCAGATATCCTATGCATATTTTTTTTTATTCGGAAACGAAAAAGTATAAACTCAAATTGCGCTATATTTAAACAATGTTTATCTAGTGGATTGGGCTAGCCGTGTGGTATCCGGCTGAGTAGAATAGTACCACCCTCTTTTCTTACCGAGGTGTCGTAAAAGGTGACTAAGGTAAGTCGACCCGCCGTGTGGTATCCGGCTGAGTAGAATAGACCAACCTCATTCCTTACCGAGGTGTCGTAAAAGGTGACTAAGGTAAGATGACCCACCGTGTGGTATCCGATTTAGTGGAATAGACCATCCTTTTCTTACCGAGGTGTCGTGAAATACGACAGAGGTAAGTTGACGTCAGGCAGGCGGCCGGTCCGGTCGTAAAAACGCAGCCAAATCATGTTACAGCATGTTTATAACATGTTGTGCCGACCCCACTTAGAGTGGGATAAGGGCAGGAAGATGATGTATCTAGTGGATTGGGCGTGAAACCGTAACTGACTGATAGACTTTCACATTTAAAATAGTACAAATTACAAAAAAATGAATGTATTTTAATCTATAGTCTTTCAACATCGTTGGATATCTATTCAAGGGTCTCATTGCATAGCTTGTTATTACTGAAAAAAAAAATCAAAGATTTCCATTCCACCATTTTGAAATAACGGAAATCGGTTATTTTTACCCCATCGTCTCTTCTTAAGTGATTCGAAGAGATTTTTTATCAAGTAATATATAATTGATTTATGTAACATAAAAAAATTGAATTTAAATTGAAACGTAAATTTCAAATTAAAAACTCTGTGGTTTATTTAGATGCCTAAAAGATAATTGATGAAAACTATTAGTGTATTTAAAATAAGAGTTAATTGGAAAGTTATTGAAAACTATTTTAATAAAATAACTCTAAACTTATTGCGAGATAAAGGTTAACATAATAATTAAACAATATCTTTGAAAATGTAGCTGTTAAAAGGTTACCTGCAAGAAAAATACCTTTGCGCCCACAAATTCAACGATCGTTACTTCAAGTTATTTTTCAGGGAGTTTTTGTTTTGAAACTCTTACCCGATATGGTAATGAAAATCTTACTTAAAAACTTTAGTAAAGATAATGTAGTTAAAAGGAATTCATACAACTTTACGCTGTAAGAAGGTAAAAAACCAATCTATACTAATATTATAAAGAGGAAAAATTTGTAGGTATGTTTGTAATGTTTTCACACAAAAACTACTCGGCCAATCACAAAAATTCTTTCACCATTAGAAAGCTGCATCTTTACTGAGCAACATAGGCTATATTACATTTTTTAACTTAAATGAAAATAAAACTCTTAAGTTCACAAAAATAAATATATTGTACGACTTAGTAGACTTTCCACTGCCATGAGATTGGTACGTACGCGGGTGAAACCGAGGAATATTACTAGTAAATTATAATTAGGTTTTTTATATTTATTACAATTACACTACATATTACATAAATTTGTGCATTGTGGTATTCGGCTGAGTAGAATAGGCTACCCTCATCTCTTATGTAGGTGTCGTGAAAGGCAACTAAGGTTAGTTGACTCGTCGTGTGGTATACGGCTGAGTAGAATAGACCACCCTCATTTCTAACCGAGGTGTCGTAAGAGGCGACTAAGGTAAGTTGACCCGCCGTGTGGTATCAGGCTAAGTTGAATATTCCACTCTCATTTCTTACCGAGGTGTCGTAAGAGGCGACTAAGGTAAGTTGACCCACCATATGGTATCCGGTTGAGTAAAATAGATCAACCTCTTTCTTACCGAGGTGTCGTATTCCTCTTTCTTACCGAGGTGTCGTAAAATACGACTAAGGTAAGTTGATGTCGGGCAGGCGGCTGGTCGTGGAATGCGTAGCCAAATCATTGCATAACATGTTTGTAACATGTTGTGCCGATCCCACTTGGAGTTGATAATGGTAGAAGAATGATGATTACATTACAGACATTCGAGGTTATTTTTAATTTGAATAATCATACCGTTTAAATTGTGGTTATTTTTGAAAAATGAAGTGATTGAGAAATTTATCATTCCTTCAGTGTACTTCGTGTTTTCCCTAATCATCCCTAATTTCTTTCGGATCCTTTATAAATATTTACAAAGGTGACAAAACGTTTGCCTATTCCGGCCAAAATAATCACCGTCCATTTTTGGCAATAGAATAAATAATTAGATCATCCCGAATTCGATGGTGGAATCACGTTGTGTAAAATTTGAATAATTTTGCATCACGTTACACAGCCAGAGAAAATAGGCTTGGAAATACGCCAATATCCGGCGCAATTTCGATTCGTGGTACAATTTGCGATGTTTTTTGCAGCGTTGGCTTTTGCGGGCTGTTTAGGCGTTTGATGTCGAATACAATGGTCTATACAGATTGATTGTTGTAACTTGTATACATTTTCGATTGATACATAATTTTGTTACTACTATGACGTTTTGGTACTATGACGTCATCATCATCTCGCCGTGTGGTATCCGGCTGAATAGAATAGACAACTCTCATTAATTATTAATTTTTGTATTAGGTTATTGTACACGCGTCCTGTGTATCACAGGAAGTACAAATAAATGTTTTTTCTTTCTTCATTTCTTACCGAGGTGTCGTAAAAGATGACTAAGGTAAGTTGACCCGCCGTTTAATATCCGATTGAGTAGAATAGATCACCCTCTTACTTTTTGAGTTGTCGCATTGTGGCTATGTATTTTACGATCGGCCACCTGCTGGTCAATAATCAACTTACCTTAGTCGTATTTTACGACACCCCGGTAAGAAATGAGGGTGGTCCATTCTGCTCAACTGGGTATCAAACAGCGGGGTAACTTACTTTAGTCGTGTTTTACGACACCTTAGTAAGAAATGAGTGTGGCCTATTTTTTTTATTTACCTTGAAACCACTCCGCGGGTCAACTTACCTTAATCGCCTCTTACGACACTTTCGACTATCGACAGTGGGTGGTCTATTCTACTCAGCCGGATACCACACATGGCAGCACGACAGTATTCATAATAAGTAGGTATAAAAATGTATGAAAATCATTTTTTACACGTCTCCCAGGAGTTAAAACAAAATCTTCGTTTTATATTACAAATCGCGCTGGGACCCAAAACCAGGGTAAGAAAAAAAGCAGCCAAATTGAATTATGTTTTTCCATCAGTATGTATAAGATTGATATTGAAGAATAAATTGTCTTCACTGCCTCTCGCATAAAGACGGTGTACGTACGCCTTGTAAAAATATTGCTCGACGTGATAAAATGAACCCAACGTTATTTAAGCGAAAAAAGGGTAGTAAAAAAGTTATTTTTTTAAACACTCTTACCCGATTTTCTTCATTGTTTCTAATTTTTATTTTTCGCACCGTTCGCACCAACTTCAGCGTTTGAGCAAGCTGCCGAAAGAAAAACGAGTTTTTTTCTTAAACGTTACCTCGATTGTGCCAAATTTCATCAAAATTGATCCAGCGCATTAGCCATGAAGGCATTACAGACAGACAGACTTTCACATTTATAATTTAAGTATGGAAGTACAAAAGCTCATGAATAAGTGCCCCGGATGGTTTGGAAACTAGTCGGGCTAACCCGATATAATAGGACGTGAATATAGCAGGTTCTATACATTAACTTTTATACCGAGGTAATAAATAGGGGAAAAAATCTCGTTTTTCCTTAGGAAACAGGAAATAAACAAATATTGCATTATTGAGGGTACTTAAACGCTTAAGTTAGCGCGAACGAAATAATTCATATTAAAAGTGATCTACGTCCAGTTGGGAGCTCGATTAAGACGATATCGTTCAATATATTTATAAGGCATTTCCTCGTATGAAAAAGGTTTTAATAACATTTCTAGGGATACCCGTAGAATATATAAAACCCTCAGATTTCGAGGCATAACCCGTAAACTTTGAAGTGCTCGATGACCCAGATTTACAACACCCCCATTTACTTTATATGACACTTCAACGTCCCTTTTCAAATAGAAACAACGTCGATGTAACCGACGGGCGAGAGCGACCCATTTTGTCTCAAAATTTTATTCCGACTGACGGTCGCGGAGTGCTGTTAATATCGGCTTGATTAAAATTGTACATAAAATTATCGGCAGATCAAAAGTGGGGTCGCTCTTGTACTAAAGGGACAGGAAATTGAAATTTTGGTAAGCAACCCTTGCTATGCGGGCGCCTTGTTGCCGTTTGACGGATTAATTATTTGAGCAACGAGTTGTGATTAAACAAAACCAAAGCCAGTGACGTTTTTGCTGATGAAAGTTTGATCAATGGACGGGTATAAAATAATTCTCAAAAGGAACAAGAAAATTGTTTTGTTAAAGTCACTGTGTATATAAGAATATTTTTTTTTTTAATACAGGAAAAAACCCCTTATGGGTACCGCCGCCCGACGGGTACAGGCGGCGGTTATGTCGGACTCGCACCGACTAAAACGACCTGTGTGCTCCACCACGCTGCCATGGCAAGGACAGGGTATCATTGTACATATCGCCCCCATCCCGCCGACAGCTCTGATCCCAGAGAACCTTCTCCGGGTAGGGCCCCTCGAAAGAAAAGCCCCCCTCCGCTAACCGGTGCATCGAGAGCACCAGATGCACCGACCGCCTCGGGGACCTATAAGCCAGGCGTCCGATATACCCCGTTCGGAACACCCGAAGGTCCCCAGTTAGGGCGGTAGACGATGGGCTTGGGCGAGTCACTAACACCTGGACTCACCAGCAGCAGATTGGATCCAGAACGACAGTTCGTGGAACCGTTCCGCCACCTCCCTCCGCCCCCGTATATAAGAATATAGGTTAACCCGCTACTTCGTTTGCAAAGAGGCCTATTCCCAGCTGTGGAATATCAACAGATCCCTCATATATTTACTATTGCTAGATAACTTTAAAGCTGGCAACTTAGTACACTGTTTTTAATTAAAGAAAAATTTATGCATAAATTTTTCATGAAAAGGCTCCGCAAAGTCAACAAGAGGGTTCATCGAGATTAAAGGATGAACGTTGCGACACTAACAGCTGCATTCAGGAATTATTAATGGCTCATTCAGATAACACGGTCTAAGTCGCGTTTATCTCTGGAAGATTTATGCCGTCACCTGAACTTTTTAACTTCAACAAGTCCAATTAAAGAAACGAGAGCGATTTCTTTTTATAATGAAACTAGCGACCCATTCTGAATTAGCACGGACAGTTGAGCATATTATGCCTATTATCTTGATGTTCATTGTCATAATTCTCCTTTTTTTGTGTCAGGAAAACCCATTATGGGTCGTCATTGCCCGACGAGGATGAGCGGCGGGTATGTCGGACTCTCACCGACTAAAAACCTGACAGTGCTTCACCACGCTGCTAGTGGGATAATGTACCGCTGTACACATTGCCCCCATCCTCATCAGCAGCAACTCTGAACCCCAGTGCACCACCTCTGGGTCAGGGGCGTCTTTAATAGTGGCCCATTTCTATAGCATATATATTATTCCAGCGTATAAGGAGTAATTTTATAGCAAAATAATTTTATTATTGCTTTTAGATTTATATATTATAGATAGGTTTATATTTACGTTATTAATAGTAATAAAAACTCTTCGTTAACGTTGGCTGCTTTTCAGTTGTAAAAAAAATCGTGAAACTCCAGGAAGTCATCAACAGGGGCTGATCGAGATTAACGGATTAATGCCGCGGTAACGTTTATTAATGGTTCCTCAAACAAACCGGTCTACGTTACATTTATCTTTTAAAGATCTCAACTGCTACGCCAACTTTTTTGTACTTAAATTTTAATTGTATAGCCTTACACAACACAGAAATCCAAGCGCATGATGTTTTTCTATTAATAGCTACATCATTATCCAGCCCTATCACAAATCGGTCGGCAAACATGTTATGAACATGTTCTTACATGATTTGGCTAGGTATTTTACGAGCGGCGGCCTGCCTGACGACAGTTTACCTTAGTCGCCTTTTACGATACGTCGGTAAGAAATGATGGTGGTCTATTCTACTCGGCTGGATACCGCACGACAGGTCGACTTCCATTAGTCGCATTTTACGACTCCTCGGTAAAATTGAGGGTGGTATATTCTACTCAGCCGGATACCACACGGTAGGTAAACTTACCTTAGGCGTCTTTTACGATACTTCGGTAAGAAATAAAGGTGGTCTATTCTATTCAACCGGAGACCACATGGCGGATCAATTTACGTTAATTGCCTTTTACGACACTTTGGTAAGAAATGAGGATGGTCTTTTCTATTCAGCCGGATTCAACACTGTGGCATAGTATGTCCTGATTATATGTATTAAGATAATAAGTACCTATATTTATATCCTCCTGCCCTTATCCCACTCTAAGTGGCGTCGGCACAACATATTATAAACATGCTGTATCATGACATGGCTACGTTTTTACGACCGGCCGCCTGCCTGACGTCAACTTACTTTCGTCGTATTTTACGACAGTTCGGTAAGAAATGAGGGTGGTACTATTCTACTTAGCTGGATACCACACGACTATGTTAAGATAATGATAATGTTGGGTAAAAACGGACAAGACAGACTAGAAATATTCCGATGATTCTTGCCAAATACATTTAGAACATTCCGTGTTAAGAGTTCATTTAGCCTAATAACTTTGATATACTTCGATGGTATGTAAAAAGCAATAAAAGTACCCATTAAATTTCTAGGTCAGACAGTAAGTTGTCATGACCAAAGTTAAATGTGTCAAACATTCGTCATTACGTGACATTTTCTGTCAATCTGTCGCTATAATGGCAATACGTTATACATACGTGTCACGCAATATGATGTATAGCGTCTAGTTATATTGCCGTGTGGTATCCAGCTGAGTAGAATAGAACCACCCTCATTTCTTAAAAAGGGACTAAAGTAATTCGACTCGCTTTGTGGTATTCGGCTAAGTAGAATAGACGACCCTCATTTATTACCGAGGTGTCGTAAATGGTGACTAAAGTAAGGCAACCCGCTGCGTGGTATCCGGCTGAGTAGAATACACCACCCTCATTACTTACCAAGGTGTCGTAAAAGGCGACCAAGGTAAGTTGATCCGCCGTGTGATATCCGGCTGTGTAGAATACACCACCCTCAATCCTTACAGAAGTGTCGTGAAAGGCGACTTAGGTAAGTTAGCCCGCCGTGTGATATCTGGATGTGTAGAACAGACCACCCTCAATTCTTACCGAGGTGTCATTATAGGCGACTAAGGTAAGTCGACCCGCTGTGTGTATCATCAAATCAATCAAATTATGTGACAATATAATAAGAATAATCTTTATTTGCTATAATGTGGTGAACGACAAGAAGAATGTGAGATAGAACATTATTACTATCCTGACATTAAACTAACTTAAGAGTATGCAAATAAGTTTACATTGACATTGTCAAATTTATAAAGTTTTGAATGACATAAAGCCCTTAAGTTTTAAATTTCACAATAGCTGATTATAACAATTTATATTAATATGATAAAATGGCAAAAAAATGCAGTTATAAGAACGTCAGAAGTTAATTAGTTTATATCAATTTTTAATAGGTAACGTCCTGTTACTATCCCACTGCTGGGCATAGGCCTCCTCTCTCCATTTTTAGAGAGAAGGGTTGGAGCTAAGATCTACCACGCTGCTCCAATGCGGATTGGTAGGTTACACATATCCCTAGAATTTTCTAGAGATATGCAGGTTTCCTCACGATGTTTTCCGTCACCGAAAAGCGTGTGATAAATTGCAATTATCAATTAGACACATAAGTTTTAATAGAAAAACTCATTGGTGTCTGCCCGGGTCAGAACCCATGATCGTCTCTAGAGATTCACACGGTCGCACCGCTAGGCCATCACAGCTGCAATTTTTTAATGTCTAGTAATAATAAAAAAATATGTATAAGCACACCGATATTGTCCATTATTCTTACTTAATATATTAATAACATGTTGTGTCGACCCCACTTAGAGTGGGATAAGGGCAGGAGGATGATGAGCGTCTAGTGATAGTTTGCTGACTCGAAAACCGCTATTTAGACCGTTCTAGAATACCGCACATTGTATTGCAAACTTCATAGAAAAGTTTTGCTCAAGAGATCGGTTCTACTTTCAAATTCTACACTCACTCTTCAAAGTTCAGTTACGCGATGAATAGTCAATAGAAATATCTTTTTTCTAAAGATCTCTTTTAAAAAAGCAAGTATGGTCAATTGTATATAATATATTTTACGACTAAAAATGTAATATTGCTTATTTAAAGCAAAATTATAATTCTGTCCTACAATTTTTTTTGTAGCATAAATTACTTAGATCTGTAATTAATTTTAATGACAAATATGTGATGTGCGTGCCTTTAAGCGGCGTGTTCACGCAGAACCAAGACTTTATACATAACTAGCGGCCTTCCCCTGCTTCGGTCTGGTATAAAATATATATCCCATGTCAGTCAGTGTAAAAAAATGATTAAAATCGATCGAGTAGTTTTGATTTATTCATTACTGCCCGTGGCCCGAACGCGTTAAATTTGGAGAAAAACAATTTCCTTTCCCTATACCAAGAAGATTTCCTGCTATCTTTGGAATATCTAAATTCATATAGTACATTTTCACGTATTTACTTTTACATTTTCCCTATGTATTTAATTTTTACAATTATTTACAGAATGTCTTTAAACAAACTCTTGAAAGAGGGACATAGCTGCTAAAGTCGAAGTGTTATAGGGCGAAGCGCGGCGTCCTCACGGCATTTTAAATCTGTAATATCTCCGAAAATGTTCACTTATATTACATGCTGCAAACGGCCATATTGATCTATATTAAATCAACTATTTATTTAAGACTAGCGGCCTGCCCTTGCTTCGCACGGGTATAAAATATATATCCCATGTCAGTCAGTGTAAAAAAAATGATTAAAATCGATCCAGTAGTTTGGATTTATTCATTACTGCCCGTGGCCCGCAAGCGTTAAATTTGGAGAAAAACAAAAAAATGTAATTATTTACAGAAACCTCAAAAATTACAGTATTTCTCTACTTTGTATTGAATGTTATTATACGTACAAACCTTCCTCTGGAATCACTCTATCTATTAAAAAAAACCGCATCAAAATCGGTTGCGTAGTTTTAAAGTTTTATGCGTACATACGGAAATATGGACTTTGTTTTATAATATGTAGTGATACTTAATTGGATAAGGATTAATGCTGTATTGTATAAAAATTGCTTCAAAAATATGGCATTATTTTTCGTAAAAAGTAAATGACAAAAAATGCTATTGTGGGTTATCCATAAGAGATAGACATATACCATCGCGGATTTTTCTGTAGACCTTTTCAAGGCGTACAAATACTTAGTACATCATTTTGATAAATCTTGTAGGGTTTAGCCTGCGTTTGCAATGTAAGCGGAATAAAATGTAATTATTTACAGAAATCTCAAAAATTACAGTATTTCTCTACTCCGTATGGAATGTTATTATACGTACAAACCTTCCTCTAGAATCACTCTATCTATTTAAAAAAAACCGCATTAAAATCTGTTGCGTAGTTTTAAAGTTTTATGCATACATAGGGATATATGGACAAACAAAGAATGCGACTTTGTTTTATAATATGTAGTGATATGTAACGCTACAATTGTAACTGTGTTCATATCGTTGGCGTGTCTTATATTTATTTATATATAAATAAATAATGAACTAGTCTTATCGCATCGTATCAATACCTAGACTAGTCGCACCCGCGACCTCTTTCGCGCCATCTTAAGCTCTTAAGTACCCTTAGTAATGCAATAAAAATTTTCTGTAAAAAAGCTTCAGTTTCCTAAACTAACATTCGTCCTTTTTGTCTTATATGTTACCCTGATGTTATTTCCGCCGTATGGTATTCGGCTGAGTAGAATAGACCACCCTCATTTCTTACCGAGGTTTCGTTAAATGCGACTATGATACATTACTCACCGTGTGCTATCCGGTTCAGTAGAATAGTCCACCCTCTTTTTTATCGAGGTGTCGTAATTTGGCGTCAAGCAGGCGGCCGATCGATTATAACATGTTGTGCCATCCCCACTTAGAGTGGTATAAGGGCAAGAGGAAAGATGTTAACCTAATGTTTCTTTCTTACCGAGGTGTCGTAAAAGGCGTCTAAGGACGTGACTACACTCACTGAAACAGTAAAATGAAGACGCGCCATTTTATCGTGGTTAATCTGAACTATTCGGTAAAATTGTATAAAGTACTAAAAGTATGTATTACATTTCTAGGCCAGACAAAAACTTAACAGAACATAACTTACGTGTATCAAACATTTGTCATTATATAGATATTTTTTGTCAATCTGTCACAGTAATGTCGCGAGACGTAATATTCGCCAGTCACGCACATTGATATATGATGTCTAGGCGATAGTTTGCCGACTCGAAAATGACACCGTTGAAATGTTTACGTCATTGAAATAGTTAATTTGAGGTCGAATTTTTCCAACCAAATCATGTTCCACCAATCATGTCGTTAATATTTTTCAGTATATGAAAATGATCATAACGTGTCGTATTTTCTTGATTAAGTTGATATGAACATGTAATAAGGAGGGATGAAAATCGTGCGACAAAACAGTTAATCATCATTATCATTCTCACTCATCTCCTTCATTGGTTTTAAACATGTTGAAACATGTTCTGGCTAGTTATTTTACGACCGCCTGCCTGACGTCAACTTTCCTTAGTCGCCTCTTACGATACACTGGTAAGAAATAAGGGTGTTCTATTCTACTCAGCCGAATACCACACGACGGGGTGTGACCAAATTCTCAATTGGGTTGAAGAAAAAATGGATGGATTGTGTTAAAAAGTCCAGGCAGTGTTAACAAATGATGGAAAATAATAAAAAAAGAGAATAGAAGTTTGATTTTATCTATGTTTGTGAAATCTTTACTCTTGCACGTACTCTTGGACTGATTTAAATGAGGAATTATGTTTTTAATCATATGTGATCTAGATGAATCCTGTCTAGTGAACTGTTTCTATCAAACAGCTGGGCAAAGGACACCTTTCCCCAGGTGTGGATAGAAACAAGTCTCAACTTTTTGGGGAGCAGAAATGAAGTTGAAAGTCATCTCATTGCTGCAATGCGGATTGTAGGTTACACATATCCCAAGAAATCTGAAAGATATGCAAGTTTCGTTAAGATATTTTTTACCCGAAAATCCAATGATTAATTGTAAATATTACTTATAGACTTTGATAGAAAAAAATATGATAGAAAAACTTATTATTGCTTCTTTATAGTTTGAACCTGTGACCCTGGTAACGTCGCCCCAATCAGCTATCATGCCGTCAAATCATTTCATACAATTGAAGCTAATTGATTCAGTTTTATTAAAACATGGTACGTAGTACAATATTTAAGACTCAGAGTTATGCGAACAATTAGTTGGAACTAGAATTTGTCTTAAAGAGAAACCTATTTCCTACTGCCGTTTAAGACGTTCGTTGCAAACGAGTAAGTTTCTATCTCTCGCTGTGCAGTCCTCGGTTACACCGTTAACGGCCATTCGGCGACAATATCCGAGACAAATTGCTTAATATGTGCTGCATATGACTCGAGGCGACGCAAACACCGTTTACACTGCGCCACTAATGTTTGAAATAATTGTTCATTTACGTTTAAATTTCGCACATCTGTAAAGTTTACGTTAATTGCAATTAGGAGTAGTTGCATAACTAAAGTCTAAAGTCTGAAAAATTTCAGAATTCTTTGATAACATCTAATCCAAAATCGGACATATAACGGTTGAAAAAGAAAAAAGATGATAATCGATGTTCGCTATATTAAACATTTTCATTATGGGTGTCCAAAACGTAAAAGGCAACATCTGTTTTTGTTAAGCGTATATAAGCTAAAAGGTATATAAAAAAACATATATTTTTAAAAAACGCAATAAATGAGTAAATGTATAATTTAATGTAATTATTTTTATTTATTTATTTTTAAGGCACAGTTATACAATACTTAATTATAAGAGAAACAAAGCAAAATACCAATAAAGTCTTTACATGAAAAAACTTGAGGAAATAAAAGGAACCTAACAGATAACAAGTTGAATTTCATGTTAAAAAAAAGAAAATATTAAATATTAAAACTTTTCGTTGGACATCTTAACTTATTTAAAAAATTGTATAGATATTTATTATCTGTTTATTTTGAATATTTTACCACTAAATATAGATTAATATACGTTAAAAAAACTTTTACTTCAAAAACAATTTTAACAGATTCTAAAAATAACAGTCGCGATGTAAACGCTGTTTAAATTATCACCAATCAAAAGGATATACGGGTCAAGTGCAATCGACGACTGAATTCTTTCATTTTAATTCTTATCTATTTAGAGCTCTTGTATCATCAATTGTATGACATTGAACTTGCCGTCATGAGATTTACAAGACCATTTTATTTGCGCAATGTTGCCTTGGTTAGAATATTGTAGCAATTTATTGATATCATCATTTGCAATTGTTTTTAATACCTATTTTAAATTTATTCTTTAGGTCATCATTCATTCTCCTGACCTTATCCCTCTGAGTGGGGTCGGCATAACATGTTTTAAGCATTATGCTATATAATTTGGCTAGGTATTATACGACTGGTCGCCTGCCTGACGTCAACTTACATTAATCGCTTTTGCGATACCTCGGTAAGAAAGAGGGTGGTCTATTCTACTCAGTCGGATAAAACGCGGCGATTCAACTTACCTTAATCGCCTTTTACGATACCTCGGTAAGAAATGAGGGTGGAATTATTCTATTCAGCTGGATACCACACGGCGGTTTTACCTTAGTCGCCTTTTACGACACCAAGGTAATAACGGTGGTCTATTCTACTCAGCCTGGCATAAATGTATGCTAGAAGTAATATGTTTAATTTTTTTCTAAGCTTTTATTTAATTGAATAACGTAGATTAATTGGCAAACAGACACTGCTTGAGCAGTTTAATCTTCTGGTATCGTTGCACTTTTGTAGCACTTAGGTATATTCCAACCCTTCTACTACACATCGATTTATAGTGTGGTTCTCTAACGCTAGTGGAATGTCGTTGTTCTATTTGAGCTTTTGAACCCATGCCAATGGGGCCACTCTCTTCAGTTCTTGCGAGGAGTAAAAAATAATAAGGAGTATAAAATAAAAGTAATGAAAATATCGTTTTGTAAAATAATATTATCATTACTTTTATATGGACCTCCAATAACGCCTTATTCTATAAACTATTTAAACCTTTGTTAAAAAAGTTGGCATGTAGTTGGTGGATTCAAGCTTCATAAAATCTTATATCTAAGAAAATCCTTAAAAAAGACACATCCAACAGAAGAATACAAATATATGAGGCTAAGAAACTGATCAGTTCTACTGTAAAAATAAATAAAAAAATAGTTTTATTAAATCTAACATTGTCGTGCATTACAGAGTTGAAACTATCCAAAGTTAAGTCAAAGGATACTACTACACCTATGGGCGTTTCGAACGGGGTTTATCGGACGCCCATCTGAAAAGGTTTCCGACGCGGTCGATGTATCTGGAGCTCCCGATGCATCGATTAGCGGAGGATGGGGGCACTTTTAGAGAGGCCCCGACCCAGAGGTGGCGAACTCTGGGGTTCAGAATTGCTGCTGGCGGGGATGTGGGCAATGTGTACAACGGTACCCTGTCCCCGCCACCAGCAGCGTGGTGGAGCACAGTCAGGTTTTTAGTCGGTGAGAGTCCCACATACCCACCGCTTGTCCCCATCGAGCGGTGACGACCCATAATGGGTTTCCTGACATAAAAAAATACTACTAGGAGAGTTGCAATTATATCGCTTGATTTACCACGAAATTTGTCATATTCTTAAAATAAATGAAACTAATTTCTTTTATTCAGTTTAAGTTGCGTGCAGTCTACAATAACATCGCAATTGGTACCACCTACACGCAAACCGTATGATACATGACGTGGTCGTACAAATATAGCTTTAACATCAATGAACTATCTTGTATTCATTTAAAAATTCTTAATTCAAAATACTCTTCATTCAAATAAACTTATAAACAACTGGATTTGTATCGTCAATTCTACTGCTGGTTTGGAAAGCTGTTCCTATCGAGAAGAGCTAGCAAGAGACTCTGCAGTTGCTCTTTTTCTTATTACTGTCGTGTACAGGGTCGAAGAGTTGCTATATTCATTCTTATCATCTAAGTAATCCTCAACAGTATAGTAGGCTTTCTGTATCGGCCTCTTTTAACAATGTTTTTAAACTGCTGTAATGGCAAAACTAAACTGAATTACGGAATGTAATTAAAGACTCTTATACCGAATGATCATTAGGTATACGATTCCTTAGATATTTTTTTGCACTTTCCTCCTCCTTTAGTCGCGTGCTCACTGCTGAGCATCGTGATGGTCCCGATTCCTTTTATCATGCATAAGCTGGCGCCACTTTTCCCGGTCAGCAGCACTTTGTATAGCCACGCTCAGTCTGATGTCCAGGTGTTCAGACACCTGATCCGTCCATCTTTTTGGGCTCCGCCCCCTGGATTTTTGCACTTTAATTATGCTAAATCTCACTCACTGTTAGCGCAATGTGCTTAAAAATATGTAAAAGGTGTAAACACATCTTTCACGTCTTTTTAAGCAAACGTTTAACGTTTTAACGTATAGCGGATTAAAAAATGTATAATATTTTTTAATTGTGGGTACCTTACTTCTAACAATCAGATTATATGCATTGTTTACAGTTTTATAGTTTAACGTCTCAATTATATGAAGTATATTAAAATTTACCTAACCTAATTACCTGTGTAAAATATCTTGTTTTTTATTCCAGCTTTTTTTTTATTTAAATTTTTTTTTTGACTGGCTCGTTGGCGCAGTGGGTAGTAAACCTGCATTCAGCTCCGCGGGTCGCGGGTTCGATTCCCGCCGAGGGCCAACATTTTCTATAAATGAATTTGTTGGTTTTTGAGCCTGGATGTATATTTGTATTTAAAACATATATAAGTATATATTCACCAGTTGTCTCTCACCCATAACACATAGTAACAGTAAGTATAAAGTTAAGTTTACTTTGGGGACGGACGACCGTGTGTGTAAGATTTTTTTTTAAATATATGGGACATATTAAAAAAAAATCTTATATCCTTGATTATTTTCATTTGTTGAGTGTTTTAATTTTTAATATGTTTTACTTTTGCTTTATTATCTTTACTGTATGTTTTTTATGTAGTTTTTTTTTGTTTTTATTAACACTGTTTTAACAGTATTAATAATTATAGCCGTGTGGTATCCGGCTAAGTAGAATAGTACCACCCTCATTTCTTACTGAGGTGTCGTAAAAGGCGACTAAGGTAAGTTGACCCACCGTGTGGTATCCGGTTTAGTAGAATAGACCACCCTCCTTCTTACCGAGGTGTTGTAAAATACGACTAAAGTAAGTTGACGTCAGGCAGGCGGCCGGTCGTAAAAACGCAGCCAAATCATGTTACAGCATGTTTATAACATGTTGTGCCGACCCCACTTAGAGTGGGATAAGGGCAGGAGGATATAACAGTATTAATAATTAAACATGTTGTATTCTCCTGTAATTGATGGTACACTTAAGCCAATTTGTTATTACGGAACTTTTGTGTGTACCTTTGTTGTATAATAAATAACTAAATAAAACTATGGTACTGAATTCACCATAGCGTTGATAGTATTTATAGAGTTCTCCCGAATATTTCGATGGTCGTAAATCTGATAATAACGTTTGTGTTTGAATTTCAAATATAACTGAGTGATTCGTTACACGCGAACCAATAAACTTTCCTTGACATGATTGGATAGTTTTAGTTTTTGGATTCATTAATGAAACGTTGAAGATAAAAGTTTTATTTCATTTTACCATCAATAAAGCAAAGAATTATAATCATCCCACTGTTGGGTAAAGGGTTTCATTGGAGGATTGTAGCTGAGAGCCATCACTGCTATATTAATTAAAGATGGCTACATCATCATCATCTTCCTGCCCTTATCCCACTCTAAGTGGGTTCGGCATGTTATAAACTTGCTGTCACATGATTTGGCTGCTTTTTTACGCTGCCTGACTTTAACTTACTTCAGTCGTATTTTACGAAACCTCGGTAAGAAAGAAGATGGTCTATTCTAATAAACCGGATACCACAGTGTGGGTCAACTTACCTTAGGCGCTTTTTACGACAGCTCGGTAAGAAATGAGGTTGGTCTATTCTACTCAGCCGGATACCACACGGCGGGTCGACTTACCTTAGTCGCCTTTTACGACGCCTCGGTAAGAAATGAGGGTGGTACTATTCTATTCAGCCGGATACCACACGACGTTAAAGATGGTTACAACAGTTACAATAACAAACATCCATATCAAGGTGGAAAAAGCAGAAGAAGAATATAAATAACAAAAAGCAAAAACTGGTGACAATAACACAAATTATTTAAACTAGGTTTCAGTTAAAAGTTTTAGAAGGGATTTTTTAAACATTGATTCGGAATCGTTCATTTATTTATATCTAAAACATTACCTTTAGATAACTTATTATATTGACGCATAAGTCATAAGCGAGAGTTTTGTCCTAGATTTGTCTTTGAGGCCATTCCACGAACAACTGTCGCATTTGAGCACGTTTTGTATATTTAATAATGTATCTATATATGGTTATATTGATTGAAATTAATTTTAAATTCAATTTAAAATGAATAAATAAAAATAAACTAATGCATTTAGGGAATCGCGCACCTTACTGTGCGCCAACACATTTCACTACAAAATTCAACAACATTATGATTCTACCACCAGTTCAGAACACTAATCTACTTGAGAAGAAATGGCAAGAAACTCAGTGGTCGCTTCCATTATGAATAGCAATTATTTGAGATTAGATTATAATAACACGAAATATAAAAGATGTCTCCCAAACACGATAACAAACTTAACGAATTCAAACTTAAATTATTTATTATTTAATTTTGCATTCGAAGGAGTCAAAATTACATACAAACAAACATACATATGTATAAATGAAACTAATATATAGCGTGTAATAAACAGTTTTATTTGTACTACTAATAGTTGTTAACCAAAGCGTTCTTGAATCATCAATAACGTTCATGAACGCTCATGATTTAAAATATTGAGCTACTAGATCTGGGAACCCCGTCACTAGTTCTGCTAAATAGTTTCAGTAAATGTGAGGAGTTCACGCTTTTTTCCCGTCAAACTACTCGTGTCAGAGTATAATAATAAGCTTCCATTGTTCGTAAAAGTGTCAACTTTTTCAAAGCGCAAAAAATTTCCCACTTCAGCTCGCAAAAGTCGTTGATTATTTCACACTCGCATATATAACTTTGACTTTATGTTTAATATTTTTGCATTTAAACCTACGAATATATTTATTTATATATATTTAATAGATTTGTAAAATATAATTACAAAATGATAATAAATCAGGGTCATTTATAAAATTACTTTGCGGAATTCAATAGCACAGAAGTTACAATAAAATTATTTTGCTGTAAACCATGTTTGTTAAGATAATATATATAATACTAAGTGTATGAAGCAGGCAACATTCACATACCTTATACATGCAGGACAAGTCACCACCATGCGAAATTCTTTCTATCTACCTATCAATCGAGCTATCAATTTTAGCTTTACCATTACAGTACTTTTTTATAAACAATGGTAAAACGAGGCTGTTACAGAAAGCCTACTGTTGAGGATTACTTAGATGGTAAGAATGTGTGGACATAAGTCTTTTCCAAACTTTACAAGACAGGAATGACTAAATGTAACTAGTATTAAGAATATATTAAAACAGCAACCGTCGAGTTTCTTGCTGGCTTTTCTCGGTAGGAACATCTTTCCGAACCAGCAGTAGAGTTGACGATTCAAAAATGCTTGTTTACAAGTTAATTTAAATTACAGAATATTTTGTATTTGTATTTAAATATTTTAGACTATGTTGAAGAAATCCTTGTAAAGCTCGGTAGTGAGTCATCTGCAATACTTCTTTCGAGAAAAAAAGTGTTAACGTTTGCCCAACAGTGGTATAATAATAGAGCGCAGAAATTTAAACCTATAAGCGTTCATCTTTTTATACTTAAATGTTATACGCTAAGATTGATTGTTATGTATTCTAATAAAACTTCTATTCAAGACTACAATAGCAGAAAAGCAATAGACTACAAAAAGGATTAAGAAAATCCATTTTTTTACAAAGAGATACGACCTTTTTCTATTTTCATATAAATTGATGAGAAAGTACTATCAACGCTATATATATTATAAAATACAAAAATAAAATAATAAAAAAAAAGTTGTAGGAAAGTTCAGTAACACTAACTGAGCTATCAACAATTCTGTGGCCTACAAAAGTTCTCTCGCGGAATAATTTTTGCTGCCTTTGACTATTGCACTTGATATAGAACTATACATAACACTTCATCTATATTAATATTATGAATACGAAAATTAGGAATAAACATATTGCAATATTGATTCTTAAATTCTTAAGTTACCGCTGACAAAGTCAGGACTAATTACTTATAAAATATGTTAAACATAATTAAAGTTTTTAATAAATAAAAGCTTTTAACAAAATTTCATATCCCCACTGTTAACCGTTGAGGAGTTTCCTCGTCTAGAGCCAATCCTGGCAACAAGGACTATGCTTGTCATAAACATGCATTGTTATCGGGACTGAAACAGTATGTAAAATATCAGCTCAATTGGAAACCCGGAATTGTGTCACATTTAACTTGCAAGATTCCATCTTCACATACATACACAGCAAGTTAAATAAAAGCTTTTAAAATGGATCGTATCATAGAAGAAACTTATACCTGCGGTTTTTAAACAAAAATTCGTTTTCCAAGACATTGGAAGTTGATAGATTAGTCCCATTTTATGATTTATTACTTTATTTTAATTGTTTCTAACCGTTCGGCTATTTCAAGCAGAGAAACGTATCTAAATGGTAATGAGGGTAGATTATAATCTTATCAGATTCTCTTTTATACAACTTGACGATTCAACCTTGAAGCGAACGCGTTATGCCCTGTAATTTGCTTATGAAACTTTCACCAGAACTTTCATTAAAAAGTATTTCCGCGAACCCGTAATCATTTACAAAAAATAAATCTGTTCGCGAACTTTAAGAAGAATAATTTAATAAAAAGTTTTACATTTTTAGAATTAACGCAGTTATATTTATATTTTCCCTTGGCTACCTTTAGCGCGAATTTCTATTAAACGGAATGTTCAATATCGGAAAAGTTTTGAAGAATTATTAAAAATACTTTTTTCGTATTATAAAAAGGTTGATGTTTCAAGAAATGAAAACGTTTTGATGAAAAGTTTGTTCGTCTTTCAAAATTATAAAAAGGTTTCAGGTCTTTACGATTAATCGTCTTCAGTTAATATGTATTTTATACTATAGCAAGTAAACTAATAAACAACAATAGAAAGCTAAACAATTTTTTTAATATGACACAGTGACATACATCTAAAACATAAAATTGAGTTATGTGCGAAATAAAAAATCGTCAACGAAATTCGAATTCAAAAATACCCACTCACCGTGAACTGAGATAAACTTTCCTCGTCCATCATCCGGCACACAACACGACCACTTCATATGACACAGCGAGTGAATCCCGTAAAACTTATTGACATAACCCGAATTGTTTAAAAACACACTAAAAAACTCCATAAACCTAATAAAAACCGACCGACACTACTTGTCCGCGTACACGAGAACTTTCAACACCGTATCCATAACAGTTCGATTTTTATTCGTGTGGGAATAAAACATCGCAGTTTGAGAAGCGCAGGACGTACGTCGTGCGCGTTACCCGAATGCCGAGTACACACTACCTAAGGGCGTATCTTGACAGATCCTTATTGCGCCTGCGTGGAACGGAGTGACTCTTCGGCCTGGCGGACTTATTCACTAGTTAATTAATATATCAACTTTTCTACCCTCCTGTATTAAACGACCCTCTTAATAAAATATTTGGTTTGGTGTCTTGGACGGCGGGAACTTAAGTCGACTTCTCTTACGGAATTTCCCGCCTATATAAATATCGGGTGCAATTAATTTGCGCGAAAGCATAAGCCTTCTAACTGGACAAAGTTATTAAGTTAGTTGTAGAGTTGTATTTATTTTATAAAAAAAACAAAATGCAGTTGCGATTTTATAAACAAAAGTCTTACAACTTTTGTTTATCTTTTGTATTAAGATTTTATCTCCTTAAAGTAAAAAACGTAACTTTTTAGAGAGATGGTTTGAAGCTTTGACCCATTAAGCTGTCCAAAGGTGATTTGGCATGTTACATCAGAGAGATCATCAGGAAGCATCAGAAAGAGAAAGGTAAGTGGAATTCTCAAAACATGATTTCTCAAGATTCTTTACTTCACCAAAAAGCTTGTGATAAATTGCAAATATCAATAAGACGTAAGTTTAAATAGAAAAAAAAGTAAGAGATCGCTGTAGGCGATAAGACCGCCCTTGCAAGTCCTCGTAAATCATTTCTTGTACTTAAAATATACTATATGTATCTTTTTAATGTATGCAAGAAGAATTAATAAATAAATAAAAAAAATAATTGGTATCTGGCCACACCAATTTGTTTCTAGATTTTGAAACCTTGTTAATAAATTTTGTAACACTAGACTGAATTCTATTTAAAAAAAAATAAAAATTACCCTAACTAGAACTTTGTTGGTAGTTCAGAAACTAAATGTGGAGGAAACTACCCCACAAAGGAAACAGTTTGGAAAAGAAAAGTACCTGAGAAAGTTTTTTTATAAAGTACTCGAAGCAACCGCAACTTACCTTTAATAATGCAATGTATTTATCCCAAATTAAAACTGCCATTCTTACATCCTATATCCGCCCGATGTATCATATTTAATTGTGCGAAATATTTTCAATATTGGTCTAGTTGATTGTCTGGAAAGCGTTACAGACACACAGACTTTCGAATTCATAATATTAGTACCGAGTATTTTTGCGGTTTTTTTTCTATTCTATAGGTTAGCCTGTTTTATATAAAAAGTAAAGTAAGTAACGGCCTGTTACTATCCCACTACTGAGAATAGGCCTCTTCTCTCCGTTTTTGGGAGAGAAGGATTGGAGCTAAGACCTACCACGCTGCTCCAATGCGGATTGGTAGGTTACACATACCTCCAGAATTCTCTAGAGATATGCAGCTTTCCTCACGATGTTTTCCTTCACCGAAAAGCGTGTGTTAAATTGCAATTATCAATTAGACACATAAGTTTTAAGAGAAAAACTCATTGGTGTCTGCCCGGGTTCGAACCCGTGATCGTCTCTAGAGATTCACACGGTCGCACCGCTGGGCCATCACAGCCTGTTTTATATGCTTCAATTATATTAAATTGCATCAATATCGCTTCAGCGTGAAGGCTATGGTATTAATATGGCTTAGAGCTATAATAGCCCAGCGGTTAGACTGTGCGACGCATTGGAGGGGTCACGAATTCGAACCCCGGACAGGCACTAAAGAGTTTTTACTATTAATACTTATGTGTCTAACTGATAATTGCAATATATCACACGCTTTTCGGCGAAAAAAATCGTGAGAAACCTGCATATCTCTTAGAGAATTCTCGGGATATGTGTAACCTATCAATCCGCATTGGAGCAGCGTGGTAGACGTGAGAAACCTGCATGTCTCTTAGGGAATTCTGGGGATATGTGTAACCTATCAGTCCGCATTGGTACAGCGTGGTAGACGTGAGAAACCTGCATATCTCTTAGAGAATTCTGGGGATATGTGTAACCTATCAATCCGCATTGGAGCAGCGTGGTAGACGTGAGAAACCTGCATATCTCTTATAGAATTCTGGGGATATGTGTAACCTATCAATCCGCATTGGAGCAGCGTGGTAGACGTGAGAAACCTGCATATCTCTTAGAGAATTCTGGGGATATGTGTAACCTATCAATCCGCATTGGAGCAGCGTGGTAGACGTGAGAAACCTGCATATCTCTTAGAGAATTCTGGGGATATGTGTAACCTATCAGTCCGCATTGAACCAACGTGGTAGGTCTTACCATAAACTCTTCTTTCTAAAAATAGACAGAGGAAACCTACGTCACGCAGTGGAATAGTAACATGCCTTTACTTTACTATTATTGTTTTTAGATAATAAAAAAAGAAGGAAAAACTTTCATCATTGCTTTATCCAGTATTATTAATGTCATCATCCTCCTGTCCTTATCCCAATCTAAGCGGGGTCGGCACACATGTTATAAACATGTTGTCACATGATTTGGCTACGTATTTTACATCCGGCCGCCTGCCTGACGTCAACCTATCTTAGTCGTATTTTACGACACCTTGATAAGAAAGAGGGTGGTCTATTCTACTTAACCGGATACCACACGGCGGGCCAACTTACCTTAGCCGCCTTTTACAACACCTCGGTAAGAAATGAGAGTGGTCTATTCTACACAGCCGGATACCACACGGCGGGTCAACTTACCTTAGTCGCCTTTTACAACACCTCGGTAAGAAATGAGAGTGGTCTATTCTACTCAGCCGGATACCACACGACGGGTCGACTTACCTTAGCCGCCTTTTACGACACCTCGGTAAGAAATGACAGTCAGTGGTCTATTCTACTCAGCCGGATACCACACGGCGGGTCGACTTACCTTAGTCGCCTTTTACGATACCTCGGTAAGAAATGAGAGTGGTCTATTCTACGCAGCCGGATACCACACGACGGGTCGACTTACCTTAGTCGCCTTTTACGATACCTCGGTAAGAAATGAGAGTCGTCTATTATACTCGGCCGGATACCACACGGCGGGTCGACTTACGTTAGTCGGCTTTTACGACTAATCGGTAAGAAAGGAGAGTGGTCTATTCTACTCAGCCGGATACCACACGGCGTAAATTCATCGATAGTGTAAAGCGCATCACTAGTTAAGATCGATATAGTTAGAATATGAAATTAATTATCATAATAACACATTCCTGTGGCTGTTATTTCTGTGTGTATTTGTTTCTACATTGAATAAATATGAGACGTTAATGGCATTACCTCTGTCAGTTTGAGGCGTGAAATTTCATTTTCAATATTTCTCTATGTATATATTGTATGAACTAATTGAGTTAGTGAGTTGAGTGATCGGCTTTCGATATTTCCACTGTAAGAGAAGCGATATTTTTGTAAATTCGGTTTATATATGGCACAACTAGATTTTACCCGCGACTTCGTTGACGTGGACAGTTGTCGTATGATAGGTCGATAATATAAAAATATACTATAAATATAAATATATGGGACACTTACACACACGGTCGTCCGTCCCCAAAGTAAGTAACATAATATTTGTGTTATGGGTGACAGACAACTGGTGAATATTTACTTATATATTTATTAAATACAAATATACACCCAGGCTCAAAGGCCAAGAAATTCATTTATAGAAATTGTTGGCCCTCGGCGGGAATCGAACCCGCCACGTCGAGCTGAAGGCAGGTTCACTACCCGCTGCGCTAACGCTGCGCTTTTTTTTTCCTAGAGAAGGGGAAATCCTTTATGGACTTCCTGCGGACTTTTCCACAAGGGAGTGTCCGACTCCCACGGACTAAAACCCCTCCTCATTTCCTCCTCCTTCTACGGCGGGACCACCTCTCGGCATTGCTTCACCGTAGCCGGTGTCTATTGCTCGGCCTTTCCAGCCCGTTCCTCTCGTTCTTTCTCACCCATTATGTCCGACACAAACTTTAGCATAAAACTCACGCTATCCCTGTCGCGGAGCAATTATGCTCCGCGACAGGGATAGCGTGAGTATGAAAGTTTATGGTGAAAATATTGCCTCTGTTTTATCTACTACCATTTGACGTTGCTCATCCTTTTAGGAGATTATTTAGTTGATAAAAATGCGTGGACATAGCTGCTCTTTGACCCTGTATAACACAGTAATAACTAAATGTAACTAGTAATAAGATTTATATTTTTAAAAAGAGCAACAGTCTAGTTTCTTGCTGGCTCTTCTCGGTAGGAACAGCTTTCTAAACCAGCAAAGTTGACGGTACAAAAACACTTAAAAAAATATTCTTTATAAATACAAAAAAACACAAAATATTCAAAATATTCTTTAATCAAGTAAACTTATAAACAAGTTTACTTGATTAAAGAATATTTTGAATTTGAATTGGAATTTATGAAAAACCTTTAGGTTTTTATAATCTCACTGCTGGGAAATAGCGATCTTAATTTGGAGAGAAGTACTGTATGTTTACTACTATGGGAGGCTAAAAAGCTGTGATAGGACAGCTATGACTCAGTGCATCTCTTTAGGGGAAGTCACCTGTTCAAACCACGGCCAGACAACAATGAGTTTTTCTATTCAAATTTATGTGTCTAAATGATGATTGCAAGTTATCACAAGCTTTTCGGTGAAGGAAAACTTTGTATGGTAACCTGCTTATCTCTAGATAATTCTCGGGATATGTGTCACCTACCATTCCGCATTGGAGCAGCGTGGTAGAGCTCCAAACTTTTTCTCCAAAAACGAGAGGATGTCTAGGGCCAGCAGTGGTATAGTAACAGGCCATTACTTAACAATGGGAACCACATCTTCACCCAGCTGTGGGATGGTTGCTTATGCAGTGTTACTAGCATTTAAATGTTTTTTAGCTACTCGTAATTGTAACAATTAAACAAACAATTGAATGATTACATCTAATCGCTTCTAAGGACAATGTGTATTTATTGAAAACCCAATAATAGTAAGACGTGGATGAGTAATATAGGTTACAATAAACTATCAGTGTGTTCTGTTCCAAATATATAAAAATATATTAAAGGAAAAAAAAATTAGAATTAGGCATTACTTTGCAGAGATGCTGCATGCATCGGATTGTCCGTTAGCTACATTTAGCACTATATATATTTTCCATTTTACTTTATCGAGGATTAAATCAAAATTATTTTATTATTACTTTTGAAAAAAAATATCGAATCAGACGTTACTTTGCGGAATCCCATAGCACAGAATTTATGATTGAATTAGTTTTCTATAATCCGCGTTCTTTAAGAAAATCTATGTAATGCTATTTATAGGAAGCAGACAATGTTCACATACTTTATATTATACATGCAGGACCATTCACTACACTACACACCACACAAGCACTACACACACTTACTATGATCGATTCGCTCGTAGCTGAAGCTTCATCAGGAGGATTGGCTTCATGACAAAATCACAATTATCATTCATCTGCCCTTATATTACTCTAAGCTGGGTCAGCACAACATGTTACAAACATGTTTTGGCAAGGTATTTTACAGCCGGCAGCATGACGTCAACTTAAATTAGTCGTCTTTTACGACACCTGGGTAAGAAAGAAGGGTGCCCTATTCTACTCAGGCAGATAGCACACGGTGCATCAACTTACGTTACTCGGTTTTTATGATACCTAGTCTGTTCTACTCAGTCGGATACAACACTGCGGGTCAATTTACCTTAGTCGCCTTTACGACACCTCGGTTAGAAATAAGGGTGGTCTATTCTACTCAGCCAGATACCACACGATAAAATCATAATGCGTTAGCATAACATAGATTCTCTTAACAAACGCTGATTAAAGCAAAATATTTCTATCGTAACTTCAAAAAGAAATACGTCAGGTTTATTTTTAGACCCGTTTTATAAAAAAATAGTGTTACATCTGTCAAATGCTTTTGGATAAACAAAAAGCACATATATTTTGAAATCTTATCCTTAATTAGAAGGTGGCGTGGGTTGAAACATAATTTGAATTATTTCGTTGTAAATTTACTTAATAGCCGCTCGTCAGGCGACAACGTATATTTTTTAATATACAAAAACTTTTTAGGATAAGTATGTTTGTCATAATTATCTATTCTTTATAGTAAGTAAGTATCGGCCTGTTACTCTCCCACTGCTGGGAATAGCTCTCTTCTCTCCGTTTTTTGGAGAGAGGGATTGGAGTTAAGACTACGCTGCTCCAATGCGGATTGGTAGGTTACACATATCTTCATAATTCTCTAGAGATATGCAGGTTTCCTCACGATATTTTCCTTCACCGAAAAGCGTGTGATATATTGCAATTATCAATAAGACACATAAGTTATAGCAAAAAAACTCATTGGTGTCTGCTGGGTGAACCCGTGACCTTCTCGAAAGAGTCGCACTGTGTTACCGCTGGGCTAGAACAGCTTCTTTTTTTTATAATGGGACGTTATTAGAATTACGTCACTTTGCTGTCCTAAACTCTACTGTCATCATCATCCTCCTGCCCTTATCCCACTATAAGTGGGGTCGGCACAACATGCTATAAACACGTTGTCATATGTGTTGGCTCTGTATTTATTTTACGATTAGCTTGGTATTTTACGAGCGGCCGCCTGCCCGAGGCGGCTGCTTGTAAAATTAGTAGCTAAACAACTACCAACATGTTGAAACTTGCTGCGCCGACTGCACTTAGAGTGGGATGATAGCATTAGAACGATGATATTATATGATTGTGATATTATTTCCGTGTATAGGCTAAAACAAAACTTCATTAATACTGCTCCAGTAGATAAGCTAGAAGGTGTAATAGACAGACAGACAGACGGCCGATGTGAATTAATTTAGTATGAATTTATATTCATTACATTTTCTTTCTTTTCATTAACTTTCTTTTAAGTACTCCCAAGTTAGTCTACGAAGTTTTTGCAACAAAATAATTTAGACATTTTTAGTTTGCTATAAAACACTTCTTATAAAGATTACTGTATTGTTATTCGCATGCATAATGCGTCTTTATGCGATACCTTGGTGCGAAATGAGGGTGGTCAATTCTACCCACCCGGATTCCACACGGCGGCTCTTACCTTAGTCGCCTTTTACGACACCTCGGTAGGAAATTAGGGTAGTATATTCTACGCGACCGGATACCACACGGCGGGACATCTTACCTCAGTCGCCTTTTTCGACACCTCGGCAAGTAATGAGGGTCGTCTATTCTATTGAGCCGGATACCATACCACTTCAGTAATTAGCTTTATCTTCGCTATAATAATGGATAGCATAATAATAATGGATAGGTAACCTAGCAACCGCACATAAACAAGCATGACGTATTTTTTTCGATGTCACAAAATTTTTACTTAAATTAATAATTTTATCGTGAATAAACTCAGTAAAAATGGAAAAATACAGTAAAATGAAGTGACAAGCACCTGTGCAAAACTAAATCATGCAATGAAATGCGGAATATAAACGATGCTAGAGGACGACATACACTACGGCTTCCAACCCTGGGGAACTCGTTGAGTTCCGATTCGCAGTCGACGTCTTCAAGTGAAGTATATTTAACACCGCCATCGGCTGCTGAGTCGGAACACCACGAACTCGTCTCGTCGGAGAAAACATCTAGACGCCGACGAGCCGTGAACCCACCACAGGATGGCTTGGAGTCGAGGGGGCGACGCGCTCCTACACGGGCTCCCGCCGCCGGTGGAGTAGTGCGCCGCATGCGATGGTCTCCAAAAATGAATGAGAGCGTCATGCGGGCCTACTATGGGGCAACAGAGGGGGGAATTAACCTCACTGCGTACCGTTTAAAAATGCTGTCTCTGTTTCAGGCACTTGAACCAACATTGACTGTAACCGCACAACGATTGTCGGATCAAGTGCGGGCCATTCAGCGCCGTCATCTGCTGGATGAAGCCGTACTTGAGCGGCTGCGCTTAGAATTACGACAAATTACTGCTGTTGATGGTGTTGATCAGGCTGAACATAGCCCGAGTAATAACATCATACATATCCAGGATGAGTTCCATGACAGTTGTGATTTGCCAGTAAGTACCCAGAATGAAGAGCTAGTGAGGAGGACTTTGGAGGATGCGATTTCTGAATTTAGACACATGCAACTTAATTTAAGACCAAAATTACCTCGTTTCCCAGTGCATAGACGTAATATGGCGTTGGTTGGGGTTCTAGATCAAATGTTAAGACCATATTTTGAAACTTCGCGTGACCTAAGTGATACGCATTCAATTCTATACTGTGGAGCCGTGGCAGCGTGTCGTATGGCTTCTCTTAAATTTATACAATATAATAGACTTCCAGACCAAGCCAACACTGTACCGGCTTGGCAGGCTAGAATTGAAAAGCGTATCTCTTTGACTAGAACCCTTATAGCCAAACTAATCTGTTTCAGAGCGGGTAATAATCGGCCCAGAATAATGCGCTTTGTGAACAAGGCGTTTGCTGGAACAAACATTAATCCATGCGATTACCAGGCTATGGTCACAGAGCGCATTGACTTTTGGAAACAGAAAATCTATGCATGGGCAAAACGCATTCGGCGCTATAAGGTGCGTGTAGATAGATTCAGACAAAATCGCATGTTTCAAAGTGATCAACGGAAGGTGTATAGAAAGTGGGAGCAATCTAGAATGTGTGAGACTGGTCGAGAGCCAACTGCAGATGAGATGTCAAATTTTTGGCATAACATCTGGTCGACCTCCATCAGTCACACCGAGGGACATTGGATAAATCTTGTCAGGGAAAAATGTGCATCTATTAGAGAAATGCCACAAGTGAGTATTAGTACGGATAATGTAAAGTATGCAATCCGTTCGGCTTCGAATTGGAAATGCCCAGGCCCGGACGGATTGCATAATTTTTGGTTAAAATGGTTTTGTAGTGCACATTCTCTTTTGGCAAGACAATTTCAAGATGCTCTCGATTCTAGATCACTACCGACATTTATGACAACTGGTGTCACCTTTCTATTGCACAAATCCGGTGATACTGCGGACCCAAAAAACTACCGCCCGATTACTTGCTTACCAACCATCTATAAGCTTCTTACATCTATTCTGACTTCAAAAATTATTCAACATATTGATGCTAACAATATTTTGGCCCCAGTGCAGAATGGATGTAGGATTGGGTCTCGCGGTACAAAGGAACTCCTCCTCATTGACATGGCTATATGCCAACAGGTTCGGCGAAATAGGAAAAATCTTGTAGCTGCTTGGATTGACTATAAAAAGGCTTATGATTCAGTGCCTCACACGTGGCTCAAGAGGATTATGGAGCTATATAAGGTCGACATAACTCTATACTCTTTCCTTGATACATGTATGAGGCAGTGGATGACAATCCTTTGTCAACCAGGAGGTAGGGATTTTTCTGAACCAGCTGAGCCGATAAGGATTAAGCGGGGTATTTTCCAAGGAGATAGTTTGAGCCCTTTGTGGTTTTGCTTTGCCCTTAATCCACTCAGTGATTTATTGAAGGATTCGGGGCTAGGTTTCCGCCTTCGCAGAGGGAGTGAAGTCATATCTCACTTGCTATATATGGATGACCTAAAGTTGTATGCATCAAAACGTCCAGACCTTATGCAGCTACTGAAGATCACTCAGAGCTTTAGTAGCGACATAGGTATGGAATTTGGTGTAGACAAGTGTGCGGTCATTCATATAGAGCGAGGTAGGATTGTAAGCTCTGAACCTACAGCCATATCAGATGCTTTGACTCTCAAAACTCTCTGTGAAGGCGAAACCTACAAGTACCTTGGAATGTCGGAAGCATTAGGTATTGAGGATAGAGGCATGAAACAGACAGTAAAAGAACGATTCTTTTATCGCTTGAAAAAAGTACTTAACAGTCTTTTATCGGGTGGTAACAAGGTTCGTGCTTTTAATGGCTGGGTTATGCCTATCCTCACCTATACTTTCGGCATTCTGAGGTGGACTCAAACAGAACTGGACTCCTTGGATAGAGAGGTCCGAAAACTGCTGACGACATTTCGTATGCATCATCCCCGTTCATCTGTTATGAGATTGTACATCCCACGGAAATGCGGGGGACGTGGTTTTTTAAACGCCAAGAACCTTCATAATCGTGAGGTGTACAACCTCAGAGATCATTTTCTCAAGGTGGACAGTGATGTGCATAGGGATGTCGTCGCAGTTGATAAGGGCTTTACCCCGCTCGCCTTAGGCAAACAGAATTGGCGCAAACCTGTAATAGTTGGTATCTCTGATCGCATCGAGATATGGAAGAGCAAGGAGTTGCATGGTAGATTCTACAAGGCTTTAATGGGGCAAGACATAGACCAGATTGCCTCTGTATCCTGGCTACAATACGGGGATCTCTTTGGGGAGACTGAAGGTTTTGTCTGTGCAATTATGGACGAAGTTATTAAGACGAAGAACTACCGGAAATACATTATGAAAGATGGCACTGTAGACGTATGTCGAGCGTGTCATCGTCCTGGGGAGTCCCTCAGACATATAATTTCCGGTTGTTCTCATCTTGCTAACGGTGAATATTTGCACAGACATAACCAAGTAGCCAGGATAATACATCAACAAATTGCTCTTCAATACTCTCTGGTTGATGAAGAGGTACCATATTACAGGTACGACCCTGCGTCAGTTCTTGAAAATAGTCGTGCTATGCTCTACTGGGATCGGTCTATTATCACTGATAGGTTTATTGCTGCCAATAAACCTGATATAGTGTTAGTAGACCGGTTAGCGCGCCGTGCAATTATTGTTGATGTCACCATTCCGCATGACGATAATCTCATAAAAGCCGAAAAAGAAAAATTAACTAAATATTTAGACCTTTCTTATGAGATAACCGCCATGTGGAATGTTGACTCAACAATAATTGTTCCTATTGTTGTGTCGGTTAACGGTCTGATTGCGAAGAGCCTCGACCAACATCTTCAGAGGCTTTCGCTTAACAGTTGGATCAAGTGTCGGATGCAGAAGGCAGTATTGCTTGAAACGGCCCGCATTGTGAGGAAGTTCCTCACTTTGAATCCCTAACCACCGGCAACTCGGGATATTTCCCCGTTCCCGGCGGACAACAATTTTCTATATTTTTAAATGTTTTTTTAATTATTTTTTTTTTATAATTAGAAATATTTAAAAATGTATAAAGTTAGGTTTAAGAAAAATAAAAGATGATAATAATGGATAGGTATAAAATAAGTGTCAATTGTAGTAATTGAGTTAAAATTGATAGTGTTAGAATAACCAATTATTTTACGTATATCTTGAATTGAAATAGTCACTCAAAAGATAAACTAATTATAATAACAGCTATTGTCAATTATTGTCATTATTTGAAAAGCTTTTTCAGATATTAATGAATTTAAAAGGAGAACATAGTTGTATCTTGATAACTATGGCTTTAAAATATAAACAACCGAACCCATTAACTGGTTGCGGGGTGAACCGATTGTTAAGATTGTGGTAACGAATGTGTGCAGTGCCTGTGTATTGTTGTGTCGAATTCTGCACGTATCAGGTACGAACAGATAGCACACATGACATTCCGTCCTCCTCCTGCCCTTATCCTACTCTAAGTGCGTTTCGGCACAACATGTTACAAACATGTTGTCACACGATTTGGCTAGATATTTCCAACCGGCCGCCTGCCTGACGTCATCTTATCTTAGTCTTATTTTACGACACCTCGGTAAGAAAGGTCTTACACCTTTCTTACCGAGGGGATGGTCTATTTTACTCAACCTAGTTACTTTTTACGACACCTCGGTAAGAAATGAGGTTGGTCTTTCTACTTAGAAGGACACTACACAGCTGATATATAGTATATTATTATATTGTCTTTTAAAAAAATTAGTTTTGAAAAAGTGACCGCCTTGTTTCTTGCTGATTTACCTCGATAAAAGCTCCTATCTGAACGAGTGGTAGCTTCTAGCTACTCTAGCTAGGTAGCTACTTTTTTAAGAATCGCAAGAGCTTGTAAAAGCTTGAATAAACTACAATTTGAATGTGAGTAAAAATATATCTCTCTCTCTTGCAAGTCAAATTTGAACCACTTCCCGTTGTTCAAGTGAGCTGAAATTTTACATACTGCTCCAGCCTCGATGACAATGCTTGTTTATGATAAGCATGGCCTGATACTGCTACCAGGTTTGGGTCAAAGGAACTCCTCAACGGTTAACTTGGAACGTGATTAAATTTTGTTAAAATCTTTTTGAAAAGCATTTTTAAATTGACTTGTTCTAATAAATATGAGAGATAGTTTGGAATTTAGATCATAGTTTTACAAGACCTAGACGACAAAGGAATTTTCATTAATATTACATTACTAGTTTGATAAGTGCTGATCCGAGAAGCTCTAGAAATGGCACGGTTTAATTTTTATCTAGATGATGATGTCATATAAAAGTAATGATAAAATTATTTTTCTTATAATCCACGATTTTATGGCGGTTAATAATATTATTTTGCTAAAGTAACTTCTTCATACTTTAGTTACGAAAAGAAATAAAAGAAATCGCGATTAAATTGAGGATTCTTTTTTTATTACTTTTGTATTATGGATCTCCGCAAAGTAACGCCTAATTCTATAAATTTTGTGATGATGTCATATTATTCTGGTCAATAAATTGTATTGCTTTATTGAATTGAAACAATCGCGCATGGTCTGACAAATTACAACAGTATATAATATTCTTAATTCAAATATGTTTACTTGGTCTTGAATTGTCAACTCTGCTGCTCGTATTCGGAATCTTCCATTCCTCTTCCTGCCCTTATCCCACTCTAAGTGGGGTCGGCACAACATGTTATAAACATGCAGTCACATGATTTGGCTGCGTTTTTACGACCGGCCGCCTGCCTGACGTCAACTTACTTCTGTCGTATTTTACGACACCTCGGTAAGAAAGAGGGTGGTCTATTCTAATAAACCGGATACCACACGGTGGGTCATCTTCTCTTAGTCGCCTTTTACGACACCTCGGTAAGAAATGAGGTTGGTCTATTCTACTCAGCCGGATACCACACGGCGGGTCGACTTACCTTAGTCGCCTTTTACGACACCTCGGTAAGAAAAGAGGGTGGTACTATTCTATTCAGCCGGATACCACACGGCGTAAATTACAACAGTATATAATATTCTTAATTCAAATATGTTTACTTGGTCTTGAATTATCAACTCTGCTGCTGGTATTCGGAAAGCTGCACAAGAAACTCGACAGTTCCTCGTTTAAAAATATAATTTTTATAACTATAATATTTACATTAACTCTTCTTATTTACATTAGTATCCAGTACAGAGTCGAAGAGTAATTATATCCACACATTCTTATTATCTAAGTAAACCTCAACAGTATAGTAAGCTTTCTGTATCAGCCTCCTTTTAATAGTTCATTTAAACTGATGTAATGGTAATGCCATCTTTACCGTATGTCACTGAATGTCTTTCAACCGTTTATCAACTTCATTGGCATCCGATATGCTGCAAGTACTGTTCTTACCCAAATTATGTATTGTTACATACAAATAGCCGCTCTTGACCCAGATCTATACGTCAGTCAATATTTCAATAGCTAAAATATTTAATAAACAGAACCACACTCTACTCCCCCTAGTATTGTCAGTCACGCCTAAACCTAACAAATGACATATTATTAATTTGCACGGTCATTACTAAAAATGTTATAGTATTAACTTTTACTTTTGTCACAAACTTCAGCGCGCACGTTTGCGCGAATATCCTCATTATTTTTCTGTGTTTATCCCACTCTAAGTGGGGTTGGCACATCTTTTTCTCTTCCATTCTTTCCTATTTGTCAACTCGTTACTCTTTTTATGTGCAGTACCTGGTTGACAGAGCCTTGCTCTCGTAATTATTTGTAAAATAAAAAAAGTCTTAAAAAAAAGAAGAAAATAATTAGGTAGTTGGGATCGATCCTACGTATTTATATTTCTCAAGACTGCCGGTTCCCCGAACAAGCTACGCTGATATGACATTTTATGGCAAAAATAGTGTTTTATATTCAATATATTTTTTGATGCCCAAAAACAGGGACAAAATGGTTTTTTTTAAATAAAAGCTAACTCAATCGATGTTTCTTCCCCAAAACCCCCTACATGCTGAATTTCTGGAAAATTATTAACTCATCAAAGGATTAACCTATTTAAATATTAAAGATATCACATTTCACACAATCCAACTATACCTTTTTAGGTCTCCTGCTTTAATCCTTTAAGAGTCACCAGGTATTTTCATCCAAATCCATGAACCCCTTTACGTAACAATATAGAACATTTTGAATTTCATCACAAATTTAGCCTTCAAGAAAATATCGAATTATCTACGCCTCACCTATTTTCAAGGTGTGACGCAGGTGCGTTCCTGATAGTGAAGTGACGAGGAATCTAATATATTATGGATCATAGTTGAGGTAAATTTGTATAAAGAATATTTTTTTTGTTATATAATACAAAGGAAAAATTTTATCCAGTTTCATCCTTGCTTACATTATAAATGCGAAAGTCTTCCTGTCTCTCTGTCTGTAACGCTTAATCCGCTACACCAATACTAATAAAATAAAAAGAAATTTAAGCTAAAACAGCTACGACTCGGTACATTTATATTTTTCTTCCGAGAACAAAAAAAATCATCTGATAAAAATAAAACGTGAGTATAGCCGGTTTCTATACATTAATTATGAATAACACTCACGATAGTTTAAATTCAAACATAAATGTCATTTTAAAATCATAAAATAAGTATTTTCCCGGTCTATCTTAAGTGAAATACCCGGAGATATGACGAAATGAGCTTAATAAAGACGGAGTGAAACATTTACTCCTGTTATCCTTAAAAGGGACGCTGTAAATTCAGAAATGTTTATTACATTAAAGAGATCTGCATATTACTTCGGAGTCGTAACCCAATGAGAAGTTGTTCTCGTCCCGACTTATCAAACGGTCAAAGTATCCCTAATAGCTCGAAGGGAATAAAGTTATACTCATTTGCATATATTACCTTCAATTTTTAAAAGAAAGTTAAACCTAACGATGTGTCCCACTTGGGTACTTTGATCCGTTTCAATCACGTCATAAATTGAAATTGATCTATTTCAAACTTCTAAGGCTAGATTATCAGGGTTTTACATTTCTTTAAGGTGCGTACAGACATCGCGAGCCGTGCGTTGCGAATAGTTCGTGTACCACGACGTCAGCGTATCTCAAATGTCAGCAATAGAAGCAACTTAATAGTCAATAGATATTCGCTAATTAATACGCTAACTTGTAAGACATATCATAATAAATATTTTTTCCATCTGCATTACTTTGATTTCGCTCCACATAAGAGAAGTCCACAACTACAACCAAACAACAATACAGCACAGTTCGTCTCGCATGCCTCGAGCTGTGTTAATATGTGTGCTCACAATGAGCATTCGCAACATACGATCATTGCAAACGCTGCCCCATTGCGAGCCGTGCGCCCCTTGTAGATGGACGTTTTGTTTGCGTCGCACGCTCGTGAGTCATGGAGCCCGTGTATCCTCATAATGTATCGCTTCATTAAAAATCGTTGTGTCCACTAGCGTCTTCTCTGTTTTTTAATATTTTATGATATTATATAGGCCGCAGCTGCAATTTGCACGTCTCGCCTTGTCGTAGCCATTTTTCTACTGATGACCATATGTAGTTGTTTGTGTGCCCAGCTTGAGCATGTGTCATTCGGGACGCATATATATATGTACCGTCGTATGGCTCAGTTTAATGCATGCGTGACTAACTTTTCGCGACGCATGCCTCGCGATATCTGTACGCGGCCTTACATAAACCAGTTATCTTGTTTAAAATTCTAGACGAAATTTCAAGTTGTATATTTTGTAAGTGAATAATATACCTTCTTTAAGTTACTTTTGTCTACGATCTATAGACATGTTTAATAAAAGAAAATAAAGCTATCAAAAGGTGTTCAAAATTAGAAATCTAAAAATAGAAAAATAGAATCTTCTTATAAGTTTTATCATGTAAATATTTAAAGTGATATAAAACAAATATAAAAAGTAATCGGCAATAAAATAACTTCCTCTGTAACGGTTGTTAACGATGTTAACGGTTGTTCCTCTTTTTTACAGGTAAGAAAGTTTTATCTGTGGTTCTTCTAGTCTGGGCATATGTATTAAGGTATTTATTGAAAACTATAAATGTTTATATTTACCATTTGTTTGTCACCATTAACATAAGTATTAAGTTACTTAGTTTGAGAACGGACGGCCGTGTGTGTAATAGTTCCGTATATTAATTTATTTATAATAATGGACAAATAATGAACCGAAAAAATATACAAATCAAGTACATAAAAGCTTGTTAAATGGAGATTTAATGTACAACTACACCCTTGATTCCCATCATCTTGAAATTATGGTAGCGCGTACATGAAAATGCGCTTATATTGATACCTTATCGATGTAAATTTCATTCATTTATAGGAAGTGTATTAATCCCTACCAATATAATTAATGCTAACATTAATACACAACACTATAACACAAGCACTACACACTTTCAGTAGTACAAACTCAATAATCGATTCCCCCGCAAACACAAAATCGCAAAGCGAGCAACCTTTCGTCGTGGAGTCTATTACCTGTTATTTTTTATCAAGTTGGAATGGAGTGTATTCTACTTTTTATAAAACTACTAAATTAATAATTTTTACATAAAAATTACGTTGTTATTTGAACCTGTAATGTCACTCACATGACCTCAAAGTTCGGCTCTAATGAATCTATTCAATCTTTATCAAAAGTTTTCAAAAAGATGCAAATTGAAAGCACTGTTCGCACTCTCATGGGGTGTAGCGGGAGAGAATTATAAATTATGTGCAAAGTTTGTTTTATATTAGCTGTAATGTCGATGCGAGCTGGTCTCTAATTAAGGTTTTGTATACGCTAAAATATCGTACGCTAATGGAATGTTTGCTATTAAAACACAATAAAATTAATATTGCTACATATTAATAATATTATATGTTTTTGTTCATATTTCTGATGAAATTCAGTTCGTTTTCATAACGTTGTAATATTAACAAAACATACATGTTCAAATATGTATAGGAAGCGTTTCTAAAAGATGGGAACATATTATATTAACATGTTCACGGTTCGCTTTAAGATTAAGAAGTTAGAAATTTCTGAAGTAATTTATGTTTTTAATTGAAATTTTAATATATAATGTTCTTATAATGTAGAAATTTAGCTAGATCGGTTTTTCGTCCCAAAGCTCTCTACATACTGTTTCATAAAAATCGTTAGAACAGTTTCAGTTAGAATTTAGTATGTAAGGAGTTCCAAGAGGAATAAATCGATCTACATCGGTTTAATTTTTATAAAGACGTTGTTTTATCAGTATTTTCAGGCAATGAAAAACTGTTACAATATCACGAGGGTCAATTTTCCAAAACTAGAATAAAAACTATAATTCAGATGTTTCCCAACCGATTGTTTTTTTTCAAGTTCCGTCTTTTGTGAAAAAAACTACTATTGGAAACTCGAGTAAAGCTCAGTCATGCAGCTACCTATAATAACATAAAATCATTTTATCTTCCCCGTGTCCAAAAGATTTCACTTTTGTTTCTCAAAAGTTTTCGCAAAGTAAATTTTGCGGTAGATGGCCAACAATTGTGTACTTTATGATTAAGTGTCAAAACTCGCGGCGTGGAAGCGAGAAAATATGAAAATCGTTCTCTACGAGCGCGTAAACTAGAGTTTTTCCACAAGTTTTCCCTGCGTAATAAGTCAGAGTTTCAAAATTGTATTATGTCATTTACATCAAGCAAATTTATTCGGGGATATGGAAATTAGATTGGTGAAAGATTCTTATGAGGCGAGGTGACATCGTCAGTCAAATTAATTTGCGTGATAAATCTTAAAATTCATACAGAAAACTTTTAGAATAACTCTCATGTATGCGACTTTAGCTGATAGCCTAGCGGTGAGGAAACCTGCATATCTCTGGAGAATTCTGGGAATATATGTAACCTAACAATACACATTTGAGCAGCGTGGTAGGTCTTAGTTCCAATCCTTCTATCTAAAAACGGCGACGAAGGTAATTTGACCCAATGTGTGATATTTGGCTGACTAGAATAGACCAGCCTCATTTCCTACTGAGGCGTCTAAGGTAAGTTGACTCACATATTATTACAGACTTATTTTAGAATATATCTATCCATGAAACAAACACTCTCGAAGACATCAATGAAATAATGTGAAACCGAAGCCACTAGAAAGCTCAGCTTTACAAATCTGCAAAGATAAGCTCGCATTGTGTAGCCATATCGATATTTCGACTTCATTAGGCTCGCCGTAACAATGCTCCGACAATGGGCGTCGAACAAAACATTATTGTCAACCCGCATGGGCCCACCATTACCGATATATAAATGTTCTGTTATGGTACTTAACTGATAATTATTAAGTAAGATAATACTGTATTTGGGTGACCGAGCCTTGCTCGGTAATTTTTAAAATAACGTAAAAATATGGGATGGAAAAGAAAATTTAAAAAATAATAGGGCAGGTGAGGCTCCTAGGTATTTTCACGTCTCTAGACCGACCGTTCCCCAAATGAACTACCATGACTATACATCTGACAGCGAAAATTGTGATTGTATTCAACGTAAATAAATATAAAAATTAGAGCCCGAAAACAGGGATAAAACGACATTTTTTTTAAATAAAACTTACCTATCTAGATCGATCTTTCTCCTCCAAAACCCTATATGCAGAAATTCAGGAAAATAGTTGGAGCCAGACGTCGAAACATGTAAAAGTCATATTAAGCTGCATTAAGCTTGGGCTGTTCAGCGGGTTGTATATTTTATACTTTACAATAGATAATTCAAAGACACGCCGTGTGGTATCCGGTTTACCGAGGTGTCGTAAAATGCGACTAAGGTAAGTTGACGTTAGGCAGGTGGCTGGTCGGAAATACGCAACCAAATCATGTGACAACATGTTTGTAACATGTTATGAGGCTAGAATAGATAAATTTATTCTCCAAAGATACGCTTACATCTCTTATTTATATGTTTTATGTACAGATAAAATAAAACAATTTTTTATGTATAAACGTTCGTAATAGAATCAGACCGTTAAGATTTTAAATCACAAAAGCAAGATTTTAACCACAATATACTTACAGAGATATTATTATAAATAGCTTATTAATGTCGGCAATATCAAAAGTAAGGAAAGAAAACAACAAACACTTATTTCTGACCAACACCACTTTAAGCTGACACCCCCACCCCACGTCTCTCGCGTATTAACCTTAATATTTTACATAACAACTCGCATTTCAGTTTGGACAAAGTAAAATAAGCAATTTTCTTTTAGCAAAGAATGAAAAGACTTTGTCTTAAATTAACTTATAAGGAACTTTTGTACGAATCTTATTCCAGAGCGGGAATCAACAATGGGATTAGAGACCAGAGTTACATCAATCAACGTGGGGGAAAGCAAAAATTAAATTCCATTAAGAATTTCCGGATACCGCTTACACTGACATGGTGACATGTTTTAAATGGGTTTGTTCTAAGAATTTCTCTATAAATCCATTCTCAGAATAAGAACGAGGTTCTGAATTTGTTTTTAAATTTTCAAGTTTTTATTATTTGATTCATCATTCCCCTGTCGTTGGCTAAGTATTTTACGACCTGGCAAACTTGCTTTAGTCGTCTTTTACAGCATCTTAGTAAGAAAGAGGGTAGTCTATTCTAGTCAGCCGAAAACCACAGGGTGGTCAATTTACTTTAGTTGCCTTTTACGACACTACGGTAAGAAACAGGGTGATCTATTCTAATCAGCCAAATACCACACGGCCGCGGAAAAATATTCGTTTATCGAACAAAATTCGATGTTAAATGTTAAATGATAAATGCATCAAAGATCGCATAAAGTTTGTGATTCAAGCAGAGTTAGCAACTAGTTCGTTTGGTCTAGGTCCACGCTTATACAATAAAATATACCGCAAACTATATTAGACTTATCTAAAGAAAAGTTTAATTTAAGTGTAAGAAGTATTTTTACACGTAAAGCATTATTACACAATTGAAGATTATTTCAATAAAAATGTTTGAATTTGGAAATCCTTTCAACTTCAAACAATAATGGGTAAACTAATGTTAATTTAAAATTTTTAAAAGATTGACTGCAGAGTTTCTTGCTGGTCGTCGGTAAGAGTAACATTTCCAACCAGTTGTAGGTTCAATAAACCTAATTGATCATCGACGATTTAAAAGTGCTTGTTAAAAGCTTACTTTAATAGAGATTATTTTGATTTGATTTTTCTATCAGAGATTAAAAGGCCTATTTTCTATTAATACATTGTACTTATCAGGAGTTGGATACCTACAAAATTTTCAGACATGATTTGGTATACGACTCAAATATTTTACGTCAGAACATGTCACAAGGCGTCACAGAGGAAATGCGAAAACTCAATTTGCGCTTACGAAGATAGTTTTGACAAAGGTTTAATCTTTTTTTAGTGACAACGGTTTTTCTACACCCACGTTCGCCATTAGTTTTTCTTGACGTTGACTATTTTTTTATCGATGTATATAAATGTGATAAATGAAATCGTATATTATTTGTTTTCTTTAATGTTGGAACTGGGCAAATCTGAAAGGTTTAAAAGTGTCATAGGGTACTCTTTATCTAGCCATAGAAACAGTGACAATATAATGGTAAAGGCGCGTGCAGCACCGTCCCGGATAATTTACCAGGAGAGTTCTTTAAGTAGAGCATGAAATATGACCTTGGTTCAAAAGCATAGTATTATGCCCTATGTTTTTGAGGGGAAGAAACAAGTAAGAAATAAAGCTTAAAAAAAAGCGTAAAATTTTTTTGGAATAAATGTTACGCGATCTGCTTAAGGGAACTTATACTCTATATTATCGTTTCTCCAAAGAGGAGAAAAGATCCTTTAGTCCAACATTGGGACTGTAACAGGGCTCTAATGCACTACATAGCTGCGTGTAAGTGATCTTTCTAACCGTCTCAGTTTAGTTTGTTGTAGATTAATTTATAGTTAATTTAAGTGTATAAGAAAAGCACCAAACGTCATACTAGTATCTTAAGTTGTTTAACAGAAGCAACGTTGCATTAACTATTGGTATAGAAGTCAGTACCGTTCTTAAAGTGATTTCAATACGCCTATTAGATACTTTTTCATTTTTTTATACAGAAAAAACTCTTTATGGGTACCGCCGCCCGACGGGGACAGGCTTCGATTATGTCGGACTCGCACCGACTAAAACGACCTGTATGCTCTACCACGCTGCCGATGGCGGGGACAGGGTATCGTTGTACACATTGCCCCCATCCCTGCTGACAGCTTTGATCCTAGAGAACACCTACTCCGGGTAGGGACCTCGAAAGAGTCTTCTCTTTCGAGGTCCCTACCCGGAGTACCTAACTTACTAAGGTTTCTTCGATTAAATATTTACTGAAACCAGTCTAATTTTGCTCACTTGAGTTATATCTGACATACATTTTAATATTTCTTCTTTCTGTTTAAAAAAGATAACCTTGGAGTACCTACACACTAATACGATTGAAATTTCATCTGTCAGTTAACGTGACAACGTTTCAAAGAGAAAATGTGATGTACCAATTATTTTGCGATCTCAAATATTTTTTTTGACATTTTTATTTGTAAGGTTATATATTTTTAGAATTTATAACTATACTAGCGGCCTGCCCCTGCGTTGCACGGGTATAAAATATATATCCCATGTCAGTCAGTGTAAAAAAAATGATTAAAATCGATCCAGTAGTTTTGATTTATTCATTACTGCCCGTGGCCCGCAAGCGTTAAATTTGGAGAAAAACAATTTCCTTTCCCTATACCAAGACGATTTCCTGCTATCTTTGGGATATCTAAACTCATATAGTACATTTTTACTCATTTACTTTTACATTTTACCTATGTATTTTATTTTTACAATTAATTACAGAATGTCTTTAAATAAACTCTAAAAGATTCGGAGTGCTATAGGGTGAAGCGCGGCGTCCTCACGGCATTTTAAATCTGTAATATCTCCGAAAATGTTCACTTAAATTGCATGATGTAAACGGCCATATTGATCTATATTAAATCAATAATTTATTTAAGGTACTCAATTGGATAAGGATTAATGCTGTATTGTATAAAAATTGCTTTGAACATAAGGCATCATTTTTCTTAAAATGTAAATGAAAAAAACTGCTATTGTGGGTTATCCATAAGAGATAGATATATACCATCGCGGACTTTTCTGTAGACCTTTTTAAGGTGTACAAATACTTAGTACATCATTTTGATAAATCTCGTAGAGTTTAGCCTGCGTTTGCAATGTAAGCGGAAAAAATGTAATTATTTACAGAAACCTCAAAAATTACAGTATTTCTCTACTTCATATTGAATGTTATTATACGTACAAACCTTCCTCTGGAATCACTCTATCTATTAAAAAAAACCGCATCAAAATCGGTTACGTAGTTTTAAAGTTTTATGCGTACATACGGAAATATGGAAATACGGAAATATGGAAATATGGACTTTGTTTTATAATATGTAGTGATTAGAAATTCGTCAAAAACCGACAGAACAGATTAGGTTAAATAATCACTCATAAATCTAATATTTACATGAAAATTACAGAAAAAATGTTTATATTAACATAATTATATAAGAATGTAAAGTTATGTAAATACTTGCAGTATTTACACAACTTTACATTCGTAAAAATGTCGTCATTCAAATTTATATATAGTTTTTTAATTTATTGCCACAAATAAACAAAACTATTACTTCTTACCTTAATCTACCTGACAACCTAAAAAAATCGGTAGTTAAACCTCTACATAAAAAGAATAATAAGGATGAATTAAATAATTACCGTCCGATAACGCTCAACCCCATTCTGTCAAAAGTATTCGAAAAAATTATGTATAGTAAAATTTATAAATTCATCGATACGTTTAAAATTTTGAAGGAAGAACAATATGGCTTTAGAAAACAAAGTAGTACCACCCTTGCTTGTTTTTCACTAACAAAGTATGTATTGGAAAATCTTGACATTGGTCATAACATTGTGTCCATTTTCCTTGATATGACTAAGGCTTTTGACTTAATAAATCATAAAATACTACTTAATAAATTAGAATACTACGGGATACGAGGCGAAGCACTTAAATGGATATCCAGTTACCTTTTCGAACGGCAACAAAGTGTAGAAGTCATAGAGAATTCAGGAAGGTTTAAAAAACCATATCGTTCATCATTTGAAACGCAAAATCCTTATGGAGTACCCCAAGGAAGTATTCTTGGTCCTTTGCTATTCCTCCTTTATATAAATGACCTCCCAGATATAGTTTCGCATAAATGTTTTATGTACGCCGATGACACAACGATTGTAGTTAAAGCTAAAGACAAACAAAACATTGAAAAACAAACAAACGAAGCACTCAATTCGGTTGTACAATGGTTAAATCAAAATAACCTCAAAATTAATATGACTAAAACTCATTATATACATTTTCAAACAATCAAATCTAACCCAATAAATTTCAATCTAGAGTATGAATCATATAATATTGAGAAATCAAACACGACCGTATTTCTTGGGCTAACATTAGACAAGTTTTTTAACTGGAAAGCTCATGTAGAAGATCTGTGTAAGAGAGTGGACAGATTTATTTATGTTCTAAAAAAACTATCACAAGTTAGCAATAAAAGAACTGCCTTACTAGCTTATCATGGTTATGTATCATCGATTTTACGATACGGAATTTTACTGTGGGGAAATTCAACAGATGCTTCAAAAGCATTTATTAAACAAAAAGCTTGTGTACGATCTATATGCCGAGCAAATATTTTAGACAGTTGCAAACCATTGTTTAGGGAGAATAAAATTTTACCGTTACCGTGTCTTTACATATACGAAGCATTGCTTTTTGTTAAAAAAATCCCATTTTATTTCCTACATTAAATGAAATATATCCGAACAGGAGGTGCAGGCCATATCCACCAGGTAAACTCTGGGCGCCATCACAACGATTGGCTGTCTTTTCTAACAATTCATATTGTATGGCCATTACATTGTACAATAAACTCCCAAATTGTAAAAAAGAATTGCCTCTACTAAAGTTTAAGGGAGCAATTTTGGAAATATTAAACCAAAAAAATTATTATTCAGTTAACGATTACCTCAATGACAACAATATAGGTACCTAATGTTTCAGTATAATTGTAAGAATTTTTAAATATTGACATATGTTTACAATAATGCAATAATTCTTCTTTTGTTAAATTTTATCTCTTTTCAACTTTTTAATAACATGACATAATTGTAATATTAAATTTAATTTCATTTTTAATTAATTGTAATTTTAATATGTAAATAAATATAATTATTATACTTTTCTAGAAATTTTAGGCATTTTTAGTTTTCAATATTTGCACGCTGTTTGTGACAGTAGATTGTGTTAGGGAATTAAGTAATATGTTAAATCTATATGTACCCACAATTTCAGCAAATAAATTTATTATTATTATTATTATTATTAATAATATTCTGAAAGATATATGAATTATAAAATTATATTGAAATAAAACTAAATTATAATATAGGTATACCAGTTATCTTTTTAACGGTCATAGAAATCTGTTTCTATGTAATTAGTTACGAAAATAAATAGTTGCATTATGTGATGAATTTCTAATTATCATCGTAAAAATATTTATGCCATTAATGTACATCTGTTTTAATATTCCTAAAACTGTGCTTCCCTATTGTCTCTAAGTCTCAAAGTGATATATACAAAAAAAAGTTTTCATTGGATTTATAGTGTTGTCAGTATGTAATATAAATTCTGTGTCTATAAACATATATTTCTAACGTTTATATGCTATTTAATAACACTAATTAACAAAAATCTGAATATCCGAGAATATTGAAGTAACGATTAAAAACGAAATAAAATACTATGCTATGTTACAAAAATTAAGGTATAAATTTAATTTTAATAAGTTTAATGAAAGATTCAGTACTTACCACAAACGTTGCAAGGAAATCCGAACGATATCACAAAAACACAATGTTAGGCACTCGTCACATATACACGGCGGCACAGTGAGATAACGCGCACGTTATTGTAAAAGTGAGAGCTTAATACGCCCTGCTTGTAGCAATTATGGTTAATTGTATTGACCTAAGCTAACCCGCCCGGTCTAATCCGGTCGTATGATGCGCCTTATTGCTTATTTTGAACAAGCTGATACACGCGACTTTGCCACGACTTCCTTTCTACGAAAAATCATTAAATATGTCGCGTAAAAATATTTTATTTAAAAAAAAAACAGTTTATTTAACTTGCAAAAATCACAAATATTAATTATTATTATTTTTTTTTATTACTATATTTTACATACATTTTGTTAGAAAAGAACAAAAAAAATAACACATGTACAAAGGCAGACTTATTCCTAAAAAATATTTCTTCCAGTCATCCTTTGATTAACTAGGAAAAAACCAAGACGTGAAAAAAGAAGATAAGTTAAAGAAAAATAACGAAAAACTAACCTAGATGAATATTTGCACTCGAAATGACTCAAAAATTAAAAAAAAAAAACAATAAAAATCCTGAAACAAAACCCATAACTTTTTATTTTATACTAACCATGCCTGCGTCTGCTAGCGTGGATATGTCTCAAATATTTCTTCCGCTTTAATCCCAAAGCCGCGGGAATTTCACCGTAATGTATTATTAACGTAAACCTTCTGCACAAATTAAACTATTTTTTAATAAAATCTGAATAAAAATCGTTTCACTAGAATTTATGAAAATCGATCACATACAGACTGATAACTTTTGGGGACTTCATTTTATAATAAGTATAAATTTTAGCCAGAGGAGTAAGCTTTAATTGTATCAAATCATAATTTTGCCCAGCGGATTTACCATTTACGCGTAAAAGACTGACAGCGTTTACATTTTTAATATTAGTATGAATTTTGCTTGTTAAATATGGTTCAGACAGAGTATACGGAAACTGACAAGGGCGTGAGTGGGAAGTTCATTCCAATTTGTTTCTTCATCACTGACGAACATAAAAATAACTATCAAGTGAATAATAGTAATATTTACTTTATTAAATGCAATTCATTCATTCTGTTACCCTTATCCCACTCAGAGCGGGGTAGGCACAACATGATTTTCTCTTCCATACTCTCCTATCACTCGTCAACTCCGGCGTCATCCTTTTATATGACATGCATATAAAAGGAGTTCTTCACGCAACCTAATCATCTCTTTGAAGGCCTCCCTCTAATCAAATATTTATCCACATTCATATGTAACAATCATTTGGTCACATAGTTTTAATCTCTACTCATTATTAACTATATAATAATAAAAAATGCAACGGAGCAAATAATAGAAGCAAGGGGAAACTAAATCAACCCTATTTAATGAAAATATTGAAATTTAATGATCCTGATGATCCTTATAACGAAATAAATATAATGGCAAGGCTAAAACTCGCAACGATCCGAAAAATTTTCGACTTGCATTTTGTGAATGTTGCTTTAATATCAATGTTTGGTAATGTATGCAAATTAGTTGTTAATTGTAACCAAGTTGGGGTTCGACTGGGCGAGAGTCACCTGCGTAGTATTTAATAAGCTAATCTAACGTACTGAAATTTACAAGGAGGATATTTATTGATACATACTATTTAACAAGTTACGTGAAAGTGTCAAATCCAAAAAGCTTCAGTAGCTTAAGAAAATCAATAGAACATCAACAAGTCTTCAAATAGTGCCCGTTTTCAGTTTGTCATGCGTGTGAAAAATCTTACATATGATTATAAATAATCCGGTCTTATAAGTATTCAGACTAATAGCTCAGGTAGGAAAAATATACTAAACACCCAATAAAATATACTAATGTACGACAAACGACCAGTTTTGTTAAGTCATGCACAAACGTGCACTTAGTACGACTATTAGATGCTATGTCGTGTCAATATTTAAGTGACGTGTTACATAAATGAGACATGTATCCAAATGATATTTTCGCCTTCAAAACTTTCCCAGCGAGACTCCGTACTCATATTGACACCTGCATAATTCGTGTTCTACAAATGCTTTTGCATGTATAAACACATTCAACTTGAATAATGAATCCGAGTTTCACAGTAAATAACTAGGTATCAACTCGCCCTATACGTAGCTAGAAAATAACAGTATAACTATAATAATATTTTTTTTGTAAATCTCTAATCTATGGTTATATTTATCATCCTTCTGCTCTTATTCCACCCTAGGTGGGGTCGTCACAATATGTTATAAGCATGTTGTCACATGATTCGGCTAGGTATTTTACGATGCTGCCTGCTTGACGTCAACTTGCCTTTAGAGAGGCAAAATGTTAATCGAAATAAAAGAGAAAGCAAAGAAGCCATCTGCCTTTGTTTTTATGTCTGATTGATGACTTTATTACTCTAGTAGAATAACTCTATGACTGGATGTTATGTTGACCAGATATAAGAGATAAATTAAATATTTTTGTACACTGCTATGCTTACTCTGTGACAATGCTGTGTTAACTTAATAATTACTCTGTGGCTGTGCGATTGCATATAGTTACTACATAGCGCCTTGTTACTCTTCGTAAATGCAAGTCAATTGTCTATGTATTCTATATTTGAATATTGAATTAATTTTTATAGGAATAAAAGAAACAAAGTTCAAGAATGGTATGGGAAATCGTCTCACTAATTTGCTATTACATATTGTTTTTACTACATATTTTTATTACATTATTTTGCGATATTTTAAAATAGAATCATGGAGTTTGTTTGTTTGTGATCTCTTTATGACATTAATATAAAAAAAAACAACATAATTCGCCATGGTGCGTTTATGCTGCAATCGGAATCTCTTACAGCCAACCACTGTAAGATTAAAAAAGAGGTAAATATAAGTACAGTGAATTAAATTAAAAATTAACCAATAATAAAAAAACAGAAAATGGACCATTTAATAGAATTACTTTTTTAGCGCCAAATACCCACAACACATCCATAATAATCATATTTAAAAAATTAGATACCAAGAAGATAAAAAAAAAACATATATTCTTGGAAAACCGGAACAAAATAAAATATAATTGCAGGTATGTATTGTTATACTTAATTTGACATGAACGAGCGGGAAAAACAAGTTATAATAAACTTTGAAAGAATCCAATACGGCGCCTGCACGAGTGTGACCAGTATTTTAAATATCCTGTGGTAATGTTGCAAGCGATACTCAATGTGTTAGTAATAGCATGGTTGTCATAATTGCCTTGGATTAGAACTTGTACGTACGCGTGCGAAATTCACGTTCAGCATCGGTATGTAATTCATTGGCTATAATTAATTGGAAGTTCCAGCAATATCTAGCTATCTCAATATAGTGAATGTATACTAATTACGGTTTCTAATTAACATTCGACAATTCTATTTGCCTGAACTAAATGTTTAACAGACTTTACAGCTGGCCAGAGGTCTTTAAGATTTTCGCTTACAAACGATCTCATACTATTCGGGTAACCCTAAGCGTTAATTATATATACATAATAGTTCGAGTATGACTTCAGTAATAGTATACAATAGTATACAGTATGGTAGCGACCATACGACATTTATTAGAGATCCAGTTATCTTAGTAGTCTACAAAATCAGTTAATTTACACAAATTATTACAAATTACAAGCCAGGAATTATTTTACATTTTGAATAAAAGATAAATGATATTGAAGGGTGAATGACCGTACCCAATACCATTCCATTTCGTATGTAATGCATGATCTTGACCGAGAGAGTGTCATCCACACACCTAGTATATGAATAACAAGTGCGAAGGAGACAAAACTGTAACGTTATTGTTTTCTCCTCTTTTGACGCGGCGCTAGGTTATTCAACCATTACCTACTAAAAAGCCAGATCTCAATTAAATTACATTTGTTTGGTTCGAAAATACATTTTTTTTTAAACGATTTTTAAGAATATTGGATTATCCCAAAGCTGTCTTATACGTTTAAGTGATCAATGGTCAGAGTGGAAGGCAGGAGAATTATAATATGACGCTAGTTCCTATAAAAGCGAAAACAAAAAGCTTTTTTTTGTAGCTATTACGGTGCAAGAATATAAATTCATCACTACAACTATCTTCTATTTGCAATTTTCCGTGTTCTCCGTAAAATGTGATTAAGGTAAGTTGACCTGCCGTGTGGAACTAAGGTAAGGTAAATTGACGTCAGGCAGTCGGCCTGTCGTTAAATAACTAGCCAAACTTGTATCAACATGTTTAAACATGTTTTTTCGACCCCACTTAGAGTGCGATAAATGCAGGAGGATGACGTTATAAAATAATAATATAATAGTTTGTGCTTGGATACTAGATGACTAAGTCATCACCCTATTATTTGCATTTATCTGTGTTCAACACAATATTCTGAGCTTAATGCAAATTGAATTTATAATAGTGGGAGCAGAAACTTTACAAAGTTGCCAAAGTAACTGAAAGATGAATTAGTATGCACCGTCTGCACCGAGATAACTGTGAATAATTATGAACTCGTTCTGATCAATTCCGGTACAAGATTTAAGATTTTTTCCTATTCTTACAGATCTACAGTATTTCTTAAAAATTACTACTAGAGAGAGTGCTACGATATTTACAATTATATCAAATAATGTTTTTGCAAAATTAACTTTATTAAAATACAAGTGCCTGGTTAATCGAGCTTTGCTCGGTAATTTTTTTACAAATTAAAAAAATAAACTTAAATAAAAAGAAAAATATTATTATATAGTTGAGGATCGATCCTAGGTACATTCTTCGAGACTGCCCGTTCCCCGAATAAGCTACGCTGACTTGACAGATTATGGCAAAAATTCAATTCAATATAAATGTTAGTATTTTTTAATGCCCAAAAACAGAATGATTTTTTTTTTAAAAACCTAGCTAACTAGATCGATTTTTCTCCCCAAAAACCTTCTACAAGCTGAATGTTAGGAAAATCGTTTGTACCGTTTCAGAGATTCCGAAAATATAAATACATACAAGATTAACTCATTTAAATATTAAAGATTTTTGCGGGTATTTTTGAAAATTTACAGGTACGGGTAATTTGAAATTTAAAAGTATGCACAAAATTACTTCTGCCAAGAATAGCCAGTAAGAATTTCGGCGTTTGTGCCTGTATTTCGGCGGTGGTATTCTGCAATGCTTTATTGTGCCACTTAGTTACACGTTACACGTGTTTGGAGGTAAAATAAATAGTAGAGGTTGAACCAATTACTATATGATGCTTGGTTGGGTGATGTGGCGCTTTGCGATGTTGTCGTGGAGTTTTTCTCCTGATGATGTTTTAGTTTGGATTGTTGAGTTTGTGATATTGAACGTCTGTATTACTCGTTAATTTGGTAGCGGTGAAGGAGCTTTGTGCGTGTTGTCACAGGACATTATTTCAATAAATAAAAATAATATATAAAATAAAGATTTTTAAATAAACGCGGCCGAGGGGCGCGGGAGGGGCACTACCATCTCGCGAAGTTTGCGCGGGCGCAAGACATCAGCTGGGGGAGGTCATTGACCCCAACCTGAGTAGATGCAGTGCCCGTGCGACCATTTCATCATACGTTAGCCAACGACTTCGCGCGGTGACTAATTTCAAAATTTTAACGTTATATTTTTTTCTTAAATTTTTTAATTGTATATTGCACATAGTGGATATTAAGTGTTATCTCCCATTATAGGGTAAGTTCTGAATGGCACAAAACCATACATATACTTTGTATTTTCTTTATTTAAATTTTATTTTCATTTCAAAATTTCATTATTAACATTATTTTCAATAAATTCAAAGTATTAATTGTAGCACATATATATTTAAATGCGTAGTTATCCATTATTGCACCATTCCTTTTTTTTTTAAATTTCATAACTGTTTTTTTTGTGTAATAGTTTAAATTTTTTAACCGTTTAACTTTAATTTTTTTTTTTAATTATTTTTCTAAATTTAAATACTCCGTTCTGGTAGAAACACCATGGCAAAACTGCTGCATCTAAGTGCTCCGTATTTTAGGACGCCGTTGGTGGTTTCTCCCAGGTCGGAGGTTGGATTTTTACGGGACTCAATACCCAATTTTAAATTCCAGGAGTCAATGCCGGGATTATAATATCTCAACTATTTACAAACCAGAGCGAGGCACTCGAAGCTAAAACGAGTACCCAGGGTTTAACCGGAGAGTCAATGCCGGGATTATAATATCTCAACTATTTACAAACTAGAGCGAGGCACTCGAAGCTAAAACGAGTACCCAGGGTTTAACCGGAGTAATTACCGAAGAGCCACACCCAACAAGAAGTCTCGACCTGAACGGTGCCAGCCACCACCGAACACGGACCTGCCAGGAGAGTACTTAGGCTGCGGCGAAGGTCAAAACAGATTGGCACCATACCACGACCCTTTTTATAAATTTGTGTGCCGGGCAAAACTTTTGTCATTATCCGTGAATAAATTAATGCTGCACGAAACCCTGGTTTCATTTACGCCATCAGGTGGTTAGGAACCGGGGTTAACGGCACACTGGCGCCCTCAACGTGGTTTACATCTGTTTTGGCTTTTGTCCGTAGTTAGTAGTTAGTTTTTGTTGTGTGTTTTTGTTTGTGAAACGTTTTTATTTGTGGTTTGCGGTAACTGAGGTGAATAGTAACTTTGTATTCATTATTCGTTATCTTATTTATTAATGTATAAACTATTTGGCTAATTATTTTAATAATTCAGAGGTTCAAATTTGAAGAATTAATCTTTGTACTTTTTTAAATTTTGTCTACGTTTTACATTTTTTTTTTGTTTTGTTGTATAGAAAATTGAACTTCTTTGTATTATAATAGTATTATTATAAAGCTGCATTCACACCAGTTACATTTTAAGCTTTTTGTGTTTTTTTTGTGCGCGTTTTTTGTGTGTGTTTTTAGCTAGCGTCATCATCATCATCATCGATCATTAATTTTCAGTATCAAACCAAAACGTTCCGTTAAAGTTGATTGTAACAGAACGGAGCTATCATTTTTTTCTTCAAATCATTTGTTTTGTGCCATTTACAACATACCTTTCGGAGATTATTTTGTACATTACATAATTTTTTTAATTTTACAAAATGTCTTACCCTATCAGATTTTTATCTTTGCAAAAATCGGAATTAGAATATGAGGTTGCTGTTAGAGGGGAAACTCCCGCTAATACCGTTGCTGATCTTAGGAAGCAAATTAACAAATTATGTCAGACTTTCCCGTCTGAAGAGATCTTATGTTCTCATTTAGATCCTGTCGAGGATTTAAAATGCGTCAAGGAATTATTGGATAAAATAAATTCATCTTTTGTTGAAGACATTCATGACAAAAATATTTTAGGTCGTATTCAAAATATTTTTCATCACTTGTATCACAGACTTAATCGAATTTGTCCGGATATAAAATCGGCAGATAGACATGAGGAATGTGTTACGTTATTTAAACTTTTATTTGAAAAGCTGGCTATCCTGATGAAAAATAGTATCGATCCTCTTTCATCCGCTGGGTCTATCTCGGAATCGCAGCCAATTTCTACACCAGTTAACGTCTCAGTTACATGTGAGGGTGGCAGTAAGCTATCTTCAGAATTAGGTAGATTAAAATTTAATGGTAAGTCGTGCGTGCGATCCTTTATACAACGGGTCAACGAATTTAGTGAAGCTCGAAATATTTCAGGTTCAAAGCTTTTATCATTTGCTACTGAAATTTTCGTGGACGATGCGTTGCATTGGTTTAGGAGCGTAAAAGAGCAAGTTACCTCTTGGGACGAGCTCGCTCTTCTTTTAAAAGAGGACTTTGATAAATCAGATTATGATTACCGTTTATTATCTGAAATTCGGTCTAGGACTCAGGGTAAAACGGAAAATATTACAATTTATTTATCAATTTTAGCAGGCATGTTTGCGCGTTTGTCAAAGCCTTTGTCAGAGGGTGACAAGCTCGAGATTGTCTTACATAATATAAGACCATGCTATGCTAGTACTTTAGCTTCTGCCACGGAAATTAAATCTATTGAACAATTGCGACTATTGTGTAGAAATTTTGAAAATGTTCAGTCTCGTTTGGCTCAATTTAAAGAACCGACAGCTGCTACATCTGATATGTTGGCACCGGAGTTTTGTTACAAACAGGAATCAAACACATTTAATAAACCTAAACATAATTTTAATTCTAATTATAATCAAAGTTTTAATTCCAATAATAAGCAACATAATAATTATACTAAATGTAATACAAGCAACTTAAATGAAAAATATGTACATTCAATAACTAGAAATATTTCTGATAGGAATAACAAACAACCTTACTGCCCTAGATGCCGTAACAATACGCATAGCCTTAGGGATTGTCAAAATACCGAAATCATGTGCTTTAAATGTGGTCATAAAGGTGTCAAAAAACCTGAATGTCCTGAATGTAATCAGAATCAAAAAAACTAGATTCTCAGAATTGTGGTGATCTTTCTTTAACTGAATGTCGCTTTAATAAGAAAGATTGGGAGGAATGGTTAGAAACTGTACGTAGGTTTTTCAACTCTTATAATATCGCCACAATTCTGGAAAATAACCTTCCCGATGATACGCGACCATATGTTAATATTAATATTAATGACATTACTGCCTCTGGTCTTTTGGACTCTGGATCAGCAGTTACTATTATTGGTAATAATGCTCATCATAGTTTGGTTAGACGTGGTTTTGAGTTAAATACTGATGATAAGCTATCAATAACTGCTGCAGGTGGACATTCATTTCAAAGCATAGGTTATATTACATTACCGGTAACTTTTGAAGGACAGTTTCACTTATTAAAAGCTTATGTTGTTCCAGAAATTCAATCGTCGCTCATTTTAGGCATTGATTTCTGGAGAGCCTATCATTTATGTCCAAAATATTTAGGTTCACTTCAAGTCTCTGATACACCATTAATTGACTTAAATAATAATAATGACCAACAAACATTAATTTATTCTTACGATAATTTAGATAATACCCAAAAGGCTATTGCTGACAATATTATCGATCAATTTAAAGAAATTTCATACGATCGCAAGGGTCTAGGTCGGACAAATTTAATAACGCACCGTATCGATACTGGCGATTCTCCTCCCATCAGACAAAGATACTACAGACTTTCCCCTGAAAAGCAGAAAGTCCTTGTCGAACAAGTAGACGAGATGTTACGTCTAGATGTTGTGGAACCTTGTGAGAGCGCCTGGCAGTCTCCTGTCCTTCTAGTTAAGAAGAAGAATGGTGAACCCCGTTTTTGCCTTGACAGTAGAAAGCTCAACTCGGTTACGAAGCGCGACGCCTACAATCTTCCGTATATTTCCGAAACGTTAGACAATCTTAGAGACGCTCGGTATTTAACCAGTATTGACCTGTCAAAAGCTTTTTGGCAGATACCTATTGCTGTGGAAGATCGTGACAAAACTGCCTTTTACATTCCCGGCAGGGGCACATTTCGTTTTAAAAGGACTGCCTTTGGGCTCACTAATGCTCCAACAACTCAACAGCGGTTAGTTGATTTGTTGTTTACTGAATTTGACCGTAAAGTTTTTGCATATTTAGATGACATTATCATTATTTCAAAAGATTTTGATAGTCACGTGGCTTTGCTTTTACGCGTACTTAATAAATTACGACATGCAAATTTAACCATTGGTCTCGAAAAATGTAATTTTTTCCGTTCTCAATTAAAGTATCTTGGTTACCTTGTCGATAAACATGGCTTACGTACCGATCCAGTCAAGGTGGAGGCTATACTTAACTACCCCACACCTACAAGTCGCAAGGATCTTAAGCGTTTCTTAGGAACTGCTACTTGGTATAGACGTTTCGTGCCAAACGTTAGTACCATAGCAGGACCGTTAAACAAATTAACCTCTTCCAAAAAAGGTACACCTTCTTTTAAGTGGACTTCTGAAGCTAATGCTGCTTTTCAAAAACTTAAAGAATGCTTAGTATCAACTCCAGTTCTATCGTGTCCAGATTATGACAAGCCATTCGAGATCCACACTGATGCCAGCAACTACGGTATAGGGGCAATGCTCACGCAGACTGTCGATGGGAAAGAACACCCGATTGCCTACATGAGCAAATCCTTAACTGCCGCCGAACGGAACTACAGTATCACAGAACGTGAAACGCTAGCTGTAGTTACTGCCGTTGAACACTGGCGCTGTTATGTTGAAAACGGACAACCTTTTACCGTTTATACTGACCACAGCGCGCTAAAGTGGTTTCTCTCTATCAGTAACCCAACCGGCCGCCTAGCTCGTTGGGGTGTACGTTTATCGGCGTTCAATTTCACGCTTAAACACCGACGTGGAGTTGACAATGTCATTCCCGACGCCCTTTCTAGAAGCGTTCCAGTAAGTGCAATTAACACTTCGAACTCTTACGCAAGCACTAATGATTCTTGGTACAAAAACATTTATAATGGTTGCTTAAATGATGCCGCAAAGTTTCCAAATTTTTTAATAAAAAACAACACTTTATTTAGGTTATCAAAAAATAAACATGCACTTACATCCGAATTTTCGTGGAAAGAAGTTATCCCCTCAGAATATCGCGATAAACTCATAAACGAAAATCACTCTGAGCCCACGGCAGGACATATGGGAATTTTTAAGACGTATCGACGACTGGCGTTACGTTATTATTGGCCAGGCATGTACAAAGACGTCGTAAAATTTATAGGCGACTGCGACAAGTGCCTGATATACAAGGCCCAAAATCACCAGGTCTTAGGAGAAATGGGCCGCCCCAAACAATGTTCTCGGCCATATCAAATGATATCGATCGATTTGATGGGACCACTTCCTGTTACGCGTAAACAAAATAGCTACATATTAGTTGTTACTTGCTGCTTTACAAAATATTGCCACATTTATCCAATTAAAAAGGCTACTTCGGATATTATCATAAAAATTTTGGAAGAACAAATATTTTTAGTCCATGGTGTTCCTCAAAGTATTTTTCTTGACAACGGCCCTCAATTTATAAGTAACAACACAAATGCTTTTTTCAAAAAATATAATGTACCTAATATATTTTTCACTCCGAAATATACACCCCAAGTAAATACCGTCGAAAGGTATAATAAAACTATTATTACGTGCATTTCAACATTTGTAGACAATGATCATAGGTCATGGGATACTTATATTCCTCGTGTCCAGTTTGCAATAAATAACTCTGTTAATGAGGCCACCGGATTTACGCCGTCTTTTCTCGTATTTGGTCGTGAAATTATTCTTTGCGGATCTCATTATATAGATTCAGACCTAGGTGATGAGGTTCTGTTTTTGCCACGTGACAAGTACGCAGAAAACCTTGGTTGCTTAAGCTCTATTTTCGATCAAGTCCAGAAATCGTTGTATCACGCTCACGAAAAGAATACGGCAAAATATAATCTAAGAAGGAAGCCTTTTGAATTTAATGTAGGAGATCTTGTCTACAAACGTGCTTATGTACTAAGCGATAAAGATAAATTCTTTAGTAAGAAGTTAGCCCCCAAATATATTAAGTGCAGGGTTATTAAGAAACTTTCGCCACTTGTTTACCTCTTAGAAGATATGTCAAATAACAACTTAGGTACTTGGCATATCAAGGACCTTAAAATATACGGGCAAAACAAATGTTGAACTTCGTTCAACGCACCACTTACCATTAAAACCATATTTTACATTTCTTGCATCGAGTCGTAAATCTGAAATTAAGGCATACGACTCTCGAGTAATAGGACGCGTCGTATAATTAATTATAATTATATGATTTTAGCGCAAAAGGTATTATGAAAGTGAACTATGATTGTGTTATGAAAGGTTGTATAAAAGGTAATAGTTGTGAGAAATTGGTTCGCGTGCTATAGGTGCGGGTTTTCTATAGGTGAAAACCCTTATCAGGCCCGGCGGGTGATGTCACAGGACATTATTTCAATAAATAAAAATAATATATAAAATAAAGATTTTTAAATAAACGCGGCCGAGGGGCGCGGGAGGGGCACTACCATCTCGCGAAGTTTGCGCGGGCGCAAGACATCAGCTGGGGGAGGTCATTGACCCCAACCTGAGTAGATGCAGTGCCCGTGCGACCATTTCATCATACGTTAGCCAACGACTTCGCGCGGTGACTAATTTCAAAATTTTAACGTTATATTTTTTTCTTAAATTTTTTAATTGTATATTGCACATAGTGGATATTAAGTGTTATCTCCCATTATAGGGTAAGTTCTGAATGGCACAAAACCATACATATACTTTGTATTTTCTTTATTTAAATTTTATTTTCATTTCAAAATTTCATTATTAACATTATTTTCAATAAATTCAAAGTATTAATTGTAGCACATATATATTTAAATGCGTAGTTATCCATTATTGCACCATTCCTTTTTTTTTTAAATTTCATAACTGTTTTTTTTGTGTAATAGTTTAAATTTTTTAACCGTTTAACTTTAATTTTTTTTTTTAATTATTTTTCTAAATTTAAATACTCCGTTCTGGTAGAAACACCATGGCAAAACTGCTGCATCTAAGTGCTCCGTATTTTAGGACGCCGTTGGTGGTTTCTCCCAGGTCGGAGGTTGGATTTTTACGGGACTCAATACCCAATTTTAAATTCCAGGAGTCAATGCCGGGATTATAATATCTCAACTATTTACAAACCAGAGCGAGGCACTCGAAGCTAAAACGAGTACCCAGGGTTTAACCGGAGAGTCAATGCCGGGATTATAATATCTCAACTATTTACAAACTAGAGCGAGGCACTCGAAGCTAAAACGAGTACCCAGGGTTTAACCGGAGTAATTACCGAAGAGCCACACCCAACAAGAAGTCTCGACCTGAACGGTGCCAGCCACCACCGAACACGGACCTGCCAGGAGAGTACTTAGGCTGCGGCGAAGGTCAAAACAGATTGGCACCATACCACGACCCTTTTTATAAATTTGTGTGCCGGGCAAAACTTTTGTCATTATCCGTGAATAAATTAATGCTGCACGAAACCCTGGTTTCATTTACGCCATCAGGTGGTTAGGAACCGGGGTTAACGGCACAGTGTGTTATTACGAATCCTGCATGTATCGGGTATGAAAACGGATAGTTCATTTAGCACATATTTTTTCTGATTACTTTATAGCGGATTGTATTGTACCAAATTTCATCAAAATTGTTCTAGCAGATTAATCATGTAAGTGCAGCAGATATACTTCCGCATTATGGTATCTTATATTTGAAGAGTCTTTAATATTTATATGTAGGGGTATGATGTATAATAAAATAAATAAATGATAGAAAATAAAATTATATTTATTTATATTCCAATATTTATTTCTAAAATAACATTTAAAAAATTTATTTAAAATTATGTTAAGAATAATAATTAATAGAATGATAAATTCCTATTTTATTGTAAAAAATAAAAAGGGTATACAAAAATAGAGAGATTTTTGGGTAATATTAAATATTATTTTTTATTCATAAATCTTAAACAGCTTGTTTAGATGTTTTGGTAATAGTAAATGCCGAGATTTTGTTCATTTACTCGTATGTAGATAATTTTTGTTGCCAATATACGAAAAAAATAAGATTTCAAATTGCTTTTCAAAATTTCATTATCAATGAGATGATTAGAACATTAAAAATAATCACATGAGGGGGTATGATGTATAGGTAGGGGAAGGCCGAAAAAAAGATGGATGGATTGTGTGAAAAATGATATGCATGTTAAAGGAGTGGCACCAGAGTTGACCAATGATAGAGGGGAATTGGACAAGAAGACATATTGTTCCGACCCCACTTAGAGTGGGATAAGGGTAAGAGAATGATGATGATAGTTACTTAGTTACTGTACACATTGAGATATTGACTTGTCAATATATCAGAGCGTTCAAATAATGAACCCGATGTTACATTGTTATGTTAACAATGCAAGTCTAATTGGTCTTAATAGAATGGAAGCTGCAATTAGTTATTCGCTCATTCAACTAGATACAGCCGATGTATAATAACCACTTATTGCAACAATAGATTGCGATACTGCTTATTTCAAGCTTTTATTCCACTCTTTGTCTATTTGAAAATGGGATTCATATTTCGATGTATTAAAGTTTGAGTCAGCATTTTTTTTTGTAGAATAGAAATAAGATCAAGCCGTAAAATGGTTTTAATTGAGAGGTATGAGTTATAAGTGAATTTTTATTAAGGTGAAAATAAAAAGTCATTTATAAAATTAAGCATTACTTTGCGGTTCATAATACAAAAAGTAATATAAATATTATATTGCTATAATTCGCGATACCAGTTTTCTGGTATTTGTTTTACTGTTTCTTATTTATAGTTTAAATTTTGTGCAGTAAATATAATTTATCTATCTAAATGTAGGGTGTACTATCCTTTCTCAGACCTGATACATGCAGAATTTGGAAAAACTCATGCACTACCCGCCGCCAATAACAAAAGAATACACAAGAACTGCATATATTCACCAATACAATCTCAACAATCGTTACGCCCCATAACCGAAGTATCGTCAAGAGACTAAGACTCCGCGACAAAATCGACAAAAAAGTGCATGAGTTTTTACAAATTCTTGGTGTATCAGGTATGAGAAAGGATAGTAAATTTAGCATTACATTTTTTTTTATCGCGGATTGTAGCAAAATAATATATTACTTTATGATAAAAATCGAAAAAATTAACAATTGATACAGACTAGAGAGCTTCTTAATTACACCCTTACCTTATCCAGCTTGCTCGTCTAATCAAATTAATGTCATAAAATGTTAAAACATGTCTAAAAGTTTTACAGCCCTTTACTTCTCACGTCACTGTAAGAAAGCCCGAAGCTATCAAGATGTCTTCAAAATTTTACCCAATTCTCTTATACTTTGAATAAACTTAATTACATAATATTCCATTATGGGTGAATATAAGAGTATAAGTAAGGTAGTAATGTAGGGTCTGTTACTATCCCACAGGTGGGCATAGGCCTCCTCTACATGTTTTCGGATATCAAAGAATCGGAATGCTAATAAAACTGCTAGGGATAGGTAAAAGGTGACTAAGGTAAGTTGACCCGACGTGTGGTATCTTGCTAAGTAGAATAGACCACCCTCACTTCTTACCGAGATGTCGTGAAAGGCGACTAAGATGAGTTGAGTCGCCGTGTAGTTTCCAGCTAAGTAAAATTGTTCATCATTTATTAACGAGGCGTTGCAAAAAGCGACTAAGGTAAGTAAGTTGACCCGCCGTGTGGTATCTGGCTAAGTAGAATAGACCACCGTCACTTCTTACCGAGATGTCGTAAAAGGCGACTAAGATGAGTTGACTCGCCGTGTTGTATACGGCTAAGTAAAATAGTCCATCATTTCTTAAGGAGGTGTTGCAAAAGGCGACTAAGGTAAATTGACGTCATGCGGGCGGCCGGTCGTAAAATACCTAGCCAAATCATGTGACAACATGTTTATAACATGTTGTGCCGACCCTATATAGAGTGGGATAAGGGCAGGAGAATGATGATAAATAAAGTGACTAAGGAGACAAATTTAGTGCAAAATATCTAATTATGAGCACCATACTGAAATAACTGTGCGAATAATTTAACCAATTACGAACAATAAGCGTTGCATATTTATACATATATGAATGTAATTCGCTTGCATGTCTAGACAAATTTTTATTTTGGCCTTTACTAAGAAATTTTTCAAAATGGGTTCGTTACCAATTTTACTTACGTAATTATGTAATTTACAAATTACGTAATCGACTATTTTTAAGATTATTAATGTATTATGAAGATTATGTAAATGATACGAAAGCTTTAATTTGATTATAACAAAATTCTATCATAAATTCTGTACGATTGAATTCTGCGAAGTAACACTACTTCTATAATTTTTTAGAATTAATTTTTAGAAAATTAGAAATTTTTTAATTTTTTTATAATTTTATTTTTCCAATAGTCGAAAAGTTAAAATTTTGCCTTTAAGTATATTGCACGATTACTATTAAAGTGACCAAATTTTAAAAAGTTGTTTCGCAGCACATTGCAAAAAAGCGTAGCATATCGTCTTTAAAATTCGTGTGTCAAAGAGCAAGAAAACGATTTTTTTTTAATAGCTGGTACCGTGATATCATAGATGTCATTGAAATAAGAATTACAATATATATATATATATATATATATATATATATGTCGCATCCTGGCAACCAACGTTCCATCATTAAAAATATATTGAAAATACATTGAAAATAGAAGGCGCAGCGGTGACAGAATGCAGACGGCGCACGTGAGAGATGAAGACAGATCCGTGTCATGGCTCAGTTGTGAAAATTGTTAAGAAGAATATAAAGTTGAAGATAAGCGTTGTACTTTCCCATATGCACGATACCCTAATTACGCCCACTAATGTCTAAGAATAATGTCCAAGATACTGATGAGTCTACATATATATATATATTTACCAGCCACCCATAACACAAGTAGTACACACATGGATGGCATTGAAATAACGATTAGGTCTTATTCAATTAAGCCTTATGTTGTATTCGGTCAGTTTAATACTATGCGTGAGATATGTATAGAAAAAAATGGTTGACGCATAAACGTTCATCTACCCTCGTCTAGTCGTTTGCTCTTGATCCTTTAATGAAACATGCAGGTGACCACTTGACCGATGTGTCACGCGCGGTCAAAAGCATTTGACACTACAATTGGTGTTAAGTAACGATGTAGAAGCTAATTATCAGAGGACGCAGATGTTAAATACATGTCTTAAAGAAAGATAAGATTACTGTATCTGCCATGTGGTATCCAGTTGAGTAGAATAGACCACCCTCGTGGAAGGGATTGGACAGTGTTACCAATTACTGCTTTAGTAGTTTTTAGTCTGCGTTTCCAACCAACAAAAGAGGCGGGAAACATTTTTGTCAGATGTCATTCCGGGCGTGGTATAACTCACTTTTCGTTTGCAAGGAGTAATGATAAATTCGTTGTAAGCAGTGAATATACTTAAATACCCTCTATTATTTTCTACAACCTAACACTCGTTTCTTATCGAGGTATAGTAAAAGGCGACTAATTGTGGTATTCGGCTGAGTGGAATAGACCACACCCATTTCTTACTGTGGTGTCGAAAAAGGTAAGTCGACCCGCTGTGTGGTAACCAGCTGAGTAGACAAGACCACCCACATTTCTTACCGAGATGTCGTAAAAGCGACTAAGGTAAGTGGACCCGCTATGTGGTATCAGGTTAGGTGGAAAAGACCACCCTCGTTTCTTATCGAGGTATAGTAAAAGGCGACTTAGATAAGTGAACCCGCCGTGTGGTATTCGGCTGAGTGGAATAGACCACACCCATTTCTTACCGAGGTGTAGTAAAAGCGACTAAAATAAGTTGATCCACTGTGTGGTATCCGGCTGAGTAGAATAAACCACCCTTTTTTACCGAGGTGTCGTAATATACGACTGAGGTAAGCTGACGTTAGGCAGGCGGTAGGCTGTAAAATACGTAGCCAAATCATATGACAACATGTCATATGTCACATGTAATTAGCATTCAGAAGAACACTAACTCCAAAGAAACTCCAAAATAAGAGAGATAGGTAATCTATCTCATTCGGTTAGTTAGCAAAAGTGTTATTGTTGGCATAGTGCATGAGTTTTTACAAATTCTGCATGTATTAGCTATGACAACGGATAGCACACTCTAGATTTAGTATTACCTATTCTATCGCGGATTATATCAAAATAATATTTTCATTACTTTGGGAATCAAAAGTGATTGACTGTAGCGGACGGAATTACTATATAGAAATAAAACGCAACTTTAACTAATCAAGTTCTTAACAGATACAAAAACACTCTTATGTGCATGTATTGTACATCATCATTATCATCTTCCTGCCCTTATCCCACTCTAAGTGGGGTCGGCACAACATGTTATAAACATGCTATCACATGATTTGGCTGCGTTTTTACGACCGGCCGCCTGCCTGACGTCAACTTACCTCTTACTCAGCCGTGTACCACATGGCGTGTCGACTTACCTTAGTCGCCTTTTACGACACCTCGGTAAGAAATGAGGGTAGTAGTATTCTATTCAACCGGATACCACACGGCGGGTCAACTTACCTTAGTCGCCTTTTACGACACCACGGTAAGAAATGAGGGTGGTACTATTCTATTCAGCCAGATACCACACGGCGTACGTGCGTGTATTGTACATTGACAGAGAAAATTTTGATTTTTTTTATTGCTGGAACGTAGCTATCACAAACGGGATCTGACTTGTTCAAACAAATGTCTTGTTATTTCCAGTACGCCATTCTAAACAAAGAACCCAGTATAAAACCGAATATTTCATTATTTAATGCACCAGAATTAACAATTCCAACTTGTACAGCGAATACCGACGCTTGTTAAACGAAGGTGAAGCAAGCCAGCTAATTGCTTAACTTACCTAATTAAAATTACTTCCCGTGAGCCTCTCCTCTCAGCTGTTTCGCATTCAAATAGTTTCAACGTATTAAATTCTATTGTGCTCGATGTTTAAATAAAGGGTATTTAGACCAAAAAGTATTTAACCGCCGTGTGGTATCCGGCTGAGTAGAATAGACCAACCTCATTTCTTACCGAGGTGTCGTAAAAGGCGACTAAGGTAAGTTGACCCACCGTGTGGTATCCGGTTGAGTAAAATAGACCAGCCTCTTTCTTACCGAGGAGTCGTAAAATATGACTAAGGTAAGTTAATTTCAGGCAGGCGGCCGGTCGTAAAATAAATAGCCAAATCATATGAAAAAATGTTTGTAACATGTTGTGCCGACCCCACTTATAGTGGGATAAGAGCAGGAGGATGAGACCAAAAAGTATTTAAACCAAAAATGTACAAGTTATATCTATCTTAAATTACTTACACGCTAGGACTATACAGATCATGCCCACGTGGAATGGTCCCAAGAATGCTGGCAGCGTTTCCGCGCTGAATCGCTAAGGTGATTTTTTATGCGAAAAAGGAGCCAGCCCAGGAGTATTTAAACAAATATCCTAGCTGTATCGGCCTGTATCTTCGGTCGTATTCAAATCATTAATTCACAAATATTAACAATATTTTAGTCTCCTCCCTGTGGTATCCTGAGTAGAATAGACCACCCTCATTACTTTCCGATGTATCATAAAAGGTGAATAAGGTAAAGTCGACCCGCCTTGTGGTATTCTGCTTATTTCTTACCGAGGTGTCGTTAAAGGCGACTAAGCTAAGTTGACCCACCGTGTGGTATCTGGTTGAGTAGAATAAGCCTTCTTACCGAAGTGTAAAATACGACAAAGGTAAGTTGACGTCAGGCTGATGGCCGGTCTTCCCACTCCCATTCCACTCTAATTAAGGTCGCACAACATGTTTAAAATTTGCTGAGCCGATCCCATTTAGAGTGGGACAAGGGCAGGAGAATAATGATGGTTTTTATAATAATACAACTTCCATTAATATTGATTCATCGGATTAGCCAGGTAAGCGTAACAAACCGACAGACATTCGCATTTATAATATAAATAAAGATATATACGATATCTTCAACTTTAACTAATTAATTAAGAAATAAATTTATTACAAAGATAACATAAATATTGCGCGAACGAGATTTTACTTTGTACAATTTAAACGAAATAGGGTAAGGATAACAAGACTAACTCTTGACACAGATTAACTTGTTTAAGTAGACCCTTTAAGCAATCTTTAGTTAGTCAAGATCAATCTTGAATAAAAATATAATACCATAAATAATATATATAGTACAAGGGTGACCAACACTTGTTCTGTTATTTTTAAAATGGTGTAAAAAAAATAAAAAGAAAAATTAAAAAATAATAGGCCAGGTACGGCTGTATCCTAGGTATTTTCGACCGCCCGTTCCCCAAATGAACTACCATGACTTTACGTTTGACAGCGAAAAATTGTGATTGTATTCAACGTAAATTTAAAAAAATCTGTCATCGCATGCGCTGCGGAAACTATTGATAATATATTTAACAAAAATAAATCTATAGTCCAACTTAGTAGACTTTCCACTGACATGAGATCGGTATGTATGCGGGTGAAACCGCGGGATATTACTAGTGAATGAATAATTAATGATTCCCTGTAATCAAGATTTCCCTGAAAAACGATTTTCCTGAAATTCAGCATGTAGGGGTTTTGGGGAAGAAAAATCGATCTAGATAAGTTTTATTAAAAAGGAAAAATGTCGTTGTACCCCTTATTTAGGGCTTCTTAGGCGTTTTTTAGGGCGTTGTACCCCTTATTTAGGCTTTTAATTTTTTTTTTAAATTTACGTTGAATATATACACAATTTTTTGCTGTCAAACGGAAAGTCATGGTAGTTCATTTGGGGAACGGGCGGTCTAGAGAGGTGAAAATAGGATCTAGCCCCACCTGCCCTATTATTTTTTAATTTTCTTGTCAATTTTTTTTTTAATTTCTTTTTTACATCATTTTATAAATTACCGAGCAAGGCTCGGTCAATCAGGTACTAATAATTATAGATAACAGTTTACAAGGTGAAATACACTAACAAAAACGCCTCTTCGTAATTGCTTTATTCAGCAAACCACTTCATAACTCAGTAGAGTTGCACGCCCCGAACGTTTTTCAAAAGCACTAATGGCTTGAGTGCTAAAATCTGGACGTTCTATTTAGAACGTAGGTTTTTTATATCTTTGTAAACTTGTTAAGGATGTTTATTCAACGAACATTTTTATAGACGAGTATGACGATTTCAGGTTTTTCAAACTTTCCGTATGTTTGTTTTTGTAAAAAACTGACGACATTTTTTAATTAAAAAATTATACATTTTATAGCAAGCTGTGATATATGTGGTATCCGGCTAAGTAGAATACCAAAAATCTTACCTAGGTATCGTAAAAGACGACTTTTGTAAGTCGACCCGCCGTATAGTACGCTGAGTAGAATAGACCACCCCCTTTCTTACAGGGTGTCGTAATGGCGAATAAGGCAAGTTGACCCACCGTGTGGTATCCGGCTGAGTAGAATAGACCACCCACATTTCTTACCGAGGTGTCGTAAAATTCGACTAAGGTAAGTAGACGTCAGGCCGGCAGCCGGTCGTAAAATACGTCGCCAAATCATGTGACAACATTTTTGTAACATGTTGTGCCGAACCCACTTAGAGTGGGAGGGTAGCGGGGGGGTAGCGGCAAGAGGAGCATTATATCATCATAATACAATGCTAAATGTAGAGTAGACTATCCGTTTTCATACATAATACATGGAGGATTCGTAAAAACAACATGCACAAACCACTACACCGCCACCACAATACACAAGCACTACACACGTTCACTATCACAAGCTCAAGTACTAGAGCAATTTGAGGTTATTAAATAATACAATGGCACCCTTATTAACCATTAGATATATGTTTCAAGTTGAAAAATTAGTATATAACTATGCTTGCTTGGGTGATTCGTTGCTTTGCGATTTCGTTGTCAAGTCAATGTTTGTTGAGTTTGTGATAGTGAACGTGTGTATTGCTTGTATGTTGTTATGGCGGCGGTGGAGGTCAACATTTTGAAAACAGTGTTACACTGCGTAAAACATAAATGAGCAATTGCATTGCGCAAGCGCATGCACTCAAGTCAGCTGTTGATATGACGGGTGACAGCTGAGAGTTTCTTTTGAACTTCACGACGGTTTGCATTGACAGACTGTTGATGAGTCAGATTATGACTTAGCAGTAACGACTATTTCTTTGGATTGAATACTGCTCTAAAAGTTTTTCTATTTCTATTTTGTTATTGTGTGAGTGATTTATAATCAACAATAAATTGAAATCTAGTCTATAAATAACTTATTGAAACTTGAAATTATTAACCCCGTGATCGGGTAAGTTGTGCATTTGTATCATTACATTTATAGTAACGACAATGTAATCATTGCGCTTTCTAATTTTCCTTTGTTATTAATATTAATTCCAATTATTAGTTATTGTATGTAGTTATTAAACTATTTAAATGTGTGTTATTGTGAGTCCTTCCGCTAAAAGTAAACCCTGACTGCATCATCTAAGATCGCTGTTTGCTACGCTAGACAAAATCACGCTCTGTCCGTTTTCGACAATTTTCGTCATGTTGCAGTCACGGTGCGAATATAGGCATTTACTAATTGCCTATCCTTATGGATTCCAGGGTTTATATTTACGGCTACAGCTGCTGAATAATACTGTGAAGTTGCTTACGTCTCCACACGGACCCGCAGCCAGTGTCCTGAGCCTCCAGAGTATCCCCCTGACTGATCCCCGCTGAGCATCTAGAACACTACCCGCTGCGCCTCGGGAATAAAAGGGCAGTGTGTTTTTTTTGTCTTACTTAGTGCAAATACAGGACGTTCTCTCTATCATTTCTTTTATTTGTATACGTATAGACGTAACAACAGACTGACAGAAAGCTAAAAGTAAGGGTGAGTAGGCTATTACTAAATAAAAGAAATTTACAACAGACCTGCCTTAATACAGAATCTAAGTATGTTCCTTATAAATAAAGTTCATAATTTTGTCCGTGTCTTTTATACAGTCGCTTATACACTAAAGCAAGACCCGAAACACAAAAAACACTGATTTAAAACACTTTTTAATGAAAACACAACACGACCTATGTTTATAGTGTAATTTATTCCACTGGTCACAACTCTACCTTGAAATTAGTATGGAGATTCAAATCGCATTGTTTTATTATAGCAATACAAAAGAGATGTTTGTTACGATGTAGATTATTGTGATTACCTCTTTGACATTATCTTTAATATTTAAATGAGTTTATCTTGTATATATACTAGCTCTGCTTAAGCCTTTGCCTGCGTGGAAATCAGTATATTTCATTGAAATTTTGAACAAAAAAGTAACCATACTTATTTCTTACTGAGCTGTCTTAAGTTGAGGTGTCGTAAGTGTCTTAGTTGAACCGCTGTTTAGTATCCATCTGACAGCATGTTTATAACATTTTGTGCCAACCCCACTTAGAGTGGGATTAAGGCAGGAAGATGATGACTCACGATAGTATAAATTTAAAAATAATCTAAGCTTTCCATTCATTTAAGTATCAAAAAGCGATAATCCTCGCCAGACGCCGTTACCCGAATTATTGCCAAATCATTGAGCTTTCGCCAATATGTTACGTCGAGTGTGTATCTCAAATAACTTTAACGTTTGAATAGATATAACTTTGCCACCTGAGTATTGGTAATATAACTGTAGTATTTGATATATGAGTAGAATATTATTAAAAGCTTTTATTTAACGTGCCATATGTATGTACGTATGTGTAGAAATCTTGAAAAATAAATTTGACCCACTTCCTGGGGTTCAATTGAGCTGAATTTTTTCATACTGGTCCAGACCCATGACAATCCATGGTCCAAGGTCCATGACAATCCATGGTCCAAGGGCCATGACAATCCATGGTCCAAGGGCCATGACAATCCATGGTCCAAGGTCCATGACAATCCATGGTCCAAGGTCTTTGACAATCCATGGTCCAAGGTCCATGACAATGCATGTTTATGATAACCATGACTCGATTCTGCTTCCTGGATTGGCTCCAGATGACGGAACTCCTCAATGGTTAAAAGTTGGGACATAAAAATGTGTTAAAAGCTTTTTTTAACTTTACTTATTATAGATAAAATTATAAAACTTTATACAAGATAACAAATATTTCAAATAAAAGAACATTTATCATTCTCCTGCCCTTATCCCACTCTACAAGGGTTGGCACAACATGTTAAAAACATGTTGTCACATGATTTGGTTTCATTTAACGACCATCCGCCTACCTGACGTCAAGTTACTTCATTCGTATTTTACGACACCTCGGTAAGAAAAGAGTGGTCTATTTTACTCAACCGGATAAAACATGGCGGATCGACTTACCTTAGTCGCCTTTTACGACACTTCAATAAGAAATGAGGGTGGTACTATTCTATTCAGCCGGATACCACACGGCGCACAACGGTTAACAGTAACGAAATCAAATTTTATACGCTTCTTTCTCCAAAAACAACACAATTTATTTCATTGTTAAAAAGTATAATATAATATTTTGAATATTACTTATTACGTTAAAGTACCATCTACTGTAATTAAGAGAAAATGGAAATGTAAGCAGTAACATTTTTATTTTATCTAAATTATTTTGATACAAACAAATTCAGCAACTAATTACTTGAGTCACGAATATTTTAGCACATACATATAATACATTATTCGGGAGTTCAAAAATTACTTCTATTTCAGTCAAAGCTTTACACATTAGTCATTTTAATCACCGAATACCGCCTTCAGAAATAATATATTTTCGCTGGAAGCCATTTTTGCACCGTAATAATAAAGTATTCAATAGCGTAAACGAGGTAAAAGTAAAAGAGGTAAAGTAAGGTAAACAAATTTGTGACACTCTAATTTCGATGAAGGCGAAGCTGCTGGCACAGCTAGTCTATACTATAATATTATAAAGAGGAAAAAATTGTGCGTATGTTTGTAATGTTTTCACACAAAAACTACTGGACCGATTTCAAAAATTATTTCACCATTGGAAAGCTGCATCTTTACTGAGCAATATAGGCTATATAAAATTTTAAAATAAAAAAATAGGGATCCGTAATAAAAATGTAATAAGGTCTACGCGGGTGAAACCGTAGGATATTACTAGTAAGGTTTAATAAACTTCAATGGATGTCAACTGACATAAAAAATAATTCAAGATTTATGAGTTTTCCTTTCCTGTTACATTTCCCTATGAGATTTGTATAATCTTTTATCGAATGAGGTCCGAGGAATCATGAGATGCTACTTTTATTCCTGCCATTTCCAAAATTAACTGTCACTTCCCATCACAGATCCAAAATTCAGCCACCGGTGACAACTGTGTATACTGGACATTGTAATTATTAATTGTTTTTAACACAACCAAGATATTTTCACAGACGCCGTGTGGTATCTGGTTGAGTAGAATAGACCACCCTCATTTCTTACCCAGGTGTCGTAAAAGGTGACTAAAGTAAGTCGAACCGCCGTGTGGTATCCGGCTGAGTAGAATTAAGAACCCTAATTTCTTATCCAGGTGTCGTAAAGGCGAGTAGGTTGAATAAGGATTTTATCGATGTTGGTTCAGCGGATTCACCGTGAAATAGTAACAAACATACATCCATACTCACAAACTTTCGCATTTATAGGATTTTTAGCTAAGTCTGGGTCATTGGTGAACGAATGGTTATAACAAAAATAGTTTTTTCAAAAAAAGTAACAGATTTTACTAATCACATTTATATACAACAAACATCTCACTCTTTCACCAAATCGACTTTTGTATACCGTCATGTAATCTGATTCTTAATAAGGAATCCTATATTCTTTTATTCGCTCGCAAAGAAATATATAAAAAGAAATGTCAAATTGTCAATACGTCATTGTAGATGTCGGGATTCCAAACAATAATTGGATCTTTATGAGATTGAAACGTAAAGATATAACCGCTGTTGTGTTCCTTTCTCATTAATACAAAGAATAAGAGCAGATTTTAAGTATAGTTTTCCGTCTTATTGTTATATCAAGATAATTCCGATACCCGCATCATTATTTTAATGATAACCAATCTATTTTACGCGGCACAAAATATATTTGTCGATTAATTTATAAATACGAAACGGTGTGTGGTATCCGGCTGAATAGAATAGTACCACCCTCATTTCTTCTTGAGGTGTCGTAAAAGGCGACTAAGGTAAGTCGACCCACCGTGTGGTATCCAGTTGAGTAAAAAGACCACCCTCATTTCTCACGGAGGTGTCGTAAAAGGCGACTAAGGTAAGCTGACCCACCGTGTGGTATCCAGTTGAGTAAAAAGACCACCCTCTTTCTTACCGAGGTGTCGTAAAATACGTCTAAGATAAGTTGACGACAGACAGGCGGCCGGTCGTGAAATACGTAGTCAAATCATGTGACAACATGTTTGTAATAAGTTGTGCCGACCTCACTTAGAGTGGGATAAGGGTAGGTAGATGATGATTAATTTATAAATAAAAATTTGTGACTTTTGGTGTAGAGACCTTAGGTCCATGGGGCCCGTCATACGTTCTTCAACGAGCTCGCTAGAAGGCTCGTAGAGCGTACCGGGGACCCGAGAGCTGGCAGACCTTGGCCAACGAATAAGTTTGGCCATACAAAGGGGTAACGCTGCCAGTATTTTAGGAACTTTACCCCATTGCAATGGAATGCATGGTTTTAGTAAATTGTATACTTAGTATATATTAAATAGTATTAAGTGAAAAAAAAAACTTTCATGTCATTCATATAATTTAAATTCAAATTCAAAATAAAAAAATGTCTTCTTAGTTTTGATCATGTCATCTACATTGTACCGGGGTGCCAAAGTGGTCGCGGGTTGCGAGGAAGAAAACCTTTATAAAAAATTACCCGGTGGGGGCGGAAACGCCCACCAAGGCGTTGGGGCCCCTACTTGGGGCGCGGTCTCTCCCTGTCGACCGTGACATAACAAACACGGTGGGCAGGGAGCGATCGTGGGCAGCGATGGCCTCCCTTTGCTCTGCGGAGGGGATGGAGAGAGGCGGCGGGGCGGTTCCATGAACTGTTGTTCAGGATCCAATCTGCTGCTGGTGAGTCCAGTGTTGGTGACTCGCCCAAGCCCATCGTCTGCCGCCCTAACTGGGGACCTTCGGGAGTTCCGAACGGGGTACATCGGACGCCTGGCTTACAGGTCCCCGAGGCGGTCGGTGCATCTGGTGCTCCCGATGCACTGGTTAGCGGAGGGGGGCTTCTCTTTCGAGGGGCCCCTACCTGGAGGTGTTTATTCTCTGGGATCAGAGCTGTCGGCGGGATGGGGGCAATATGTACAATGATACCCTGTCCTTGCCATCGGCAGCGTGGGGAGCACACAGGTCGTTTTAGTCGGTGCGAGTCCGACATAACCGCCACCTGTCCCCGTCGGGCGGCGGTACCCATAAGGGGTTTTTTCCTGTATAAAAAAAAATCTACATTGTACCAATAAAACGCTTACAATTTAAAATTTGATACAAAACGGTCAACTAATAATGGTCAATTACTAGTGCACTTACCTAATATGAGTTTAATGGGAACGTGGCTGAGTAATAAACGACTAAACGTGTTTGAAGCTTTCAATTCCGCAAACGCACTTCACATCTACTGTCAGCTTCCTTTTAGTCGTCAATGGCGCGATGTTTGAGCGTCAAACACAGCGCTCATTTCGAAAACGTGCAGAGCTTAGAGACAAAACTACACCCTCTAAACCCCACTTTCTCCCTGTTGTTTGCTAAATGGATCAGCAATATCGTAATATAATAGAAAAGTCAATAGTTGACAGTGAAACAAATATTGGAATATATTGGCATTGTTTAACTGTTAACAATACATTTTCTTATATTCAAAATGAATAAATATGTCAATATAATATCTTATGTAGTAAACATGAATTAATTTATTTATTTAGCTGGAAACTTTGCGTTCGCGTCAACTTAAGCCTCTTTTTTTAATTATCCTTTTATGTTATCTGGAGTTCAAAGATACATATGTTTGCGTTCTTTTTCTATTTTTCTATACTACTCGTATTTCACTTCTTGTCTTTTTTCTTTTTTTACTCAAAAGTTGACTGGTAGAGATCCCTCTTAGGAATAAATCCGCTATGGTACATGTGCTATTTTTTATCTTTTCTAACAATATGTATGATTGATAAGAAATAAATAAATAAACCTTAACTTAAACTTAAATAATAATTTTACTCAATGATTATAACAATATTACGCCGTGTGATATTTGGCTGAATAGAATAGCACCCTCATTTATTACCGAGGTGTCGTGAAAGGTGACTAAGGTAAGTTTAACCGCCGTGTGATATGCGGCTGGGTAGAATAGACAACTATCTTTCTTACCAAAGTGTCGTAAAATTCGACTAAGGAAAGGTGTGGTAGCCCAGCGGTAACACCGTGCGCCTCTTTCGAGGAGGTCTAGGGTTCAAACCCCGGGGAGGCACCAATGAGTTTTCTAGTAAAACTTATGTGTCTAATTGATAATTGCAATTTATCACACGCTTTTCGGTAAAGGAAAACATCGTGAGGAAACCTGCATCTCTAGAGAATTCTGAGGATATGTGTAACCTACCACTCCGCATTGGAGCAGCGTGATAGGTCTTAGCTCCAATCCTTCTCTCCAAAAAAAAAACGGAGAGAAGAGGCCTATGCCCAGCAGTGGGATAGTAACAGGCCGCTACTTACTTACTTGCTTAAGGTGACATAAGCAGGCGGCCGGTCGTAAAAACGCAGCCAAATAACGTGACAGCATGTTTATAACATGTTGTGCCGACCCCAGTGGGATAAGGTCAGGAGGATGATGGTATATTTGAGGTAAGTGTCAAAGCAAAACAACTATGAAACTATCCCCTGATTCCAACTAATTTAGTATAGCACTAATTTACATACGGTTTATTTTAGTTAAATTTAAACTGTTTTCCTTTACTTTATGAATATCTGGGCTACATTTCTCTGTTAAGCAATCCCTAATTTAATATTTCAGCAGTCGGGACGACAAAGTGAAGTGGTAAGCTGACGGATTATGACTAGACACGGAGTTATATTTAGGCAACATTTATATATTTATACTTCAAATCTTTAATATATAACCGCCGTATGGTGTCCGGCTGAGTAGAATAGACCACCCTCATTTCTTACCGAGGTGTCGTAAAAGGCGACTAAGGTAAGTTGACGTCAGGTAGGCGGCTAGTTGTAAAATACGTAGCCAAGTCATGTGACATGTTTGTAACATGTTGAGCCGCCCCATTTAAAGTGGGATAAGGGCTAGAGAATGATACTCTCAATTACTGTATTTTTCAAGGATTTTTTGACGTGAAAACTTCTTTAACGGTACAAAAGTAATAATAAAATTATTTTGCTATAATCCGCGAAGAAGTAATATAGAAAATATATATAATGCTAAATGTAAGTGGACAATCGGTTATCATACCTGATACATGCAGGATTCGTAAAAACACATGCACAAACCTCCACCACCGCCACCACAATACACAAGCACTATATACGTTCAGTATCACAAATTCAACAATCGTTTCGCCCCGCAACCGATGCATCATCAGGAGATAGACTCCACGACCAAAATCGCAAAGCATTTGCGCAAAGCTTGTTTTTACGAATCTTGCATGTATCAGGTATGATAACCGATTGTCCACTTAGATTTAGCATTATATATATTTTGTATTTTACTTCATCGCGGATTATAGCAAAATAATTTTATTATTACTTTTGTATTATGGATCTCCGCAAAGTAACGCCTAATTCTATAAATTATTTTCTTTAACGGTGTTGTGCACTTTTTGTGATGGGTTAAAAATGTTAAATTTATGCCAGAACACGTGACCTGATAGGAAATTCGTAAGACGGAGAAATAGTGTGTGTTAGAGTGTTTTTAAGGTAATAGTAGATTTTAAACTTTCGCGATTTATACTAATTAAAATATAAACAACCGGGTCACATCGCGATAATCTCGTTACCTTTGTATAAGGTTTGATGTTTCGCCAGAGTTGCATCCACCGTCCGTCAGTTCGTTCGTTCGCGATGTGACCCGGTTGTTTATATTTTAGTTTTAAGGTAAATCTCACAGGACAAACATAATATGACATTATCCCCTGATCCCCTCTAGATGTGTTGGAATCAGGGGATAGTGATGTCAGTTAGTTAATTTACATTTTCGTTACATTTTAGTTCCATTTAAACTATTTCCCTTTACGTTATGAATAATTACGCTGAATGTCTCTGTTACGCAATCCCTAATTTAATATTTCAGCAGTCGGTAGGACAAAGTGAAGTGGTAAGCTGACGGATTATGGCTAGACCCGGCCGGTCGTAAAATACGTAGCCACATCATGTTACAACATGTTTATATCATGTTGTGTCGACCCCACTTAGAGTGGGATAAGGGAGAATGATGAAAAGATTTTGTTTATCTGTTATGACACACATATAATTAACATGATTACAATGTATCTAACTTAGTATCTAACTTACCCGTCGTGTGGTATCCGGCTGAGTAGAATAGACCAACCTCATTTCTTACCGAGGTGTTGTAAAAGGCGACTAAAGTAAGTTGACCCGCCGTGTGGTATCCGGTTGAGTAAAATAGACCACCCTCTTTCTTACCGAGGAGTCGTAAAATACGACTGGGGTAAGTTGACAATTCATATGACAACATGTTTGTAACATGTTGTGCCGATCTCACTTAGAGTGGGATAAGGGCAGGAGGATGATTATTACAATGTATCTAACTTAATTAAGACTAATTTTGAATTCGGTCACTTTAATAATAAGCATGCGATGTTATGAAACATTATAGAATAAGAAATAGAATTTGAATCAGTTGCTATAAATAACAGTAGAGTTTGTTGCGTTTGGTGTCGTTTCGTCTGACATTTTAACTTGTGATGTACATATTAGGTATGTGGTTGCAAAAGATAAGTATTTGAACACCATGCCAGCGTTTAGTTTAAAAGCACGCCATAGAGTGTAGGTTATTGGTTGCTTGTTCAAAAATTTGCAGAGCTTGCGCAACTCGCTACGCTTTTTGGCATCTGTAAAAAATAATTTCATTGTAAATCAGATGTGTTTTTTTATGATAAAGGCGTCAGTTAACTCTTTGATATTCAAGTATATATATTAAATGAATGTTTCAAACAAAAACAATTATTAAATAATGATAAAAAATAATCTTTAACTGATTTAATATTGTTTAATATAAATAAATATTAATCATACTACATATTATAAAACAAAGTCGCATTCTTTGTCCACATATCCCTATGTACGCATAAAACTTTAAAACTACGCAACAGATTTTGATGCGGTTTTTTTTAATAGATAGAGTGATTCCAGAGAAATGTTTGTACGTATAATAACATTCAATACAGAGTAAAGAAATACTGTAATTTTTGAGGTTTCTGTAAATAATTAAATTTTTTTCCGCTTACATTGCAAACGCAGGCTAAACCCTACGAGATTTATCAAAATAATGTACTAAATATTTGTACACCTTGAAAAGGTCTACAGAAAAGTCCATGATGGTATATGTCTATCTCTTATGGATAACCCACTATAGCATTTTTTGTGAAAAATAATGCCTTATTTTAGAAGCAATTTTTATACAATACAACATTAATCCTTATCCAATTAAGTACCGTAAGTAATTTAAGTGAACATTTTCGGAGATATTACAGATTTAAAATGCCGTGAGGACACCGCGCTTCGCCTTATAACACTTCGACTTTAGCAGCGATGTCGCTCTTTCAAGAGTTTGTTTAAAGACATTCTGTAATTAATTGTAAAAATAAAATAGATAGGGAAAAATGAAAAAATAAATAAGTAAATATGTACTATATGAATTTAGATATTCAAAGATAGCAGGAAATCTTCTTGGAATAGGGAGAGGGAAATTGTTTTTCTCCAAATTTAACTCTTGCGGGCCACGGGCAATGAATAAATCAAAACTACTGGATCGATTTTAATAATTTTTTTTCACTGAGTGACATGGGCTATATATTTTATACCCGTGCGAAGCAGGGGCAGGCCGCTAGTTAATAAATAAATTGATGTTTAAGATCATTAAGATGATTAAGCTTATAAAGATGATTAAGTTTGTTTCATTGTTGTGTATACCAACGCTTTTCTATGTTTATTTTAAGCATAGTTAAAGCATAGACAACCTGTCATGCTTCATATATCACCTGTTTATCATATATAAAGATCATATTCTCAACGCCGTGTGGTATCCGGCTGAATAGAATAGTACCACCCTCTTTTCTTACCGAGGTGTCGTAAAAGGCGACTAAGGTAAGTTGACCCACCGTGTGGTATCCGGCTTAGTAGAATAGACCACCCTCATTTCTTACCGAGGTGTCTTAAAAGGCGACTAAGGTAAGTTGACCCACCGTGTGGTATCCGGTTTAGTAGAATAGACCACCCTCATTCTTACCGAGGAGTCGTAAAATACGACAGAGGTAAGTTGACGTCAGGCAGGCGGCCGGTCGTAAAAATGCAGCCAAATCATGTAACAGCATGTTTATAAAATGTGTTGCCGATCCCACTTAGAGTGGGATAAGGGCAGGAAGATGATGATTCTTACTGATACTAAATCTATTACATCTCTGTTTTAGATCTCTTTCTTACATTGTGGGCCCAAAATAGCAAAATTGTAAATGTAATATTGTGAGATGATAATTTTATCTCGGAAACGGCTCGAACGATTTTCATGAAATTCAGCATGTAGAGACGACTCCTCGGTAAGAAAAAGGGTGGTCTATTTTACTGTACCGTATACCACACGGTGGGTCAATTTACCGTAGTCACCTTTTACGACACCTCGGTAAGAAATGACGTTGGTCTATTCTACTCAGCCGGATACCACACGGCGGGTTGACTTACCTTAGTCGCCTTTTACGACACCTCGGTAAGAAATGAGGGTGGTACTATTCTTTTCAGCCGGATACATACAGCGTTATATATAAGAGGATATGGAGTTACAAAATACTTACCGACTGATCTTATCAATTTATCGATGACACATACTTTCAAGGTATAAATTTCTTCATTCACAAGTTCCATAACAACGCACGGGAAGAACGCAATCAAGTTAAATAAGAAACTTATGAGCGACAAACACACGAAAGTTACTGAATATTCTTCGATCTGTGTAAAAATAAATAAATATGATAATTACGACCAAAAAATTATAATCACATCATAATTCAAAATTTTCTGAACGTATTATTGTACAATTTTTACTTGAAAATAATGCAATTCTTCCGGAAGGGTAATAGTTGATTAAGGTTTAACGTAAATTGTACTGAAGAGGTCGCTCAGTTGTATATAAATCAACACTTCAATTAAAAATACTAAGCTATTTACTTAAAATACTGAGCCGTTGAGTTTCTTTCTGGTTATTCTCGGTAAGAGCAACATTCCGAAACAGTTGTAGCTTCATTAATCATATTGATCCATGACGTTTCAAAAGTGCTTGAAAGAGTTTATTTGAATAAAGACTAGTTTGATTTGATTTGACTTGTTCTTTTTCCATAATAGTTTGCTGAATTAGCCTGCCCTAATTTTCCTTTAGTTACATTCATCGTTCGCTTAAATTTATTAAAAAAAAATATATAAAATATGTTGTCTTACCAGCATATGGCTCAAGTTTGTATTCAGAAACATATAAAGCAGATGTACAAATATCTGAAAATTAATTTGAATGTATAGAGTTATTATAATTAGAATAGGTAAGCTATAGGGCCTGTAAGTGACGATGACGCAATAAACAATGAGACGGAAAATGAAACTCGTATTCTGGATCTTTTTCTAGTCACACATAAAAAAGAGAGACAGTTAGATCACGTACAATTCAATCAAAAAATGAAATTGACTGATTATCTGCCACAGTATATTCATACAACGCAATGTTTATTATGGGTTTAGCCACGTCGCAAGTTCTGCGACAGAATTAAGGCAGGATAAAGCGTCAGTTTTTGACTTAAAATAATAAGGAAACGCACATCACATAGATAAATTATGCATCAAAACGTTAAACTAAAAAAAACAATAATTACCATTAATTTGATGGGACAATCAGTTTTGTGCAACGAGCTTTTGATCAAGTTATACATATTCATATATTTATCACATTTAAATGCATCATTTGATATATCTTGACGCAATTTTCTGCAAAATATGTTGATGCGACAATAGAATAATCCAAACACTAGCAAGATTGATATACGTCCCATGTTTATTGCGAAACGGATTAACAATAACACAAACATGGACCAGGCCCAATTATGTGAATTATAGACGTAAGTGTGTATACATGCTATACATATGATTAAAGCAGATAAAATGATAATTAGACACATAAGCGTCGTCTTGAACTTGAAATAAAGCTTCTTTCTTCTTCTATCATCACTCGAAGGACTAAAGCTACAGTATTCAATCAAATAGTTATCCCCTGTATAAAAAGAACAAAAAGTATAAACAATGTACTGCCCAACGATTCCTAAGATTCCAACTTGCCCAAACACGGTTAAATTATGGAACAAACTGATATAAGTAACACTCAAACAAATCAATACAGAGATAATTTTCAGTACTAAACGAAAACTATTTGAATTTTCGGATACATTGTGGTAGTAGCCGAAGAAATATCGGATCCATAGAAAACGTTTTAAATTTATTATTAAATCACTGTCCGCCATTTTGACAACCAAAGCGTACTATGACAAAAATTAATATAACTTATAGTTCAGAAACTAATTTGTTGTACAGGTTTTAAATCTATCTAATACATCAAATTGACCCAATTTTCTATGATTTATAATACAAAATGCAGAAGTCATGTACTATATTATAATTGGTTTTTCTATTTCTAGTCATACCATTAAATTTATTGTTTTATAATACATATCTAAGTATATTATTTAGTCACATAATATTGATAATAGTAAATGAACATTTTTTAAATAAATAACAAAAAATTTGTTATGTACTTCATATATAGGTCTAATTATGTGTTCTGTATCGAAAATTTTATAATTTTTGCAATAACGAATATTTTAAATTTAAACTATCGTGAGTAGTATTCATAGTTAATGTATAGAACCGGCTATACTCACGTCTTATTCTATCGGGTTAGCCTGACTAGTTTGGCACGCGACGCTGCACAAACTTCATCCGTGCATGCGATGACGAAGATCAGAGCGACAGGGAACACTTGGAAGAGGCGCGGTCACCGCCGCCACCGTGTCCCCCCGCACCCCCGCCACCCACGAGTCGCGCCCAGCGAACTGCTGGACGCAGTTCCCGCCGCGATAACGTCGTGTAAAGAGCTCATGAATAAGTGCCCCGGATGGGTTCGAAACTAGTCGGGCTAACCCGATAGAATAAGATTAATAATAATTAATAATATTATAATATTATATTATGCTGAGAGTTATTGTTTTGTTGCGAAAACATAATGATGGTTCCATTTTTATATACAGCGGTAGTATATTATTTAGTCATATAATGGATGAATATTTTATTATGTACTTCATATAGAGGTCTAATTATGTGTTCTTTATCGAAACATTTTCAATTTTTGAATGTAATTTTGTTATTATATTTAGATTACGAATGCTATATGCTAAGACTTATTGTGTTGCGAAAACATAAAGGTTCAATTTTTATGGGCAGCGGTAGAGTTTGTTGCGAATTGAGTATTATTGTTAGCAACATTAAACTGTAATAAGCACACTACATGCGTAACTATGAGTGACAAATAGCTCATTAGTAAATTAGCGTCTATTTGAAATGATCGCCATATAACATAAGTCATCGGTTCCTGGTTTAAAGTTTGCAAAAACTGACGCAGCTCGTCGCGCCGTCTTTCATCTGAAACAAAAATTTGTCTATAATTTATAATTATATTTGTATCACAGTGAGATATACAATCGCAGACTTTTTTGTAGTATTTTTCTAGATCTACAATTTTCTCTACTATATTACTTTAGTGTATCTTTGTTGGTTTACGCCGCGCACGCGATAAAAGCGCCCACCACGCGAGTAAAATAAATCTCGCGACCTTCTCAACGCGATTTACATAAAACTGGAATGTACAATTAACCTAAACCTTTCGGAATAATTGTCCCATCGTTTAATAAAAACCGTACAAAAAAACTAGTAAATTTTGAGAAAATCGATCATATATAAATCATACGAGTATATAAATAAATAAATATATGGGACACTTACACACACGGTCGTCCGTCCCCAAAGTAAGTAACTTAATACTTGTGTTATGGGTGACAGACAACTGGTGAATATATACTTATATAATTTTTAAATACATACTTAAATACAAATATACACCCAGGCTCGAAGAGCCAACAAATTCTTTATATAGTATAAATATAGTATCAGTTATAAGGTGTCCTCAGGCTTTGTTTAGAGCAGCAGTTCCTAAAGTTGAAATCAGCCTAATGATTGCGAACCTTAGTTAGAATATTGTATTTGAAGAAGAAGAAAATTCCTATGACACATATAACAATATTTATCAAACACTTTTTCATTTAATTTTATTCACGTACGTAATGTATGAACGATTCCGATTTTGTCGTGAAGCCTATCTTTGATGATGCTTCGGTTCCGGGACGAAACCATCGTAGAGATTGTGAGTGAGTGTGTGTAGTGCTTGTGTGGTGATTTGTCCTACATGTATAATGTGAATGTTGCCTGCTTCATACACTTAGCATTACATAGATTCACTTAACAAACGTGGATTACAGCAAAATTCTATTGTAACTTCTCTACTATGGAATTCTGCAAAGTAACGCAACTTCTATAAATCATTATGAAAATGTAATTTTTTATTTATTTTATTTATTTATACACAAATTAACATTATATTTTTAAATATTTTCTATATGAATACAAAAAAAAACACTTAAAAATATAAAAAAATTGTTGACCACAGGCAGGCAGGCAGCAGTCTGGAGCCCTAACCGGTGGTTAGGGCTCCAGACTGAGGAACCTCCTCACAATCCGTGCTGTCTCAAACGAAACCGCTTTTGTATCCTACGCTTGAACCAAAAACCAAGTGAGAGCTTCTTAAGATATTGGTCGAGGCTTTTCGCGATAAGACCATTACCCGACACAACAATTGGAACAATTATTGTTGAATCAATATCCCACATGGCGCTTATCTCATGAGCTAGGTCAAGATATTTAGTTAATTTATCTTATTATTATTATACTTATTAATTTATCTTATATTATTATACTTACCGACGGATCTGATCATTTTTTCGCATATATATATTTTCATCTTTTCAATTTCTTCAGAAGATAGTTCCATAATAAACGACGGGAATAATATAATAAAATTACACAACAAATTCATTAAGGATACAATCAAAAGAGATATTGAGAATCTGGTTATCTGGAAAACATAAAAGTCTGAAAGTCGCGTCCATTATAGAAAAGACGACGTCCAAAATTGAGATGGTATAGACATATACTAAGGTGGGATGAAAATCTTGTGACATGAATGTAAATGGAAATGTGGCTAGAGGGATTCCTATAAAGAGATCGTAGGATTCTGTGAAGGAGATAGGGGACTGTGGAAGAGAAAGACATGCTGTGCCGAACCTAGTTATACTAAGGAGGACAAATATTTCTGTCATTTTGCGACCGTCAGATGTGAAGTTACTAAATGCTTTTAGAATATCATCATCATATTGATCAACTTTTAGCAGAGCCAAATTTTTATGCCATGATTTATTACTACTAATACAAATTATGGCATGGCCGTGTCGTATCCAGCTGATTAGGATAGACCACTATCATTTCTTACTGAGGTGTCGTATAAGGCAACTAAGGTAAATTGACCCACAGCGTGGTATCCGGCTGAGTAAAATAGACCAACCTCATTTCTTACCGAGGTGTCGTAAAAGGCGATTAAGTTAAGTTCAACCGCCATGTAGTATCCGGCTGAATAGGAAAGACCACCCTTTTTCTTACTGACTTGTTGTAGTCGAATCGAAGTCGAGTAAGGTAAGTTGACGTCAGGTACACGACCGGTCGTAAAATACTTGGCCGAATCATGTGACATGTTTATATAATGTTGTGCTGACCCCACTTAGAGTGGGATAAGAGCAGGAGGATGATTATGATGAAAAAATATAGACAATTCTTACCAATATGTAAAGCATGTTTGATGAATCCACGAATATCAACACCAAATGTACAAATAGCTGAAAATGGATAATCGATTTGAGAAGAAATTACAAAATAAACCGTCTGTTGTGAAATGAAAGATATAACATAAAAAAATACATTAATTGATGTAATGGCAAAGCTAAAATTGAGTCCGGAATTTTATTAAATTCAAAATATTCTTTAGCCAATTGGACTGTTTACAGTACTTTTGTATCGTAATATTTTTTAAAGAAGTTACCACTGATTTGGAAGTGTGCTCTTATCGAGAAGAACCAGCAAGAAACTCGGTGGATACTCTTTTCAACAAAAAAATAATAATTTGATGGCTACAACTTAATCGTTGCAGCTTGGTGCGTAGTGCAGTCAGCTACGTCAGTTAAGATATGCTAATATCACTCAAGTAATCCTCGATTGTTTAGTATGCTTTATGTAGAAACATAGTTTTAAGATAATTTCTAAACTTGTGTAAAAGCAAGTCTAGATAAGATTGGCGGAGCGGATCCGGAGAGTCGAGTCCCTGGATCCAATCCGCCGCAGGCGACTCGCCGAAGTCCGTCGCATGCCGCCCTAACAGGGACCTCAGAGCGATCCGAACGGGGTTTTATCGGACTCTCGCTGGAGTTTGGTCCCCGAGGCGATCGATGCATCTGGTGCTCCCGATGCATCGATTAGCGGTGGGAGGGGCCACTGTTTAGAGAGGCCGACCCAGAGGTGGCGCTCTCTGGGGTACAGAGCTGCTGCTGGCGGGGATGGGGGCAATGTCTTCATAGGTACCCTGTCCCCGCCACCAGCGTGGTGGAGCACTGTCAGGTTTTTAATCGGTGAGAGTCCGACATACCCGCCGCTTGTCCCCGTCGGGCGGTGACGACCCATAATGGGTTTTCCTGACATTAAAAAAAACCTAGATAAATATGGAATCTATACCCAAACCAACCCCACAAACGACTTACGTACTTTTGCAAGCAAAGCAAGAGCCGCAAGCTTATGTCGGTTCCTACTTTGTACATCATATACATCGCCAATCTTTTTATAATTATGTATATTGTTATGTACGAAAATTAAATTGCTAAATAACTACTACTACTGAAATGAAAAGACATTTAGGTAAAATGCTATTCAATTACCATGAATTTAAGAGGTATATCTGTCTTCTGCAGCAGATTCTTGATCAGAAGATAAATTTTGATGTACTCGTTAAGTAACAACGGGTTGTTATTAGAAATTTTCCGACAAACCCTCGTGCAAAATATATTGACACGGCAATACAGCAATCCAAACACTAATATTATGGGCAAACGCCCTACGTACATTGCCAATCGGATAAAGCCTATGAAGTAAATATACCAGCGTCCATTACAGAGCACGTTAGAGTCACCGAATAATTGTGATATGTATAATATACAATTATTTATCAACACAAATATAATAAACATTATTAAAAACAGTTTAAACTTGGTATATAGATTCTTCCTTTTTCTGTCATCAACTAAATGATTAAAGGTGAAGTATTCAATCAAATATTCATCTTCAGTATAAATCGAAATTACAAAATATATGACATATTGCGTCACACTTGCAAATAATCCGATCACTCCGTATATTCTTTGTTTGCAAAGTGTACCCAAAAATAGACTTATCAAGAAAATCGATGCAGCGAAAATTTTAAGCATAAACTGTTTGGTCTTATTGTTTTTTGAATTAAAAACATTATGATAATAACCAAAAAAAAATCTAAGTATTAAATATGGTTTTATATTTAAAACTATACTTTCACTGTCCGCCATTTTAAACGCACAACTAAATAAAATAATGTAACGTTTCTAGAACTTATTTGTTGAAGTGGATTTTAATCTATCCAATAAATCTAATTGTATACCGTTCATTATATCGAATAAATAGCGCTTGTTACGTTACTTTGTATCTGTTATCATGATTTCATACATATTACAATTTGTTATAACATGTTTCAAATATAACCTTCTTCATATAGTTGGTCAATAATATATACATTGTCGCCTTCAATGTCTCATTAAGTTGTTTCGAAAGATTAAATGGATTGACTTTTGAGAAAATTGCTTCTCATTTTTTGAATAAATATATGAAAAAATATCGTTGTTTTAAACTATTTTTTATGATTTTACGATTTAATACTTTAAATTTCGTGGTTTGAAGATATAATTTTCAAATTAATTTCGGGTATATATACCCGATACTGTATATAATATTTATACATTTTCTGTGAATATAATTATAATGTTATATGCTGTCACATCATGTGGCTACGTATTTTACGACCGGCCGCTTACCTGATGTCAACTTACTTTTCTACTACTAATTTATTGATTTTACATCACCTCGATAAGAAATAAATATGTTTTATTCTACTCAGCCGGATACCACAAGATGAGACAATTCATCTTAATACCCTTTTACGATACCTCGGTAAGAAATCAAGCTGATCTATTCTAATAATAAGCATCAGATCCAGGAAAATCCAGGGGAGAAGAAAACCAGACAGAAGAATATCCCGGCTTAAAAATTTAAGACATCGGTACAGCAAGAATACCCGGTTGCTATTTCGGACATCAGCTTCCATAAGACAAATAGCCATGATGGTTTCCAATTTCCGATAAGAGATGATACGAGTAGAAGAAGATTCTACTCGTACTAGACTTGAACTAGGTTTTGAGACTCAATAACTTTAAACGAGATTAGCTCGTCAAATGCCAATTTTCAGACAATTGTGGACAAAACATAACGTTTCGCCGCGTCAAAGATTCTGAAGAAAGTTTTAAATCAAATTTCTGTGACGCCGCGATACGATAAAATAAGACGTTATGTAAAATGTTTGTTTTTGAATGATTCCAAAGTAATATTATAAACCAGAAAGTCTGTCTTATTGTCTGTCAGTATGTCTTCTTCTTTTTTTTTAACCAATGGACGCTCACGCGCTGGTCTAGGAAAGAGACCTACTCTTAAAACCATCTCCACATCTCACTATCGTGTGTCGTTTTCCCCGCGACCTTTTGAGGTCATCAGTTAGGGGGTCTAGTGACGCTGTGTTTTCCGGTGCGAGGTTACTTTATGCTACGCCAAGTGCCCCACCCATTGCCACTTCAGCTTCGCGACACGGTACATACGACGGAAATAGCTTTATGTCAGTTACTCTGGTTCTTCTATGGATCTCGTCATTCCTGATTTGATCACGTAGAGATACTTCACAGCTCGCTCCATCGCCCACTGAGTGACTCTGAGCTTTCGTATAAGGCAGTCAGTCTATTATGCTCTAATCTGCTCAATTCATATTGACGGAATCAAAATTGGCCAAAGCATAGGATAAAAATAGTTTCGCTTTTTGCTATTAGAAGAGAAAACCATGTAACACAAATGATGGCATTTTACCGCTGATGTTAGGCGTGTTATAGTAGTACAAAAATGAGGCAAATTTATTATTTAAAACATGCTTTTCTTCTTATTAATTTCTTTGTGAAATATGCTTATCCCCTATTAAACTTTTTCGCTTAAAAATATCATAAATTGCATATTAAAAGCGTAAATGATAAAGAAAAAGGTTATTGTTGCTTTCAAAGTAGTAGTTTAGAAGGTTGAAAGCTGATCTAGAAACTCATTAATTTAAGGCGAACCATTTTCTAGCGATTTTATATAAATGAACCTTTCACTAGAATTTTCTTAGAATTAATAGGAAGAATTTAATTACTTGCTATTTTAGTATTTACCCTTTAGCGCAAGGTATCGAATTTATTCTTTAACTTGGTTTACTTTCTTATTTAAATAATTCATTTCTCAGTATTTCAAAGAATACATTTTCTTCCATTGTACAATTTATCTTGTAAAAAACCCAAGAAAGAATGAACTTTCACAGAGTTGTGAGAAATAGGACAAAGGGCATCGTTACGCAAAATATGTTTACGTTAAAAATATACAAAAAAATCAGTTTGCAAATTTCTTTATATTTATGTATAGGATTTACATCTCACTTCGTCACTCATATGAGTCGCTTCGTCATTGATAGGTTTTATCATGGAATAGCTTATGATCCTCAAGACTTTGATTTTTTCATTGATTTTTTATTGCTGTTCCTCTCCTATTCGTCTAAGCGTGATTTTATATACTCTATAGCCTTCCTCGATAAATGAGCTATCCAACCCTCATATATTTTTTTTAATGGATCCAGTGGTTCCTGAGATTAGCGCATTCAAACAATCAAACAAACAAACTCTTCAGCTTTATATATTACTCGCAGCACTAGCAATCGCCAGCGGATTCGCCCGCGTGGAAAGATTAAAACCGTAATATAGTATTTTGACAGCCATAAAAACTGTTAAACTGAGTTAACTTTCAAAGTTAGACATGCTGCGACGGACTTTTATTTAGAACTTTTAGAGGGGAACAATTCTGTGGTACATGATTTTTGAATAACTATTACCGTTTACTCAGCGCACGCAAGGAAAGCTTTAAGTTTTGCCGTTTTCGTACATTTTTTTATTGCTGCTCCTCTCCTATTCATTTTAGCGTGATGTTATATAGGGTTCCTCGAGAAATAGACTATCTTATACTCAAAGAATTTTTAAATCGGTCTATTAGTTACTGACATTAGCGGGTTCAAACAATCAAACAAACTCTTAATCTTTATATATTAGTATAGATATTTGCGAACACAAAGAAGAGTGTAAAAAGTTTGTTTAAAGCATTCTTTTTACTATATAACTTCTTAAAACTATAATGTGAAAGCAAATATTTGTCCAGTTGACGAAATATATTATTATGAAGAGTAAAAGCAGCACAATGGGAGCAAATTTGTCACAAAATGGGCCGTAACAAGACAATTGTGAAAGTTTATGCTGTTTATATTTTCTAGAGTTGCGCAAAAGTAAATAAACAAGAAACTTTGTGAAATATTAAGCATTTGCTTACCTACTCATACTTTAGGATCACTAACAGTTTAGTAATAGTTTTAGAGGATTTTGTTAGTGTAAGTTTATGTACCTGTTTAATATTATAGTGGTCACTTTCTTTAAATATTTTCACTAGTAAAGGTTTTTTAATATTAATATTTTTATAGTTAAGTGGTAGAAAAATCATGTATGTACGCCGTGTGGTATCTGGCTGAATAGGATAGTACCACCCTCATTTCTTACCGAGGTGTCGTAAAAGGCGACTAAGGTAAGTCGACCCGCCGTGTGGTATCCGGCTGAGTAGAATAGACCAACCTCATTTCTTACCGAGGTGTCGTAAAAGGCGACTAAGGTAAATTGACCCACCGTGTGGTATCCGGTTGAGTAAAATAGACCACCCTCTTTCTTACCGAGGAGTCGTAAAATACGACTGAGGTAAGTTGACGTCAGGCAGGCGGCCGGTCGTAAAAAACGTAGCCAAATCATATGACAACATGTTTGTAACATGTTGTGCCGACCCCACTTAGAGTGGGATAAGGGCAGGAGGATGATGATGTTTTAAGTAAAAATAATTTATTTAAATTTATTTGTTAATATATTACAATTAAATTAATGTTAAATAGTATAGTGTTTAGGACCAAATATATAAATCATTCGTTCGTTCAAAATAAGACAAGTTAAGTTGACGTCAAGCAGGTGGCCGGTCATAAAATATGTAGACAAATCATGTCACAACATGTTTACATGTTGTGCCGATCCCCACTTAGCGTGGAACAAGGATAGGAGAATGATGAAACATCATGTAATTTACAATGCAACTTTGAAAAAAAACTTCTAGATTTTTTGTTGATTAAATTTTTTTTACTGTTACATAGGGCACATTATTTGAAATGGCTCGAAACAATATGTTATCTAGATTGACATCTGGGTCACTGCATTTCAATTCCAAATGGAAACTATTTTTCTGAATATGAGCTCGGTTTTATTGTTTGTTCCTTACCGAAATTTCTGGATTTTTCCACATCATTCAACATATCATTTACAAGATATATGCAAGTAGTAAATGCTATATTCAAACTCTTTGTGCAAAATGCAGCTTTTCGAAATGAGCACTGTGTTTGACGTCTAAGCAGCGGGTGTTTGTAGACTAAAAGCCAACTTGCAATAGTGGATGGAGTTGGTTTATCGAATAGAGAGTTTACGGGGATTCTAACCAAGTGTTCTCAATGCATAATAGAACAAATATAATTAATAAACACTATAACAGCGCGCAACATCATCCTCCTGCCCTTATCCCACTCTAAGTGGGGTCGGCACAACATGTTATAAACACGCTGTTACATGATTTGGCTGCGTTTTTACGACCGGCCGCCTGCCTGACGTCAACTTACCTCTGTCGTATTTTACGACACCTTGGTAAGAATGAGGGTGGTCTATTCTACTAAACCGGATACCACACGGTGGGTCAACTTACCTTAGTCGCCTTTTACGACACCTCGGTAAGAAATGAGTTTGGTCTATTCTACTCAGCCGGATACCAAACGGCGGGTCGACTTACCTTAGTCGCCTTTTACGACACCTCGGTAATATAATATAATATAATTAATAATAAAGTAATATAATATAATTAATAACTATAACAGCGCGCAACATGTTAAGTTTATTTTATTAGAGTAAATGATATAACTGTGGAAGTTATGTCAAAACAGCTCAAAATGGCCAAAAGCTTATATATCATTCACTTAGAATATTAAATTTGTATCATCTGCAGTTATAATCTTTAAAAGTACGTGAAAATCGATTTCTTAAACTGCGATTGGTATAGTTAACAAATATTTTTTTATACTTATATTAGTTTCACACCGTCTAAGTACACTAACTCCTCATTTCTTACCGAGGTGTCATAAAAGGTGACTATCGTAAGTTGACCCACCGTGTGGTATCCGGATTAGTAGAATAGACAAATCATGTTACATGTTTACAAAATGTTGTATCGACACCAGTTAGACCACGTATGAGGGCAGGAGAATGATGAATTATGTAAGTTTTACAAGCTTAAATTTTTTATAAATTTCACTGGTTTATCTTTATTATATCAGGAGGTCAGAGGAGATTCTCCAAATAAAGGGTTGGTCACTTTAATTTTTTTACTTTAAGCTGTGGTTACTTTGTTATCAGTTATTTACCAAAGGAATTTTAAAATTATTTTTATTATTAACAGTCGCATTATTGAGGTAAAGATAGCACAGACAAATGATTGAGACTACACACCCAGGATAGCGTTTTATTGCAAATTTTATACTATCACATTACCAATTACATATTAACAAATATTTGACCGGTAAATTGAAACGGCATGGTACTTATGGGGCTTCATAAGAACGTTCATAGTCACTGAGAGGGTGATGGAGCGAGATATGCTAGGACTATGACGTGATCAAATCAGAGTTGAGGAAATCCGTAGAAAAATTGTGATCCGTGGAAGATGTCAATCGCCAAGTCCATTTTGGATGGGCAACGTTTGGGAGGCTTTTCGTCTAAAATACCTCAGTGGCTAAAAAACCAAGGTCTTCGAGCAGTGCGTGTTGCCAGTGATGACCAATAAAGAAATAAAATAAAATAAATAAAAAATGACTTATGGATCTGAAACGTGGTCGCTAACTGTGGGCTCATAAGAAAACTCAGAGTCACTCAGCGGACGATGGTGCGAGCTATGCTTGGTGCTATAGTAGACACACTCGTACTTATTGCGATGAGGTCTATTCTATTCTAATGTCTTGATCATTACCACATTTTCGAAGCTTCGTTGTTAAGGATGTGGATAGTATTTGTTACCCAGAACAATGTTAGGGTCTGAACAATTAATGTCAATTATAAATGTATTTGAGTTTCACTATTGTTAGCTCTTGATATATTAATATTAAAGAGGTCCTTTAACTACTAATGTCAGTAAAATACGAAAGCCATCACAAGCTGCTTCTAATTGGTACTTGAGTATTATTTCATTCTGTTGCTGAGGGTGTACACCATCTGTTCCTTGGACAGCAGTAGAGGAACGTCTTCGACAAGACGTCTCACAAAGTCTATAATTGATATATAAGATTTTATTAGATAGACCATTTCAGATGATTTTTTTTAGGTTAATTTATAGCCGAAATATGTTAATGTTCTCACTTTTACTATTTGCTTGTTTGTTATATGATTTAATTAGATCTTATATATAATTTGATTGAAAGATGACTGACATGATTAAAAAAAATACATAGTTTGAACACTCTTTATTATATACCAAATTACATAATATACACATAAAATAACAATAAAAAACAAAAAATTAATAAGGTCAAGGTAATGAAATCATCAAATTGTTAATGTAGATAAATAAGCATGTAGTTTTAATATTGACACTCACACTCACAAACATGTAGATAAAAGAAAGTGCTAAGAGGTTAATTTAGGATGTTTTAAAGTCTCTGTGTCCAACATGAGGCTCTGTTAAACTTGATCATAATGATTCCATAAATGTTTAATCTCGTTGCATCTATTATCCACAATAGAATAGTAACAGCGTACATTGCGAATATGTCATCCAAATAACATAAACCCATAGGTGTACTTCAAGGATCAATTAGGCCCCTTTATATTCCTAATATACGATACATTTCAAATATTTTGCTTATATTATTAGCGATATTTTTGTGTATATATATTTTCTCTATATTCACTTAAATTTTCTCTATTATCTTTCTGTGTTGAACTTTGTGGAATCAGCATTATAAGGATTCAAAATAGATAGATTTATATACGTAAAGAATATTAAAAAAAATTGAAGATTATTTGAATGATATAAATGCCTGGATTTGAAAATCCTGTCAGCCTCATACAAGACTGCAGTTTAATAATGTAAATTTAAAACTTTTAAAACATTGACGACCGAGGTTCTTGCTGGATCTTCACAGCGCAAAGAGCAATATTCCGAAACAATTTTTACCAATTGTACCATCTCAATAAGACGATGGCAGTTACAATGTTAAAAACTGCGGTCGTATTTGTTTCGATGGAAGCGATTTTTTTATTTGCCATGTACATTGTGTATGTAGTTACAAGAGATTTAGACCTTAATGACTGATGTTTATATGAAAGGCGAGTAATATAGTGTAAATCATTGGTCGTTCATTAACCTTTTTTTTTCATTGAAAGTTATATGACTTCCATAATTTATACTTATTAATACGTATAAAAAAAATTATTCAAGCCACTCCAATAATTACGCTACAAAACACCTACATAGATAAAAACACTAATATTACACATTAACCAATCAATGATACTCTCTCATAAAGGTCATACACACGTCATATCATCCACGCTTACACTTGGACAATAACTGCAGAAACTTTGCATATACAAAAGTATTAAAGAAACGAACTGCATATACTGCGTATAGTGACCATATTTTAATTATTGCACTATTAAGAACACTTTATTATACACCAATTTACATAATAATAAGCATAAAATAACACTATACCTAATTAACAATAACACATGTGCTAAGTAATGATTTATTTGCTACAACAAACGTATCAATATATTCATTTATGTAAAAAATACACGCTGTTTTAAGCTTGAAAATATTTAAACTAACGAAGTCGCGATTCTCACAAGTATTACAATAAAGAGAAAACAAATTAGAGTGTATCTATCTCAATTTCTTATTTGGGATGAGACAAAGATTATAGGCGTTTTATTTTTGCTATATGACTCCCCTGCTTTAGTGAAATAATCTTATGACTCATTAGATTATTCACTTAATTATTTATTTAATTATTCATTTATTCATTCATTTATTTATTCATTATTATTGATTTAATTATTCACTGAAACTTTATGTCCTCTACAAAATATTATAAGTAAATTTAAATCAAAACAATGAAAGTTTAATTGTTATAAAAAGCGGTAGTGTTTGTTTCGATGGAAGCGTTTTTTTCGTATGCAGTCATGTTTGTCACGCAAATTGTGTATGTAATTAGAAGACTCAAGTATTTAAACACCAAGCCGATGTTTATACGAAAGGCACGCCATATGGTGTAATTCATTGGATGTTCATTTAAGCATTGGCAGAATTTTTGCAACTCCGCACGCTGTTTGCTGTCTGAAAAAAATAACAATTCTTTTACTATCGACTTTCAAATCAAATGAGAAATCAGTGTATTTAATTAAAATTTCGAACATAAAAGTAGTCACTGTGAGTTAATCATGAGAGATAGAAACATGCAGTCACGGACTTTTTTGTACAATTTTTATAGATCTATATTTTCCTGTTGGCTTACATAGCATACGTGACTATAGTTCTCGGCAGGTGAGTTATTTTTATAACTCCGCGACCTCCTAAACACAATTAACAAAACACCATAGTTTACTATTAATCTGCAAAATTCTATAGTATTCAGCCGGATACCACACGGCTAATGTAAAAAAACACCGAACTTATAGCATATTACCCAAAACTGTCAAGTCAGCGTATCTTATTCGGGGAACGGATGGTCTCTAGAAATGAAAATACCAAGGATCGAGCCCCATCTACCCAATTCATTGAACTACGATAACATGGCCCGCCCCCCAAAATTCAAAACGTTTGAAAGTATTTACAAAGCGCCACCAAGATTTGTAATGCATGTATACGTGCTGAGACGGCTGTCAAACAAAAACAAATCCATAAATTTGTTGCTCGACTAGTTGCACGACTAGCGTCGACAATAATTGCTCATTACTATATGGTTTATTACTATAGTATGGCGCTGCACTTATATACTCTATGAAAAGGACACGAGCGTTGTCTTGTGCGATGTGGCTAGTTATGATTAGTTGACCAAGAAATCTGGTAATAAGTCGGGATGCCCTAATAAAAAAAAAAAACTTCCCTCTCCCAACATTATGTTCGATGTCGTAGATACAATATTACAAAACCAACTGACTTCTGGGAGGAAAGATCCCTTTCAAGTTAACAAAAATGAAGCAAGAATGAATGACTCTTCGTGGTATCATGACAAAGATGGTGTTAATACAAGTACTAGGTATCATGACAAACTTTATCCAATAACAAGAACAGTACAGACTAATATAAATTAATGTAATACTCCTAACATAAGTAACATGATAGATGTTATGAGTACTGATTGCTAAAAAAAACTGAAAAAAAACTGCTGGAAAATCTTTCGTAAGGAGTGACTACACTCATTGAAATAATAATTTAGAGGGGCGCGCTATGTAATTCTGATTCATTTCTACTATCACAATATTATAATGCGCAAATGCTTACCAACACATCTGATCATTTTGTCGCTTATAAATACTTTCAAAGTAGTAATATCATCAGATACTAGTTCCATAACAAACGCAGAAAAGAATACAATTAAGTTAAACAGAAAAATTATGCATAGCACACACATCGAAGTTAATGAAAATTCCGCAACATGTAACAAAAAAGATTTACGTACTTTTGCAAGGCGCAAAACAGATGCCGTGAGCTTATGTCGGTTCCTTCTTTGTCTATTATATACATCGTCAATTTTTATGCACAAAATAACATTGCTAAAAATAGTGGAGAACGGATGCGTCGTGAATGTAACATAGACACACATACTTTTGCAATGTTAATACAAGTTTTTCTTTACTATAAATTGCCTCACTTAGTAGGTTAGCTGACAAAGATCTCTGTTTTAGGGATAAGTTGACCAATGTTCACTTTTTTACCAATAATGTTTTTTCCAATATTTTTGATGGTACATGAATAAGTAAACAAGTATTTTTAACGATTTAAAAACAATTGAACGTATTCTTACCATTTGATAATTTATATTTGTACTCACAAAAACGTATATAAAATTCATGGACATCTAAAAATTAAAAAAAAAATTAGATTATAAAAAACATTACTACAACTTACTTTTATAAAATTTTAGTATAATCACCAGTAATTTGATAGGAAAATCTGTTTTTTGCAAAGAACTTTGAAGCTCAATGTAGGTGGTCATATATTTATTGCAGACAAACACAACATTGTTTAAATATTCTTGACGCACTTTTCTGCAGAATATGTTGACCCGACAATACAATAATCCGAACACTATGAGTATAGATAGACGCCCCACGTGTGTTGCATAGGGCAGAATACCTCTCAAACATAGGGTCCAACTCCAGTTACTATATGAATTGTAATTAAACAAAAAACTTAAAGATATATTAACAACAAACGTCACAATCCAGAAATTTATTTATTTTAGAATACAGTTTCTTCCACTGTCTATCATCATGCAAAGAACTGAAGCTACAGTAATCAATCAAATATTTGTCCCCGGTATAGACGGAACAAAGAATATAAATAATAAACTGGATCACATTTCCAAAAATTCCAATAATCCCGAAAACACTATTAAAATAATAAACACCGATGTATAAAATAAATAAAGAAATTAGTACAGACGTAATTTTTAGTATGCATCTTATGCGATATGTAACTCCGGAAACATGATGGTAATAACCAAAAATATATCGCAACCATAAATATGGTTTTAAATTTAACATAGATTCATTATCTGACATTATTTAGACAGGTCCTACGGCGGTAAAAAAATAGACCAGAATAAGTTATAAAAGCTGATTTATTAAACAGGTTTCTATCTATCCAATAGATCAAATTGATTTTGTTTAGGATATTACAATGTTGCTATGATTAGTATTAAATTGCTTTAGTTCTAAACATCAAAGTTTTCAAATTGAACTTCAACTTAATTTTTTTTTTCAGCTTAAATGTACAAGTTACATCTGTCTTAAATTATTTATACGCCAGGACCAATGGTAATGGTCCTAAGAACGCTGGCAGCGTTTCCGCGCTGAATCGCTAAACTGATTCTTTGTGCGAAAAAGGAGCCAGCTCTTGTCATCTGAAGAGGCAATTAACCGAGGTGTTAAAACGGATAATTTTTTTTGCACTTCGACTCCATGGCCCTAGGGTACTTTAATATATCCTTACTAATATTATAAATGCGAAAGTCTGTCTGTTTGTTACGTTTTCACAGCCAATCCGTTGAACCAATATCGGTGAAATTTGAAACAATTATTTCTTATACACAGAGGTAACATATAGGTTTATAAAAATCATGATAATTCAACAAGAATAGGATGACAATAAAAAACGCCTTCTATTATTACTCTATGAAAGGTTTTTTATTCGCGATGTGTCCAAGTCAAGTCAAATCTGTATTTTTTATTGTATTTATTCAATAATAATTTAATTAACCAATTTAGTTTATTACATAAGACTCGTTATACAAAGCTTGTAAAGGTTTAAGCATAAAGCGTACGCCTGCTCGCAGAATTTATGTGTATTACTTATACAGATTACTAAAGTGAATAACTCGAACATATGTTTACATTTTTTTTGTTTACATTAAAGACGTATCGTAAGTTGTTCAGTTTACGTTAAAAGAGTAGACCTGACCGTGACACTCTCTGTATAAGTGACAATATCGGCTGGCCCGTTGGCGCAGTGGGTAGTGACCCTGCCTTCAGCGCCGCGGGTCGCGGGTTCTATTCCCGCCGAGGGCCAACATTTTCTATAAATGAATTTGTTGGTCTTTCAGTCTGGGTGTATATTTATATTTAAGTATGTATTTAAACAATATATAAGTATATATTTACCAGATTTCTGCCTACCGTAACACAAGTATTAAGTTACTTACTTTGGGGACGGACGACCGTGTGTGTAAGTGTCCCATATATTTATTTATTTAATAAAGCTACTATCCCTTCATTTGTAGGTATTCTTTCCTCCATCCGTACGTTCATCCAAGTCGACGCATCACACTATAATTAATTTTGATTAAACTTATTATTTGATACATTTTCCCCATAATTCTTTCTCTATATCTGTTGTTCGTTCGAGGTGATAATATTAAACTTTATAGTCATAAATGTTGAATTAAACTACATGTACCTATTATAAGAATTAAATTTATTTTTCACCACAATCACATTATAATAGATAATAAAACGTTTATAAATACCATACAATTTTGTTATTTTAACCACGCGACAATTTCTTCCAAGTAACTGTAACGACAAACATGGTATGTATTGTGCATATGATTTTAACGTATATATTAATATAAACATTAATTCGGTGGTTCAGTCAAAAACATCTAAGAGGTGTAAAGTGGCGGAACAATAAAACATTGTTTGGATTAACTATATGAAGCATTCCGCAAACATAATTGATACATTATAATCATGTAATAAACAAACTTGAATCTTATTCCTAATAAGTGAAGTAAAAACTTTGTATAAAGTTTATGTGGCCGAAGAAATTACTTTACGTTACGTTACAAAATCTAGTCTATCTCCTAATGATGCTTTGGTTGCGGGGCGAAACGATTGTTGAGTTTGTGATAGTGAACGTATGTAGTGTTTGTGTAATGTGGTGGCGGTTGTGGAGGTTTGTGCATGTGTTTATACGAATCCGGCATGTATCAGGTATGAAAACGGATTATCCACTCTACATTTAGCATTATATATATTTTCTTTTTAGCTTCATCGCGAATTTTAGCAAAATAATTTTATTATTACTTTTGTATTATGGATCTCCGCAAAGTAACATCTAAAACTATAAATTATTTAATGTAGCTAGTTATAAGTATGATTTTGAAAAGAGCAACCGCCTAGTTTCTTGCTGGCTCTTCTCGGTAGGAACAGCTTTCCGAACCAGCAGCAGAATTGACGATACAAAAGCACTTGCTTACAAGTTTACTTGAATGAAGAAAATTTGAAAATTAATATCTAATGTTCTTCAATAATTTAGACTGTAAGGATGGCATATGCACACAGTTTTATACTATCGCAATGCCATCCTTGCAAATGTAGCATATGTATATATAAATAAATAAATAAATAAAAAAATAATAATAATAGACTTGTGAGTGTCCAACAAATACCAACACAGGGAACATGAGAGGGGAAATAGATCTTTGTCTAATATATATACTTATAAAACAAAGTCCTCAAAAGCCGTCTGTCTATATTTGAATGATTTTATCAAAATTCACTAGATTTTTTGTACGGTTGAACGGTAGGTCAATTCTTGTTGAAGGTTTGAGTTAATAGCACACTCCCGTTTTATGTAAATTGTGTTAAAAACACTTGCGTGCGCCACTTTAACAAAGAGACAACTAAAGTCATTTACTAGAGAATTATAGATCCATAAAAATATTACAAAAAAGTCAGCGACAGTGTGTCTCTGTCTCTTATGGTTAACTCATAATAACTACTTTTTATTCAAAATTTCAATTAAATTCCCAACGCTGGGGAATCTGCTGGCAAACTAGTCACACTTAAAAAAGAGACAGACAAATAGCTTCTTTTGATAGACACATTTGAGGCTAGCTCCAGTACTATTGTTTAATAACTCTATATTCAAAGTATTTTTTATTTCAATCGTTAAAAATTATCGTCGAATTTCGATCAAAGGACGACGAAAAATTATAAATAACGGTAGAGTTAGTGCCGAATGGAGAAGTAATATTTGTGTTCACGTTCGCCACGCAAATTGTGTACGTCGTCAGAAGGGATATATACTTATATACCAAAGAAATGTTCATATCAATAGCACGCCATATGGTATAGGCCATTGGTTTTTGATTTAAGTATTGGCTGAATTGGCTCAATTCGTTGCGTACTTTGGTATCTGAAATTAAAAAAATCACTCTGTATTTATCATAGAGTTATTTTACTTGTGTTACCATTGGGATGACAAAAAAAACAAGACCCTTAGTCGACCGTTACCGAACTATTGTAAAAAGCGACTAAGGTAAGTTGATCCACATGTGGTATCCGGTTCAGTAGAATAGACAACTCTTATTTCTTACCGAGGTTTCGTAAAAGGCGGCTAAGGTTACTTGGTCCGGCTGAGTAGAATAGGCCAACCTTTTCTTACTGAGGTGTCGTAAAAGACAACTAAGGTAAGTTGACCCACCGTGTGGTATCCAGTTCAGTAAAATAAACCACCCTCTTTCTGACCGAGGTGTTATAAAAGGTGAATAAGGTAAGTTGACGTCAGGCAGGCGGCTGGTTTTAAAATACATAGCCAAATCATGTGACAACATATTATAGCATTTTGTGTCGACACTACTTAGGGTGGGATAAGGCTAGGAGGATGATGACGAGTTACTAGGCACGTGCAAAAAAAGAGAGATAGAGCCGCTTTTGCTTTCTCTTTTTATTGATGGACACATTCTTGGATCGCCCCCAACTTTAGTATATAATTCTATGTTATTTATAAAATAAGGGATATTACAATAATATATTTTAATTCATACATACCAACACTCCTGATCATTTTATCGCTTACAAATATTTTCAAAGAATCAATCTCTCCAGATATTAGTTCAATTATAAATGCGGGGAAGAATGCGCTCAAATTCAATATTAAGACTAAGATCGATATCGTACTGATATTCATGGAGAGCTGTGAAACGTATGAAACAAAAAATATTGTCGGTTTTACTGAAGTTACGAGTACTATAATAGTATCAAAGAGTCGCTGCCCACGGGATAGTATAATGTGGGAACAGAACGCCCTCTGTTGTGCTCTCTGTCGCACTTACGAGCTATACGGTCGCCAAATGGTCGAGGCCTCTTTCCTTGGAAATGAATAATGGCGCATAGATTTCAAACGAAATAACAATTTCTCCCTTTTCATTTTTTCAGACACCTATGAGTTCATACATTTAGTTTTCGTAATTTTTTTGATAAAACGTAATAAAATCTAATAGTAGGGTATTACTATATGGTAGTATACCCAAAAGTGATTTGGTAATTTTTCCCCAATTTCGCTATGAAGGTCACAATGAAATGACAACTTTTTGAGGTTCTATCCGATCAATGGAATAAATATAAATAAATATATGGGACATTCTTTAATGTACCTTAGATTCTAAAATCATCATCATCTTCATCTTCCTGCCCTTATCCCACTTAAAGTGGGGTCGGCACAACATGTTATAAACATGGTGTCACATGATTTGGCTGAGTTTTTACAACCGGCCGCCTGCCTGACGTCAACTTACCTCTGTCATATTTTATGACACCTCGGTAAGAAAGAGGGTGGTCTATTCTACTAAACCGGATACCACACGGTGGGTCAACTAACCTTAATCGCCTTTTACGACACCTCGGTTAGAAATGAGGGTGGTACTATTCTATTCAGCCGTATACCACACGGCGTACCTTAGATTCTTAGATTCTAAAATATTCTTACCAATTTAAGATGTATGTTTGTGAACATAAGCACATAAAAAAGATGTACAGACACCTGAAAATAAAAAAATATTTTTCAGAAAAAATCAACCAGTTATTTAACTTTTTGAACTAATGTTAAAAAATGTTATAAAATAATTAAACTTCTTTATAAAAATGCATGAAGTAAAAAAACAACAATAAAACTTATTAATGAAAAAAGTGTGGTACAATAACACCGGTAAATGTAACATTGAAAATCTTATAACTTGTTACATTAAGTCATTACTATCTTGTACAGGGTCGAACAGTAGCTATATCAACGCATTCTTATCATCTAAATAATCCTCAACAGTATAGTAGGCTTTTGTATCATATCTATAACATTTTAAAATTTAAAAAAATCAGTGTAAAATCAAAATTAAAAATTAACATCTCAATTAAAGAATAACATTAATTACCAGCAATTTAATAGGAAAATCTGTTTTTGCCAATGAACTTTTGATCTGAATATAATTTTTTATATACTTATTACATTCAAAAACGTCATTATTTGAAATGTCTTGACGCACTTTTCTGCATAATATGTTAACTCGACAATACAACAATCCAAACACGGTCAAGACAGTTATACGTCCAACGTTTGTTGCGAAACTCAAAATGCCTTTAACACATATTGACCATTTCCAGTTATCAGGCGTATAGTAAATATACGGAAATATATTGTAGACATTAATGAAAATGACAGCAGCAAAGTAGCTAAATAAAAATATCCTCAACTTGGAATAAAGCTTCTTTCTTGATTTATCGTCAAATAAAGCATTGAAGCTACAGTATTCCATTAAGTAAACTTCTCCAGTATAAAGGGAACATAGAATATATACTATGTATTGTATTAGATTACCGAATAATCCTAGTATCCCGAATACGCTTTGAAAATAGACCACACCTAAGTATATAATTATTAAAGAAATCAGTGCAGAAGTAATTTTTAGTACACATCGTGTGCTATCACTGAAATGGGAAATATTATGATAGAATCCTAAAAAATATCGACACCAAAAATATACTTTTAAATCAAATATAAATTCACTTTCTGCCATTTTACAGTTAACACGACAAGATGTAAAGCAGAACTTCAAAACAAATTTCTAAAATGGATTCCAATCTAGCCCATATATCAAATTGATTTGGCCTATACATTATGTTATTTTTTTACATTGTTACGTAATTATTTTTCAATATACATCACCTTTTATGTTTCCACTGATACTAATATTTTGCTAGGCTACATTTAGAAATTACAATTTCAAAATTTCTATGTACTGAGGAAAGTTTTTGGGGCATTGGTTTAAATCATAAACCGAATAGTTTTGCCAGCGGCTTCGCCCTCGTGCAAAAAAGTTATTTCCGCGCAAATCGAGTCAAAAATATAAGTTAAGCTAAAATGAAATTAAAGAAAGAAAAATACGTCCCCAAGAATACCCAGACAAGAAGAATGCATTTTTTTTTCAAAATATTCTTTATTCAAATAAACTTGTAAACAAGTGCTTTTGAATCGTCAACTCTACCGCTGGTTCGGAAAGCTGTTCCTACCGAGAAGAGCCAGCAAGAAACTCGGCGGTTGCTCTTTTAAACATATAATTCTTAATACTATTTACATTCAGTCGTTACTGTCTTGTACAGGTTCAAAGAGAGCTATTTCACAAATTCTTTCCATCGATTGTTCAGCAAGTCGATGTACACATTACGTCCACTCGTTACCAAAGTCAGATCACGGCGGCATTTCATATGATAACCGTTTTTGCTTCCTGCACTTAGCATCCCATAACAGTTTCTTAACAGACGGCGATTATAGCAAAATGATTCTATCATACCTTTAATATTATGGAATTGGGCAAAGTAACATCTACTTCTATAAATTATTTAGAATTTAAGCTTTTGTAAGATTATCTTGCTAAGTAAAACATCCATATATTCAGTGCACCACGTCAAATTAATCTATTATTTCAGGGCGTAGCTTTAAGTAGGTAGACTCGGTTACCCAGTTAGGTTTTGCAACGAAATTTATGCTTCGTCACAACATTACCGCCTGAATATTCATTATCGTGTACAGTAATCTCTAGAAAGACGGTGTACAAAATTCCTACACACCTAATGCAAGTTTTAAATCGAAATACAAAATTAAATGAACCGATGCAACTTCAAAAGAACTCTGGCCAAAAAACATCGTCTTATGTCCTTACGCCACTCCAACTAGAGTCGGCACAACATGTTATGAACATGTTGTCACATGATTTGGCTACGTATTTTACGACCGATCGCGTGCTTAACGTCAACTTACCTTAGTTGCCTTTTACGATACTTCGGTTAAAAATAAAGGTGGTCTATTCTACTCAGCCGGATACCACACGGCGCGTAAACTTACCTTGTTGTCTTTATCGATACCTCGGTAAGAAATGAGGGTGGCCTATTCTACTCAGTCAGATACCACACGGCGGACATAGAAAGTTATTGTTAAGGTTTATAAATTACAAAACAGAATGACAAAGATATATTTAATCACAAATCACATATAATTGAACAATAATATAAAGCACCCAATATGCAAGAAAGATATACTCGCAAAAAGCATATGTGTAGGTTACTGATGCGGACTTCTAATACGTTATTATATAAATAGCAAGCTATTCGTACACGCGGACTTTATTTACCAGCAACTTAAGTGTTAAAATAACTTCAACTTCACTACGACAATCTCAATCTACAATCGTTTCGCCTCGTCATCCAAGCATCATAAGGATGCTAGGCTTCACGTTAGAAACATAGTGAATGTGTTTAGTGCCTGTGTGGTGGTGGTTTTGTGATAGGTGTGGTGACTGGTCGTGCATGTGTAAGATATGTGAACGTTACCTACTACCTACTAAGTGTAGGTAGCACTATTAAGTGCAGCTTACACAAATTTTCTTAACTAATGCGGATTATAGCAAAATAATTCCATCATAACTTGTATACTATAGAATTCCGCAAAGTAACGCCTGCTTATATAAATTAATCTTTAGACTATTTGAAGCAAATGGTTTTCAACCACTTAAAGCATACCATTTGTTTAAATTAAAGACAAATAGTAGATTTTAAACTTTCGCGATTCATACTAATTAAAATATAAACAACCGTGTCTAATCGCGATAATCTTGTTACCTTTGTATAAGGTTCGACGTTTCGCCAGAGTTGCATCCACCGTGGTCACGAACTGACTGAAGCGCCGCGGCTACAGTCATTAGTCCCGAATACTACAGTCATTATTTTCTTCATCTACCCTCACTTTATGTATGCAACTCTGCCGAAACGTCGAACCTTATACAAAGGTAACGGGATTATCGCGATGTGACCCAGTTGTTTATATTTTAATTAAAGACAAAGCCTTAATTATGATGAATAGTGGTAGAGTTTCTTCCGTTTATTACATTTTTGTCGGTTGCGCATACGTATACTATACAAATTGTGTATGTAGCTAAAAGAGACATGTATCTCAACACCATATGAGTGTTCAAATGAAATGCTCGCCATATGATATAGTTCATTGGTTGCTGGTTCAAACAATCGCTGAACTGGCGCAATTCGTTACGCCGATTATCATCTGAAAAAAGTTTGTACCGTTATTTCTTACAAAAAATATTTTTAACTAAACATTCTAACTATCAAACCTATGCAAGTTATTATAAATAATAATAATTCATTAAAATTTACATACATTACATCCATTGTGTAGTAGACAATAAAAATAAAATATAGAAACTTATGAACTATTTTAGTTATAACGCCGTGTGGTATCCGGCTGAATAGAATAGTACCACCCTAATTTCTCACGTGGTCCGGCCTCACAGGAGGCACCCTTAGGACGACGTTCCCCGACGCTAATAGAGCTTCTGCGCTCTACTCTACGCATTTCGCAACCTCGGCGATGCTTCTGCGCTCGCCCGTCCCGCCCGGTGACGCTGTAAAAGCCGTTAGGGCTAACAGCATATTGTCAATTCGAAAAAAAAAACCCTACTGTCTTACCGAGGTGTCGTAAAAAGCGACTAAGGTAAGTTGACCCTCTGTGTGGTATCCGGTTGAGTAAAATAGACCACCCTCTTTCTTACCGAGTTGTCGTAAAATACGACGAAGGTAAGTTGACGTTAGGCATGCGGCCGGTCGTAAAATACGTAGCCAAATCATATAAGAATATATTTGTAGCATGTTGTGCCGACCCTACTAAAGAGTGGGATAAGGGCAGGCAGATGATGATGGACTATGTTAGTTAGAATTAGAATTAAAATTAAATTATAGCATAACGTCCATTTATGAAGCACTGGGAAAACATATGTATAGGAATCTAGTGCTTCATAAATCTTTTATCCAATTTTTCATAGTGTCTTCAGAACACTGTTGGAGATACTGTATATGCAGGTTTCCTCGCGATGTTTTCTTTCACCGAAAAGCGTGTGACGAATTGCAATTACAATTAAATATATATTTAATTCACAGTCAAATTCAAAATATTCTTTATTCAAATAAACTTGTAAACAAGTGCTTTTAAATCGTCAATTCTACTACTGGTTCGGAAAGCTGTTTCTATCAAGAAGAGCCAGCAAGAAACTCTGCGGTTCCTTTTTTAAAATAATATTCTTTGTATATTGTAGTTAATACATAATAAGGCACAAAATAAAATGAAACTTCATCTTACCGAATATAGTATCAAACTCCATAGACATAAAGCATAAAAAACAAACTTCATCTTACCGAATATAGTATCAAACTCCATAGACATAAAGCATAAAAAACAAACTTCATCTTACCGAATATAGTATCAAACTCCATAGACATAAAGCATAAAAAACAAACTTCATCTTACCGAATATAGTATCAAACTCCATAGACATAAAGCATAAAAAACAAACTTCATCTTACCGAATATAGTATCAAACTCTATAGACATAAAGCATAAAAAACAAACTTCATCTTACCGAATATAGTTTTAAACTCGTAAATACTTACTGACAGATCTGATCATTTTATCCACCACAAATATTTTTAAGTTATCTATTTCTTCAGAAATTAGTTCCATAACAACGGCAGGAAAGAATACAATCAAGTTAAACAGCTTAGTTGCGATTAATAAACATATGTTAATAATTGTGTATTCTGCAGTCTGTGTAAAAATTAAAATATGATGAGCTCAAGGTGTATAAAATTATCCTATTTTCTATGATATATTGGTATTATTAATTAAGAATTGTAAGGGGAAGAATCCGGCTCGAAGGACCAAAATGTTAGGGGGAAGAATTGTTTTCTACCCAAACATATAATAAAACTAATGATTACTTAAACTATGCTACTATAAACTAATGCTCTTAAAACTATAAATGCCGGGAGGCGCGCGTTGTTCGCGCTGCTGGTAGACGTATGCAAAACTGAATGCGGCGGCGCCGCGCGTCCGTATTTATGCTATGTTATAATGTTATGTGTAAGGTGCGAATATGCACCGAACATGCTCCCGGGCACCAAAATAACAAATTAACCAGTTCAAAAAATGTCTTCTAATGTATAAATCTCCTCGGCATAGGAGAGCTTGCTATGTCCTTGTTCTTAACTCACACACATTTTCACTATTGTGACCACTAGGCTGACGGTCAGCCGATCTATGATATCGCGCACTATCACTGTTTTTCGGTGTGGCCGACTCCGGCTAGGCAGTAGGCACGGCCCACCGCAAGCCGGCCCGGCGTGCTCGACGACGTCCCCGTTGCTACAGGAACCTTGCTGATGTATTTATGGCCACTGATAATTGACCACATGAAGGGATACATCATCCACCGGAAACTTGCTGTTTGTACATATTCTTCTGTGTATTTATTGATATGTAGTCGGAAATAGACATAATGCTGACCATATTGTGTATCAATCGTGTTTGTCTATGATGTGGGCAGCTATGTACTTTCTGTAGTATCTTCTTTTATATTCTGGGAGATATATACATATATTTTGTTGATATTGTTCGGCGAAATGTTCGTTCAATACTCCGAACAATACATTGGCGAGATATCCGACTCCATTAATAAGCCCGCGTTTGTTACGACGGCGTGTTGTGTTTTGCTGACCAAGATGTGTGCGATTGATGAACTTTAAGGTGAACGTACTATGACGAAGTTGTAAAAGGACTACGTCAAATTACGATTCTGAAGAACTGAGAGTGCATTTGTTACTCAAATTATGTTTATACTTAAATTATGTTGATACTCATTTCTGTATCTCTTCTCTCCTTTTATGTCTTTTTCATTCTTTGTTCTCCGATGATATAGGTAAGACCGATAATTTGATGATAGGTCTTTTAAGGATGCCATTCTTTGTTCTTACTGATACAACTCTTACCAAGCCGTCTTGACCTGGATGAAGTTCTACAACTCTACCTAGTAACCATATCCCAGGCGGCAAGTTGTCATCTTGGATGGTAACCATGTCGCCAATATTCATGTTTTTGTGCTCTTTTCTCCATTTATTGCGAACCGAAAGTTGAGTAAGATATTCAGATTTGAATCTCCTCCATATATCTTGGGTAAGCTTTGAGGTCAATTGCCACCTCGTCCTTGCGTCATGCTCGGTTTCAATTATCGTCATTCCAGGTCTTCCTGCTAAGAAATGAGCTGGTGTTAAAACGTCTAAATCATCTGGATTTTCAGATAACGGACAAAGCGGACGTGAGTTTAGGCATGCTTCTATCTGTGCTAATATCGTGCTGTATTCCTCAAAGGTTAACTTCTGTTCTCCTACGACTCTCTTCAAGTGATGCTTTGCACTTCTCACTGCTCTTTCCCATAACTCTCCAGCACTAGGCCACAAAGGTGCGTTAAAATGCCATTCGATATTAAGCTCCATAATTGCCGCGAAGAAATCGTCGTTAAGACTAGCTTTGAAGTCATGATATTCTGCTTTTAATATCCTGCTTGCTCCTATGAAATTAGTGCCATTGTCACTGTACATGTGCCTTGGCGCTCCACGTCTAGCGGCCATCCGTCTCAAAGCGGCTAGAAAAGCGGAACTGCTGAGGTCCGACACCAATTCTAGGTGAACGGCCTTTGTAACCATACATATAAATAATGCTATATAACCTTTAGAAGTTTTGATTCCGCGTCCTTTGTTTGCTTTTACTTCGATGTATCCTGTGTAATCCACGCCTGTATGAAAGAAAGGCGGGGCTGTATCAACCCTTTCCTCAGGTAAGTTACCCATCAGCTGATATTGCTTAATAGGGTCATGCTTCCGACATGTCACACATTTCCTGATTTCCTTCTTAACTGCTCTATATCCTGATACAACCCAGTACCTTTGTCTCAAATTTGATAAAGTTAGTCGTGGACCCCCATGAAAGGTTAACTTGTGTGTTTGCTCGATTAACAGACTTGTAAGACGACTACTGTATGGTATGATAATTGGATGCTTCATTTCGTCACAAATCTTAGCATATTTTATTCTTCCGCCGACACGTAAAATGCCGTTTTGATCCAAAAAGGGATTCAAATTTCTTAAATTACTATTATTGCTTAATATATTGTTTTTTCTTAAACTCTCTATATCTAAACTAAACTCCGTTCGTTGAACGTGTTTTATAATAAGCCATTTTGCATTTTTCAACTCCGGTAATGTGAGATATCCGCAAGACGGCTTATTTGCTGTATTGTTAAATGTAATTGTTTTTGTAGCTCGTAGAATCCATGCTAAAATTCTTGTTATTTTTATGAATGAACTTGTTTTTTCTAATAATAATAATACTATGCTCTGCTCCTGACTTTTCTGAACAACGTTAACTTTTTGTTTTGATTTAAGTTCTATTTCTGTTCTATAGCAAGTGTGCTCGTTGTTGTCTTCTGCAAATGATTTTAACCACTCTGGTCCCTGCCACCACAATTTGGAATTTGCTAATTGTGATGCTAATATACCTCTGCTTGCTGCATCAGCAGGATTTTCTGCTGATTTGACGTATTTCCATCTGTCAGGTTTTATAACCTGTGTTATACTCTGAACTCTATTCGCGACGAATGTTTTCCAGCGTCCTGGATCTCCTTGCAACCAGCCTAGCACGACCATCGAATCTGTCCATCCATACACCTTAACCATCTTGCTTTCTAGGCTGTTTATAACTTTCTCCATTAATTTTGATAATAGATGACTTCCACAAACTTCTAATCTTGGTAAAGAAATTGTTTTGCTGCGTGGAACTAATCTAGTTTTGGATGTGACCAGTGTTGTAGTCACCTTATTCTCCCGAACAATTCGTGCGTATATCACGCAGGCATAAGCTTTAGTAGACACATCGCAAAAGCCGTGCAGTTCGATGACGTCATTCATTTGATATCCGATCCATCTTGGTATTTCACAATAACTTATATTATGTATATCTGACATGATGTTTATCCACTCTTGGTGAATTCTTTCTGGTATGACCTCATCCCATTGTAAACTTGCTGACCATATGTTTTGAAAAAGTAGTTTTAATTTTGTCGATAAAGGTGCTAGCCATCCTAATGGATCAAATAATTTGGAAATCTCTGCTAAAACAATTCTTTTTGTAGGCGTGGCTTGCTTATTTCCACTTGTATAGAGAAATGTAAACTTGTCTGTCTTTGGGTCCCATCGCAATCCTAATGTTTTAGTCATGCTCTCGGTAGTAAAGTAAAATGTTGACGGAGTGTTCTCCTGATTACTTTCTATCCCAGCGAGTAGTTCGGGCTCATTTGAAATCCACTTTCTCAATAGAAATCCACCTGATTTTAATAAATTATGAAGATCTGATATAACTTGTTTTCCACTTGATATATCGAAGGTTCCATGCAAAAGGTCGTCCATATAAAATACTTCTTGCACCACCTTGGCTGCTTCAGGGAACTTGCTACTCTCATCCGCTGCCAGTTGCTTTAAGGTCATCATCGCTAAAAACGGTGCTGCCCTAGTTCCATAAGTGACTGTAGTCAACTGATAGGTTTGAATAGGTTGGTGAAGACTTTCTCGCCAAACAATTTGCTGAAATGATTGATCATCATCATGGACGTTGATTTGTCGGTACATTTTTTCGATGTCTGCTGTAAAGGCGTAGGGATAAATTCGCCATTTTAAAATGAGGGATTGGATATCCTTTTGTAAGTTGGGTCCCTTGAACATTACATCATTCAAGCTATGACCGCTCGAGGTTTTTGCTGACGCGTTAAAAACCACTCTTAGTTTGGTGGTGGCTGATTCAACACGCTGTACTCCATGGTGTGGTAAAAAACATGCTGAATTGTCATTGTGTTGCTGTAGAGTATTTTTAGATGGAACCATGTGATTTAATGCTTGATATTCGGCAATAAATTGTCTATATTGATCTGCCAGTTTTGGTTGTTTATAAAATCTTTTTTCCAAATTTAGAAACTGCGCAGTTGCTATTTTCTTGGAAGATCCTAACATGTCACGCGTCTCCGGTTTCAGAGGCAATTTAACAGTGTATCGCCCATCTTCCCGACGTTCTGTAGTTGATTGATAGAACCTAATACAATGTTCCTCTTCTGCTGATAATGATGTCTCGTTTTCAATATCCTCTATTTCCCAGAACCGCTTGATGTCGTCAATATTATTCTGAACTATGTTGCATTGGTATGATGTGGTATTTCCGCTTAATATCCATCCCAGTTGAGTTAATTGAGCTGTAGGTTGCGTTTGCTCGACTCCCTTTATTATCCCGTTTAGAATAATAACGGAATAGATATCAGCGCCTAATAAAATGTCTATCGGACTTGATAAATTAAAGTTCGAATCCGCTAATGCTAGAGTTTGTATGTAATTCCAAGTCGGCTTCTGGAATGATCTATTCGGTAAATTTTTTACAAGATTATTCATGATGAATGCATTAACGGAAAAGGTAAAATCGTTAACCATTGATTGGCACGATAGTGTGATCGTACCCTTACAATTTTGCTCTTTTTCCCCGACCCCAAATATTGTTCCCTGGCAATATTTTCTTTTCAAAGCTAATCTTTGTGCTGCGTTTTCACTGATAAGGGATAGTTGGCTACCCTGATCTATTAGAGATCTCATGACTATCTGGCTTCCATCTGAAGATGTAACTTTAACTAGAGCTGTTGCTAGGAGTATTTCTGATATTTCATTTTGTGACATGTGCTCGGCTTGGGTTACGTTGGTCATCGACCTACTTGTAGTAGGTTGCGAAATGTTGGAATTATTATAACAATGTTTTGTAAAATCATGCAATAAAGAATTATGTTTAGCTCCGCAAATCCGACAACGTTTGTGGGACGTGCATTGTTTGCCATTATGATTATACAAACAATTTACACATAAATTAAGTCTTTTTACTGATTTGAACTTTATTTCTAAGGGCATTGCTGTAAACTTTTCACAATTAAATATTCTGTGTTCTTTTGCGTGGCATATTTCACATTTGCTTGTCGAAATATGATATGATTTTACAAATGCGTTACCATTTCGATTTGCTGCTTTGTATGCATTATTATAATTAGGATTTTGTGTAGGTATTGGAAAACGATAATTATTGTTTTTTGTATGTTGCTGTGTTTGTTCTGATTTTCTGCGCGATGATTCGAGAGTTGTAAATTTAGTCTCTAGGAATGATAGAAATTCTTTGATGTTAGGAAGTTCTCTCGGATCCTTTAGCGACTCCAAATACTGTGAATGTGTTTCTTGGTCCAGTTTTTGAGATAGAATATGTATGAGCAGTGGGTCCCACGTACTCACATCTACACCAAGATTTTTCACCGCGTTTATACACTCCAATGTGGTGTCGTGTAAACGTTTTATATGATTTATTGATATTTGTTGCATGATAGGCAAATAATGTCAAATAATGTTTATATGCGATGTGAAAATGAGCTTTTTGTTGTTGTACCGATGATTTAGAATATCCCAACAGGTGATATAGTTTTCTGAACTAATGGATAGGTGCTGGATTAACCTTTCGGCCTCGCCGCGTACTTTGCCCTTCAAAAACTGCATCTTTTGGGCGTTTGATAAACTTGTATTACTGTGAATGGCCTCAGTAAACAAGTCTTTAAATGATGTCCATTCATTGTAGGATCCATTAAATTCAGGAATCTCCATTTGTGGAGTGATATTTGCTCTGTGTTTTGTAGACCATATTTTGCTAGAAATGGCCTTTTTTAATGAGAGAAACGTGTTCTCGTAGCTATCAAATTTCTCTTGGTAATCATTATTTACTCCATTTAATTCTAAGTATAGCTCCCAGTGAAGCTCGTCTATTGCTGCCCACCGTGACTGTAATTGTTTAAGGAAGTCGTCTAACTCCCATTTCTCACTAACTGAATCTATATCTATTCTTTCTGCTGTTCGCATGAATGCAAGGAAGTTTATATTCTGTTTACGCAGCAGATCTCCCTTACTTGGTGTACCTGGAGATGTATGCCACCTGGATAGTCCAGGCTGGCTGAGTCCTGGGGAGCTCGGGCGGTGGACTTCAGTTTCTTGCTCTATGTTTGGCCTCTGGCCTATGCTATCCCCTTGATTCCCCCCTGCTGTGCCTATCTCTTGTAGCTGCTTGTCCACAAGAGCTTTGGCTGCTAAATACAGATTACGAGTGCTGTCGTAATCTGCATAACGAAAATATGGGTGGTCCTCTGCTTTGAACCCCAATATGCTTTTGTGATTTCTTTCATAATCACCCCAATGCTTTTCTAAAGTTTCCAACCGCCTTATGATATGCTCTCTTGTTTTTCTTTCCGCCCCGGCCTTTTTTAAATTGACGATAAACTTAGCGATAGCCTCGTTTAGTACTTTTTGATTATGGTACAAGGTTTCCATGATGCTTGCTTAATTATATGATAATGAAATGGAAAGATCTTACTTGGTTGCTGCTGCTGCGGAGTTTGCCGTCTACCTTTATGCTGATGCTGATGCTGAATGATTGATGCTAAACGCTGATGCTGTATGCTTGATGCTGAGTGCTGATGCTGAATGCTGATGCTGAATGCTTGTTGCTGAATGCTGAATGCTGTATGCTGTATGCTTGTTGCTGAATGCTGATGCTGAATGCTTGTTGCTGAATGCTGTATGCTGATGCTGAATGCTTTGTGGACACGTATAGTCCCAAGTCACTGTCCACACCACACACACGCGTTACTTTGAGTGCGCCACGTGTTTGTTGTCCCGCACTTTAACCAACCCGCACGTGTGGTCAAGATGCTCGAAGGACCAAAATGTAAGGGGAAGAATTGTTTTCTACCCAAACATATAATAAAACTAATGATTACTTAAACTATGCTACTATAAACTAATGCTCTTAAAACTATAAATGCCGGGAGGCGCGCGTTGTTCGCGCTGCTGGTAGACGTATGCAAAACTGAATGCGGCGGCGCCGCGCGTCCGTATTTATGCTATGTTATAATGTTATGTGTAAGGTGCGAATATGCACCGAACAAGAATTATAAGTTCTCTTACCAATGCTTGTTGCGTATTCGCGTTCATGAATGTATAGAACAGATGTATTGATACCTGTAAATATAATCAATTTGATAAAAAAAAGGTACGAGTTAGTAGATGGGTGTGTATGTATTTGAAAAATACATAAGTATATATTCACCAGTTGCCTGTCTACCATGAGACAAGTATTAAGTTACTTACTTTGGGGACGGACGACCGTGTGTGTAAGTGTCCGATTTATTTATTTATTGTTATTTATTTAAAAAAAGATGGAACTGTAGGCTAACCGTTTCACTAAGTCCTCGCGTGCGGTGCGGTGCGACGTCAGTTGGTCTTGGCTTCTCACCACCCCTTCCACGTCGTAATGACTGATCAAAGCCATTAGCCCTCCACTACGCGTTGCCCTAAACCGTGGCCCGGCCTCACAGGAGACACCCTTAGGACGACGTTCTCCGACGCTAGTAGAGCTTCCGCGCTCTACTCTTCACATTTCGCAACCTCGACGAAGCTTCTGCATCAGGCCATCCCGGCCCGTGGTGTATATAAGCCGTTAGGGCTAACAGCATACAGTTAGTTTGAAAAAAAAGAGCGCTCCTATTTTTTTGTTTGTTTTTTTTGAGTTGACTGTATGCTGTTAGCCCTAACGACTTTTACAGCGTCACCGGGTGGGACGGGCGAGCGCAGAAGCATCGCCAAGTTGCGAAATGCGCAGAGTAGAGCGCAGAAGCTCTACTAACGTCAGGGAAAGTTGTCCTAAGGGTGCCTCCTGTGAGGCCGGACCACGAGTTAGGGCGAATTGTAGTGAAATCGAGCGCTCCTAGCGTGATATGTAAGAGGCAACCGCCCGCACCTATCAAAGTCCCCGTCTTAACTCCACGCCATTATGCCCCGCAGGCGAGGACTGACTTAAACGGTTGGCCTATAATAAAGGTACTTAGTTAAAGACGCATTACTCCGAATGCTAGTAAATACATGATTGGCGTCAGGGTGGCAATAATGCCACCTTTTCAATCATAAAATTGTTTGTGGATAACAAAATTCCGCAATCAATTTTAACTTCGTTATTACAGCAGTATAAAAACACTGTTCAAAAGAGGCTGATACAGAAAGCCTACTGTGCTTTGTTGTTGATTTTGAGGATTTAAGAACATAAAAATCAGTGTATATAGCTACTCTCTGACCTAGTACAAGACACCAATGACTAAATGTAACTAGTAATTAAAATTATATTTTGACAAAAGCAGCCGCCGAATTTCTTGTTGGCTTTTCTCGGTAGGAACAAATTTCCGAACTAGCAGTAGAGCTGCCGATCCAAAAGAACTTGTTTACAAGTGTATTTGAGTAAAGTATATTTTGAATATGAATTTAAGAAAATTAACTGAAAATTCTAGATATTTTTTTTATTACAAATGCAGTTAATTACCAATAATTTAATAGGAAAATCCGTCTTCTTCAATGAACTTTTGATCTCAACATAAATTTTCATATATTTATTACATTCAAATGAATTATTCTTCGATATTTCTTCACGCACATTTCTGCAGAATATGTTGACTCGACAGTAAAATAATCCAAACACTAACAATACAGATATACGTCCGGCGTTTGCTGCGACACTCAATATACCTTTCAAACATACAGGCCAATCTAAATTAGTAGTATAAGTCATTTTATAGGCGTATAAAGTCGTCAAACATAAATTTTGAACGAATACAAGCATCATGAAAGACATAAGAAATATTCGCAACCTAGAATAGAGTTTCTTTCGTCTTTTATCATCAATTAAAGTATTAAAGCTACAGTATTCCATTAAATATTCTTCCCCAGTATAAAATGAACAGAATATATGAATAATGTATTGAGCGACATTTCCAAAATATCCGATTAGCCCAAATACGTTTTGGTAATAAAGCACTATGACGGATAAAAAAACTAAGAAAATCAATACAGACGTAATTCTTAACAAATATCGTGTGCTACTTGATACGTGGGAAACATGGTGATAGTAACCAAAAAAACACCGACACCATAAATATGGTTTTAAGTTAACCATGAGTTCACTTGCTGCCATAGCACAGGCGCGTCCTACGACGATATGTAATATAATAAAAATATTTGAAATACTAATTTGTTAAAAAGGTCTGAGTCTATCTGCAATGAATCAAATTGACTTTGCCTTTGCTTATTTAGTTTCTTGCTTCACAATTATTTTAAATAAGCATCATGAAGAAAATGATATGCCCGTATTTATTTTTACTTATTTTACTACTGAATTATTTTACTACTAAAAGGCGACTAAGGTAAGTTGACCTACCGCGTGGCATATTGTTGAGTAGAATAGACCACTTTCTTTCTTACCAAGGTGTCGTAAAATACGACTACTAAGGTACTACGAATAAGGTAAGTTGACGTCAGGCAAGTCATAAAATACGTAAAATACGTTAAATACGTAAAATACCAAATCATGTGACAACATGTTTATAACTTATTGTGCCAAAATATCGTATCAAAAATAGTTTATTAATTACGAATTGTAATGTATTGACTTAATTTCAAAAATAAACTACAATATTATAAAATATATCAATGTGGAGTGGACGCCGTGTGGTATCCGGCTGAATAGAATAGTACCACCCTCTTTTCTTACCGAGGTGTCGTAAAAGGCGACTAAGGTAAGTTGACCCACCGTGTGGTATCCGGTTTAGTAGAATAGACCACCCTCTTTCTTACCGAGGTGTCGTGAAATACGACAGAGGTAATTTGACGTCAGGCAGGCGGCCGGTCGTAAAAACGCAGCCAAATCATGTTACAGCATGTTGATAACATGTTGTGCCGACTTAGAGTGGGATAAGGGCAGGAAGATGATGATTATGGAACTTTGAAAATAGGGATAAATAAGACCACTCTTAGATTATTAAAAAGAAAGCAATCGTAAATATCATAATCTTTTACTGTCGTTTGGGTTATAATGTAAAAATGTTGTTTATTCAAAAATCATCATCCTCCTGCCGTTATCCCACACGAAGTGGGATCGGCACAACATGTTATAAATATGCTGTCACGTGATTTGGCTGCGTTTTTACGTCCGGCCGCCTGCCTGACGTCAACTTATCTTAGTCGTATTTTACACACCAAGAAAGAGGGTGCTCTATTTTACTAAACCGGATACCACAAAGTGGGTCAACTTACCTTAGTCGCCTTTTACGACACCTCAGTAAGAAATGAGGGTGGTAGTATTCTATTCAGCCGGATACCACACGGCGTTGTTGTTTAATCAAAAATATAGATCTTAAATGAATAACAAAATCTTACACATTATAAAACAAAGTCTCCCCCCAAAATCTATCTATCGAGATGTCGTAAAATACGACTAAGGTAAGTCGACCCGCCGAATGGTATCCGGTTAATTAGAATATACCACCCTTTTTTTAACGGGGATATCGTAAAATACCATCAAGGTAAATTGAAGTCAGGTAGGCGGCCGGTTGTAAAATACGCAGCCAAATCATGTGACAATATGGTTATATCATGTTGTGCCGACCCCACTTAGAGTGGGTTAAGGGCAGGAGGATGATGAAACTAAGATTTAGAAATTAAAGATAGAATGGCGAAAATATATTTAATCAGAAATCACATAAAATCTAATAATACAAACAAGCTTCAAATATATATACAAGATTAACTCATCTAAATATTAAAGACAATTTGTAAGAAATGGTTTTTAACCAAAAGTAATGATAAAATTATTTTGCTATAATCCGCGAAGAAGTAAAATAGAAAATATATATAATGCTAAATGTAGAGTGGACAATCGGTTATCATACCTGATTCATGCAGGATTCGTAAAAACACATGCACAAACCTCCACCACCGCCACCACAATACACAAGCACTATATACGTTCACTATCACAAACTCAACAATCGTTTCGCCCCGCAACCGAAGCATCGTCAGGAGATAGACTCCACGACCAAAATCGCAAAGCCGGTTTTTAACCACTTTAAAACATCCCATTTAATTATATTAAAAACAAAGCTCCAATTATGATGAGTGCAGGTAATTATTTTAAGATAATATACTCTCAATTATGATGAACAGTGGTAGAGTTACTTCCTTTTAGTGCATTTTTGTCAATCGCACACACGTATACCACGCAAATTGTGTATGTAGCTAAAAGAGACGTGTATTTCAACACCATACGAGTGTTCAAATTAAATGCTCGCCATATGATATAGTTCATTGGTTGCTCGTTTAAGCACTGGTTGAACTGGAGCAATTCGTTACGTTGATTATCATCTGAAAAAAAATTGTACCATTAATTCTTAAGGAATGTTCTAACTATCAAACCTATGCAAGTTTTTAATGTCATCATCCTCTTTATCGCACTCTATTTCGGCATATGTTATAAACATGTTGTTACATGATTTGGTTGCGTCCAGCCGCCTGATTGTTGTCACCATTTTTTTAATAGAGGAAAATCCCCTTATGGGTACCGCCGGCCGACGGAGACAGGCAGTGGTTATGTCGGACTCGCACCGACTAAAACGACCTGTGTGCGTCACCACGCTGCCGATGGCAGGGACAGGGTATAGTTGTACATATTGCCCCCATCGCCGCCGACAGCTCTGATCCCAACTTACCTTGATCGTATTTTACGACAATTCGGTAAGAAAGAGGGTGGTCTATTCTTTTCAGTCGCATACCACACGGCGTAACCCGTTAACCAACTTTAATCTTTTTTATGGTTATCAATATATTTCAATATAAATAATATTACGAAATTAATCTTTCCACACAGGCGGAGCCGCTGGCGTTTGCTAGTCTTATATAAAACTCGTAAATACTTACTGACAGATCTGATAATTTTATCGATCACAAATAATTTTAAGTTATCTATTTCTTCAGAAATTAGTTCCATAATAACAGCAGGGAAGAATACAACCAGGTTAAACAGCGTAGTTATGATCGATATACATATGTTAATTATTGAATATTCTGAAACCTGTGCAAAAATAACAATATTTACTATGAGCTAATGGTAAAATTCATATATTTATCTACTCTGATACTATAATACAAAGATTATAAAAATGAAACCAAAATTCTTATGACAACGTACAAAATTAAAAATTAAAAAGTTTTGTTGTGATACAGGTCTTGTATGGACACCTGTACCATAATATAACTTTTTAGTCATAATGATACACCTATACAAACTCCAGCTGGACCAAGGAGGTTGAACCTTTACCTTAAAAAAAAAAAGTTTTCAATGAACGAGTCGGCGGCGATGCAACATGCATGCGCAATCGTTGGTTGCGCCTAAATAATAAATAAATAAATAAAATTAACTTTATTCAACAGCATACATTTCAACAAAGTTTATTTAAAACATTATTGCATACATATAAGAACGTATGCTGAGGAAAGGTTGTAGACTCAGCTACAAAGCTGTTTTTCAGTCTACGCCTTATGACTAAGACTGCTGCCAACACAAATTGTCCAATTGTAAAGTTACGTAATAAACAAGTTACATACTGCGTCACATGAGCTGCATTCGATAATAAATTAAAACTTTATAGTAGCCTAAACCTCAAACGCTGAACATACAAAGGTATAAAACTAGGCACTAACATTTGACATTTAAAAAATCTTTTCAATATATAAACAAAGTTTGGTTTTTATTAATATAGTTTTACGTATTATAGTATGAGAGTAGATAGTGTAAGTAGTAAGTAAGTAAAGTAGTGTATGACACTGTACATAACTTGGTCTTATAACACTCGTGTGCTACTGAACTTTTTAAAACACACTCGTGTTATAACAACCCTTATTATGCAACAGTATCATAATCTTTTTTGAATTTAAACCACCATCCACGAGTCGCGCCCAGCGAGCTGCGGGACGCAGTTCCCGCCGCGATAACATCGTGTAAAGAGCTCATGAATAAGAGCCCCGGTTGGGTTCGAAACTAGTCGGGCTAACCCGATAGAATAAGACGTGATTATAGCCGGTTCTATACATTAACTAAGTATCATAATCTTCTGTAGTTATATTTATCATAAGCATAATTATTATATAAATTTTCAATTTCAATTTCAATTTCAGCTTTGCCATTACAGCAGTTTAAAAACACTGTTAAAAAGAGGCTGATACAGAAAGCCTACTATACTCTTGAAGATTATTTAGAAGATAAGAATGTGTGGATATAGCTCTCTTTGAACCTGTACAAGACAGTAACGACATAATGTAAATAGTATTAAGAATTATATTTTTAAAAGAGCAACCGCCGAGTTTCTTGCTGGCTCTTCTCGGTAGGAACAGCTTTCCGAACCAGCAGTAGAGTTGACGATTCAAAAGCACTTGTTTACAAGTTTATTTGAATAAAGAATATTTTGAATTTGAATTGAATTTAATTACGAAAGTTTCGAGTTCTCTTACCAATGCATGTTGGGTATTCGCGTTCACGAATGTATACAGCAGATGAATTGATACCTGTAAATAAAAACAATTTGGTAATAAAATAATTACAATTTAAATAGACGATACTATTAATATATAAATATACGGGTCACGTCGCGATCGAATCGAGTCTTACAAGGTTCAATATTTAGGCAGAATTGCATCCACTGTGGTCATGAACTGTCAGACAGAACGTGGCTGTGAGAGTCAGTCAGTTTGTGACCAAGATCAATCCTTATACAAAGGTAACTTTGAAGTATTGAAAACAAATTCCCCATTGTCTGTCTGTGTGTGGTCGGTTCTCTTAAAATCTACTAAGCCGGTTTTTGTACAAATTTTACTAAAAGGTAGTACAATTCTTTCAAAAGGTTTAGGTTAACAGTACATTACAATTTTTTAAAAGATCTACAAAAATATTCCAATAAAGTCAGCGACGGCATGTCTCTATCTTATGGTTAACTTAGAATAACTAAGTTTATGTTGAAATTTTTTTTGGTCCGTTCGTTACTGAGTGGGCTATCAAAGCATTACGTTTGCCTGCTAAAAATATAATTTGCATTAAATTCTACATTTTAGTGTTTTTTTATAATTTTATATACAAGAATTTTGTTAAAAAGAATGTTAATTACCATTAATTTAATAGGAAAATCCGTCTTTTTCAACGAACTTTTGATCTCGACATAAATTTTCATATATCTATTATATTCAAATGCATTATTCTTCGTTATTTCTTCACGCACATTTCTGCAGAATATATTGACCCGACAATAAAACAATCCAAATACTAGTAATACAGATATACGTCCGACGTTTGTTGCGAGACTCAAAATACCTTTCATACATATAGACCAATCCACGTTATAAGTCATATTGCAAGCGTATAAAAATGTCAAACATATATTGGCAACAAACATGACAACCATGAAGCTTATAAAAAGTATATGCAACTTGGAATAGAGTTTCTTTCTTCTTTTATCATCAATTAAAGAATTGAAGCTACAGTATTCCATTAAATATTCGTCCCCAGTATAAAACGAACAGAATATATGAATGATGTATTGAGCGACATTTCCAAAATATACTAATATACCGAACACGTTATGGTAATAAAACGCTGTGACGGATAGAAAAATTAAAAAAATCAATACAGACGTAATTCTTAATAAATATCGTACACTACTTGATATATGGGAAACATGATGATAATAACCAAAAAAACATCGACACCATAATAATAGTTTTAAGTTAACCATAAATTCACTTTCTGCCATAGCACGGTCGCGTCCTACAACGATATGTTACATAATGAAAATATTTGAAATACTAATTTGTTAAAAAGGTGTGAATCTATCCAATGAATCAAATTGTCTTTGCCTTTTGGTTATTTAGTAAATTGGTATACAATTATTTTTATATACAAATACCAATCATGAATTAATTGAAATGCCTGTTTTTTATTATATATATTATAATTTTTAATTAGTTGACTTTGTCTGTGAACTCACATGTTTCGCTCCACCCGGTCATCGTTGAGAATTCTGTACTTCACATTGAAGACAAATAAATCCTACTAATATTATTAATGTGAAACTTTGTGAGTATGGATGAAATGAATGAATGAATGAAATGAAATGTACTTTATTGTACACCAAAAATATAAAAATAACAATAGACATAGTATAACTTATATGTACATTGGGCGGCCTTATCGCTACGCAGCGATCTCTTCCAGGCAACCCATGGGTAGAGGACACATAGCATTAGAGATGGCATATGGGCGTACGTAAAAATAAATATATTATAAACTAGCTTTTGCCCGCGACTTCGTGCGCGGGGACTTCAGTCCCGGAATAAAAAGTACCCTCTGTCAACCTTGCAAATATCTCCATCATTCTTGGGGTTAATTTGAATGATGCCTGATTTAATAAAGCCATGGTCATATATGACCGAAACGTCATTAAAAAATTTTACACTTCATATTATGAAACAATGTCCCCGCAGCGTCTGTCTGCTTACAATGAACTTAACAACTAATTTACGGGTTTTATTCAACAGAAAGAGTGATTTATAAAGTAGATTTAAAAGTTTAATTTCATCGCGGATTATAGCAAAATAATTTTATTATTACTATTGTTAATAAGGTTTTTTGTAAATTTATAGAAAATGACCATAACTGTTACTAAGTTTCTACTGGTTCTATATAGTCCCCTAATCGTTACTAATATTATAAATGAGTATGTCTGTGTGTCTGTTTGTTACGTTTTCACGGCGAATCTGATAAACCATTATCAATAAAAAATTTCAAAATTCTTCCTTATCCACACGGGTAACATTTAAGCTGTAAAAATCCTGTTAATTCAACAGGAATTGAATGACATTGAAAAACCCCAGTATTAGCAGTCTATCAAAGTTTTTTATTCGCGATTTTTGTTTTTGTCAAAGTCAAGTTGAATCTGTAATTTGAAAAAGGTTCTATATCAAGTTGTTTGGCTTACGTAGATAGTTATTTAAAGAAAGTTTTTATATATTTTGGATTCTGTTTACTGGATAAATTTAACTGAGTTATCAAAATGTATAATTAATATTAGTCATATGGGTTATTTACTAAAACTCCGTGTGGTATCCGGCTGAATAGAATAGTACCACCCTCAATTCTTGCCGAGGGGTCGTAAAAGGCGACTAAGGTAAGTCGACCCGCCGTGTGGTTTCCGGCTGAGTAGAATAGACCAACCATGAGGTGGGTCACGACACCTAGGTAAGGAATGATTTTTTATGATACCGAGGTGTCATAAAAGGCGACTAAGGTAAGTTGACCTACCGTGTAGTATCCGGTTGAGTAAAATAGACCACCCTCTTTCTTACCGAGGAGTCGTAAAATACGACTAAGGTAAGTTGACGTCAGGCAGGCGGCCGGTCGTATAATACGTAGCCAAACATATGACAACATGTTTATAACATGTTGTGTCGACCCCACTTAGAGTGGGATAAGGGCAGGAGGATGATGATGGGTTATTTACTAAAATAAATAAATAACAAATATTATCAATGTGAAAGTCTGACTGTTATGTTTTCATAGTCAATCCGATGAAACAATATTGATGAAATTTAGCACAATTAATGGCTATATGCCGAGGTAGGTTTTTCTGTTTATATCCTGTCAATTAAACGCCGTGTGGTATCCGGCTGAATAGAATAGTACCACCCTCTTTTCTTACCGAGGTGTCGTAAAAGGCGACTAAGGTAAGTCGACCCGCCGTGTGGTATCCGGCTGAGTAGAATAGACCACCCTCATGTCTTACCGAGGTGTCGTAAAAGCCGACTAAGGTAAGTTGACTCACCGTGTGGTATCCGGTTAAGTAGAATAGACCACTCTCTTTCTTATCGAGGTGTCGTAAAATACGACTAAGATAAGTTGACGTCAGGCAGGCGGCCGGTCGTAAATTAAGTAGCCAAATCACGTGACAACATGTTTATTACATGTTGTGCCGACCCCACTTAGAGTGGGATAAGGGCAGGAAGATGATGATGATATATATTAAGCTGTTTACATTACGTCGAAAAACTTATTTTAATAAAGTTTTTGTATGTTTCGGTTTTGTTTGGTCGGCACAACATGTTATAAACATGTTGTCACATGATTTGGCTACGTATTTTACGACCGGCCGCCTGCCTGTCGTCAACTTATCTTAGTCGTATTTTACGACACCTCGATAAGAAAGAGGGTGGTCTATTCTACTTAACCAGATACCATACGGTGGGTCAACTTCCCTTAGTCGCCTTTTACGACACCTCGGTAAGAAATGAGGGTGGTCTTATTCTACTCAGCCGAACACCACACGGCGGGTAGACTTACCTTAGTCGCCTTTTACGACACCTCGGTAAGAAAAGAGGGTGGTACTGTTCTATTCTGCCGGATACCACACGGCGGATACATATCCCTATACATTTTCTGGAATATGTTGAACCTGCCAATTCGCATTGGAGTAGCATGGTAGATAGGTCGCCTTCTTAAGGGAAAGAGAAGGCTTTGCCCAGAATGGGAGATATGTTACTATCTCCCACTCTTTACTTACATAAATAATAAATATTTTTTTTAAATTATACGTTACTTCATATAATATTACTTTTTCATTTAAAATTTCAAATAAATGCCTTCAATGGATAAAAAGTTTCAAACAACTTGGAAAGACGAAATATTTACTTTTGCATCCTACCTGTTAGTGTGACTCACCATTCAGTTTTGGTAGCCCGTGCATGTATAATGACTATCGAAAAGTGTAAGTTACACTATTGTTATGCCTAAAAAACTCAAATAAAAATGTTAAATTTTTCACAAAAAAATCAGCTCCAGACAGGCCTAGTTTTCATAAAAATATTTGTACTACTCTTAGATATGGTAGTATATGTAATCCAGTCGCTAATCGCTTCAGGAACGGCGAGAAACGGAAAGAAATTCAAGTACCAGTATCATGGTATTCGACCTTTCAACTTAAAATTGACATATCTTTTTTATTTGCTGACCGATTGAAATAAATTATACCCTATATGTTGAGTGAGGCATTCTGCTACATATAAGTGAAATAGTTTTCAAATCGAATCAGCGGTTTCTGAGATTAGCGGGAACAACCGCACAGTTCCTAAAAAACTGGAGTAAAAAAATATGAAATTCTTCAAAAAAAATCAGCTTCAGACCGGCCTAGTTCTCATAAAAATATTTGTACTACTCTTAGATATGGTAGTATATGTAATCCAGTATGAAAATCGCTTCAGGAACGGCGAAAAACGGAAAAAATGCAAATATTAGTATCGCAGTATACGACCTTTCAGCTTAAAATTGACATATCTTTTTTATTTGTTGACCGATTGAAATAAATTATACCCTATATGTTAAGTGAGGCTTTCTTCTACATATAAGTGAAAACCGCGTTCAAATCGGATCAGCGGTTTCTAAGATTAGCGGGAACAAACGCACAGACATACAGACAAACAGACAAACAGAGAAACAGACAAAAATTTTAAAAACTATTGTTTCATGTTTAGAAGCGTGTTTTGAGACGACGACACTAATTTTTTCGTAAAAATATCAAATGTACAGATTTTAACACCTCTACGATTTTATTATATGTATTGATATTATATTTATAAAGATACATAAACTAAGAATATAAATGTACAGTTAGACCATTTGATAATGTTTTTTTAACAAATCTTTGAAAACAAGAAGGGACTTTGCACATCTTACTGAAGCCGGTAGCAAATTCCAGAGAAGGACAGCTTTAACAGAAAAGGAATTACCATAAAAAGAGGAAGAATGAGAAGGTATTTTTAGGGTGAGCATTTCACGAGTGCGAAGTGAGCGCTGATGAGACTCACAACGGAAATGAAACCGCTCCTTTAGGTAAGAAGGTGTATTAGGATTGTAAAGAATGGAATAAAGAAGAGAAAGTATATGAGTATTCCTGCGAAGTCGGATTGGGAGCCACTTGATTTTATTGCGAAATTGGGAAACATGGTCATATTTGCGAAGTCCAAATATAAACCGAATACAAAAATTTTGGAGACGCTCAAGTGTATTTAATTGCTCCTCAGTTATGTCAAGATAGCAAACATCAGCATAATCTAAAATTGGTAAAAGGAGTGTCTGTGCTAGCGCAAGTTTAGTTGATACGGGGAGAAAATTTCGCAATCTACGGAGTGAACTAGCAGCCGCAAAAACTTTTTTGCTTACTTCTGATATTTGTGAAACCCATGACAAGTGCTTATCAAAAGTGATACCCAAATTCTTTACTTTTTCGCAATAAGGTCACATCGAGAGACCATTAAAAGTAACAGAGGGTAGATCAGACATAGTAATTTTGGACATTTGTCTTGAACTTCCAATAATGATGACCTGAGATTTATCTGGGTTAACTCGTAAGCCTACAGAATTACTCCAGTTAATTATATTAGACAGATCTTTGTTCATTAAGTTTATACTTTTTGGCAAATCAAGTATTGAAGACTGTAAATAAATTTGAAGATCGTCAGCATACAGATGGTAGGAAGAAGAGATGTATTGATTGATAGAATTAATAAATATTGAAAATAAAAGAGGAGACAACACGCCACCTTGAGGCACTCCGGCATTAATAAGAGACCAATCAGAATATACATCCTTGACGCGTACTCTTTGCCGTCATGCAAGTATGAATGAAACCAATCAATCACCTCAGGAGATATGTTAAGAGAAATCAAAATGCCTAGTAAAATATCAAAATCGACAGAACTGAATGCATTGCTAAAATCAAGCAAAGTCAGTATCGTAACGTGTTGATTATTCATACCCATCGAATGTCATCAGTAATCTTTACTAATGCCGTAGTCGTACTATACCCGCCCCGAAACCCAGACTGAAAAGGATTAAGGAGATTACGCTTAGTAAGAAAGAGGGTTAACTGATTTTGCACCAAGCGTTCAAGCACTTTGGATAAGAAAGGAAGAATAGAGATAGGACGGTACTCAGAATAACTTGAAGGGTGATGTTTTTTAGGTAATGGTATCACTTGGGCGTCTTTCCAGGAATTTGGGAAAGTAGAAGTGAGGATGGAGTTGTTGAGGATTGCTGTAATAACAGGAAGTATAAAATCTAGTATGGGTACGATTATCTTACGACTAATGCAGTCAGTGCCAACGGCATCCGATTTTAAAGTAAGAATATTTCTCTTAACATCACTTACAGTGAATTGATTAAAGAAAAAAGGTGGGATATCAGGAGTTACTGAAGCAGAAAGTTGATTTAGTGTATTTAATTTAATTGTTCCGTCCAAGGTCACACAAAAGGAAAAGTGCTGATTAAGCTTATTTAAATCTAAAGTATTAGTATCAATATTATGATTTGCTTTTCCAACTCCGAGTGATTTGAGGAATTTCCAGACTCGTCCAGAGTCTTCTTCCCCGATGACAGATTTATAGATATGGCGTCGTTGTTTGTCCCTACACAACCTGTTGCAACGATTCCGAATGGCTATGTATTTTTCTCGATTTTTTTCAGTAGGATTTATTTTATATTTAGATTTAGCGTTAATTTTCTGTTTCTGTAATACTTTGATGTCCGGGGTAAGCCAAGGGGCAGGTAAATGTTTTAAGCGAACTGGTCGTAAGGGTGCATGTTTGTCAAAAATCTTAATCAAGAGTGAATTAAAAGCAGTAATTTGTTCATCAACAGAGTCGATATTTAATATTGCGGCCCATTCTGCTTTTTCAGCATCGTGTCGGAGTTTATGTATCTATCTAATCTATCTAATTTCGGGGACGCCTGTCGGTGCAGGGCGGTCAGGGTGGTCAGCTCCTATTCCGGACTATTCCACCCATTTCCCCATGTTGGGACAAGGGTTTCACTGCTGTCCCGACAGTGTCACCTGCTCTAATCTACCCGTGGCTTTTACGAACCTGATAATATCTCTGAAGGAGATATTTGTCAGATCCTCAACTTCAATTTCATCCTTACCTAGTATCTCCCATCTTACCAGCGAGTACATAGGGCACTCAGCCATAAGGTGAAGACTCGTTTCTTCATCTCCACACTCTGGGCACGCAGCATCTTCTGTTATTCTCATTATTGACAGGTGTCTGTTTAACAGGCAGTGCCCAGTTGTAATGCCTGTTACAATTGCTACATTTTCCCTGCTCTGAGACATCAGCTGTTTAGACTTCCTTGTATCAAACGATTTGAGAAACAGCTTTGCTTGTCTGAGCATTGTGTTTCTCCATCTTTTGTTCGATTCTGTTTCTATTCTTTTTTCTATCACACACTTTATTATCTTATGTGCAATTGGGAGAAAGGGTTCTGGTCCTACGAATGTTTGACTAGCTCCCTTTCTTGCCAATTCGTCAGCTTGTTCGTTCCCTGCATGGCCGCGATGCCCCGGAATCCATGCAATCGTTACTTCCCCCTTCTCAGCTAATTCGTTTAGTACACGTTTACATTCCTTCACGATAGCTGAGGTTGTTTCTATGCGGTCAAGTGCTTTTAAAGCTGCTTGACTGTCGCTATATATAACTATATTATTTTCTAATGCTATTTCAGTTTCTTTAAGTTTCCTGGCACACTCCATGATAGCCATCATTTCGGCCTGGAAGACACTTGTATATTTACCCAGATTTAAGACCTGGTGTAAATCTGACGAGGTGCTGTAGATAATGCCAGCTCCTGCCAGCTTCGTGGATTCTCGTCTTGAACCGTCCGTGTAGCAGATGGTCTGACTCATCTCACTATATTCCACTTTCCAATCTTCTTTTACTCCTATGTGTATCCTATATTTTTTATCGAAGATTTTCTGTCTCTTGATCAGGTCACTTCTCCTGACTACCATAGACAGATTTTCTCCGTAAATCTTTTCTATATCTGTATGACCTTTATCTGTAAAGTTTCCTTTCCATTGTTGGAACACTTTCATCTTATACCATTGTTCTAAAGCTTTTCTTTTAGCTGCTAGGTCCAGAGGATAAAGTCCCACCAGAACTTCTAGTGCAGCAGATGGGGTTGTTCTCACTGCACCTGTGATCATTAGTGTTGCCATCCTCTGTATCTTCGTTAAGTCCTTGCTATTGACTCCGATGTTGGCTCTGTGCCACCAAATCGAAGCGCCGTACAGTAATCTGGGTAATATGATAGCCGTATATATCCACTTGATAATTTTTGGCTTCATACCCCAGGTTCTGCCCACCGCTCTTCTACATTGCATGAGTGCAATTTTTGCTTTGTTACATTGATCTTTGATATGACTTCTAAACCTTAGGGTTTTATCTAGCGTTATACCTAAGTATTTCGGAGTTTATGTAAGTCCATATTACTAAAATTGCACTGTAGAAGAATTCTCGTCTTGGCTTTCGGAGGTCTTATCTTGTACGATAAAAAGAGAAGGTCATGGTAAGAAAAAGCAGAAGCATCACACTGACCATATTTTTCAACATGGTCAGAAGAAGAAACTATGATGAGATCTAAGAGAGAAGGAATACAGTTCGGAAAAGTGTGAGTAGCATTTAAAGACAGGATATGTAAATTAGTAGCAGAAATCACATTGTGAAGACGGGATGCCCGGTAATCACTCTTCAGAAGGCACGTATTAAAGTCACCCATTATAATAGTATGACTATAAGAAGGAGTAAATTTATGTAGTAAATTTTCAAAAGAACCAAAATAATCTATCGTACGGCAAGGACTGTAGTAAACACCAAGTAGTAGCTTCGTGTGCGAGAAACATACCTCCACAAAGAGATGTTCTGCACCGCCGTTAGCCTGTACCTGCGAAAAATCAATTACCGTGCTAGGAATACGAGAGCGAAGGTATATTGCAACCCCTCCACCCGCCCTTCCAATGCGATCATTTCTTATTAGTTGAAAACCCGGAAGAGAATAACACACAGAAGGCAAACAAGGTTTCAGCCAAGACTCAGAGATTAATATAGCATGAATATTTTTATTTTCGAAGGTCGATAGAAAATCAGAATAATGTGCAGGAATACTTTAAGCATTTATATGGACGACATTGAAATTCTTCAAATCGTCTGAAAACTGAGTGTCAAGAGTGTCGCTTAAGGTAGGAATGCTAAGGAATCCGTCATCACTACTTACTACAGAAGACGAGGAATTAAGTGACATAGAACTGTCTTTTTGCATGCTATTATTTAAAAACATTATAAAACGATGGAAATCCAAAGAATACAATAAGTATATCTATGTTCTTATGAACAATATTAGATTAAAAAAAATAATAATAAATGAAATTAAAAAAAAATTAAAAAATAAATAATGATATATGAAAAAGAAAAGAATCAATAATGGAAACAAAAATATATATGTATATATATATATATATAAATATATAGAAGAAAATTAAAAATAAGTAAATAAAAATACTTTTACAAAATATAATAATAATAAATTTAATTGAATATGTTCACGTACCCACCAGCTGCTTGCAGAGAAATATACTTATAACTAATGGAAACACCAAAATAAAATAAAAACAATAAGGATATAAACTAAATTTTCAATTTTTAACTGTCGTAAATACTAAACGAAAAACAAAAAACATTTAAAGATAGCAAATAACATATGATATTTTTGTCATTATGAGAGACCTAAATAACATCCTTAATAAAGACCAACAAGTTATATCTTAAGAAAGACCCAAGTTAATTCATTTGACAAAAATAATTCATTCGACGGTAAAAAGAAAAAGAAGTTGATAAAAAATAAATAAATGCAGGTACAAGTAAAGTAGTCAGCTATGAGTAAACAAACAGGAATTATCAATTTTTTACTATTCTTTTGGAACGAACAGTAACTTTTGATATTGGCTGTTTAGCTGAGAGCGCAGACGTCATGCCTTTATTATCAGCTATTGTTGGTGAGCAGGGAATACTATCAAGGTCAAGTAAACAGTCCACTCGATGTCGGGATCCATTTGAGTCCACAACATAAATGTCACCATCACGCGTCCAGCACTTTCCGATGCCAAATCGTTTTCTTGCAGCCAGGAACACATCATGACGAACCCTCGTCAAAAATTCTGATTGAGTGAAGCCAGTGCCTTTGAACTTGGTTTTGGCAAACCATACCCTGTCTCTCGTGGTAGCATCGCCGAATTTAATAGCAATAGGTCTGGTTTTCGACGCTGACGCTCGACCCAATCTGAACGAAGATTTGGTGCTAGCCGGAGAAAAATTAGATAATTCTAAATGCTCTGTAACTAAATCCGAAACCAGAGTAGCAGCATTTTCAGAATCAAATTCAGGAACTCCATGGAACAAAAGCATTTTTCTTCTTCTGCGCATCTCCTGGCGATCAATTTCCCGCCCCATAAATTCAACTTGCCGTTGTAAGGTGTTCAGTGCTGACAAGATGAAGGTTTTGAAAACAGAAAATTCTGATGCCAAAGAAGTGGGCGTCGGTACTTGACTTACCGAAGAGGAAGCTTCTTTCTGAAGTTCTTGCTGGATTTCATTCATCTTATTGTTAAACAATTCGGCCATGGATGTCAAAGACTCTTTAAGTGTATCAATAGTGTAATCCAGTGATAACCAGAATGTATTAGTATACTGTTGTAGGAAATTCGTTCTGAGGAAACTTGTAGCTGGTAGGTAGCGTTTATATCAAATATCACACATGTACGAAATAGTAAAGAGAACTCATTTAATATTTTAAAATTATAAAATTAATAAAGAAGAAATTTGACAGTGTTACTTCTTTCACGACTACCCACGTCCGGATGTAGGTTTGATATTCATTCACGGTGAATCCGCTGAACCAATATCGATGATTTTTGACGCTATTATTCCTTATACATCGGGGGTAACATATGTGTTATAGAAATACTGTTAATTGTACAGGAATGGAAATCGATACATCAAAAAGCGGCATCTATTATCAAATTGTCACGCAACAACAGTCCACGCTAATGAAATTGCGGGTAAAGGCTAGTATTTATATACCTAGAACATGCGGTGCAGTTAAGTAGGTCTAATTTCGAGGGTCAATCACCGAATCCAACTCGCATGGGTAGTGTTGAAAGTTGCGCGGATCTTTTTACCCAAAATTCTTTAATGCTTGAAGCCTTAAGTCTTTGTACAGTGCGTATTGCCAGTGATGACATATGGCTCTGAAACTTGGTAATTGTGAACCTCATAAGAAATCTCAGAGTTACTCAGCGGGAGATGGAAAGTGTCCTTCTCTCCAAAAACGGAGAGAAGAGGCCTATGCCCAGCAGTGGGATAGTAACAGGCCATTACTACATAGATGGAAAGAGTTATACTTGGAGTACCTCTGCTAGATCCGTTGAAAAACCAAATACATGCAGACATGGCTCAACGGGTCGTCGAGCTGAAGTAGCAATGGGCGGGGCACATAGCTGGAAGAAACGATGGACGTTTATGGATGTCTCTAGAATGGTAACCCCGTATGGAAAACGCAGTATAGACAGACTCCTTAACTTAGTTGAACCTAAGTTGGCAAGACAACTTCGAGAAGATCCCGGGGAGCCGCTGGATGCAGGCGTCATAAGAGTAGTAGTAAGTTTATAAAGTGTCGTATAAACTATTTAAATTATTACCAGTGTGGAGTCCATATTTATTAAGCTGACAAAAACGCTTAAATAAGCGTTAGATTTATAGTACTACTAGCTTTTACCCGCAACATCGTTCGCGTGGACTGTAGTCTTGAATATAACAGTAGCTTCTGTCACTCTCCAACCATGCAAATATCTCCATCACAAAAATGTAATAGATCCGGGAAGACCCAGAGAGATTTATTGTTTCATCAAACTATGATAAATAACCCGTATGATTTACATGAAATATATGTTAAAATAGCTCAGTTAAAGGAGAATGTCCGAATTGGGCCTGTTACAAAACCAAAGCCTGTTGGTATTAGCACCAAAACTTCTCTCAAAAATTGAGAGAAGAAGCCTATACACAGCAATGGGATAGTAAGAAACTAAAGAAACCACAAACTATGTATTCAGTTGTGATAAAATTTCATTCACAAACATAGAATTAAGATTAAATAACAAAACAGAATGACAAAGATATATTTAATCACAAATCACATAGAATCGAGTAATACAAAAAAGCTCCCAATCTGTCGAAAAATATGAAAAAGCATCTTACGTCCAAACGAACAGATGTGGACGTATACCTGCTTGTGGAAGTTAATATATAAATGAGTTTATTTGCACGTACTTAAGTGTTAAAATACCTATATTTATATACTTTGGTTTTTTTATTGTCCCTGAAAAAAAAACATAGTATACAAATAAAAGTTGTATATTTTATCGTCTATGGCACCCGATGTATAACCTTCAATTTTACTTATATCGATATTGTTTTAGTTGTAATACGGTTAAATTATAAAGAACAGAGACACACAATAGTCACACATCAAAGTGAAATAAAATGAGTAACTAAAATTAAGTTATCAAGTCTAAAGTTATCAAGTATTTAACTTTATATCATATCTTTAGACACTTGAAAGAAATGGTCTGCAATTTTGTCGTCGAGTAATATTTTCATTAGTTTTATATTATGGACTTCCGCAAAGTAACGCCTAATTCTATAAATTCGATATCATTAATAAAAAAATGGTTTTGATGTGATAAAAGTTATACTTTTATAGATATATTACTCAAAAACATACAAAGATACATTTCAAGCTTATTAACACACAGGTACTTCAGACTTGCTGATTATTTGTATTTATTAGAAATTTATTGTTGTTATTTTTTTATGGCAAATAGTAATTAAGCTTTACAACATCCCATTTGATATAATAAAAACAAAGCAACTACTATGAATAAAGCTTATTGCAAGACGATAAAGCCTCAATTATGATGAACAGTGGTAGAGTTTCTTCCCATTAGTGCATCTTTGTCAATCGCACAGACGTATACTAAGCAAATTGTGTATGTAGCTAAAAGAGACGTGTATTTCAACACCATACGAGTGTTCAAATTAAATGCTCGCCATATTATATAGTTCATTGGTTGCTCGTTTAAGCATTGGCTGAACTCTAGCAGTTCGTTACGCTGATTATCATCTGTAAAAAAAATATTTAGAGATTTACTCGACGGTAGGCGTTACTTTGGGGAGGTCCGTAATATTCAAATTCATAATATTATTTATTTAATTTAAGCTATGTATATCCACTCATTCTTATCATCTATGTCAGAGGTCTCCAACCTTTTATAGTTCTAGGAACTCTTAGTGGTTTTTGTGAAGAAACCTCATGTTTCTTCTCTCGAAACTCATAAGAAAAGAACTGTACTTAACTTTAAGAAGCACGTTACCAAAAATTATTAAAGCATGAAGGGGGGTTTTGGGGGGCAAATCGATCTAGCTGGGTTATGTTAAGAAAAATGTTGTTTTATCCGTGTTTTCGGGTACTGAAAAAACTGCTATAATAATATGAGAAAGGATTTCGCTGTCAATTGAAAAGTCATAAAAGGTCAATTGGGTAACGAACGGTCTCAAGTTCAGATTACCAGGATCAATCCCAGATATTTTTTTTAAATTTTTAATCGATTTTTTTATTTATTAAAAGCAACCGAGTAAGTCTCGGTCACTAATTTACTATTGGTTAAAATTGGTTAATACTTACTGACACATCTGATCATTTTATTGACCACAAATATTTTTAAGGTATCCATTTCTTCAGAGATGAGTTCCATAACAATAGCAGGAAAGAATACAATCATGTTAAATAGCGTAGTTGTGATTGATATAATTACTGAAGCTATGGTATATTGTGTAACCTGTGTAAAAAAAATAACTATAAGCCCCAGGCTAAAGGTCTATCTTCTTCGATATTCAATATATTAAGCAATATTATGACTGGCCCGTTGGAGCAGTGGGTAGTGACCCTGCCTTCAGCTCCGCGGGTCGCGGGTACGATTCCCGCCGTGGGCCAACATTTTCTATAAATGAATTTGTTGGTCTTTGAGCCTGGGTGTATATTTGTATTTAAGTATGTATTTAAAAAATATATAAGTATATATTCACCAGTTGTCTCTCACCCATAACACAAGTATTAAGTTACTTACTTTGGGGACAGACGACCGTGTGTGTAAGTGTCCCATATATTTATTTATATTTATTATATTTATTTATATTTATATTAATAATTAAGTTTTAAGTTGTCTTACCAATGTATGGCTCAAATTTGTGTTCAAAAATATGAATAGGAGATGTATAGATACATGCAAATTAAATCGCGTTAAAAAATAATAATGCAATATAAAATAAGACCCGACTTTCCATGAGAAAAATTAAACCAATTAAAAAAACTTTTAATAATTTCGAAAATTTTTAGAACTATCATAGGTAATCTTCTTTATTAATGGTAAAGGAAAACACGAAAAGTATTTCCGAATTACATTATCATTAATCTTTAATATTTAAACGCCATAATCTTGTATATATATATTTTTTCGGAATCTCGGAAACAGCTCTAACGATTTTCCTGAAATTCAGCATGCAGGAGGTTTTAGGCGAGAAGAATCGATCTAGCTAGAGTTAATTAAAATAAAGTCGTGTTATCCCTGTTTTTGGGCATAAAAATATATCAAAATTTATATTGAATATATAAAACACTATTTTTGCCGTTAAATGCGTCAGCGTAGCTTAACCGGGGAACGGGTGGTCGCGAGAAATGAAAATACCTAGGATCGGGCACCACCTCCGCTATTTTTTTAAATTATATTTTTAGTTTGGAAAAAATTACCGAGCAAGGCTCAGTCAACCAGTAACTTGTAATTAAACATCATCAAAATAATATACAGAATCGGGATCCGTTAAATATGATCCATTTTTATAGCTGCTAGTTATTGAAAGGGATCATGGTTTAAATCTCATCACTCTCACTTCTTATTGTCATATTTTCTTATCACCATGACTGCATCATGGGATTCTAATTTGAACTAGTTTTATGAAAGCAGTATACCGTGAACTTTATTTTGGCAAAAAATGAGGGGCCAGTATTTATAAAACATCAATGTCTAACCCCTCTCGATAAATAAATAAATTGCCAACATATAAAAGCAAACCATGTATTTTCAAATTAAAAATTAATAGCTTATGTATAAAGACCCTCCATATTCACGTCAAATTCTAAAAATAATTAAAATAATTACCAGTAATTTAATAGGAAAATCTGTCTTCTGCAACGAACTCTTGATTTCAACATAAATTTTCATATACTTGTCAAATACAAATGCATCATTCGCCGAAATTTCTTCACGCACATTTTCGCAGAATATTTTGACCCGACAATACAACAATCCAAACACTGATAAGACAGTTACACGTCCTAAATTATTTGCAAAACTCAAAATTCCTCTTGTATATAAAGACCAACTAAATCTTTGAGCTATATAGCCAACGAAAATAATTGTCAAACATAAATTAACAAGAATCACAATAATCATGAAGCTCATAAGAAATATTTTCAACTTGGAATAAAGCTTCTTTCTTCTTTTATCATCAAGTAAAATATTAAAGCTGCAGTATTCCATTAAATATTCATCACCAGTATAAAATGAACAGAAAATATGAACAACGTATTGGGTGAGATTCCCAATATATCCCAATAGCCCGTACACATTATTATAATAAAACACTGTGACATATAGAAAACTTAAGAAAATTAATACAGACGTAATTCTTAACAAATATTGTACGCTACTTGATACATGGGTAACATGATGATAGTAACCAAAAAAAAAACGACACCATAAATATGGTTTTAGGTTAACCATGAGTTTACTAGCTTCCATCGGACGAGCAGATCCTACGACGATATGTAATAAAATAAAAATATTTGAAACACCAATTTGTTAAAAAGTCTAAATCTATCCAATGAATCTAATTGACATTGTCTTTGGTTATTTAGTAAATTGCTACACAATTATTTTAAATATATCAGGAGTACGGGCTGAGTAGAATTGACCATCCTTATTTCTTACCGAGGTGTCGTAATAGGCGACTAATTTGACTTTACCCGCCGTGTGGCATCCGGTTGAGTAGACTAGACCACCCTCATTTCTTATCTGTGTGACGTAAAAGGTGACTAAGGAAGTTGACATCAGGCAGGCGGCTGGTCGTAAAATAACTAGCCAAAACGTAACAACATGTTTAAAACATGCTATGCCGACCCCACTCAGAATGAAATAAGAAATGTTTGTAATTTTATATCAATTTGCATAATATATAAAATGAGCATATAAATAAAATCAGGCATAAGATAAGACAGGATAAGAAATTCTTTATTACACACAACATTACATAGAAATAAAACGAATAATTGAAAATAAAATGTGTAAGGGCGGCCTTATCACTGTAGGCACCCCACATGCCTAAGGACATCCAAGTTAAAAGGAAGACAGAATAAGTAAACTCACATAAATAAGTAATAAATAAAGTTACATAAATTTACACTATATCCTAAAATACATAAATATATGGGAAGCATACATATAAGGTTGTGTTGATTAAATAAAATATATACATACTTTATTTTTATAAAATAAATATTTATATAATGAAATACACAAACTCATACTTTTATTTATATGTTTTTTTATTGTTAATACATAATCTTGTTATGTAAATTAGATTATTTTGAAGTAAAGAACAAATTCTTTTTAAATGGCTTTTCAGCATTCCACATTTTTGTATATTAAAATAATTTTATTTACCATCAAATACGGAATTGTTGTTTCCATAAACTCAAAACCAATATACGTAATTTAGTTTTTAGTTTTTTGAATTATGTACAATTGTAATGATTATTGAAGTGAAATAAAATAATTCATTGGAGTGGCTCTATTTGACGTTTACCTTCGAAGTATCAAACATCTATCATTAGGACATTTCTTTTCAATTTTTATGATTGAATGCTACTTTGTAGTATTTTTAGTAATATTTTTTGTGAGAATATAACTGCCTTGTTTTATACTTAAGACTATGATGCGCTTAGAGACGAAGGGATAGGCAATTTTAGTTAACGAAGCTTTTGTATGTTCTATTAGGCAAAATTGTTGTCAAGAGTTTTCCCTACTTAACCTTTAACCAGAACGATAATCCTTAGTCGATTTGGGTAACCTTCCAAAAGTAAGCTTGCCCGAGAAATTTACGATTTATATACGATAATTTAATGCTTTTGTGTTTTTTAATGTAAGATTAATTTATTTATTAATTTAAAAAGATTTAATTTTTTTTGCAATATTAGCCATGTCGGAGATAATATTGCTTTGAACTATGCAATACAATCTATACTAATATATAAAGCTGCAGAGTTTGTTTGTTTGATTGTTGAAATGCGCTTATCTCAGGAATTACTGGACTGATTTGAAAGCTTCTTTGAGTGTACGATAGTCCTTTTATTAAGACGCCGTGTGGTATCCGGCTGAATAGAATAGTACCACCCTCATTTCTTACCGAGGTGTCGTTAAAGGCGACTAAGGTAAGTCGACCCGCCGTGTGGTATCCGGCTGAGTAGAATAGTACCACCCTCATTTCTTACCGAGGTGTCGTTAAAGGCGACTAAGGTAAGTCGACCCGCCGTGTGGTATCCGGCTGAGTAGAATAGACCAACCTCATTTCTTACCGAGGTGTCGTAAAAGGCGACTAAGGTAAGTTGACCCACCGTGTGGTATCCGGTTGAGTAAAATAGACCACCCTCTTTCTTACCGAGGAGTCGTAAAATACGACTAAGGTAAGTTGACGTCAGGCAGGCGGCCGGTCGTAAAATAAGTAGCCAAATCATATGACAACATGTTTGTAACATGTTGTGCCGACCCCACTTAGAGTGGGATAAGGGCAGGAGGATGATGGTAGTCCTTTTATCAAGAAAGGCTATAGGCGATATAACATCATCCTAAGATGAATAGGAGAAGAGCAGCACTAAAATATATTACGAAAACGCCAAAGTTTAAGGCTTGGAGCATCTAATAGTACTATCGATTCTACATTTAACGGGACACACTGTAGCACAGAAGCTTCGCTATATAGAGCAACTATCACAACACGCTATATGCGTTAATATTACCACTCCTAAGCAACTAAAGAAAACATAAAAGATGCTTTCATTGGGTTCTGAGATACATTTATTCAATGGTACTATTAAATGTATTTTTAGGTTACTTCAAGTATTTTTTTCAAGTAAATTTCGGAATTTTTGTTTATTACTTTAATTAATTATGTCAATTATGACAAATTGCTATTACAGCAGTTTAAAAACACTTTTAACTAGAGGCTGCTTCAGAAAGCTTTCTATACTGTTGAGGATTATTTGGATGATAAGAATGTGTGGATATAGCTCTCCTCAAACCTGTACGAGATAAGAATGACGAAATGTAATAAGAATTATATTTTTAAAAAAGCAACCGCCTAGTTTCTTGTTGGCTCTTCTCGGTAGGAACAGCTTTCCGAACCAGCAGTAGAGTTGACGATTCAAAAGCACTTGTGTACAAGTTTATTTAAATAAAGAATATTTTGAATTTGAATATGCTTAAGCAACTACCCATAGTTTTATACATAGTTAGTTATTGAAATAATGCTGACGCGGCAACATACAACCAAGATCCACAAATAAAAACAGTCTCATACACGGTAAAATAACGACCTGAAAGAAGAGGCTTATCATATCCCATAGGATATGATAAGCCTCTTCTTTCTTGTTTTGGAGAAAAGGATTAGAGCTAAGATCTACCATGCTCCAGAGATATGCAGGTTTTCTCAATGTTTAATTACACCGAAAAGCGTGTGATAAATTGACACATAAATTTTAATAGAAAAATTTATTGGTGTGCCTGGGTTTTGTACCCGTGACTCCTCGAAAGATTCGCATTCTCACCACTGCGCTGTCATAGCTTCAAACATAATAGGATTTAAATAACAAGACAGAATGACAAAGGTATATTTAATCACACATCGCATTGAATCAAACACTACAATGAAGCTTCCAATCTGCTGGAAATAGATGATATAGCATCACGTCGAAACGAACTGATGTGGGCATCTTGCTTCGTGAAAATGAATTTAAAATAACTTTGTTTGTCGTGAAATTAAGTGTTAAAACAATCTCAATCATATACTACGATTTCAATCCTATATATTAGCCACAATATATCAGCCAGCTTTACTTGAGCCAATTTTCATCCCGCCGTGTGATATCTGGCTCCTCCTTTATATCTTCTCATTTTTTACCAAGGTGTCGTAAGAGGCAACTTAGTTGTCGCCCGCCTTGCGTATTTCGGCTGAGTAGAGTTGACCATCCTCGTTTCTTATCGAGGTGTCGTAAAAGATGACATCTAACAGGTCGTGAAAAAAACTAGCCAAAACATGACAACCCCACTTAGACTGGGATAAGAGCAGGAGTATTATGACGATGTGTTAATTTTCATCAATATATAATTATAACGAGAGACGACGAGATAGACTTTCAATCTCAAAATGTTAGTATGGAATATGTATTCCCATATCCACACAGTGAGAATATTATGAACAATAAAATTATTGGCCATAAAAGGCATATTATCATTCGAAAATCGACAGAACCTGTTACACGATCTTAAGACAACTCGAAAGAGGTTTTTAACTTTTTAAAACGTTCCATCTGATTAGATATAAGAAAATAAAGCCTCAATTATTATGAACAGTGGTAGAGTTTCTTTCGATTAGTGAATTTTTGTCAATCGCACACACGTACACTACGCAAATTGTGTATGTAGCTAAAAGAGACAAGTATTTCAAAACCATACGAGTGTTCAAATTAAATGCTCGCCATATAACATAGTTCATCGGTTGCTGGTTTAAGCACTGGCTGAACTGGCGCAATTCGTTACGCTGATTATCATCTGAAAAAAAAATGGATATAAACGTTACTTTGCGGAGGTCCGTAATATTCAAAATTTTAAATATTATTTATTCAAGTGAACTTGTGAGCAAGTGCTTATGAATCGTCAACTCTTCTGCTGTTTCAGAAAGCTATTCGTACCGAGAAGAGCCTGCATGAAAATCCGTGGTTGCTCTTTCCAAAATATAATTCTTATAACTAGTTAAATTTAGTCAGTGAACAGGATCGACGAGTATCTATATCCACGCATTCTTATCAGCCATGTAATCATCAACAATTTAATCTTAAGGCTTTCTGTATCAGCCTCTTTTTAGCTGTGTTTAATAACTGCTGTAATGCCAAAGTAATTTTTTTTTTTGTTGAATAAAAAACTAATATTTTCACCATAGATTTCTCATATTTATGGTGAAACATGAAAGTAATTCTACTCTATTCTAGTACCTACTTGTAAATAGCTTAAGAAGAATCAGATACCATCATCATCCTCCTGCCCTTATCCCACTCTAAGTAGGGTCGGCACAACATGTTAAGCATCACTACATATTATAAAACAAAGTCCATATTTCCGTATGTACGCATAAAACTTTAAAACTACGCAACCGATTTTGATGCGGTTTTTTTTAATAGATAGAGTGATTCCAGAGAAAGGTTTGTACGTATAATAACATTCAATAGGGAGTAGAGAAATACTGTAATTTTTGAGGTTTCTGTAAATAATTTCATTTTTTCCGCTTACATTTCAAACGCAGGCTAAACACTACAAGATTTATCAAAATAATGTACTAAGTATTTGTACACCTTGAAAAGGTCTACAGAAAAGTCCGCGATGGTATATATCTATCTCTTATGGATAACCACAATAGCAGTTTTTTTCATTTACTTTTTACGAAAAAATGATGCCTTATGTTCAAATCAATTTTTATACAATACAGCATTAATCCTTATCCAATTGAGTACCTTATATAAATTGTTGATTTAATATAGTTCAATATGGGCGTTTACAGCATGCAATTTAAGTGAACATTTTCGGAGATATTACAGATTTAAAATGCCGTGAGGGCGCCGCGCTTCACCCTATAGCACTTCGAATCTTTTAGAGTTTGTTTAAAGACATTCTGTAATTAATTGTAAAAATAAAATACATAGGGAAAATGTAAAAGTAAATAAGTAAAAATGTACTATATGAGTTTAGATATTCCAAAGATAGCAGGAAATCGTGTTGGTATAGGGAGAGGAAATTGTTTTTCTCCAAATTTAACGCTTGCGGGCCACGGGCAGTAATGAATAAATCAAAACTACTGGATCGATTTTAATCATTTTTTTTACACTGACTGACATGGGATATATATTTTATACCCGTGCGAAGCAAGGGCAGGCCGCTAGTGTTGTTATATGATTTGGCTGCGTTTTTACGACCAGCCGCCTGCCTGATGTCAACTTACCTTAGTCGTATTTTACGACACCTCCGTAAGAAAGAGGTTGGTCTATTCTACTAAACCGGATACCACACGGTGAGTCAACTTACCTTAGTCCCCTTTTACGACACCTCGGTAAGAAATGAGGTTGGTCTATTCTTCTCGGCCGGATACCACACGGCGGGTCGTCTAACCTTAGTCGCCTTTTACGACACCTCGGTAAGAAATGAGGGTGGTACTATTCTATTCAGCCGGATACCACACGGCGTAAGAATCAGATGCCATATTTGTTATAATTCACTCATACACACGTCTCTTATATGGGGAAAAAGTTAATTTTAAAAGCAGTGCAGAGAAATCTTGTAATGTAATACTATATTGATAAAAGGCGTAAAATTAAAAACGTCTGCCAAGTAAAATAGCGGTTACATTTCTATTACTTACTGACACATCTGATCATTTTGTCGACCACAAATATTTTCAAGGCATCAATTTCTCCAGAGATGAATTCCATAACAACGGCAGGAAAGAATACAATCAGGTTAAATAACGAAGTTATAATCGATACAATTATTGAAGTTATGGTATATTTTTTAACCTGTCCAACAAAAATAAACTATAAGCCCAAGGTTCAATTCATTTCCCACTTTTTTCAATGTTCAATATAGAATCATCTTCCTGTCCTTATCCCACTCTAGGTGGGGTCGGCGCAACATGTTATAAACATGCTGTCACATGATTTGGCTGCGTTTACTGGCCGTCTGCCTGACGTCAACTTACCTCTGTCGTATTTTACAACACCTCGGTAAGAAAGAGGGTAGTCTATTCTACTAAACCGGATACCACACGGTGGGTCAACTTACCTTAGTCGCCTTTTACGACACCTCGGTAAGAACTGAGGTTGGTCTATTCTACTCAGCCGGATACCACACGGTGGGTCGACTTACCTTAGTCGCCTTTTACGACACCTTGGTAAGAAATGAGGTTGGTCTATTCTACTCAGCCGGGTACCCGGCGGAATGTTCAATACAGAATATAGTTCAATATTATAGGATGATTATTAAGTTTTATCTTGTCTTACCAATGCATGGTGCAAATTTGTGTTCACAAATATGTAAAGGAGATGTACAGATACCTGCAAATTAAATAACGTCTGAAAAAAACTTATATTTCAATATAAAAATTGTAAGTTCCTACTCTAATAGCTGTTGTAGCCCAGCGGTAACACCGTGCGCCTCTTTCGAGGAGGTCGAGGGTTCAAACCCCGGGCAGGCAATGAATTTTCTAGTAAAACTTATGTGTCTAACTGATAATTGCAATTTATCACACGCTTTTCGGTGAAGGAAAACATCGTGAGGAAACCTGCATATCTCTAGAGAATTCTGGGGATATGTGTAACCTACCAATCCGCATTGGAGCAGCGTGGTAGGTCGTAGCTCCAATCCTTCTCTCCAAAAAAAAAAAACGGAGAGAAGAGGCCTATGCCTCGCTAGCTGTGGGATAATAACAGGCCGTTACTTTACTGTTTACTTTACTTTTACTCTAATAGAACCAGTACGATCTGACTTTGTGACCAATTAAAAAACCATTAAAAATTACGAAAAAATTTAAAACGGATACAGTCTTCGTTAGTTACATTACATTATTATAGAGAGAGGATTAAACTCGCTAGTACTCTTTAATCTTAACATTAATCAGCACAAGCTGATTAATAATGCCTCAATAATGAGGTACTCTTGGACAAAACATATCATTCAGAAAGCATTAGATAATTAAATCGATAGAAGAATAGCTTTAGGATGGAAGACATGGAGGACATGGAGGAGGCCTTAGCCCAATTATGGGCGTCCAAATTATAAATAAAAATATAGGAAAAAAAATACAATATATCTAAACAGAATAAGGAGATAGTCAAAATCAAAATCAAATATATAAATAGCTTATTTATAAAAACCGGACATACTCACGTCGAATTCTAGAAAATAATCTAAAAAATTACCAGTAGTTTAATAGGAAAATCTGTCTTCTGCAACGTACTTTTGATCTCAACATAAATTCTCATATACTTGTTAAAAACAAATGCATCATTCTTCGAAATTTCTTCACGCACGTTATCGCAAAATATTTTGACTCGACAATACAATAATCCAAACACTGATAAGATACTTATACGTCCTATATTATTCGCAGTTACTATAAGGCCTCTTAGGCATATAAACCAAATAAAGCTATAATTTACATTGTAAACGAAGATAATTGTCACACACAAGTTAACAACAATCACGGCAATCATAAAGCTCATAAGAAATATTTGCAACTTGGAATAAAGCTTCCTTCTTCTTTTATCATCAAGTAAAGTATTAAAACTGCAGTATTCCATTAAATATTCATCCCCAGTATAAAATGAACAGAATATATGAGTAATATATTGAACGAAATTTCCAAAGTATCCTATTAGCCCGAACACGTTATTATAATACAGCCCAGTGACGGATAGAAAAAGTAAGAAAATCAATACAGTTATAATTCTTAAGAGATATCGTATGCCTTTTGTTACATGGGAAACATAATGATAGTAACCAAAAAAACATCGACACCATAAATATGGTTTTAAGTTAACCATGAGTTCACTAGCTGCCATTGCACAGTCAGATCCTACGGCGATATGTAATAAAATATTTGAAACAGTAATTAGTTAAAAGGTTTGAATCTAACCAATGAATCAAATTGATTTTGTCTTTCGTTATTAAATAAATTGTTACACAGTTATATTTGATACGTATCTTGAACAAATTGAATTTGAATAGACTAGAATTTCGTGGTTTATTTGTACCTGTTTATCTATGTGAAAATATACTAATACAAGTAACAAATCTAATAAATACCTAAAATGTAATATATATATGTATACCTATATAATAAGGTATAAGATTCTATAATAAAATTCCGCAATCAATTTCAGCTTTGCCATTGCAGCAGTTTAAAAACACTGTTAAAAATAGGCTGATACAGAAAGCCTACTATACTATTGAAGATTATTTAGAAGATAAGAATGTGTGGATATAGCTCTCTTTGAACCTGTACAAGACAGTAACGTTTGAATGTAAATAGTATTAAGAATTATATGTTTAAAAGAGCAACCGCCGGGTTTCTTGCTGGCTCTTCTCGGTAGGAACAACTTTCCGAACCAGCGGTAGAGTTGACGATTCAAAAGCACTTGTTTACAAGTTTATTTGAATAAAGAATATTTTGAATTTGAATTTGAATTTGAATATACTGATTGTCCTGAAATTTTGTATGTAGGGAGTTTTAGGAGAGAAAAATGAATCTATTTGTTGTTTTTCAAGCAAGCAAGCAAGGTACTAATATTTATTTGCGTAAAAATTGATAGCAGTTTACATTTTCGCGTTAAATAAAAGCTACTTTGACCGAGCGTTGATCGAAATTTTGTTTAAGAGGATACTTACATACAAACTACATGTGTTCATAAAAAAGTAAAGTAGCCGCCTATTAATCTCCCTCTGCTGGGAATAGGCCCCTTTTCTCCGTTTTTAGAGAGAAGGATTGGAGCTAAGACCTACGACGCTGCTCCAATGCGGATTGGTAGGTAGGAGATATGTGTAACTAGAGATATGCAGGTTATCTGATGACGTTATCCTTCACTGAAAAGCGTGTGATAAATTGCATTATCAATTACACATATAAGTTAACTCATTGGTGTTGTGTTGAAAAAAAAGTTAAAGGCACAATCATTTTTTTTTTCAACTTTTCTAGTAAAACTTTGCTATTGAAAGCGAAATTACCCTTAGTATTCTAATAACATTATAGAAGTTTTTTATTGCTTGAAAACACTGATAAACGACATTTACCAAAATTTCTAGCTTCATCAATTTTTCGCCCTGAAACCTTCGCCCTTGCAAATATAATTAAAATTGTTGAAGACATTTCCGAAATTTGGATTATATATATACAAGAATTGATGGTTGGAAGTTATTTGATAGCTATGATTATTGAAATGGAATGAAATAATTTATTAGAGTGGCTCTAATTGACGGTTATCTGACCGACGTATCAAGCATCAATTATTTGGCAATTTCACTTCATTTTATAATTGAATATTATTTTTTATTGCTTTAGTGATATTTTACGTCAAAATACAACCATACATGATAATGGAACTTACTATGAAATTAACAAATATTGACCTCTTTTATACTACGCCGTGTGGTATCCGGCTGAATAGAATAGTACCACCCTCTTTTCTTACCGAGGTGTCGTAAAATGCGCCTAATATAAGTCGACCCGCCGTGTGGTATCCGGTTGAGTAGAATAGACCACCTTCATTTCTTACCGAGGTTTCGTAAAAGGCGACTAAAGTAAGTCGACCCGCCTCGTGGTATCCGGTTGAGTAGAATAGACCACCCTATTTCTTACAGAGGAGTCAAAAATACGACAAAAGCGAGTTGACGTCAGGCAGGCAGCCGGTCGTAAAATGCGAAGCCAAATCATGTGATAACATGTTTATAACATGTTGTGCCGACCCCACATACAGCGGGATAAGGGCAGGAGAATGATGATGATATTTACTAATAGCGTCTCCACTTGATTAATTAGCTCAGTCGCCTCTTACACCTCGGTAAGAAATGAGTGGTACTATTCTATTCAGCCGGATACCACACGGCGTACTATTAGTAAATATAAAAAGCGAAAATTTTTAAATGGGTAAGTAATATAACAAACCTTACCTTACATTTGCTATTTTAACACAAATTGTTACAAGTAAGAGAATATTTACCCTGTATAACATTATCTTGCTAAGGAAACACCCGTATATTTAGTGCACCGCATAAAATTAATTCATTGTTTCAGGGCAGATCTGAAGCTGTATAAGGTAGACTAGGTTACCTAGTTAGGTTTTGCAACGAAAATTATGCTACGTCACAACATTACCGCTTGAATATTCATTACACAGTAATCCATGGAAAGACGATGTACATAATTTTTAAACATATAATGGATTATCCTAATCGGAATATAGAACAAATAAAACTGATACAAGTTGATTCTAAAGAACTCGGGCCATAAAATATTATAAAATTAAAAAATCAAGCGGCTTGCATTTTTGTGATGGGTAAAAAAATTTAAAATCCCGTCAGGACCTGATTGAAAATTTGTAACACGGTAGGAGAGTAGACCACCGGCGTCGTGTAGGAGAGGAGGTATCCCCCTCTGTTTCTATCCCGCGGCGAATATGTATGCCTGCACCTTCTGTTTCGTTTAAGCGTGCGCTTGCCCGAATTAGATTACGTATTACACACATCGACTTGCTGAACGCTATTTGTTGTATGTACCTTTTTTTCTTGGGTAGATATTTTTCTTTCATTTATTTCATTTAGGTTATTTTTTTTCAATAAAAATGTACAAGTTATATCTATCTATATTACTTACACGCTAGGACTATACAAATTATGCCCACGTAGAATGGTCCCAAGAATACTGGCAGCGCGCTGAATCGCTAAGCTGATTCTTTGTGCGAAAAAGGAGCCAGCCCTCTTGTCACCTGAAGAGACAAGTAAACGAGGTGTTAAAACGGAAAAAAGTGGATAAATCCGTTTGCCGGATTCAGCCATTTCCGCCGCAGCTCCAGGCTTCTATCTATCTATCTATCTAATTGCGGGGACGCCTGTCGGTGCAGGACGGGTGGTCAGCTCCTATACTGGACTATTCCACCCATTTCCCCATGTTGGGACACGGGTTTCACTGCTGTCCCGACAGTGTCACCTGCTTCAACCTACCTGTTGCTTTTACAAACCTTATAATATCCTTGAAGGGGATATTTGGTAGGTCCTCAACTTCAATTTCATCCTTACCTAGTATCTCCCATCTTACCAGCGAGTACATAGGGCACTCAGCCATAAGGTGAAGACTTGTTTCTTCCTCTCCACACTCTGGGCACGTTGTGTCTTCTTTTATTCTCATTATTGACAGGTGTCTGTTTAACAGGCAGTGCCCAGTAGTAATGCCTGTTACAATTGCCACGTTTTCCCTGCTGTGAGACATTAGCTGTTTTGTTTTCTTTGTGTCGAAAGATTTGAGGAACACTTTTGATTGCCTGAACGTTGTGTTTCTCCATCTTTTACTCGATTCAAATTCTATTCTTTTATCTATCACGCGCTTTATTATAGTGTTTGCAATTGGAAGAAAAGGTTCTGGGCCTATAAATGCCTGGCTGGCTCCTTTTCTCGCCAATTCATCAGCTTTTTCATTGCCTGCATGGCCATGGTGTCCTGGAACCCATGCAATCGTAACTTCTCCAAAGTCAGCTAGTTCATTCAGTACTCGTTTACATTCTTTCACGATAGCTGAAGTTGTTTCTATACGGTCGAGTGCTTTTAATGCAGCTTGACTGTCACTGTATATTACTATATTGTGTTTTGGTGCTGTGCGTGATTCTTTTAGTTTCCTGGCACACTCCATAATAGCCACCACTTCAGCCTGGAAGACGCTTGTGTATTTGCCCAAATATAAAATCTGGTGCGAGTTTGACGAGGTGCTGTAGATAATACCAGCTCCTGCCAGCTTGGTGGATTCTCGTCTAGACCCGTCCGTGTAACAGATGGTCTGACCTATATCACTCTTATTAACTTCCCAGTCTTCCTTAGCCCCTATATGTATCCTATATTTTTTATCGAAGATTTTCTGTCTCTTGATCAAGTCACTTCTCTTGACGACCATTGACAGATTGTCTCCGTAAATTTTCTCTATTTCGGTATGCCCTTTGTCTGTAAAGTTACCCTTCCACTGTTGGAATACTTTCATCTTGTACCATTGTTCTATGGCTTTTCTTTTGGCCGCTAGATCCAGAGGGTATAGTCCTAACAAAACCTCTAGTGCAGCGGATGGGGTAGTTCGCACTGCACCTGTAATCATTAGTGTTGCTATCCTCTGTACTTTCGTTAGGTCCTTACTGTTGACTCCGATGTTGGCTCTATGCCACCAAATCGAAGCTCCATAAAGTATTCTGGGTAGTATGATAGCCGTATATACCCATTTCATAATTTTTGGCTTCATACCCCAGGATCTACCTACTGCTCTTCTGCATTGCATAAGCGCTATTTTTGCTTTGTTGCATTGTTCTTTAATATGAGTTCTAAATCTTAGGGTTTTATCCAATGTGATCCCCAGATATTTTATTTCCTTTATCAACTGTATCTCGACTCCATTTATGCTGAGAGGATTAAAGTTGACTATTTTCTTTTTGTTAGTAAAGAGTACTAGTTTGGTTTTTGTAGGATTTAGGTTTAGTCCCCTTTCCTGACACCATCTCAATGTTACTTTAATGCTATTACTCATTAGGTTCCTTATAGTGCCTAGGTCTTTCCCGGTTATTAAGAGGACTCCGTCATCTGAGTATGCTTGCATATATGTCTTCATTTCATTAATTTCCCTGACTAATGAATCTAGAAGGAGACACCATAAAAGAGGTGAGAGACACCCACCCTGAGGAAAACCTCTGGTTGATTTTATAATGTGTGTTGCTCCACTTAACTCCGCCGAGATTGAACGATGCTCCAGCATATTCATTATCCAGCGCCCCACTACATTCGATATTCCTTCTCTACGAATAGAGTTTCTTATAGCATTACGGTTTGCTTTGTCGAAAGCACCTTCTATGTCGAAGAAGCAACCTAATGCTAACTCTTTATTGCTTAAGGTTCTTTCTATTCTTACCACTAAGTTATGGAGAGCTGTTTCTGTTGATTTGCTCCCCATATATGCATGTTGATTCTCATGTAGTGGTAGGTTGCTTTGTTCTATATTACTTCTTATATAACCGTCCATCACTTTTTCTACTGTTTTTAGAATAAATGATGATAGGCTAATGCACCGAAATGACTTGGGTTCCTGATAAGTTTTCTTACCAGGTTTCGGAATAAACACCGCTTTTACTTCTCTCCAGCTAGTTGGCACATAACCCTATGCCAAGCTAGCCTTGAACAGTGCTAGCATGTTCTCTTTGATGTATTCGTACGCTACCTGTAGCATTTTTGGGAGTATTTCGTCAGGTCCTGCTGCTTTATATGGTGCGAATGACATAATACTCCACTTAATCTGCTCTTCTGATATGATGTGTCCCGGGTCCAACCAATAGTAATTGGTGTTCGGTGATATCTCTGCTTCCTTGATCTCTTTACATTCTGGGAAATGTGCTTCTGTCATCTTGGTTAGTACTATTTTGGGGTCCGATATAATCGAATCCTCTTCTTTAATACTACCCAATCTGCATGTTCTGTCTTTAGCCAGTATACGCATTAGGCGGGCTGCTTCGGGGTATTCTGTAATTCCGTTACAGTACGCCTTCCAGCCGTTTCTGGACTCTTTCCTGCACTTCTTTCGGAATTCCGACTTATTGTTTCTATATTCCGCCCAGCTCAATTCATCGCCTCTTTTAAGGGCATTTCTTTGAGATTTGCGTACTTTCTTCCTGAGTTTTTTTAGTTCGTTGTTCCACCACGGTTGACCCTTGCCTGGTGTAACCTCTCTTAGTGGACACGTACTAATAAAGGCATCTTTTAGTGCTGTGCTTAATTCCATTGCACCTTCCTCTAACTCCTCTATTGTGTTATAGGAAGTGTGTCTGGGTCTCCATTTGCTCATCAGGGACGCAAAATTGTCCCAATTGGTCTTTTTTGCATTTCTTATGCGCAATTTCCCAATTTTGCTGTCTATATGGAAGGTGATTCTACGATGATCCGAGAACGAGTCTTTGCGATCTACCTTCCAGCCTTTGATGTATTTGATAGTGTCTTCTGATGCTAGCGTGATATCCAACACTTCTTTTCTTGTACTTGTAACGAACGTTGGTTCATTACCAATGTTCCAATTGGATTGCTTATGATAAATTCTAGCAAAGCTTCTCCTTTCCTGTTTGTGTTTGTACTGCCCCACACCTCGTTATGTGAGTTAGCATCACAACCTATTATAAAGGAAATTTGCTTACTTCTGTATTTGTTGACAGTTACTTCGAGTTCTTTAGTTGGTGGTGTGAAGTCGGTCTCGCTAGGAATGTAGGCCGACATAAACGCCATTCTAAGTTTCTTGTCTTCATCTATAGGAATCAAAGCTTCCACCGTTACTAGGTCTCTGTAACATTCTATCTCATTTAGTCCTAAGTTACTGATCCTGTTACTGGTATAGATGCATGTTCTGGGGTCAGACTCACCATTTGTACAGTAGGTCAGGTCTCCCCCTAAACAACCCATCCCGACCACACGTTTGTTCACAACATATGGTTCTTGTAGCAGGGCCACATCTATTTGCTTGCTACTCACATAATCGCAGAGTTCGCTTGTGGCTTCCCTGCAGTGATGCAAGTTTAACTGAAGAATCTTTAGTGAGTGTGTTGAGTGTTTATGTGTGTGTTTATGTTTTTTGGGTGTGATTCCCATTAAGTATGTTGTGTTGAGTTTTTATGTTCTTTTTCAATACATAATGATGCCCCGCATAGCTTCGAGCATCCGCTGTGAGGCAAGACGCTCAAGAAGCATGCAAGGCATCACTTATGTATCGGTCTCAGTAACCATTAGTGTGCTGTGGCGGTACCAGCGGCTCCGACTATTCCTTACACGGATGTCGTGGCGGGGGGGTACTAGGGGCCCCACCAGACGCTCCGATGAGTGGGTTCATCGTGCCAGCCGGTTCCAGCACACGAGCATCACTGCTGGTTCCGTTTTGTGCAGAGTTTGGGTCGGTGTCAACTTGGCTCTGTGCTTTTGTGTCTTCTTTAGGTTTTGGTTTGGGGTTCAAATACCTAACTTGTACTTGTGTGGCTTGATAGAAGAGCCACACAAGTCCCTCACGGAAGTGAATGTTCGTCTCCCGACGGACCCCCACAATCAGTCGCTCCCCCAGGGGTAGGGGTTCTCTGACTATGAGGCTCCACTCGGGTAGCCTTAACTCCGTCCTGTTACGATTCTGACCCCTAAGCAGTAGGAGAGGATCAGTTGCCCTCCTAGTGCCTGGGATCCAAATCGCAACCCTACCTCGGTCCCTTCTCATAGTCCTTATCGCGACGCCGTTGTAGAGTCCGAAGTCGCACTCCATAAGCCAATCCCTCGATAGCTCGGTCGCTGGTGTCACAAGGAAGAACCCTTCTGACACCAGCCCCGAGGTCGCGAAGTTTAGCTTGGCGCTGTCGACTTCGTCCAACACAGCTGCCTCGATAAGGTCAGCTAATCTATCCCTAATGTGGGTCGCTAGTTTATCATCAACCGGCAAACCGTCTGCACGATGGATGGCAACGGCGAGATCACTTTGCTCCTTAGCAGTGCAACGTGGTCCCACCAGAGCCACCCGATTTCGACGCTTTGCCGGTCGCTGATCACTCGGTCCTTCTTCAGGGTCTGTGCCCTGCCTTTTCATCTTCAGCGGTCTGGAGGTCTTCGATTCTCCAACCCCCGATGAGGTTTCCCCCATCACGGGTTGGGGAGTCAAAGGCGCGTCCGACACAGCCGATTGCCTCTTTAATTTTTTTGTTCTATCCCTACGTTTCTTAGATTTTACCATCTTGAAGTCGCCCTCGCCCACGCTGGAGGGCGTAGGTGTCGGCGACTTCAAGAGATCCTCTTCTTCCCTCAGATGGAGGGTTCTAGATAATTCATCATGAAGGCTCAATGTAGAGCCCCCAGGATGCGCTACAGAAGGCGAAAAATTGCCCCCCCCCAGAATACGAGGAGCAGCCTGAGACTGGTGCTTGGACTAAAGCCCGAGCAGCAGTCTCAGGGAGAGATTCTCCAGCAGCGCTGGTACCCTCCTGGGGTAGTTTATTCTTTTTTTTTTCCGCGTTCATGGTAGATGACAGGTGAGAAGGATTGTTTGGGGGAGGGAAGGATCGAGTCGAAAGGATTAGAGGGTGTGGGAAGAGGATAGCGGACGTGCGAGGTTACGTGGGAAACCGTAGCCCCGCACCGCCAGACCATACTTGCTGTTGCAGTCTGAGGTATGCAATGAATGTGTGAACTCATTGACTGCAAACATTGCCCGGGAAGTGCGGCGCGGACGCGTATGGTTCGACTTATGACAGTGATCTGTAGCTCAGCTCACACGCCTGAGCGTAGCGACTGCCATCTACTCCCAGCTCCAGGCTTTGACGCTGGTTTAATTTATATTTGTAAATCGGAAAATAAAGGAATTTACGGGAGTAAAACTTTGCAACTGATTTCTTCGCAAGCTAAGCCGCAGGAAAATCTAGTAAATAAATGAAATAATAACACATATGTATTACAAGCGTTATAAGTTTCATATTATTTTGAGACGGTACTCTATATGAAACAACTTCCCAAATATAATCACAACGAGTTAAAGCAAAACATCTGGGTCCGAGGATTTCTCATCAGGAACTATGAGAGAAGTTTTCCTTTTCAATAAACGTTGCGCAGTAAATATGGCGAGCCCCGCGTATATTACAGGACAAAACATCGGTCCACTCGTTTTCATAACAGTCGGTTTACGTAATCAAAACTTTTCGTATAAACATCTGTTCATGGTAACAAGTGGATATGGTATTATATATCGTGTTGTTTTTCTATACTAATTTATAAAGAGGAAAAATTACTACTACTACTATTTAGTAACTTTTAATAAGTTTTAATTGTTTATTTTTATTAATTCATTAATTGTTAATTTTTTTTAATAAAAGACTTCACGTAATTGATATGACACATAAAACTATTCAAACCCGTTAATAATTTATAGAATCAGGCGTTACTTTGCGAAGATCCATAATACAAAAGTAATAATAAAATTATTCGCGCTATAATCCGCTAGGAAATAAAACAGAAAATATATATATAATGCTAAATGATAAATATTCAAACCCGATGTAATTAGTACTGAGCTAAAAAAGTAAGTAAGTTATCTTTACTTATTTAATGTCGCAGAGTATTGTGAACTGTTTGAAAAAGGAAATAAAAAGCTTTATCTTATCGAATAATCAAATAACAAAGGCAAGTTTCTCATCGACAAAATATCACGAAGCGTACCCAAGCGTCCAATTTTACATTTTAAATTGATTAGAATGTGGAAATGGCGGACATAACTTTTGGGTTTTATTGTGATTGTAAAAAATATTTATGAACCTGAACATAGCACTGTGCTTTTGACAAAAGAAATAAAGGACATCAAAGTAATAAGAGAAATAACACGATATCATCAATATTTTTCCATTTTGCTGGGTAAAGATGAAAATTTTCAATAACACACTGACTGTACGAAATTTGTTTCTAACTGTTTGTATGAAAAACTCTGGAACTCGAAATCTTTCAAAACTTAGTTTCAATCATAACTTTATAATTGCAATTTTCTGTTTTGTTGTAAGCATATACATATTTCTTCTTCTTGCTTTCTCCTGCTCTTATCACACAACATGTTTATCTTTTCGATTCTCCTATCATTTATCAATTCTGATGCTACACCTTTTATATGCATGTCATACTTCACACAATCCAACGATCTCTTTTTAGTCCTCCCTCTAGTCACATATTCATCCACATTCATATTTAACACTAGTAATATGATTTTCAACTTCACATTACATGTCTATACCATCCCACCACCACGTTTAGCAAACTAGAGTTAGAAACGATTACCTGATCATTAAAATGCCATTGTTATATTTAATAACTTACAATTACCTCTTAAATATAAAGTCAACACTCAGCATTGCATAGACTTTCTTAACAAACGTGGATTATTTGCAAAATGTTCTTATATGAATTGGTAAGCCAGCTGTCCTGTGTTAATTTATCGTTGAAGATGGTAACAAATGTAATGATTTTGATGTGACACAAGATTTATGCACTACTATCATAATTACCGTTACGTTTTAAATGCATTTTTTCTATCAATTGATACTTTTTATTAAGTCTATAGTTAACAAGCAAGTTTTTGAGCTCCAGTTCATTACTAACAAACTTTAGTCTAAATCAATATGGAATCTCGTATAAAAGCTCTGCTATTATACATAACACACGATATTTGTATAAGGAATTCGGTGTTTTAACATTCAATACAATGTAATTATTACATTGAATCTCGTTTTGTTCCCGTATTGAGCAAACAACCCCGATTCAAACGTTAATTCCTAAACTAACGTAGGTAAACAATATGGATCGCGTTCATGTAACTGCGTAAATCTGTTTAGCCTGATCGAATTACGAGTCCTTCTCAATTCTATTACTATTTGAACGCTTTATTAAATTTCTACAATCTGTTTTGACCTTACCCTTTACAAGTTAAAAAAGCAATTAAAATACGCTTACAGACAAAGTTTTTAGTACTATTGATGACTATGCGAATGATAAGAAAGCTTGCATTTGAGTTGCAACCAGCTAAGTAGTAAATTAGATGGTTTTTTTTATTTGTTACATAGTTATTTATTTTTTAAATTAATGTTACAACATGTTTCATATAATTAGGTCATCATTATAAAAAAAATGCCGCCATCAATGTGACAATTGTGCGTGTTTTGGGTTTCTCTCGATAATCGAGAGAAAGCCAAAACACTCTGTGTTAAGGAATGCACGGTTGCATCAACTGACCTTTTATTCACTTATAACCTAAAGTAGGTGCATTAGTATTTGACCATGTACTAGTAAAATAATTTATACAATTAGGCGTTACTTTGCGGAGATCCATAGTACAAAAGTAATAATAAATTTATTTTGCTGTAATCCGCGATGAAGTAAAATAGAATATATATGTATATATATATATATATATATATATATAATGCTAAATGTAGAGTGGACAATCCGTTTTCATACCTGATACATGCAGGATTCGTAAAAACACATGCACAAATCTCAAACTCAACAACCGTTTCGCCCCGCAACCGAAGCATCATTAGCAGATAGACTCCACGACACGACTCCTCCGCTTTGCGATTCTGTCTATTTTTTTTATTAGATTAGAAAGAAAATAGATTGCGCTGGGACCACAAAATTTTTCGTGCCTTACAAATGTAATTTAAAAGTGACTGCTGAGTTTCTTGCTGGTTTTAAAAGTTGATAGTAAGAGCCAATCTGAATAAAGAATGTTTTGAATTTGATAGAAGCCAGAATACATTCCTTAAATAACATTTTTTACAATAACGTTACATAAGTTTAAGTTTACTTACAAAAGCAGGATAAAATTATTCACTACCACCATATCTGCGAACAAATTACAAATAAAACTTGAACGTTTATTTCGCCATATAACTCAAGCCTAATCAGTTGATTTTACCATAAAAATTGCAAAAACTCACAGGTCATATAGCCATGTTAAGTTTACTTTAGTAAAAGTCCTAGTTTATTTTAACCATCTTATTCTGTAATAACTGCTTGTTATACAACGGTGAAGTGCACCGTTCTGCACCATTTTGTTAAGAACCCCTAATGAGCCAAGATATTACTTATATTTATTCTCGCTTCGTATCAAAAGTTTACTTAACGCCGTTATAACATTAACCGTTCATTATTCCCTCGAGCAAGCTAAGCGAAACAAAAGGAGCTTTACGCAATTTTCAAGCTGATAAGAATAGGCGTTATAATATTAGACCCTTCCTTAGTGGAGGAATGGTGAATATTTTAAGAAATTAGTGCTTTGGGAGATGTGTTTGTTGCTAGTATCTTCTTGGTATATTCCGTATTCCGAACTATTAGTAACATAATTGCAATTATTATACAAATATAATACAATACCGCCTACAAGGTTAGAATTAATTTAATTAATTAATGCCACTTGCGTAGATACGTTAGCAGCATTCCATATTCAAGGGACCTCTACAACGGCGGGAGCAGCAGCTACCAATGCAGAACATGCCAAGAGACGCAAATATGAAGACATAGATAGAAGCTTCATTTTTGTGCTTTTGGTGTAGAGATCTTAGGACTGGCAGCTACCTATATATAAATACATATAAATATAATATATATAAAAACAATTCATTTAAATATTAAATATAAGTTTTAGCGAAACAAACTGAGACTGTGTCCTTCCTCACACTCCAAACCTTGTATTGTACATAAAAATAATTAATTTTAACTGACAGCTGAAATGGTGTCGCTCGTCACATTTATTTAATTACTGGCTAATGTGGGCTGAGCCCAAACAGTGACTTGCATGTAGTTAATTACTAACTATTTTTACTATAAATACGATAAACTCTTTGTCGTTGAATTGGGCAGTTCTTCAAGGACTAAAGCAGCTCCAAATCAGGAGCTCTGTAGGCTTTTTTGTTATGGTTCTCTTAATGATACCATCAAAAGAGCTCTTGCCATCATCGACATTCCTGCTCTTCTCGAGCCTTCGGGAATAAGTCGGGATGATGGCAAGAGACCAGACGATTTGACGCTGGTTTCTTGGGAACGGGATGGGCCCTAATGCAGGATGCAACCTGCGTTGATACGTTAGCCTCGTCTCATATCACGGAAACAGCGTCAAGATCTGGAGCTGAGGCGGAAATGGCCAAAACCGGCAAGCGGTGAAAGTATGCATCTCTCATCGATAGTTATATTATATCTGTGCCGTTTACAGTTGATACCCTAGAGCCATGGAGTCAAAGTGCAAAAAGAAATATCCCTTTTTAACGTCTCGGTTATTTATTTTCCGTACCATACTCTAATACACCGCACACTTAGTATAAAATTGAACGAATTTAAAATTTGTCTTGAGTTAAACACATTGTAATCTTCATTTAAACGCCATAATTGACATCTACGAAATCCTAAAAAAGCTAGTGTTTTCGTGCTCTTCCAAATTGGGTCTCCTTATCACTCGCGAGTTTTGATAGCGCTACGCTTTATTGCAATTTGTTACAAAACAACTTTTTTGAATTCGGTCACTTTAATACTAAGCGTGTGTAAGCTAAGTTGCTTTCACAGCGTTTTCGTGTGTCAGTCGAACCAATCCGCAGAGGTACAATTCTTTCGTAATTTATGAGTTCAGTTCCGTGATGAAATGTGACAGGTAATTTTGCAAATGGCATGAACGAAAGTAGCGACTCATGCTATTTCGGACTCCATTAGAGGAAAGGATATTCGAAGGATGGAGGCAAATATATCAAACACAAAGATGAAAAGGCAATTTATAAAGGTTACGTTAAATTCTACTCAACCAAATTGAATTTGTGATGTCGTATTCGTCTCTACATATATTGATGGTTCTCTTGTATTGTTATTTATTGCTCATAAAGATTACGGCTACCATAGAATTATTTAATAATTTATGTACCATAAAAAATGTTGGACATTATTGGTAAAAAAGTGTACAAAGGTCAACTTATCCCTGAGACATAGTTCTCTACCAGCTAACCTACGAACTGAGACAATTTAGAGTAAAGAAAAAGTTGGTATGCAACTTATATTATAGAAAAAACGAGAATTGCAAGATCAGGTTAATATGACTAAGCGATTCATCATCATCTTCCTGCCCTTATCGCACTCTAAGTGGGGTCGGCACAACATGTTATAAAAATGCTGTCATATGATTTGGCTGCGTTTTTACGAACGGCCGCCTGCCTGACATCAACTTACCTCAGTCGTATTTTACGACGCCTCGGTAAGAAAGAGGGTGGTCTATTCTTCTAAACCGGATACCACTCGGTGGGTCAACTTACCTTAGTCGCCTTTTATAACACCTCGGTAAGAAATGAGGTTGGTCTATTCTACTCAGCCGGATACCACACAGCGGGTCGACTTACCTTAGTCGCCTTTTACGACACCTCGGTAAAAAATGAGGGTGGTACTATTCTATTCAGCCGGATACCACACGGCGTAATATGACTAAGCGATTATAAAATATAAAGTAGTATTTTAGTTCGTCCGTTCCTCAATAAGCTATAATAACACGTTGCACGTGACAGTGTAATAAACCTTTGTTTTCTAATAAAATTGTAGCAGTTTTTCAGTGCCGAAAAAAAGGGATAAAACACCATTTTTTTAATTTTCGGTCGAACCCGTAACATATAACTTCATGAATTGAATATACCATACCGCGATGTCTTTAAGGCGCTTCATCCTTATCATTTGATATTTTTTACAAGCTTAGTACATTGTCTGCATATCTCATGAAACCAACTGTAATGCGTTTTTTACATCCAGCTGGGTAATAAGAAGGCAATTTATTATTTGAGGATTCTATTAAATTTCAAGTCTATATAATAATAATAAAACACTTAACGAATAAAGACTTATTTAACTCAATAAATACACTTCAAACCTAAATAACAAAAATAGCTGTTACAAAGCATAATGAGAAATAAATGAGAACGATTAATAGAAGTGAAATTAAAAGCGGCGTGTAATCTGAAAGTCATTTAATATTTCCGACGAATTAGTTAAGTTCATTCTTGAGACTCTTAGTTGAAGGTGAGGTTCCAATTATATTGTTAGACGCCAAAATTTGTTAAATAATTTGTTCGTAAATTTTGGTTATCGCTATAATACTCTTAGTTTTCTTTTTAAAACTATTTAAAATTCAGTATTATTTAAATATAAGGGTCAAAATAAACATTTTATCGCGATATCGCCCATATGTTTATATTATAATAAGTATGAATTGAATAAGTTTAAAATTTATTATGTAAAATTTGGTGAAACAAGGATAAAAATGCAGTGCAGTTGATCTGGGCACTGACCTCAACACATGTATAGCAAAAATAATAATTAGAAGATATTTAAACAAAAATAATTGCAACTGTAGTTCCACTAACTACTGTCTAAATACTATAACTCATGAAAGTAGGTTGCACCAAAAATTAGCAGGAAAAGTAAAATCTCGTAACAATATCGATTATTAAATGGTAGTCAACGTCGGTGATAAACGGACCTGAAAGCTAACTGACAGAAAGGAAAATGGAATTTTAATTATAATTAAAATATCCAATCTAATAAGTGAATGTGCGAATACTCGTACAGTATAGAATACTCTATACTCAGTTATCAAACAGTACGTCAATAGAAATCACTCACACTTTCGGATCAGGTCATTTCATATTAATTAATATTAAACTACTCGTTACTAAGTATTAACCCTTATACCATTGAACGAAAATACCTTAGTTACAGTTTGTTCCACTATCCAGCGTTTTAAACTTTTCGATAAAGGCAGTTTACACTTTGGTTGGAGGTACACCTTAACTTATTCAGAAAGGTTTATTATTAATAATTTAGGTAAATTTTAATTTAGCATCATTAACTACGAAATGATTGCTTTTTTGATTGCCTTGATGATTACAGTACACGTTGTTTGATTGACGCATAATTTGCTAAACGCAAATTATATTTTTAACCAACTTAAATAATTATAAGTACCTAAAAGGAACGCTCGATAGTATTTGGTTTGATGTAAGGTTCGAATATGCTTAAATTGATAGAAATTTGCATAACCCGCTATATCTCTTATTATCTACAGTTAGCACAGGAACTAAACAAGGACCTTCGGGCGTTCGGAACGGGGTATTCCGGATGCCTGGCTTACAGGTCCTCGAGGGGGTCGGTGCATCTGGTGCCCCTGATGTACTGGTTTGCAGAGGGGGACTTATATTTTGAGGGGTCGCAACCCGAAAGATGTGGTCTCTGGGATCAGAGCAGCTGTCGGCGGGGATGGGTGTACAACGATACCCTATCCTTGCCATCAGCAGCGTGGTGGAGCATACAGGTCAGTGCGGATCCGATATAAATACAGAATAGTATATTGAGTACTACTTATATTAATATTATAAAAATTGAAACTCTAAAAAAGAGATATAACGTGAGAAATGGGGGTGGTCCCTTCTACTCAGCCAGATACCACACAGCGAGTCTATCTAAGTCTCCTTTTAAGACACTTCAGTAACAAATGAGGATAGTCTATTCTACTCAGACGAATACCAAACACTGGTCAATTTACTTTAGTCACCTTTTACGATAACAGTAAGAAATGAGAGTGGAATATTCTACTCCACCGAATACCACGGCGTGTCAAGTTACCTTAGTCGCCTTTTACCACACTTCGGTAAGGAATGAAATGATATATTCTGCTCAGCCGGATTCCACATGGCGTATCAACTTACTTTAGTCGCCTTATACGACATCTAGGTAAGAAATGAGGGTTAATTCTACTCAGCTGGATACCACACGGGGGTTCAACTAACAAGTCTCCTTTTACGACAAATTGCTAAGAAATAGGGGTGAATCTTATGGTGGTGAATACACTTTTTATCCTAGACCCCTAAACTAGGAAAACCCATATCTTATATACATATATATATATATATATATATATATATATATATATATATATATATATATATTCGGATATATATTGGAAACGGCTAGAAAAATTTATATTGAATTGATTTTTACTACTAACTGTCAAGTCAGCGTAGCTTATTCGGGGAACGGGTTTTTTTAAGTTTCTTTTTTTATTATGTTAAAATTACTGTGCAAGGCTCGGTCACCCAGAAATTAGTTTATTAAGAAATCATAAGTGTGAAATGTAAATATACAACGTTGGAACTTTCGACCGGTGTGATATTATCTACCCGCGGTATGAATAATTAAGCCTTGAGGAGTTGTGCCTTGATACCGTCAGGCAATTAATCAAGTACTCGATGTTCGGGATAACGATCTGGATTTTCTTGACTTCAGCCTTTGTTTTGTTAATGCACACAATTAAGTTCATGGTATATATTATTAAAGGGTGACAAATGTGTCGAGAATATCTTGAATATGATAACGATGACAAATTCTTACACGTTATTTTTATCTTTAATATTTAAATGAGTTAATCTTGTATGTAATTGTATATTTTCGGAATCTCGGGAACGGATTCAACGATTTTTGCCAAAAACTGTCAAATCAGCATAGCTTATTCGGGGAACAGATGTTCTCTAGAAAAGAAAATACCTGGGATCGAGCCCCACCTAGCCAATTTTTTTTTTTGAAGTTTTTTGTTTTGTGAAGAATTACCAAGCAAGGCTCGGTCAACCAGGTACTTTAAATTAGTTAATCTTGTATGAATATATATATTTTTTCTGAATCTTGATAACGGCTTCAACGATTTTCATGAAATTAAGGGAACTTTCATGTAAGGAACTTTGGAGAGGAATAATCGATTTAGCTTAGATCGATTAGGTTTCATTTTAAAAGAATGTCTTTATATCCCTGTTTTCGGGCACTGAAAAAATGCTTAACTGTAGAATTAAAAGCAAATGATATTTTAGTTGTCAAGGGTAATGCTGTGATAGCCAAGTTGTAACGGACGGAACAAAAAGTTCAAAATCCAGGATCGAATCCGACATGTCACCGACTTTCTTTTTCTTAAAAAAATTACCGAGCAAGGCTCGGCCACAAAGGTTCTTCTAATAAAATTTCACGATAATCAGTACAGTTTTCATGGTACTTCATGCCTAGTTCACAAATTGTAGCGATAGAACATAAATTTTCCATCTCACAACGATAAACTGTTACGACTTATACTATATAGTTTAAAAAAAAAAATTGGTGGATGACAGTATTTCCAATTGATAGTAGAATTGTACTGGTAATATAATTCTAAATTATTATTAACTTAACCAAGACTTACTCGACCTGTTCTTTATGTTTAACCGTAGGTCAGGAGCGTTAAATGTAGTTACATGCATACAGAAAGCAATATGAGTATGTCCTTTTTAATACAAAGTAAAGTATCGGCCTGCTTCTATGCCACATAGGGTCACAATCTCCTAATTTGGAACATAGACCCGACAAGGTTCTCCAATGCGGATTGGTAGGTAACAAATAGCCCAGAAATTCCGTCCACTAACCATATTTTTTATGTGTGATAAATTGTAAGTATCTTCTTAGCGCACACTATATACAATTACACGATATAATAGGAATACCACAATTCCCGTTCGGAGATGTACTTCTCTTGAATGACGAACAAAGACTGACTGCTCCTGAAACGTTTTATTAATAGGGAGACTCCACCGGAAAGAACAACAGCACAGTGCTGCCACCATTTTAATCGAAAAGGGCGCGATACTTTTGTTTCATGACTGTGTTGCTATAAAATACAAAGCGGAAGTCAATGGCGACAACAATCTCCTTCTATGTCAACCTATGGACGTCCACTGTTGAACATAGGTCTCTTCATGGGATCTCCACAACATATCCTCTTATGCTGCTCGAATTCAGCGACTTCCCGCGACCTTTCTGAGGTCGTCAGTCCATCTCGTAGGGGTCTATCGACTCTGCTTTTTCGAGTGCAAAGAAATTGCAAGTATAAATTAAACAAATGTAATTGCCTAGACTTTAAACCATGACCCCCGTCGAGAGAGGCACACGATCCAATCAGCTTTCACAAACACGTTTTTTATAATTTCATACATATTAATTTTTGTTATATTAAACACCCAGAACCGCATTAGCGCAGCAACTCATCAAGCATTCCAGCGGTTTTATAATTTATTCGCAGGCGGTTGCATACCAATCGTTAGCTTTATCATCTGTGAAATACGAAGCGGTAAAACCTGGGATATTCCTTAGATACTGTCTCGCTTTAATGATTTGGCGTTGCCGTTTGCTTATTTAGGAGCCGACCTCGTTTTCTGAATATCCAAGTAAACGATATTTACATAAGAAATTGTTGTGTTTCTATATGAATGAGATTATTAATAAATACATCCTCCTGCCCTTATCCCACTCTAAGTAGGGTCGGCACAACATGTTATAAATATACTATCACATGATTTGGCTGCGTTTTTACTACCGGCCGCCTACCTGACGTCAACTTACCTCAGTCGTATTTAACGACACCTCGGTAAGAAATAGGGTGGTCTATTCTAATAAACCGGATACCACATGGTGGGTCAACTTACCTTAGTCGCCTTTTACGACACCTCGGTAAGAAATGAGGTTGGTCTATTCTACTCAGCTGGGTCAGTGGGTCGACTTACCTTACTTTACCACAGTTTACGCTCTCTTTCAACAGCGCAGCGGATTTATGTCTGCGCCTACTGTTTTGTTTAGACGGCGCAAGACGTTTGGGTAAATCATTGCATTGTAATAGATCTGGACTATTAATTTTTTTATGCAATATAAATTGTCATGTTTGTTTTCGATAGCGCAATAAATGAATATTGTATTTTAACACACAAATGGTAGTACTTTTTTACTGATAATTAAACATATTAATAACGTATCGTACAAAATCATTCCCTAACTATTCCAAAATATCCAAAATGCACAACGTTTCAAGTTTTCACTTCTGTCAGAACTCCCGGAGTACAAACCGTTATTGTTTCTTTTCCCAAGAAGCTCTATTCTTATCAAAATTTTGGTATAATATTAATCAAGGGTTGTCTCTTTCATTCCAGATTTCACTCTGTAACAAAGAAAATGTAACATTAGAGACAGTGTAACCTCTCGGGGATCAATTAATATAACGAGACTGTCAACGTATTTGAGATAAGACAAAGGCTTTTAAAGTATGATTCGAGATTAAACAATTTTAATTATTTTGACTTTATATGACATTAAGAAACCTTTGGAAATTTTCTAAAGCAAACAATATTGAGATCTTATTATACAATTGACGATAATATTAAATAAACCACTGGTCATTTAAATAACTTTGGCATAATTCGATCTTCTTAAATATCGTCTTTAAAAAATGTATTTTCAAAAATTTTTGACTAGCCCGTTGGCGCAGTGGGTTGTGATGCTGCTTTCAGCACCACGGGTCGTGGGTACGATTCCCGCCGAGCGCCAAAATTTTCTATAAAAGAATTTGTTGGTTCTTCGAGCCTGGGTATATATTTGTATTTAAGTATGTATTTATAAATTATATAAGTATATATTCACCAGTTGTCTCTCACCCATGACACAAGTATTAAATAAATTACTTTGGGGACGGACGACCGTATGTGTAAGTGTCCCATATATTTATTTATTTAAATAAAAATATATAATTAAATTGAGATGTGTTTAACAAGTAATGGCTTACTGACCTGGCGCAGCGCGTTTGCTCGAAAAACAGCTTTAAATAATAACTTATAGTTCTGTCTCCCTCGCACTTGTATCTAGTCTCTCGGTCAAGGTTATACATTACATACGAAATGGAATGGAATGGGATACGGTCATACATCTTTCTGCATCAAATATCTTTTATTCAAAACGTAAAATAATTCTTGCGGCTAAATTAACTATTTATTTTGTAGGTTGCTAATGTGTATTAAAATGAAAATTTTTAAAATATATTTTTACCGGTAATCTATAGTGAGATACACATAAAAAATAGCACTAAAATTTTTATATCAATCTCATAAAAGCCTATCTAGGGTTAGTATCCCAGACTATTTTGCGATTACTGCTTTCAGTAAATGTAATAGTGCGTTAAACACACTAAGGGACTTTTTCACAAGTTACCAATAAGCTGTCAGTTAGCTTATTCGGAACATATCTGACACATATCTCGGAATTTTGCGCGTCTCAGGTTTCTGATAGGCTTATTCAGCACTTAAAGTCCTTAATAAGTTAACAGGTAGATCATATGGCTGTTTGTTTATCTGCTGGATGGCAATTACCTATTTCAAAATAGCCGCGATTTTTATATTATTTCACTTTTTAGAGACATTTATCTGCTACTTAGTTTATTTGTCGGTTAACTATCCGACATTTTATCAGTAACTTGTGAAACAGGCCCTAAGAAATGTTGGGAGAAAGATGAATTATACGAATGCGGAGCATATTTTATCCTTGTAAGTTCCTTGGGTCGACAATAAGCCGATGTTATGTAGGGAATCCGATACCAAGGTTCCACTTGCGTCGATGTACATATATTATTCGCCTTGTTATACAAGAAACCTCATGAAATTTATTGAGTTGTTCACCATAGACCTTATTCACTGTGACATTCAGCAACTTGAGAGTGTGACTTACATAAATGGGATTGTCTAAGCTACTGCCATTTGACTTGAGATTTTTCTTAATTTTAACAGATGAACATTCCATCTATTCATAGGGAAGTGTATGTTAAAGATTTCCACATTTTGTACTCCATTTCTACAAACTGAACACGCGTCTTCATTCGTCAACTCTTAAGTCCAAATTCTCATATGCAATACTCATAGGTATATAATAATCAGTCTCCTGCCCTTATCGCACTCTAAGTGGGGTCGACACATGTTTTAAACATGTTGTTAGACGTTGTACGACCAGCTGGTGTAATCTTACCTTAGTCGCCTTTTACGACACATCAGTAAGAAATGAGGGTAGTCTATTCTATTCATCCGGATACCACGCGGCGGGTCAGCTTACCTTAATTGCCTTTTACGACACCTCGGTAAGACATGAGGGTGGTTTATTCTGCTCAACCGGATACCACACGGCGGGTCAACTTAGCTTAATCGCCAATTACGACATGTTTTCACGACCGGCCGCCTGCCTGGCGTCAACTTACGTTAGTCTTATTTAACTAATCCTCGGTAAGAAATGAGGGTGGTTTATTTTACTCAGCCGAATACCGCACGACGGTGTACCCTATTTAATTTTTTATTTATTTATTTTTTTACTTAAAATTTAAAAATAGATATAATAGAAATGTGAAAAACAATTGGAACAGAAATAAAATAGACAGATATCGCTTTGATCTAGTTTAAATAATAGTTTTTTAGTACCGGTTCAAACCGGTTCGAAGTGGAAATATCCAGATTATCGCTTCGACCGGCGCCCCCAGTACATTTGTCATCTTTATAGCCTCGTGAAACAGTCTGCCGCTAATAAAATTATACCAGCCGGCATGAGGAGAATTAAATTTTAAATACCCGCTATTTACTTCGAGTTAGCCTACACACGGGTTCTTATCTATCTATTTATACTAATATTTGAAACTGAAGAGTTTATTTGTTTCTTTGATTGTTTGAATGCGCTAATCTCAATACTGGACCGATTTGAAACATTATTTCAGTGTAAGATAGTCCATTTATTGAGGAAGGCTATATAGCAGCACGCTAAAATGAACAGGAGAGAAAAAATGTTACAAAAACGGAAAAATACAAAGCTTTTCTTGCGAGTGCTGAGTACACGTAATAGTTAATAAAAAATCATGTAGTATTACAAAATTGTTCCCCTCTAAAAATTCTAAATAAAAGCATATGTCTAGCTTTTAAGGTTGACCCACTTTAACCATTTTTATGGTTATCGAAAGACTATATTACGGTTTTAATCTATCCACGCGAGTGGAGATAAATGGACTAATTTACATTGAAAAAATTTTTCAAATCGGTCCAGCAGTTCCTGAGATTAACGCGTTCAAACAATCAAACAAACTCTTCAGATTTATATATTAGTATAGATATAAAGCGAAATCGAGTGAGGTTCATCGATCGCTTTCCATCAGGCAAATTTTCTTTTTTGGATAGCTTTTATTCCCAGACTTATTAATTCTCTTCTTTAGGTTTTTGTTTCATGGAATACTCGTACCTAAAGAAGTACTTCATGAAATTAATTTCAATTATGTTAGATAGATGGACGGAACTAACTCTTTTTTTTTGCTTTTTGACGTGACTTAAGTTAGGTTGCGGCTTAGAGTCACTTATGAAAAAGTGTAACGCCCGCTCACGTCTGTAACGATGAGTCACCGAACGAAAGAGAGGCCCGCCGGACTGGAATGCTTTGCGTCTCTCTCCCACTCCAATCCATCACATTTAAAAAGACGTTGTCACGTAAAATCTTTGCCCGTAAAACCGACTTTACAGGCGACCGTTTTTTAATAGACCGTTTGCTTGTTAATAGAACTGTTTAATATATAGGTACGTTATACACATCAAACAAGCTTTTTTCTGACAGGTAATTTATAAGGACATACTTTTTCGATGATTCTTATTCTGTTATTTTACATTCGTCAACACTCATATAATATCTTACAGTTGGGGGTTAATTATAAAATTACGTTGTGTTTTGTGCATCATTTAAGAATATAATAGATAAAATTACTTGCTTGAAAGTAATGTAACAGGAATTTTAATTTCAATTCAGTTTAATTAAAATTAATTTTCAATACAAAATAACAGACTTTAACGCAGCGTTTAAAAAAGAAATATGATCCATATGTTTTCATCTTGTTCTTTGAAACGGAATATGAGAGGAACTATGTAAAATAAATATGAGAGTGCGTGAAGTCGGAGATTTTCATTAAAATAACCAGAAACTCTTAGCGTCACCTGAACTTTACACGCTTTAGGCTTCAGGTCTTAAGTTTAAAATATTAACTGCGGGTGTTCCGATATATATATTAGTAAGAATTAATTATATTAATAAGAATGTATTGCATTTGACAGCGAAATTAACCTTCGTATTATAATTATATTGTAGTAGTTTTTACTAAAAAAGGAATAAAATAATTTTCTAAAAATAAAAACCTAATCGCCCTAAAACCTACTACATTTTGAATGTTGTTTTATAAGTTAAAGATAAAATTTACTAAGTCCGTCTGAACCGTTTCAGCTTATAACAAGACATAACATATAAGTAAGTAAGATGTACATAGTCTAGCGTTATCATAAGTCGTATTTTACGACACCCCGGTAAGAAAGAGGGTGGTCTATTGTACTAAACCGGATACCACACGGCGACTCAATTTACCTTAGTCATCTAACATGAAACCTCGTTAAGAAATGAGGGTGGTCTATTTTACTCAACTGGAAAGCACACGGCGGGTCAACTTACCTAAGTCACCTTTTACGACACCTCGGTAAAAGAGTAATGAGAATATTATTATGCTATAATCCGCGATAAATATTATTATTAATTATCCGCGATAAAAGATTTATTGCGGATTATAGCAAAATAATATTCTCATTACTTTTGTATTATGGACCTCCGCAAAGTAACGCCTAATTCTATAGACACCTCGGTAATAAATAAGGTTGGTCTATTCTACTCAGCCGGATACCACACGGCAAAATGAATATTTACAAAATATAAAACTCCCCGAACTAAAGTAAACATTTTCGCGTCGCAAAAACTAATTTATAGAGATATATGTGGCTCGAGCAAACCTGATAAAGGTCTTGTAGAGTTTGGGAGTAAATATTTGAAGCGTCCCATATATATTACAGTTTGTGACCCTTAATATAGTAATAAAGTACAATGAAGTTGTTTGGGAGATACGGTTACTTTGCATATTGAATTATGACTTACTAGCTTTTACCCGTAACTTCGTTCGCGTGGACTGTTGTCGTGTAAGTAAGTAACGGCCTGTTACTATCCCACTGCTGAGAATAGGCCTCTTCTCTCCGTTTTGGGAGAGAAGGATTGGAGCTAAGACCTACCACGCTGCTCCAATGCGGATTGGTAGGTTACACATACCTCCAGAATTCTCTAGAGATATGCAGGTTTCCTCACGATGTTTTCCTTCACCGAAAAGCGTGTGATAAATTGCAATTACCAATTAGACACATAAGTTTTAAGAGAAAAACTCATTGGTGTCTGCCCGGGTTCGAACCCGTGATCGTCTCTAAAGATTCACACGGTCGCACCGCTGGGCCATCACAGCTCTCGTGTCACAGTTGTCGTGTGTTAGGTCGATAATAGATCGCGCTTTTCAATGTCATCCTATTCCTATTGAATTGACAGAATTTTTATAGCCTATATGTTACCCCCGTGTATAAGGAATAAATTTCATCGATATTAGTTCAGCAGATTCGCGATGAAAGAATGACAAAAATAGATCCATACTCACAAACTTTCGCATTTATAATATTAGTAGGTAGGTATATTTCAAAAAAGTTTTTACCGCGTCTTCGCTTTGAAACTTTTTTTTTAAGTTTTAAAACACCATATTATATATGTTTTTTGTGTACTTGAATTTTTGGAGGAAATGGAGATTTTATCCAACTTTCAAGCTTTTTAAATAAACATATTAACACTTGTGTGCTTCATTTATATTTCCAATTTATCACATGCTTTTTGGTGAAAAAAAAACATCATAAGGAAACTTTCTACCACACACATCACAAGACACCACCAGCAAAAATACACTACACAAGCATTATACATATTCAATACGGCAATCTCAACGATCATTTCGCCTCATAACTGAAGCATTAACAGGAGGTAGGCTCAACGGAATTGCGATTGCGGCATTTCGATTTTGTCGTAACTAATCCTGCATGTATAAATTAATAGAACGGTTTTTGCTTCCTACATTTAGCATTACATAGATTTATCAAACAAACCAATCTTATGTTTTCAAGTTTTATATCAAAATAATTCTATCACAAATTTGTAAAAAAAAAACGTTAAAATCAAACGAATGTTTATTTGTCAGTCTATATCACTAATATAGTAGATGTCTGTAACTCATATAGTACAACTGATTCTGACATGTCTTGTGCCTCACAGTATTCGTGTCTAATGTAATAAAGGTACGTTCACAGCTGACGCTTCCCGGACGTGCTATTCCTGTATCAATTTATGTTCGTCCGTCCATATTCGGTGGATATCTGCGCTCCGATAAACGTCAGATACGTTAATAAAATAACCACATAACTGGATATTCTCGGATAACTCGTAAAACTATTGTTCTTGATTTATTTTGAAAGAATGTAGTTTAAAGCAGTGGTTCCCAAAGTGCGACCCAGGGTAATTTGATTATTAATGCTGTCGATAGACTCGGCTCGAGATTAATCCTTTTCCTTCGTGCCATTTAAAAGCAATACCACATTTACTCAGAAAGCAAAATATTCATCCCAAAATCACTTAAGTTTCTTAAGTGAACAATTCAATTTTTTATTATTATCAAATCAAAATAATCTTTATTCAAACAAGCTCTTTCGACCACTTTTGAATTGTCAAGGATCAATAAGATTTAATGATGCTGCAACTGGTTCTGAATGTTGGTCGTTGAAGAACCAGCAATAAACTCGGCGGTCAGATCCAGGCATTTTATAATACAAATAATTTTCAATTATGTAATATGCTTTAGGTATAAGCATATTTCTTATACTTAATTTAAACCTTTCCGCATACTGGTCTGGTATGGATTGTGAAATTTTATTGTAGAGATATTAAAATTTATGTGTGTTAGATATAAGAGGGCAAAATAATTTATAGGGTTGGTGGGCATATCACAAAAACTTTGGGAAATAGTGGTTTAGATGATACTAATAACTTTAGTATCGATTAACACATGCAATACGAATATTAAATGCGAGAGTCCGTCTATCTATTACGGCTCCAATAAAATTAAAGACTAAACAGTAGTTCCAAAATAATAATGAGCATTTAGGTATTGTTCTACCAATAATAAAATATATTTTTTCCGTTTTGCCGAAAGATAAACGGATTTGTCATCCTTTACGTTACCCCGGCGTATAAGCTTAATTGCGTAAATTTTCATCAATTTTCGTCCAGCGGATAAGCCGTGAAAGCGTAACTGACAGAAGAACAGACAGATACATGTAGAAACATACAGACTTTTGAATTTATAATAGTAGAGGTCTAGCCCCTCAATCACATTGGTCGCCAAAAACGAGTAAGTTTGGAAAAGAGCCCCGCCAAAAAAATGTTATACCCAAAATATTCATAAATATCATAGGGTAAAGAAATTAAAACATTTTTTCTACTGCTCTTATCTCACTCTAAGTGGTGTGGTCTATTCTGATCAACCGGATACCTCACGAGGAGTCAACTGACCTTAGACTCCTTTTACGATACCTCGATAAGAAATATGAGTTGTCTATTCTACTCAGCTGGATACCAAACGGCGGGTCAAATAACCATAGTCGCATTTTATGACACCTCGTTCAGAAATGAGGGTCATTGATTCTTCTCAGCCGAATACCACACATCTAACTATAAAAAAAATTAAAGCAATCCATTTTATCTCTTAATTTAAACTTTACTATACACATTTTTAATCGGTTGACTAAAAATAGCTTTAAAAATTTAAAACTAAAAATATTCTCAACATTTTATGTAAATAACACAATGATAAATGAAAATTCGCGTGAAGGAAAAACATATTTCATTTGAACACGAAAATAAAATTTTAAATATTTTTACAGAAGCTAAAGTCGTTTATTGAAATGTGGCAATTATTTATTATTGTTGTCAATTTTACTTAGATATAAATGTTTTCTCATTTAAATTTGATTTCATGAATTATTTATAAAAAAAATTCGCATTCACATCGTATGCTTTTAGGGTATGAAATAAAACGTGCAAATATATTTTTTGATTATTTATTTTATAATCGGTATTTTTGAATATATGAGTCGGTATAGTTTGGTAAGGCGAGATTGAGAGGCCTTCTTTTATAATAACAAAATAAATACAACTTGCATGGATGATCTCAAAATCTTGGACAAACTAAATCAATTGAAAAAAATCCATATGGCTTTAAAATAATTTAGGAAAAGCAAAAGGCTAACAAACTCAAAATTTCCTATATATGTTCCATATACTTAGCTAAGAAAGATTTTTAAAACTTATAAACTAAAATAAATAATATAGGGTTAATGTTTCATATTAAAATTATTAATAGAAAAGAAAAAAAAATCCACAAATTTCGAACTTTACACATACTCTCACTTTGGGAGTACAAATTAATGAAAATTTACAAAATTTTCATTTTATGCGATAATTCTTTCAAAAAAAAATTTCTCAATGGACTATAGATTGATGGATCAAATATCTTACCTTTAAAATGGCTATATAAACTGCAAATCCTCTAAACTAAAGATCACCTATGTCTTCATTATTTTGACCTTATATCTTTAGCCAGTGTCATACCGGTTTTAATATAAAAGGATTTATGGTCCCGAAGGCGACATTCATTTTGGGTTACATCGTAAATTACAAATCCGACCATTTTTATGTATACATTTTATTATAGGTAGTAATTTAAATATTTTACAGTATTTACGGTATAAATTTTAAAAAGGATAATATTTTTAAAATAGCAACTGCTGTGTTTCATTTGTTTTTCTCAACAAGAAAAATTTAAGAGCAGAGTCGACGTTTTGTAAGAACTTTCATGGTCTTTCATGGTTTATATATAGTTTCTATTTCTAAGCTAAAAGTTTCAGTTGGAATATATTACTTAATGTCGATAAAAATAGTTATTCATACAGGTTAATATCTTTTTTTTTCACATTTTGTAGCTTTGAATATTAAAATATTTTCCTTCTTTACAAATCTTTAAGTATGCCATGTCAACCAATTTTTATGTTTCTGAATAATGACATTCATTATTTTTAATTACATAAATATTTGGAACACGGAAAACTGATAAATTAAAACCAATAACAATATATTTAATACCTATATTTTAAATTTAATAACGTTGCTTCTGATTTTTTTTTATTTACAGACAAAATGTAGAGGTTATATCTATTTTAAATAACCTACACGCTAGGACTATACAAATCATGCCACGTGGAATGGTCCCAAGAATGCTGGCAGCGTTTCCGCGCTGAATCGCTAAGCTGATTCTTTGTGCAAAAAAGGAGCCAGCCCTCTTGTCACCTGAAGAGGAAATTAACCGTGTTGTTAAAACAGATATTTTTTTTTTGCACCTTGACTTCATGGCCCTAGGCCATTTTAAGTCCGGCGATAAGAGCGACCCTCAGAACTATAGACTCATTTCGGTCTTGCCAACTCTAAGCAAGATTTTTGAGAAAATCATTCTAAAGCAGCTGCTCCAGCATTTTAATTTACATAATTTACTTCATCCTGAGCAGTATGGGTTTACTAAGGGTCGGTCAACAACGGATGCGGGTGTCAGGTTGTTGAAGCATGTCTTTGATGCGTGGGAGAACTCACAAAATGCCATAGGGGTATTTTGTGACTTATCCAAAGCATTTGATTGCGTTCAACACGAAATTTTATTGTTAAAGCTTGGCTATTATGGCATTAAAGACAATGCACTTCGTCTCGTTGCATCGTACCTTCACAGCCGGATTCAAAGAGTGTGCATTAATGATGTGCAGTCATCCGGAACGGCCTTAGTTATAAGTGTGCCTCAAGGATCAAACCTTGGTCCGTTTCTGTTTTTAGTTTATATAAATGATTTACCATATTTTATTCATAATATTTGCGATATTGTACTGTTTGCGGATGACACATCATTAATTTTTAAAGTAAATAGAAATGACGATAATATTGACGAAGTAAACAGGGGTTTATCGCAAGTAGCTCATTGGTTCAGGCTAAATAATTTGGTACTGAACTCGAATAAAACTAAATGTATTGAATTTGCATTACCTAATGCTGCAAAAATAGCAAATAGACTCTCTTTAAATAATGTACCACTAAAAACAGAAAATTCAACTGTATTTTTGGGAGTATCCTTGGATACAAAACTCCAATGGAGCACACACGTAACAACTCTTGCAGGGAAACTGAGTTCAGCGGCCTACGCTGTTCGAAAGATAAGACAATTCACAGACGTCGAAACAGCAAAACTTGTTTATTTTGCCTACTTCCATAGCATTATGTCTTATGGAATATTGCTATGGGGTAAATGCGCGGATAGTGAAAAAATTTTTGTTTTACAAAAAAGAGCTATACATGGCATTTATAATTTAAGACCGCGTGATTCCCTGCGAGAGAAGTTTAAGGAAACAGGTATTCTTACATTTGCTTCACAGTATATTTTAAGCAATCTTATTTATGTACATAAAAATATAAAGAATTATAAAACGATAGGTGATGTATACAATAGACAAAGCAGGAACCGACATAAGCTTGCGGCTCCTGCTTTGCGCCTTGCAAAAGTACGTAATTCGTTTGTGGGTTTTGGTATAAGATTCTATAATAAAATTCCGCAATCAATTTCAGCTTTGCCATTACATCAGTTTAAAAACACTGTTAATAAGAGGCTGATACAGAAAGCCTACTATACTCTTGAAGATTATTTGGAAGACAAGAATGTGTGGATATAGCTCTCTTTGAACCTGTACAAGACAGTAACGACTTAATGTAAATAGTATTAAGAATTATATTTTTAAAAGAGCAACCGCCGAGTTTCTTGCTGGCTCTTCTCGGTAGGAACAGCTTTCCGAACCAGCAGTAGAGTTGACGATTCAAAAGCACTTGTTTACAAGTTTATTTCAATAAAGAATATTTTGAATTTGAATTTGAATTTAGGATCTCACCTGCAAACGGCACAAATATATAACTCTCGATGAAAGATGCATACTTTAAACATTACATCTGATACTAGATATCAAGCATTAAGCATATTCTATGTAACCTACGTATTTGTTTTTAAATTTTTGTCATAATCCCATTTTATATTTTATCTGTACCCATTATTTTAGCCGACTTTGTAATAACTCGGAAGACCGCACGAGCGGTATTCCTTAGAGGGTGATACACCGGGCAGTTTATTATTAATAGCACAACACACTTTGTTCAACTTAAAAGCTACTTCATTTTACCATCACACAGAATAATTGCACATTAAACTGTGCCAAGTGCGAATCCCAAATTGTAACTTTTTGCAATAATAATCTCTCAAGATTTTTATATCTTTATAGCCGACCAGGCCAACTTTGTTTTGCCATAAAAAATTGTAATACATGATTTTTGAATAACCGTTTCCTCAGCGCCTGCAAGGAAAGCTTTAAATTTTGCCTTTAGCTTTAGTAGCTTTAATATTTTATTACTGCTCCTCTGGTAATCATCTTAGCATGATTTTATATAATTTACGTATATAGCCTACTTCGATAAATGGACTATCTTACACTCAAAGAATTTTTCAAATCGGTGTAGTATATGCGCGTCCATCAAACAAACAAACAAATAAACTCTTCAGCTTTATATATTAGTATAGATTTTGGTTTAACAATTTCTTTTTGACTTTAGTAGATTAAATGCCTTATTCCTTGTTACTTAATATTGCTTCTATTTCATGAATCGCCACCTATCTGACTTCAACTTCCTTTCACGACACCTCGGAAAGGAATGAGGGTGGTCTATTCTATTCAGATGGATAGCATACGAAGGGTCAACTTACCTCAGTCGCCTTTTACGTCACCTCAGAACGATGGTCTATTCTACTCAAACCGATACCACACGGCGGGTCAACTTACTTTAGTCACCTTTTACGTCACTTTTACGGTAAGAATTGAGGGTGGTTTATTCTACTCAGCCGGATACTACACGGCAGTAACTACGCTATACATGTATAATACAGAAAAAAAACCTTAGACATTATAGCTGCTACGATTCATTGTAAGTGGCCCTAGAACTGCGTTAACTATTCTTTTGTCCCTTCCAATTACCAGAATAAGGACCGTTACCCATTAACTGTCTGGTTTAATTTGGTGTAAGTGTAAAAGAGAAATTTCTCCCTCTGTATTTGTTTATTTAATTCTATTTATGTATCACTAAATATATTAATTCATGTGAAAAAAAATACCAGAAAAACATTTTGAATTTACGTGAAAATTTTTGATGAGTAGCAAAGGCATCCGGGTTACTTGTTCTTTAAAGCTTTTTCAAGTCACATTAGTATATGCAGAATACATATCTCCTTCCACATCCAAGAAAAGCTGGACAAGTCTCTTCGTGGGATCTCCACATCACACAATCTTATGCCTCTTTTATCAGTGGCTTATAGCGGCATACATTACCAGCGCGACCTTTTTGAGGTCACCAGTCAACCTCCTAGGGGGTCTACTGACATTGCGTTTTCCGGTGTGGAGTCATTTCAGCCATTCCAACACCCTTTGACCCTTTGCCAAGTCAGCTTCGCGACACGCTGAGCTACATATATCGTTCACTTTGGTTCTTCTACGGATCTCTTCACTTTTGATTTGATCACGTAGAGATACTCCCTCGCCCACTCCATCGCCCGCTGAGTGACTTTAGTAGAAAGAGAGTAGTCTTTTCTACTCAACCGGATACCACACGCTGGGTCGAATTACCTTAGTCGCCTTTTACGGCACCTCAGTAAGAAATGAGGGTGGTCTATTCTACTCAGCCGCATACCACATGGTAATATTAAATTAATTAGAAAATCAAGAGCTAAAATAACAATTCAAAATAACAGTTATTTTTAAAGGTAAATTCACCAAAACAAAGTCGCGAGTTTGTTGTTGTTTGTTGAACATGACCATATTTAATTCAAAACGACAGCTGAAATGGTGTTAACTGTTTACTTGTCACTTTTATTTAATTACTGGTCATTTCATTACTTGATAAGGGCCGAGCCTAAACCATGACCGTATGTAATTAATTACTATTTTTACCGTTACTATTGCAATACCGAATATTATGACATATGTAGTCCGCCCGTTTACCATCGCGCTATTGCGTTATTACAACTTCATAATTGACAGCTAAACTTGACGTCTACTTAATGTCAATTTAAGCAATTTTTCAATGCCTGAAAACAGGAATAACACGACATTTTTCAAAGATCTCCCAAACATGTCTATCTATTACGAATGTCACAAGCCAAAAGAGAGTGAATGACGTTAGCTTTGTCTTATATAGGCTGTCACAGCTTAGAAATCTGGATTCCTAACAATATGTATATAAGATTAACTCATTTAAATATTAAAGATTTTGATTTGCGTGCGAACCTGCTGGCAAAGCTAGTTATCCCATAAATGGAAATTCCAGTAATTGTGTAAAACGTCAAAGGCAATCAAAATCGGGGCGCCTGTTTGCGAGGCACCACAGTTGTGATTGCGTGATAAAAAAAGCTATAAGTCGGATTGCAATCAAACTGGACTTTGACTGAAATGCCACACAGTGTATTTGTTTCGTCTTATTGGTATATAAATAAAGTTCAAAGTCGAAGTGTTCTGTCGTCTACGTAGTTTTGTGTTCCAATGGTCAGATTGCTTATCATTGGTATCGGGTCTCGACTTGATAGATAGCATCTCAATCGCCTTCCGTAAATTTCAGTCAAAGAGTTATGAATTCCGGATTTTTTCTGTTGATCTATCCATCTGTTTCTAACTATCTATCTATCCATACATCTATCCATTGATATCTTTGTGGTTCAGATTGATGGCAGAATCTACGAAAAATATTATACCAATCGATTACTTTGTCTTAATATCAGTCTTCGTAAGGTAAACTGCATATCAATTTGTTAACTGGCCCATTGGCGCAGTTGGTACTGAATTAAGATCCGAGAGTCGCGGGTTCCATTCCCGACGAGGGCCAACCTTTTCTACGAACTATTTCTTGTTTCTTCGAGTCTGATTGTATATATGTATTTAAGCTATCCAATTATATATGTATATATTCATTTGTCTGTCACCTACGGCCGAGTGTCTAATTACCCATATCACACGCTTAGTATTAAAGTGACCTATTAAAAAAATGTATTGTGGCAAATTGCAGTAAAGCATAGCGTAGAGCCTCATTTCATACTTAAAATATCTCTGGAATTTTTGGACATGCCTGCCAATTCGCATTCGGACAGCATGATGGGATTAAGCTCCTTATCTTCAGGAAAGAAGTTAATGGAATAGATAAGAAAAGAATCTTGTTAAAGGTGGAAAGTATATATCTTATCCCCTCTTTAAATGACAATTTATAATAAAGTAAAGAAAAGCTTACCATACCGCTTGCTTACAATATCCATTTCTAAAAGCGTATTGATTCATTCAGGTTGCCAAAGAGCATAATATTTCATATTTAATATTGTTCTTCCGCCATTACAAAATGGGTTAACGTATACAAAACGCCGAACATTGGTTTGAGTTAAAATGATTTATACGAAAGAGAACATTAGGCAAAACACACGCGAGTTGAGAAATGTGCTCATTCTCGCAAAATCTGGGCACAGTTTCTGTGTAAGGTGTAAAATATTATTTTAAACAGTGACGTATGGGTACATGACGGAACGAAATGTATGTTTTCACGTTCCCAGTGAAGCTACGCACATGAACCGATTTATAACCGCTCTGTGTGTGCAATGACTATACGTTATAACAATTTAAAACGAGTACATGGAAATTTAGTTAAATTTGTAAACCGTGTAATAAACATTTATTACAAGGTAACAATTAATAATGTTTATCCTTACTTGCTTAAGTCTGTATGTCTGTCTGTGAAATTTTTATGACCAATCCCTTGAAACAATATCGATGTCAACGTCAAGTCAAATCTGTAAATTAAAGAAATTTCTATATCGCGTTGTTTGGCTTACGTCGAAAGAGTTATTTTTAGAAAGTTTTTACAAAACCGAAATATACGGTTTTGTCTATCAAACAAATTAAACTGAGCTATTTTAATGTATATTTCATCCAAGTCATACGGGTTATTTACCAAAATAATCAAAATATCGAGCAAATGCATCATCATAATCTTCCTGCCCTTATCCCATTTTAAGTGGGGGCGGCACAACATGTTACAAACACGTCGTCACATGATTTGGCTACGGTTTTTTACGACCGGCCCCCTGCCTGACGTCAATTTACTTTAGTAGTATTTTACGACACCTCGGTAAGAAAGAGGGTGGTCTATTTTACTCAACCGGATACCACTTGGTGGGTCAACTTACTTTACTCGCCTTTGACGACACCTCGGTAAGAAAGAAGGGTGGTACTATTCTATTCAGCCGGATACTACACGTCGTTATCGAGCAAACGCAGCACAATTCAAAAAATGGACTCTACATGATTTTAGCCCTCTCGCTCTGGGATATTTAAGTGCTAGATGTCGTTCAAAATTTAACAGAATAAGAAAAATCTTCCTCGTAATAAATGGTTTTCTTGAAAATGGGGTTTAATATTAATAGGGTATGGCACAAAAAAATTGGGAAACACTGACCTACACCTTTTTATGATACGTAGATTTAAGTTTGCGTAGAAAAAAGTCGTAAATTATACGCACTTACGGATTAGTAGGTGGGAGACCGAGCCATGCATGATTATTTTTTTTAATAATAAAAAAAATTAAAAAAAAAAACAAAAAAAGGTTGGTAATAACAGAGACTTGATCAACAGTTAAAATATCATTTGCATTCTATTCTACAATTTAGCATTTTTTCAGTGCCCGACAGGGTAAACAAACATTTTTTAAAATGAAACCAAGTTTGATCGTTATTTTCCCTACATGCTGAATTTCATAAAAATCGTTGTAGCCGTTGCCTTAATTCAGAAAATATACATACCTTTATATACAATAATAAGTCATTTAAATATTAAAGAAGTTAAACGCGCTTCATTTCACTTTCAAGCAACAGCAACCTGTGACGCAAAGTGTTTATAACGATATTATAATGCCGGAATGAAATCCCTAATATGATATTGTTAAAGGATTCAATAAGGGCGGGAAACATCTGCGCGAAAGAAATTGATTACATCTTCAACGTTTAGGCGTCGGAAGGCTTAAACATGAAAAGTCACTTAGCTGATACGCACATTGTGGGACGCTTTGTAAGAATCCATGCCATATTTTTGAATACATCATTTTCTACAAGTATATCGCATCGCTGTTCAAGAAATATTACAACTGAATCTATATTATTGCCACAATCAATTTTGGCCATATTTCTTTTAACCAAAAACATTTTTTTTACTATTGTATTAACAAAGTTCACTATAAGTACCTATATGCATATAAAACAAAGTCCTCAAAAGTTGACTGCATGTCATAGATTTTGTCGAATCTACTGAACGCATTTTTGTACGGTTTTTACTAAAAAGTAGTGAGTGCATTTCTTCCGGAAGGTTTAAGTTAATAATACATTGCCGTTTTATGTAAACAGTGCAGAAGAAGTTGCGCAGTTGTAATAAAACTTGCCTTGTGAGAGTTTTACTCGCATTCACTGCGTAAACCATTAGAGATACACAGAATAAATGTACTAAAGAATTGCAGATCTACGGATTTACTACAAAAAAGTCCGTAATAGCCTCTCTCTATCTCTTATGGTTAACTCACAATAACTACTTTTATGTTCAATTCCTGAACAACGCCGTGTGGTATCCGGCAGAATAGACTAGTACCACCCTCATTTCTTACCGAGGTGTCGTAAAAGGCGACTAAGGTAAGTCGACCCGCCGTGTGGTATCCGGCTGAGTAGAATAGACAAACCTCAGTTCTTACCGAGGTGTCGTAAAAGGCGACTAAGGTAATTTGACCCACCGTGTGGTATCCGGTTAGTAGAATAGACCACCCTCTTTCTTACCAAGGTGTCGTAAAGTACGACAGAGGTAAGTTGACGTCAGGCAGGCGGCCGGTCATAAAAACGCAGCCAAATCATGTGACAGCATGTTTATAACATGTTGTGCCGACCCCACTTAGAGTGGGATAAGGGCAGGAAGATGATGATGATGTTCAATTCGTGAACAATGTTGTGACACACTGATTTCTACGTGGGCAAAGCTGCTGGCACAGCTAGTATAATACTCAATATTCTGTATTATAAAGGACTTTTATCACTACTTATTATAAAACAAAGTCCCTATATCCCTATCTACGCATAAAACTTTAAAACTACGTAACAGATTTTGATGCGGTTTTTTTTAATAGATAGAGTGATTCCAGAGGAAGGTTTGTACGTATAATAACATTGAATGTGGAGTAGAGAAATACTGTAATTTTTGAGGTTTCTGTAAATAATTACATTTTTTTCAGCTTACATTGCAAACGCAGGCTAAACCCTACGAGATTTAACAAAATGATGTACTAAGTATTTGTACACCTTGAAAAGGTATACAGATAAGTCCGCGAAGATATATGTCTATCTCTTATGGATAACCCACAATAGCATTTTTTGTCATTTACTTTTTACGAAAAATAATGCCTTATGTTCAAAGCAATTTTTATACAATACAGCATTAATCCTTATCCAATTAAGTACCTTAAATAAATTCTTGATTTAATATAGATCAATATGACCGTTTACAGCATGTAATTTAAATGAACATTTTTGGAGATATTACAGATTTAAAATGCCGTGAGGACGCCGCGCTTCACCCTATAGCACTTTGAATCTTTTAAGAGTTTGTTTAAAGACATTCTGTAATTACTTGTAAAAATAAAATACATAACAGTTAATAAAATAAATTATAAATCTATTTCTGAGGAACTAGAAAGAGCTAGTTGGCTTGATGTTATGAATTCGAGGGACATAGATGACGCCGTGTCGCTATTTTCTCAAAGAATTGCTACGATTATTGGTAAACACACACAGGAAATTAAAGTAGGTCGGTCTAAGAGAATAATTAAACCTTGGATCACTCCCGGTCTCTTACGCTGCATTAAAAATAGAGATAGACTGCATAAAGAACTGCGGCGCGATCCCTTGAACATAAATTTAAAAACTACGTATACTAGATATCGTAATTTCTGTAATAGTCTTCTTCGTACATTAAAACAGAATTATGATCACACTAAATTGGAAAACAACAAGAATAACTTATTTAAATTATGGGGCGCAGTTAAAGATATATGTAACTTATCAAATAAAAGAAATAATGCCACAGAATTACTTTCAATAGATACCAACGTACAAGGCTCTTTAAAATTTTGTAATAGGTACTTCGCGAAAGTTGGCGAGAATCTCTCCCAAGACATATTAAATAGATTAGGTTTCACCGAAGATAATCTAGCAGCAAAAATAAAGTTAAAAGCAGACTCTTTAGTAGACTCATTTTTTTTGATTCCCACAGACGAACATGAGGTTAACTTTTTTATATCCCGCCTAAAAAATAATTGCTCTCCGGGTGTTGACGGTATAACAAGTCAGGTAGTAAAAAGGTCAAAACAATACATAATTCACCCTTTAACTCATTTGATAAACCTAAGCCTTGCGAGTGGTAAATTCCCAGAGCGTTGGAAAATTGCACTAATATCTCCGATTTACAAAAATGGCTCAAAAAATCTCCCAGAAAACTATCGACCAATTTCACTTTTAAATATATTCTCGAAGGTACTCGAAAAGATTGTGAATAGGCAATTAATTAAATTTTTAGATAAACATAGCTTACTATCTAGCAGACAGTATGGATTCCAAAAGGGGAAGTCGACTGAGGACGCAGTATTAATGCTGACAAATTTAGTATCAAGGAATTTAGACGAGAATAAGGTTTGCATCGGCGTATTCTTAGATCTAGCGAAGGCGTTTGATACTGTGTCTCACCCGATCCTGTTAGCTAAACTGGAATCACTTGGTATTCGAGGCTTAGGACTGCAATGGTTTAGAAGCTATTTAACAAACAGAAAACAATGTTTTCGGATAGGGTCACTCGTCAGCGACCAGTTGCCAATTTGCTGTGGAGTACCTCAAGGAAGCATCCTTGGCCCCACATTATTCACAATCTACATGAATGATCTACTTTGCCTGTCATCAAATAAAATGGAAATTATTTGCTATGCTGATGATACTGCAATCATATATTCAGGAAATACTTGGTCACAAGCCTTCTCTGATATGGAAAAAGGTTTTAATGTAATTACAAATTGGTTAGATGGTAATCTTTTAACTTTGAATGCTGCTAAAACTAAATATATATGTTTCCACAAAACGTCAATTTCAAAACCAACTTTCTCCCCACCTATTAAGATACACAAGTGTAAACAAGCTCGCGTGCCTCCCTCCCCCTGTAGATGCAAGTGTATTGCAAGAACTACCTCTATAAAATATCTTGGTGTAATTATTGATGAAAAGTTAAATTTTAAAGATCACATAGTGGCTGCCTCTAAACGTGTTCGTAAAGTAATTCATATTATGTCTTTATTGTCTGGTCCGGCTGATCAATGCACTCTGCGATTAGTCTATTTTGGCATATGTCATTCCCTTTTAAGCTACTGTATTACTATTTGGGGGGGTGCGGCTAAAACCAATCTTATCCTAATTGAAAGAGCGCAGCGTGCTGTCATAAAGGTAATGTTACAAAAACCGCGACGGTACCCAACGGACTTACTATACAAGGACAGTGAACTGCTAAGCGTACGTAAATTATTCATACTTAAGGTCAGTATGCTTACCCACAAGAGTGTTTCGTTATTGCCAACATTCGAAGAATTAGTAAATAAAAGAGTATATCGTATACCAGTGCCACATGTACCCACTAGTTTTGCTAAACGTTTTGGTTATTTTATGCATCCACATGTGTACAATAATGTAGTTGTAAAATGTAATATAAAGCGCCTACCTTCTAAACCAGCTAAAGATGTATTAATTAAATGGCTTCACACTCAAAGTTATATGGATATAGAACAACTTTTAAATTGAATTTCGCTTGGTTATATGTTGAGTTTAATTCTCTATCCCACTTTGTTCTTCTTTTCTAAGGGTAATATTAAGTACAGTTATAATGTTAACGGCAAACTCTGGCCTCCCAAAATACAGGATCACCTAGTTTGGGGGCTACTTGTAAATCTTGATACTTAGATATAACATTTAGCATTGATTTAAGTTAAGTTTTCCTAAAATATGTTACCACCTTTTTTGGAAATAAAAATTTTTTGATTTTGAAAAAAAAAAAAAAAAAAAAAAAAAAAAAAAAAAAAAAAAAAAAAAAAAAAAAAAAAAAAAAAAAAAAAAAAAAAAAAAAAAATAGGTAAAATGTAAAAGTAAATAAGTAAAAATGTACTGTATGAGTTTAGATATTCCAGAGATAGCAGGAAATCGTCTTGGTATAGGGAGAGGAAATTGTTTTTCTCCAAATTTAACGCTTGCGGACACGGGCAGTAATGAATAAATCAAAACTACTGGATTAATTTTAATCATTTTTTTTACACTGACTGACATGGGATATATATTTCATACCCGTGCGAAGCAGGGGCAGGCCGCTAGTAAGTTATAAGTTAGTAAAGTAATGCTTGTTAGTATTTCGCTACCGGGCCTTCTCTCTTTTTTTTAGAGTGAAGGTGTAGACTATTTATTGTATGTATTTTTTCTCCGAACACGTGGAACTAGCTTGAATAAGAAACATTTATCTAATTGTTAATGAGGGTGAGGGTTGTATTTAATAAACTCAAGTTGTTCTAAGATATCAAGTCGGAGATTTTTGTCACAGGTGTGCAGAATTTCGAAACAACGGTGGATGAACTTTATGATCGCTTTCGAATAAATATTTGGCTAAATGTGATTTTTGTGGTTTATTATCTTTGAAAACGGCCATATATTCTTTAAAACGGTGAATTTTAACTAATCCCCACATATTTCTGCCTTTTGAACGCAACATTGTTGTCAACCAAAAACAGCACATCAAAGTACATTTTAAATATACTGTAAATTAAACCTCAATCATACCAGATCCGCTCGTAACTTTAGGACAAAGAAAATGTAACATAAGAGTAAACCTCCCGAGGATCAATTAACATAATGAAGTCGTCTAACGTATTCGAGGGTTAAAACAAAAGCTTTGTACATGAAGTTGGGCAAATTAAACAATCCTAATTATTCTCATGATACGCTTAGGTAGTCATTAAAAGTGAGCTGAAAAGGTTTTTTGAATCAAAAACTACTAACATTCATGAGAATGTTGTTAGACGTATGGGCATACTTTTGGTGGAGCAGTCATAGTTACAGTTTTGCTTCTAATATATATTTTTTAAAATTAAAATCGTATTAGCGTGCCAGTGGTATCCTACTGAGTGAATAGACCACCCTCATTTCTTCCTGAGAAGCCGTAAATGTCGCCTAGGTAAGTTGACCCGCCGTGCGGTATCCAGCTGAGTAGAATAGACTATACTCGTTTCTTATCGAGATGTATGATAGAGATGGTGACTAAGGTAAGTTGACTATTCGTGTGGTATTCTGTGGAGTTGAATAGACCACCCTCATTTCTTACCGAGGTGTCGTTAAAGGCAACAAAGGTATGTTGATTCACCGTGTGGTATCCAGCTGAGAAGAATAAACAACCCTAACTTCTTATCGATCATACCAACCCCACTTAGAGTGGGATAAGTGCAGGAGGATGTTGATGATATTTTATATTATATATTTTATTGTAGGATTATTTTATATTGTTGATCAGTGCCATTTATTGCGTTTCTATTTATTTTTCATTATATTTATTTACACAGATGGATGGATGGTTGGATTTATGGCTTGGGGAGGCTGAAAAAAAGATGGATGGATTGTGTGAAAAATGATATGCATGTTAAAGGAGTGGCACCAGAGTTGACTAATGGTAGAGGAGAATGGAAGGAAAATACATAATGTACCTCCCCACTTAGAGTGGGATAAGGGTAAGAGAATGATGATATATTTATTTACACAGGTCAGTAAGTTAAATGGTATAGGATATATCATCATACAAAAATTCCTCGCAAACTCAGCTCCCTACAACGCCGTATAATACGATCTTAGAAGGGATTTCATGTAATCAAGACTTAACCTCACAATAGCACCTTTGGTAATCTCTTCATTACACAGGATTTGTTCGGAGTATGAGTGCAAAAACATTTCAAACTCAATGCAAAGATTAAAGAATTTATGTCATCATGATTCTCACGCCCTTATCCCGCTCTATGTGAGATCGAACTATACGTTTTAAATATGTTGTTACTTGATTTGGATAGTTATCTTACGACCGGCTGCCTGCCTAACATCAGCTTACCTTAGTTGCCTTTACAACACCTCGGTAAGAAATGAGAGTGGTCTATTTTATTCAGCCGGATACCATACGGCAGGTCAACTTACCTTAGTCCCCTTTTAAGATACCTCGGTAAGAAATGAGGGTGGTCTATATATATATTCTATTCAGCCGGATACCACACGGCGGTTTTTGTATTGAGAAGTATTGCAAATATATTTAAAATAAATTTAAGAATAAATTTAAAATAAAAATATATTTTTTAAATTAAGTTTAAAGTTTAAAGTTTGATGCGCGATCAATAATACTCTAGTGTTATTGATCGCACACCAACCTTTAATTTCTACAAGAAACTAGCTTTCAGGTGACGCGTTGTTTCGACTCAGTCTCATTTCGAATTCCCGTGGATACACAACATTAATATTATTTTATTATTTAAAATCTTATTATATAAAATTGCTCCGACCGCCACCAAACTTTACAGGATCATCCGCTAGGTCATAATATAGATCTAAAGATTGTCTAATATAGGTCTAAAGATTGTCTAAAATTACTATCAAAATCGGTTCAACGTTTTCGGAGTCTATAAAGGACATAGTGACAAATCTTAATTTTTATATATAATAAGAAAGAAATTGATAGAAAATGTACTTGTATATATCAGAAAGTCTTGAGATACGCAAACGCATTGTCTTGTTTGAAAATTTATGCCAACCAAAAGAGCTTTTTCTTTAAAGTTATATCAGCCGCCTGACCTGGAAAATATTGTAAAATATTTCTATAATAATATTACGTATCTTAAGCAACGAGTTTTTTTTATTAATTTATATATCAAAGAAGAAAGTTATATTTTTTAGTCTCCAGAGAAAAATCCCGCCACAAGCCAAGGTAAGATTTTTCATGAAAGAAATACAAGTTGATGAGAATATTCTTTGTTTGTTTTTGAAACAAAGAAATTTCTTGCCAAATTATGTTTATTACGGGAACCTCATTTGGTTGCGAGTCGCGGGAGGGAAGTAAATTTTTATTTGGTTTGAACGTTCGTCGTCAGTACAGTTCAAAGGCGAAAATAAATTACTAAGAAATTTTATCATTCCTTCTTTGGTGTTACGTTGAATAGAGTGTCCCAATATTGATATAATACCATTATTTTTTAAGAAAAAAATAGTTCATTTACATTTGAAATCCGACGCTGGGGAATATTAAAGCGCTCCCTTTTAGAATGAAATTGGATATTTCATTCAGAGAAAATAATTGAAATGGTTACTGTGAAATCAAATCACTTTTTTATTATATAGTAATTTTATTATATAATAATAGTATACATTGATACATCGATTTGGTTCTCTGTATATCAGTATATTTTACAGTCCATTTTTAGCATTTGATTTGTGTAAAAGACATAATTTTTTTTTGATGTATATAATATACTAAGTAGGAACCAACATAAGTTTGCGGCGTCTGCTTCTTGCGTTGCAAAAGTACGTAAGTCGTTTGTATTTGGGTATAAGATTCTATAATTAAATTCCGCAATAAATGTTAACTTTGTCATTATAGCAGCTTAAAAACACTGTTAAAAAAGTCTGATACAAAAAGCCTACTATTTAAAATAAATACCTTCATTCTTTCTTTCTTTCTTACTATACTGTTGAGGATTTTTTAGATGACAAGAATACGTGGATATAGCAACTAAAGATGTAATAGTAATTAATGACTGATAATTTATATTTTGAAAAGAGTAACGCGGAGTTTTTTGCTGGCTTCTTCTAGGACAGTTAATTTACCTTTGCGTTTTTATTATTATTTCATTTATCGTAGAGGTAACTTACCTTAGTCGCCTTTTACAACACCTCGTTAAGAAATGAGGGTGGTCTTCTACTCTATTCGAAGTATATCTTAGTGATTATACTTTTGTTTGCATTTCTTCTATATATGAATTTTGTGTACATCTCACACTCTTTGATGGCAGTGTGCCTAAAATGGAAGTAGAAAGTTTGTAGAGATACGTCGAAAGCTTTTAAATTGAGCGTGTTCTATACAAATTTCACTCAAACTGAATTGAAGCTATTTTATACAGGCACACTAAAGTGATCCAAATTGTTTTCGTACGTTAGTTTTGTAACAAATTAGTGTTTGAATGTAGGTTGTTTGCCGGCTGCGGGTTCGTTTGAAACGCTACCAAGCGTGAACGTCAATAGTATAATACCTCACACGTGGTGTTTGTACGTTGTTTAGTTTTTATGTTTAGAATTTCCGTACTCTTTCCAAATAGACTTTACAGAATACTAGCTTTTACCAGCAGCTTCTTTTGCGGGAATGTTGTCGTGTGATACATGGCGCTTTTCAATGTCATCCTAATCCTGTTGAATTAACAGGATTTCTATAGACTATATAGCCCTGGTGTATAAGAAATAATCGTGCCAAATTTAATCGATATTGGTTTAGCGGATTTGCCGTGTAAGAGTAATAAACATACATCCATAATCACAAACTTTTCCATTTATAATATTAGTAGGTAGTAAAAATCAGTGTGTAAAAAAATCTCGAACTGAAATTTTGAACAAAAAAGTGTTATTGTGAGTTCACCATAAGAAATAGAGACATGCCATCGCAGTATTTTTGTAGATCTACAATTTTCTAGTACGTTGGTGTATCTCTGCTGGTTTACGTAACACGCAAGTAAAGCTCCCAGCAGGTTTTTTTACCGCCACGCGATCTCTTAAAATACTTACAGTAACGCTGTTTTTCAGGTGGCACCCACTTGATTGGTGGTAATTATAGACTATAACAATATTTGTACAGATACACTCATATATTAACTACAATAAAACAATACAATTATAATAAATACCCTTTACTAAAATCACTAACCCTATAGGCCTATACCTATAGTAATAAATACATAATTACTGTAAATATAAATATATGCAATATAAATAAATATCTACCACTCCGCTATCCTGGAAAGAAAGGCTTAAATTAATTTAATTAATAAGACTGGGTTGCCAGTAAGTGAGCTTAATAAATATATAAATATAAATATAAACATAAACATAAACATGAACATGAGCATGAGCATGAGCATGAGCATGAGCATGAGCATGAGCATGAGCATGAGCATGAGCATGAGCATGAGCATGAGCATGAGCATGAGCATGAGCATGAGCATGAGCATGAGCATGAGCATGAGCATGAGCATGAGCATGAGCATGAGCATGAGCATGAGCATGAGCATGAGCATGAGCATGAGCATGAGCATGAGCATGAGCATGAGCATGAGCATGAGCATGAACATGAACATGAACATGAACATAAATATAAATATAAATATATGGGACACTAACACAAACGGTCGTCCGTCCCCAAAGTAAGTAACTTAATAGTTGTGTTATGGGTGACAGACAACTGGTGAATATATACTTATATATTTTTTAAATACATACTTAAATACAAATATATACCCAGTCTCAAAGACCAACAAATACACTTAGAAAATTTTGGTCCTCGGCGGGAATTGAACCCACGACCCGTGGAGCCGAAGGCTACCCACTGCGCCAACGAGCCAGTCAAATGTTGAAATTTCAATTTATTTACCGTTCATAGGTTTCGAATCGGTGGTGGAAGGGTATTCCAACATTTCTTTGACGCAAACGTAAAACTTTTATGAAATACCATGGTTATATGATACGGCGTAATCGTTCGCGACCATGCCCTGTTTGAGCCATGATCCTTAAATAAATATGGATAAAAAGAAACATATTTTGAAAATATGTTGCTTTCATTGGGTATGTAAAAAATATAATGTTTTGTAGGCTCACAATACACTTTATAGATGGGAAAATACGCACCTGGCATATCCCTCGGGCAATGTGTGGGACATTGGTACGTTTCATGCTTTATTATATTGAGATACATTATTTAATACAATACCGCTATTATATTTTATTTAATATGTTTTACTTTCAAATTATATCTAAATAAACAAATTTTAAATAAATTATGTTCAGATAGTTTGTGCTTATGGCGGTTTACAATTCACTCTTCTTAAATCATCATCATCCTCCTGCCCATATCCCACTCTAAGTGGGGTCGGCAAAATATGTTATAAACGGGCCACTTACCGTAGTCGCCTGTTACGACACATCGGTAAGAAATGACAGTGGTCTATTCTACTCAGCCGGCGGGTTATTGAATTTTTTTTTGTTTTGTTTTTGTTATTGACAAAAAGTATTAGCATTATTTATTTCTGGTTCATGTCATAACCATATCGAAACAACCCTCACTCTTTGAGATAATCTGTCTACTTGAGCACATCAATTAATACACTCACAACTAGTAACTAGTATGGGTAGAATAGAAGACCACCATTTCTTACCGAGATGTCGTAAAAGGCGCCTAACGTAAATCAACCCACCGAGTGGTATCCGGTTAAGTAAAATAGATCACCCTCTTTCTTACCGAGGTGTCGTAAAATTCGACTAAGTCAAGTTGATGTCAGGCAGGCGGCCGGTCGTAAAATACGTAGCCAAATCATGTGAAAACATGTTTATAACATGTTGTACCGACCCCACTTAGAATGGGATAAGGGTAGGAAGATCATAATGAATTAGCATGGACTTGTATGAAGTAATACATTCAAGTAATTCAAATTCAAATTCAAATTCAAATTGAAATTCAAATTCAATTTTCAAATTCAAATTCAATTTTCAAAGTCAAATTCAAATTCAAATTCAAATTCAAATTCAAATTCAAATTCAAATTCAAATTCAAACTCAAATTCAAATTCAAATTCAAATTCAAATTCAAATTCAAATTCAAATTCAAATTCAAATTCAAATTCAAATTCAAATTCAAATTCAAATTCAAATTCAAATTCAAATTCAAATTCAAATTCAAATTCATACTCAAACTCAAACTCAAACTCAAACTCAAACTCAAATTCAAATTCAAATAATTCAAATTCAAATTCAAATTCAAATTCAAATAATTCAAATTCAAATTCAAATTCAAATTCAAATTCAAATTCAAAATCAAATTCAAATTCAAATTCAAAATATTCTTTATTAAAATAAACTTGTAAACAAGTGCTTTTTAATCGTCAACTCAACTGCTGGTTCGGAAAGCTGTTCCTACCAAGAAGAGCCAATAAGAAACTCGGCAGTTGATATATACTCAAGCTGAAACTCATTCGAAATTCGATCAAGCTAAATCGTTTTACACGTGTACACAATCGTGGGCTAAATTGATTTCGAATGTTAGTTGGGGAACGAATTAGCGATTGTAACTAGTTGATTTACCTGTTTACCAATATAAGGGGGTTGCACGAAGGTATATTGATATTATAAATACCTGTCTGTTACACTTTATCCGCTAAAGCAATATGCTGAAATATGCTGATTTCCACGCGGCTAAATGTACAGCTAGTTTATATAAAGGAAAGATTAAAACCGAAATATAGTCTCTTGACAATCATAAAAATGGATAAAGTGGGTTATCCTTTAAAGCTAGACATGCTGTCGCGAAATTTTATTTAGAACTGTTAGAGAGGAACAATTTTGTATTACATGATTTTTTAATAACTATTACCGTTTTCTCGCATGCAAGGAAAGCTTAAATAAGAATAAGTTTTAATAGAAAAACTCATTGGTGCCTGCCGGTGTTTAAACTCGTGATCCCATCGAAAGACACGCACAGCCGTACCGTTTGGCTATCACAGATTAACTTTACTTTACTTTACTTATGCGACGCTCTGTTAAATGTGAAATCATATATAGTTTATAACTAAACAACATGTACACAGAAAAGTATTTAATGTTATTAGTATTATTATCTTGCAACTTAAATTGGAGCCAGTTCCCGGTGTTTGATTGGAAATTTTACGTACTGCTCCAGACCTAATGACAAAGCATGTTTATGATAAGCATCACCTGATGCTTTCGCCAGGATTGGTTACAGGAACTCCTCAACAGTTAACAGTAGGGACACGAAATTTTGTTAAAAACTTTTTTAAAAGCATTTTTAACTTAACTTGTATTCAATATTAATAAAATCTTTATTTACACCCATCGCATCAAGTACCTTTCGTCTTTCACCCATTTCAAAAGACTTGGGATCGCCCATAAAACCCCATCTCGATACAAGGTATAAAAATGTTATATATAGTAATAAAAGTGAAACTATGCCAATTTTTATTGCTTTATTTCATGAATAAGTTACGGTATCAAGTCTCGTTTTTATCGCCCCTCTATCGAATGACTATGTATAAACATGATACAATCCGAAGCATAAAGTTTTTTTTTTTAATTTCGTAAGTTTTCACAAGTTTTTTTACTAAATTTTAAGTATAATCATCATTTATAGAATTAAGTGTTACTTTGCGGAGATCCATAATACAAAAGTAATAATAAAATTATTTTGCTATAATCCGCGATGAAGTAAAGTAGAAAATATATATAATGCTATAAATGTAGAGTGGACAATCCGTTTTCATATCTGATACATGCAGGATTAGTAAAAAGACATGCACAAACATCCACCACCGCCACCACAATACACAAGCAATACATATGTTCACTATCACAAACTCAACAATCGTTTCGCCCCACAAATGACGACTAGGGTAAGTTGACGTCTGGGAGCGGCTGATCGTGAAATACCTAGCCATATCATATCACATGTTTAAAACAAGTTGTGCCGACCCCACTTAGATTGGGATAAGGACATAGAATGATGATGTTGAGACACTGGGCATATTTTGAAGTACATCCTTTTGAAACGAGCCTTTTCAAGCTTTTCAACACGAAAACCGTAGTCGTGAGCTTATTGTAGCATATGATTGTATCAAAATCTACCTGGGAGCGGGCGGTAAACCTTAACAAGTTCTTTTGACTTGAATTTTTGTGATGCGCGGTCTATAAATCAAATCAATGACTTCCAATTTTCTAATATAAAGGATATATTATGCTCTAATAACTATAACTAAGCATGATACCAAGATAGTATAGTACCCAAAACTATTAACACGATTAGTACATTACATACGGGCTTATCTTTGGACTGTGTCGTCCATCTTGGTAATCGAACATGACACAAAGTACATTGCTCACAATCTAGTCAGGAACAGATTTACTGTTCACGCTGTTTTATTCTCTTGTGTTACGTAATAGGTGTTATTTTTGCGTGATAATATCTAGGGTTCAACTGCGAGTGGTTCTACGTAGACATGGCGCAACACAAACAAGACGTGCCTATAGCTAACAATGGCTAACCTTGAGTTGATGGAACGTAATCCATCAACGGGTTTCTGTTCCGTTGTAATGTTCTTACATACAGCGGTGAAATTACTGCGAAAATGGAGACGTGAATCGGTCTCGTATATTATCACAGTATCCCTGCATTTTAGCAATATATTTATCAAAGTTTAGTCGTAGTCCAGCTGAGTAGTATAAACCACTCTCATATCTTACCGAGATATCGTAAAAGGCGACTAAGGTAAGTCGACCCGCCGTGTGATATCCGGCTGACTAGAATAGACCACCCTTTTCTTACCAAGGTGTCGGAAAATACGACTTAGTTAATTGACGTCAGGCAGGCGGCCTAGCGTAAATTACCAAATCTTACTTTACCAATCTTACCAATTAGTCAAACCATGTGAAAACATGTTTATCACATGTTATGCAGACCCCATTTAAAGTGGGATAATGGGCAGGAGGATGATAATATCATCTCAAAGTTATGCAATAGAGAAATTATACTAAAGTAAAAGTACGGTAGCGGTTTCTAACTACCCGAAAGGATAGAAACTCTTTAAAAGCATTAAAGATAAGAAGCATCGATCAATCTGGATTTCTAGGTCACAAATACCTTTCCTCGGTCTAGAGCAATTATTTTCTAATATTCTGTATGTCTGACTATCAGTTTGTCTATAACGCTTTTACGAATAATCCATCATCTAAATTATATGCATAAATATTGACCTTGTCATGTAACCTTGAGTAACATGTAAAATGAGAAAATTCGTCACATACGACCTTATGCAGCGCTGTATCGTATGTCGTGTATTGGTCTTATATCGATATCCGACCTTATGCATCTCAGGACACGTCCACTACACGTCGTCCTAAGCCGTGGTCCGGCCTCACAGAAGGCACCCCTAGGACGTCGTTCCCCGACGCTAGTAGAGCTTCTGCGCTCTACTCTAAGCATTTCGCAACCTCGGTGATGCTTCTGCGCTCGCCCCTCCCGGTGACGCTGTAAAAGCCATTAGGGCTAACAGCATATTGTCAATTCGAAAAAAAAAAAAAAAAAATTATGCGTTTCAGGTCGAGAGTTGTCTTACACTAAGTCGCAAAATTATATACCTATAATATCATTCAAAAATTGTGTGTTTGTCTTAAAACCTTGACTTAGCTGAAATGACAGTACTGGCTTATATTCACCATTCAAATCTCTAGTATCAGACAAGAGACGGGAAAATTTCTAGATCCTGGATTATACGGAGAGTAGATTTGTTATTTAATTAAGAACATCAGAATTAAAAGGACTAAGTAGGCTAGCGTTTGAATTAGATAAGTTTGAAATATATACAGTAAAAGTCACTCTTATCTCAGAAAAGAGGAATTATGTACAATCCAAGGAAACTTAAACTCTGGGTAAGTTTTAGTAATTTAAAAATGTACTCAAAAATGTGACTGGAATAAAAATGTTTTAAAATGAGAGAAATTTTTAGAACTTGTGATCGATCGCGGAAACTTAACACTATACTGTGCTTAGTCGATGATTTGCATTAGGGAACTTTAAAAAAAGGATAGGTTGATCTTGCCTGCAATAAAGCAACTAGTCTGAAATGTACCATTCTATCCGATTAATATTATAAATGCGAAGTGAGTATGAATGTATGTTTGTTACTCTTTCACGGCCAATTCCCTAAACCAATATCGGCAAAATTTGGCACAATTATTCCTTATACACCATACATCTTCTCTCAACCTCCGTGGAAAAGAGTTCACGCGAAAAAAGTTGCGGGTAAAAGATAGAATTACTCGTAAAATAAAGAGAATGCGAATGAAAGTGTATATATTTATCTTCTTTTTATGTACGATTAGACATAGATAAATAATTTATAGAATTAGGCGTTACTTTGCGGAGATCCATAATACAAAAGTAATAGTAAAATTATTTTGCTATAATCCGCGAAGAAGTAAGATAGAAAATATATATAATGCTAAATGTAAGTGGGCAATCGGTTATCATACCTGATACATGCAGGATTCGTAAAAACACATGCACAAACCTCCACCACCGCCACCACAATACACAAGCACTATATACGCTCACTATCACAAACTCAACAATCGTTTCGCCCCGCAACCGAAGCATCGTCAGGAGATAGACTCCACGACCAAAATCGCAAAGCAAGGCATTGCGATTTTGGTCTAGTCGTCATTTGTGGGGCGAAACGATTGTTGAAATAAAATAAAAAAAATAAAATAAAATAATCCGCGATGAAGTAAAATAGAAAATATATATAATGCTAAATGTAGAGTGGACAATCGGTTATCATACCTGATACATGCAGGAGTCGTAAAAAACACATGCACAAACCTCCACCACCGCCACCATGATACACAAGCACTATATACGTTCACTATCACAAACTCAACAATCGTTTCGCCCCGCAACCGAAGCATCGTCAGGAGATAGACTCCACGACCAAAATCGCAAAGCACCGATTGTCCACTCTACATTTGGCATTATTTTCTATTTCACTTCATCGCGGATTATAGCAAAATAATTTTATTATTACTTTTGTATTATGGATCTCCGCAAAGTAACGCCTAATTCTATAAATGATTTAATTTATAATTATTTTGCTATAATCGGCATTTCTTAAGAGAGTCTATGTAATGCTAAGTGAGAACTTCTCAACGGTTAACAATGGGGACCTGAAATTTTGTATAAATAAATATATAAATATATGGGACACTTACACACACGGTCGTCCATCCCAAAAGTAAGTAACTTAATACTTGTGTTTTGGTAGAAAGACAACTGGTGAATAAATACTTATATATTTTTTAAATACATACTTAAACACAAATATACACCCAGGCTCAAAGACAAACAAATTCATTTAATTTAATATTTATATTAATATTCATATAATTTAATGTTGGCCCTCGGCGAGAATTGAACCCGCGATCCGTTGAGCCGAAAGCAAGGTCACTACCCACTGCGCCAACGGGCCAGTCAAAACAAAATTAACCGACCGTATGATATCCGGCCGAGTAGGATAAACCCAGGCCCAAAGACTTGTTAGTCTTTTATAGAATTCATTTATAGAAACTGTTGGCCCTCGGCGGGAATCGAACCCGCGATCCGCGGAGCCGAAGGCAGGGTCACTACCAACTGTGCAAACGAGCCAGTCATATAAAGTCAGTATAAAGCTTATTTTTTAATTATTTATTTTATATATGCCTAACATTATTTTTAAGACGAACACATTTATTTCAAATAGCTAAACACTTTCGGTTCTTTATTCATCAGTAAGACGTGTTCAATTAATATTAACAGCTCTGTACCCTTGTCAATGTCAACTACATATAAGCGAAGCTCACCCTTCACCACGGTTCGCAAATTAAGTTTCCTGATCCACACATTGGATATATTGGATCAATTTTATTTATCAAATTAATAAGTTCATCCCGCAATATTCCATTGAACATAATATATTGGACAAATCGCCTTATCAGAAGAATAAAGTCACATGTGCCATGTGCGTAGCAAATGTGACTTTATTCTTCGCCATTCACCAGCCCTTATTCCAACTCTAAGTGGGGTCGGCACAACATGTTATAAACATGTTGTCACATGATTTGGCTATGTATTTTACGACCGACCGCCTGCCTGATGTCAACTTACCTTAATCGACGTTTACGACTCCTCGGTAAGAAAGAGGGTTGTCTATTTGACTCAGCCGGATCAACTTACCTTAGTTGCCTTTTACACCTCGATAAACAAGAGAATGGTCTATTCTACTTGGCCGTATACCAAACGGCGGGTCAGCTTACTTTAGTCACCTTTTACGACACCTTAGTAAGAAATGAGGGTGGTCTATTCTACTTAACCGGATACCACATGGGCATTATGTCTTAACATGACAAAAGAAGATGATTTAGGTATACCAAACCTATAAGTTCAATGTTTCTAAGCATTAATTAGAAAGCAAAAAATTCTAATTTAACGTGGGCCTTCGAATATAAAAACATAAGTTTCGATATAAAAGATTCATAAAAGTACATTTTTGTGTTCAATAAAAAATATTTGCCTTTTATACTTGCCTAAATGCCATTTTATAACCGCGATTGGAATTCTTAGAAGTTCACGTAGAAATGGTATGGCCAAATATGGATAGTAAAACGTTTAAAAATAATTTTAAGGCTTATCGTCTATCAATATTCAATCCATATCCCATAGATTAAGATATTATTTTTCAGAGTTCCATAATATAAAAATAATGATAATTATTTATATTATTAGATATTGATTGATATAATGATTGATTGATATATTTAATATTTCAATGAGTTAATCTTGTATGTATAACCACACGGTGGTTAGCACAAGCTATTAGAGTTTCGTACAAATATAAATAAACGCTATTCGTTTAAAAAAGAAAAGAAACGCCAATTCAAACGTTTTCAAATCCTAACCTATTTGATTATCCCTTGGCTCGGGCCGTTCTACTTTTTGCATCACTACACTTCGGGAAAAAAAAGCTGAATATTTGCGGAGGTCAGGCACGGCGGGCAAATAAAGGGAATCAGTTTCGCTGTCCCCACAGACGTGGGCTGAATCTAGTCGTCTGCTAATTTTATGTTTGTATAAGAATTTTCACTACGTTTCTTTATATACTTTCTTAGATTGCGGCTCATTATATTTATCCACTTTAGTAAACAAAATAATCGCATTAATAAACAACCGTCGACCACCTTCTTTCTTACTGAGGTGTCGTAACATTCGAAGGTTAAAGTTAACGTCAGGTTAGTTGTAAAATGCGTAGCCAAAACATGCCGCCTGCCTGACGTCAACTTACCTTAGTCATCTTTTACGACACCTCGGTAAGAAATGAGGGTGGTCTATTCTACTCAGCCGGATACCACACGGCGGGTCGTCTTACCTTAGTCGCCTTTTACGACACCTCGGTTAGAAATGAGGGTGGTACTATTCTATTCAGCCGGATACCACGCGGCGTTAATGAGTACACCGCTTTAGATATAATAAATTATATTAACAAAGTACGGAAGAAAAACTCATCCCATTTCCACAAATATGTTCCACATCAACAGGAGGCGGCTTGTTTACATTTTCACACAAATCCTCTTTATCAAGACACATGGAATCACGAAATTGGGTAGGATGTGGTAACGACAAATTTCGTCCAGTATTACCATTTATATTACAACGGAGTCAGTGTAATTTAACCGTGCACTTTTCATATTTCCCAAGATCTATTTATTCAGATGAATTTTCCCACTGCATTACCCCGCTGTACCGCTTCCGCGGACAATATTTCGTTTGTGCATTCTGTTCCGCCATAAATTTATTTGACACCGTGTAGCGAAAATATAATTTTTTATGATTAAATTATATTTCCTTTTTCATGCTTTTGTTGCATTGTTTTTTTTAATCCAGATTAAATGTTGCTTGGCATTTTTACACGATTCTATTTTTAAAATGTCACAATATCGTACGTAGCATGGCTAATATTATAACTTTAAGAATTAGTTCAAAAGAGAAAGACTTATAAGTTTGTTGATCGGTTTATTTAGAGAGTTATTTGAAAATACAATACCATAGCAAAGTAAAGATGGTCGATACATATCCCTGATAGTTCGGGAGTTCAAACCCAGGGAAAGCACCAATGAGTTTTTTTTATAAAAGCTTGTGGTTATTTGTTAGTGCGTGTTTGAGTCTGTGCAATATTTATACAACATTAATTTATATACACTAAACTTATAAAAAAATATTTTAGTCTAAGGTACATATTATACAACCTTGCGACTTACTTTGAGACAACTCTCGACCTGCAACGCATATGGTCGGATATCGACATAAGACCAAATTCACTTTTTTACACAGCCCAGACCAAATTCACTTTCTTTCTAACGATCTAGGAATTACGTTTCTATTTAGCTTATTTTCGAGGAAACAGAGTTGCATAAGGTCGTATGTAACAATTTTTTTCTTATTTTAATCGAAGAATAAAGTTACATGACAAGATCAATATTAAATATAAAAGTCAACAAAGAACCGCCCAACGAAATCCTAAGGAAAACTCTGTTGATCGGCAAAGTTGCGGGTCTAATAAACGGAGTAAGTCCATAATAATTGATCCTAATCCTTAACAAAGCCACACATAACATCTCTTCACATAATAAAACCTTCATAAAGTAGCAATAAAGGGGGTAAAATAATAATCCGCGCGAAACTTTTGCAATATCGCCTCTTATGGGATTAATTCATATCCCCACGCCATAAGTTACACGTCTATATGAAAGTTTTATACGTTCCGACTTTAATTTATCTGATGTGGGCGGTGATTTAATATTACTTCCGGGACGAGCGATAATTTCCCTTAACGTATCCGGTTTATTAATTTTGCGTGTGCGTCTTAATTTATTAACCTTTCTGTCGTATTGAAAAATTGTTTTTCTAGCCCATTTTCATTGTTCAATTTAATATAAAGTTGACGACGTGTGGTCCGGCTTAGTAGAGTAGACCGCCGTCATTTCTCACTAAGGCGTCGTAAAAGGGGACAACTTAAGGTGAACTTAAGGTGGTGGTATCTAGTTGATTAGAATAGACCACTCTATTTCTTACCGAGGTGTTATAAAAGGCGAAAAAGGTAAGTTGTCCCACCGTGTGGTATCCGCCTTAATAGAATAGGCCACCCTCTTTCCTACCGAGGTGTCGTAGAATACGAAAAAGTAAGTTGACGTAAAGCAGGTGGCCGGTCGTAAAATACGGAGCCGAAGTATGAGTCATGTTTACACAAAGATGTTGTGCCGACCCCACTTAGAGTGGGATAAGAGCAGGAAGATGATTCTATATTGTACTGAGGTATATAGAACGAGTTAGAGTATTTGAATGTCTATTAATTGTGTATCAAATTTACACCTCTACGAGTATATACTCTACTAGCAATCGCCAGAGGCTCTGCCTGCATGGAAAGATTAAAACCGTAATATAGTATTTTGATAACCATAAATATGGTTAAAGTGGGTTAACCTTAAAAAATAAACATATGCTGTCGTGGACTTTTATTCATTTTATTTTACTCTAAAAGATGTACTTTTAGAGAGAAACAATTTTGTTGTACATTATTTTTTAATAACTATCACCGTACTCAGCGCACGAAAGAAAACTTTAAATTTTGCCGTTCTCGTAATATTTTATATTTCTGCTCCTGTCCTACTCATCTTAGCGTGATATTATATAGCCTATATATAGCCTTCCTAAAGATAAATGGACTATCTTGCACTGAAAGAATTTTTTTAATCGGTCTAGTAGTTCCTGAGATTAGCGCTTTCAAACAAACAAACTCTTCAGCTTTATATATTAAGTATAGATACCACAAGGCACCTTAGTCGCCTTTAACGATAATGATGATTAATTGAGGATATTTTAGCATTACAGTTTAATAAATGAAATCGCTGGTACGACTAGATGTAAATATATTTAATTTTCTGCACCCGGCGAGTATTTAAAGCTCCAAAGCATGATTGACGATAATTTAGAGTCGGCTGAACAAATTCTACAGTCAAAGCGCGGCGTACTAATTGCTGTTACTGCGGCGCATTACGCCTTTGATTATATTGACATTGCAGCGATGAATTCAAATGGCCTAATTGCGCTGTAATTTATCCGAAAATTGATGTAAAATTTACAGATATTATATGTAAGCGTTTATTTCCAATGAAAAAGCGCATTTGAGATTGTAATAGGCTATGTAACGGCTTTCTTTACAGATTTTATATGAAAGAATTCATCGTATTGTTTTTCTAAATTTCATGTTTAAACACATAATTATCAGGGTGACTGAGACTTGCTCAGTAATTGAAAAAAAAAAATATATATTTAAAAAAATTTAAAAAGCAAAAGTGTCCTTTTCCGGTGCCCGGGTTGTGATCATTTTGGGTCCGCGTATTACCCATCGGCTATCGTAACATAACGTTTAAAAGCTTAAAAAGTCCTTTGCTTTCAATTCTGCACTGAAATCTTTTTTAATTCCCAAAAACAGGGATAAAAGGATTTTTTTTAATAAAACCTAGCTAGATCGATCATTACTCGGATCCGGGATCAAGGTCCATTTTTACTGATTTTTTTTATTCTCTTATAAATTAGCAACAACACACAAGTTTCGTAATCCATCAAATTAATAGAAATAGGCGTTACTTTGCGGAGATCCGTTACACAAAAGTAATAGTAAAATTATTTTGCTATAATCCGCGATGAATTAAAAATAGAAAATATATATAAAGCTAAATGTAGAGTGGACAATCCGTTTTCATGCCTGATACATGTAGTATTCGTAAAAACACATGCACAAAATCGCAAAGGGATGGGTATTGCTCCGCATTGCGATTTTGACGTGGAGTCTATCTTCTGATAGACTTCAAAGGCTCGCTATATTTTTATTTCAAGTGAAAAAGTGCATAAGAGTTAGTTATTATCTTTAATATTTAAATGAGTTAATCTTGTATGTATAAATATATTTTCCGAATCTCGGAAACGGTGCCAACGAGATCAAGTCTCATTTTGATTGTTTTTTTTAACATCTTTTAAAATATTACTCAGCAAAACATACAGAAGTTTCTACATCATAAAACTTCGCATTTACAACGTTAGTCAATTGAAGTATGTGTGAATAGTTAGTACGTATGACTTTATAATAAGTCATCATTCGTTCTATCAAAGCCTTTGTACTGGATGCACGTACGGACGTAATATCATTCAGGGAGTGGCGAGCGGCGAGGTAATGCAGCGTTATGGTAATGCAGAGTGCCTAAATAGGGCCTGGGAAATATGGCCGGCTCACGGACAAATTACAGGGGGCCGCTTTAATTAAGAATGTTATATTGCCCGGGTAAACAGTGTTCTGTGTTATTTCATTTTTTTTATCGTAGTTAACAAGGATTTGTGTTATTGTTGTAACGTGAATAGTATAGTAAATGGAAGAGTGGAACCTTTTGGGAATCTCCATGCTTACAGAAAAATTAAAAGTAAAATTCAAACATTCTTTATTCAAATGAACCTGTAAATAAGTGCTTTTGAATCGTTAACTCTGCTGCTGGTTCAGAAAGCTGTTTCTATCGAGAAGAGCAGGCAAGAAACTATTTTAAAAATATAATTCTTATTACTAGTTACATTCAGTCATTACTAGTCGAAGAATAACTAAATATATCCACTCATTCTTATCATCTAAGTAAGTAACAGTATAGCAGGTTTTTTGTATCAGTCTCTATTTAACAGTGTTTTAAACTCCTGTAATGGCAAAGGTTAATTTGATTGCGGATTTTTATAATAGAATCTTATAACCAAACCCACAAACGACTTACGTACTTTTCTTACTTTGCAGGTCAACTTATCTTAGTCGCCTTTTACAACAACTCTGTAAGAAATGATGGTGGTCTATGCTATTCAGCCGGATACCACACGTCATGACAATGTTTTTCACAAGCTTTGCGATTTTTACTGATGATGCTCCGGTCAACGAACGATTTCGCGAAACATAATCGCAATGAAAATGAATCTAAAATTTTAAATTTTGCATGATTTTTAGTACGCGAAACATGGTACTTCGATAATACATGACCGATATGTAATAATAACAGCGAGTAAATAAAATAGAATAAATACACTTTTTAGTATAGAAAAGTTTTTTATTGACTGTAGTTGAAAATGGCGCGCTTTCACAATCCCTCTAATGTATTGTCATCATCCTCTTGCCCTTATCCCACTCTAAGTGGGGTCGGCACAACATGTTACAAACATGTTGTCATATGATTTGGCTACGTATTTTACGGCCGGCCGCCTGCCTGACGTCAACATACCTTAGTCGTATTTTACGACTCCTCGGTAAGAATGAGGGTGGTCTATTCTACTCAGCCGGATACCACACGGCGGGTCGACTTACCTTAGTCGCCTTTTACGACACCTCGGTAAGAAATGAGGGTGGTACTATTCTATTCAGCCGGATACCACACGGCGTAATCCCTCTAATGTATTGTATGTAATGCAATAGCAGCGAAATGTATGTACATTTCGCGGCTTTTGTAGTTTTGTTAATATAATAATAATCCTCAAACAAAAATACGCAATTAACTGTGAAATTAATAATAAATTTTAGACACTCTAGAAATAGAGTTCAGATATACAACAGTATAAGCTAAAGCATTTGCTGGCTTCAGTTTACGTCGCAGCGCATTATTGAATGAATCATTTATACAAGTTTGTGCTTAAGTTACCAGTTTCCGAGACTAGACTCTGTAGCCTTGTTTAGAATTCCATTAGAAGATAGGTCAAGACTTGTATAAATTCAATTAAATATCTGCAATATCGCTCAACACTGTCCAATGGCAAAAGAGGAGTATAATCTCGATTCACCTATACTAATATCTTTATTATTTATAGTTAACCCTCTTTAACCATTTTTATGGTTACTAAAATACTACGCCGTGTAGTATCCGGCTGAATAGAATAGTACCACCCTCATTTCTTACCGAGGTGTCGTAAAAGGCGACTGAGGTAAGTCGACCCGCCGTGTGGTATCCGGCTGAGTAGAATAGACCACCCTCATTTCTTACCGAAGTGTCGCAAAAGGCGACTGAGGTAAGTTGACCCAGCGTGTTGTATCAGGTTTAGTAGAATAGACCACCCTCTTTCTTACCGAGGTGTTGTAAAATACGACTGAGGTAAGTTGACGTCAAGCAGGCGGCCGGTGGTAAAAACGCAGCCAAATCATGTGACATCATGTTTATAACATGTTGTGCCGACCCCACTTAGAGTGGGATAAGGGCGGAAGATGATGATTAATAAAATACTATTTATATTACGGTTTTAATCTTTCCACGCGGGCGAAACCGCTGGCGATTGCTAGTCATGTTTAAAATACAGCAATCTTTTTATATTGCGTTATTTCTAACCGTTTTCAATGAAGCTTGTTTTAAACCTAACCGCTCTTAAAATAATGAACTAAAACTTCGCTACTAAGAAAATAATGGTAAGCAAGAGAAACTTTCGCGGGAGCTCGTAAATTAGGTTAGTATGAAAGTTCACCGCGGGAATTTCCCCCCACTTTGAACGTTGGCTATTCCAGTCTTGGCTTTAATAATGATTGAGTCACTACGTCATGACAATATAATCCTCCTGCCCTTATCCCACTTTAAGGGGTCGGCACAACATGTTATAAACATGCTATCACATGATTTGGCCGCGTTTTCACCGGCCGCCTGACTGAGCTCGCCTTAGCTTGTCAGCTTACCTTAGTCGTGTTATACGACACCTCGATAAGAAAGAGGGTGGTCTATTCTACTAAACCTGATACCACACGGTGGGTCGACTTAACTTAGTCGCCTTTTATGACACCTCGGTAGGAAATGAGGTTGGTCTATTCTACTCAGCTGGATACCACATGGCAGGTCGACTTACCTTAGTCGCCTTTTACGACTCATCGGTAAGAAAAGAGGGTGGTCTATTCTACTACGCTGGATACCACACGACGCGTCAACTTAACTTTGTAGCCTTTTACGAGACCTCGGTAAGAAATGAGGTATATTTTACTCAGACGGATACCACTCGGCATTTTAGCATCATAAAATTGTTAGCCAAATATTGCTTTTAAAGTTATTTCAGGCAAAATAATGAACTAAGACTTTCGCATCCAAGAAAATAATGTTAAGCAAGAGCAACTCGGGAGAAGCTCGTAAATTAGGTTAGCGTTTTCATGTTATAAAATTCACCGCGGAATTTGCGCTCGTGATGAAGATTGGAATAGCTGTGGCAATATCAATATCATCAAGTGCTGATATAAGGTTGAAATTTTAATCTGCCAAATTGAAGTAATCTGTCAACGCAAATAAATTGATGCGACGTAATAATGAGTTATTTTCAAGTTAGCGTACACTTTTATTTTTAAATGTAATGAAAATTTTATAAATTGAAAAGATCATCTGAAATGTCGGCAAACTTGGGATGTAAAGGGTTTGGCTTATAATGGATCATTGTTAAGGTGATAAAAATATAGATGGCTGAAATTGGTAGATTCCCTACTGAAGAATATGAAAGATGAAGACATATTGCGCCGAATACAATTAGAGTGAGATAAGAATAGAAAATTATGGTAGATTCCCAACTTGATGAATGAAAAAGATATAGGATCTGAATTCGTTGTATTTCTCGTGGTCAAATCCGTAGTGGATAGCAGTAGTTCTTTTGGACATGACGTACAATCACAGATGATTTGGAAGAAATCTTCTTCCAAATCATCAGAAATCTGTTGCAGGCGAGTGGGACAAAGATGGCTTGCTTCAAATAGTCCACACTGATTGGAACCGTCGAGCGTCGATTTACACGATTTGACGTTCTAGCAGGAGAAATTTTAATTGAAGCCGATGCATTGACTGTTCCCAATGCGTCGGTGAAAGAGTCTACAGGCCCTACGAGGAGTAGCAGAAATAAGCTACTCACGATGTTGGAGTTTTGAATATTCCTTTGCTCGTCTACAAGGTTCAAGGTAGAAAATCATGAGGTGTTAGCCGGTAGGAGTGCGGTTAAACTGCTATCACAACATGGGCATAGCGGTAACAGTTTATATTAAAAAAAAGATAAGACGGGCCCTAATGTGGGATGCAACATGTGCAACGTTAGCCTCATCCCATATCAGGCAACAGCGTCAAGACCTGGTCCTAGCGTGTAAGTAATTTGAGATAGATATAACTTGTACATTTTTGTTGGAATTAAAAATAAAAGATGGATAAACAATATTTTTTGATTGTTAAAATGTTTATAATAATTCCTATTACTGAGTATGTGGAAAGGAGTGTAAAATTGTAACGGTGCTGTGAACTTCAGTTGGTCGAATGTTCTACGTTCCCAACCGCAATTGATTTTTATGATTTTCGTCTCCGCGGTCCTTAATCGGACCCAATAGCCAGCGATGCGCTAAATTAATGCTCAGAGGAATATTAATATTTGTAAAAAAAATCGAAATTAATAACTTCGTTTGTTTGGTCGTATCATAAGAATTATTTTATTGCCCTTAATAGTTCAAAACAAGTCTAAATAGTTTATTTTTCCATCTTAGGTTTTTTAAGATTAGCATCATACATCTATATTAAAATTATATATTCAAAAGTCTTTCTTTACGCTTTCACGACTAATCTGCAAGACCAATTTTGATAAAAATTTGAGTATTTAAAGCTTATATACCAGGCTAACATCTAGGATAAGAAAATTTCTTTATTCTTTTTAGAGATGAGAAAAAAACACATATTACTATTTCAGAATGGAACAATTTTCCAACGTGCTGACCGATCTACTAATACTATATAAGGTTGAAACAAGTAAATCATCAGTCCTATCCTTATCCCACTTTAAGTCAGTAGAAACAATATGTTTTAATCTCCCATTCTCTTCTATCATTCGTCAACTTTGGCACCTTTTATAACGATAACAATTTATTAAATAATATAAGTAAATGGATTATTTAGAAAAACCTCTTTTCTCTCGCACATTTAATAGCAGTATAGATGAGTAAAAATATAAACTGTACAATCTTGTATTTATCATCTGATATTTCCAATAGAACTTAATTAATCACAAATTAATATTAAGTCTCTGTAATATATTTTCGTACATTAATATCTCAGCTCAAAATCATCAAATGGGACTACAAATACTTAATATACAGACCTAACATCAACTATATTATGTTCAAATGAGATGGGTTTCTTAGAAGTTTCAAACTTCAATAACGAACTTAGGTTGTCTCGACTCTAAAACATGCAGTAATTAATTAAAGTTACAAAGTCCTAAAAGTTTTGGGAATCTTATCGAAGCAATACAATGTTTCACCGCTGCATATTTTAATCAAAATTGGTCATTTGGCTAATATACGAGATTACATTTTTCCTTCGGGAACTATAAAAACAGAGTCCATAATTTTAGCTTTGTTGAAGCTAACAAAGTCGCGGATTAAACTATTGTTACATATTGTTTTATCCTGGCATTAAATTGAAATGAAAATTTTTCCTTATTTAATTTAGTAAACATCTAAATAAGCGCTTTTGAATTGTCAACTCTATTTGTTCGGAAAAATACTCTTACTAAGGAATGTCAAAAATAGGCGGTTTTTTTATGTCAGGAAAACCCATTATGGATCCAACCGCCCGACGATGACAAGCGGCAGGTCGGACTTGCACTGACTAAAAACCTGGCAGTGCTCCACCACGCTGCTAGTAGCATAGAAAAATAATTGAATTGTTAGGTGCTAGTGGAGGGGGGAAGTCTATATAAGCTGGTGCGCGACCTTAAACGAACAGGTCGAACCGCATTCCATCGATCGCCGCCGTAGCGTGCGGATGTCTCGGTCGAGCGCAATCCGGTTGCCGCTCCCCCCGCCTGACTCACGCCCCTGCCGCGTTAGATTGTGAAAGTGCTCAAGGACTCAGGACTGTCAGTGTTGTTCGTTCCTGTGCAAGTGGATTGTGTTAGTGTCACTGTGCTTCGATTAGGTAGTGTGGTGCTTCACGCATAACACTTGCCGTAGGTGGTTCCGTCCGTGCGTAAGTACACTAATTTTTAATTTAGGTACTCACCTCTTTCCCCCGAAGGGAGAGAGACTAAGACCTAGATTTTTTCTTAGGTACACACCTCCCTGCCCTCCGGCAGGGAGGCCACCCCCACACTAGCGGGCCAATATGGCCCCCACCCTGCGCCCCACGGGGCAACCGATACTGGACGCGATTTTCGCGTTCCTTCAGGCGCACCACCCCGCCATATTGGTGGAGCTCACCAAGGCCCTCCCGCCCCCTCAGGGCCAGAGTGGCAGCCCGGCAGCACCTTCTCCCCCCTCTGCGGAAAAGGCCAAACCACGCTCCCGCCCCGTGTCTCCTGACATGGAAGTGGAGGAGCAATCCGATTCGGAATCCGAGACTCCCTCAGAGTCCGGTGAGGACGAAGCATCCGATGCTTCGAAGTCCCCGTCCCCCTCGGCGTCATCCGCCTCAGACGAGGACGACGGTTTCACCGCCGTCCTATCCAAGAGCCAGAAGCGTAAGCTGAAGGCTCCCAAGACCGTCCCGCCCAAAAGGGCAACTAACGACGCAGGTGCACCTGCCCCGCGTCCCATCCTCAAACCCCAGCCTGCCTCACAGGCCGCCCGCAAACAAGACGTACCCGACTCACAGGACTCGCCTAAGACGGAGAGGAAGGAGAAGGTGCCGCCCCTATTTGTTAGGGAAAAAGACGCGTGGAACCGGTTAATCCCGCGCATGGACAGTTCGTCCATCCCATTCACCTCTGCCCGGTCCACAAGCCAGGGTATAATGGTGCAATGTCCGTCTTCAACGGACCACCGTCGCCTCACGACACTCCTGGATGCCGAAAAGATCGGCTACCACACATACGCCCTTGAAGACGAGCGTGAACTTCGCGTCGTCATCCGCGGGCTCCCCGTAGAGATAGATTGTGACCTTATTTAGAAGGACCTCCTCAGCCAGGGCCTTCCCGTAAGACAGGTACACCGCATGTACCATCACAGAACCAAAGTTCCTTATGAACTTTGCCTCGCGGTCCTCGACCTCAGTCCTGAAGGCAAACGTGTCTTCAACGTCCAAACAATATGCAGACTGTCGGGTCTGCGTATAGAAACGCCGCGTACGCGTGGGGTAATGGGGCAGTGCCATCGCTGCCAGCTTTACGGCCACTCGCAGCGCAACTGCACCGCACGACCTAGGTGCGTTAAGTGCCTGGGCGATCACGGCACTGCCGATTGCCCCAGAGCGGTTCCGTCCGAGGAACCTCCCAGCTGTGTCCTCTGCAGGACCCAAGGGCACCCCGCGAGCTATCGTGGCTGCCCGAAAGTCCCGCTTAGGGCAAAACGAGGGGGCAGAAGGGCCACCCGTAAAAAGGCGGACCGTACCGCCCCCAAACCAGCTGAGAGGTTCGTCCCCGCGCCTCTCCCCACCTCAAACCCCTGGCACAGGAAACCGGCATCCGAGCCGGCTGTGCCAGTAAAACCGGCTCAGGAGACGGTAGCGAAACCCGCCACCGCCATCTTGAGCTCCAATACAAGAGCTGCCGCTCCTAAAGCGACAGCCACCCCCCCAGCAACGAGTTTCATTGACGACATGAAACTCGTTTGCGACATAGTAACCAAGATTGACACTACGGAGCTGTCAATTTTGGCAAACAAGCTGAGGAGTAATCCTCAAAACAGATTAATGGCCTTGCTCGAACACTCTAGTTTGGTGCAGGCCATCTCTAGGCTTTAAGCTTAAACCCTCACTGGGTAGGGCCAAGCCCCACTCCCTCAAGCTCGTCACCTACAACGCAGACGGGCTTATCAGACACATGGACGAAGTCCGCGATTTCGTAGTTGCACACGATATAGATATTCTTCTAATACAAGAATCCTTCTTAAAACCCCAATTTCGCAATCCCAATATTGCGAATTACAGTTTGATTAAAAATGACCGTCTGTCATCCAAAAAAGGCGGCACGCTCATTTACTACAAAAGAGCCCTCCTATGCTCCCCCCTTGATTCCCCAAAGCTCACTAACATGGAGGCTTCAGTCTGTCAGGTGGGTATGACCGGCCATCAGTCGATCATACTAGCATCAGTATACCTCAGTCCGACCAAACGGGTACTCGAAAGAGACGTCCGCACCCTTCTCGCACTAGGCGACTCTGTAATACTGGCCGGAGACTTCAACTCCAAACATGGCCAATGGAACTCTCGCCGAACCAACCGGAACGGCACAATACTCCAAGGCCTCAACGGCCTTCCAAACCTCGCTTTTGAGGTGATAGCCCCTAACGAGCCCACCAGATACCCGCCTAACGGGGATCCAAACAGAGCAGATGTGTTAGATATATACATTTTCAAAAATGTAGCTCTCCAGTTACATTCTATAGAAGTCCTGCATGAATTAGACTCGGACCACCGTCCGGTTCTAATTCAGTTAGGGCAATCAACCTCCACGACCCCTCCCACGAAAACGATAATCGACTGGAGTAAATTAGGCGGGAAACTCCAGTCCCTAAACTCAGACCACCTACATCAAATTCCTGACAAGATAGACTCCGTGGATAGTGCCAAGTTCGCTGTTACCCACCTTACGAAACATATAACAGACTCACTCGAGCGTTGCTCCAAGGAAGTCCCCGACGACCGCGGTCGTGGGAGACTACCGGACGACCTGCGCGACCTACTTAGACGTAAACGTGCCGCCACTAGGGCCCATGACGCATACCCGACAGACGATAACCGGAGAACACTCCGGCGACTTCAAAGAGAGGTTAGAGAAAAACTCAGCCTCAACCGTCAGTCCGCCTGGGACAACAAACTCTCAGAGATCTCGCCGAGTCACCAGGCTTTCTGGAAACTGGCGAAATCCCTGAGAGGAGACCAGTGTGCAGCTACACCTCCATTGTTACGTTTAAACCGTCCGGTCGCTTTTGACGACATCGATAAGGCCGAATGCTTGGCTGACAGTCTTGAGGGACAATGTTCAAATAACACCAGTCATCCCGAACACGCCGAATTCCACTCGGAAGTGGAAATGGCGGCGGCTAGGATATCCGCGAAGGCTCCCGAAAGCGAGCCGCTCACTCCCACCACCGGAGAGGAAGTCCGTTCCATTATCCAAAACCTGAAGACCCGCAAGTCCCCAGGCCCCGACTCCATATCCAACAAAGCACTCAAGTGCCTCCCCGACCAACTCATAAACCTATTAGTATTGATTTTCAATGCCCTCTTGTTAGGTTGCTCCTTCCCCGACGAATGGAAGGAAGCAATAGTAATAGGTATTCGAAAACCAGGAAAACCCAGTAATCTCCCGAGCAGCTATCGACCCATCAGTCTGCTCAACAGCTTAGGGAAAGTCTACGAGCGAGTAATCCTCGCTAGACTCAAAACGTTCATGGAGTCGATGAAGCTCATACCGGATGAGCAATTCGGCTTCCGCGCCAAACACACCGCGGTACAACAAGTACACCGACTTACCGAAGCCGTCCTCAATGGCTTCGGCAAAAAACGGTACACCGGTACTGTCTTCTTCGATGTCGCCAAAGCCTTCGATAAGGTATGGCATGCGGGTTTAATATACAAACTCGCGAACCTAGGAATCCCCGATAGACTCGTTCTTATAATTCGCGATTATCTTACTAATCGCTCATTTAGATATCGTATTGATGGTGCGCTCTCCTCAAGACGCACCTTACGCGCCGGAGTCCCCCAAGGTTCGGTACTCGCACCGTTCCTATACTCGCTCTATACGAGCGACATCCCACGATTCTCCACTAAAACTAGTGCAGTCACCCACTTAGCCATGTTCGCGGACGATACCGCAATCTATACTACCTGTAGAGATCCCATAACGATAAACGATAGGCTCCAAAGAGCAACCAACCAGCTCGGAAGCTGGTTCCGCCGGTGGAGAATCGAAATAAATCCCGATAAAAGCGCAGCAATGTTCTTTGCGAGATCTAGGAGAGCCATGGACTTCATCCGGACGCCCCCTAGAGTCTCTATTTACAACAAACACATAGATTGGCAAAAGGAAGTCAAATACTTAGGTGTCATCCTCGAACCTACCCTATCCTTCATCCGACACATCCGCGTTGTCCGTAACCGGGCAGCGTTCGCCTTGGGACGCCTCAATCCGATACTGTGCAAGGCAAGTAAACTGTCACTTCGCAACAAAGTGACACTTTACAAAACTTGCATCAGACCCATCATGACCTATGCGAGCGTCGCGTTCGCGCACGTCCCGAAATCACGACTGTGTCCGTTGCAGACACTTCAAAATCGATTCATGCGTACAGCCACTGGCTGTCCGTGGTTCGTGCGCAACGTGAACCTCCATAGAGACCTCGACCTACCCACGATAGCCGATCTTTTCAGACGATTCTCGACGACTTACTTCGAGAAAGCGTCCATCCACCCAAACCCCCTTATAGTGGCCGCGTCCAACTATAAGGCGTTCAGGCACCCCAACAAGATTCACAGGCGCCCGAAGAGCGTCCTTAACGACCCCGATGATGCTATAACAGCATCCAACAAGATACACACACTACATTTACACAAACAGCGTCTTCGCCGGCGAAGACGAGGTCCCCGCTTGCTTGTGTCAAGCGGCCGCAGCCCTCTGCCGTGGCCGCCGTGACGCAGACTTCTTCCAAGTCATTTATTAGATGCAGCCCTCCAAAAACGCGCCGCCTTAAGCCGAGGTTCGGTCTCGCAGGAGACACCCTTAAGGCGACGCCCCCTGTAGCGCGGGTGCTTGTAATGCACCCGCATGTATCATCCATTTCTTCTCGGCGATGCTTCAGCGCTCGCCCGTCTTATCGGTGACGCTGTCAAAGCCATTAGGGCTAACAGCATTAGTCATATTCGAAAAAAAAAAAAAAAAAAAGTTAAACGAACACTTTTGCTTCTGCTTACGGATTGGTAACATCACTGCGAGATTTAATGTTATATTTCTTAAATTGTTTTTGTGATTTAGTTTAGGATTTCTTTTAATTGTTTATTTTTGAATTCATAATTTATTTAAAGTTATCATTATCATTGCTCTCTTTTAGATTATTTGTATGTTTCGACTGGCCCGTTGGCGTAGTGGGTAGTGACCCTGCCTTCAGCTCCGCGAGGGCCAACATTTTCTATGAATGAATTTGTTGGTCTTTGAGCCTGGGAGTATATTTGTATTTAAGTATGTATTTAAACAATATATAAGTATATATTTACCAGTTGTCTGTCACCCATAACACAAGTATTAAGTTACTTACCTTGGGGACGGACGACCGTGTGTGTACGTGTCCCATATATTTATTTTATTTATTTATTTAAACTGCATTTGAAGGATTGTTGACCAAGTAATTTTGTAAATTAGAATTATTGTATGCACGGTATTGTGTATTTATTGTTTTTAGTCAATTCTGGTCTGTTTTCGAAGGTATAAGATAGCGTATAAACTAATAAGAAAATAAAGTATTTTTTATCGATGACATAAAACTTAAGTTAGGGATCGAGTGGCAACTCTCACCGCCGTGCTTAGTACACCAACTCCTCTGAATTCATAATGAGATCGTGACGGTAATGTCAATATCAAAATATGCATTTTTTGTTCCTTATTGATATAACGAGAAATAGAAGACATACCTTTCTTATGTTCTTCAGTCTATCTTATCATTATAATGATTATGGTACGGTATATTTCCATGGGGTAAAGCAGCTTAAATTTAAATAATTTATGTACTTGCAAAAATTGCAGTACGTGTGATATATGAAGTTCGGCCTCTCAATTCACAAAAAGAAACAGGTGTTCTTAATGTCGCTCTGTAATATTATCATCATCAACATAATTCTCCTGCCTTTATCCCACTGTAAGTGGAGTCGACACCACATTTTTTTCACTTCCATTCTCTCCTATCATTCTTCAACTCTGGCGCTATATGCACGTCTTACTTCACACAATCCAACCATCGCTGTTTAGAAAATGATATGCCCATACCATTCTAATCTTGTACTTCTTGTTTTTTCTGTAATGAGTGCAACTTTAAAAATTGTCCTTATATTGTATCTACTCATTTCGTATTTTATCTGTCATAGTCAAGTATTAAGGTACTTATTTTGGGGACGAAGGACCATGTGTCAATTCCATAGAAAGAATTATATGCTTCGACGACAGCGAAAAATTATACGTGTTATTTAAAAAGTTACAACACTATAAACCTACATTATAGACACAAAAATGACATAAAACAAGAAAATTTTAAATTACTAAATTTACCTGTTTAAAATAAATTAACATCTGCTTGCCCCATCTGCGTATGGAAGTTACAAACGAACCTTAATACGACTTACAGGAGTTTAAACTCCAGAAGTAACCATTTTAATAAAGCAAGTAACCAAAACTCAGCAAAACTTTGAGATTTATTTGCGCTATTAATTATTTGCTTGCCCGGAGACAGAACGTAATTATTTCGTTGAGAATTAAATCCTATGCTCGTAGTAACCGAGGCTTTTAAGGCCCCATACAGACATCGCGAGGCGTGCAACGCGAATAGTTCGTCATGCATGCCTCAACCTAAGGCATACGACGGTACATTTATACATGCGTCCCAAATGAAATATGCTCAAGTTGAGCATATTAACAGCCACGCATGGTATACGTCAGCAGATTGTAGCTGCGACCTATAAAGTAATAAATAAAATATTAAAAAAGAGAAAAGACGCTAGAGAACAAAACGATTTTTTTATGATCTGATTAAATTATTAGCATATATAGGCACCATGACTCGTCAGCGTGCGACGCAAACAATACATCCGTCTACACCAGTGTTTTCCGACCTTTTTTACCGCCCCACGTTAAATAATACTTTCCCCCCTCCTCAGTAACATACATAAATTTTAACATTAAAAATTGAATTGTCCACTTAAAGAACATACATAATAGGTTTAAGGAAGAAAAATTGCTTTTTTTTGTTAAATTTGGCACCGAAATCTAACATTGCACTTAAATGGCCCAAAGTGAAAGGTTTAAACTCGTATCGAATTACCCCCCTTAACGTTGAGAAACACAGTTGTGGTCTACACAGAGCGCGCGGCTCGTACTGAGGCAGCGTTCATAACGATCTTACGCGAATGGTCGCTGGGAGCACACACATCCACACAGCTCGAGGCATGCGAGACGAACTATTCGCAACGCACGCCTCCCAATGTCTGTACGCACCTTAAAATTTATTTCACTCCCGACTTTTATTTATACGGAACGATTTAATTCTGACGACAATAGCTTTTTAACGTTGAACGGGGACGTGGCGATAGATTCTTTTCAGGATTAATTTTATTAGGATCTTGTTACATGAGTGAATCCGCTGAGGGTATTGTACGCTGAGTGAATTCTCGGGAAACCGAATACGAGATAAAAAGGCGTATTGAAACAATTTGAAATGATTACGGGGAAACTGTGGTAATTCTTTATCTACACATATTATAAAACAAAGTCCCGAATAGCTATCTGTTTGCATGTGATCGATTTTCTTAAAATTTACTTCACAGATTTTTGTACGATTTTTAATAAAAGATTTGTGCAATTGTTGAAAAAAGTTTAGGTTAATAGTATATTACAATTTCTTTGTGATTTCAGTGAAACACATATTACCGCAAAGCTTAAGGCTAGTCATATATACTTTTTTTCTAAATGGAAAGTTGGAGCGCAAAAGCATTCTTCATCCTCCTGTCCTTATCCCACTCAAAGTGGGTCCGCACAACATGTCATAAACATGCTGTCACATGATTTTGCTACGTTTTTTACTACCGCGGCCTGCCTGACGTCAAGAGACTTTAGTTGTATTTTACAACATCTTGGTAAGAAAGAGAGAGGTCTATTATACTCAACTGGATTGCACCTGGTGGGTCAACTTTACTTAGTCGCCTTTTACGACACCTCGGTAAGAAATGAGGGTGGTCTATTCTACTAGCCGAAACATGTTGTGCCGACCCCAGTTAGAGTGGGATAAGGGCAGGAGAATGATGATGTTCGAATTCCGGGAATTTTTTCTTGAATGATTCATTTTTGGTTTTATCAGTTGAATAAATTGAATGTATTCGATACCAATATAACGCTTAACTATTCTCATCTCACTGGTGATAGAATTGAATGCGAATTAACGCTTTTTTGCGAGGAAATGCCTCGTTCTGTTCACTTTTATCCGGCTGTTACTCAAACGATTTCAGCGCCCGCGGTAAACTGCAGACTTGTGTTCGATTCATTGAAAATTTTACATCGCATCGTATTTTTGTCGCCTTTTTTAAATGCCTTAGGTGATTTTAGATTTTCTGAGATACAAATTACAATACGCCGTGTGCTCTGCCTAAATAGAATATTCCACCCTCATTTCTTACCGAAGTATAAAAAGGCGACTTAGGTAAGTTGACCCGATGTGTGGTAACCGGCTGAGTAGAATAAACCACTCTCATTTCTTTACCGAAGTGTAAAAAGGCGACTAAGGTAAGTTGACCCGCTGTGTGGTATCTGGCTGAGTAGAATATACAAGCCTCATTTCTTACGGAGGTTTCGTAAAAGGCGACTAAGGTAAGTTGACCCGCTGTATGATATCCGGCTGAGTACAATATACAAGCCTCATTTCTTACCGAGAAGTCGTAAAAGGCTACTAAGGTAAGTTCAACCACTGTGTGGTAAACGGCTTGGAAGAATAGCTGGTCTATTCTACTCAGCCGGATACCACACGGCGGTTCAGTACGCCTTAGTCGCCTTTTACGACACCTCGGTACGAAATGATGGTGATACTATTTTATTCAGCCGTAGAATTAGTTCACCGTGTGGTACACGGTGAACTAATTCTAGAATAATTTATAGAATTAGTCGTTACTTTGCGGAGATCCATAATACAAAAGTAATAATAAAATTATTTTGCTATAATCCGCGATGAAGTCAAATAGAAAATATATATAATGCTAAATGTAGAGTGGACAATCGGTTATCATACCTGATACATGCAGGAGTCGTAAAAAACACATGCACAAACCTCCACCACCTCCACCACCGCCACCATGATACACAAGCACTATATACGTTCACTATCACAAACTCAACAATTGTTTCGCCCCGCAACCAAAGCATCATCAGGAGATCTATCTCCTGATGATGCTTTGGTTTGGAGTCTACTCCACGACCAAAATCGCTAATGAGGGTGCCATTCAATGGCACCCTCATTAACGATCAGATAAATGTTTCTAGCTCAAGCTTGTTACACTTGTTCGCAGGCAAAATAAAATAGATGGTGGGGTTGAACCGATTAGTATATAACTAAACTTATTTGGGTATTGCTTCGCTTTGCAATTTTGGTCGTGGAGTCTATCTCCTGATGATGCTTCGGTTGTGGGGCGAAACAATTGTTGAGTTTGTGATAGTGAACGTATATAGTGCTTGTGTATCATGGTGGCGGTGGTGGAGGTTTGTGCATGTGTTTTTTACGACTCCTGCATGTATCAGGTATGATAACCGATTGTCCACTCTACATTTAGCATTATATATATTTTCTATTTTACTTCATCGCGGATTATAGCAAAATAATTTTATTATTACTTTGAATTCTAGAATAGATAATTAATGCAACCGTGTTTTTCTTACTCTTTTAATTGAAAGGACAATTAGATAATCTTTCCAATTACCAGAACCTAGTATTAAATTGTTATGTGGTGCTAATTTTCACGCTGCGCCAAATGACTTCGAGCTGCTTAAAGAAAGCCATCCACTACACATGCGATATTGCTATTAAGGCCACGAGAACAGCGCGAATATTATTTTATTTCGTTACTCCCTTCTAATCACATCAATATTTCTGACTTCTTAACAATGAGGGAAAGCTTGAATAAAAAAGGCTTGATTAAATAAAACTTGTAACCTAAGTTACTTGATATACTTAAGTATAAAAGATACGCTTATACGAAAAGCACATTGCAAAATTTAAGATATTTAGATGATAAAAAAGCCTGGATTTGTCTGGATTTGAATCCTTTCAGCTTCCTACAAGGACTGTGGTTCAAAAATTTAAAATTGAAAATGTTTAAAAGATCAATCTTTTAAGCATTTTCTTTCTGCTTCTTCTCGGTAAGAGGAACATTTCGAACCAGTTGTAGCTTCGTTACTAATATTGATCCTTGACGATTCTAAAGTGCTTATTTAAATAAAGATTATTTTGATTTGTAACTTTTATTGTAACTTCTGTGCTTAAGTATTTTAAAAAAAATTTATAGAGTTTTAAATATTAATTTGTATAGATTAATGACTAGAGGGAGGCCGAAAAAAAGATGTATGGATTGTTTGAAGAAAGATATGCATATAAAACTAGTATCATCAGAGTTGACGTATAATAGAGGAGAATGGAAGTTGAAGAGATTGTACCGTGTACCCGTGTACTTTGAGTAAGGCAATGGTTAAAAAATGATGATAATTCTTTAAAAAAATTGTGTTTAATTGATGAGTTATACGATATGATGAATTTAAAAATCATTTAATTCAGTGAAGTATTAGTATAGAAGTCACAAGAATTATTTAACGTTTCATAAAAATAAACAAGACTTATAGAGATCAACGACCGTACCCGCCATTCCGACCTTGGTCTAAATATGGTAATTTCTAGTACAGTACGACTAAACAGGTACGAGGGAGACAGAAATATAATGATATTGTTTTCTTCTGTTTTTAAACAAGTTCGCCGCGCCAGGTCAATCAACCCTTACTAAAGTGAGTTCTCAATTAAATTATATTTATTTTCTTCGCAAATACATTTGTTTTGAACGAAAGTATGTTATATGTGGATTCATTTAATGTCATATAGTCTGTGCCAATCTGTTTAACGATCTCATCATATGAGATAAAAAATTCGGTTTTCCTTCGGAAACAGCACGATACACTGTTGTCGCTAGCAATATTTTGCTGAGGTATTTTGGATAAAATACTGGTCACAACTAAAGGCAGCGCCATATTTACTCCCGTCATTTTGGAGTCTTCATGAAGCATTGGAAATGACTGTAGCGGCATTCAGTGTTCACCAGTGGAAAGAATAAAGAGTGAAGGCAAAGTACTGATATGAACGTGTTGGCGATAACAACGCAGTACATGATTTAGAGTAATCTAATGCTATAATGGAGATAAGGCTGCGAAGTCGCGTATACAAATATCTATAAATATATCTATATCTATAGCAATTAAATTAATAAAGGTTTTCCCACAACAGAACCTTGTTAACGTGGCGTCAATTACAGTCAGATCTTTACCAACCATTGTCCCAAGAGCTGAACAAACGGAACCTTACACGCATCGACATAAAGTTGAACGTAATAATTGTTTTACACAATGAACTTTCAAAGACGGGTGTCCAGGGACGACCCGTCGCCATTTTAAGATTTACGAGCCCCCGAGTGGCATCCATTCCAACGAAACCCACTCACGTGCAACATGCAAAAGCACTCGGCCTGAAAACTCGAAATTGTGCAAACTACTTACCTACGCGACACCCGAAATTCTATAATTAAACATTATTGTTTACTAGTCACACCGCGTAGTTTTGCTCGCGGTGCAATGTTTATTTAATAAATATCCTTAATTTAACCTTAATAACTGAAGCCATTCTCGGTATTTTTTTCTTAAGATATAAAAAAAATGCTAAAAAAGGTTGTAATAACAGGGGCTTGTTCCCAGTTATTTTCACTTCTTTAGTCCACCTGTTGCCCACTGAGCTATCACAACTTTACAAACGACATTAACTCATTTAAATATTAAAGATTTAACATTTGTACCTCTATCTGTCTGTTACTGTCGTTTTTACTCATCATCCTAATGTCCTTTCCCACTTTAGGTGGAGTCGGCACAACTTGTTATAAAGAAGTTGCTCATTACTTGGTTAGGTATTTTAAGACCGGCCGCCTGCTTGTCGTCAACTTACCTTAGTCACCTTTTACTAAACCTCAGTAAGAAAGACTGTGGTTTATTCTACTCAGCCGGATAACACACGGTGTGTTAACTTATCTTAGTCGCCTTTTACGTCACTTCAGTAAGAAAGAGGGTGGTCTATTCTACTCAGCCGGATACCACACGGCGGGTCAACTTACCTTAGTCGCCTTGTGCACTGTCGTTTTAACTTTTTTAGATTAGTATTTACATTTAAGTATGATCGCCAGTGAAACCACCTCAACTTAAGCTGAGTTTACATTTCTGTACATTTTTCGTCTTATTTGTATTGTTATGTTTTGTTAAATTTTTTTTGAAGTGTTTTGATTGAAGAAGTAGGATGGCTACCTATACCTTGTTACAGGAAAAAAACGAATCCATTTTTGTGAGGCAAAAGCACTCGGATTAAAAATTCGAAATTGCAGGTGCAAACATGCGGGTTACCTGAATTAATAACCGCCACCCACGCATACTGACAGAATGCGTGCCGGCTTTTAAAATAATAAAATGTGCGTTTTTGAAGGTTCTCTGCTTTATTGATATGGGACCCGATATGATATGATATCGAAATCAGCTTAGCCGTTCCGCAGAAAGTACTATTAACCTAAATCCTCAAAAATTTTACTATATTTCAGTATAAACCTAAAAGTGTAAAAATATAAAATCAGTATAAATCAGTAAAAATTCAGTCAGTTCGTGACCACGGTGGATGCAACTCTGCCGAAACGTAGAACCTTATACAAAGGTAATCGATTATAACGCGATATGACCCGTATGTTTATTTAATAATCAGTAAAAATTCAGTTTAAAATAATTTAGTATAAAATCCTTAAAATAAATTTTGATAAAATAAATCACATACAGACAGACTGCTTATGGGAACATTTTTATAATATTGATAAATTAAAGCTCTATAAGCTTTAATTCTGTCACATTTATCAATATTGGTCCAGCAGAGCAGAGCAGAGCAGTATTTGGTAAAGTCAACTTCTGCCTTTATCATTTTCCTGCCCTCATCCCACTCTAAGTGGGGTCAGCGCAACATGCTATAAACATGTTGTCTCACGATTTGGCTACGTATTTTACGACCGGCCGCCTGCCTGACGTCAACTTGCCTTAGTCGCCTTTTACGACACCTCGGTAAGAAAGAGTGGTCTATTCTACTCAGCCGGACACCACTATATTTGATAAAGTCAACTATCCATCAAAAATAAATCTATATAAAATCTGGCAACCATAAAATAGCAATGCAACTCAACTAGAATATCGTTTCATTTCACGCCTTTATACAATAGCCAGTAGTTCCACTGTAGTCCGAAGTTCTATACATCATGACATTTTGACAAACACCATTGTATTTCTGACGGCGTTACTTGTTTCGTTTATCCTCGGACTAACTTGAATGGCTTGCTCGTAAAATTGCCTCAGCAACACGGTTTGAATAAACAATTATTCTGATATCAATGTTTGCAATACCGCATTCTGAAATCTACGCCATGTCTAAACGAAATCCCGCAAACACTTCTTTTCGTTCTTCTTCTATCTTAAATATTGAGATGATTTAATCTTGTATGTATATATATATATATATATATATATATATATATATATATATATATATATATATATATATATATATATATATATATATATATATATATATATATATATATATTGGAAACGGCTCCAACGATTATCATGAAATACAGCATGTAGGGAGTTTTGGGGGAGAAAAATCGATTTAGCTAGGTTTCATTCTAAAAAAATGTCGTTTAATCTCTGTTTGGATGAAAATGCTAATAATTTATGGTGAATTTAAAAAATAATTTATTAAATGTCACGATAGTTCATTTGGGGAACGGGCGGTCTAGAGAGGTAGAAATACCCCTAGGTATTTTTACCGCCCCACCTCCTCAACTATTTTTAATTTTACTTAGTTACTAAAATATTAATTGATTTAAATTTATCTTTATGTATCTTAATAAATCTTTATATATTTTAAATATACCTTCTGATGATGCTTCGGTTATGGGGCGAAACGATCGTAGAGTTTGTCGTAGTGACTGTGTAGTGCTTGTGTGGTGTATCGTTGGTGGCGTTTTGTGATACGCGTGGTGACTGGTCCTGCATGTATGAGGTAGGTGAACGTTGCCTGCTTCCTACCATTAGCATTACATAGATTCTCTTAACAATCGCGGAGTACAGCAAAATAATCCTATCATCACTTCTGTACATTTTTGTCAGTAATTCCTAATGAAAAAGTAACGGTCTATTACTATCCCACTGCTGGGCAAAGGTCTCCTCTCTCTGTTTTTGGAGAGAAGGATTGGAGCTAAGACCTACCACGTTGCTCCAATGTGGATTGGTAGGTTACACATGTCTCCAGAATTCTCTAGAGATATGAAGGTTTCCACACGATGTTTTCCTTCACCGAAAAGCGTGTGAAAAATTGCAATTATCAATTAGACACATAAGTATTAATAGAAAAACTCATCGGTGTCTGCCCAGGGTTTGAACCCATGATCGTCTCTAGAGATTCACGGTCGTACCGATGAGTTATCACAGCATATAATTATAATTCCTAATTGGTTTATCCATTAATTCTAAAATCGATGTCTTTTTTACACCAAAAGAATTAAAATTTAAAAGCAAACTTCCGCGTTGTATTCATCCGACGTTGTATTTTTTTGTTCACACTTTAACAAGTTCTCGTCAAACTAAAAAAGGGGAACGCAGAACCATAGGCTATTCGGAACTTTTCGTTAAAAGCAAAACTTTTGCAACGAATCTTTTCAACGTTAGAAAGAGCTGTTTGCTAATGCTCCCGTAAACATTTGCGAAAACACAGCACTTAGCTCGTCTTGGAATTACATAGGCTTATGGTTGGCAGATATCCGTTAAAAGTAAACGCTATTATAACAATCGCAAGTGAAATAAAAAAAATTGAGAGTGGATTTTAAATGTAATTTTAAATTAAATTATCTTTGCTCGTTCAATTCATGTAATAATAAGTACCTGGGTGACCAAGCCTTGCAAAAAAATAAAAAAAAGCGTCGGGTGACATATTGGAATCGGATATATACATATATGCAAGTACTACTACCACGCTCATTTCTTACCGAGGTGTCGTAAAATGCGACTAAGGTAATTTGAAGTCAGGTTGGCGGACCGTCGTAAAATACGTAGCCCAAATCATGTCACGACATGTTTATAACATATTGTGCCGACCCCACTTAGAGTGGGATAAGGACAGAAGATGATGTTGTTTAGTTACAATTAATATGACACTATAAATATGTAGTTTAACTAAGTAGTAAAGCTATAGAAATCATCATTCTCTTACCTGCCCTTATCTCACTCTAAGTGGAATCGACACATGTTTAAACATGTTATGTGACTTGGCTAGTTTCTACGATGCCTGCCGCCGCCTGCCGGCCTGCCTGCCTGATGTCAACTTACCTTAGTCGCCTTCAACGACACCTCAATAATAAATGAGAGTCGTATATCCTACTCAACCGGATACCAAACGGCGGAACCACTTACCTAAGTCGTCTTTTACAACCTTGGTAAGAAATGAGGGTGGTATATTCTACTCTACCATACGGCGATGCTAAAGTTAAAAAAGCTTAAGAAAAGTTCCAGATGTGAAATTTGGAATCAGAAAAAGTCCGCTTTAGCATAAAATAAATAGAAGATAGCAGATTGGACAATCCACGGAATACAATAACAATCATGGAAGAGATTCAACACAATAGGCTTGGACGCCAATTGGCAAAGACACAGTTAAGCTTGTCGCAGACGGAGCGAACAGTATATTGAAAGGAATGAAAACAAATTCAAATCTGCTACTCCTGATAATTTATTAATGTTTTATTATTCGCTCAACTATACAAAAAAAAAGAAAAAGAAAAAAAATAGCACTTATACAAAGGTGGACTTTTCACTTTTATGATTGTATTTTATATTTTGTAATAATTTAGTTTAATATAATACGTATGGTACCCTTGTAAGCATGCTAGGTTCTAGTTTTACATCAAGAAGACAAAAATTATTGAAACAGACTAATTATGTTGAATTTTGATATCCTCAATCGTATGACAGTATTGTGAACTAAATAAAAAAAGGGATCTGTTCTTGTCAAACTTCTTCTTACTTCCTTTGGCCGGCTATTTTCCACGCTTAATCGCATTTTTTGGTGACCGTTGTGCGTGAGGGGGAAGGAACTGGTTACTCCAATCAGCCAAGCTAATAAAGCCAGCTAAGAAATAATAAAACAGAAGTGAAATGCGAGTAATATAGAAAGAAATAAGTATGTAGATAAACCTTTTATCATCATTAGTGATAATAAAAATATGAGAGATAACATAAATAGAATAAGTAAAATAATAAGGAATTCATAAATAAAAGTATAAATTTAAGTGCTTAATTGTTGTGTACAACATTGATCATAGAATAATTGTATAATACTTTATTTTTTAAGAGTAAGGCCTCTTAAAGGTCTTGAAAAGATTAGACCTATACGTACGTACGAAATAAATTAAAAAATAAATGGATTTTCAGATAAAAATAAAGAAATAAACGTGTTGTAGTAAACGTTCTGTGACAATAACAAATACTACACCTGACGCTTAGTCACATATAAAATAAACATTAACTGCACCGTGTATGATAGCCTTAAAGGATTCGAAATATGTACTGAATAAAAAAAGAACGGATACTCACAAAATACAACCGTATTGTTACCAGTCATTGGGTTTAATATCTTTTGAATATAACCATCATTCAAGCGAAGTATTATTATTAGTAAGCAACTTATACGTTTAGGGGTTGTATTTTGAAAACCTCTATAACGCAGCAGTAAGTCACGATCAAAATCTTATTGATTCCTTTTTCGACGAGATCTATCAAGGAAACTATGAAGCTAACATATTTTACGTAAATCCTTTGGTGCTCTAAATGTCTTTTTTGAATATACTCGTACTATAAGTGAATTTGAAATTCCTAATACAATTATGATATCATATATCTCTTCTTCATATATATTACAATTTATCTCTATATTCTTTTTCAAATTCAAAATTTTCTTTATTTAAGTAAACTTGTAAACAAGTGCTTTTGAATCGTCAACTCTACTGCTGGTTCGGAAAGCCGTTCCTACCGAGAAGAGCCAGCAAGAAACTAGGCGATTGCTCTTTTCAAAATATTACTTTTTCGGGCAATATTTTCTACCGAAGGTAATAGGGGCTTGCTGCACCTGAGGCGATGCGGGTAGGTGACTAATTAATGAAACACAAAAAAAAGCGATCGGCCGCGCAAGACGGCGCACGGCTCTCGGAGTGAATTTATAATAAACTAGCGGCCTGCCCCTGCTTCGCACGGGTATAAAATATATATCCCATGTCAGTCAGTGTAAACAAAATGATTAAAATTGATCCAGTTGTTTTGATTTATTCATTACTGCCCGTGGCCGTAGCGTTAAATTTGGAGAAAAACAATTTCCTCTCCCTCCCTATACCAAGAAGATTTCCTGCTATCTTTGGAATATCTAAATTCATATAGTACATTATTACTTATTTACTTTTATATTTTCCCTATGTATTTTATTTTTACAATTAATTACAGAATGTCTTTATACAAACTCTTGAAAGAGCGACATCGCTGCTAAAGTCGAAGTGTTATAGGGCGAAGCGCGGCCTCCTCACGGCATTTTAAATCTGTAATATCTCCGAAAATGTTCACTTAAATTACATGCTGTAAACGGCCATATTGATCTATATTAAATCAACTATTTATTTAAGGCACTTAATTGGATAAGGATTAATGCTGTATTGTATAAGAATTGCTTAAAAAGTAAACGACAAAAAATGCTTTAGTGGGTTATCTATAAGCGATACACATATACCATCGCGGCCTTTTCTGTAGAACTTTTCAATGTGTACAAATACTTAGTACATTATTTTGATAAATCTGGTAGGATTTAGCCTGCGTTTGCAATGTAAGCGGAAAAAAATGTAATTATTTACAGAAACCTCAAAAATTACAGTATTTCTCAACTCCGTATTGAATGTTATTATACGTATAAACCTTCCTCTGAAATCACCCTATCTATTAAAAAAAACCGCATCAAAATTTGTTGCGTAGGTTTAAAGTTTTATGCATACATAGGGAAATATGGACTTTGTTTTATAATATGTAGTGATTGTTATTTTCCTCGCTAGAGAGCTCCGATCATAAATGCGTCCGATCGCTGCTAAATTCAAATGGTTAAAGGGCGAACCGCGTTTTTCTATTTTCGAATTTGACTAATGCTGTTAGCCCTAATGGCTTTGACAGCGTCACCGATAAGACGGGCGAGCGCGGAAGCATCGCCGAGAGGTGAACCGCGACCTCCGACGCGCTATTTATAGGCTCGCGGCGCGGCCCCTGCGTTTTAAATCTGTAATATCTTCGAAACTGTTTATTTAAATTACATGCTGTAAAGGGTCATATTGATCAATATTAAATAAACAATATATTTAAGGTTCTTAATTGGATAAGGATTAATGCTGTATTGTATAAAAATTGCTTTGAACATAAGGCATCATTTTTCGTAAAAAGTAAATGACAAAAACTGCTATTGTGAGTTATCCATATGAGATAGACATATACTACCCCGGACTTTCTGTAGACCTTTTCAATGTGTACAAATACTTAGTACATCATTTTCTTCAATCTCGTAGGGTTTAGCCTGCGTTGCAATGTAAGCGGAAAAAAATGTAATTATTTACGACTATTATTATTATTATTATTTACTCAAAAATTACAGTATTTCTCTACTCCATATTGAATGTTATTAGACATGTAAACCTTCCTCTAAAATCACTCTATCTATTAAAAAAAAAACCGCATCAAAATCTGTTGCATAGTTTTAAAGATTGAAGCATACATAGCGATATACGGACATAGGGACAGACAGAGAATGCGACTTTGTTTTATACTATGTAGTGATATTATTTATTTTTACAATTGATTAGACAATGTCTTTACATACAACATTTATAGCTTTCTTATCATAAGACAATATAAACTTGAAAGAAGGTCATTTAGTTGCGCCTCCGGTCGCTGCTAAATTCGAAGTGCTTATAGGTCTAAGCGCGGCCTCCTCGCGGGATTTTAAATCTGTAATATCTCCGAAAATGTTCACTTAAATTACATGCTGTAAAGGGCAATATTGATCTATATTAAATCAACAATTTATTTAAGGTACTCAATTGGATAAGGATTAATGCTGTATTGTATAAAAATTGCTTTGAATATAAGGCATCATTTTTCGTAAAAAGTAAATGACAAAAACTGCTATTGTGGGTTATCCATAAGAGATAGATATATACCATCGCGGACTTTTCTGTAGACCTTTTTAAGGTGTACAAATACTTAGTACATCATTTTGATAAATCTCGTAGGGTTTAGCCTGCGTTTGCAATGTAAGCGGAAAAAAATGTAATTATTTACAGAAACCTCAAAAACTATATTATTTCTGTACTTCGTATTGAATTTTATTATACGTACAAACCTTCCTCTGGAATCACTCTATCTATTAAAAAAAACCGCATCAAAATCGGTTGCGTAGTTTTAAAGTTTTATGCGTATATACGGAAATATGGACTTTGTTTTATAATATGTAGTGATATCGTTTTTCGGTGAACCTTCGTGTTAATATATACGAAATATTAAGGATAATTCGGTGGTTATGAACATGAACAATATCAAAGAACGATTAAATTGGTAATTCCACGAATAGGTATAAGTGGATTTAGGTATTAAGTGGTTATACTCCGGCTGGAGCAGCGTAGACACCATAACCTAAGAAGAATCCTCCAAGTTAAAGGAACAACCCGAATAATCAAAGTATCTTTGATTATTCGGGGTGGAGAAATTGCCGGTTGTCTGCCTATCTTATCTATGCTCACCAACTGCAAGCTATCAAAGGAACACAGTAGGCGCGAACAATACTTATAACTAGTTACATTAATTACGTCATTATTATCTTGTACGGGGTGCCAAAGTGGTCGGCCTCCTCGTGGCGCACCCTGGGCAAGCTTAGTCTTGGCGAACGGACCACTGAGGGGTGGCCAATCCAGTTGTCCCTCTGATTAGCAGAGGGCAATCTGGACGGGCCGGGGACTTCGGGGGGGTTGGGGTGAAGTCCCTAATGAGCGACGGGTCCAGTTGGGCTTACTCTAAGTCTGGCTGGACATGGTTACGGCCACCGTCGGCGAAACCCGGAAGCCCAGCAATGGGAACGGGGACCTTCGGGTTGCGAGGAAGAAAACCTCTATAAAAAATTACCCGGTGGGGGCGGAAACGCCCACCAAGGCGTTGGGGCCCCTACTTGGGGCGCGATCTCTCCCTGTCGACCGTGACATATCAAACACGGTGGGCAGGGAGCGATCGTGGGCAGCGATGGCCTCCTTTAGCTCTGCGGAGGGGGGCGGAGGGAGGCGGCGGAGTGGTTCCACGAACTGTTGTTCTGGATCCAACCTGCTGCTGGTGAGTCCAGGTGTTAGTGACTCGCCCAAGCCCATCGTCTGCCCCCCTAACTGGGGACCTTCGGGTGTTCCGAACGGGGTACATCGGACACCTGGCTTACAGGTCCCCGAGGCGGTCGGTGCATCTGGTGCTCCCGATGCACCGGTTAGCGGAGGGGGGTTTCTCTTTCGAGGGGCCCCTACCTGGAGGTGTTTATTCTCTGGGATCAGAGCTGTCGGCGGGATGGGGGCAAAATGTACAATGATACCCTGTCCTTGCCATTGGCAGCGTGGTGGAGCACACAGGTCGTTTTAGTCGGTGCGAGTCCGACATAACCGCCGCCTGTCCCCGTCGGGCGGCGGTACCCATAAGGGGTTTTTTCCTGTATAATAAAAAAAAAAAAAAAAAATTATTATCTTGTACAAGCTCAGACAGTAGCTATATCAATGCATTCATATCATCTGAATAATTCTCAACAGTATAGTAGGCTTTTTGTATCAGCCGCCCTTTAACAGTTTTTTTAAACTGCTGTGATATATACTACATGATGTAATACAATGTATTTAAAAGGGTATATTAATTATTACGATATATTATAGTCACGGCTTGTTGTGTCCTACCGTTGGGATATGACAGGACCAGTGTCTCCGTTCTTGGAGAGAAGGCTTGGAGCTAAGATCTACCACACTACTCCAATGCGGATTAATAGGTTATATATACCTTTAATATACATGTTTAATATCCATATGGATTATTATTTAATGTTCCCGAAGAAAAACGGGATTTTTTAATCTCATATATTGTTTAAAATTGTCTGTGAGTCTGTCTGTCCGTCCATATATTTCGTTAAAAACTTTATTACTTGCAGTTCCTCGTGCCGCGCCTTATTAATAATTTACCCTCCGTGTAAATTTGAGACAGAAAAATATTAAATTTAAATTAAAATCTTATTCTATAGAAAACTTAAAAGTAATATAAAATTTATACCTACTAAGTTCCTAGAGCATAAATGTAAATGGATCTTTGTAATGTTTAATTCTTTATTATTAAATTGAAATTTTTATCTAGATATATATAATATAATTTTTAGTTGCCGTTGTAATTTAAACAACAGGTGAATTGATTGTTGCGTTAGCGACAAACCTTAGTGATTTTTATTGCTATATTTAAGTTTATTGTATTTATGTATTCTTTAAAACGTTAAATAAATTAAAATAAAATTCTCGTGATTTATATACTTGCCGATGCCCATTATAGGGAACATTTAATTTAAATCTTTTTCCACACGAAAAGCAAAAATGGTCCATTCATACGCCTTCTTTTTATTTCCAATCAGGCATAAAATACTCTTGCTCTTTGAAATGTAATCAAAGGAACGATACTGTATGTATATTTGTTTTTTAAGAAATCGAAATTACGTCTTCTCTTCGGATACATTCACATTATCAAAGTACGTGAAAATGCCTATAAAAATATATTAAACATATTGCATATTATCCTTATTTCTTATCGAGATGCTATAAAAGGCGACTAAGTTAAGAAAATAACTAGTGATTTTGTCTAGAAGTCTATCTCCTGATGATATTTCGGTTGCGGGACGAAATGACTGTTTAGTTTTTGATAGTGAATGTGTATTTTGGTGGCGATGGTGGAAGTTTGTAGTGCATGTGTTTCTGGGAACCCTGCAGGTATCAGGGCTGAAAACGGATAATCCACTCTACGTTTAGCATTATATATTTTTCTATTTACTTCATATTATATTCATACTTCACATTATATATATTTTCTATTTTCTATCGCGGATTTTAGCAAATTAGCTTTTCTATTACTTTCGTTTTTTTAAAAGGCTAACTCTGATTGTTTTTACGGGAAAAAATAACAAATACACCAATATCACGTTGTGCATTACATTGTATAACCAATTTTTTTTTATTACATGAATGAGTCAACCCGCAAATTAATGGTTATTCAGTTGGAAGCGAACTAATTGGTTGAGTTCAATTTGTACCGGTAGTGATATCATTTATTTATATTTTTACAACAGGCAGCGATATATTGTCATAACATTTACGATGACTTGATAGTTACGGGTTCGATTCCCGCAGAGGGCCAACATTTTTTAAACAATCAGCCAATAAGCCAACATCTTGTCTGGGAGCATTGTTTATTTATTTCAAGTTATATATTTAACAGTTGTATGTGACACACGCCACGAGTATTAAGTTACTTATTTTAGGGTTTAACGACCGTGTGTGTAAATTAAAAGAAAATATATTGCTTATTCAAATAAAATTGTTAACAAGTACTTTTATATCGTCAACTCTACTGCTTATTCAGAAAGTTGGTCCGACCGAAGAGAGCCAAAAAAAAGCTTGTAGGTTTCTCTTTTCAAAATAGAATTCTCACAACTAGTATAGCTGCCGTATATAATAATAGAATAATATAAAATGTATAATAAAATTTACAAAATACAAAATTATAGCAAAATTTACACAAATTTATGTCAAAATAACACAAAATTATAACAAAGTTATAGCACGAGGCGCGCCCAGCGAGCTGCGCGACGCAGTTCCCGCCGCGATAACGTCGTGTAAAGAGCTCATGAATAAGAGCCCCGGATGGGTTCGAAACTAGTCGGGCTAACCCGATAGAATAAGACGTGAGTATAGCCGGTTTCTATACATTAACAACAAAAACAATCAAAATAATTTTCCAATTTTTGCAATTACTGGGTTGTTCCATTATATTTATTGTACATGGGTGACCTAGCCCTGCTCAGGAAAACTTCAAAAAAATAATAGGATAGGTGGGGCTCAATGAAAATACCTAGGGAATTTTTATTTCTCGATACCACACGTTCCCCGTGTAAGCTACACTGACTTTACAATTTACGGCAAAAATAGCGTTTTATATACAAATGTTAGTATGTTAGTATTTTTAAATGCCCAAAAGCAGGGACAAAATGATTTTTTTTTTAAATAAAACCTAGCTAGATCGATTTTTCTCCTCCACGACCCACTACATGGTTATTTTCAGGAAAATCGTTGGAGCTGTTTCCGAGATCCCGAAAATAAATATACAACAAGATTAACTTTAATATATTAAATATTAAATTAATTTTTTATTTAAATATTAAAGATTGGCCATTGATTACTTTCTCTTTCTTTCCTAATGTCTGTTATCCATTTTCAATGTTTAATACAGTAACAAGTACAAATATTCACAATGTACCAGCGGTACAATAGATTGCGTTGAATGTTTGCGGGTTCCGGCGCGGTTAACCCTTGTTCCACTCCATCTGAGTTTAGTAGCCTGTTTCGCTTTTGTTAATGAAATTGAATTTCTGAACGTGTTATGTTGTTTCAAAATCGAATTCGCTAATAGTGAACGTAATTGCATCTTATGTTACTTTTTTAAATGTACTGTTAACCTTAACAGATTTTAAGGCCATACTATCAGAAACGGGTTTGAGCAGAAGCATCGTCGTGAAAATAAAAATGTACACTATAAAATTACTATAAAATTGAACATAATAACAGTGACATATCTTAACTGCAGTAAGCTGCAATGATTAACTTTTAACCATCAAAACTAATGAAAATATTATTTTTCTATACTCATAATTTATTGCGCATTACAGCAAAATATTATTTTCATTACTTTTGTATTATGGACCTACGCAAAGTGACGCCTAATTTTTTAAGTTAAACTATCGTGAGTGTTATTCATAATTAATGTATAGATTCCGGCTATACTCACGTCTTATTTTATTGGATGAGCCCGACTAGTTTCAAGCTCATACGGGGCTCTTATTCATGAGTTCTTTACGCGGCGTTATCGGGCGCATCCGATAAAATAAGACGTGAGTATAGCCAGAATCTATACATTAATTATGAATAACACTCACAATAGTTTAAATTAAAAAATTAGGCCTAATTCTATAAATTATTTGTAACCATAAAACAAATTGGATTTTTTTTTTAAAGTTTATCCGTCCGTTTATCCGTATAGGAGTAAACTTCCAAATCAGTGGTAGCTTTTTGACCATTAAATAGTACTGAAAACAATTCACTTGAATAAATATAATAATAATATTTGAATTTGAGGGCAGAGGAAAGCACAGGAAGAGTAGGGCAGGGCAGATTGTATAATTGTGACTAGTCAACTCGGTTAGGTATGTCTGTATTTGTTTAAAAGTCACGCCAAGCCCTGCCAAGAAATTTTGCCATTGTAATTCGATCATACGCTTATCACAAAGGACGAGGGCCTACATTTTCGTTAGCTCAACCTAACTGGAGCGTATGGGGAAATCACTGATATAGTACAATGTATTTTCGCCAAAGACAACGATGAGAGAAATGAAAGACAGCGAAAGAATAAATAAATAAATTTCTTTTAGTGAAAGTGTGTAGTGCTTGTGTCTTGTGTGTGGAGGTGGTGGAGGTTTGTGCATGTGTTTTTACGAATCCTGCATGTATCAGGTATGATAACCGATTGTCCACTTACATTTAGCATTATATATATTTTCTATTTTACTTCATCGCGGATTATAGCAAAATAATTTTATTATAAATTTTGTCTATAATATCTCTTTTTTTTCAAATTCCATCTTTTTCATATCTTCCAAAAAAACATCGAACAAAACTCGAGCACCCGGGTACTCTTTATTTATTAGATTTATATATGACGGAAGAGGCTCGCCGATCCCACTTCTGATGACGTAAGAGGCTCGGGACGATTATTTTTAAAAAGCGTGACGTCAGTATTGCTGACGTCACGGGCAGGGTTATCCCCCATAATTGGTGATAAATATAAACTGAATAGATAATTTTTATAAACTTTTATTTTTCAAGAGCTCTGTCCGCTGCGGCGGTCCGAAACGGAATAATCTCACGAGTTGTCGTGCGCTCGGCTTTTATAGAAAGACTGGGTGTGTAATTCGATTGAACAAACTACCCACCTTTTCGAATAAAACTATTCTTTACTTACAAAGAAATGTTCTCAATTTTAAAATGAAATGTTTAAATTTATTACAATGTAACTTGCAAATATTAATTCTGAAGTCTGAACACGTGGTAAAAATATTCACCACGTGTTTTTATTTCAGTAATGAAGGTATTTATCGACAAATTTAACATCATAGTAACAATCTAAATCAAATGGCGTGATGTTGATATTCAAAGTACGGCTACCCGCCGACATATATATAAATTATTCAACTACATTCATCAAATGTAACTCAAATTTTAAGTAATTTTAAGAATTGCTCAACACTCGAAACTGTAACTCAAAGTTTCTTCAGATAGGTCAGGTTTTACGTGGAGGAAACAAACTTTCGCACTACAAATTGTTCTAAGACATCCTAAGTGCTTTTTACTTTATTGCTCCCAGTTCTATACATCTAAGAAGTTTAGAGCTGGACAAAGGTTGTTTATTTTTGTAGCAAACCTTTTTTCTACTTTCAGTCGAAGTTTCAAGTAATATTTTCGTTAATTGTCTCCAGATGAAAATACTAATAGTTTTAGTTTATATAGTAGTATTTAAATAGTTCATTTATATAGTTCATATAATAGTAATGTAACACAACGTACTAGGAACACCTGATTCCGCAATCAAAACTAGATGGCGCCACTGATCGTTTGCTCCGCGCTATCGAAGTGCTTTCATAGTAATATAAGAAGTCCCCATACATTATGTTATTAGATCGACATCGCTATCAGTTCCTAGGGCTCTAAAGTGCATCCTGCTGGAACACTACTCCTTAGCGCGTCTGAGACGGTGTATCCTCCGTCCGGCACATCCACACTCGGAATGCCGTGAGGGACCCGTCGTCTGTCCGCGATGCTTTCCGTATTCGTCATAAGCACGCATTCTCTCCCCCGACAGAACGTGCGTTGGGTCCAGCGCCTTATAGTAATAGTTTTAGTTCATACTAAAGTTAGAATTGCCTAAAATAATTACAGAAGGTACGATCTACCTCTTAATGTAGAGTCCTCAGCTCTAAATGACAGATATATTATTCTCCTGCCCTTATCCCACTCTACATGGGGTCGGCACATGTTATGAACATGTTGTAATATGATTTTACGACCGGCCTGACGTGACGTAAATATGTGTTACGTATTTTAGAAAATCCTAAAAAAACATGTAAAGAATGAAAAATAAACTGGGTAAATAATAATTATTTGTGTTATTGGCTTTGAAAAGGGTGAATAGGGCCGAAGCAAATAAGAGAAAACGTTCTGAACATTCAACGCAACGTAATAACAATCTTAAGCAAACTAAGTGGGAATATCAATGATTCTTAAAGAGTAAATAAAGACTTAATTATATTTACTCCAGAATCCCTTCGTACACATAATAACAATAAAGGAAACGGAAATATATACATTTTTGTATTAAAACATCTTTATTTTGTAACAAATATTAGATACTAGATTATAGCCGCGACTACGTCTTCTTGGACCTTAGTCCAGAAATGAACAGTAGCTTCTGTGACTCTCCAATCTAGCCAAAAATTATATCACAAAAATCAGATCGATCAGGGAGATTAAATTGCAATTCCTATTGCAATGATTCCGCAAATCGAAACTTGATGTATTGATGGATAGGTGGAGTTTTTTTATCTCTGATTTTCCTGTTGAAAAGTGCTAAGCATGTATTTTGAGGCTGTGATGGCCCAGCGGTGCGACCGTGTGAATCTCTAGAGACGATCATGGGTTCAAACCCGTGCAGACACCAATGAGTTTTTCTATTAAAACTTATGTGTCTAATTGATAATTGCAATTTATCACACGCTTTACGGTGAAGGAAAACATCGTGAGGAAACCTGCATATCTCTAGAATTCTGGAGATTATGTGTAACCTACCAATCCGCATTGGAGCAGCGTGGTAGGTCTTAGCTCCAATCCTTCTCTCCAAAAAACGGAGAGAAGAGGCCTATTCTCAGCAATGGGATAGTAACAGGCCACTACTTACTTATGTATTTTGATAATCATAAAAATGGTTAAAGTTGGTTAAGTTAACCTTAAAAAAGCTAGACATAAGCTATTTTGGACTTTTATTTAAAACTTTAAGAAGGAAATTTTTTTGTAATACATGATTTTTTAATCATTTTCACCATTTACTTAGCACACGCAAGGAAAGGTTTGTTCCGTTTTCGTACATTTTTTTGCTGCTCTTCTCCTATTTATCTTAGCGTTAAGTTATATCCTATATAATAGCCTTCCTCGACAAATGGACTATTTTACGCTCAAAGAATTTTTCTAATCGGTCCAGTAGTTCCCGAGATTAGCGAGTTCAAACAATAAAACAAACAAACTCTTCAGCTTTATATATTAGTATAGATTATTATGTTGAATTTCCTTAAATCCTAGGAATATGCTAAAGGAAGTAAAAAAGAATTTAATAAATTAATTTTGGAAAATATTTTGGAATGTCCTCAGTATATGAATATTAAATATAAATACTATTCTAATAGGAAAACTTCAAAGGCTAGGTCCGTTGAAGTGACTCGTGCATAAATAATGAGTTCACGAAAACCACTTTTACATTTAAAAATCCAGTGGGTTTCCTCTGATTTTTGTAGGAAAAATTTAAAAGGACGTCGAAAAAAGTTAAGTGGAAAAAATGGAAATTGTGTATGAAATATTAAGCGGTCCTAGTCGGGAACATCGTTCTGTTCCAACGTTATTATCAAAAGATCGTTGACAAAAAACTAAAGGGCTGAGAAAAAGACAAAAATGTCAAGTAAAAAAAGCTTTTAACAAAACATGTCCCTGCTGTTAACCGTTGAGAAGTTCCGTCTGAAGCCAATCCTAGCAGCAGCATCAGGTTATGCTTATCATAAACATGCTTTGTCATCAGGTTGGACCAGTACGAAAAATTTCAGTTCAATCGGACACCGAGAAGTGGGTCAAATTTAACGTACAAGATTTCATCTTCACATACATACACGGCAAGTTAGATAAAAGCTTTTAAATACACGTTATACGCTTTTGCTAATAGAGTATATGTAATGCTAATCGTTTTATATATATTCTCATAAGAAACGCGTATTACAGCAAAATTATTTTACTCTAACTTTTCTACTATGGAATTCCGTAAAGTAAAGCTTGCTTTTATAAATCAATTTCACCATTATTTTTATGCACAGCTTCTTGAAAACAAAAATAAATATTACGATGTCAGTGTTATATGCTTAGCACTCTAATGCTCTGAAAACTAACTACTAACCACCGAGAAGAACCAGCAAAAACTCGACGGATAATCATCTCAACAAAAAATAATTACAATTTGGTTGCAAGTTAATTGTTTTAGCTTGGCGCGTGCATAGCTGACTGCAGTATCGATTTAACAAGGCAAGAGTTTTAATCTTTACTGTAATAAACAACTATAAAAGAATGCTTTTTCGTGAAAATGTACTAAGGCAAAAATCAGGACGTACGGGAAAAAGGTTTATTCGCACGTTCCAAACTAAAACGGGATATTAGCTACTTTGGCAAGCAGAAAGCCTTTGCGAGGAGCTTGTAACAGGTTCAGCTTTGGGACCTTTTCGGCTTTTCGGGAAGCTGTCCTTTGAAAGCGTATCGGCTTTCATGGCGCCAAAAGTGCTAGAGGCATCTTGTTACAATAAAGCTAACTTAAGGTGACACACGATGTTAAAATTAGTCGAACAAAATACAACAAATGATTTTAAACTTAAATATCGTCCATCCAATGTCCATTATCATCACCGCTTTTTTAAATGAAGTCAAATAGAACTAAACTAATTAAAACTAAATTTTAAAACATTGCATTCTCAGATAAAAAGGAGAAATAAAATACAGCATTCTAGTTACATTTTGAAGCTGACAAACTAACTATATATAGATTATTACAAATTTATGTGCGTTAATGATTAATCGAAACCAATTTGGGAAACCTAGTGATACTCGAACAATTTGCACCAAGCCAGCGCGATCTCAAGCGCACATGCGCATAATAACGCTTTGACTTTAACCCTGCGCAGGATCGGTCAATATGAATCTACAAATCTGAATAAATAAAAACCACTAGATAGCGATAACTATCGATAGCTAGCGTTAGGCTTGTGGAAGCTTTTTGGGATATACATACATGCTTACACTTCATAGCGTCCGCTTAACACACGCATCGGAGACTTTATGATTATGGTAAGGCGCTAGTCTATAAACAAAAACGGACCTATGTCTTATATTTGGCTCAAAAAATCTGACCAGATCATTATTTTATTGCTATGGGGAATCTTTTCGTGCTTTACCCATACGCAATATATTTTTTAGGGTACATACGGACAAAAAATTCGCCGAACACTTGTTATGGAGAACCTGCTTATGGCTTAATGCGCTTAAGAAATCAATTGCTTGTTTGTTTGCATCAATTTGCAGTCAGGCTATCGTTTATTGAGGTGTTTTGATATACGGAGAGGTTAAATTTATGTAAAAAAATGCTCGGGGTACAAAGGGTATTTAATTACAAGTTTTATTTATTAATTTAATATTCTTTGTACAAAAAACATATAAATAACTGGTTAAAGGAAAATTTACACTACGCTAAGGCGGACTTGTAGCTGTAAGCAATCTCTTATATACAACTTTTGGTAAACGAATTATTGCAAAATAATCTAGGAAGGGGGTACATTGAATTAGTAAATATATGTAAAATAAGTAATTATTACCTAATAAATAACCTGTATGTTGTGATGTTCGGCGCTATTAAAAATTTAATAGGGAAAATCCAAAATGTATGGGGATAATTTTGATAAAAATATTTTTATGAAAAATGTACATGTATGTAACGAGGATCAAATACTCATTCCGAAAAACCACATTACATGACAAACAAATATTTTTATTTATATTATAACTTCCTTAATATACTACCACTTCAGTACATAACCCTCGTCATAATGTGTGTTAATGATAGCCTAATTAATAAAAGTTATAGTAATGCAAACTATAATATGTAAATATGTATATAAAAAGATTGGTATACTACTAAGTAAATACTCTTTATGGTAATAATTATAAGTTATTCCGAATGTGGGATATAACGACAAACATTTATATATATAAAACTAAACTTTGTTGGCGTCACATAAGACAGTGTGTCCCGAATATCCGACGTGCGGCACGGGGAGTCATGATTGCATCTACGTTTTAATTACTGATGGTAATCTGCTTTTAGCTTGCACCGCTGTAGTGGCGTATTTTATGTACTGTTTCGGGGATTAATAGAACCTGCAAAAGGCCTTTTGATATTATGAAAAAATTCGCTGTCACTGTTCTGCTGTTCTAAAAATGTGCGTACGTTCACATCTTTTTAGTTCCCAATGAAAAAGCAAGAGTAGCTGTGTTAACATTTTCATAATAAGGGAAAAGAAAATAAAAAACAGTAAGGGAATTATTTGAATAATCAGATTAAAAAATACATAAATACGTTGTATTTTTATTCATCTTGGCTTGCAACACCAGTATTCGTTCCAATAAATTAATGTAAATAATAAACAAACCAGAGTGAATATTGAAGATATGGTGGTAGTACTTCGTTATTATACAGTTTTTTTTAAATATTTTCTCTTTGCTTTTGAGCTGGATATCTGGTGTACATTTACTTATTTATAACTTTTGATTGGTCATATCCTGTGTATTTATATTTACTTATTTATAACTTTGGTCACATAGTAGTATTAGGAATGGAATGAAATGAACAAAATGTGCTGAAATATGATAACAACCCTTTTGTCTTGAAAAACATTTTGAGAAACGAAATATTTTTTTACCAAATTAATGCTAATTGGCGATTTAATGTTAACATTATTTTTTCACTTTTGGTAATTACCATCGCGAAAAAATTATCTAATGACTTTTCAATCTTTTAGAATATATTGGATTGTGTGAAGTATGATATGCATGTAAAATTATTAGCGCTAGAGTTGACGAAATATAGAGAAATGGAAGAGAAAAATATGTTGTGCCGACCTCATTTTAAATTATGGCGGGAGAATGATACATACCTAATAATTTTATAATACATAAAAAAATTATAAAAATTAACAATGTCGTGTGGTATCCGGTTGCGTAGAATAGACCACCCTCTTTCTTACCGAGGTGTCGTAAAATACGCCTAAGGTAGTTTGACGTCAGGCACGCGGCCGGTCGTAAAATAGTAGTCAAATCATGGGACCCCTCTTTGAGTGGGATAATGGCAGAAGTATAAGGATTTTTTTTACATGCATTCAGATTTGACGAATGATAGGAAAGAATAGAAGAGAAAATATGTTTTACCGACCCCACTCGGAGTGGGATAATGGCGGGAGAATGATAATATCATCATCTCTCTTTCCTTATCCCACTCTAAGTGGGGTCGGCACAACATGTAATAAACATGCTGTCTCATGATTTGGCTGCGTTTTTACGACTGGCCACCTGCCTGACGTCAACTTACCTCTGTCATATTTTACGACAACTCGATAAGAAAGAGGGTGGTCTATTCTACTAAACCGGATGCTACACGGCGGATCAACTTACCTTAGTCGCCTTTTACGACACCTCGGTAAGAAATGAGGTTGGTCTATTCTACTCGGCCGGATACCAAACGGCGGGTCGACTCACCGTAGTCGCCTTTTACGACAGCTCGGTAAGAAATGAGGGTGGTACTATTTTATTCAGCCCGATACCACACGGCGGGAGAATTTTAATAATCTTTTACAATTTCAAAAAATGTTTGTTTGTTACAAACAATTTAAATAAGAAACAATTGCAAACTATACCAGTATTTTGTAACACTATTTTTGTGCTGCACATACAAACATATGCGGGTCCCAGATAGTCCATGAGCAAACGAAACAAGTTACCCCGTCAGAAATACAATAGTGTTTGTCAAAAACCCCGTGATATATGATTCCGGGCTGGACCAACAGATTCGGAGTAACTCGGGCGTGGAATTTGATGGCGAAAAATTTAAAATGAATGTCCACCAATTTCACGGTGCCCAATTTTGTTTAGAATTTCGTTGAGTTGCATTCATGACTGTATGTTGGTGATAAATAGATCGTTTATAAAAAGCGTTACTTTGCGGAAATCGATAATACAAAAGTAATAATAAATTTATTTTGGTATAATTCGCGATGAAGTAAAGTGTGGTATCCGGCTGAGTAGAATAGTACCACCCTCTTTTCTTACCGAGGTGTCGTAAAAGGCGACTAAGGTAAGATGACCCACGGTGTGGTATCCGGTTTAGTAGAATAGACCACCCTCTTTCTTACCGAGGTGTCGTGAAATACGACAGAGGTAAGTTGACGTCAGGCAGGCGGCCGGTCGTAAAAACGCAGCCAAATCATGTGACAGCATGTTTTTAGAACACGTTGTGCCGACCCCACTTAGAGTGGGATAAGGACAGGAAGATGATGAATTCGCGATGGAGTAAAATAGAAAATATATATAATGCCAAATGTAGAGTGGACAATCCGTTTACATACCTTCGTAAAAACACATGCACAAACCTCCACCACCGCCACCACAATACACGTGCACTACACACGTTCACTATCACAAACTCAACAATCGTTTCGCACCCGAAACCGAAGCATCATCAGGAGATTAATAAATTAAAAAAATTACCCACATTAATAAAATTAGTTATTTCTTTCAAGTATTTTCGTCACAAGAACATTATATGTTAACGAAGAAACACGGTTTATAAAGATCAATGACCTAACACGGCATTCAAAGCAAAATAGTATGATAACCTTGACCTAAAAACTAAATAGTGTTAAGTGCGAATGAAATGCGATGTTAAGTCCGCCTTTGTGCTCTTTTTATAAGCTATTAATTTTGTTTTTTTTACTTTTTACTTTGTTATAATTTTTTTTGTAAAATTGTGTACAATAAAGAGATACAACAACAAAAACAACAAAATAAGGACGTTGCTCCTGCTCCAGGAAGTAAATCAATGCCCCACCAAACAGAATCCAACAGTCAAAAAAGGCTCCTATCACCACCAAACTACAGAATCATCCGCTGTGTCATATTAAATATTGTCTGAAAATTCAAATCGGTGCAGCCGGTTCATATTCTATAACAGACATCATACCAACTTTTATTTTGACTATAAGCATTACGTTTCCATTAAAATATAATTATAATCTCTATATTTAGCCGCGTGGTATCCGGCTGAATAGAATAGTACCACCGTCATTTCTTACCGAGGTGTCGTAAAAGGCGACTAAGGTAAGTCGATCCGCCGTGTGGTATCCGGCTGAGTAGAATAGACCACCCTCATTTCTTACCGAGGTGTCGTAAAATACGACAGAGGTTAGTTGACGTCAGGCAGGCGGCCGGTCGTAAAAAAGCAGCCAAATCATGTGATAGCATGTTTATGACATGTTGTGCCGACCCCACTTAGAGTGGGATAAGGGCAGGAAGATGATGATATAATCTCTATATTGTCCTAAAGTTTTAATCAATTTTAATATATTTTTTATGGATCTATATAAAGTTTTTGCTCGAAACCCCAATCAGTGCTATCGCTTCGCTGTCAAATATATCAATGTCCGCCGAGATGAGCTTTCCCGCCAATTAGCGGAGACTTGATAGCAGTAGTACATCAAACTGAAACCTTAACTATTTACGACACGGTAATTTTGTTATAGTCTCATAAAACTATATATACTTGTGTGTGTGTGTGTGTGTATATATTTATAGTTAGCTAGTTTTTTTAGAAAATCGATCTAGCTAGGTTTTATTTAAAAAAAATCGTTTTATCCCTGTTTTTGGGCATTAAAAATTTACATTGAATATATAAAACACTATTTTCGCCGTAAACTGTTCAGTCAGTGTAGCTTATTCGGGGAATGGGTGGTCTCTACAAGTGAAACTACCTACGATCGGGCTCCACCGACCCAACTATTTACTATATATTATTAAACATTTGAAGGTCTGTCTATTTGTCTTTCTGTAACACGTTTAATATACTTGACCAATAGAAATGAAATTTTTCCCCAATTAAATATTAGTAATTGGGTGGTACAAATGGCGAGCAACTGTCCACAAGATCATTACTCGAAACTAGGGATCACGACCCTCAGTAATGAGGAGAACGATGCGAGGAGGAGGAATTGGGTGACCGAGTTTTACTCGGTAATTTTTTTTTAGGTATAAATATATGCAAAAAAAGAGGATGTTTTCACCTCCTTAGTCTGCCCATTCCTAACTGAACTATCGTAACCTTGCAGGTGACAGCATAATTAGCCTTTATTCTCTTATAACATTGTAGCAGTTTTTCAGTGCCTGAAGGCATTTTTGAATGAAACTTAACTCATTTAAAGATTAACGGGCTTATTCATAAAAATAGCTTATAGAAGGTTTTAGACACGTTTTAGTTAAAATGCTCTATAAGCTTATAAGACGTTCCATAAAATTGTTTATTCATAAATATTCTATAACTGATCTATAACTAAAATGCGGTTATAAATCCGAATGTTGCCATTGTAAGGAAATCTGGCTTCCAGTTGGCCAATCACACCGAATTCGCCACAGATTATATGCGCCTACATACCGAATAAGTATAACCATAGACATTATTACGGACTAAAAAATATTTTATTGTCTACGTCACGGGGTCGCCTTTCACATAGGGATGTAACTTGGAGTAGAAAAATCGATTAATAAATAATCAGTTTTTCCCTTTTATTTAATATATTCGTATCAAAATAATCGTTTTTTTCTGAATATTTAAAAAGTTGTCTTTTTTAATATTAATAATTATTAATAAAAATAAAGGCTAATTAAAGTGGACAACTACCAATAAATATTAACAGATGCACTGTTTGTGAAATTCAATTAAAATGTCTACATTTGGCTAAATTGTTTTGATCCATTAATGCAAATCTTATCTTAAAAATTTAAAAAAAGAATTAAATAAGAAGATATAATAATATATAATTAAAAGAATCGTTCTTTTTTTAAATGATTTATAAGAAAAAAAAACGATTATTAAAATGGTTTGTAATCGGACAAAAGTACATTGCATTATTGAGTTTACAAAAGTAACAATGTAATTATGTTGCTATAATTCGTGAATTATAGCAAAAATAATTTCAAGTTGACGTGAACGGAATCGCAGGCACCTCTAGTGTCTAAATAAAAGTAATCTCAAATAAAATACTTATATCTAATATACAAGCTTACGCCGTGTGGTATCCGGCTGATTAAAATAGTGCCACCCTCAATTCTTACTGAGGTGTCGTAAAAGGTGACTAAGGTAAGTCGACCCGCCGTGTGGTATCCGACTGAGTAGAATTGACCAACCTCATTTCTTCCCGATATGTCGTAAAAGGTGACTAAGATAAGTTGACCCAGCGTGTGGTATCCGGTTTAGTAAAATAGACCATCCTCTTTCTTACCGAGGTGTCGTAAAATACGGCTAAGGTAAGGTACGTCAGGCAGGCGACAGCTTAATCATGTGATAGCATGTTTATAACATGTTGTGCCGACTCCACTTAGAGTGGGATAAGGGCAGGAGGATGATGATCTAATATACAAGCTTCATTCGGCTTCATTCGGCTATCCATAGCTTAAAGGTGTAAAAAGTAAGATTGTTGTAAAAATAGAGGCCATTTTGTATCGGATTATTAATTTTCCCATGATAAAAATAAGCTTGTGCTATTCTAGGTTAGTAACTATCGGTTAACAAAATTACTTACAAATCTGTTAAACTATTTGAGCGTTAAAGGAGACCTACATTGATTGTCAAGTATTAGGTAAAACTACAAATAAAAAAACATTCGTAAATTGTTTGAGAGATACCAAAAACCTTTTTCATTTATACAATACAATACGTAGAGTTAAGGAAAAAGTTGAATCAAAAATAAGGCTACATAGTTTACGCAAGCACTCAAACTGTTCGAGGCAGCTAAGCGTGAACTAAACGGGTATTTTCTCACAAAATATACGTTAAATCGCGTTCATTTTTGCTATTGAGATAAGAAAAATTAAAAGTTATGTTCGAACAATTTAAGTTGTAAAATTTGTGTTATATCTGCTATTGTTCAAAGCTGTTTAAAATAAACGTCCGTGATTTGGTGTTAATGGACAAATATGTGTTACTAAATTTGATTTATATGATTTCTATTTTATTTTATTTTGATTGCTATTTAAAGAATTAATAGTTTTGGCTTTGGGGTTGTGACGATCTCGACCTTACTTGCATATATTGGTAGAGTTATGTACTGAAGTGATAGTATGTTAAGGAAGGTATATAATTAAAAATATTTGTTTGTCATTTAATATGGTTTTTCGTAATGAGTATTTGATACTCGTTACATATATGTAGATTTTTCATTAAAATATTTTTATCAAAATTTTCCCATACATTTACGCTTAGCGCCGAACGTCACGCCGGCAGGCTGACATAGGTATTGGGTGACTGGCGGACGTTGCCGGGAGCGGTCGCGGTCTAGTACCGCGAGCCGAAAGCTTACGTTTACATGTACTTGGGGCGATACATGGTAGCGCTATGATCCCTAAACTATTTTTCAAAGCTTCGGCTTGTCATAACTGTGCAGTGAGAGACTTCGGTCTACAAGCTCACTAATAAAATGTAATTTTATTACATGTGACAAATTATATATTATTTTCCAACACTTTATAGTGTGAAATGGTTTAAGCTTCGGCTTGGCATACCGGTATGGTGAGAGACTTCGGTCTTGAGAGACTTCGGTCTTGTAGCTCACTAAACAAATAAAATGTAATTTCATTACATGTGACAAATTATTATTATTCTCGAACGATATAGTGCCTGAGTATAACTTGGTGAGGGTGACTTCGCTGAGTGGTGCTGGGCGCTATACTGAACAGTCTCTGGTGTGTACTGGTGTCGGATCGATGGTTTCAGGCCTGCAATGATTTCGGTTGTTGTAGTGTAGCCTCGCCTCGATCTGCTCCAGGCTGTGAATATCAGGGTGGCTTTCCGTCTTGGTACAGAGCAGCCAGAGCTATATGGTGAGTTTTGGGTGATACGGATTGGATTTTAGGCCGGTATTGATCTTCGATCTGTACTGTGTAGCCTTGTTTGATCTTTGGACTCCTAGGACTCTAAGAGTAAACAGTTCAAAGCTTCTCACGGAGTCTTGCGGGGTAAACCTGCACTAGCCGTTATAGTCCTTCTCAGGACTTCCCCATAGTAATACACGAACGTTGACGACATTATAGCATGTCGTAGGGCCGCTGGTCGGGTCTTTATTAACAAGATTGCGGACTAGCTTTAGAAAGTGTTGCCTGCCCAAAACTCTATCTTACGTAGCTTGCTACGCGTAACAACTATATAGGTAACTAATTCTTATATGCCGATCGTGGAATCAGCCAAAAGGACGCATTGAAGGCGTGCGTTAGTGATGGACACATCACGTTATACAGTCATGTACAGTATTAGCTTTATGCTATTATATATTCCACTATATGTGGTTACAACGACGAATGCGGCACGCACCGCTTGAAATGCTTGCTATTGGCAAGATGCGCTGTCTTATTATAAGAATTGGATATTTATAACAACAAAACCAGGCTTTGTGCCTCATCGACACAATTATGGCTAACGCCAACTCACCACAGCTACGGCTGAAATGATATTTGGACTTAAGTCCTAGCACTGCGACCGGGCACTTGTGCCTTATTTTGGACTACGGTCCTTACCTGGGACTACGGTCCTTATATAATTACCCTAAATCTCTTTAAGAGCATTGACGGGTGTTTATAAAACATAATATAAATAACCTGGCGCAGGCACACTATAAATTGCATACCCTAACCCTACGGGGGGGGGGGGGGGGTCTCATATCCTATGGACGGAGCTCACCGTTGGTAGCGGGTGCGGAGCTACTGACTATCCCTCTCCCTTTATATTTTTTTTCCAAATCGGAAGAATGTAATTGACGGGAGAGAGATACCACATCGCTAAACTTCTCTACGGAGTTGTTTAAGGGCTAGGTATTAAGATCGAGTGAGTGATCTTTCTGTTCGCTATAACATTTCTAATTTAAATATTATTATCTTAGAACTTCCCATTCGGGATGGTTTAAAGTACGATCTGACGATCGAGCGATCCTTCTGTTTGGCTTTGAAAAGTCTTATTCCGTTTATATTGACATAGTTTTTCGCCCCGTATTAATGGCAAACAAATATTACAATAAATAAAATATATATCAACTAAATCCCACTCTGATGGCTATATCTATGAAGTAATAACATAAGAGACATTCAGCCTTCTGAATGTCTCACATTTTTTATTATTTTTTTATAATAACCTGTTCGTGTATTGGACATATAGGAGTCGGTTCGTGCAATGAATATATGTGTTTTGAACATATAGAGTCTGTTCATGTATAGTACATGTAAAATATGTTCTTGTATTGGATAAATATATAGTTTGTTTATGTATCGTGCACTTATTATACAACAAATAAATCATATTAATTTAAGCTTGCTTTACGCCTTCGATCTAATGAATCTGTGGTCTCTGACGCTCTAAAAGAATTTGAGTTATTGCATACACAACGTTACATGGGTCCTGACCAACTAGACGAATCACGAGCCAATTATATTTTAAAATGCTAGCGCTCTTGCGCTAGTTTCATGCAGTTTGGTGGTAGAGCGCGAGCGCTCTAGCCCATTCTAAATATTTAATTTATTTAAATATTATATTATAAAACGATAGGTTTAAATATTATAAAACGATAGGTGATGTATACAATAGACAAAGCAGGAACCGACATAAGCTTGCGGCTCCTGCTTTGCGCCTTGCAAAAGTACGTAATTCGTTTGTGGGTTTTGGTATAAGATTCTATAATAAAATTCCGCAATCAATTTCAGCTTTGCCATTACATCAGTTTAAAAACACTGTTAAAAAGAGGCTGATACAGAAAGCCTACTATACTCTTGAAGATTATTTGGAAGACAAGAATGTGTGGATATAGCTCTCTTTGAACCTGTACAAGACAGTATCGACTTAATGTAAATAGTATTAAGAATTATATTTTTAAAAGAGCAACCGCCGAGTTTCTTGCTGGCTCTTCTCGGTAGGAACAGCTTTCCGAACCAGCAGTAGAGTTGACGATTCAAAAGCACTTGTTTACAAGTTTATTTGAATAAAGAATATTTTGAATTTTGAATTTTTTTTGAATATTTAAAAATTTGAGAAGAGGAGATTTGAGTGAGGGGCAAATCGTTACAGGGTGAATTGTTGGTTCTCAGCTAATTAGTATTATTGTCGACTGCCAATATCTATCTAAGACGACCCGTATCTTTCTAAGAAGATATGTTGCTTATACCCCCAAAATGCATATTGGAAAGCTACAAATATTTGAAAATATTTCAGTGATCATCTCCCAATCCATTCTAAGTGGGGTCGGCACAACATGTTATAAATATGTTGTCACATGATTTGGCTTCGTATTTTACGACCGGCCGCCTTGCTGACGTTAACTTACCTTATTAGTATTTTACGACACCTCGGTAAGATATGAGGATGGTGTATTCTATTCAACTGGATACCACCCGGTAGGTTAACTTACCTTAATGGCCTTTTACGACGACTCAGTAAGAAATGAGATTGGTCAATAGACCAACCTCATTTCTTACTGAGTAGAATATTTACTCAGCCAGATATCACACGGCGGGATAAATTACCTTAGGTGCTTTTTACGACACCTCAGTAAGAAATGAGGTTGGTATATTCTACTCAGCCGGATACCACACAGCTAAAAAGACTTTCTTTAATAAACTTCCACAATTACTAAGTAAATTCACGTGTGGTATCCAGCTGAATAAAATAGTACCAACCTCATTTCTTACCGAGGTGTCGTAAAATACGACTAAGGTAAGTTGACGTCAGGCCGGCGACCGGTCGTAAAAACGCAGCAAAATCATGTGACAGCATGTTTATAACATGTTATGCCGACCCCACTTAGTGTGGGATAAGTGCAGGAGGATTATGAATTACTAAGTAAATTCACTGTGCATCGTTCTGATAGTATTATTGTACCGCATTCGGTTTACCGACAATTCACTGAAAGTGAACATTTCCCGCGGCGGGTTCACAGATCGGAATCCTAATAAAATTAATCCCCCCCAGAATCTATCGCCTCGTCCCCAACGTTAAGAAGCTGTTGTCGTCAAAATTAAATCGTTCCGCATAAATAATAGCGGGGAGTGAAATAAATTTTAAATACGTCGGTTTCTTAGAGCGTAGGATTTCACTCTCGAAATAATTACGTTCTGTCTCCGGGCAAGCAAATAATTAATGGCGAAATAAATCTTAAACTTTGTCGAGTTTGGTTACAAGCGGACCATACCCAAGTTATTTTGGTTAGAAAATTGAATAATCCAAAAAAATTCTAAGAATATTTAAATTGTACTACTTTGGCAATCTTCTTCCTCATCCTCCTCCTGCCCCTATCCCACTCTAAGTGGGGTCGGCACAACATGTTATAAAAATGTTGTCCCATGGTTTGGCTTTTGTTCTAGCAAAGTCCATGTTAAAGACTAGACATGGAATGCGAGCAGGTTTCTATCTATCTATTTAATTTCGGGGACGCCTGTCGGTGCAGGGCGGGTGGTCAGCTCCTATTCCGGACTATTCCACCCATTTCCCCATGTTGAGACAAGGGTTTCACTGATGTCCCGACAGTGTCACCTGCTCTAATCTACCCGTAGCTCTTACGAACTTGATAATATCCCTGAAGGGGATATTTATCAGATCCTCAACTTCAATTTAATCCTTACCTAGTATCTCCCATCTTACCAGCGAGTACATAGGGCGCTCAGCCATAAAGTGAAGACTCGTTTCTTCCTCTCCACACTCTGGGCTTAGCAGGCAGTGCCCAGTAGTAATGGCTGTTAATTGCTACATTTTCCCTGCTCTACGACATCAGCTGTTTAGACTTCTTTGTATAAAACGATTTGAAAAACAACTTTGCTTGTCTGAGGATTGTGTTCCTCTATCTTTTATTCGATTCTGTCTCTATTCCCTTTTCTATCACACGCTTTATTTTCATATGTGCAATTGGGAGGAAGGATTCTGGTCCTACGAATGTTTGACGAATTAGCAAGAAAGGGAAAGCCAGTTTTTTCGTTCCCTGCATGGCCACGATGCCCCGGAACCCATGCAATCGTTACTTCCCCGTTCTCAGCTACTTCGTTTAGTGCACGTTTACATTCCTTCACGATAGCTGAGGGTGGCGAGGATGTTTACGAGGAACATTTGTATTAAATCTACTAAACAGTTCATGGTTATCAATTTTCCCATTGAAAATTTTATGGATAAATTTCATGACTAATAAAGATCTTCGGATAGCCAGTGGCTTCAATTTTGAATATTCAAGTCTGTCTTTGTACCATTTTAAATTATTAGAACTTTAGATCGAAATACTAAACGAGTAACTACTTTTGAACACTTTCGATTCTTTCAATGTGAATTTTGCAAATCGGGGAACATACTTGATATCAGAAAGATAAAATAAGTACCAAAGAAAGTTCCAAGACGCCTGCTCGCGTCTTAGCTCTCTATATAAAGTACTAGACTCAGTTTTAAAACTGAAATACTATTATAATTCATACTGCGAGCGAAGTCACTTTCATTTATTGGTGTTAGAAATTGACAGTTCCATCACGACCGCATTATGCATTCAGTAGATGCTGAACTAAGCATTCTGTTGAGTGCCCCCACTTGATCTCTAGCTTAAGTGTCGTCGTTGATAAAAAATCTCAAAACGTTTGATTTATTCATCAAGGTAAATATTAAAGACTATTTGAAGCGTTTATCACGGACCAAAATCTGTCACTATTTGATCGATTTCCCTAAAATCTACTGAACGGATTTTTGTGCGGTTTTTACTAGACGTTAGTGTAATTTTATATAAAGTACCTGGTTGACCGAGCCCTGCTCGGTAATTACAAAAAAAAGAAAAAATAAAAGAGAAAAAAAATAAGATAGGCGGGGCTCGATCCCCGAATAAGCTACGCTGACTTGACATTTCACGACAAAAATAGTGTTTTATATATTCAATAAATTAAAAGTAAATTTTAGTATTTTTACAGTTTTCACAGTAAAGACTACGAAAACGTCTGCGAGAGGATGTCTCTAACCCTAGTGGTTAGCTCAGAATAACTATTTTTATGTTCAACATTTTACTTTTTCGTACACCATTTTTATCTTATCCTTCTTCTAGAATCGATGGACGTCCGCTGCTGGACATAGGCTCCTTACGGGACTTCCACATCACACGATACACCAACAGACAGAGTAATTTATAATGAAGATTCAGGTGTTAGAGTATTGAGTAAATTCGTTGAAATATAACAATATATTTTTTAATTTTGCTGAGAGTCAATATGAGCTAAACGAGTAGGAGTGTCAAAGTTGGTGGGCCTCGTGGCGCTGCAGACGGGTGGAGCGCAGGCGACTCGCCGAAGTCGTCGCATGCCGCGCTAACGAGGCCCAGCCAGCGGCTCTAATGGGGTTTCTCGGACGCTCGGTGCAGTTAGGTTCCCGAGGCGGTCGATGCATCTGGTGCTCCCGATGCATCGATTAGCGGAGGAAGCCACTTTTAAGGAGACCTCGACCCGGAAGTGGCGTTCTCCGGGGCACAGATCCACTGCTAGTGGGGACGGGGGCAATGTGTACAACGATGCCCTGTCCCCGCCATCAGCAGCGTGGTGGAGCACTGTCAGGTCTATCATTCACTGCGAGTCCGATATATCCGCCGCTCGTCCCCGTCTGGCGATGACGACCCATAATGGGTTTTCCTGACGTAAAATTTTCAACACGATGTTAACAAGACATTGGAAATTTTTGAAAGTTACGTAATAATCTTTTGATTTCCATTCGCAAAGGGCTGAGGGCCGTCTTTTAGACATTATTAATCATAACAAGAAGGCATTGCTTTAATTTGCATAAAATGAATTTTGGAGGGCTGTTAAGTACCGCTAGCACCCAGTAAAGATTATGGTAATTTTCAATTATTTTTAGCACTAGATCTTTTGAAATGTCCGTGTAATGGAGTTTTTTTACGTCCCTTAATTCTTATTGGCAATTACTTCGCTGAAATTACAATAAAATTTATTTTACTTCTACGCTGGAAGTCGTAACTGAATAGTTAAAATTCATGGATTCTTTAATAAAGTTTTCATTGCAAAAATTAAATTACCCTTAGATGTTCAAACCAACTGCACACATAAATGTTTCGTATACAAAGCGATTTGCGGTTTGTATTACGGTAATGAAATATCCTTCACATTTCCGAAAATTATTAAGGCAATTCCACACCGAAATATGTACTATTTTAACTCATTTTTATATAAACATACTAGTGATCGGGCGGTGGTCAAACAATATCCAAATACGAAGTCCTGTTAGTCAAAGAGACTATTTGCAAAATTTACAAAATATTAAAATTTGCAAAATTAATGATAGTATAATGGCAAATTATCGTCCTCTTGCCCTCATCCCACTCTAAGTGCGGTTGGACCAATATGTTATAAACATGTTGTCACATGATTTGTCTACGTATTTGACGACCTAACGTCAACTTAACTTAGTTGTATTTTGAAATGAGGGTGGTCTATTCATTTTCATATTCGGCCGGATACCATACGGCGTGATAGTATTCTGGAATATGTAGCCAAGTAAGGGCTAATTTTATAAATAAATTAATGAAATATTTTAGTAAGTACATACTTAAATGAAAACTCAAATTAATTATTCATTATTTTTTTAATTATTTATCAGCTTGTGCCAGTACAAACTCAGCTTTACATCTAAACAGGGCGTCTATTTTATTCTCTCTTATCGTTTCGTGACACGCAAACTCCAAATCAGCTTATAATTTTATATTTAAATAATACCAGCTGCTTTAAATTTAAATTTATTTCAACGTTGAGTAAATAAATGTTATTTTAGACTAACAAATATTAAAATTATCCAGCAAAATGAGTGATCATCATAGATTATATGAAAAATAATAGAAACGTCAGAAGAAAAACTTGGAATGTTTGTGGTATATGGCACTGCGTTGAGTTTACTTCGAATGAGTTTATATTTAAGACAAAGTGTTTGTGCACATAAAAACTTTTACAAAAAATTTGTGTGACGACGTTAATTAAAAAGAAGTTTAAATATGGAACAATCGTGTCGCGCAATCCGTGTCGTGGAATCCGTGTCGCGCAGTCCGTGTCGCCCAGTCCGTGTCACCTAGTCCGTGTCATGCAGTCCGTGTCGGGCAGTCTGTGTCGCGAAGTCCGTGTCGCGCAGTCTGTGTCACGCAGTCCGTGTCGCCCAATGCGTGTCACGCAGTCCGTGTCGGGCAGTCTATGTCGCGAAGTCCGTGACGCCCAGTCCATGTCACGCAGTCCGTGTCGGGCAGTCTGTGTCGCGAAGTCCGTGTCGCGCAGTCCTTGTCACGCAGTCCGTGTCGGGCAGTCTGTGTCACGAAGTCCATGTCGCGCAATCCGTGTCGTGGAGTCCATGTCGCAGAGTCCGTATCGCGCAGTCCGTGTCGCTTAGTCCGCGCTGCGCAATCCGTGCCGTGGAGTCCGTGTCACGCCGCCCATGTCACTCGATCCGTGCCGCTTAGAAAACCTTGCGAAGTCTGTGAAGTAGTTCTTGCAAGTTTGTTTCGAGCAGATCAAACTATGCAAGAAAATGAAAGTCAATTTGCTTAGTACGTAACAAACGTCTATCCTCTAAACGAATAAGTAAAGAAAGAATTATTAAAGGCAAGATTCAATCCCACAAATTCAACACTACCTTACCAAACAGGAGTTACATAATCTATAACAACGTCCTCTTCATATATATCTATCAACAATTTAGTAGACACACGCCCCTTCCATGTCGACTTGCCGTGTAATGACCGTCGCTATTCCATGACGTAATAAAACCAGACTTACGATTTACCTTGCGTATAAAATAATCGCTATTCAAATGGGATCTAATTGAATATTGTAAAAGCAACTTTAATAGTTTCATAGTAGAGTATATTTTAGGATTTATTGCAAACCATTATAATACCTTACACAATTCTCTAATGTAACTAACAATAGGGGAATAGGGAAATAATTAATTTATGTTTGTACGACAATCATATGAGCCTGGTAATGACAACATTGCTGTGAGCAGCTAACGTTATAAGCTCGTATTTGGACTTTAATAAATGTATTTTAATTGTAAAATACAGAATAGAAAATTCACGTAAACATATAGTGATCTAGTTTTCATCGTTTCAACCTAGTGATTATCGATATCTTCTGCGTAAAGTGAGTATAATGTGATTATAAAAATAACTACAATAGTTTCTTTTGAATCCGGTTAATATCCCCCGGCTCCTCTACTATTAGTCTCTGTTCCACGTGAATCTGTATCTTCCTTAAACCTTTCCTTGTAAAATAATAATTTTAACACCACTTTTTCTTCAAGCTATATTTCCCAATTTTATCCGTTTTATTAGAGTTATATATAGTTTTGTAATTCTATGAATTGAATTCGCAACTGCGGTCTTTTTACTAATCTCGTTATTTCGGTTATAATCTATATCTATACTAATATATAAAGCTGAAGAGTTTGTTTGTTTATTTGTTCGTACGCGCTAATTTCAGGAATTACGGGACCGATTTAAACGTATTCTTTGAGTGTAAGATGGTCCATTCAGGAAGGCTAAAGACTATATAACATCACGCTAAGATAAATAGGAGAGGAGCAGCACGCTAAGTCAAGATAACTACTTCTATGTTCAAATTTCAAGTCGGGAAAAAAATTGTGACACACTGATTTCCATGGCACAGGTTTTTCTTAGAAATACACTGAACAAAATATGAGTATTTATGTATTTCCAATTCTTTTTGAATATTTTTTCTTAGCAGTAGAAGTTTTAAGCAATTAATATCCTTGTGGTCTTCGGAAATTTCTTGCCCTTTCCCTTCAAATTGTATTACGTATTTCTTACTCATTTTGCTTTATTGTTTTTTGAAGTTTTGTTTCTTTGACCTGGCAATTGCTTAAGTTAGTGTTCTGAGAATTAAGTTCCACTACCTATTCAGTTAAAAGAAATATACGTTTGATATATTTGGTCTTGACTGTACTACCAAATTTTTATCGTCTAGCGAGCAAACAAAATCAAGCACTTCCTTATTAGTAGTAATAGAGGTTCCTTCGGAATTTGTGAATATTGTCACGTATAACATATTCAACAAAATTTTACAACGTAGTAAAGTTTTTCGCAGTATACATCAAAGTTAGAGTTATTGGCTTGTAACATTTTGAAACTTATTACATGTATTCCTGATTTTGGGTTAAAAATTTGAAATGAAAAGTGTATTTAGAACTTTAGACTTTAAGTGATGAAATAATTTTAATATGTTCGTAGATTTCTCATTAATAACTAGTATAAAAAGACTCAAATATAATTTTAATATCAAATATAAATTTTATTAAGACTAATAAAATTTTGACAGTAAACTTATTATTATCTAATACTATATATACTATTTACTAAATTAAACTATAAGTTCAATTAAGGATACTTGTGAACATATAAGACTATTTGTGTTTTTGTTGTAATTATCAGGTATTACAGATTCAATAACGTTATGGAAAATACTAATAAATAGATAGAAAAGAAAATTTTCATTAAATAAACATCAGTATATAAATTGATCTATGATAAGTATGCTTCAAATAAATTATTCATTCGTAAAACCTTTTGGACAGCACTATGCTATATTATGCCTTCTTTTCGCCTGATGGATATTTTATTGTCGCTCATCGTTCTTCCCTTATCCCACTCTAAGTGGAATCGGCACAGCATGTTACAAACATGTTGTTACATGTTTTGGCTAGTTATTTTAAAGTACCTAAGTCGCCTTTTAGGACACCTAGATAAGAAATGAGGGTGTTTTATTCTACTCAGTCGGATACCACACGGCGTGCCAACTTACCTTAGCAGTCTTTTATGACACTTCGGTAAGAAGTGAGGTGGTCTAATCTACTAAGCCAGATACCACACGGCGGGTCATTTATTATCAAGAAGTCGTAAAAAGTGACTAACGTTAGTTTACCCGCCGTGTTGTATTCAGCTTAAAAACCAGGTTAAAATAACTGATGTACCAAACCTACTTAGAGTGTGATAAAGACAGGAGAATAATTATTAAAACCGAATCTAAAAGTTTCAGCCATCCGTTTACTTCGGTACCGGTTCAATTCCATAAAGGGACTTCATTTATTAAGCGTTACTTTGCGAAGATCCATAATACGAAAGTAATAATAAAATTATTTTGCAATAATCCGCGATGAAGTAAAATAGAAAAAATATATAATGCTAAATGTAGAGTGGCTTTGCGATTTTGGTCGTGGAGTCTATGTCCTGATGATGCTTCGGTTGCGGGGCGAAACGATTGTTGAGTTTGTAATAGTGAACTTATGTAGTGCTTGTGTATTGCGGTGGCGGTGGTGGAGGTTTGTGCATATGTTTTTACGAATCTTGCATGTATCAGGTATGAAAACGGATTGTCCACTCTACATTTAGCATTATATATATTTTCTATTTTACTTCATCGCGGATTATAGCGAAATAATTTTCATTATTACTTTCCATAAAGGGAGAAAAAATCTGGTATGAGAGACTCCTCGCATTTGAATAATATTCTATTCAAAACGCCACACATATGTTGAGCATAAATTCTATAGGTACAGATCATCGCCCAATCTCAGCCCGCCTGAGCACTCAGACAGATTGAAGGCTGTTGAGTAACAATCGGAAACTCTCAAGATTTCCGACATTTTTCGCCCCACTGTCTGTCGTTCGATTGAGGGCTGACTTTTAAAGCTTACTGACGTTTCTTTTCAAGTTTATATACGCATGAATAAAATTTTAGTTGCATTGTTGCTTTAAATTCAAATTTTGACGAACAGTGTATTCCCAGTGATAACTTGTGGCTACGAAATCTATGGGTCTCACGTCTATCTTTCTCTCATAAACCAATGGACGTTAATGATCACCGTTGGACATAGGTCTGCTCCAAAGATAATTATTATCGATCTATCAATCTAATTGCTCCTATTCTGGACTATTCCACCCATTTCTCCATGTTGGGACACGGATTTCACTGCTGTCCCGATAGTGTCACCTGCTTCAACCTACCTGTTTCTTTTAAAAACCTGATAATATCCCTGAAGGGGATATTTGTTAGGTCCTCAACTTCAATTTCATACTTACCTAGTATCTGCCATCTTACCAACGAGTAGGGCACTCAGCCACAAGGTGAAGACTTGTATTTCCTCTCCACACTCTGGGCATGCTGCGTCTTCTTTTATTCTCATTATTGACAGGTTTAACAGGAAGAAAAAGATAACCACGCTACAAGATCTTGTGCCGCCTGAATCCAACGGTTTCCCCCTGACCTTTTTAAGGTCGTCAGTCGACAGTCCACATGGGACCTCATCACTCCAACACCTTGAGACCACAACGCCCATCGGTTCTATGAACTATGTGCTCCACTTATCGCCATTTTAGCGATACGCTGAGCTATGTTTTGTGATTTTGGTTCTTCTACGCTGCTCCTATGCGGATTGGTAGGTTACACATTACACAAAGTTCTCTAGAGATATGCAGGTTTCCTCACGATGTCTTTCTTCTTGGAAAAGCGTGTGATACATTGCAAATATCAATTTGGATGAGTTTTCTTACCGAGGGGTTGTAAATGGCGACTAGGGTAAATCGACCCGCTATATGGTATCCGGTGGAAAAGAACAGACCACCCTTATTTCTCACCGAGATCAGAGGTGTCGTAAAAGTGTGCGACGGGCATTCACCGTGTCAAGCAGCGATCACCGTGTGGTATCCGGTTCAGTAGAATAGATGTAACACGTTGTGGCTACCCCACTTACAGTAGGATACGACCAGAAGGATCAATTTGTATGATTGTATGATATATCTTAAATAAGTTTTACACTGTGACATTAGATATCCCTATATCATACGTTTACCTCGTTCCTAAGAGTAAATTTTTTTTTTTTTCATATATCACATAGATGCAAAAAGCCATAGATTGTACATACATTTTTATGAAAAATAACGTTGTTCATGGCTTTTAAATGTAACGAGGTACCTCATAGGAACCTCGCTTGCAGCTATAACGACCAAATGCACTTTCAGAGTAAAGTAAGATTGATAGTGCCTCACTTTTGCATTACCATGATGCATCATATGAACCGTTATTTATGTTTTATTAACTGCCCGCAAACAAGTTTATATTCAAAATATTACGTATTCAAGTAAACTTGTAAACAAGTACTTTATATCGTCAACTCTACAGCAAGTTCGAAAAAAAGAGCCAGCGACAACTCGGTTGATGTTTTCAAAATATATATAATATATAGTATAATTATAATTCTTGTAGTTCCATTTAGTCTTTACTATTTTATACATTATTATCATTAATGTAATAATTTACAGTATAATAGGCTTTAGTATCGGCCTTCTTTTAATAATTTTTTAAACTGCTGTAATGGCAAAATTAAAACTAAGTATGGAATTGAATTCTTGATTGTCCTGCTCTTATCTCACTCTAATTGAGATCAGCACAAGATGTTTTAAGCATGTTGTTACATGTTTTGGCTAGTCATTTTATGAACGGGTGTCTATTAACATCAACTTATCTTAGTTGCCTTTTACGACACCTCGGTAACAAAAAGAGGATGCATTATTCTACTCAGCCGGATATTATACATGTAGAATTTAATTATAAAACCCATAGCCAAATCATGTAACTACATGTTTATAGCATTTCGTACTAACACCACAGAGTGGAATTAGAGCAGGAGGAAGTTTAGACAACTATCAAAATTCAGTTCCATATATCAATGGTTATATTACGCCGTGTGGTATCCGGCTGAATAGAATAGTACCACCCTCTTTTCTTACCGAGGTGTCGTAAAAGGCGACTAACGTAAGTTGACCCGCCGTTTGGTATCTGGCTGAGTAGAATAGACCAACCTTATTTCTTACCGAGGTGTCGTAAAAGGCGACTAAGGTAAGTTGACCCACCGTGTGGTATCCGGTTTAGTAGAATAGACCACCCTCATTCTTACCGAGGTGTCGTAAAATACGACAGAGGTAAGTTGACGTCAGGCAGGCGGCCGGTCGTAAAAACGCAGCCAAATCATGTAACAGCGTGTTTATAACATGTTGTGCCGACCCCACTTAGAGTGGGATAAGGGCAGGAGGATGATATCAATGGTTATATTCACTATACCCTAAATATAAATTCCTTTTAGCCTTCCAGATCATATTAAAGTGCGATATATCTTTTAAAATTCAACGGTTCATTGGACCGATACACGCTTCATCCATCAAAGCAATCCAACACTATCCAGATCGATCTATTCGTGCTAAGCTCAAATATTTTAGACTCAGAACTCCTTTAGTGCCGGAACACATCGCTTAATAAACTCGAAAAAAAGATTTAAAACAGAACAGTATTTTATACAAAATTATTTCTCAGTACAAAACATATAAACTTTTTTCATTGCATTTATATTTGTATTATTAAATACAAGCCGTATTTGGAACTTCATTAGCGTCAACTTGAGTGTTAAAATACCCCAATTATGTACTGTTTGCTTTATACCCCAAGCAACAATGGGATTATCCTATATCGCCCTATCCCAAAATAAAGTCACATGACATAAGCATAGGAAATGTGACTTTATTCTTCGAATAAGGCGATATTTTAATAAATATCTGTCTTCCAAAATTGCAACATAATTTCGATATGGTTTATGTTTTCATAATCATACTACATTTATTGCACGCCGTGTGGTATCCGGCTGAATAGAATAGTACCACCCTCATTTCTTACCGAGGTGTCGTAAAAGGCGACTAAGGTAAGTCGACCCGCCGTGTGGTATCCGGCTGAGTAGAATAGACCAACCTCATTTCTTACCGAGGTGTCGTAAAAGGCGACTAAGGTAAGTTGACCCACCGTGTGGTATCCGGTTTAGTAGAATAGACCACCCTCGTTCTTACCGAGGTGTCGTAAAACACGACAGAGGTAAGTTGATGTCAGGCAGGCGGCCGGTCGTGAAAACGTAGCCAAATCATGTGACAGCATGTTTATAACATGTTGTGCCGACCCCACTTAGAGTGGGATAAGGGCAGGAAGATGATGAATCATACTACATTTATTGCGTTGAATTTTACGTTCTCATAATCATATTACGTTTATTTTGTTGCGTTTTACTTTATCATAAACATGCTACGTTTATTTCGTTGCGTTTTACGCTTTTATAATCATACTACGTTTATTTCTTTGCGTTAACCTTTTCATAATCATAATACGTTTAGTTCATGCGTTTTACGTTTTCATATTTATGCTACGTTTATTTTGTAGTATTTTACGTTTTCATAATTAAAATACGTTTATTTCGTTGCATTTTACGTTTTCATAATCATGATACGTTTATTTCCTAGCGTTTTACGTTTTTATAATCATAATACGTTTATTTCGTTGCGTTTTACTTTTTTATAATCATAATACGTTTATTTCGTTGTGTTTTACGTTTTCATAGTCATACGAGACACTAAGACCAATACCTAGGTCGTATGAGGTTGGAACTCCATGATATTTTTCATGACACGTTTTTCGGTGTAGGAACATTGTGAAAAAACCGAATATTTCTAGAGAATTATTGAGAAATGTGTAAACCACAAATCTACATTGGAGCAGCGTGGTCAAATCGTTGGTCAAAGCCCCATCCCTTCTTTCCGAAAACAAAGAGAGGAAGTCTATGCCCAGCAGTGGGATAATAAGAAGGTGTTGGTGAAGGTAGTGTAGCCTTCGTTCAATATAAATAGAATGTAAATATAATTTAAGCACTTATTTTTGGCCAACCTGGGAGATACCATATATACAGCTCGTGAAAACACGCTCTTAAAAGGTTTTTTATTCCTTTACCAATGTTTGATATTGGTTTCCATTACAGAATTTTTGTCGCATAAAAAATGCCATTTTATTTACTTGATCGACAAGAAACTCAAAAGCCTGCTCACTTGAATACGTGTAGTCGAATAAAATGAGGTAAATGTATTTAAGACCACAATCATACATTAAATAATATTTTTATCACTGAAAGGTTATGTTACCATAAATAAATATATGGGACGTTTACACACATGGCCGTCCGTACCCAAAGTAAATAACTTAAAACTTGTGTAATGGGTGACTGACAGATGACTGGCCCGTGTGTACAGTGGATTCAGCTCCGCGGATCGCGAGTTTGATTCCGCTGAGGGGCATTTTCTATAAACAATATTTTGGCACTTCAAACCTGGGTGTATATTTGTATTTATGTCATCATCTTCCTGCCCTTTTCCAACTCTAGTGGGGTCGGCACAACATGTAATAAACATGCTGTCATATGATTTGGCTGCGTTTTTACGACCGGCCGCCTGCCTAACGTCAACTTACCAATGTCGTACTTTACGACACCTCGGTAAGAAAGAGGGTGGTCTATTCTCCTAACCGGATACCACACGGTGGGTCAACTAACCTTAGTCGCCTTTTACGACACCTTGGTAAGAAATGAGGTTGGTCTATTCTACTCAGCCGGATACCACACGGCGGGTCGACTTACCTTAGTCGCCTCTTACGACACCTCGGTAAGAAATGAGGGTGGTACTATTCTATTCAGCCGGATACCACACGGCGTGTATATTTGTATTTATGTATTTATTTAAAAACTTTATATTCAGTTGTCTATCACCCATAACACAAGTAATTAGTTACTTATTTTGGGGACGGGTCCCATATATTTATAAAAAAAAAGAAATCTGGTAAATATATACATAAATAATTTTAAATATACAAAATATACAAAGACCCAACAAATTGCTTTATGGGCCTTCTAACCCGTTAAGCTGCAGGCAAGGCTTACTTTGTATTTACTTCGTCAGTTTTACATTAACAGTAACCGGTTGACCGACCCTCGCTCGGTAATTTTTTTACAAAATTAAAAATATTATAATAAAAATAAGTAAAGTAGTTGGGGATCGATCCTAGCTATTTACATTTCTCGAGGCTGCCCGTTCCCCAAATAAGCTACGCTGACTTGACAGTTAATGGCAAAAATTCAAAACAATATAAATTTTAGTATTTTTTATGCCCAAAAACAGGGATAAAACGAGATTTTTTTAAATAAAACCTAGACAGATCAATTTTTCTCCCGCAAAACCCCCTACGTACTGAATTTAAGGAAAATATATTATTTATTTATACATATATGCTACATTTGCGAGGATGGCATTGCCTGTGCATATACCATCCTCACAGTCAAAATTATTAAAAGAACATAAGATATTAATATTAAAAAATTATACACTATATATCACTACATATTATAAAACAAAGTCCATATTTCCGTATGTACGCATAAAACTTTAAAACTACGCAACCGATTTTGATGCGGTTTTTTTTAATAGATAGAGTGATTCCAGAGGAAGGTTTGTACGTATAATAACATTCAACACGAAGTAGAGAAATAATGTAATTTTTGAGGTTTCTATAAATAATTACATTTTTTCCGCTTACATTGCAAACGCAGGCTAAACCCTACGAGATTTATCAAAATGATGTACTAAGTATTTGTACACCTTAAAAAGGTCTACAGAAAAGTCCGCAATGGTATATATCTATCTCTTATGGATAACCCACAATAGCAGTTTCTTTCACTTACTTTTTACGAAAAATGATGCCTTATGTTCAAAGCAATTTTTATACAATACAGCATTAATCCTTATCCAATTGAGTACCTTAAATAAATTGTTGATTTAATATAGATCAATATTGCCATTTACAGCATGTAATTTAAGAGAACATTTTCGGAGATATTACAGATTTAAAATCCCGCGAGGAGGCCGCGCTTAGACCTATAAGCACTTCGAATTTAGCAGCGACCGGAGGCGCAACTAAATGTCCTCCTTTCAAGTTTATATTGTCTAATGATAAGAAAGCTATAATGTTGTGTGTAAAGACATTGTCTAATCAATTGTAAAAATAAATAATATCACTACATAGTATAAAACAAAGTCGCATTCTCTGTCTGTCCCTATGTCCGTATATCCCTATGTATGCTTCAATCTTTAAAACTATGCAACAGATTTTGATGCGGTTTTTTTTTAATAGATAGAGTGATTTTAGAGGAAGGTTTACATGTCTAATAATATTCAATATGGAGTAGAGAAATACTGTAATTTTTGAGGTTTCTAATGTGATGTAAATAATTACATTTTTTTCCGCTTACATTGCAAACGCAGGCTAAACCCTACGAAATTTATCAAAATAATGTACTAAGTATTTGTACACATTGAAAAGGTCTACAGAAAAGTCCGCGATGGTATATATCTATCTCTTATGGATAACCCACAATAGCAGTTTTTTTCACTTACTTTTTACGAAAAATGATGCCTTATGTTCAAAGCAATTTTTATACAATACAGCATTAATGCTTATCCAATTGAGTACCTTAAATTGATTTAATATAGATCAATATGGCCGTTTACAGCATGTAATTTAAGTGAACATTTTCGGAGATATTACAGATTTAAAATACCGTGAGGAGGCCGCGCTTTGCCCTATAACACTTCGACTTTAGCAGCGATGTCGTTCTTTCAAGAGTTTGTTTAAAGACATTCTGTAATTTATTGTAAAAATAAAATACATAGGGAAAATATAAAAGTAAATAAGTAAAAATGTACTATATGAATTTAGATATTCCAAAGATAGCAGGAAATCTTCTTGGTATAGGGAAAGGAAATTGTTTTTCTCCAAATTTAACGCTACGGCCACGGAAAGTAATGAATAAATCAAAACAACTGGATCAATTTTAATCATTTTTTTTACACTGACTGACATGGGATATATTTTTTATACCCGTGCGAAGCAAGGGCAGGCCGCTAGTTTAAAATAAGTAAATATATATATATATATATATATATATATATATATATATATATATATATATATATATAAATTATTATTTTTCTTTAATTATTCGAAATTGTAAGGAACCCCAAAATTGTGATATTGAGGTAATTTCTCTGATGGGACCCGTTCCTTAATGTTAACAGGCAGTATGAATGGGGCCTTATAATCGCTGTACTCTTTAGAAATTCAGAGATAAAACTGAAAGTAAAGTCATTTCCTACGAAGGACCGATGCGAGATGGGGACGGAAATGGGACACCCTTTTATCGAGCCAATCGAAATAGCCAAAGAAATGAGATTTGTTCGCCGCATCCCTTACTTAGACCTTCCTCTAAATTTCGTCACATTCCCTTTAGTTTGACTTCATTAATGACTGATTTTCATCTTATTTATTGTTTTATTTGCATTGCATTGAAATAGCACGCCATGCGGCCACGTGTATCCGGCTGAATAGAATAGACCACCCTCATTTTATCCCTAGGTGTCGTAAAGGGCGACTAAGCGAGATTTGTACGCCGCATCTTTACTTAGACCTTTCTCTAAATTTCGTCACATTCCCTTTAGTTTGACTTCATTAATGACCGATTTTCATCTTATTACATTGCATTGAAATAGCATGCCGTGTGGTATCCGATTGAATAGAATAGACCACCCTTATTTGTTACCGTGGTGTCGTAAAAGGCGAGTAAGGTAAGTCAACCCGCCGTGTGGTATCCGGTTGAGTAGAATACACCATTCCCGCCGAGGGCCAACATTTACTAACAACAATTTCTTTGTTGTTCGAGTCTGGGTGTATATATGTATTTAATTAGGGAACTCCTAAATTGTAAACAGTAAATTTTGTTAAAAGCTTTTTCAAAATCTTTTTTAACTCGTCTTCTTTGATTAATCACCAGATTCACATAATAATATAAATGTGGTTATTAATAATAAATTAATTTAAAGAAAATTGACAGATATTGATAAAGTTCTAATAAACAGCTAAGAAATCTCGTTCGTTTGGAGAATCCTAGTATCCCCATAAAATAGTGATTTCTATTCCCCACTCATCTCACAACCTTATCCGACATAAGCTTGCGTCTTCCGCTTTACGCTTTTCAGCAGTAGATTGTTTGTTGATTTTGATTTATGCTTATATAATAAATTCTACTATACCTAAATTTTGGCCTTGGCATTTTTTTTTTAAAGGCCATCAACAATATACACACCATGTAGAAATACACAATATGAAACTATTTTGAAACTAAGCGCTATATTTATTTGTAGATGGCAACGACTTGTGCAATTTGACAACAATTATTTATACAGTCTATATAACGTGGCTGGCCCGTTGGTTATAAATGAATTTGTTGGTCTTTGAGCTTGGGTGTATATTTGTATTTAACAATGTATAATAAAATATATAGGTAAGTAAATTCACCAGTTTTCTGTCTACCATAACACAAGTATTAAGTTACTTACTTTAAGGACGGACGACCGTGTGTGTAAGTGTCTAATATATTTATTATTTTATTTATTTAACGTGTCATTATGCCCCGTAACCGAAGCATCGTCAGGAGATGTAAGAATATATATCCTTAAACTCCTCTAATACAAACATTAACCCGCGGCCATAATGTTTTCTATAAACCAATATTTAAATTAGATAAGTCTTTCTAACAACCCTAATACTTTCAAGGGACGAAGATTTCGAATCTTCGGCCATTCGCTTGATGAGACTGAAGGGATAAAATATAGTATAACCGGACCCTTATATACACTGTAGTCTTTAGAAATTCAGAGATAAAACTCAAAGTAAAGTCATTTTCTACAAAGAACCGACGAGAGTTTGGGAGCAAAATACGACACACCCTTTTCTCGGGTCAATCGAGATCGGTAAAGGTATGGGATTTATTTGCCGCAAACCTTCGTTAGACCTTTCTCAATATATGTCATTTGATCACTGTATATATATATATATAATATATAAGAATAAGAACATCTTTATTTATATAATTGCACTACTATTCTAACAGTGTACATACAGTGAAGTATACAACAAGCAAACAGTTGACACACAGATAATAGCAGTGCAATGCTATAAAATGGTTGCTACTCAGCGATTGTTGAGCTGTTTCCAGCTGTTTCCAAAATCTGATTTTCAGTAGCAGCCAACTAAAACTAATCCTTACCCTAATTCCCAATCGTCCCGACGTCAGTAACAACATAGCAAAGAATAAACCAAACAAAATACATATATATATATATATATATATATATATATATATATATATATATATATATATATATATATAGTATATATATATTTCAGAATCTTGGAAACGGCTCCAACGATTTTCCTGAAATTCTGCATGTAGGAGGTTTTGGGAGAGAAAAATCGATGTAGATAAGTTTTATTTAAAAAAGTCGTTTTAGCCCTGTTTGTCGTGCTTTAAAATTTATGTTGAATACAATCACAATTTTTCGCTGTCAAACGCAAAGTAATGGTGGTTCATTTGGGGAAAATACCCACCTGCCCTACAATTCTTTAATTTCTCTTTTCAATTTTTTTTTATTTTTTTTACATCATTTAAAAAATTACTGAGCAAGGCTCGGTCACCCAGGTACTAATCTTTATTCGAATAAGCTGAATAAGCTCTTTCAAGCACTTTTAGGATAACAAAGGTTAACTTAGCTGTCATCTGAAAATTGTAATCTATAGGTGGGCGGCTATAGAAACGGAAATATCCGGAATCAAGTCCAAGTTATCTAGGCAGCACTTTTTTCTTTTTTTATTGAATTTTTTATATCTTTAAAAGAAATTACCTAACAATCTTGGTCACCCAATTACTATCTCATTAAAAAATGTATATTTATGTTAAAAATAATTAGCAAATCACGTTATGAAATCGAAAACAGGTATCGTACTTCCTTTTACCATTTCAGCCTTTTAGGTTTAATTAAATGGGCAAATAAGAAAATGTTTTTAAAATTTCTTTTACTTTTTATTAGGAAAAGATTTCTTAATAAGAGGAAAATATCCATTTCTGTCGAATAAATGTAATGAATTTGCTATTCGCATGAAATACTGTAAATATATTCCAGCTAAAAGCTAAAAAATATCTTGATAATTTTTGCAAAGTAAATTATTACATACATAGTAGCCAAATAGCTCCGCGTATCGCGGGTTCGATTCCCGCCGAGGGCTAACATTTTTTAATTACAATTTGTTGGGTCTTCGACTCTGGGCGTATTTACTTACTTTAGAGACGAATGACCATGACGTTTGTTTATTTAAAAAAAACTAATTAGCTTCACTACAACTCTACACTAGCACTGCACACAGACACTAACACAATCTCAACAATCAACTCGTAACCGAAACATCATTAGGAGATTAACAACTTTTGATGTTTTTGAACACTAAGCTAATAAAATGCTGTATTTTTAATTCCATGCACTGCCTCTCTCATTTTTTTGATCCAAGTATAAAATATAATTATAATAAATGTTTCCCACTTTACCACCGCACCCGACGAGGGCCTAATGATCAATTTAATGCTTATGAAGTGCAAATTCTGTCATACCGCGCGACGGGACATTATAATACGCAATTTAAGCTTCGGAAAGTATATAAATGGGCCACGCACCTGCGTTACGTTTAGCCTCCTTTTCGTCTTATTAATTTTATCTTCCTGCGGAGAGCAGCTATCTTCAATTTAACGACGTTCATAATATTGTAATTTGAAGTTTTATTAGCATACAAAATTTTACTGAAAGATTTTTGGATGTTGAATTAATTTAAGGTCGTTAAGATATACGGCTATAGCACAGCGATGAGAGCGTACGACTCTTTCAAGGGGGTCACGAGTTCAATCCCGGGCAGGCATTAATGAGTATTTCTCCTTTATGTGTATATTTGATAATGGTATCCGGGTGAATAAAATAGACTAACCCAATCTTACCGAGGTATCGTAAAAGGCGGCTTAGGTAAGTTGAACAGCCATGTGGTATTCGGCTGAGTAGAATAGACCACCCTCATTACTTACCGAGGTATTGTAAAATACGACTAAGTAAGTTGACCCACTGTGTGTTATCCGGTTGAGTAAAATCGACAACCCTCTTTCTTACCGATGCGTCGTAAAAAACGACTAAAGTAAGTTGACGTCAGCAGGCGGCCGGTCGTAAAATACGTAGCCAAATCATGTAACAAAATGTTTATAACATGTTGTGCTGACCCCACTTAGAGTGGGATAAGGGCAGGATGATTGATATTTGCAAATTGCTTTTCGGTGAACGAAAATATGGATTTGGATATCAGGAGAAATCTCTAGAGAATTCTCCTGATATGTTTAACCTACCAATCTGCATAAGATTGGCGCATAGAAGTAACTTGTAAAAGAATTGTACACATAATTTGTATATGACTGTACTTTAATGCCAACTTAAATAATGAAAATACATGATTTCATAAAATATTTTTTAACTTTATGAGTGAATAAAATGAAATAATTTTTAAAATGACACACAACTTAAATATAATGTTAAAATATTATTCCACGATTAATTTTAATTTGGATATGTATTTTCTCAAATGAGATAAAACTCGTGTTATCGAATGATACAATTATTTACGGCTTATAAATTTTAAATAATAATACTCTCTCAGCCATTGCATTTTATTGGTATACTAGTATCAAAGAATTGCTGCCCGCGGGGTAATAAGATGTAGATCTGTTGCGCGCTCTGTCGCACTTACAAGCTTTATGGCAAACATAGTGACGCGAATTTGCGTGCATCGTGTATCGGGTATGGGAAGGAATAGTACAATTTACATTAAGCATTACATATATTTTATTTTATCTTTTATAGTTTTAAAAATATATAATATTTTCATTAGTTTTGTATTATGGACCTCCAAAGTAACGCCTAATTCTATAAATTATATAAAAAGTGTAATTAGTTATGTACCTACTTAAACTAATTAACTAATTAGGCCACCTGTTAACATACTAATATTTATTGAATTACTTGCACTTATTAACAAACTAACACGCGCCAGACCATATTATTTCTTCGTCCTTCTAAAAATTGATAAGTGACGTACCGCACGCGGCTGTCCCTAATGCACTGATGTTTTATAGAACAGCGGGCAGCGAGTCTTTAATTTATCTTTAGTTGTTTTCGTACCTTTTCGATGGTAGATTTCCTTGAACACGATTGAATAACTTAAGCCATCTGAACCAAATGACCCAACGGGTACCGCTTTAAAGATTGATTCAAAATTCTTATTAATTACTCTTTACAGTTATCAGTCCAATAACACGATCGCACACTCTTAGCGGGGATTCCCCGAATCCAATATTTCGTTTAAACGTTGAACGGCGAACATGAGTTTGTGTACTTTGCGGATATTCGGACGTTTTCTCGTTAACGGCTCTGATTGTTTTTGCTATTATCGATTTCAATCGAGTTTTATGTGTCTCGTAATCGTTTTATTGTTTGTACGCCTTAACGTTCAATTACACCAATGCGTGAATTGGATTGTTTCATTCATTGTATTGTCAATACCAATATTGTAAATATTAAAGGCTGTCTGTATCTCTGCGACGCTCTCACGCCTAATGCACATAAGCAATATTAGCAAAATTTTATGTAATTCAAACTTATATAAAAGAATAAAAAAACACCGTTTTTCCTCGAGGCGCAGAACGAGAGGGTGTGAAAGCAGGTAAGAATTTGATAATACTTATTTTAAATTTGTAAAAAATCGATTAACCCGAATCAAAGAAATCGATTATTAAGAATCGAAGAAATTGATTTTATTCTGACTAGAGACAAAGAAAAAAACTGAAGTAAGAATAAAAAATAACATAAACAGCGCATCTGTTTACTAAATTCACATCATATCTTAAAAAAAAATAAAAACAGGGTAATTTACCAATCTAAGCCACTTATACTAATAATATAGAGGCATGAAAGTTTATATTCAAAATATAATAGAATATAAATAAAGAATATGTTTGCACATTTGATAAATGGAACAATTTTGTACGAAAACTTTAGCAAAATATTCGTCGCTCGAATACCGTTAAATATTCAAGTACCTACATAGTTCGCGGTATTCTGCTAAAAGTTTCGAAATAAACGGCACGGTGATAAAAGCTTGGTAATTCCCCGCTATTTGGAAATGAGATTAAATACGAGCGGGGACTTTTGCCACGACGTATTATATAAAATAGTATTGCTTAAACATTTATTGACTATCATTGATTTGGCCTTCTTAACACATAAACACATAATGTGCTATTACAGCGGAGCAGGTATTTTGTGCGTAAGTTAAGTTATTTAGTTACCCACATTAAAATTTAGTTACCCAAAATATAAATCTTCAGAAAACGTACTAGTACGTGTCCCACGCTCAAGTATCAATCGTCAAAAAAGGTACTAGTACGTGTCCCGCGCTGAAATATCAATCTTCAGAAAACGTACCAGTATGTGTCCCTCGCTCAAGTATCAATCGTCAGAAAACGTACTAGTACGTTTCCAGCACACAATGTTAGATGAGTTTATTCCCTTGAAGAGATATGTCCAGCAGCGGGCAGCATAATTATTCTATTCTCAATTACACTGAAAAGTGCAAACAAAGAATACTTATTGCTAATGTAAATTTACTACAGCGACATTAAACGTGAGAGGAATTAAGATTGAGTCTTCCACCTAAGCGGAAGCACCTACTAAGTGGACTTTTCAATTTTGCCGAGTGCGGAGAAATTGATGCTGAAGCGTAGTGTTTTCTTTTCATTCCGAAAAGAGCACCTCTGACTAGACGCTACGACAATACTCTTTGCTTTGTTGCTTTGATGAAAATACTACGAATATTTAGGCGTCACAAAGACTTTTCTCATGTCCGATAAAAGAAAGAAAACGACTGTTTTTTGCTAAAAATGTTTCTGAAGATATAACTTTAAAAGTACGGAATTTTATAGTAACTACGGTACAGTAGTACGTATAGTTTAATAATATTCATATGGTGTACAATATATTCAATACAATCTATAAAAATTATATAAAGTGGAGCCATCCGTAGAAGTATGAAGTAATATCGGATAATTTCTAGTTTCAATATTTGTTTGATAAATGTAAATTTTTAAAAAATTCTAATTACAAAATTAATCTAGTAGTTTTTTTCAACAATTATAATGTTGAGAAAAACATGTATTATAACAGTATAATACATCAAAACATCACCAAAAGTCAGCAGCGATTAAATTTCTGTTGCTTCTTAAAATTTTATCATATATCAACTCTTTATTATAAAGTAAAAATTAAAGTAACGGCCTGTTACTAGCCCTCTGCTGGGTATAGGCGTACCCTATCCATTTAGGAGAAAAGAGTTGGAGCTAAGAACTACCACACTGCTTTAATGCGGATTGGTAGGTTAACGCTTTCTGAGTAAAACAACTATGTGGGACCTGTTTGAAGTCATTTAGAAAGTCTACTATTTCTTCTCTATTATTTTTTTTGTATATAAATATGGTGTCAACATGGGATGTGAATGTCTTACGTTTCTTCAAATATGTCTCCCTTCTATTAATGGACGTTATTCATAAAAAAAGAAAAATTGTATATTTACAATTCGTAAACAAAACAGAACGATCCTCAAAATAAATCGGTAAATATTTTCCGGGAAAATCCTCTCATCTTGAACACGAAGCAATATTGAATATTATATTTATTGAAAAACACAAATATCAGGAAGCATATCGTATATATAGTCTGTTAATAAATTGATTTGTTTGAAATGTTGGTACTAAGGACAAAAGGAAACAAACTATATGAACAGTAAAATGTGCAAAGGAAGCTCTTATACCAAAGTGTAAGGTTTCTTTATATCTCGTTGGGACAATCTTTGACTGTCAAGAGCAACCACCGTGTTTCTTGGAGTCGCTTATTGGAAGGAACAGTTTTCCCTACCAACAGCAGAGTGGCATTGAGTATTCCAAATCACTTGTATGCACTTGAATAAACAATATTTTGAATAATTTCATAATAAGTGAAGCTTTTTTTAATTCCAAATAGGTTGGTGTAGTCCAAGAACACAAGAAACAAAATTAAATAAAGGTGGAGGAATCTATTGTAATATTATAAATGTGAAAATCTGTCCGTCAACCTTTTACTTTTTCCTAGGTTATAGACTAAAGGATTAATTAAATTTCCTAAAATTAAAGCTTATATACTACTCTTACAAATTCGATACAAAATTACATAAATTACACAATATACAATTGAGGATATCTTAACCACAAAAATTATGATAGAATTATTTTGTTATAATCCGCGTTTGTTAAAACAATCTATGTAATACATGCAGTATTAGTTATCACACGTATTAAAAACACCGCACACAATACACACATTCAACACGACAATCTCGAACGTCGTTTCGTCCTGTAACTGAAGCATTATCAAGAAATAGAACAAAATCCCAATGCATTACGATGTTGTCGTATTTTGGGATACGTGCAGTAACTTATTCTGCGCGTATAAGCTATGAGAATGGTACTTTCTAAACTTAGCATTACATAGATTTTCTTAACAAACGCGGATTACGGCAAAATAATTCAATCATAACTTCGTACTTTGGAATTTCGCAAAGTAACGCCTACTTCTAAAATTTATTGGTATTTTAACACTTAACTTGATGCCAGTAAATCACGGATCAAATTGTGTATAAAATAAATGTTACATATAGCTGTGAGTCAAAACGAATCGCTTATTACTGCCGCTATTTTTCCACTAACGTCAGCCGTCGGTGGTAAAACTTGGCGTTTTGCGAGTAAGCCGATTACAGTATGTAATCCGACCTACTGTGACACCGTGCTGGCGGCGCCTTCAATTAGCTTTACTGTGTCACACTGAGCGTATGGTACAAGTGTGGAGCGAAGAGCGTAACATTTAATAATTTGTTTTATGTCCCAAATACATTGGTATGGGCTTGCCGTGTGGTATCTGGCTTAGTAGAATATACCACCCTATTTCTTACCGAGGTGTCGTAAAATGCGACTAAGGTAAGTTGACCATAGTGTGGTATCCGATTGAGTATAATATACCAATCTCTTTCTTACCTAGCTGTCGTAAAAGGCGACTCAGGTAAGTCGACCCACCGTGTGGTTTCCGGTTGATAAGAATAGACCACCTTCATTTCTTAGCAACGTGGTCGTAAAATAAGACTAAGGTAAGTCCACCCACTGTGTTGTATCCGCTGAATAGAATAGACTTTCTTCATTTCTTACCAAGGTGGTCGTAAAATATGACTAAGGTAAGCTGACGTCAGGCAGGTGTAAAATACGTACGCCGATCGTAAAATACGTAGCCAAATCGTGTGATATCTTGTTAATAACATGTTGTGCTGACCCCACTGGACAGGCGGCGGTTATGTCAGTCCCGCAAAGACTAAAACGACTTGTGTGCTCCACCACGCTGCTAATGGCAAGGACAGGGTATCGTTGTACACAGTGCCCCCATCTCCACCTACAGCCGCTCTGATCCCAGAGACACTCGGGTAGGAAACTCACAAAATGGAAGTCCCCCTCTGCTAGCCGATGCATCGGGAGCACTAGATGCACCGACGGGTGGGTGTGCAATTGTCCTATATATTTATTATCACATATCAACCCGCTACATCCTGTAACTTGAAACACATTACTCAAGGAGTAAAACTTGCGAGCTCGCTACACTGTTCTACACAGACTGCTTGCGGTACCCACATTACTTGGGCTGTGCTAGGTGCTTTAACTATCTTATAGGAGTTTAATGAAAACTTTATTTCTCGGAAGCCACATTCATAACGCACTTACAAGTGGAGACGTGAATACGTGGAATACGCTTGGAGCTTTTAATTAGGATATATCATAGGTATATACCTATCCTACTTTAAGAGTACAGTATGTTTAATATTTAAATGAGTTAATCTTGCATGTATATATACACACACAAGATTATTATATTATTTATATTATATTTATGTTTGTATTATGTTTATGTGTGTGTGGTATATATGAAATATGAAATTCAGATAACATTTAACTTTAATATAAAACACTTTCTATTATTTACGTAAACTGTCAAGTCAGGATACCTTATTCGGGGAACGGGCGGTCTCCAGAAATGAAAATACCTAGGATCTACCACCTACCCAATAATTGATTTTCTTTTTTTTGAAATTTCTATTTTAATTTTGTAATAAATTAAGGTAAGGCTCGGTCAGCCAGGTACTGAATAACAAAATGTAAAAGATAGTAACAAACAGAAAGGGGATTATTCTGCTAGGTCTATGTGAGGCGGAGGGATTAGTGCTGTAAGCTGTGTGGGCGTCCGATAGGCTCACTGTAGTCGAGAATGTATAGTCTATGTAACGTATTTAGTAACACGGCATTGTTAATCGGTTTCTGCGCTACGTACAAACACAAGCTGAAAATGATTCAGTTCTCAATAGAAATATATCAACACCTCCCTCATTTCTAATTTCTAAGGTAAGTAAACCCACCGTCTGGTATCCGGCTGAATAGAACTATCCTCAGTTCTTACCAAGGAGTCGTAAAAGGCGACTAAGGTAACTTACCTTAGTCACCTTTTACGACACCTTGGTCAGCGCTCAAGGTTATATTATAGAATAATTAAATAGATGTAAAGAATATAAATTCTTTTTAATTTCGATATGTGTATATCTCAAATTTTAAATTTAGAAAATGGAACCAATTGACTCCGTCAAAAGAAAATTGTTTAAAGTAAATATTAACAGGATGGATATAATGTAAATATTTAAAGGGAATCGGCAAAATAGAAACTTAATTGTCGTTTCTTTGATTTTTCAGGTACTTATATTAGTTTTAGTTTATAGTGTATAGTGTAAATATAGTGATTAAGACGAATAAAAATAAAACTTTGTTTTTTCAGAGCAACACACTTTTTTATTTGCCGCTCCAAGAAAATTGCTTTATATAAATGTATTTTAAAAATGAATGCTTTAAAGGAAAACAGACTATTAAAAAGAATAAAATGACATATAATCACTTATCGAGACTAAAGCGCATTGTAAATGAAAAATAAATGTGTTTCCGCGGATAAAATTGTTCTTAAAGAAACGAAAACTTTAATAAAACAGACATTATTAAGGTCATCAAGAAAATTTACCAGCGTGAAGGAGCGGCTTGCCGCTGCGTTTCGCATAGGTGAGTGTTGAGAACCGGAGCCCCCCCCCTTCCCTCCCCAAATATGACAACGATTCGAAAAAGAGTTTTAATACCCCAGGAGGGTACCGGCTCTAACAGAGTTGGAGAATCCCTCCCTGAGCAATCTCGCTCGGGCTGCCCGTCGTATTCTGGGGCGGGCAACGAAACGTTAAATGTCAATTGCAGACAAGGGAATAATACTGCGGCATCCCGTCCATCTCTCAATGTAGACTTTTGTAACATCCGAGGACTACATTCTAACTTAAATGCTGTCCACTACCATCTCGAGACATCCCGGCCAGCCCTGTTATTTTTAACTGAAACGCAAATATCACGTCCAAGTGACACAGCGTATTTACATTTCCCCGGTTACAAACTCGAATTTAACTTCGTGCCTCATGCCGGTGTTGCTGTGTACGTCAGGGAAGATATTTGCTTTCACCACCTTGGCAATTTTGAAGGTCGGAACCTATCTACCATCTGGGGGCGCGTTACCTGTGACGATCATTCCCGAGTTTATGCGTGCCTCTACAGGTCCCACAGTGGTAATGCGGAAACGGAAAGGCTTATGGAGCATTTACAAGCAGCTATTGACAATATACTCTCACAGACTCCCTCTGCTGAAATTGTAGTTCTTGGTGATTTTAATGCCCACCATGCTGAATGGCTTGGCTTCTCGAATACCACAGACTATGCGGGAAGAGTTGTCTTTGACTTCGCAATTGCGAATGGTCTATCCCAATTAGTTAAGGAGCCAACGCGAATTCCAGACGTGGATGGTCAAGATCCCTCTCTATTGGATCTCTTCCTAACCACGCATCCCCAAACCTACCAAATCTCGGTCGATGCTCCCCTAGGCTCTTCTGATCATTGCCTAGTAAGGTGTGTAGTGCCTATCTCACGTCGTTGCCGGAAATCACTCGCGACACGACGTGTTTGGCATTACAAGTCAGCAGATTGGGATGGTATGCGATCCTTTTATGCATCCTATCCATGGAAGCAAATTTGTTTCTCCGCGAATGATCCTAATTCTTGTGGTGCATCTGTCGCCGAAGTGGTGTTGCAAGGTATGGACAATTATATACCTAGCTCTGTAATTCCAATCGGTGGTAGATCGCAGCCATGGTTTAGTGAGTCTTGCAAGGCAGCAGCGGATAGCAAACGGGTTGCCTATCGGGCTTGGGTTGATGCGTTGGCTAAAAGGAATCTCAACTCCACAATACTTAAGAGGAATTATAACCGTGCCTCGAGGTTCTTTAAGAGGGAAGTTGCCAGAGCCAAGTTTAAGTATGTTGTCAATATTGGTAAGAAGCTTGAGCAATACCCTTCTGGAACGCGTCGGTTCTGGGCACTCTCTAAAGCGGCGCTTGGTAACTTTCACCAACCTTCTCTTCCACCGTTGCGCACAGAGAACAATGCTCTGGCTCATACAGAAAAGGAGAAAGCCGATCTTTTGGGGAATTTATTTGCCTCGAACTCGACTATGGATGACCACTTCTTCTGCCACCTGTTATCCCACGGTGTCAAAGCTCAATGCCAGACATTAAGTTCAGCCAAAAAGCTGTTCGGCGAGTTCTGTTGTCTTTGGATATCCATAAGTCGAGTGGGCCAGACGGTATCTCTCCAATTGTGCTCCGAATGTGTGCTCCTGAGCTAACTCCTGTGCTGACGCGTCTATTTCGGCTCTCCTACTCAAAAGGCATAGTCCCGGATACATGGAAGTCAGCCATTATCCATCCGATCCCTAAAAAAGGCAATGCTTCAGATCCGGCTAACTACAGGCCTATTGCCATTACCTCCCTCATTTCCAAAGTTATGGAGATGATTATCAATCAACAACTTTTGTCATACCTTGAGGATCATGAGTTGATCAACGACCGTCAATACGGTTTTCGACACGGTCGATCGGCTGGTGATCTTCTGGTCTTCCTGACTCACCGTTGGGCAGCGGCAATTGATAGCAAGGGAGAAGGTCTTGCAGTTAGTCTGGATATGGCGAAAGCCTTTGATCGTGTGTGGCATAGGGCGCTTCTTTCGAAGCTACCTTCTTATGGGCTTCCAGAGAGTCTGCGCTTTTGGATCTCCAGCTTTCTCACAGGCCGTAGCATACGTGTCGTTGTCGACGGATTCTGCTCGAATCCTAAGTCTGTGAATGCTGGCGTTCCCCAAGGTTGCGTGATATCCCCTACACTGTTTCTTCTGCATATCAATGACATGTTGGATGATCCTAACATTCACTGTTATGCAGATGACAGTACGGTGGATGCCACATACACCGGTAGTGCAGGACTCTCTTCGGAAAAAGTTGTTGAGTGCCGGAAAAATCTTGTGTCTTCTATTGAAGCCACCTTACAGAGGATCTCTGAATGGGGTAAATTAAATTTGGTTCAATTCAACCCCCAGAAGACACAAGTTTGCGCGTTAACTGCAAAAACAGCTCCATTTGTCCACCCTCTTTTGAGAAGACCGTCTTAAGTGATTCGAGTAGTATCGAAATACTGGGTCTCGACATTTCCAATAGCTGCAAGTATCGCGATCACCTGGAAAAGAAGGCTAAGTTGGCCTCCAAAAAATTGGGTGTTATCAATAGAGCCAGACAGTACTTCAAGCCGGTCCATAGACTAGCGCTGTATAAAGCACAAGTCCGGCCTCACATGGAGTACTGTTCTCATCTCTGGGCTGGTGCACCCCAATACCAACTTAAGCCATTCGATCGCATACAGCGCAGAGCAGCTCGTATTATTGGGGATAAGGCGGTTAGCAAACAACTGGACTGTTTGGCGATGCGTAGAAACGTATCATCACTATGCGTTTTCTACCGCATCTTCCACGGAGAGTGTTCCACCGAACTGCATGACCTGATTCCTGCCGCTAAATTCCATAACCGCACTGTACGTCACAGGTTAAAATACCATCCTCACCATCTGGATGCTTGGCGATCCACCACAGTGCGTTTTTCAAATAATTTTATTCCGCGCACCACCATTTTATGGAACGATCTTCCTTTGGCAGTGTTTCCAGATCGGTACGACATAAATACCTTCAAAAAACGTGTTTTCCACTTTTTTAAAGGACGGCAACGCACTCGCTCTGCGAGAGGTCGTGGGCGGCGGTGATTACTTTTAGATAAACCGCATGCTCGTTTGCCATCCTATACCATAAAAAAAAATAAAAAAAAAAAAAAAAAAAAAAAAAAAAAAAAAAAAAAAAAAAAAAAAAAAAAAAAAAAAAAAAAAAAAAAATTGCATGTACTAAAATTTGATTTGATGTCTTATTGATTTGCATTGGCTGAATAGAATAGTACCCTCATTTCTTACCGAGGTGTCGTAAAAGGCGATTAAGGTAAGTCGACCCGCCGTGTGGTATCCGGCAGAGTAGAATAAACCATCCTCATATCTTTCCGAGGTATCGTAAAAGGCGACTAAGGTAAGTTGACCCACCGTGTGGCATCCGGTTGACTAAAATAGACCACGTTCTTTCTTACCGAGGTGTCGTAAAATACGACTAAGGTACTTAGGTACGTTAGTCTATCCGAATCTTGTTACAACATGTTTGAAACTTGTTGTGCCGGCCCCATTTACAGCGGGATTGCTATTGCTTGCTTGCTTTAAGAGAAGAGTAGACCAC